>OY728120.1:1948986807-1950450212 GCA_963277665.1 Viscum album | reverse complement strand
CGGTAACTCGATCATGGAAAAAATAGTCAAAGTAGCAACCACCATTGGCAGTCAGTAACTAGGGAATTTGTTTTCAGAAAAATTACAATGCAACTTCTCAAATAGCTAAAAAATGAAGTAACTTAGAAAAAATCCAAAAAAAATCAATTAAAAATAGTAGAAACACCAGGATCAACAAAAACAATTAATGAAATACATACTTATTTATCTCTATGTTATCCAATGTGCTCTTATCCACGCCAATCATCTACTTCGATAATCTTATAATAAGATACCAAATAAACAACTAATCTATTAAAAAGAAAATGGTAGAAATTTTTTTAGTTAGCGTATATATATAAATATCAAATTGTGTCATTAGGATATTAGGGAATTTGGGAATTTGGGCAATTGACCAGTCTCTATTTAGCCAATAGTCCATTTGGTCAATACACTAATATACCAGAAGGCCATTGGTAATTATGTCAATAGGCTAATATGCCTTTATTCCAATATCCTAAAAGGTCATTATTCCAATATTATATTAGGTAATTCGGACAATATTCCATTTTGGCCAATTGTGTATTAGGTCGTTGGGTCATTCAGTCATTGGGTCATTGGGTTGTTGTTAGGTTGTTGGGCCTTTTTAGGCCATTCATCCATTTTTATGAATTTGGTCGATTGATATGTCGTTGGGACAATGTTAGGTTATTTTTAGGTCATTGGGCCGTTTTTTTTCATTGGGTCGTTGTACCTTCATTGGACTGATATTCGGCTATTGGGCTATTATTTCTCCATTTTTGGGTCACTGGGACATTATTGGGCCCTTTGGTCATTGGTTCGTTAGGCTGTTAAGTCATTAAAGAGTGTTGGAGTTATTGATATTGGGTGTTAGGGAGTTAGTTCATTAGGGAATTAGGGAATTATGGATTTTGGCTATTAGGGCAGTAGGTTGTTATGGTGTATGGCCATTTGTGAATTTGGGAAGATGCCCAATTTGCAAAGTCTCAATTTATCAATTTTAGACCAATAGTCTAATATGTCATTATGCTATTTGGTCATTAGGCCTATAGTCTAATATTCCATTTGGCCAATAGGAAATTAGGTAATTAGGAAATTAGGTAATTTTTATAGTTGTCCCTTTGACCAATTGTCCATTTAGTGGTTATTCTGTTAGGGAATTGGGTCATTAAGGTGTTAGGAAAATTGAGACTATGGCCAATTGACCATATATCCATTTAAAAAATTATCCATTATGCCAATTTTGACATTAGGAAATTTTTGACATTAGTCCAATAGACACAGTAGTCTACTCTAATAGGGACCTAATGTGTTTGAAATACACGATGTGGTGGTCGGAAAATATGCTGAGAAAACCATTTGTTCACGAAAACTGAAAATTTACATATACAGAGTAATGTCTAGTACTGAATAGCATAATCCTTGGACATCCCCCCCAACCCTCTACAACCCCCGCACTCTCCACTAGACACCCCCCCAAAAAATAACTCCCCCAGGCACCCCACATACAGCTACCACCATGAACATCCCCCACCCACAATCACCCCAGACATCCCGCCCCAAATAAAACACATCGAAGACATCACCCCCCCCCCCCCCAACACACTCACCATAGACTGCCCCCCCCCCTCGGACACCCCCTTCCCAATCACGCCCAGGACACCCCCCCCCCCCACCCCCACTCACTCCGAACAGACCCCAACACCCCAAAGTGGGACCCCCACCAATGTCTCCCAGACACCCCCTCACATATACACCCACCCAAGAAACCCACCCCCCCACCGGACAACTATGTCCATGTTTCTTTCTGATCCAGTATACCATAAGAATAGGGCATATAATTCTCAAAAGAATTTGGTTTTTGTGACAAAAATGTATTTTTAGTATTTTTTATGTTAGTAATAAATGATTCATTTTATCCCTTCGTTGATTAGAAAACATGTTTTATGAGAATAAATTCATGCCAACTCACTGTTGTAGTTTTTCGATTGGAATCCTTACATGAATTATTATCCAATAAAGAGTAAAATAGGATGGAAGAATAAATATCATCTTTAGAGGATTGAACACGAAATTAGAGTGCACCTAAATAGATGTTTTAGAGGTAATATTTTATCTTAACCATCCACTTGTTGAATATTACTTTAATAAGTGTCTTTACCATTGATAAAAGTTGTCTTTAGGATGATATGTCCTTAACTTTATCAAGAATATTGTCTGAAAACCCCTCTATTTTATACTTGATCGATATAGTTTTGTTACGTAAGGGATTCAATGAATTTATAACCTCAATTAGTGGCATGCATGTCTAATTATCTAACTAAAAATTGAGGAATTTGATGATGTTGAACAACTTGTAGGTGTTCTTTATAATCATAGAGAAATAATATATGGGAGCATGCCAAATAGAGGAGTCAATGAAAATAATATTTCCATCTTTTCACCTATTTATAAATATTGTTCTTAGAATATAATGAGCCATTGACTTCTCAATAACGAGTCTCACAATATAATTTAAATCATTATTGAATTTGGGGATTTCTTTGGAAAATCCATCCATGTTCAACTAGTTGAAAGCCCACTCCAAACCCACACGGACATTCCCCACCCCACCTCGGTCATCCACCCACAAATACCTCCACCCCCCAGATATCCCACCCCCCAAACATTCCCATGACACCTCCTACTCACCTGAACTCCTCCTCCCCCTCCCACTAGTATCCGCCAATAGCATATTCATTTCCAATTTCACATGCACAATCTGTCAATTTTATTATCATCAATATATAACCAACTCTATAGTCAGTAAACATGACTCTTAATAGGCCAATAGGTCATCATTGGTCAATAGGCGATTAGGAAATTTTCTTCATTTTGGAAATGGCCACTTTTCCATTTGTTCATTAGGCCAATAGGCATATATGACATTAGAACAACATAAAATTAGGCTAGTAGGCTAGTAGGACATTCATCACTTTGGTCACTAGGCCATTAGGCCATTCAACCATTAGGCCAATATGCGAGTAGTCAATTCAGCCCATAATCCAATAAGCCATTTGACGATTAGGCCATTGTTCCATTAGTCCATTGGGCCACCGAGCCTAATTCTTATCTTATAATGGGGATTCTATGAAATTATATATCTCAATTAATTATCCAATTACTTATCAAACACATAAATTTTAAAAAATTGTGGATTTTTTTAAAACATAAATTGATCTAATCTCAATAAATTCTACATTAAATATCTAAATCAATATAAAACATTAATTCAATATTAAATATAATTGAATCACACATTGTGAATATGATATGTCATGCATGGTAATGCCATCTACCTTCATCGGGTGAGCTAGGAGCCTACCATAAAAAAAATTATATTGATTTTAATAATGAACATAATAGATATTTAATTAAAAAATATAGTGTAAACCTATGTCATATGATCCCTTACACCATCACCCAGTCACACATATTCTCACAGTGTTCTATCCTCAGTGGCCAATTGCACATTTTCCTCCTCATAAGCACACAACTGTGCCTCAAAATATGACAACTAATGTGTCATCTGAGCAACAGCAGGATTGAAATCCACATTGTGTGATACTATAAAATGAGGAATCCTGGTTATATTAGCAATACTATATCCATGCATGTCAGGACAATAAATGTGAAGTAATATATAATTGGTTTTCATGGGAAGTAGTGGCTAGACCTCTGGTAGGTGTTATTACTCATCTTCAAATAGAGCATGTTCAATATTTAAATATATATATAAATATATATTTTATATTCAGATTCATGTAATTATTAGTAATTAGTACATGCACATACTATAAGAGTTGCAGCCTTTGGACCATTTCGATCAAATTTTCTCATCCACACCAACATTTTATTAGTCGATGCACCTTGTTCTTCAAATTTCATAAAAATAAAATATACAACTATAACACAAAACCATATAAAATAATAAATAAAAAAATAAAAAAATATCATGTCGGAACTGAGACACGTGACGAGTGCCGAGCCTATGAGGTGGTCCTTATAATCCTTTATTCTAATAATGGAATGCTGAAACCAATTACATTTAAATAATTCAAATTTAAATCTAATATAATGCAACACATTCTTGAAAATATATATAGAAAAATAAATATAGAAACCACAATGGCATTAGTAGACCAATATGAAACTACGCTGCACAACTGATATGGTAAGACTCATCTTGGGACTTTTTTCAGAATATTTGGGGAACACATGTTTTATACCCAGTGCTCCCACTCGATTTGGTCTTGAAAACCATTCAGATCATACGACATATTCCAATACATACCGATTAATTTATATTGGGAACACTATCAAATAATTCTATTTATGATGAAAACACACATGTTAATATTTTTTAAACATCATATAGAAACAAAAATCATTATCATAGATGAACATCCCTCCAATGCCTATGTAATGCATCCTGAGGGATAGAAGACCAGTAATGTGTGGTCAATAAAAATCAATGTGGGTCGCATACAATATGACCCAACTAACTAACAAATGTTTGAGTAGCCAGTCCCACAAGACGAAATCATTCATCAAATTAACCATCAAATGTCAAATCAAAATTCCTTGATGAAATTCCATGACTAGGGCCTCTCTTGAGAGAGGAAGATGCAGTCATGTCTGATCATGTAAAAAAAAATTTATACCACATTTGATAAATGTGCATATATATATATATATAGAAATTAATTAAAAAATAAACATAGGTACATTCATACATACCTCAACTTTGAGACATAGATGGATTATATGGAAGATGTGGAAGTGTTGCATGTTCCCCAGATATGTCAGCAGTTAGAGAAATCATTATTAAGGGGACCATCCAAAGTGACAAAAAGATTAATTTATTTTTTTAAAAAAATAAAACTTGTACTTTGGTCAATAAAACAAAAATCGGTAGAATAATTAGTTGTAAATTGTTTTCAAAAAATCAAAAACACAACAGAACAAATATATAACGATATTCAGAAAAGGCATCTATTTAAAGGGTTATTTTAATATTAAGTGATTGGGGTGGGGGGGATGTCCGGGAGTGGGACTGTCTGAGGGGGGAGTGTGTGTGTGTGGGGGGGGGGGGGGGGGGTTGTCCAGGGAGGGTTGAGAGATGGAGGGTCTAGGGTGTGGTTGGTCCTGTCTAGGGCTCTCCGGTGGGAGTTTTGGGGGGAGTGATGTGAATGAGGGGTGGGGTCAAACTGGGGGTTTGGAGTGGGGGTGGGTGTGGGTTTGGGTTGTTGTGGGGGTCTATAAAATGGGTGGTTGGTAGTTATAGGGGATAGTTTTGGGGTGTGGTTGTTCAGATGTTGTCCAGGGAGAGTTTTTTTTGGGGGGGGGGCTATCCAGGGGGTAGTCGAGGTGGAGGGGTTGTGCTGGTGGGTGTGTGGTGGAGGGGTTGTCTAAAGGGGGGTTGGGAGTGGGTGTTGTGGAGATGTCCAGGTGGAGGGGCTATGCATGTCGGGGGGGATGTCTAATGGGAGTGAGGTGGGGTCGTCAAGGGGATGGGGGTGGGGGTTGTCCGTGGGGAGTGGAGTGGGATGTCCAGGGGTGGGGTGGGGGCAGTCTGGGGGGTGTTTTGGTGGGTGGGCTATTCAGGAGGTGTGTGTGCATGGGGGGGGGGTTATCTTGGTCGAGGGGCTGTACGTGTTGGGGTGTGGTTGTCTATTCGGAGTCAGGTGGGGCTGTCCAGGGGTTGGGGTTGGGGGGGTTTCTGGGGGAGTTTTGTGGGGTGGGCTGTCCAGGAGGGGCTGTCTTGTGGGTGGGGATAGGGGTGTGGGCTATGCAGGTAGAGGGTTTGTGCATGTGTGGGGTCATTGGAGGTGGGGGTGGGGTAATCTGGTGGTGTGGCGTGGGGCTTTCTAGTGGTTGTAGGTCTGTCCAAGGGGGGATGGGAGTGGGGGTGGGGGGCTGTCTAGGTGGATGGGAATGTGAAAGTATGGGTGGGGGTGGGGTGGGGTGGGGGCTATCTAGGTGGAGGGGCTATGCTGGTTCTGTTGGGCTATCTGGGGGTAGTGGGTTGGGGCTTTACTGGTGCTGGGGGGTGGGTATTGTGTTGGGGGGGGAGTGGGGTGGGGCTGTGTAGGGGCTACTGGGGGAGGGGGGGGGGGCTGTCCGGGGGTGTTTTTAAGCATGTTCTATCATGGAGGGGGGAGGGTCAATGGGGGGTTGGGGGGTTTCCAAGTGAATGGGTTGTGCATGTAGGGGTAGGGCTGTCTAGAGGAGTGAGGTGGGGATGTCCTTGGAGTGGTGGTGGGGGTTGTCTAAGGGAGTTTTGGGGGGTGGGGTGTCAATGGGGGGGGGGGTTGTCCAAGGTGGTGGGGGTTGTATTGGGGTGGGGATGTCTAGGTCCAAGGGGGTATGGCTATCTGTGGAAGATTTGGGGTAGGGATTTCCATTGGGTGGGGGTAGGGGCGGTCCTGGGGGAGTTTTGGTGGGTGGGGTATCCATGATGTGGGGGGGGGGCTGTCCAAGGGGGGGTTTGAATTGGGGGGTTTGTCCTATTCCAAGGGGGTAGGGGCTATATTTGGGAGTTTTGGGGTGTGGATTGTCTGTGAGGGGGTTGTCTAGGTGGAGGTGTTGTGCCGGGGACCCCTGTGTTTAAGGAACTACCAAGGACCAACCCCTCTATTGTTGTCCAACAACCTCACAAAATTTGGTGTCATGAGGATCATCATCCAATAGATCTTACTTGAAACAAAAAAATAACACCTATATGATCAATGAAATTCATTCATCTAATGAACCTAAAAATAAAAAAACCCCACAAAATACGTGAAATCATACATGATCCACATTTATAAACTGGTACGGTTGTCCATCAACCACATGTACATGGTATGGGTTTAGTATATCTCTATATTATCCAAAATGTGTGTGAAATATGGATCTATCAAGTTCAATGTAGTATCATTATCCCATATAAAATTATCAATCTAATTATAAATTACAACAAGGGTTGAAAGGATATGGAAATGGATAGGGGGCCTTAAAATCGAATCTACGAGGTCACAAAACATTTCAATATTTTGAAAATACCATCATTTTCCTTTTCCCACAACTACGGTGAAGACACCTTATTTAAAAAATGTTTCAAATAAAAGTAATCATTCTTCTAAATTTCTTATAGAAAATAATTTTTGATACCAAAGAAATATAGTTCACCCAATAAATTCTATAGACAAATCCAAATACTATAATCTTAGATCACACATGCCTGTAAGGGAATCCATCAAAAAAGATCGAACATAAAGTTAACAATTGGGTCCCCGATCATTATTTTCATTTCTTGAATGACATTCCATTTTGAAAATAAAGTTAGGAAAGGGTAGCTCATGAAAAAACTCAATGAAAACACACCAGAATCACCATATCAAGTCCATGGATAATCCCCCTAAGGAAAATCAGAATGTTGTTCTATAAGGAAAAAAATAGAAGGTCATTAGATAAAAAATCATAGAACATTTGTACTGTTATGATAAATTGAAAACAAAGATAAAAAAGGATAACAAACTTAATTAGAGGGTGGGGTAGGGGGCTGTGTTGGGGGATATTTGGGTGGGTAGCTGTCTAGGAGGGGTAGGGGACATTGTCCTAGGGGTAGAGAGTAGGGGTTGTCCTTGCCTTGGGGGTTGTCTTGATGGAGATTATGATTTTAACTATTAATAAATAAAAAATCAAATGTACAAAATTACTTTTTGTTTGTTTTAAAAAACATAAAAAATGATTTAATTTGAAAAGAGGGAAACCATTTTTACCTTTAATTAAACATGAATATCGACCGTTTCTCCTTCATCGGTTGCTCAAACCTAATAAGTATCTTATTCAATATATACTATGTTATGTTTATCAAGGTATTGGAAAACAAAGAGAATAGTCTGGGGTTCATCTTGTTAAAATAAAAACACTCCTTACAGGGAGACTTTCACAACAACTTTCCATCTAGAATTTGAATGCATAGTAACAAAGAATATATGTTCTTATTGTGATATCAAAATGAAAGGTTCATTACCAACTCAATAATTTTTGTATAATATATAGTTAATATTCCCAAATTCATACTGATATTTGTTGACTTTACATCCACACACTGGATCATACCATTTACACTTTAGCAATATGTATGTCATCCCATTTGTGTGTAAAAATTCAATGATGTATGTCAATTGACAATTTTAATATCCATAATATATTAATGGAAAAATGATTCCATAGTTTTTCGTTTCACATTTTTCATCAACATCTTTTATGAGAAATCAAAATCCATTAACATATATATCATTATAACAAAGATCGATTATAGATGGACCCTAATCTATATGGATAAATTCATCAGTTAGCATGGGGTACCCAAACTCCCCAAGGTTATGATCAATTTTAATTAACAGTGTTCAATAATGATTTCGGTAGAATGAAATTATTATAATACTTCATTCATAATGATGATAAATTCATACATATAATATACATGATCCAATAATAGAATGATGCATAATGAGATGTTTAATTTGATACATATTTACCCTATACATCTTTTTTAGCTCATTAATGTGATTATTACAAATGATAATATGATGTTTAAATGATCAACATAAGAAGACGATACATGTGAAAGTTAAAAAATAAATGAGATAAGACTCTTATTTGATTAATGGTGAAACTGATGGAGTATTGAACATGATAAATCGATTTGATGGTATCCACTCCATGTTGTCTATAACAAATATAATTCCTTCTCCAACTGGACCATCATAAATCTGAGATGGATTATCTAATTTTGTTTCAAAATAAATACAAAATTCAACTGAAAAAAATTCTACACTCATCCATTAAATAACCATAGGATATTGATGAATCGAGACAATATCTGTTGTGTTAAAACAGTTTCAATGTTTTCAGATATCTCTCAATTGGATACATCCACCTGAATTGCACTGGACTTGTAGCAATTAATTCATCATTTAGATTTACTTTCAGGGGCACCTTAACATTGGAAATGATGGGTGTATAGTTTCTCATTGTTTCAAATTATATGTACAATTTGGTTCTGCAATGATTTTAAATAAATAATTCGTTGATTTCATAAACAATTCTATCTAAAAAATCAAATAATCTCAAAAAATAGTAGAAAAACATTGGGCTATAAACAATCAAAAATTGTGATTACAATAAACTCCTAAAGTTCTATGCCATTGTAATGACTATTCAACACTTGAATTTTACATCTCATCATATTCAAACACATTGAAATATTATACGAGTAACCTCCAAGAACTTGAGGACATTCCAAATTGAATGAAATGACTCTTTCTAATTTGTATATTTGTATACTATGCACCAAGAATATATGACATGTTTCCCTCAGCTAACTATAAATGCAATTGTTTCCATAAACAAATTTCATCTAAATTACGATGTGGATTAACATGGTCCATTTATTTTCCAAAGACTCCTAAAATGGATCATAATATGTTATAAAAAAAAATTCATTGTGCCTGACATCCAAATTGTTCCATATCATGTTAGTTTTCTAATAGGGGAGAATGTAAAAAATAATTTTCTTTTTCCGAATATGTTACCGATCTCTACCTGAACCATCAATATTGGGTAATGGATGATCCACAAAATCCTAAAATTAATATAACTTGCAGTGGTTTTCTTCCTTAATATGAGATAAAATTTCAAATCCTTCTATGAATATTGCTGCTGTGATGAACTCTCACGAAAATCAAATGACACTCTATTCTTTTTGAACCTGTGCTGAGCCGGGAGAAAACATCTATGATCCATGTATGACCTTTTTCTGTAATGTTTAATCCATATAGAGTTTTTAGATTTTTTCCAACAATGGCTTGGAAATTCCCCATTCTTAATATTTCTTGATAAATTTTAATAATCTAGGAAGTCATTGACACGCCATACTAAAGAAGCTGGCCGTTTGAACATTTAATTCTTTTCACAGACATATGTCATCACACCATCTCCCCAAAATCCATTCATGTAATAAATAAATGGAAGAATTTATACATCGATCTTATACCCCAGACTTATATGTCCATAAATATGAGTCAAATATAATATAAGTTGTTGCTTAACACAAAGTTACTTCGAATGATAATACATAACCAACACCACGGGCCATGAGAAATGATTTCCAACAACAATACACATAAATGGATGGAAACAATCTACTTCTAAACAAAATAAGACATTACGATCATATTTTTCAATTTAGTGGTGTCCCTTTTGGAAATCCTACCATGCCTGTGACTCATCCCGGTGGATTAAAATATCACTTTTTAGACTTATTTATGCATTCCATCTCATTAAATTAGATTCATTTGATGTCATAAAAAATATTTTCATGCACATATTTTTGTTAAAGTAACTAATTTGATTTACGATTTTTGTTATTCCATGTTTTTCATTCATCATTTTATGAGATCGATTTCCCACTTTCTCTTTCCACATGGAAGCACCAAAGACCATACAAATATCCACATGTGCTGTTTTTTTCTAAACAACATACAATTTTTTGAACATGTCATTATGGTCTCATATTTAAATCCTATGTTCTCTTTCAACATACAAGCCTGGTAATATGACTTAGAAATCTTAGGATCTACCAGGAGAACCTTTTTCAATAACACCAACATCCTGTCGAAAGATGTGTCTGACCCTGATCAAATTTATTCAAAATCAAGAACTCCATGATAAATGAATATTTATTGTAAGTATTATATCCTTGATAAAATTCAGGTTTTCCATCATACAATACTTCATAAATCTTCCATGAATCAGGATCTGCACCAGAGCACAGATTTATCTCACCGGTCTCCATATTCTGGATGTCAATGCCTTCATGTACAAACCGACGTACAATTTAAGTAAGCATTTCATTCATTGGATCATTCATACTCGCATCAATATCCATATGAATTTAATCTTTTTTTTACAATGAGTATATTCATCACCAAGATGAATCCAAATTTTATAATATTTCAAAAATCCATTCAATAATATGTGATAATTCATGGTATCTTGTGTGAAGTGATATATTTAAACATATTTTCTCCCTGGAAAACTAATATTGGCTCTTTGAAATCATATAGTGATCTTAATAAATTGAATAATTCACTTTAAATATTCTCTATATTCGATTTGGAAGATAAATCCATCTCTTAACCATAATAATATATTTGTAACAAACATTTACATAAGGCTTATTATTACATGAATTTTTCATACAAAATTTATTTAAAATAATGACTGGCCATTCGCATGTTGACCATTGATAAAATAGACAATTTATCTCTGTGAATAATAAATAAGAGATTAGATAAAGGAATGGAAGTGAAAGCATGTTTCATCACCGCCATATTAGTATGGTTAATCTAATCATGATTATATATTGGTGAAACTATATTTAGAATTAATTTTTTCAATGATTAATCATAGAATAATCATTTTACAAGAAAGTAATATTATAACCAACATGCGTATGTTGTATATGAAAAAAATCATCAAAAAAAATCTTGAACTATCAACCATAGTGACTAAGTTAAAATATAAAAATAAATCAATAAATATAATTTTTGATGAAAGTGACCAAAATTAATTAGTGATGAAAAGTCTTCTCAATAGGAGAGAAAATGTATCTTTGTAAAAATAATTTCTCACTGCCTCATAGAAACACATTGTCATTGTGCCATCAGAGGCACTAAATATTAACCATCCAATGTAGAAATAAATCTCTAATATATTGGAAACTAACTATTATATATTATATATAACATCAAATATATACAATTCCATTACAGAAAAATACCAATCTATCTCCCATTATGTTATTAATAGTGAATATGTGGTCCAATGAATATGATGCCCCATTCTAGATCAAATTGTCCAAGACAGCGTTCCTGATGGCTCATGCATGTATCCTTTTATTGAAGATTTTCATTACTAGCAGTATGGGTATAAATTTCATCAGTTCTGAATATATAACATTGGAATTAATAAATAAAAGGATAAACATTTACATAATACATTTAATAAATAATGAAAATTCATAATCCATGGTAGGTATCTCAACTCATATTGTTAAAACTCAAATACCCCCAAAATTATATATCAATAAAAGTGGGGGAAATAACTAGAATATGAAAAAAAATGATACATGTCTCTAAATTCGAACTCAATTATACCACTAAACGCCATTCTCCTTATAATATCACCAATCATCAGGGTTGTTCCCTTGTATACTAGATTATGAAGTCTTCACATGCATCATGAGGAACATGTGTGGTTGGAATATAAATGTAGTAAGAAAAAACAATTTTTTTCGTAAAACATGTGAAATGGTATAAGTGTTTATGTTGTGATAATAAATAAATGTGCATAAAAAAGCACACAACCATGATCGGAGTGGTCATGCACTAAAAAAACATTGGATCCATGATGGAAATATAGTTATAACAAAATTCATGAACATAGTCATCCACAATTTCACTTCATATCTTCCAAAACATAAAAAATGTAAGTGTATCATGTCAAACCATAGAATTCCATTGAGCCCCAAATTTCTCTTAGTAAATCCATAAGGCCGACCAATTTGTACACTCCTATGGGCCTTCGTATCCCAAAACAACGTCTCAAGTCATGTCCTTGAATATTATCATGACCAATTGTCACCTCAAGGATCAGATCACAATAGTCAACCATGACACTATGTGAGTATAAAAAATACAATATACCCATCATCTATCTCAATCTATCATCTTATCACGCTCTCCCTTATGGGGAACTAAGCCACGATGACTACACCAACATCATTGGTACCAAGTGTAGAACAACACAATATCAAATATACAAATTACATCAGATTGAAACATGAAATTTCATATAAAGGACCATCATATAATATTTATAAAAACATATAGTGTCGATAAACATCTGATCATACTCAAAACAAATTCTCATGGGCTATGTGGGAACACACAAGTGGTCAAACCTCAATCTTTTTCTCATGGGATACACACACTCCTAAAAATATATTTTTATTTGATTTTTATAATTCAACTTTACATATGAATGGGAACAGGCACAAAAGTTTCAAAATTAAAAACATTTCCCTACACCCATGAAGATCATGAATAGATTCATCCACATCTGCCGATGTCATGTCTCCTACTGCTCAAATCATGTGTACCCCTATCATCATCACCATCCATCACCGTTGTCGATGTGGTCATTCAACCACTGAAATGCCCGAGAACTTTAGATCCCGTCGAAGAAACCGAAATCCATCACAACTCCAGGTCTTCATTCCCCAATGAAATAGTTCCAATCCCAAAAAGATATCCATCCATTAACCAACTTTGTCATCATCCATCACCACAACCATCACCCCAAACCAATGAAAACATGTTGTCATCACCACTTACATCAGCGCCATTGATGTCCAAAACACCAAATAAGAACATTGTCATCCTCCATCACCGTTTTCATCCAAAAAACATCATAAGAGTTCCAGATAACCTAGAAATCAGTCATAGTCGTGGCACATAACTGTCATGAGCAAACCAACAGCTGAAGAAAACAAGAACCAAAATAAACCAAAAATGAAAAATGAAACCATCACTGAACAACTAGTAGATGAATCCAACACATGTTCACTGAAATAAGGGCATGAAATCCAAAAATCAGAAGTCAAACCAAAGTCAATGTTGATGTCACCTTAAAGGAAGAGAACCAGAAATCCGTCAATGATGGACGCAGATTCAGACCACATGAGATGTACCATTAGCCGCCAATCCACACATCCCAAAACCTCAAGAAATCCCCATTTTAGATCTGAAAAAGAGAGTAGCATAGAGACATGAGGTCAAGGCTGATGCATGAATGGCCGAGGGATTCACACGATGACAATAGTGTGGGTCTAAACCAATGAAAAGATTGAACCGACTAAGTAGTACCTGGAATGTCGATGAACACCGATCCTCTATTCTCAAAACCACTAGGAAACCATCACTTTAGGTCTTGCATGGAGAGGCCCAATGGAATGCAAGGATAGAGAAAGGTTGAAGCAACAATGGAATTCAACATCGGACCACCATCGCCAGGATTAATAGAAACTCCTTGAGAGACATCATCAATAACAAACCTGAGGGAAACTAAAGTGATTGGATGAGAAGAGAAAACAAAAACAAAAATAAAACAACCATGAGAGGGCGGGGAAAGATAGGGGAGAAGAGATGGAACTGTGGATATGAGGGCGAAACATGCAGGAATCCACCACTGAAGCACCGATGAGAAACCCTAGCTGGAGAGAGGAGAGAGGGAGAAGTCACTCCGAGGCATGTGAAAAAATAATGAATTATATAAATCAAATATCAACACAACTTAATTGAAATCAAATCAACAAATAATTAGTCTACACATTGAATGTAACTTCCAAAATCAAGTAAAGTGTGAATAATTCTCATTCACAGAATATCAAAAAACATTGTATCATAATTCATTATGAACACAAACCCATATACACATGAAATTTGATTTCAACACTTTTTATTAAAACATAATATTCATAAAATATTCAATCATGAAAACATTGTAATGTAAATTGACCATAATTGAATCCTTTATATGGAAATTATGGAATACCAGATAGAGCGAAAAATTCGAATATGACGGGAGCCAGAGGTGGTGGTTCGAGGGAGAGGACGGGCGCTGATGGCATCAGGGATCCAAAGGAGGAGGTTGTGAGGTGGAAGTGGTGCCCCGAGGGAGGGGAAGGATGGTGTAGTGAAGGTGTAGATGAGTGATGGTTCCAGCGAGGACAAGAGGTCGAGGTAGATCAGATTCGCTTGTGTGGTGTCGCCTATGTAGGGAGGGAGAGGAGGTGGTGTGGGGGTGGAAGAGGCTGAGGTGTGCGGCAAGAGAGGGGAAGAGTTGCTATGGGGGGGGGGGGGTCGAGATCCGAGTTGGGTGGGGTGCAAATAAGAATTTTTTAAAAATCCTTGAGGCACCCGTTGGTAGTCGCTATATGGTACGAATAACTATCTTTGATGGAGGTATCCCTTGTAAGGGGCCTCTAAAACCCCATTTTCTAGTATTGTATAGAAAAAATATGTCATTACCATTCATAATTTTTTATAATTGATAAATTTTTAAAATAATTAAATATTTACATATTTAAACAAGTTTATATAGATATCTAAATATAAAATATTTAAAAAATAATAAACAAATATATAAAAAAATGAATAAATTATTTTAAATTCTACCAATAGATATCTATTTAAAACCAATAAATATTATTAAATCAATAAGAAAAAACACATGTAGAAATATACATTCACAATATACACCTAGACATATAGAAATCACATACACATACACATACACATAGTCATAGGAATACAAACATAGTCATACATATAGTTACATATGAATGCAAGCAAATACATAAATATTTATACATACATAGAAAACATAACCAAATACATATACACATACTCATACTCATTCAAATACACATGTACGTAAACATACAAATGTCTGTGCGTACACAGACACATGCATTTTCATATATATACACATCGGTATAATTACATCCATGTGCATGTGTATACATACACATCTATACATATGACTATAAACAAACATACATGATGAAAATATGCATATACACGTACGCATGCACATACTCATGTACAATAACGTAAATATGAAAATATCCAAGGGTTCCATATTCCCTAATCCTTTCGAGTTGTTTGATCAGGGATGGAGCACTGAAATCAAAATCAATGACCTGATTTCCATTCATAATAATTTATATATAATATAAATTTATTCAAATGATGATGAAATCGAGTTTCTTGGAAATATAGTGGGATTTATTTCAAACTATCATATAGTTATTGATTATATGAAATAATCACATTACGAGAACTTTTTCCTATATAACACATTTTTTTATATATAAAAGAGCTAATAATTATGGATACTCAAACTAGATTTTAATTTTTATTCAAATATATAAATTCTTGATGATGAAATATGGATACTTATTCCCATGTGATTTTTTTATATTTCAGGAATATTGAATCCTTCACAATGTGTTTGATGGATTTTCATTGGTAGATGAGAAATTATATTTGAAAATTATAGTAAAATTTAAAAATTATTTGATGAAATTTGGTGGTATAATATATTTTGGGATATCAATTACTATAGGGACGTGATATTATATTTTTATGCAAAACCTCGAGTCAAACTGGTCAAGCTATGAATGAAATTGATGAGCAATTGTTTCAGAAGACATCAAGAATGATTGGAGGATCAATTTCCTAATGATTCGTGAAAATATGAGCATGTGTGATTGGTTTTTAGTGAGATAATAGTGTTTTTAACTAAAATTTAATTTATAATCTGAAATCAACACATTATATTTCTACTACATAACCACAAAGCTACAATGTTTTTTTGGAAATTATTTTGATAAAAATGTTTTTTTATTTTTATTTTTACTCTATTATGTACTCAATGTTAATTGAAAAAATAATTCATTAAAAATATAAAGATCATTACCAACACTTTTGAATACCATTTGTATAGACCTATACTAATGGTTTTGAAAACCATTTGTATAAGTATTTAGAATTTTGGTACCTTTATAAACTGTTTTGAAAAAACCATTAGTATAGGTTCCTTAAATGTATGCTAAACCAATAGTTTTATCCATTCTATTGGCATATCCATCACATATACCAATAGTTTTTAAAATACCATTGGAATAATGGCATTGTATTGAATACATTCCAACAGTTTGTATAAAAACATTGGTATTGATCTGACCTATATTGACAATATTTTTTGTTTAAAAATGAATGGAATAGGGTCATATGATTGTTTGGATACCAATGGTTTTCGTCAAACCCTTAGAATATGAACATATTATGGTACCTATATCAACAGTTTCACAAAATAATTGGTATAGTTACAATTTATAGAAGAGTTGAAATGGATTGAACCTTCATAAACAATTTGTCGGTGGAATTGATTCCACACTATGATGCATTAATACCATTGATAATGAAAATAAAATATGATTCCGTGATTACATTTTTTCATCCTCTCTCAATGGAGAACATCAATCATGTGAATAATTAATAAGCATCAATGACTGATGGATTCCAAAATTAATGGATGGATGTCTTTCAACTCTTGATAATGCATCCCAGAAGATCACATAATAAAGTAACCAATCCCATAGAACATATTTTGGTGTTTTTTTGCATCCGCATTATCCGTAATCACATATGATAGTGTGGGGCTCCACATAAATAAGTTATAAGATGGTTAGGGGTTATTCTATTTAATCTCATTACACTTCCATATCTCCATCTATGCATGTAATATGATCTTGGACCCTTAATGGTACAACATTGCATGTATATGATTTTATTCATCACTAAGGTCAAAGGGAATCAAATAATCCTCATACGTATGATAGACCTTTAAGAGCTACATTAAATGGATTATTACCATGAAATATTTCAATTACAATCTTCATACCTAGGGTGGGACTGCTTGGGGAGGTATGTGTTTATATAAATCTTCATTGACTATTATCTGATTTTTTTGGGCTAATGTACACCTAAAATTTATCAAATAGAATCCCATGCATTCATTATTTGGACATTGTTTTCCTAGTCTATATATTCAATGCAAGGAATACTCATAATAACAATATAATATTTTTTTGGAACCATACATTCAGTTTATCAAAAAACCATTTGTTATTAGAATCGTTAAAAAAAGATAGAATAGTGGTATCATCCCAATAAGAAACCATGAGTGATTTGTAAATCATCTTTTATTTATAAAAAATCCATTAGATCCTACAGATCATGAATTTGGATCCCTCTTGGGTCCTCTAAATTAGTATCGATTGATGAAGAACACTCATTCCACAGAGGAATCTCTAAAAAAATATATGGTGGGGGCTAATGGTTACTTCGTAAAAGAATACATGGGGAAAATATTTGGATTTAATTATTTCAGTGAATTGGGAACCTCGTTTTCAAATCATGTTCAATCATTTCTATTATAAAAAATCAATCTAGATCATGAACATGTATTGATATCCTATAACACGAAAGGGTGTAGGGATACATAGATAATCCCAATCCATCAAATGTCTTATTTTTAATGAATTTAATACCCCATAAGATCATGTCAATGTTATAGTGAATTTGGTCAATAAAAAATTAAAAAAAAACATAAATAAATACTTAGTATCAATTGGAATCGATTCATCACCATCCTTTATATGTGATTCAAACCTACATTATATTCCATCTTAAAATTCAATCCCTTAATGTTTTTTCCAATCCTGGCCCTCGTGATTGAGAAAACCACACTATATGTTTGAAAAATAATAATATGGATCCAATATATATTTATTGTTTTTACCAACCACATGAATAACATAGGATCAGAAAATTTATTTCTTTGTAAAACTTCTCTCATCCAATCTGTAAGGGATTTCAGATTTGGAATAATTAACCAATTATATGGATGCATTCTAATTTTTTTGGATAAGATGGAATTTTTTTAGTATTTATTAAATAGTTTACCTTGAGAAAAAGAAAGCTACCATTTGATAAGAATATATGTGAAATAGGTTTAATTCTTTAATAAACCTTCCCCCACGAAATATGGTGTCGTTTTCTTCCTAAGATATTAAATTAGAAAAAACACTAGCCATCAAGAAACAATGTAAAGGGGAAAATGGTCCCCCGACATGAACCCCCTGGTATGGATGAATCATTATGAGAGGGTTCCATTGCAATTGATCTTGTAGGAAACTCAATAGTGTTTCTAGAAGTCCCATAAATCAAATAATATTATTATAATTCAATGTTTATTTAAATTATTAGGTATGGAATCATAATCTGGAATTTTCCATTTCAAAAAACTATAATAAATTAAATGTTATAATTGTAGTTGAATGTATTTTATTTTGAATTATTGATATAGTTTCTATTTCAAACCTTCACGGTTGGCGCACCGGCTAACGCCTCCTCAAATGGTGCCCACGCGGTTTCTTCTTTTTATGTGGTGTTTTTAATGTGGGCCAAGACTGTGTGAATTAATTCACGTGGTGACACTCTTTTGACGCGATGACATTATTTGACGATGATTATTTTCATATATAAGGGGGACGAGGAAAGTCATTTCAACATCACCGACAGCAACAACACCGAATGAAAATCCCACTTGGTGATCGCCATTCTTCTATGATCATGTTTCTTGCTCTCCACCTTTTGATCAACACTTTTATTCTTGAGTATTAAATTTTATATCTCTTCCATTTTTGGGAGTCTCTACCGTGTACCTCTTGATTTTTGTGGATCCCTCATTCTGGACAGGGTCCCGTGGTTTTTCCCTTTCGGGTTTTCCACATCAAAATTTCTGGTGTCGAATTTATTTTCTGCACATTTAATTTTGTCGCTGTGCATCCGCTTCTATTTGGGGAGAAAGAGTCATTTTCACTACGCGTTCGCTTTTTGTTATGTTTGCACGTTCGTCACTTTCCCGTATTTCCCAACATCTGGTACCAAAGGGTTTGGTTATTTTTTCTTATTTAATATAGAGTCCAAATAGAGTAGGATGATTTTGTTAAATGGTACCATCTACCATATGTGTCGACTTAAAATGAAGGACCTGCTTTTTTTCAAGAAAATGAATCTTCTAGTGTTTAGTACCCAGAAGCCAGAGGGGATGCCAGATGAAGAATGGGAGTTCGAGCATGAGATGTTTTGCGGCATCATTCTCCAATGGATTGAAGGCATCTTGATGAAACTCATTGTCAACATCTCTCACCCCAGAACAATATGGGAGATACTTGAGACGACCTATGCTTTAAAGGCGAGAAACAATAAACTATTTCTTCTCAAGCAAATGGTGAACTTGAGGTACAGATAAGGTATGTCTATTTCTGATTACATAAGTGAATATCAAGGATGTTTTGATCAGTATTCTGCCATGGGTATCAATTTTGAAGATGAGGTTTTTGCTATTTTGCTGCTTAACACTTTACCTAATTCATGGGATAATTTACGTGTTAATCTAACTATTTCTACTCCAAATGGTGTTTTGACATTTAGTTTTGTCAAGTATGCTATTTTAAGTGAAGAGGTCAGGAGACACACTCAGGATAAATCTTCTTCTAATATTTTGGTCACAGAGAATAAGGGGAGAAGCCATGTCCTGGGGCAGAGTAGTCGAGATAAGAGCATAGGCAGAATCAAATCCAGAACGAAGCACAGTGATTTTGAATGTCATCATTGTGGTAAGAAGGGGAATGTTAAAAAGATTTGTTATCGGATGAAAATAGAGAACATAATGAAGGAAAATCCACAGAAGAAAAATTGTGATGGAGATGATCATGTCGCTGCCACTACAGGGGTGATCTTGTTATTATTTATGATTCCATTAACATTGCTTCCGATGATTCTTGTGGGGTTGTTGACAGTTGTGCATGTTTTCGCCTGAAATCGAATAAGGAGTTATTTACAACTTATAGACCAGGTAATTTTGGGATTGTGAAGATGGGTAACGATGGACATGCTGACGTTGTAGGCATTAGGACTGTTTGTTTAAAGACCAGTACAAGATGTAAGATGATTTTAAAGAATGTCTGACATGAACCCGAGGTTCTTTTTAATCTTATCTCTATTATCATTCTTGATTACGAAGGGTTTATCAACACTTTTTTTGTTTGCAAATGAAATCTTTCGAAGGGAACTTTGATTGTGGTTCAAGGGAAGAAGCAATCATGTTTGTACTGTACTAGAGCTTCTATTTCTTTGAATACTACTTGCGTTGTTGAATTCAGTGTTTCTTCCAAGTTGTGGCATAAAAGTATTAATGACTTCATTGAGAAAGGCCTTGGTTGTTTGGAAAAGTGAAATATTCTTCCAAATCTGAATAGTGTAAAATTGGACACATGCGATCATTGCATGGGTGGGAATCCGATCAAAGTGAGTTTTAGCAGTCATCCTCCACATAGGAAGTCAAAGGTTCTTGAGTTAGTACATTTTAACGTTTTTTTCCGATGAAATCGAATACCTTTAGTGGTGGTCTTTATTTTGATACATTTTTTGATAACTACTCACGAATGCTCTGGGTTTATGTCTTGAAAGCCAAAAGTCAGGTGCTCAGTGTTTTTAAGCAATTTCATGTATCTGTTGAGAGAGATTTGGGAATGAAATTGAAATGTATTCTCAATGACAATGGGGGATATTATTGTGGTCCTTTTGATAAGTATTGCAGGCAGGAAGGTATTCGGAATCAGAAGACGCCGCCCGAGACACCTCAGCTGAATGGTGTAGCTGAGCGGATGAACAGAACATTGCTGGAAAGAGTTAATTGTTTGCTTTCAGAAGAAAAGTTTCCTGGACATTTTTGGGGTTAGGATTTACTTACATCTACATATATTATCAATTTAACACATGTGGTTTCTTTGTAGACAGACACTCCCGAAATATATTAGTTTGGAAAAGAGATCAGGTACGATCACTTGCATGTTTTTGGTTGCAAGGATTTTGTTCACATGCCTATAGATGAGAGATCCAAGATGGATGGTAAGACACACTAGTGTATTTTTATTGGGTATGAACATGATGAGTTTGGGTACAGGTTCTATGATCCTGTTTTGAAGAAACTTGTTAGAATCTGAGATTCAGTGTTTAAGGAGGATCAGACTATTCCAGACATTGATAATTTAGAAAAAGATGTTTCTCCAACTTTTGATGGTTTTGTCAATATTGAGCCAGGTTATGATTCACATTTAACTCATATTGCTGATTCTAAGGACCATGTTGATGTACAGAATGATTCTCAAGGTGAACAGGTTGGAGTTGAAGTTTCTGATGCACCTTTCGTTTCTGATGATCCGGTTCCCAGGGTTATTAATAAACCTGCAGTTCCAATCCGTAGGTTATCTCGTCATCGCACCGTTAATACTCGATATTCACCGGATGAGTATGTTCTTCTCACTGAATGGGGAGAACTAGAATATTTTGATGAGGCAATGGAGAGTGAATATAAGGAAAAATGGGTTGCAGCAATGGACGATGAGATGACATCATTGCACGACAACCACACTTTTGAGCTGGTGAAGTTACCAGCAGGAATGACAGCTTTTCAAAATCGATGGTTTTTTCGGATTAATATTGAATAATCCATTTTTTTTTCATGATACAAGTCAAGGTTAGTTGTCAAAGGCTTCTGTTAGAAGAAATTTATTGATTTTGATGATATTTTCTCACCTATTGTCAAAATGTCTTCCATTCGTGTTGTTCTTGGTTTGGATGCCAGTTTAGATCTGCAGATTGAGTAGATGGATTTGAAGACAGCTTTACTCCATGGATATTTTGTGGAGGATATTTATATGGATTAACTAGAGGGTTTTGTTGAAACAGTTAATGAATATTACGTCTACAAGTTGAAAAAGAGGTTGTATGGTTTGAAGCAAGCTCAGAGGCAGTGGTATATGATTTTTTAATCTGTCATTTCTCATCAGGGTTTCAAGAAGACATATTCTGATCATTTTGTTTTTGTTCAGAGATTTCCTAATAATGATTTCATTATACTGTTTCTTTATATTGATGATATGCTCATTGTTATCCCTGATACTTCTAGAATTGACAGATTGAAGAAGGATCCTTGTCAGTCTTTTGTGATGAAAGACTTGAGGCCAGAACGACATATTCATGTCTTGACAATCTCCCATGACAGGAAAGCCAAGATGTTGTGGTTATATTAGGAGAGATACATTGAGAAGGTTCTTCAGAGATTTTATATGGATGGAGTGAAATTGGTTAGTACTCCTCTAGAATTACATTTTAATCTCATTACAAGTCAACCACCTTCTACTGATGAATAGATATGGGAGATGCAACATATACCTTATTCATCTGCTATTGGTTGTTTGATGTATGCAATGGTATGTACTATACCTGATATAGCTCATGCAGTTGGTGTGGTTAGTTGTTTTCTATCAAATCCATGTAGAGATCATTGGAGAGTAGTGAAGTACATTTATCGTTATCTTCGAGGTACTTCTGATATGAGATTGTGTTTTGGAAAAGGGGAACTTATTCATTGTGGCTTTACAGATTCAGATATGGCAGGAGATATCGATTCGAGAAAGTCTACTTCAGGCTATTTGATCACTTTTGCAGGGGGAGCATTATCTTGGCAGTATAGATTGCAGAGATGTGTTGCTTTATCTACCATAGAGTTAGAGTTTATTGCAGCTACAGAGGCGTGCAAAGAATTGTTGTGGATGAAAACATTTATTTGTGAGTTCAATTTAAATCAATAAATTTATGTTATATTTTGTGATAGTCAGAGTGCTATTTGTTTGGGAAAGAATTCCACATTTCATGGCAGGTCGAAACATATCTATGTTTGATATCATTGGATTCACAATGTCCTTGCTTCTAGATAGTTAGAGCTTGAGAAGATCCACACTGATGACAACAAGTCAGACATGTTGACCAAGAGTTTACCTAGTGGAAAATTTGAGACTTGCCGAAAGATTGTAGGGTTGGTGGTGATCCCCACTTGAGTCGGAGCTGGAGATTTTTGGGCGCTTTCCTGGTTAGCCCACCGGGTAACGCCTCCTCAAATGGTGCCCACACAGTTTCTTCATTTTATGTGCTATTTTTAATGTGGGCCAAGACTGTGTGAATTAATTCACGCGGTGACACTCTTTTGATGTGGAGACCTTATTTGATGCTGATTATTTTCCTATATAATGAGGCAGAGGGAAGACATTTCAACATCACCAGAAACAACAACACCGAAAGTAAATCCCAGTTGGTGATTGCCTTTCTTCGACGATCATCTTTCTTGCTCTCCACCTTTTGATCCACACATTTATTCTTGAGTATTACTTTTTAGATCCTTTCCATTTTTTGGAGTCTCTACCATGTACCTCTTGATTTTAGTGGATGCCTTTTTCTGGACTAGGTCCTTTGTTTTTTCCCTTTTGGGTTTTCCACATAAAAATGTCCATTGTCAAATTTATTTTCTGCACATTTAATTTTGTCGATACGCATCTGCTTCTATTTTGGGGGAAAGATTCATTTTTGCTATGCGTTTGCTTTTTCTTTTGTTTGTGCGTTTGTCGCTTTCTCGTCATTCCCAACACATTCATAGATTATGTAGTTATTGATTAGTCTTTATTATACTATGCTTGTGATTCAACCATGCTAGATGTTGATAACATTCCACAATACTCATTTAAGACTATATAATTTTAGAAAATGGTAGCATAAGAAATTTTCTTTATAAACCACATATGAATAATGGAGAATGGAATTTCATTAACCTGAACTACCAACTAAGATCATTTTTGTGAGTGACCCGTAATAAAAAGAGGTACAATCATTTTCATGATATTAACACTTATATCGTAAGTTTTGAGAGGTTTTATTTATCCAAGATGTTCTAGGGGATTGGAAAAAGAAGCTGACATCCACCAGAAAGCGGGAATGTGTTAAAGAAACATTTTTCCAATAGTTCTGAATTTATATCACCTTGAATGTTTTAACTGATATTTCAAAAAAAAGTGTGGATAAATATGAGTTTCATTAGTGTGAGATTAATAACTGCTAAAATAGATATGTTTTATCAAGGCTAAATTTTTCACTGATAAAACTATTCTTTATCTGGTCTAAAATTATAGTAGATAAAAAATATATTTATCCACACAAATATTAGAGTACGGATATATATATATATATATATATATATATATATATGTTTTTTTGGATCATTTTCATTTTAGAGCTGATAAAGATTATTCATAATTAAATAAAGAAATATTATTTTAATATATATTAAAAGTGAATAATTTCATAAAAAATTAAATAGAATTAAGCATTTTAAATGATACATTATAATAAATGCATGATTATAAAAAAGGAGTGAAATAGAATAATTAAAAATAAATACTCCAAAAAAATAAAAAACTGGTTATGATTTATTATTTATATATATTAATTTAAAAAGAAAATGAATATTAATATATATTAAAATGACGATGAAAACATTAAAAAAATTTTAATACCTAGCATGTACATACTAAAAATGAATGTCTATGAATAATTACATGATTTATGAACATGTACAAAAAATATGATGAAAATAAGAAAAAATATTTTTAAATAAATTATTTTTATAGATTTCAAACATTTCAAAAGTATTACAGCTTAATCAATAAAATTGAATGAGTATTAAATATATAATTTAAAATCAAGTGAAGAATATTAAATAATATTAAATAATTATGTAAAATTTTAATTATTAATTGAATTATTTGTAAACAAATAGAAAAATGTAGAGAATATTAATAAAGTGCATTTAAATAAGTTAAATATGTGAATTCGAAGCATTTTAAAGGCATTACACATTAATAAATGAAATTTAATAAATATTAATCATATAAATAAAATACACTTTTATAAAATTAAATCAGTTTAAATATTTATGTATAAAAAATTATTAAAAAAATGAATAAATTAAAAAAATATTAAAAATGAATAATTAATATTAAATGAAATAATTTGAAAAATGATTAAATAAAATTGAATAAGTTAAAAAAATTAATAACAGAATCTGTAAAATTAATTACATAAATTACAAACACAAAATAACCATGGATTGTATCCTGGAAATCCCCTTGGTGGATTTACATCGCATACAGTGACTCTAGCTGGCGGTGATGTGCGCATGATGCGGGCAGTCAGTGGTCTAAGCAGGATGCAGTCTTAGTGATATAGATCGGTTTATTCATGCATGATGATACACTGAGCATTCAAGAAATTTCATGGGCCACCTAGCCATGGGAAAACATGATATGTAATAAATCATCCTCTACCAAGATATAAATTGTCCATTTCATTCACCAAAAAGTTGAAAAAACACACATAATTTAAGAATAAATATGAATAAACAGAATATATATATATAAGGTACTCATGGATACAAATTCAAAAAAAATGCACACAAACATCTCACCCACCGGCCAATGGGATGAATATATCCCCCCAATGGACAACCAACCTATATTGAATATTCCCATCGATTTCTTATTTATTTATATTAGCCCTAAGTCCCTTACAGCATATGAACAGACCACCATGGACAAAAAGACAATTCATTATTGTGCACCTCTATAGGAATTATAACTACCAAATGTGCCTCCCATACCATCAAATGATGGACATGGCCCGACCGCGCCTTACACTTCCATTATCAAATTGAACATCATTAAGGATTGTCATAGATGACTATCAAACCACCACCCTCACCGTCAATCGCATGTTTGCCGACCTAAATAACTTGTCAACAAGGCCCTCTAGAACATTAGATCTCCTAGCATCACAGAAATGAAGAGATGAAACCCCTCCTACATCCACAATCATTTCATCCCACATATTGACCAACTCCCCTCAATCCTACCTCTCAATACCCACAGGGATCCTTCTGCCGACACTGACAGGAAACTCTCGTCGTCTCTCAATGGCATCCACTATCGAGACTACAATGCACGACGTTCAAAGACCCCATCAGTCATTACCAGTTATCATGGATGACATCCCCATATTTTTAATTTGATTAAATAAAATAAATAAATCATTTTATTCATGGCCTACATTGGTTCAATTTTATAGAAAATATCTTGTGGGTTGGAGATAGTCATATAAGAGTCAATTCTATATTTTTAAACAGATTAATAGTATTTAAATGTAAAAAATATATTTGAATAAATTTTAATCATATAAATTATAATATTATTTAAAATATTGATTCTATTAAATTATTATTTAATACTTTTAATAAATCATTAAATTCGACATATTTTTAGAAATACTAAATATCAAAAATTAAAAAATAGTAATTAAATAATATTAAAAATTAATAAATTAAATGAAATAAATTAAATAATATCCATAACATTTTTAGAATGAAATGAGAACAAAAAAATTGAATAAAATTATATAAATAAATATAATTATTAATGTTATTTATTAATGTATGTGTTGTTTTAATTGTAAATAGAAAATATAATATGATATAAATAATTTTATTTTTAAATAATTGTTGAATTTTTAATATTTAATTAAATATATACATATTTAAACATATATAAATCAAAATCAAAATTTAATATATTACAAAAATGTTTTCTAATTATATAATAAAATTGAATAAATTATTGAAAATGCTAAAATAGAAAGATATTTAAAACCAATAAATGACATTAAATCAATCAACTGATAGACACATACACACATACATACACATAGACATATATGTGTACATACATATACAATATACACAGAGACATATTGGAAAACACATACACATACACATACACATTAATACAACTACATACCCATGCATGTATATTCATATATATACACACACACACACACACATATATGCATACCTATACAAAATTATCAAATACATATACACATGCAAATTCTAATTCACGTACTCATGTACATACACAGTCAAAGGTATATGCAGACACAAACACATGAATTTTCACATATATATACACATCCATACTATTAAATACATGTTCATGCAAATTCAAAAACATCTATAGATCTGACTATATACACACATACTTCATTAACATACACATATACACATACTCATTCACATACATATGTACATTAACATAAAGTCGTATATATAGACTTATTCACACATTCAAAAATACATAATCGTACACAAATATACTTACACATACTCATACTTATACACAAACACATACAAACACATTAGGATGTACATAAAAAACACATACACATGCACAAATAATTACATATGTGCAAATACAAATACATGAAATGATTTTTTTTAAATAGATACACATACACATACACGTACTCATTCACATATATATTCATATTTATGCATATATACATACACATTCATGTACACGTACACATAATATTTCATACATGCATATCCACATATACATACTCACAAATAAAAACCATAAATGCAGATAAACACACACACAGCACTACACAATAGATGCATACACAAACAACAAATAGATAAAATAACCATACATATACAAATGCATATACATATATTATTAAATGTTTTATAAAACAGTTATATACACAATATTATAACAAATATATACTTTTGGAAATATAAATAATATTTTAAAATGTATAAGAATTTATATATGTATATATATTTACTTATTCAATGTTTTATTTAGTAACCATCATTAAAATGAGCTCATAATTGTAGTACATTTACATTCTAGAAAAAATAATAGAAAAATTGAACCCTTTTATTATTTCTTTTTTAGAAGAATCATTGAATATTTCCCCATATGTTGTAGTGTATTATGAATTTAAAAAATTTAGAATTTATAGTGGGTGAAATTTTAAATTTAATGGATTGATAAAATTAAAAAATAATTATACATAGTTAGTAAATTCATAATACAATGAATTATAACAATATAGTTAAATATACCATATGAAAATACATTAATTTCAAAAAATGCATATTGTAAAAACATTATTTTCTGAAAATCTATAATCTGATGACCTGTGGTGCTTGTTGGAAGGGAGGGTGTTGTTGTAGTTTTCCCTGTTTAGTTTGATAATTCAGCAGTTATTTCACATATGGACTCAAAATTTAATAATCTAGTCATTGGTGTGGTTCGTCCTCAATATTGGTGAATGACATGTAGGGTCCAAATGCATCATTTTGAAACACCTCCATCCAAATGGGCATGTTCTAGTGTGGGAAATTACCCATATGGTGGCGTAGAACAACGTATCCATTTCCCCCACTAGGTACGATGGTAATTTTCCTTGGGGTATAGTAGAAGAATGTATAATTTTGTTCTACGACATCAGTAGGCAATGAAAACGGGTCATCATAGAAGATTGTCTTAGATAGGGTAGTGACGGAGGGCGGTGACCATGGTAGGAATTATGGGTGGGGTGATGTGAATGTTCGTGGTGGTGACTATCCCTGTATGGGTTGTATATGGGGGATCAATGAAGGTAGAATTGGTGGTGACAATTGTTGGATTTATCGATGGCGTGTCATGGAATGTTGTTTGAGAATAGGCGGTGACATTCATATCCATCGTCCCCCTCTCTAGCATAGTATTCATTATTGATGGGTACCCATGGATGGTTGTATGATAAATGGTGGTGATGGTATTCTCCATCATGCCCCCATCTGATGACTATGTGTTTTTGATGGGGTGTCGTGGCCGTTCATCTGAGAGAGTTCAGGGCAACATGTGAGGACAGAGGGAGAAATGCCACACCTATACCTATGTATGTGGAATGGTGTCACAACATGTTGTAATACAAAACGAGTGTTTAATAAACTAATTTAGAACATTTGTCATAGACCCGGACTTCTTTTTCACGCACGAACAATGCATCATTCTTTTTTAAACCAAAACTCTTGTTCCCTGTAGACTCACAAACTCACTGAATGGATGATATTTCATAATCCATAGATAGTTTGTGTGAATATATATACACATTACGACTCCACAAACAATTTATCAGTAATTTAAATTTAGTTATTATATTCTCAATAATTTTTCCTCCGATTTATTTCAGTAATTTCATTTTCATTTTATGGTTCAATAGGTTTGAACCTCATTAAAGAACATGGGTTGCCTTGGTAAAGACCTCAAAATTGTAAACATTGTTTTTTATAAAAATATTATAATACATAGATTTATGTATAATTATAATAAAAAATATTATTTTTTATCTTTTTTTCTTTAAATATAATAAACGAAACCATTTTAATTATTTAAATTGATTATAATTTAATGAAAATACTTATAATTAAATGTTACTATTATTTGTAGTTTTAAAAATTATTTTCAAAAGAAAAATACTATTTTTCTTACATGAAATTATTTTTTTAAATTAACTATATATATTTTTTGGAATATATATATATTTTTTTGTTATAGTAAAAACTAATTTTTTTAAAAAAATATTATTATAATTATAAAATTTATTATAAATATATGAGATATGTTATGTTTTTGTTTAATAAAATTGAAAAATTATAAATATTTATAATACAATAATAATAAAAAATGCACATTATATTTTAGTTTTAAATAAAAAAGTAAATTTGAGTTATTTATATTTAAAAACGAATTATTTATATTTGAAAACATTAAATTTTTATATATAAATAGAAATTTATATAAAGGAAAAAATTGATCAAACCATTATATTTATAAATACATGCATGTTTAAAAAAATAATGTTGATAAGATTTGATAAAACTAAATGATAAATAAAAAATATATGATTTTATTGTTATATAATAAAAACATAATCCATTATTTTCAAAAACAAAATAGTAAAATAATAAATCAATGAAACTTGAGTAACTAATAAAAAGGTAGTAATGTCTTAGATAAAAAAGAATAAATATTTCTTACATCAAAACAGATTAATTATAAAGTTAAACCTAAAGCTATTAAAATCTGTAATGTTGTATTTCACCTACCATCAGGACAATCTACCTGAAAAATGTCCAATGTTTATCTTGAACCCCTCCATCCCTTTCTCAGGGTTGTCAATGAACTTGAATATTTTTAATAATTTTTTATCAATTATTTTTTTAAACGTGGATCAAATTTATTTTCCCTTAGTTTGGTTGATTATTATAGCATGACATATGAAAATATATAAACCTATTTTATTTAAATAATTATTTTTATATCAATATATTTCCCACATCCACCTATGTTTTCCAATTTTTTTCTTCATAATTTCAAATAGTGTCAAGTACCTCAATTTACTAAAAAATAGTTAAGGGTTCGTTTCATTTCCTCAAATTAGTTTTTTTTTAAAATTTTCTTACAAAATAATAATAAACATTATGTTTTTTAATTAATTTTATTTTTATTTAATTTAAGTATTTATAATTAATCAGACATACTATTTACTATTTTAAATTAATATTATGAAGAAAAAATTATTCATCATTATTTAAACGAATATTTTAAAATTACTATATTTATTTATTTATATTTTTCAAATGAAATTTTTATTATTATATTATTTAAGGATAAAACATGTTTATAGAAAAATATCAACTATAATTATGATTATATATTTTTTTGTTATATAAAATATATAATTTTTTTAAAAAAGTTCTAATTATAAATATATATAATTATTATATTATGTAAAACACTAATCATATTATGGTTATAAATGAAAATTTAATATGAATTTTTTATATAACAAAATAATTATATATATATATAATTTATATTTAAAAATGCTGAAAATTTTTATATGAGATTAATAATTTATATTAAATTCAATAAAAATGTTCAAACCAATATATGTATAAAACTATGCATGATTAATAAATTAATGTTAATATATTTTGATAAAAATAAATTATAAAACAAAAAATGAGTTTTTCATAATATTATAAATACAAAATCCGGGCTTAGCCAAAAGAAAACGGTATGTTAAAAATATAAAGTGATGAAAAAAATGGTGTAATGATTGAGATAAAAAGAAGAAATATATTAATGATTACTACCTAAATTATAAATAATGTAAAACATAATGATATTAAAAAATATTAGGTTGTATTCATTGGGAAATCACAAAAATCTATGAACCAAATCCCCACAGTAAATCTTGAATGCCTCCAACCATTCCCATGGGATTTCAATCAACATGGAACATATTTTTTATTTTGTATCAATTGTTTTTTTAACATTTATTAATTTTTTTTCCACAAGCAACTTTTCATATTTCATCATGACATATAAAAACTTGTAATCTTTTCTTATTTGAACCCTCACTTTTCACATAAAATCATCTCACCCTAAGGTCCCTATGTTCCCCCATTTTGATTTGCTCAATTTTCAGAAGCCTCAAATCCATCAATTGACCTAAAATCATATAAGTGATAATTTTATTTGAACAAATTAATTTCATTACAAAGGGGTATATATATATTAGTGTATATATGTACATATTTAAAATATATAACTATCTATATTAATTGTATAAGAAATTTGGTTATGTATTTTTAATTTTATTTCAAAACCTAGACTATTTATAGTTCATGGTTTGTAATTAATATTTTTAGTATATGTAGTTATATTTTTATATAACAAATACAAAGGATATATAAGCACTAAACCCAGTTTAACGCTTCATTTCTTTTTGGTTTTTAAATTACATTATAAATACATCTATTTTATTACAATGAACAATAAAAACCCACAAGAAAATCATGTCAATATGTGGTACAGAAAACATCCCTTAACTTATAGATTTTTCTTTATAAATATAATACATTACAAATTTGTTGAAATTTACTATATTAATTCTTTTTTTAATTTCAAATAAATACGTTATAAATCACATATGTTTCTCAATTTAGTAATAATATTTATTTATATTGAAATGATAACTTATTTTACAACGATTATATTAACTAAATCAAATATAATATTATAAAAATATAAATATTTAATTTACTACTTCCTTCATTATAATACAATTTTATCTTGTATTATATAAATAAACATTATAATTGATATTAACATAAAAATAAACATTCAATAATTTTCATTTATACATTCTATTAAATAAATTTAAAATTAATTCTGTACATATAATTTTTTTATAATAAACTATATTTTAATATTATAAAATTATTTTTTCTAAATCATTATTGATATAAATATGTAGTAATATATTAATATTATTGAATTATATTAATTTAATAATATAATAGATCAGATGAATTAATCTTGTGATCTATTTTTATTTATAAATAAAATATATAAATTTAATTTATAATATATTGATGTTAAAATTTGATGTTTATTTTATTTATAAATAAATATTATATCATGAAATTATTATTTAATATATCAATTTTTTAATTACATTTCAGAAATATATTTTTTAGTGTTTTCATATATACCATTTTTATAGGTTAAGTGGGAACCCTCACAATAGACCCAATAATAAAAAAAATTCAAAATCAATAAAAATACTAAATTTCCAATGGAAATGTTTTTTTTGATTTTATATTGATCCTAGATATTGGGTTGGTGGTAGGGTGTGATGCATCCTATAATGGTGATGGATTTAATGAGATATTTGATGCCATTATTTAGTACCCTAGTAAAGGATTAGGAGTGGTGGATGATATGGCATCAGTGATTAGATATGGATGATGTATAAAATAATGACCAAGACACAATATTATACACATTTTTGTTTTGTTTGGAGAGTTTTCCGTACGAATATCATAGTCAGAGATCATCCCATAGTCATTGGATAATATAGATTGGTGATAATGGGTTTTATGATGGTTTTAGATGCATCGAAATATTAGTATGGGAGAATAAACATAATGTGTTTTTCGGGTTTGATGCATCATTAGTAAAATTTTACATGACCTAAAAGTCACGAAAAAATTAATTCCCTGAAATGTTCACATAGAAAGGTCCATAATAAATAATGGATTTTCTTCAAGTAAAATTTTTATACAATTTAAATCATATCTTATGAAATGGTACCTCATCAAAGGAACCTTCCACAAAATATTAATTAATAACACATCACTCTTGACGCACCCAATCCATTTATCATTTCTGTATATTTTATCGTTGTTGTTTATGAAATACAATGTAGTGCACGATTCATTTTGGAAAATAAAAAGATATTAAAGGTTGAGGACTATTAAAAATGTCGACTAATTACAATATATTAGGACACATAAGCATGATAAATTCCTATTGGATGGTATATTCTCATAATCTCTTATTTGAATACATCATTGTACAGCATTCAGTAGGATTGAGGGTTGATAAATTTTTTAGTTAGTCGAAATATAAAATGTATAAATATATGTTTCCCATTAGTCATAAAAATAAATATTAAAATTTAATTGTGTAGGTGAGTTATAAATATCAATTTATTTTCAATTTGAAGTGTGACTCCAATGAGGATCATCACCACAAGGTCTATATTTGTGTCTTTCCACAAAAATGATTACAATTATTTTATTTATCAACAATGTAAATTTTATTTAGTAGACATAAATGGAAACAAATTTATTTGATATCATTTGGAGTTAAGGGACACATTGATGTCGGGAAGGAAATATTCCCACATATTTATCATCCCAATATGAGAGGATTTTAAAAACTCAAAATATATTCTTATCAAGATTGGAGTAATTTCAGTGATATGGCTAAATCATTTATTATGTTGAACATCGAATTCCATTAATGTCAAAGATGGATCAAATTATTTTCAATAGTCCCACTAATGTGAATAAGTTGAATTCGAATAATTATAATATACGACTTCAATTTCCCAAAAAATTGAAATATATGCACTATATGTTGGACCATGTTACTAATATATAATAATCAATGTTGGAAAAAATGGAAATTGATGGTGTTTTTAAATATATAGTAAAATAATGTTCTTGAATGGAGTGGATTTAAAAGTACATTAAAAGTTCCAAATATTAGTATGATATGTCTAAAAATGTTTATTTGGAGATTTATATATTTATTATAGTGAATCAGAGGTCAAATATCTATGAATATCATTGTAGGAAATATAACATCATTAAAATATGTGAATATAAATTTGATATTTTTATTTGACATGAAAAATGACGATATATTAGATGAAGGTGATACCTGTATATTTTTATCTTAAAACCCATCATTTATCTCATGGGTGATAGAATGGAAGAAAAAATTCATATTTGTATCAATAGTATTTTTTTACCCCCAACAACATAGGAGGACATTTCTTTTTAATCATAAAACAAGTTTATCATGAACTGTCCAACATTATTGTTGAGGATTTCTTATTGTAATTTCCGCATATATTATAATGATATTATTGGAATATTAATTAATAATGATCCCGGACATTCTTTTATTTAAACGCTATTTTTTTATCATTCATACAAGACGTTATTTCTACCAGAACAAGAGATTTTCTGTTTGTGTTGAAAATTCCTATACTATGTTCAAAAAAATTACAATATTAAAATGATTGTGGATTTTCTTCCTAGAATGGTTATAAAATTCGATTTTTTTATTTTTTACATGGAATTAGTGGGGATAAATTAGACAAAATATAGATGAAAAAATACTCAATAATTTTGGAGGAAGGAAAAATTTAGGGGGATATGTGATTGATTTCATTTATGAGTTTTTTTTTAGATTATGATATTTAAATTATTCGTCTCCTAGATGCTGCAATTCCCACATTTTGTAATAACTTTATAAGAAAACGGTATTGGTTCATCTAGGATATATTTAGAAGAAAATAAATATCATGATTCAAGATATGTTTTTATTGTTTGTAATGGTGGGGAATTAGTTGGAGGTTTCATTGAACAAAACCACTACAACAAGAATCTATTTCAAAAATTTGTATATTCCTCACCATGGGAGGTATTTTTTTATAGATTTATATTTTAATGATGAAATTAAATTAACTGATTTGGTAATCTATAATATTGTAACTCTTTTATTGAAAAGCTTATACATGATATTTGAATGAGGTATAAAATTAGATTAGCATGTATTTTGGTTTGCGAAACTATTTTGAAAATGTATGCTTCATATTCTGTAATAATGAGAACCATCTTTTCAAAATATAAATCATAATGTTGGATTTGAACATCCCATGATTACAGATTCTATGATGCTCTTGTGTATGTTTGTTATGGGATTGAGTAATTCCTCGAAAATTTGTGACATAGTTTTCATTGAAAATAACTAATATATAATATGAATGTATTCATATGAAGAAGAAAACTAGTTTCTTGGCATGTTAGTGGGATTTATTCAAATCTATAATCTTGTTATTAATTTTTAAAAATATTTACCTTATCAAAACATTTTTAGATATAAAACATTTATTTATATGTTTAAATGGATTTAAAATTATGTATTATGTAACTATATTTTCATATTGAATTAAAAAATATCAAATTCATGAACATTAAATATGGATACATATCTTGAGGTGAATGTTATTTATATGATCATGAATAAAGCTACATTCAGTAGGTGTTTAGTGGACTTCCATGGCAAGATGATATATTATTTTTTAACTTCATATTATCATTAAAAAATGATTTTATTAATGAAGGTGTGATAAAATATTTTGAGTTATCAATTACAAGAAAGATGTCCTATTTTTTTGTTGGCAGACCATTAAGTCAATCTGGTCACAGTATGCATCAGATTGACTCGAAATTGATTCAAACAAAATCAATAATGACTAGAAGATACTTTTTCTAAATAATCTAAGATATATGAATGTTTTTGTTAGGTTTTTAGTTAGTGAAAAATGTTTTTAACTAAAATTTGACTTATAATCTGAAATCATTCACATTATTTTGCAAACACATATCAGCTAAGAAAAAATTTATTTGAGAATGATAATATGGAAAAAAAATTAACATGTATATTTATATTTATTTATTTATGTAATCAGGTTTATTAGATAAAATATTTCAATATAAATATGAAAACATTTACTAACTATTTAAATTGAACTGGTATTGACATATAAAAATGGTATTCCAAACCATTGAAATATGGATTTTGAATTTTGGTAGCATTTTTATTCGTTTTGGAAAAAACATTAGTATAGGTTCCTTAAATGTATGATAAACCAATTTATTTATACCAACCATTAGAATAAACATCCCATATACCAATTTTTTTGGAAATATAGTTTGTATAATTTCATTTTATTGAAGACATGCCAACAGTTTATATAAAACCATTGGTTTACCTATGATGTATAACAACATATTTTTCAAAAAAAAAATTGTTATAGGGAATTATAATGGTTTTTATTACAATGGTTTTGGCCAAACCCTTGGTATATTTTCATCTTATGGTACTTATGACAACAGTTTCATAAAAACTTTTGGTATAGGTCCAATTTTTTCTAGTATTCAAAGTGGATTTATCCATCATAAACAATAATCCAATGGACGGGAAACCACATGATGATGCATTAATACAATTAGTAATGAAAATAGAGCCTGATTCTATGCTGAAATTTTTCTATCCCCTCTCAAGGGAGAATATAAATATAGTTAATAATGAATAGGATTCCACCAATGGTGGATAACAATATGTGTTGAAAAAAATCAGTCAATTTGTTATAATACATCCAAGATGATCATGTAACAAAAGTCCCAATCTAATTTAACTTCTTATTATTATTGTTACAACCACATTAATATTAAAAAAATTCTAGTGTGCGGTGATCAACATACATATGATAGAGTATGAAAAGCAGTTATTAAGATGGATCTAATTACGCTTCCAAATCCCCGTCTAAGATATATCCTGCTTGATCCAAAAGGTGTCATGTTATGAAATGTTGATACAAACTAGGTCATATTATTTCTCCTATATTAAACATGATATTGTATAGAGGTATAATACTATATCAATTTAGCCTCTTTACTCTTTCATACCATTTTAAGATACATTAAATTGAGAATTCCCAAACAATATTTCAATTAGAACGTTCAGAAATTGGTTGGTACCACTAGGGGACATATGCATTTTCCAAAATCATTAGTGTCTATTACATTTATTATGTGGGCCAACATACACATATAATTATCCAAAAAGAATCTCAAACATTCATTATTTGAACAAAAATTTCATGGACTCTATCTTTAATTCAATGAGTAATATGAATAACCCTATATTCCCTTTGGTTGAACCACACATCCAATTCATCAAAACACCATGTCTTATTAGCACCATTAAAATAATAGAAAATAGTTGATTCCTCCAAATCAGAAACATTTAGGGATGATGATATCATCTGATATTTATAAACAAGGAAAAGACCCTCCAAATTCTGAAATTTGATCTATCTCTCATCCTAAAAATTAGTTCCTTTTGAAAAAGAACACCTGATCCCTAGAAGGTATATGATCCCTCAAAAAAGCATGTATGGGTGTAATATTTGGATTCAATGATCTGAGGGCATAGGGAATCTGATTTAAAAATCAAGTTACATATATTATTTTCTAAATGATAAATCTTGATCATGTGCATGTTTTGATAGCCAATACCACCAATGGGTTTAGGTTTGCATAGATTCTTCCAATCCAACTAATGGACTTTTTTCAAATTTCATACCCCACCAGATCTTGTAAATGTTTTTGTGAATTTGGTCATCCAAAATTAATGTTTCATAAATAAATCCATATTATCGATTTGAATAGATTGATATACATACAATATATGTTCATATTTCCCTTCATGTGATAACCTATTAAAATTCAATACCGGATTTTTTTTTGTCAAACCTGTCCATGATGCTCAAGAAAATCACTCTATTTGTTGGACCAAAAATAACAGGGATCCAAATATATTTACCATGTTTATGAAACACTAGAATAATTGAGGATTGGAAATGATACTCTTTTCTACAAACGATATAACCAGAGCTAATTGAAATATTTTCATTGGAATAATAAACCAATTGTATGAATACTTTCTAATATATATGGATAAGCTATAAAATAGATATGCATTCTTTAGGAGTGGCCCATGAGAAAATGGAATATACCATTATAAAATTATATATCGATAATAGGTGGAATTAATTTTAAAACCTTACACCATGAAATATGTTTATTTATCTTCAAAAGAAATTAAATTAGAAAAAAACCATCCATCAAGACCAACAAGAAAGGGGAAAGTGAGTCACCATATATTAAACCCATAGTGTGGGTAAATCTTTAATATATAGAGTAAAATTGATATTAAAATTATACGATAATTAAGATTTATTCTTTATGTTTCATCAGTAGAATAATAATATTATAATTCTCTTTTTATTTTAATAATTAAGTATGGAGTCATAATTTGGAATTTTATATTTCTAAAAATTATATTGAATAATAAATTATTTATTTAATTTGAATATATTTTATTTTAAATTATTGATATTCTTTCACAGAATATATTGTTATTGATTGGTCCTTATTATATTACGTAATTGATTTATCGTGACGTTCTTATGAGAACATTGATCAATACATGCATATGAGTAAATCATTTTAAAAAATGATTTAATTAGAAAATAACATTATTAACCATTTATGAATCATCCATAATGGTATTTCACAATCCTTTAATTATAACTTATATAGATTTTTCTTTTTCATAATAAAAAACAAGTACAAGCAGTTGTAGGAGATTAACTCATTTAACTTATGTTTTGAGATGATTGATTCATCCAAGAAGATCTAGGTGGAGTTGCAAAAGAGGATGTCATCCACGAGAAAGAATGAATGGGTAAAAGAAACATATCTTATTAGTGTTTAATTTGTATGATCCAGAAGGGATTATCAGAGCCTTCAAAAATGTGTTGATAAATAGGAGTTTTAACAATGAAATATTAATAACCGCTAAAAAAGATAGGTTTTATTGATGCTAAATTTTTCTCTGAAAAAACATATATTTATCAATGCTAAATTATATTAGATAAGATAATTATTTATCATCAGTAATATTATTGCACTGATATATATAGGTTTTAATATATTTGAATCATTTAAAAATGATAAAAATTATTTAAAATAAAACAATGAAATATAAAATTAATATATATTAAAAATAAATTAAATACAAAAAAATTAAAAATATTAACCTTAATAATGAATATATAATAAAAATTTCATGATTAAAAAAAATAAGTGAAATTAGAATAATTAAAATTCAATATAGTACAAAAAAATTAAATAATTTGTCATGTATTATTAATTATATAAATTAATTTTAAAAATATTAAAATCAATATATATTAAAATGAAGATGAAAACATGGTGAAAATTTTAAAACATAGTGAATACATAAAAAATATTTTGAACAAATAATTACCTGAATTCTGAACATGTACAAAAAATTAATGAAAATATTAAATAATTCATTTGTATAAATCATTTAAATGGATTCCAATCAGGTCAAAAGTACTAGACCTTGATAAATAAAATTGAATGGGTATTAATCATATAAAATAAAATAAATCTAATTATATTAAAATATAAAAAATAATTATGTGAAATACAAATCATTAATTATATAAATTAAAAAAACGTATAAATTTTTTTAGAATCTTAATAAATTGCATTTAAAAGAAATTATTATATAGATTACAAACATTTTAAAGGAATTAAACCTTTATAAATTAAATTGAATAAATTTTAATAATATAATTAAATAACAGTTTTAAAACATTAAAACAAAGTAAATAGTTATATATAAATCAATATTAAAAAATGAATAAATTCAAAAAAAAATTAAATATTGATAAATATTAAAAATGAGAAATTAATATTAATTAAAATTATTATAAAAATTATTATATAAAATATATTAACATAATAACATTAAAAAGTGAATTGGTAAGATTAATTCAATCAATTACATACGCATAATATGATGGTTTGGAATCCTGGCATGCCCATTGTAGGATTTACATCACATTCAGTGACTTATGAATGTGGTGACATGGGTAGGATGCGGGGAGGCGGTGATACAAACCTGACGCAGGCCTGGTGATGTAGAATGGATGGTGCAGGTATGACACAACATCGAGCCTTCAGGCAATTTCGTGGCCGACCGGGCCATGGGCCTAGATGTTATGTAATGGATTTAACTCTACCTCGATAGAAAGAGGTAATTACAATAATAAAAAAGAAGAAAAACATACACCTAATAAATGTCTAAAATATATTAATATACATGTGTGTGTGTGTGTAGACCACATAAGAAGAGAAAAACATGGCCCATACGCCCATACATTACATTGAACCTATATGGGATTTATTACAACCAACTGTCCCTCCCCAACAGATCAATGATGGGCAGGCCCCGACCACACCATGCACTTCCATTATCTCATTGAACATGACGACGGTTGTCATAGATGACTGTTGGACCTTTACCCTCATTTTAAATCATTTCATTAGCAACCCAAATCACTGGTCAACAAATCCTTCCACCACATCATCTCATCGACATTCCCATACACATCGACATTGCATCAAAAGATGTATCTTGACTCCTACAAGGCCAAAACCACTAGCTCGTGAGGCCATATTTATCGATGGAGCACCTCCATAATCGCTCATCGGTCCCCAATTGAGCTACACCCAAAAAAATAACAATAATGAGTTTTCACCCCTCATATATACACAATCCTGCCATCCCGCTTATTCACCACCTCCCCTGAAACATGCCGCTCATGACCCGTAGTGATCCCTGCACCGACACCACCATCAACCTCTGTCCCTATCTCAATGGAACCCAATATCGTTACTACAAAGCACAACCGTGAAATACCTCATCTGTCATTACCAGTCATCATGAACCATATCCCCATCGTTTTCATTTGTTTAATTAAACACCAAAATTTTGTTGGGCATTGGGTATGCTGGGCATAGGAAAATAAATAAACACATACATGGATGTACACATACCCATACATATAGTTACATAAAAATTCATTCACATTCATATATATTTATACATATGCATATATACACACACAAACACCATAATCAAATATATATATATACTCATACACATACTAATACACATGTACATACACATTAAAATGTATATGCATACACATACACATTAATTACCATATACATACACATCCTTACAGTTACATACACGTGAATGCACATAAATACATATTTATACATATGAAGACATACACACATATAAGATTAAAATACTCATATACACATATGCGGGCACAAACACATGTACATAAACATAAAGTCATTTATACAACGATACATACATTCCCACAGACATAAACATACACCAATATACTTACACATACACTTATATATACATAGAAAAATAAAAACACATTAGCATGGACAAATGAAAACAATTACACATGCACATACACACACACACACATACATATGTGAAAATACATATACATACAATACTAATTTTTAAATGCATATGAAAAACCATACACAAAATCACACACACAGAGATATATATATTTTTTCTTATATACATTGACATTGACATAAACATACACATAGGTGTAACATACACATAAAATTTCATACAAACCTATGCACATATTCAAGAATGCACATATAATCCAGAAACGTAGATAAACACACAAACAAACACACAACCCATAACAACAGTTCCATACACAAAAAACACATACATAAAAACACAAATACAAACACATTGATACAATTGCAAATACATATATTATTAAATGTTATGTAAACAATTTTTATAAATTTTATTTTCTTATATATTCATTCTGAAATATAAATTTTATTTAAATATACATATAAATGTACAAATATATATATATATTAACTTATTCAATGTGTCATTTAGAAGCCATAAAAAACTACTCATAATTGATGGACTTTTAACAATGTAGAAATATAATAGAGAATGAAATCCCTTTTATTAGATCATTTTTAGCAGAAGCATTGAATATTGCACAATATGAAATAGTGTAACCTAAATATAAAAAATATGGAATTGATAATGGGTTAAAATTAAAATTAATTTAAAATTATAAATCAGTATTAAATTTATAAAACAATAAATTATACCTTGGTTGTTAAATATTCCATATGAGAAAACATTATTTTTTTAATTATTTTTGGAAAAAATAAATAAAATTATACAGTCTGTTGTTAATGATAGAGAACTTTAAATCTAAAATCTAATGACCACTAATGCATATTTTTAGTGATGTGAAGGTTCTAGGTGCAATGGAAGCACGGATGGGAAGGCACAGAACATTGATTCTTACCAATATTAATGATTATTCCAGGTTCAATACGATGATGAATGCTAGTATCCATAGAATAGAATCAATGATTTAGATAAAAAGTAAGAATCCTGATACCTTTAGATAAGATCATTACAGTTATGTTTATAATTAATTCATTTAATTTCATAATGAAAATAATACCTGAATCATTGATATTTTCATCATTGATGATGTTGATCATTCAGAATGACCTTTTCAGATTATCTGGTTACGCTAGTGAGGATCCAAATATGAATCCCTATAACGGTGATCTACATGTGCTCTGACTGCCTCTAATCGACACCAAACATTATCTGGGTGCTAGCATCGTGAATAGAATTTCTTGTGTTAGTCGTTCTAGATTGCTTTTTCATTGTCAATTTAGAACATCTCTCATTCATTAGAGGAGCAGGAAGAGGATTCAAGAGTGAAATTGTTTAGCTCAACAATTATCAATTCACTAAGTGTGCGGTGTGTTCTATATGGAACAATAGAGTTACTTGTATATTTATATTCTAGGAACATTAGTAAAAATATATAATTTCATAATTGAAATTAAATACATTAATGAACATAGTGAAAACCCATTCTCATAAAAATAATACTGAATCAATATTTATAGTGTGCCAACTTTTGAAAAACTAATTTGTGAATAAAATTATGAGTCACAAAATAAAAGAAGAATAATTATTATTTTAAATTGTTGCAACTAGAAAAATAATTATTTACCATTTTACAAATAATTATTTTAATACCAAACCGGTATTGGTTTGCTCGAACTCATCCTCCATTTATTGAAAAACCGAATAAATAAAAAAATAATTTTTTCTCATAAATAAATATTTAAATTAAAAACTAATAAATAAATATTTTTTTAATGTATGATAAAATAAATTAATAAAATTTATATAATTTATGAGGTCATCATAACAAAAGTAAAATTATTCCATAGTATTGAGAGTAATATTTATTTTATTAATTTAAATCATATAGAATTTAATCGAAACCCCCAATAAAACATAGTGTGTGAGACTCTAGGAATCATTCTCATCGACATTAGGCGGTCTTTCCCAAAGTCAATGATTATGTTCTTGCAAAGCATCAAGTCACCAAGGAGAAAGACCATAACGTCTCAAGAATGAAATCCTCATATGAATGCTAACTGTGTAATATAATCCCTTTATCTCAATATTTCATCATAGGGTTTCATGATAGTATCATCAACCATTATGCCCGATATGTTAGTCTTTAACTACCTAAAATGAACACATCGGTACAACATGGCCATGGAATTTCACGTGACATTTCTATTTCAATCCAAGGGCCGATATTTGAATTATTATAAATGAATGGGACAAATCCCACATTCCCTTATACATTAATAACTAGGATCTCATTACACATCAAATGTAACGTACATCCCACCAAATGTCTGCTTGATTGTTTTCATTAGAAAATCAAATTTCGCGAGTAATGACACATATTTATGATAACATTAATGTATATGGGTGATTAAACATGCTCTCAGATATAAATATATAATGACAACAAAACATGTGGAATTCATACCAGAGGGAATCTACTCATAATCAACTTTCTTGTAGATTACCAAGTGTGAACTTCATTAGAGGATGTATCAAATCCTTAAAAGTAATCGTACCTAACGACCTAGATGATAGGGGTCCCTTCATATTATATACACCAGCTGTAGAACTATATTTAAGAATATCATAATATCATTTCAAGATTATCACCATTATTTGGAACTTACATGACCTTATCAAATTGAAAACTCATTGACAATATCACATCATAATAATGCACAACAACGAATAATATGTAATATATTGTTTAGTATTTCAATAAATTTAATTTACATGTAATAAAAGTAAAACCAGTTGGTTATATAAAACAAACTATTACAAAATCCAACTTAGATTATAGCTGAATGGCTACTGATTTCAGTCTACTAGACCTCATCTAGTGATTATGATTCTTGTGAGTCAAGGTTTTAGTCAAGGGGTCCACCATGTTGTTTTCTGTGAAAATAGTGTTCACTAAAACATCACAACTCTGAATAAATCACTCAAGAGATAATAATCAAGATATATGTTAATCATCCACTGATATTTCCTTGGCTCTTTTTTAAGATCCACCACTTTAGTAATTTATCTTTACAGTGTGATGAGATCTTAATTGCTAGGTTTTACATCTATATCCTTCATGAAGATTTCCTTCCAAACTACTTCTTTAGCTGTCATAGAAGCATGGATATATGCGAACTCTACTGTAGAATTTGCAACCACCATCTACTTTGAGCACTTCTAGATCACTACACCTCCATTCAAAGAAAATATGTATCCTTCTTGTGACATTATGTATTTTTTATCAGTCTAGATACTAGCATAAGAATATCCTCAGATGACAGGTTCCTCATCTCCCCCAACAATCATGAACATATCCATTGTAGACCTCCGAAACATTAGTATTGAATTGACTTTAACCCAATGTTGGTCACCTAGGTTAGCTTGATTTCTTCTTACTGCACTAAAATCATAGGTGACATCCAGCTTAGTATATATAATGGAATACATGACTGACCCAATCTCTGATGTGTATGGAGTCCTTTACATTTCTTTCATCCCACATGTGTTTGAGAACACATTTTCAGGGAAATATGAATTCCATTGGATGATAGAAAAAATTCACTATTGGATTAATCCATACTGAATCTCTTCTGTATCTTATCAACATATTTACTTTGGCATATGCCCAATAATCTCTTGGATTTATCACGATGTATCTTCAAACAATGAATATATGATACCTCTCCCAATTATGTCATGGAGAATCAATTGTTTAACAATGCCATAAAAGAATATATGACTGTTTTTTCATTTCCAATAAGTAATATGTCATCATAATATATTATTAGGAAATCAAATACCCCCCACTAAACTGTTTATAGACATGTTGCTCACATTTTTTCTTGATAAATCCAAATTTCATTATGGATTCAACATAATGAATGTTCCATGACCTAGATTCATTTTTATCCAATAAATTGAATTGTGAAACTTACATACCTTATTTGAATCCATTGGAGTCATAAACCCTTCAGGTTGTGTCATGTAGACATCTTCTTAAAGGATCCCATTTTGGAAGGCTATTTTGACATCTATTAAACAAATCTCATATTCATGGTAAGAGGAAATGGAAAATAGAATTATGATGGATTTTGGAACAACCTGAGATTTTATGATAATTATTCATTTTAATTTGATTGATGTCTTTTGTTATATGCTACATAAAAATTAGCTTGTGCTATATGCAACAGTGTATTAGCTTGCAGTATACACAACACTATTCATGGCTCGTGTTATACAAAATTTCATGTTCGTGACATTATGTTTATATTCTGTTTAATGTGTAAATGAAATAAGTTTTGAATTATGTTATATGCAACATGAAAGGGAGCTTTCACTACACACATCCCTAACATGGCTTGTATTACACGCAATCGCGACCTTTCTCGATAGAGTGTGTAGTACGCAATACCAGATTTCCCTAAACAATGATATATTTTTAATATGGACAAGCCTTTATGAATAGTATTAACTAAAATTTGAATTTTATAACATTATTATTCATCATACACATTTTCTATAACATGGTATGAGAAAAAAATAATTTTTTCATGTAAAATTGGTATTTTTAAAAAAATGCAGTTTTGCCTGCCTTTTGATGGAGAACCCACATTAAATCTAGTTTTTGACATGATTATATGTAAATTTTACAAAATAAACTTATTCTTTTTAATCAGGATCTAAAAATTTACTATGGATAATGTTTTGATATTTTTCTGGTAACTTTCATATTTTAATGAATAGTAAAAACACGCTATATTTTAATTAAAAACAAATTATTTCATCGTAATAATTTATATGGATAAATTATATAATTTCAGGGTTTTAAATTAAATATAGAATATATTTTTACCATTTAATATAATGTATTTTATTATCATTGATTTTATATAGAATTTGTATGTAAAATCAATTCAATCTTTTTCAATGTTTTAATCAAAAACTCATTTTCTTTCAACAACAGGATTAATTTTAATTTAATTTTTGCATATTTAGTGTACTGAATTTGAAAAAAGGGATTCCATATTTGGAATCAGTGGGTCCAAATTATGTTAATAGGATACTTTTTATTTTTTAGAATTATGAATATTGACTTCCGTAAATTTTATTTACCGTAATTAAAGGTAAATCAGGTAATTAAGGGTAAATATAATATTATAAATTTTCCCTAACAACTAAAAAACACTATTGGATGAATAAAAGTCGTTCCATATCACCTAGGGATCTGAATAGAATAATTTTATCATCTTTTGACCATGAAAATGATATAATTATTAATAAAACAAAAGTAAGTGACAATATGTCACTCTCTTAAATCTTATATGTATAATACTTCTAATTTACGGATAAACATCATGGAATTTCGAAAATGAATAGTCTAAACAAATATAATAAAATTATCTATATCATGTGAATTTATTTAGAATTTTTATGGATTAAGTAATTGTCATTAAAGGTGACACAATTTTGATGTTGAAATTAATTTATTGATTGAAATATCAAATAAATGGTTATAAAATATTAAAATAAATATTATATTAAATATTTAATGTTCTCCAAGAATTTAATAGATAAATATGACATGTTATGATGATTTTAAATATTTTAGTTCGAACATATCTTTTATGGGGATTTTATTTTAATTCAAGTAAATGAATAATGTCAAAATTGACACTATTGTTATTTTATAAAATTAACATAATATATAATTGTTTAAAAATCACAAAAAAATATTTAAAATTATAAATTTAAATATATACTGTACAAAATGTCATAAGATATCCAATTATGGACATTTCACCACACATAATTAATTATTTATAACAATTTAAAAATTAGAATCTTATTACAACAAATAAAATTATATAGATTAAATAAGCATAAATCAAGTTGATAATGTTTAAAATAAATTTCTAACATGTATAAATTTTATTGGTTGATTTGATTACAACCCTATCTCATCTATTCATCTAATTTCAGTCTTTTTTGGATGTTTTTATGTGGGGTTTCAATTTATTATAAATTAATATTTCCTATATTTCCAAAGGTGCCCCTCTCCTCCATTATAAAAGGGCACCTCCTCCCTCACCTATTTACACAACGTTGAGCCTTCATGCTTGTCCAACCCCTGACCATTTATCTACTAAACTTCCCTAGAAACATTATTGAGTTCCTGGTCTTCTTCAAAGACCAATTACAGTATTCTAAGAGGAGGATTCAAAGAGGCGTGTCGATGAAGAGGTAATATCATTTACTGATTCTTTCCAATTCATTTCTTCTTCTACATCCTCTAATTTTGTTGTTTCATAATAAAGTAATAACATCAATATAAATAATATATTGATTTGTTATTGTAAATATGAAACAACCCCATTTCACCTTCTATATATTCCAAGGAAAATTACATCATCGCGTGTGTGTACGTACAGAATACCGTCTCCACGCCATGGTATAATCTATTTTCCCACCACCAACTTACATAGATGGTTATAATTGTGTAAATAATAAATATATACGGTTATTATAACATAATACTGATTCTATGATTTTATATCATCCCCTACAATTCTATTCAATAATTATGGGATTGATATCATCGCTCATGTGTGTGTACGGACTACCGTCTCCATGAACGTGATGAGATTCATTCTTCATGGTAACCATTTATGAATGATTATAAAGTATATATAATAAATAATAATGAAATATAATATATAATAATGCTACTGGATTTATGTGTATATATATATGTATGTTATATACTTAATTTCATTCAATTCAATAAGAAAATGAAAACAACGTTCATGCGTACGTATGACCTACCGTCTCCATGAATGGTGTATTTCATTAAATTTATTGATCTATCATATAATGTATATGATGAATATATCATATATATAAATAATTTTTTACATTCTGGAATTATGTAAATTAGGATATAAGTAATAATATCATGAGAAACAAGTCGAAACACATACGATAAATGAAACGATTTTACCCAAAACGCTGCTTTAACATAGAATTTACAAAATAACATGTAATATAAAGTCATAAGTGAACCATATATGATATCATAAAAATTAATATGATTATTTAATAAGTCAATGACATAATTTAAATTATTATAAATGAGTTTCAGATACATACGAAGCATATCAGACCTAAGGTAATGGATAAATTTTCGAATCTCGTTTTTATCCGAGATTGTTTATTCGTAAGTATTTACTGGGGTTATATTTATCATCCATGTCCCTATTTTATAAAAATGGTTTCATGTATTTTTTAATTCCTTTTTACCCATTTTTGAATTTTACTACATGGTATTTATGGAATCATTATTTTTTTACCATACAAGGTACTTTTTGACTTTTCAAGCAAAAGTATGAGAAGAATGTGTTTTTAACTTATATGGAATGAAAGGATTTTTGCGGTTTTATGAAGCCTTATTTTCAGGAAGCTTCTTCTAAAAGATTTCATGACTATTTTCATCAAAATGTTTTTCTTTTAAAATTGCATTTTGTTTTGTGAAATGAAATTGATTTTGAAGAAAAAAGGATATTTTCCTTAATAATTTATTTCAAGTGATTTATTAAAAACGTTTTCCATCTAAGATGACATTATTTCATATGTTTATGTTTCAAGTATAATGTATCTATGATTTACATGGTTTCAATTTTCTTATTATGAAATGACATCCATTTATTTTATATGGATTATGTGATGATGGGATGATGTTTATAAAACCCATTTTATTTTTTGGGTTATTAGGAATGATGTATGTTTATTTTGTGCAACAAGTAACAATGATATCATTATGAGATGGGTGAGACCTATATCTCCCTCCAATTCATTAGGTAAATATTTATATCTCATGAGATTGACATGGATTGAATGATAAGCTAATCTGGTTCAGTGTTATAGGACTGGAATGAGGAGTGAACTCGATTCAAAAAAGGGCTTTGTCCACTAAGATGGTCTTGGAAAAAGTGCCTTGGCTACTATGGAAATCATAACATGTGATTAATGGTTACCAAAATTACCTGTTTATTTCCCATGCTATTTTATCATGATTGATGTTGTTTTGTGATATATGCCTTACATACTTCCACGATTTATGTCTGTGTTCATGATTTTGATTTTTAGATTTTATGTTCAGGTTTTTGCATTCAAATGTTTATGGATTGTTTTATGTTCTCTATATTTACCCTTACTAAGCATTTGAGCTCACCGATTATATGTTTTATTTCCCTATGATATAAATAAAGGTTTTAGGTAAGAAAACAAAAGGGGAAGATCTTTATGGGAGATGCTGAAGATCTTTCACCATGATTAGAATATTATTTTCTGGGTTTCCAAAGACACTAAACTATTACGGTCCTTGTGTGCCTGTTTTTGTTATGTATTAATTATTTCGCAAATGTAATGTAATGTCCATGTACGTCAAGCTATGAGTATCTATATATTTCATCATTGTAACTGGTGAAAATATTTTGTCATATTCAATGATTTTATGATGATTGAACTCTTTCGCAACCATTATATCCTTATAGTTTCTGAATTTTCTTTCTATGTACAGTTTTTTCTAGAAAACAAACTAGCAACCAACATGCATTACATCACCTGGAGGATCTACCAAAATCCAACCATGGTTTGTGTTCATGGAATCCATTTAAGAATTCAGGTCTACTTGCCACAGGGAATCATTTTTTCCACTTACATATTCCATGGACATTAGAGAATCATTAATATCAACAAATAATGAGTCACCATGCTCGATAACTAGAAAATAGTTTTGTTTCAATTATCTATCCAATCTCATACTCTTAAACAGTTCTTCTGTCTCTGGAAATGTTATTTCATCCACACAACATTATTGAATTTGTTCCTGAACCAACAATTTTGTACCATGAGCCTCAACATCCTATAAGTATATCTCACTCATAGTATCGGTTTTTTATATATTCTCCATCTCAAGGAATATGGTGTTCTATTCCACTATAAACCTTTTTCTCAAGGGGTTTTATATGTATTGTACACTTTATTCCTTAGGGTATCCTATAAATCTATACATTGTTCCATGTGGTGTTTTTTTGATACTAGAAGAGACCCTAAGAAACACATCGCTACCGAAAAAATGTAAATTTGATAATATGTATTTCATTCAACACCATAACTCGTATGTAATACGATTAATATATTTATTTTACTTGGATTTTCATGCATTTATCTGTTTGTAACTAATATCCACAATTGGATAATTGATGACTCGTATGACTAATCAATGATCTCACCATGTCCAATAGGTTGTGGTTTTTTCCTTTCATTCACACTATTCCATTAGGGAATGTATGGAGGAGTGAGTTGGGATAGGATCCAAAAAACCCATAAGTAATAACTGAATTATTGATTAAGATATTCTGAACCTCGGTATGAGTGGAGATTCTTAATATTATTACAAAACATGTAGTAAAATTCATTCATGTATTCATTGAAATTATCAAATTAATCCCAATTATACCTATTTAAGTAAATTTATCCATATATACTTAAATCATCAGTAAAAGTTATGTAGTATGAGTACACACCCTTGTCATTAACTAGAAATGGTCCGCACACATTAATATGATCCAATTCATGATGTTACTTTTCAACATCCCTACATAGAAGCTACTATTCCCTCATACTAGAGTAACAAAACAACGGAAATAACTATGTATCAAACATAGATGAATGTAAATAAAATGCGGATGTAATAAACAACTGAAATAGAACAAGCTACAATAGTAAAATGTTGTAAAAGCCTGAATAGTTGTACAATACAATACAACACTAGTCAGGGATTGGGCCAACAATAGAGATATAGGTACAGAAGAAACTAAATTTAATAGTATCAAGCTCTACTAAAAACTCTGAGCCAATCCACGTACACGATCTCTAGAGAATGATGAAATTTAGCAGCCCGATCTGTAGAACCAATCGAGTAACTTCTCTTCATCATGAAACAATGGGACTCACCCCTATACACCATGCAACTTGTACTCAAAATGAAAAGAATACATAAGTTCTACACATACATGAAGATGCACATGTTGGGGTGAGAAATAATAACAATATGGAACCCCAACAAGAAACCAATAATTGTGCTACTAAAAGTGTATGAAACAGCAACGCGCTCCTCCAAGATGGAACACAACAAAGGATGTAAACCAAACATGCAACAACAGTAAAACCTATAACAGTCAATATCAGTCAACAGGGAAAGATCCATAATGTATTTCCATATCTATTTATTTTCAAATGTATAGATTCATACCTATACACATGTACATATATATGAATATTAATTATTAGGTGATTCAAATAACAAGAAAATGCATCAACAGTCGATCCATGGGACCATAATCCCGATCTCTTGGACATCCTATTCAAGGGAACTTAGCTGGATTTCATTCCATTCTTGTTGTGTATCATTAATTCGATCTATGGGTCCATAATCCCATATACATGTACCTTATTCATGAAACATCGAAATTATATATCTGAGAAATCTAAAAAACATCTAGCCCTAAGGGCTATACTCAAAGCATAACCACTATGGTTCAACCAATCAAACACAAGCATCCTTCTGGGTAGTACTCACTGTTTAATCGCACATGTTTATCTTTAACCACGAATCATTGAGGAAGAAATCACAATAATTTCCCCATAGAATCTTTTATCGGTAAATAAAAGGTGCTCTAGGGATGCACTCAACATCAAATTCCCCATCTGACCGGCATCAAATAACTAAAAATACTCTGAGGGAGCACTCAACATCCATCCCCATCTAGTTTCACAATGTAAAATCAAAGAGGAACTCTAGAGAAGCCCTCAACATCCATTATCCTTATGGTCTACTACACCTGGTTATGTCGGCCCTGTTATGTCAATCATGCACACCTATATATGGAATCCAAAAGTAAACATCAAGAACTAATGGATAACAGTCTAAAACATATCACAACATGTCAGATAAAACCACTATATGATAAAAAATACTAGGATTTATAAACAAAGAAACTTGTCATACAATGCGAGACCAAACGGTCAAAATCAGGAAACATGTAAAAACACTACTTTATGAAGAGAAATTACACTATTTACAATAAAACCACCTCTAATCAGGCACAAAATTCATTCTAGGCATCCCAAAAAAAACATGAAACAAGACTCAAGTAAGGATCAACATCCTCAAACCAGGAACCACCTCTTGTAACCAATACAACATCAACAAACCCAGTTAGATAAAAACAAATGAGGAAGGGTGTTCTGAACACCCAACCCAGTAATAAAACCATTTCCCCAAAGGATTACTAGTCTAGTAAGGGTACTTGGTGTCACCCTTACAACATCTATACCCAAACCCTATGTAACCACTCATGGTCAGTCAAACAATGGGTAACCACTGGGTCCCTCATGTCAAACACTGACGTGGAGTCATACATGGGATCTTCCAGGTTAACACAAGCGAAGGCATCCTAAATGAGATTATTAGAAACTAAAAAGGGAGAAATGATTAACTGCATACTCAAATGAAAGAAAACATATTCATCCCATAACATGAGTCCTATCAATGAATATAAAAGAGAGAGATCCTTCTAGGGACTCCGTAGGTCCGCACATAGGTAATGCATTCCTCCAGGGATCCTTGGAAGTGACTGGAACCACGGACTCATAGGGCAGAAGGGAACATCTCAGAAGGGGAACATCCTTTAAATCATATGTTATTGGAGATTGCTAACAACTCATCTCATATTAATGGTATCAACTTGGTTGGTTTGATCTCCCAACATATCAACCATGCCATGTCTCACTCTCAGGTGTCATCTGGACTCAATAATTGGAGGAAAAACCTATCCATTTATATATAAACCCGCAAAAAATTATTTAGATGTCATATAATTGTAAAAATGATTCCAAAATTTCGATATATTCAGAATATTCTCAAAATGGACTACATAGACTCCCTATTCTAACTTCCAGGGCACAAGATATCCCAAAAATACTACGTTGAAGTAGTACATGGCTAGAACACATTGGCCAGACCCATGGCGTCCACTTGTGTTATAGTAAATGGCTTTTAAAATACTGTACAAGTCATGTACTATTCACACAATGGAACCTCATTTGTGTTTTCACTCGAAAAAATTCCCATGTACCTCTACACGGTCATGTACATAAAGTACACGGTGTGTACTCCATAAAAACCAGTATTCTGTGTCTTATTTCACATGGTCGGTCACACAAACATCCACTTCCGGTGTGTACTCTAAGTAAAATGCATGTACATTGGAATAAATCATCTTCCATGAATGGGGAGAACACACGGTGTGTTCCCATGGAACACACGTTGGGTCATCAGGGTTTCCTGATGGGTAATCCCTCAAAATGCCCGAAACACCATTTTAGCCCCAGAAATAATAGATCTGGCCTTAAGGATACACAAGAAAGAAATATAAGGCTTTAGAGACATAAAACAACGTTCTTAAATAGGATCTATGGAGAAATCATAAATGGACCTCCAATCAGGCAGAAACCACCGAAGCATCTCTTGATTTCACACTCACAGTTTCTACACTCTAACTCAACATGTCAAGAGCATCGAATTGGTAACCCACATGCATCCTAGCCGTCTCCCTTCAAAAAACTCCAATTCTACTCAATAAACACAGCAATGAAAGAGGAATATGAGATTTCCAAATATAGGAGGACAAATTAAGTGAAGGATGAAAATAAATGAAAAGTAAAAGAAGAAAAAAGTGCTAGAGTCGGGCCCAGTGCTAGACATGAATTTATGCATTACATAGGATTAAATCCCAATTCCGGACTCAAAGATATAGACAGAATCCCAATCTGACACTCTGTTTAACATAAATTTCCAAAAAAAAACTGTGAGAATATATTTATATTTAAATTAATCATATTAAATACAAATTATTCATCCAATATTCTAATAGCTCAGATTTGCTCCAATATCCCACCCTAGGGTAAACTCCACATTCCTGGATGATCAAAGATGTCCAAAAATTATTTGAGCTCATATGGTAGGGGTAAATAAACATTTTCCCCCTCAACGGATTGAAACAACAAAATTGAAAATTTAGGATAAAAATTGCATAATGGAAAAAACAGGTTCTTGAAAAAAGACCTGCAAGGGCCCTCATTCACTGTGAGAATCCTCAGAAGGAACTGCTCGTTGGAGGTCACAACCAAAACAGAAGTGGCAAGAAGAACTATCACTAATGGGGTATATGTATACAACAATACCACAAGGCGGTCAAGCTCATAATATATTTCATGGAATCTATAGACATTGATCTCAATGATCTTACTAGATAACCAGCTACACCAAAAACATCTCCCAATAAGGGGTTGAACAGATTGGCATCAAGTGAAATATAGACCAACTAGGACACTGCTCCACATGTACACGAGGAATGAGTCATCATCATCACTATAACTTCTCATCATAGATTTACATAACCATCCATTAGAGTCAAAATGTATGTGTATGAAAACCCAAAGGTCTCAGTCGATAGTAAAAAAACACTAGAAGGCATATATGTTATGAACCTTACATGCCATGTATGATTCATGAGACACCTCTTGACATTGCCGGCCATGAGTCAAAATCCATGCCTCTTGTCTTACCAATATCCTAGAGCCATATATCCACACTAAATCAAAACACCACACAACATGTGCAATGATCAAGGATAAAATCATATACCACTGTAAAATTGCCAAATCATAATAACAATCTGAAACCGTAGAAACCAGGACTTCATATCTGAACAAGTTTTCTCAACGCACTAGTCTAATATCCATCATAGGTTCTGACACATTACTAATAATAAAGTCTACCAGATCACAAATTGTAATGATCGGGAAAAGAAAACTCCTCTGATACCACTTTGTAACGTCCTGACCTGGAAGCCACTATATCTGTTCTTCGAGCCTATTTGCCACAGGGCCTCAAGCAGGCTTCCCCACACACCAGAGGCTACCGACATGCATCGAGGGCCTAGGGTGTGATAGTGGGGAGAGTATTCTCTCATAACGGAGTAATAAAACATCATAAATAACTATGTATCATACACAATGGAATTTATATAGAGTATGTAAGAAATAAACAACTGAAATAGAAGAAGATGCAATAGTAAAATGCAGTAAAAGACTAATTATATATGCATTACAATAGTAAACTAGTGACCCACTAATCCCACCATATAGATACAAGAAAAAATGAAACTATGATAAACAATATAGGGAACTTATTCTCACACTGAGCCAATCCACGTAACTGATCTCCAGAAAAATTCAAACTCCAGCTACCTGATCAGTAGAAGCACTCAAGAAACTCCGCTCGATCATGAAACACTAAGCCATATCCCAATACACCATGAAACATATGATAAAACTAAAAATAAAACATATGTTTTATAAATACACCATGGTTCACGTGCATTGGTTTGAAATAATAAAAGTAGGAACCCAGAAAAATGGCTTATAATTGTGCTGGTAAAAGTTTATGTAACAGAAACATGCACAACCTAGATGGAACACAATGAAAGAATAAAACCCAATGTGAAACCACTGTCAAACCTAGGGTATGAAATACCAATAAAACCTGAATTGTTCAATTATGGATTTCCATTACTATATACATACAAATTTATAGTTCAATACATATAAAAATATACATAAATTTTAATATTCATGATTAGGTTATTAAAATAACAACAAAACACATCAGTAGTTGATCCATATGACTATAATCCTGAACTCCTCGACATCTTGTGAAAGGTCATTCTGCGGGAATTCATTCCACTCACACAATGTATCATTAAGTCGATCTCAAAGTCTGTAATCCCATCGACATGTACCTGCTTTGGCCAACATCGGAATTATATCTCTGAAAAGGATAAAAAAAACAAGGAACCCTAAGTGAAGTACTCATAGAATAACACCCTCTGGATCATCCAATCAAACATAAGAAACCCTATGGACAGTACTCATAGTTCAACCCCTCATGTTCAGCATTAGCACAGACTCTATAAGGAATCACCCATCATCAATTCCCCCTATAGTACCATATTGGAAACTAAAAGGAGCTCTGGGAAATCACTCAACGTCTAATTCCCCATGTGGAAATCATCGATGAACTACAAACACTCTAAGGGGGAACTCATCCTTCATCCCCTTATGGTCTCATAATGTTAACGTAAATAGACACTCTATAAAATCGCTCAATGTCCATTCTCCCTAAATTCTACTACACGAGGTTCTGATGACATTGTGTAAGTCAATCGTGATAAATGATAAATGACGCCAAAGAAAATCACTAGAACTACATGCCTAAAAATCTACATCATAACAAAACATTTTAGATAAAACCACTCCATTGTGACAAATACTATTCATAGAAAACTGAGTAGAATAAATTTTTATGCTAGACCACCAGTTCAAAATCCAGAAAAATGCCCAAAAACATCCAAAACCAGGTAAATTACCCTATTGACAACAAAACCACATCATCTAATCATCACAAGGCATTAATTGAATACTATAAAACAATAATGATTCCTTGGGTTAGGCTCAACAACCACCTACCTAGAAGCACATCTGGTAACCACTACTGCATCAACACACCATGTTTGATATAAAAAAACAAGTTGGGGTGGTCAGAACTCCCATCCAAATAATAGAAAAATACCCCAATGTGATTACCTGTTTGGCATAGGATCTAGGTTACAACCGATCACCATCTCTCCCAAACCCAACGTAACAACTCAGGGTTAGTCAAAAAATGGGCACCTGTGAGGTCCCTCTAGCTAATCTCTGAAGACTCATTGTACTCGAGATCCCCCAAATAGGCACAAGTGAAGGATTCCTACACGAGATACATTGGAAATAGTAGGCGAGGAATCCTACACGAGATCCTCAAATGAAGGAAAACATAGGAATTCAATAAAATAGGTCCTCTCAAAGGAAAAAATGAGAGGGATCCAATAAGGGATGCCCTAGGTCTGAAAAAAAGGAAAAGTTTCCCTTGTGGGATCCGAAGAAGTGCCCAGTCTCACGACCTCATATGTTAGAAGGTAATGTCCCACTACAGGAATGACCTCTAAATCTTATTTTGTTAGAGATATCTCACATCTCATCTAATATTAATAGCATCAAAAATGTTGGTCTGAACCCAAAATCCTATCATGTATGTCTCACTCTCAGGTGATGATTGAACTTTATAATTGGAGAAACAATATCTCAATATAGATTTGAACCCCAGAAAAATCATTTACATGATCTCAAAATGTAAAAACAATTACAACAATGGGATATACGTGATAAAAAACTCAGAATGGACTACTCAAATGCCCAATTCTGACTTCCAGGACAAAAGATATCTCAATACTAATAAGTTGACGTTGTACATGGCCAGAACCCAGGGCCAGACGAATGGGGTATACCTATGTAATTGTACACAACATGTACTCAAAGTACAAGGCATAGACCACTCACAAACCCAAACCTTTCTCATTTCACAAGGTCTGTCACACAGACATCCACAACATGGAATGTACTCAATGTACAAAGCATGTACATTGTCAAAAATTTTCTTCCCTGAATGGGAAGAACACACAATGTTCTCCACTATAACACACGTCGGGTATTCGGTGTTTTCTTATGGGAAATCCCTCAAAGTGCCCAAAAAAACTTTTTCTCCCCTAAAACAATATATCCAGCCTCAAAAGGCCACAAGAAAAAAAATAAGGAATTAATGACGTAAAACATCACGTATAAAGGGTATATATGGAGATAAAATAAATATAACATCCTACTAGCAGAAACCAAGGATGCTTCGCTTGAATTCACAACCCAGGGTTGTCGCACGCCGTCTTAGTGCATCGAGAGCTTCAAATCAAAACACCTCTTGCCTCCCAACTATCTCTATTTTTAAAACTCCACTTCTCCCCAAAGGAAACAACTAGAGAGGAATCATTGGAGACATGCTCAAGGACGAGGAATAATGAAGATAAGGAAGAAATGCAAAGGAAAGAAAAAGATGAAATGGGGGACTGGGCCGCCCCAGACGTCGGACACGAGTTTATGCCTTCCTTTTGATATTCTCCTCATTCTAGACTCAATGGCATGGATCGAATCATAATATAATGCTCTTTTTAAAAAGTAATTTCCAAACAAACCTATGTGAATAAATTAATATTTAACTTTATAATATTAAATTCAAAATATTCCTCCAAAATTTGAACAGCTCAGATATCCACCAAACACGTTTCCTACTATAAACTCCATATTATACAAGAAAAGGAGTTTTCAGAAAAATTATTTGAGAACAGTTGTTAGAGGAAAATGACCATTTTACCCATCATGATCATTGAACAATGAAAATTCATATTTCAAATCAAAACTGCTATTCCGAAAGACAAGGGTTCTTAGATATTTTCCCCATTCACCATTCCAACATAATGGATCATTGATCATTTTTACTTGTAAACATCATAGACATATACCATGTGGTAATTGTTTCAATGAATCTAAATATCCATTGTGATGTTACTTCATCATGTGTTTCTCATTTACATGTCCAAGCTGGTGATTCTAATGTTGGGTGTGGTATAAGTCATATAAATTATATTTTTTTATTGATTGCCATTACAAGGTTTGTGTAATCCATGACATATAGTCAATTGTATAAACTTGTCATTAAAAAACAAATTCTATTTGGGAAAAGGAAGAAAAATTCATTTCCAAACATGAAAACAAATCCGTATGTATCTAATATCGATACAGAAATAATGTTTTTGGTAACATACAGTACATAATAACAATACATTAACACCTAAATCATCGCAGTTGGAAAAATGAGGTGGTAGTCCCCAACAAAAACAACAGAAAGTATGGCTTCATTAGTTGATCATATATCTATCTCCCTGTTGTCAATCATCTTGAATCTACATGGTTTCAGTATTTGGATACATAGGTATGCACCACATGATTTTTCTAATACCAAATTTGTAAAAATAGATAGAATGAATTCGATTACCAATGCACATAATGCATCCTCATGGTTAATAGGATGGGTGTAATTCTTCTCACATTGGCCCTTCAAGTCACATACGATAAAAACATCCTCTTATTCCATTGCCTCCACATTGATCATTGTTTATATGGAAGGTTATGAAAAAGTTTTGGGGATAATGATTTCCGCCTACACTTTTCACTTATTCTCTATAAGGACATGTGGATTTTAACTCTTCATATCATTGTCCACATGGATAAAATAGATATGATGATCAGATAGAGGATTTTCTATGATATTTATATTTTATTTAAATATAATTCTACAGAAGCTCTTGGTGATTGATGAAAGAATGAGATCAATACCCATTTCATCTGGATGTTTATTCCCTAGATCCTCCCGGCACTCAATGTAGCCATTGACCGTTAATAAATGAGGTCCAACTGGGGAACCTTCTACTTTCTTACTCGAAAAGAGTGCCATAGATATAGCAAACTGTTCCAATCATTCTGTCTCCTAGTAAAGACCACATAGGTTCTCGAGTAAGCAAATGTAATCCATGTTTTCATGAGTCTTCAGGATCACACATGAAATTGATGTTAACATTAATAATTGAAAATCGACCACAACGTTTATAGGTTTATCATAGTATATGGAATAATCATCACTCACCACATTGGAAGGAGGATCAGGTAATGTTGTCTCAAGCACATAAGAGGTCGGTTCAAGTTTTAGGATAACTCGAAAGAATATAAATCATTCCTAGATGTTACGTGCAGTGAGGATGTTTTCTTCATCCAGAATTGATTACATGGGTAGTGTGGTTGAGGATGTTTTCAATTTATTTCTACAGTTAAAGGTGTATATCACTATTACGTTATTTATTACATTTTAGAAAAAAAACTAAATTATTATTTAGTCTCACACTATTTTATCATGTCCAAATGTCAGACACCATTTAACATGGAATGTCGAGTTTCCATGACATTCTAGTGGCAAGGAACCATACTCCACTTCACTTAACCGCAACAAGGGTTGGTAGAGATATTATAAGTTATTTAGGTAGGCATGTCTTTGCCAAATTCAAGCTTGTAGCTCCTTGGTTTTTGAGTGGACTCCCCGATCCTGAAATCATGACTTGTATTTCCTCAACTCTTGCCTCCAATATTACACCATGTCATGAAACAAATACTCAAATTGATGTAATATGGTTAATTGATCCCTAATAAATTCATAAGGTATTCCTGTATAAAAGTATGTGTCCCAACAGGGTTTTGTCAAACACAAAATTTTATTGAGTTTTTCCCTTAATCATGTAACTGATATCTTCAACTGACGTACTATTTTATTTGATGGAATTTATCTCTTACGTGTGAATTTATTTTCATCATTATCACATGATTTTTAATATTATGTGGATCTTACTTAAGTGATTAACCATGTATTGATAATATTTAGACGTAACTATGGTTTATTTTATTTCTATCCTGCATGGTGGTTTAATTAATTAATTATGTGATCCTGGAAACACATCCATAATGATAAACCATGCATGTGACTAGAATAAAATAAAAGGAATTATTAAGATATTTATAATGTTTTTTTTATGTAGAAGTTGATAAATTATACCAATCGTAGGGGAGAAACGTCATGAACATTTTGGGTTCATGTTTACATCTTTCCACTTATCCACCACTGTATCTCCCGGGATTTGTTTCGTCTCAGTTTCATCATAAACCGCCTCAACTGGTTTGGGAGTTCCTTACATTATATATGAATTTTTTTTAAAAACGTATAGGTGATTGGAAAAGTGGTTTTTTCTAAAATAAACCTTGGGCATGCAGGCCATACAAATTACTAACGAGAAGGATAAATGCAAACAAATTTAATTAAAATAAATTAATTAAACGAAACAGCCGACATACAATGTTCATAATCTATCTCATGATCATCCATACATGAAACGATATTTACGCATATATAAAACTAGTATTCAATTATATATTAGCTCTTTTTTTGATAAATCACGCTCAAATTAAATTTATTATCACATTTTATTAATCAATAAGTTTATCTAAAACCATTTTCTGAATTTTCTAGAGATTCTCATCGAACATAATATTAAACAAATAAATTCATTTATATTTTCCTTTGTATGTGACATGTACCTTGGAGGCGACATAGTGAATTACTATTCATAACTACCCAATGAGTAGTTATAATCATTACGCAGATGTTAAATCAAACACATATATAAAACACCTATCACATCCTTTTCCTCATCTATACCCACGCACGATGGTACATATCTACAGGGGATGAATGATATAATAATAAATATTAAAAAATGTACATAATTTTGATGATTATAGGATGTATAGTTTGAAACTACACAGAGTGTACTATTTTTCACCATCCATCTGAAGTACACGCCCGAGGAAATGGCATGTCAGTGTACTTCAACAATCATTGGATTGCATGGCATGTCTAGTAGGCCACACGCCGTATAGTTCCTTATTACATGGTCCCTAGCTGGGCACGTCATGTATGAGGTACACAATCAAACTCTATCCCTACGGGACTACACATCGTGACCAGTGGGACACATAGCTTGTAATCTGGAAACCACATGTCACATGTTCCTGGTCAATAGAATGAGTCATTATAAATCAGAGAAACTACGATGACACAAATTGGTTTGGCGGAGAAGTCTTGGTACATTGAACCTTTGTAACACGATGTGTACTTCCGAAGACACGTCCTGTGTTCTAGTATTGTATGACTAAGATACTTTGCAACTCTAGATGGGATCTTATATTTTATTTTATCCGAAATTAATAGAGAATAACATTTCTATAATGTGAATGAGAAATAAAATAGGATGAATAGATCTCAATATTCATATTTGATGAATGATTACCATGAATTGAAAAAACTATATTATTAAATTCTTAAATCATAAATGAAATATTAAAATATTTATAAAATATGATGTATCCCCTTTGATACCACATGAAGGATTTGTGAGCAGCGGAATCACGGTAGGGCAGGAAACCAACATTGATTTTTTCTATGATCAAGGATAATTCTGGGATCAATATGACGATGAATCATAGAATCCATAGAATAAAATCAATGATTTAGATAAAGAATAAAGAGACCCACATCCTTTAGAGATGATCTTGCACATCATGTTTATAATTATTTTAAATTATTTAAAAATGGAAATAATACTTGGAACATCAGTATTTTCTTCATTGATGATTATTATCATTTAAAATGAGCCTTTAGGATTATATCATTTCACTTGGGATGATCCATACTATAATTCAAATAGATGTTATACACTTGTGTTCTGATGGCCTCCGATTGACACCACTCATTCTCTGGCTGCTTGTGCATCAAAGAAAGTGTCTTATGTCATTCATTCTTGATAACATATTATTAATCCTTGATTAAAATATATAATTATTGAGTGGGGTGGGATGGATATTTGAGATGGAAATTGTTCAGATAAACAATTCTCAATTTACCAAAATGTTTGGGTGTTTTATATGGCACAATAGACGTACTTCTCAATTTATATGCATGGAACGTCAGTAACAGAATTTTATTTCATCATATAAATTAAATACATTCCTGATCATAGAGGAATACCATTCTCATAATAATAATACGTTGTCATAATTTATGGTGCTCCAACATGACAAAAATATATTTATGAATAAAATTTCGTGTCAAAATATAACAGCAACATCATTATTATTTTAAATTTTTCCATCAGTTAAATAATTATTTACAGTCTTTCAATTAATTATTTTACTATTGGAATGACCTTGGTCCACTCGAACTACACATCCATTTATTTAACACATGAATAAAATAATAAATACTGAATTCTCTTAAATAAATATTTTACATAAAATATATTAAGTAAATATTTATTAAACGTTCAATAAAATAAATATATATATTTTACTATATTTATGAGATCATTATAAATTGAATAAAATTATTCCATGATCTTTAGAATAATATTTTTTATATAAATTAAATTAAATATAAATTTAACTCAGAACGCAAAAATCACATAACTTGTGACCCTCTAGGATTCATCCTCATTTCCATTAGGTGGGATTTCCTAAATACCATGAGTACTATCAAGAAAAAAACCGCATGCAGTTAATAAGGATAACACGCTAGATGATATATCACTTTATGAACATTGGGATCAGTCAAACCATCTTATTGCGATGCTCATAAAAACAAAACTACATTCTAGCATTCACGGTTCAGTCAATGGTCATAGTAATGTTAGTAACTTTCTAAAAGAAATAGATGACCTATTAATCACTTCAGATAAATAATTAGAAAACTCATTAATCATGAAATTTTCATCTATGTGTCTCACCACGATGAAAGGTGTGTGAGAGAACATCAAGCATGTGATTGATATTGCAGTTCTTCTTCAGCATCTTGAGGTTGATATATCTGAGTTGTTTCTAATGGACTATATTCTGACCACTATGCAAAATTGATATGGGGAATTTAAACCCTATTATAACACACATAACGATAAATGTTAAATTTATGAATTAATGACTTTGTGTGTTCAATAGGAGGAAAGGCTTATCGTTGAAATGGGAGAATCCAATATGTTTCCAAAGCACCAAAAACACATGGGTCATAAATTTCCAGGCAAAAAATGGGGAAAGAGAAATAGCTTCCAAAACCTAATATTAAAAAGGAATTCATTTTTTTAAAAGTAAAAGGACATGGAATGAAATGTTTTATTAAATTTCATAAATGGCTTGAAAATAATTTTATTTCAAACTCATTGGTTTAATATGAATAAAATACGGTTGATAGAATTTATAATACAAGGTGGATTGATTCTGGTTCTTCATTCTATATTGTGAATACCTTGCGGGGTATGTAAAATATAAAGAATCCAGTGGATAATGTGTTTTGTGTTTATTTAGGAATCATGATGCATAGTATGTCATTGTAATAATGATTCGTTGGGATAAGGTGAGAGGCATTCTTGGATTGTCTCATGAAACCAATATTAATAAATTCTTAGAGATATTTCATATGGAAGACTACTCTCCAAGTATAACACACATTTATAAGGTTGGTAAATTTAGCATGAACCAATTCCCTAAAAATGATTTTGAACAAGGTAAAATGAAATCCATCATGATTTCTTCTGCTGTTGGTAGTTTAAGGTATGCTCAGGTCTATAGGATGCCTGACATTTCATTTGTTGTGGGAATTATTGAGTGATATCAGAGTGATCCGAGTATAAACCACTGGTAGGCCATGAAGAATGTATTTAGATACCTCAAAGGCACTATAGACTATATGAATATATATATAAAAGCACACACATTATTGTAGTCATGAAATACTCAAATGAAGAATCTTTTGGCTGTGTTGATTCGTGCAAATCAACATCAGGAAATGTATTTATGATAACTGGTGGAGTTATATCATAGAGAAGTGTGAATGAAACCCTAATAGGAAATTATACTATGGAAGATGAGTAAATTTCATGTGTCAATTCTACATACAATGGTGTATTCTCAAAGAGTTACATTTCAGGCCATAAATTCATTGAGTAATCCTTTTAAATCATTCAATAAGAAGGTCCATACATTGAGTGGGACCGTATTTTACAATAGCCATTTCCATAAATCATCATTTTCTATTATCTTTATTTGGTTTTTTAACGTGTACCATTAATTAACCAAAAAATCCTCCCAAACATTCATTAATCTTATATACATAGTCCTAGAATATAACTTTTGTGTGTGGTATATTCAATATAACCATAAAACCCCTTTCATTTAACTATACATCCTATTTATACAAACACCATATGTTAATAACATCATTAAAATATGAGAAAGTAGTGGTATTCTCCCAATAAGAAACCTCTAGGGATGTTCTCATCATACCATATTTATATATATTTAATGGGACCCTCTAAATCCTGAATTTATATCCATCTCTGATCCTCCAAAAGCATTCCTTTAAATTATGATCACCTTATCTTTGAAGGCAGATCCAAAAAAGATAGGTTGGGGATAAGGGTTACATCAAAAAACCATGTATGGGGGTAATATTTGGATTCAATGATCTGAGTGTATATTTAACATGGGGTTTGAATCAATTTCCATAAATTCATTACTAAAATAGAAAATATGAACAAGCACATGTATCGATATCCCATACCATAAAAAATATTACGGATGCACTGATTATCCCATGCCAACTGATGAAGTTTTTCATCCATCATTCATACGCCCTCCAGAACAAGGAATTGTGAGAGTGAATTTAGTAAATCACAATGATATTGAGCTTAAATAATTTCATATTATTAATTATAATAAGATGATATACATCCTATATATTCTCTTTCTTTCCCTACATTTTTTTAATCTTAAAATTAGAACCGTGATTTTTTTGTCTAACGTGTCCATGATTCTCGAGAGAACCACTATAATAGTTTGACCAAAAATCACAAGGATACAAATATATTGATTTTTTATATCAACCACCTGAATACATGAGGTTTGGAAACTATCATCCTTTCATTAGGAAGTCTCACCCATGATGATGGAAATTTATGGTTTGGAATAATTAACTTATTGCCTGGATTCTTTCCCTTATTTTTTGACAAGCCTGAAAATAAAAATGCATTATTAATGAGTGGCCCATGTGTCAATGAATTATACCATCAAAAGATTACATAGGATGATGAATTAATATTTTAATAACCTTATTGACTCCCCAAAAATAGATATATATTTATAATAATTTGAAACATGATACAAAATTATCAAGAACCTCATTTTTCATAAAAAAAATTATGGTCTTTTTAATTATATATCAGAATAATTTTCATGTATATAGTTGAATTATTAGTGCATTAAATGATCAAAAAATATGTTCAATTTTACTAAGTATGTTTATTGGAAGCTTATAAAAGTTATTATCTTGAATTGGAGTTAATAATTTTAATACTATCATCATGCGAATCAATCCCTTGATGATACATATGATTATAAATTAGATAATTTTATTTTTCACCACAAATTAAGATATGTTGTATGGGGGGTGATAAAAGTTTATTTTTATAATAATACCCATCATTAATGTGGGTGAAGATTGACTAGAAATAAAAATTCATGTTCGTATCAATATCTTTTTCTTTAACCCCGAAAATACAATAAGACAATTATTATTTCTCCTAAAAGAAGGTCATCTTGGAATAGCTCACATAAATGGTAAGAGATTATTATTATAACTAATTCATGTTTACTGTTTCACCTATTAGAAACCAACTTAATTATGATTTGAAACATTATCTTATATATACAATATTATTATTTCTAATTTATACAAGAAATTATTTCTGACTGAGCATAAGGATTACAGTTTGTATAGAAAACTTCTATCATGGATGTTTAAAAAATGAAAATATTAAATGTTTTTAAGTTTTTATTTCAATAAAGGTCGTAAATTGGGAATAATTTCATTTAATTTTAACCATTCGTAATGTAGGGATACATGGAACAATGAGTAGATTAACAACTACTTGATAATTTTGGATGAAGGAACACATTGGTTTTGAAATGTTAGATTTCATTAAAATGTATTTTGGGGATTCCTATATTCTCCTTATCCATCTCCAAGGTTCTAAAAGAAAAAAAGATTCTTAAATTTTGAAAATAAATGCATTTTTTTCATTGGTATAAATATATAACAAATGGAATATCATGATTCAAGACTTGTTTCTATTATATGTAAAGGAGGAGAATTGGTAGAAGGTTTCTTACAAAAAAAGACCCTAGAAAAAATATTTTATATAAAAAATTGTATGTTCATCATAATTGGAGGAATTTAGAAAAGAGGGATCTTTTTTGGATGAAATTACATTTATTCATTTTGGATTATATGATAATATAATATATTGAGAAAAATGGAACTAGTTGAAATTCATGTGAGGTAAGAATTTATATAAGCCTACCTATATGTTTGAAAAAATCATATGAAAATTCAACCCTCATCTTCCTTAAAAAAGATAAATTTACTTCCAAAACATGAAAAATAATTTTGGGTGAGAACATCACAACGTTATAAACCCATTAAGCCTTGGAGTTTCTTGATCAGGGATTGAGAATTGCCAACAAAATCAGGTATGTGACTATAACTAAATATAGTTACTATATAATATAAATTTATTCATATGATGATGAAAACATATTTCTTTGCATTGAAATGGGATTTATTCAAAACAAGAAAATCAATTGATTATTTTTATTCGGTACCAAAAAAAACCGTTTTCATCTAAAAAATTATTTTTTATTTTTTATGGAATTTAACATTATTGGATTTCTATATAGGATTTCATAGTGATCTAGAATAAGAAATTCATGGGGATGAAATATGGATACTATTCACCAGGAGAATTTTATTCATTGATCTTGAATACATCCACCTTCATTAGGTGTTTGATGAATTTAAATTTTTAGTCGTGAGTTCATATTTTAACTTAATAGTTACATTAGAAAAGTAATTGATGAATATTTTTGTGATTATGTATTTTGAGTTATGAATTATAGGAAGATGGAATATGTTTTCATGTACAATGATAATCAAGTCTAGTCGGTCATAAAGTGTTTTATATTGATGTGAAGTTTATTATTACAACATTAATAATGAATTAAGGATCAATAACCCAAAGGATCACTAAAAAATTATATTATTTGATAGGTTTTAGTGAGTGACAAAATTTTTAATCTAAAATTTCATTTCAAAAAACAAATCACACACACATAGTTATAATGATCTAATCGTGTGTTCGATTGATGTCCCGCTATTTCATAAACATCACAAATGACATATGGATAATTTTCATAAAATATTAACATAATCTTAGAATGTTTATTTCATTCAGTGATTAACACATAATATTATCTTAAATAACTAATTTAAACTGAAAACATACATTTTTAATCATACTGATTACAACGTGTATCAGACTAAGTTATAGTTGATTACTACATGTCACAAAGGACATATGGGTAATTTTTCAAAAGTACCAATATAATATGAATTTGTTTCCTCAATTTTTAGTATGTCACATTCCTTTTTTATATATTTTCATTTTAAAATAAAAAATACACATTTATCCCATTATATATTGAAATAAAATATAATGAACTTGAAAAGATCAAATATAGAATATATACCTTTATGAAGAGAACAAATAGTTCATGTGTGCATCATCATTATTGTAAAAATTGTTGATAAGTCTCTGGTAAATCAATTTATCACTTAAAATATCACCAACTGGATAAATAAAAAACCATTATCGATGATGTAATTTTCTCATGAGGTTTTTTGAAAAATAACTGCATAATTATAAGGTAAATATAATAAGGAAATTAACTACAAAAATGATGTAAAATAATGAGTAAATATACAAGTGAATTTGACTATTTTAACCTCCCCAGGATATCTGTATACATTCTGGCACAATGATTGGTGTCAATTCATTTTTAATAATATAAATTTCTTTTTTTAGTTAAATTTTATATTGAAAATCATTGTTGAAATGAAATAATATAAATAAAAGTGGATTATTACGCATTTTAAATGAAATTGTAATTATAATAAAAATACCATGTTGGGGATGCTAGTTTATTAATGTAATTAGAAATCATTAATAAGATTTTAACTTTAATAACTGAAATAATTTCCATTAATTTTTTACATTCAAAAATGATGTCTTCATATATTTTACATTCTCAGACGAAATTTCCCTAATTAGGGTAAAGGTGTTTTACATTCATCATAGCACACATCGAATAACGTCATCCAATATCAGTATTTATGTCTTATGGGTAGAAATCTATTATTTCATAGAAACATAGTCTTTCATTAATGTTTAATCCTAAATGATTGTATACCTTGTTAATAAATTGGAAAACCATGAGTTCCTCTAATACGATATCTTATCAAATTAAAAGAAGAAAAGTCATCATTTATCATCCCATACAATGTTTCTTGGAAATTGAAATATTCATTTTTGTAAGAATAAAAGTACATAACAACTAATTTGATCATAAATATAAAATTTAAAATTAATGGATACAAATAAATATCAATAAAATTAAACAATTTTAGTCCTTATATATTCATATACAACAAATTTAATTTTTTCTTTTTGATAAATCACGTTTGAAAGTTAATATTTTTCCACATATCTTCCCATATAATGTGAGTAATTTTTATAAAACCTAAACGATTCACTCTTTCAGTAGATAGAATTAGATGAGAGTTTATAAACTCATTTACAAATTGAGGATACATATGATTAATTTTATTTCAGTGAACATTGTCTACTGGGTGAATGGTTATACCATATTTATATATCCTATCTACATGCCACATTAGTTTTTTGATTGTATCCTCACTTCAGTGTAGGTTCCCAAATATTAGTGAGTGAATTTTTTTTATCTAATATATAATTTATCAACTTATATCAAACACATGATGTCAAAATGATTTCATCATGCGTTCAATTTATGTCCGACCATATCCAAAACACCACAAATTACATATATATAATTTTCATAATTTTTTAATAGAATATAATAATTTTTTTGGTTTTTTTAATAATTGTCCCATTATTTTATCCTAAATATCAGTTTTAAATTGAGAAAAAACATTTTAAGTCATACTAATCCCATTATTCATCAGAATAATGTTTAGATGATTTCATCATGTCACAAATGAAATATTGGAAATTTTTCAAAATTACCAAAACAATTTGAATGTGTTTTCTCAAATTTGAGTATGTCATTTTCCAATTATATAAAGATATATTTTTAGATAGAAAAAACATGCTGAGACTTTATCAAATTGAAAAAACACAATACTAAACTCAATCATGTAAAATAATGAAGATATTCCATTATGAAGAGAATAGATAGTATAACATCCTATAATTATCAGTAGAAATATAATGTGTTTTTTAGATAATATTTTATAATTTTTGTAACATTGAGTTGGGGTATGACTATTAGTGTGTTTGGGTGATGTTTTTTAGAATAAATGGATGATATGTGTTGTGCACGATTAGCGCACGAATTGAAAAAACAGTATGAAAACTAATCGTGTAGATAGTGGAGGTCAGCATGGTTGGAAGATGGTTTTTTAACCATGTTCAATTAAACCATGTTGTTAGTGAACGGTCATATGGTCGGAACATAGTATGTCCATATTGTGTGACCTTTTTAGTGAAACTGTGTGTGCGGATCAGTTTATATTGAAAACCAAATTTAAAAACACCTGGACCCCAAAAACCTATATAATTTAATCCTTGATATGGATTGAAAATTTCCAGATGTTCCAAATTCATTTCAAAGGGGTTCTATGGCGATAAAAACACCACCTTTGGAGATAAAAACCTCATATTGATGATCCACTCTCCTGACAATAGGTGGATTACATCGTGACAATTATCCCATTTTTTCACTTATATTTTGTATATATTTTAATCGATAATATCCCATATTTTCTAGGATATAACCATTGACTTGAGATATAGATCTATGATTGTGTATCTAGATCTATTTTGTCATGAAATTGGGGGCTTTATATTAATTTTGGATTAAGGGATTTAGATCCAGAGCATGATTGATGACTTTTTGTCATTCAGATTGTGGGGATCTCCATTTGGATATATTCTGCAAATAAATTAAGGTATGCAGCCTAAATCGAACAACCATAGTCATGACATATGTTTTTTGAATATTAATTTATGATTCCAAAATTTCTTTGATATATGATTTCCAAAATTTGAGTAATTAAGAAATTGGAATTGAATTGGGTTTCCTCAGTGGTTATTTCATAATAAAATCATGGAACAAATGATGTGGGTTTCCCAAATGGATATTTTGGAACAATTTTGGGGTTGAGATATTTTTATTGATATATTTAATTTATTGTGATAATATAATTAATTAATGGGGACTAATTATGAAATTATGTTTGGATATATGAGATAATTAGTTGTGAAAATTAATTATGACATGTTAGATACTAGTATTGATAATTCATTGTGATTAATTAAATAATTAATGAGAATTCTATTTATTGATTAATTAATTTATGGATTAATTAATGGGTTACTTTCTTAGTTAATGTTTTTTTAATTAACTAATGTCCTTTGTAATGTTTAACTAATCATTGGATTTTGAAATGAATAATGTGGAAAATTCATGTGAATTATAGAATGATTAAATGGTTGATATATTTTTGTCGCTAGACATAGCGTTCTAGTCCAATTAGATAATGGGACGTAGACATGGCATTCATCCCTAATATTTATCCCAGGTAGAGATTATGGAGTGCTAGGCCTGACGGCCTAGAGTGAATGAGATATAATGTGATAGTAATGGAGAACTACACATAATGAGATTTGGTGTGCTATGAATGATGACCGAAACTAAATGAATGATAAGAATGAATGATGATTTAAATGGAATTTTAGTGTGTTAGGAATATAGATCATCACTGAATGAATGACAATATTGAATATTTATTCTATTAGAAAACATGAATTGAATAAGGGCCTAATGTGAAAAATAAGGATTTAATGGTAATGTGATAACTATTAAATTTATGATTTTTATTTATTGCTTCATCAAACTACATGTAGTATCTTATGACAGGAAACATTTTATAAATGTTTTTTGTGACATAATATGTTTTACTCACACCATATTTGGGTTGTTTGATCATCACCCGATAATAAATTATTGTTGAAGGACATGATAAGGGCAGGCCCCTAGGATAAGATGTTGTTTAGGATTGGAGGATGGCCGAGGGAACCATCTGTGCTTCCAGAAAATTTGAGAGTCTTATGTCTTTACATTTAGTTTAATTATAGACAATTGACACATGCATTGTCATAACATGATTTACCTTTCAGGTAAGTATTGTATTATCTAATTTTGAATATCATATGTTAGGGTATTCTATGGGTTATTTATACATTTATGAAATTGGTTATTGTAGTTCTCTTCCCCTGGTGTTTTATTCGGATAAAATAATGTATATTCTCTACATGACTAACTTGCCAAACCCTTGCTGCTATTAGGAACCCACTAGCATATGAGGAGACATGTATGAGGCTTTGTGACCAACCAGATCAGGGCACCGCTCAGAGAAACCAATAACAGGAGGACAAAAATTTGTATCAAAGGAGTTTTCATTTCTTAATTTTTTTGTCTTTCTCTTTTTGGAATGGAATAAAGGTGTGTATAAAGAGTCTAGGTTTATAAATGATCTCGTGCATGGGAGTTGAAAACCCATGTACGAGGGATAATCTAAGTAATCATGGTGTGGCTATCGTGATAGCTGTTTTGTTGATAGAGTTGTATTTTATTTCACCTCGGGTGATGCACTTATGGCGTGTTGTGATATGTGTTTCAACAGTTGATAAATTTTGAGTCATGGCCTAATGTGGCATGATAAACATGTCCTCATTAATCATTCATGGCAGTCAAGAGTGTTTTGAAATGCATCATTATAGTAACTCATTGGAAAATCGTTTATGTATAAGTTGTTGAACATGGACTATTTTTGCTTAATAAGATATTAAAATAATGTTACAAGATGAGAATAAATGGGTGTCCAAGGGGAACCTTCATTGTTGAAATGATTTTCTGAAATTCATTAATTTTTGAATTAATTTATTTGATGTAATTTGATTAATTAATGGATGATTTAATTAGTGGGAATGAATATGCACTTGTTAACCATGTCCTAGGAGTAAGATTAGTGTGGTTAGTGATAAGGCCTCTGTTTTTACCGTGTGGCGGATAAAGGGTGAAAGTACATGTGTAATAATTTTTTGTTAGATTATCCTCTTATTTAATTGTTTTAATGATTAGTTATGAGACCTATGTTTTGTGATTGACATTGTAGAGATATGTATCCATGATGCTTGTTGAGGGAGACACCGAGGGAATGGAACTGAATGAACTTCTAGATAGGGAGCTTGATGCACCATTGGTGCAAGCTAATGAGGAAGAGTAATAGTTTTGATAGAAATTTTCTAGTTTCATTAAACTCATTATGATTGGCCTAGGGCGTGTACAGAAAATCATGTCTGAGCTGACAAGGGAGTTTTAGTGGAAGAACCCACCTAATTTTACTAGAGAGGGTGTACCTAAGGGAGATGAAATATATATTGAATCCATAGAGATGATACCCAAATATTTGGAGTCTCTGGATGATATGAGGGTCAATTTGTCTTCTTATATGCTAAGGGGTTTAGTAAAGCACTTGTGGGACATTCACATATGATCTGGACAGACAGATGACATGTTATGGAATGAATTTTTGGGGAAGTTCATAGGGTACATTTATCTAGACATACTAAGGTATGATAATGCTTCATGGTTTATGCATATGACACAATGATGCATGTTCATAATGGAAATCACCTGATTGTTCAATGATTTACAATCTTTTTCTCCAACATTAGCAGTAGATGAGAGTTCTTCAGCAGAATTGTTTCAAGATATATATAGTGTGAAATTAATTGTTAGGTGAATATCATTAGTCTGAAGAAATTATATGAAGTGGTTAACAAGGATCTCATTTCATAGGGGAACCTGAAAAAAGATTCTAGTACTATATATGTTACTAGATTGATATGGATTGGGCCTTCTGAGAGTAGGAAGTGTTGTCACGAGAATCTTTGTCTGGACCGTGGAATGCAAGGTCAAAAAACAAGAGGAATAGTTTAAGTCGATCATTCTCATGTGATTTTCCACCAGTGGAGTAGGATGGGACACTACCATACATATTTTTCTTGACAACCAATGGGGTTCTAGTTTTTTGGAATGATGATGATCCTACAAAAGTTCTTTAGGATGTATTTTCAGGCTGTGCTGAGGAAGTAGCTGCTAAGAGTCAGAGTGTGGGATGAGGGTATTCTAAAATATATAGTTCATGAAGTTGGAGTTCTACTGGAATTGGTGTTAGAGGAATGGTATGTGGTTATTTAGGTTATGGATACCTATATTAGTAGTGTGTTGATACATAGGGGAGTCATACGATTCCATTTGGAAGAGGGGCATGACAATTACGAGTAGTACAACTTAAACTTTTGGTCTGTGAGGCTAGTCCATCGATATTGAGAAGTAATATTCTTGTTTATTATGTATTATGAAATAACATGATTTATATTTGTTGATCTCATTCATATATATTTTCAATCCTTGTTAATGGAATGAGCATATAGGGGGAGTCCATAGGCGATGTGATGAATATTGATACACCATTGGGAAGACAGTCTAGAGATATCTATTTATGAAGTGGATATTTTTTAGAGATAAGAGAGTATCATATCCTTTGGGATATATATATCCTTAATATAATTGTCTTGGTCCTAATAATGGGTATTTAAGGGCTAGTGCATACCGATCGCACAAATATTGTTACTACAGGTGAGTGAAATTTTTATTTCCTGAGGGTGAAACGTATGTCCTTCATGGAGAAGAGTTTATCGTTGTTTGTAGAACATTTTCAATTACACGATAACAAGGAGAGCTCACATTATAGGTTTCTAGTGTTTTTCTAGATGATGAGAGTGGTTGGGAAGACATCCTTCAACAATTGGTAGAACTATTTCAAGATGTCGTTCTGGAAAACTATTCCGGGTTGCCACCAGAGAGAGATGTGGAATTCACTACTAAGATTGTATTGAGTGTGGATCCATTATATCTTCCACTTTATTAAATGGCACCAAATGAGCATCAATATATCAAAATGAAGTTGGATGGGTAATAGTATAGAAGGTTTTTCCGTCCATGTTTGTCTGCTTGGGTATCACATTTTTTGTTTCGAAAAAAGGATGATGGGAGTTAATTCGTGTTTTTTAGTTACTGGAATTTGATTAAAATGAATGTGGAAATCATATAACGTATTCCACGTAACGATGATATATTTGAGCAGGTGAAGGGGGCTTCTATGAAAAAAAATATTGATAAGTGATCAGGTTTTGATCAGTTGAGAGTTCTGAATTATAATATAATGAGAACTTCTTTCAAGAGAAGGTATGGAAATTACAAGTTTTTCATAATTCCATTTGAGATGACAGATTCTCTAGAAGTGTTTATTCCCCTGATGAATAGGATATTTCACCCGTATTTAGATCATTTTGTGGTGGTTATTGTGGATGAATTCATGGATTACTCTATGAATCAGGAAGATCATGCCAAACATATTGACATTGCCACAAGTACACTGAGAGAGAACCATATATATGCTAAGATATCTACATTTCTATTTTAGATTGATATGGTACACGTTTTGGGGCAAAGATTCTGAGAAGAAGTCCTGACATGGGAGCTAGAAAATGTTCAGGAAGTGGTATCTTCAGAGAAGATGAAAATGTTATTGATATCCAATGCTTTTTGGGGTTAGATGGATATTATAGAAGGTTCATCCGGTACTTTTCATCATTGGGAGCACCGCTTACTGGTTTGTAAAAGGTATTTTGATTTTTTGGACAAAAAAATGGTATAATTCATTTCAATAGTTGAAGATGATCTCGACATCATAAACAATTTTGATCTTACCTACTTTTTTTTATGAGTACATGGTGTATTGTGATGCCTCTTGGATCGGGCTCGAGCAATGTTGATGCAAGGAAATAGTGTCATTACATATGGTTCATGGTACTCAAGGCCACATGGACAGATGTAACCTACTCATTACCTCGGGTTGAGACAATATTTTATGATCATATGTGTTGGAGACAATATATTATGGGTGAAGTTTTTATAGCTTTTACAGATCACAAAACTATAATGTATATATTTTCACTGCGAGACATGAATCTTCCGTAGTGAATATGGGTAATGAATATGATATAATTTTATTTTGAAATGGAATATACCCACATCATTGGTAATAGTTTTGACGATCACTTGAGGAATAAAACATAGACTCAGTTGGTATATTTGTCAATTAAAGTGTGAATGTTGATTACATTTCTAGTGAAAATGTATGTGGTATATTTGTAGAGTTAAGAGAGGATGCCTCTAATTTATTTAGAAGTGGAGTCTACATTCATGAGATTTATCAGGGATAGGAAAATTGACGATCAAGAGTGTCTATAATTAAGGGAATGCCTTGATGGTGGGGATACACCCTCAGACTGGATGATAGATGAGTTTGAGATCATTTATGTGAAAAATTGGGTTGTTGTGCCACACATATTCAAGAAGAAATCATTCAAAAATTTCATGCTTCAATGTGGGTTGTAAATCCTATGGTGGAAAAAATTATTCTTCACCTATGACATTATTTTTTTTTGGCCAAGTATGAAAAAGGATATATCAAGGTTTGTATCAAGAAGTTTCACCATTCAATCGGTTAATGAAAAGAATTAGTGACTTGGATGTCTACTACAGCTATTTCCTATTCAAAAATGGATATGGGATGACGTGACTATATATTTTGGGGTAGGACATCCAAAGGCTCTAAGGATGAATGATGATATTTCGTTCACTCTAGATCAGCAAACCAAGGTAGAACATTTATTGCATATCAAGGAATACTTTATAGTAGAGCAGTTGGGAGAGCTATATATGATAGAGATCGATAGTTAGCATGAGGTTCCACAGACTATTGTTTTAGATCATGATTCAATATTTAAATCACTCTTTTCGATGAGATTAATAAACGATATTGGTACACATGTTCTGTTAAGTATAGAATTCCACCCACATACAGATGGGCTGTTGGAGCACACTATACAGATGATCGAGGATATTCAACTAGAATATGTTCTTATCTGTGGTTGTTCTTGGGAGAAGCTCTTGAATTTATATTATTAATCCTATAATAATAGTTATCATAAAAAAATATATATATGGAACCATATAGGGAACATTATTGTAGACCATGTGGATGACCACTGTGTTGTTTAATGGAACATTTATCAGAGTTTTTGAGACCAAGTTTCATTCTGGTGACATCAGAGCAGGAACAATTTATTTGGAAACATATTGATATAGCGTAGATTAGACAGAAGTAGTAGGCTGATAGATGGATATGACCCCTATAGTTTACAGAGGTAGATATTGAATTCCTTAGGGTGTTTCTTAGATTGGGTCACCACAAAATTCCAAGGAAATGAAAGATATCGTCTATGTTTGTAGAACTATTTTAGGTGCAACAGATAATTGGGATGGTTGCATACCGATTAGAACATACACAAAATTTTAGTTCTATTCATTATGGTTACCATCTGTAACAACAATGGACGTACCACCTCAACCCATATCTTATGATTGATGTAGAAGAGGTTTAACTAGAGTAAGATGCATACGTTGAGGAGAATATAATACTTTTGAAGGGTTGTAGTAATATAGTGTTATAGGGAACGGTCGTTCCGTTGGTTCATGTGTTATGAAAACATGGAATTGTTAATGATTAAACATGGTAATGGGATGATGACATGATGGAATAATGGTACAATATTTTGGGCTCGATATCTTCAAGATGTTCTGGAGAGTAGATTGTGGATGATTTTTCCTATGGAGGGAGAAATGTTTGCCTAACTGTGCACAATTAATCCACGATTGTAGTGGAAGACTGTATGGTTGGCGTACATTTTGGCCAATCCATGGAGTCTTCAAGTGAAAATTTGTGCACAACCCAATTTATTTTGAAAAATCTATTATATAACTACCTGAACCACCAAAACCTCCCTAATTCAACCTAGTATCAGGATTGAAAATATATAGGTGTTCCCAATTCCTTCTGGAGGGATTCCATGTCGATATGAACCTCGCTATTTGAGATCAAATGCTTGTATTGAGGATCCACTATACCCCTGGTAAGTGGATTTCATCCCGATGGATCTCCTGTTACTTCTCTTATCATTTAAATATCTTTTCATGGAATATATCCCCCATTTTATTTTATCAAACACTATGATTTGAGGTCAAGATATAGGATTCTGTACCTAGATCTAGTTTTTCACAATCTTCATTCCTAGTTATTATTTTTGAATATTGTGTTTTATATCCGAATCATGATCGACAATGTTGTGCCACTAATATTTTTGGGATTTTAATTGGGCTATCTCTTATCAACAATCCTAGGTGGGTTGTATAAATATAACTCCCATAGTCCATGTTAATGATATGTGAATTTGAGTTTAGTTTTTTAAGATATCCTTGATTTTTTCCTAAATATTTGTAATTATAATAGTTGAATAGAATTGAGTGTACTAGGTGGTTAATTGATAATGGATTCATTGAAAAATTGAATGGGATTCCCCAAATAGATATTTGGGAGATTATTGATTGGTTGAGATTTGTTTGTTATGATGTTTAAATTATTATGATCAGATATTTAATTAGGGGAAATTAATTAGGAAATTATGTTTGTATATGTGAGATAATTAATTGTGATAATTAATGAGGTTACATGATGTTGACTAAAGTTAATTATTTTTAAGAATTAATTATGTGTCGTGATTTGATCCAAGATAATTAATTTTTACAATTAATTATTAAATTAAGGGTTATTATGTAGATAATTAATTGTGAATAAATAATTATGGAACGAGAATGGTATTGATTGATTAATTAATTAATGGGTTATGTTCTCAGTTAATTGTTGAATTATCAAATAGGCATTGAAATGATTAAATAATTGATGTATTTGTAATTGAATAATGTAGAAAATTATAAAGAATAAAATAATGATTAAATGGATGAGATATTTTTTGTGCAAGTCATGGAGTTCTTGACAATTATATGTTGGGACATGGACATGGAATTCCCCCCCTATAGTTGTCAAAACGTGAGATTATGGGGTGCTATGAACAATGACCTACACTGAATGAGATATAAAGTTATTAGAATGGTGACATTAACTTAATGATGTTTCGGGTGATAGGCATGAAGACCTACACTTAATTAATGATAATAATGAATAATGATTTTAATGATATTTTAGGGTATTAGGAATGGATACCTAAACAGAATGAATATGTTAAAACATTTTAAATTATGAATTTTATTTAATGCTTCATAAAATTTCATGCACTATCTTTTTACTATACTCATTATAGACACTGTTGATGGTGGTTTACTGAGGTGTACTCACACCCTTTTCAGGTTTCTAGATTGGCAGTCATGTAGATTTTGTTGTTGTAATACACGATAAGGTAAAGGACATGGGATACGTTTCTATTTGGGATTAGAGCATGGGAGAGGGAACTAAATATAGTTCGAGAGCAATATTGGAGTCATTATATCATTAGTTATAGTTTCATTATAGACAATTGGCATTATCACTGTCATAGAATGATATAACTTTCAGATGAGAATTGTTTTTTTTCTTAGTTTTTTCTATCTAAGGAAATGATATTTTAATGGTTATTTATACATATCCACACATAGAATTTGTTTTTTTTCGCTGGAGTTTTGTTCTTATAAAATTGGTATATTCTCCCCAATAATGACTTATTATACCCTCACTTATAGATGGCACACTCTAGAATATGGGGAGGTGTACTTGAGGGAATGTGACCAATCAGCTTGGAAGACAACTCAGTTAAACCAAGGTCGGGACATCACAAATATTATCTAACATCAAAATTATTATTGTAGACATTGAAGATAATTTGATTATACAATGATTTTTTTATTATTATTGCACAAAATGGTTAAATAAAAAAATATTGATGTAGTTATATCATCATGATCATTATAAAAATTACTACATAAGTATTATATAAAAATGATAACTAAATTATATAAAAAAATAAGTTAAATGATGATACAATTTAATAAATATGTTGTAGAGTGTAACCACATTATTATGTTTATATACATTCTAGCACAATTAATGTTGGCCATTCATATATTAAAAAATCTATTCCATTTTTCAAATTACTGTTAAATTGATAGTATTTGTAGTACTAAAAAATATAATTTTTTTAAATATGTATTTTAAATGAAATTGTAATTATCATAAAAAATACCTCATTGGGGATGCAAGATTTTTTAGGGAATAAAATATCATTCATAAATCTTATAATATAATATCATAAATAATTTCTATAATTTTTTTATATTTTAAATCGAAATATGAATATATTTAAAATTATATGATTATATTTCACATATTACTGGAGATGGTGTTATACCATTATCTATGAACAATTCAAATAATGAAATCCAATATCAGTATTTAGGTATTTAAGGTAGAAATTTTTTATTTCCAATAATCATTATCTTTGATGATTCTTTAAACCAAACCAACTGTGTAACATGAACAAAAAACGAACAACATTAAGTTCGTCTAATATTATATCATAAATAATTAATACAATAAGAAAAATCAGTAATCATCCAATAAAACATATCATTCAAAATAAAATATTTATTTCAATAAGAATCATACAACATAACAACTAATTCAGACATTAATTTAAAATTGTCAATCTATAGATCCAAATAAATATCAATATCAATATCCATTTTTCCCTTTTATAAGAAGAAAAAACATATTGTATTATTTTCATGCATAACCAAGTGGTGATGTTTTAATTATTAAATATAACTATTCATATACTGTGAATAATTATTTGAAAACAAAAAGGATTATCTTCATAAGAATATTACAACAGATTATTGTTACTATACTCATATCCAATTTTATGATAGTCTTGATCAATATTACTAAAGATAATATATTCTTCTGTGTAAATTATTTTCCAATATTTTTATATTCTTTCTACCTTCCTTGTTTAATTTCATGAAGTATCCTCACATCTTTATAGGTTTCTAAACCATGCATTATTTGGAATGTATGGTAAAACCTTCAAAGTAATTGATTAATCATTTTTTTATCGAGATGCACCATTTTATTTTAAAAATATTATACAAAAATTTATACATGAATGTATATTTCATATATAATACCAATTGAATATATAATCCATTTATTGATATATTTTTTTGAGTATTCTAATTATATTCTAGTATCATATCATTTAATATATATAGTAGTTCACAAATTTTGGGGCCAATCAGTACTTTTCAAACATTTACATTATATAGCTTCATTATGGTTTATGATTATGTATATTTTGTATAAATAGTTTAAATTGGTGTCTTTGAAAAACTCTTTAACATCTAAATATTTGTGGATGATCATAAATTTAATCTTTAGTTGTAAATTTAATTTCTTAAATAAAATATTATCGGTCATCATACCAATAATCAAATCTTTAATATGGCCATTATCGTTATTCATACATCTAATCATAGATAATTATCCATAAAACACGATTATATCATTTTCACTTTCTATATTGAGTTTTTAACAGTGTCAATTCACGCATTTATCATATAGATATATTCTTTAAATGATCTAATGTTCTTTTAACTCCTTTAGTCTAATTAGTTTTGAATAATAATATTTTAAACATATAAAAAGTATTTGAGAAGGGTTATATGCATGAAATTTTTATAATTTGATGAAACCCATCCTCATACTCTTTTATCATTATATTAGAATCCATAAATTTGTTATTCATAGTAATAATATTTGGTCCAATTATATTAATATTTAATAAAATACTTAAATTCATAAATTGTATGAACTTATCAACCACACTGGTTATTCTTAAGGAATTATTTATGATACATATAAAACATTTCATAGATAATTATGGATACATGATGTTTATTTAGATTATTTTATTGAGTTTGAAATCATGAATTAATGAGAATGTTTGTAATCAATAATGTTACAAATAATTAAATTAAATTTTATTATATTGAAAATCAATGACATGAAGGATTGTTTCTATATGTTTTATTGTAAGGGTAAATGAAATATTGATGATTTGATAATCATACATTTCATCAGATTGTACATGGTATACCTGGTGGTGTTTCAATGATATAATTCATAAGATATGAAGTTGATCAATTATCATATCATAAAAACATTTAAAGGGCCAAATCACCTACCCTTGAGAACGTTACATTTAATGAGACTCTTGAATTTTCTTGGGTCTACAGAATAAAATTTTCGGATTTCCATAATGGAATAAACTAATAATGTTAACATAAAAAAGTCAAAATGGTGACATAAAAATCCAACAATGATGAGAATGAGTTCCAGGGTGCCAATAGAAAGTTCACCACAAAAATAAATACTAACATACTAATTGGAGATGAGGATGGGATAAATATGGGAGGAATCCTCCATGGAGTCATCAAGATAATTCTAATTCTATGAGTGAAAATATATAGACCCGATCGTTTGAGGGAAAAATATTTAGTTGATGATAACCCAAAAACAGTAATTCATACTGCAACTCAACATTTTTTTGACACAATAATTTTATAGGGGAATGAAATAATTTTTTATTAGAAATAGGTATGTTCAAATTTCACTTTATGTTTATGAGATTTTATTTTAACAATGGGAACTGAATTTTAATAAATAATATAGAAAAAATATATAGGTGATATCAGACAATGAGTTATTTGCTCCTTCTAAACAATATGCTCTTTAGAGAGATCAGACAAGGTAATCAAATTGACCACCATATTATTAACGATTTTAATAATGCAAATTGAAAATGAAAATAATAGGTTTACGTATTTTTTATAAATCAGATACCGGTGGTTTGGAACCATCGGTATGGTCTCCAAAACTGTACGAAAATGTCCTACCACTGGTTTGGGGGACCATTTTCATGTATTTCACTGGTATTGACCTATACAAAATGTTGTGGGAAACCATTGGTATAGTTGGTCTATAAAAATAGTTTACAATGTTTTTGTATATATAATATGAAATTTCTATACCAACAGTTTTCAAAAAACTTTTATATAGGAAATTCAAAAAAACACGTACAGGTTTTGATCCCCACACCACCGAATTATTTTTCTAACAAATAACCACTACCATACAATTCTTAATAGAAACATATTATGATAAATATTTATATTTAAACTTAAATTTAAATTTCCAGTATTTTTTGTTATTTGATAACACAATTCATTAAAAATATGAAAACCATTACCATGTTCTTGCAAAACAATTGGTATAGACCTATACCAATGGATTTCCAAAAAATTGATATATGTATTTGGATTTTTGGTAACATTACAAATGGTTTTGTTAAAAACATTAGTATAGTTTCATTAAATGTATTCTATTCTGATGGTTTTATCCAAACAGTTCGTATGGACAGCAAATTTAAAAATGGTATTGGAGAAACCATTGGTATAATGTAATTTTGTTGAAGACATTCCAACTGTTTTTATAAAACATTTTGAATAGAAATGAAATATAAAAACAGTTTTTTCACCAACATTGGAATAGGGTCATAAGATGGTTTTCATTCCAATTATTTTGGCTAAACACTATGTATATGTTCATCATATGGTTCTTCTATCAACGGTTTCTCAATAAATGATTGTATAGCTGATGTTTTTTGTAGAATTGAAAATTGATTGAACCTTCATAAAAAAAACGAAGGATTATAGAGCACAATATGATTCACTAATAAAATTTATAATTACAATATAGTATGATTCCATGTTGAATTTTTTCCATCCTCTCACATGGGAGAACAAAAATCCAATTAATAATTCATGTTCTTCAGCCACTGGTGGATCGCAAAAAGAATGGATGAAAAATTGAAAGTTGTGATAATGCATCCCTGATTATCATCAAACACAATATCCAATCAAATCAATCCACTTATGATTTATACTTATCATCATTAATAATATAAATATTTTATGGATGTAGCATCTATTACGGAAGAGATAAGAAAATAAGGGGTTATCAAGATAAATCTCATTACACATCCAAATCTCCTTCCCATATACATCATGCATGGACCAAAAAGAGTCAATTTTTAGAATCATGTTAAACCAATATCATATATTACCACTCATATAAACAATTATATGCTACATAAGTATTATTTTATATCAGTGAGGATTCAATATGTCCACTCTGATAATATTGACACAAAACCCTTAACCATCTCCACAGTCAAATCCACATTTGAGTTTCTATGCATGTCAAAAGTTTTTAGCCCCTTGATGGTAAAAGATTACATATATATGAGTTTCTGAATCACTAAGATGGGATTGTATAAAATTATCCACATTAAAATTTCATACCATTAGGAACTATTTTAAATGGATCATTCCCATTAAATATTTTAATATTATTGTTCAGAACTCGGTTGAGACTTCCAGATGTCATAGGCATTTATGGAAATCACCATTTTTAATTATATGTAATCATTGGGAAAAAATATATATATATTTCAACTCATAGGCTCAAACATTTTCATTATTTTGATAAATATTGTCATGTTCTATGTTATTTTTTAATTGAATACAAAAAATGACCATCTATTCAATTTCATTGACCCACACGTCCAGTTTATCATCACACCATAAATTACTAGCATCATTAATATGGGAGAAATAGTGTAATACTCCCAATAAAAAAACAATAGGGATGTGGAAATCATCCCACATTTATAAACAAGCCAATGCTCCCTCCAGATCATGAATTTGTATATATTTTAGGCCCACCAAAAAAGACCCTTTCAAGGAAGATCACATAATCTATCGATGCATCTCTAAAAAATAGAGTTTAGGGGAAAAGGGCTACATCGAAAAAACCATATGGGGGTTATATTTGGATTCAATGATCTGATTTAACAGGGAACGAGGGATATGAATTAGGTTCCATACATTCTTTTCTAAAAGATCGATGTTGATATTTTTCATATATTGATATCCAATACTTCCAAAATGTTTAGGCATACATAGATTATCCGGATCCAATATATGAACTTATTTTCAAAGATCAAACCCACCAAAACATAGCAATGTGGGATTGAATTTGATCAATCACCTTGTTTGGTAACTTGAATAAATTGATTTTTTTTATTTGGAATCTATTGAGGTATATCTTATAAAAGTTCTTCTATCCCTACATTATGGATTCTATTAAAATTTCATCCCAGAATTGTTTTTTCTAACATGTCCATAATGATCAAAAGAACCGGTATTTTATTACTGACCAAAAATCATAGGTATCCATATATATTTGTTATGATTATTACCAAAAAAACACCAAAGGTTTAGTGAATATCATTATTTCTATTGTAGTCTCACCTGATTTTATGTATGTTTACCATTTTTAATTATCAACTAATTGTGTGGATTCTTTCTCATATTTTTGGATAAGGTGGAAATTATATATGCATACATAAAGGGTGGATCTTTAGAAAAATAAATAATCCATAAATGATGAAGATATTTGTAATAGGTTGACTTCTTCTATAAACCATCCCCCATGAAATATAATGTCTTTATCATCCATGGAAATTAAATTATAAAAATCATTAGCCATCATGGCACAAAAGAAAGGGGAATGTAGGTCCCCATATCTGACCCCGTTGGTATAGGAGTATTATTGAGAGATTGTTCCACTGATATTGAATGTGGAAGTGACTCATGAATATTTTTTAAGTTGTAGATGATTTAAATAATTATGTATGGATCACAAATCTGAATTCTCGATTTCTAAAAATTTTAATGAAATTGAAATTCATAATTATTGTTGAATTTATTTTACTATGATTTATTGAAATTTTATGAATGAATAAGTTTTCTTGATTAGTCCATATTATACTACACAATGGATTCGCCCTGGCTCATTTATTAAAACATTCAACCATACTATTTGAAGATTAAATAATTTTAAAAAAATGGTTACATATGAAAATAACATTATAAAATGAGTATGAATAATGGATTAAAAAATTTCATAATCCTTAAATGCTTACTATGATAAATATAGGTTGTGATGCGTAACCAAAAACAAGTACATGATGATTCATGATATTAAGTCACATACCATAGTTTTTAATAGGTTTTATTCGTCCAAGGTGTTCGAGGGGGAGTGGAGAAAGTGGTCGAATTTTGTGTGAAATCTTGAACGGGGAAAAGAATCAAGTCCCCTTAGTGTAGAATTTATTTGACCAAATAATTTTTTATCAGTAATTTCAAAAATATGACGGTAAATACGAGTTTTATCAGCATGAAAATAATAACCGCTAAAAAAGATAGGTTTTATCAAGGAAAAATATTTCACTAATAAGACATGTCTTTGTCAATGAAAAATTTATAGTAGATAAATCCTATATTTATCATCACGTATATTATAGTTTGGATATAGAACGACTATATTGGAACATTTCATTTATATCAAATAAAAACTATTAAAAATAAAATAAAATAATATTAAATGAATATATATTTAAAATTATTTAATATAAAAAATTAAAAAATAATTAACCTCATTAAAGAATATAAAATCATAAATACATTATTTTAAATAACGAGTGAAATTGAATAATTATAAATGAATAGACTAATAAATAATAAAATGGTTTTTTTTATTAATTAGATAAATTATGTTAATAAAATAAAAATGAATATATATTAAAATTAAGATTAATACGTTGTGAAAATATTAAAATATACTAATTGCATACAAAACAAGAATTTTTAGGAATAATTACATAAATTTTGAACATTTAAAAATAAATTGATGATGATATTAAAAATTTCATTTAAATTAGTTAAATATATATTTTTCAAATAAATTTCAAAAAATTTCAATTTACTAAATAAAACTGAATGAAAATTAATCATATAAATTAAAAACAGGTTCATAATAATAAGTCATAGAAAACATATAAGTAAAATTTGATGGACTAAATGAATTAATTATAAACACATAAAAAAAATATTGAATCATTACAAATTTATTTAAATAGATAAAATATAAAATATAAAAAAATTAATGGAATAAAACCTTAATAAATAAAATTGAGAAAATATTAATCCTATAAATAAAAAACTTTTTTATAATATTAAATCATAGAAAAAAATTATATATATGTAACACCCCAGGTAAATAAAGAATATGACATTTTCATATTTATCCATATTTGTGAATAAAATATTAATATGACTTTAAAGGGGATGCTATGCTCGATGGCGTACCCAACACGCAACAACGAGTTTCTTGGGAATCTTACGTTGCACTCTAATAATAAAATAATATTATTTTAAATGGAAGTTAACATGTAGCCGTTTTATTGGCGGGAATGGATAGAAATAACTAAAATATGAATATATAAGTTTTTTTAAATGTTTTTACATTTATCCAAAGGCTTAAAATACGGAAAGAATTCAATTTTAGGCATTTATACCCTAATTTTCACTAAAGGTTCACTTATTGCCTTCTGATGGCGAACTGTCATTAAATATAGTTTTGATCACTCTTATACATTCTTCTGGACCAAATAAAACTCTTCTTTAGAATCGGGACATCAAATTTTACTTTGTGTAAATTTTTGGTATTTTTCTGATAAAGTTCATTTTTAATGAATAGTGTAAAATGTTGTATTTTAATTCAAAACCTCTTTTTAATCTAATTTATTTATATGATTAGATTATCATTTGAACTGTTTTTAAAGTGAAATTAGAAAATATTTTTACCATTAAATGAAATAGTGGTTGTTGGAATTAATTTCACTTTGAAATCAGACTTAAACTAGTGTCAATCTTTTGATACTTATTATTTCATAAAAACACGCTATTTGCTCTGACAGTGGGAATTAATTATTAAATTAATTAATGTGAATTATATGTTTTGAATTTTGTAAAATAGACTTCATTTTTGAATTCTTAATATCAAATATAGCTCACGGTGAATTTTTTGGATTTTTCTGAAAAACTTCAATTTTTGATGAATAGTGAAACCACTAAGTGGTACTTATAAAAACTGATTTTTCAGTTTAAATGAAATTTTTCCATCTTTGTGTTTTTAATTTCAAAAATCCGACATAAATGGTTGTCATTAAGAAGTAAAATGTGGTTCAATGGGATAAAAATAATTTTTTGGTGAATATTAACTTATTAAGTTTTTAATCGCGATTAGTTGTAATTAGTGTATTTTAAGGTAAAAATAATGCTTTAATAAAATAAGATGAGCTTGACACATGTCCTACCCTCATTGCATGTGTCATGTCCGACCAAGACAAGCCATGGGTCAACTTGGGGACCCCATGGAGACACTTTGGTTGGGAAATAACATAAATAACTTTTTATTTAATGTAAAAGTCAAAATGACACAAACATCATATGTTTTACGAAAACAATTTTTACATGGGGTTATAATGATCAGATTTTTTATTATAAATAGTAATTGGAAAATATAATAATATTTCCTACATCATAGTAATTGTTATATAATTTTTAGACATTATATAAATTATATTAGTTATGACATAATAATGATGCAGCGATGACATCATTATTTGACGATTTAAATAAAATTGAATGATAATGTAAACTCTATAAACTACACATGTCCAAAACTTATTGGATGAGTGTATTTAGAACCCTTATCACCTTATCCACGAATTATATCAATATGGGACCTTTTAAAACCGAAACACATTTTCAAATAAAGTAATATTTCATTACATTCCAAAAGTGCCCTCCTCTCCTCTTATAAAAGGCCCCCATCTCTACATCATTTCACACAGTCCTAAAGACTTTGTCTCGGACAACCCCTGCCCATTTACTCTCTTCACATCCCTCTCCTCATCCTAGAGGTTTCCCTTTGGGCAGAATCCTTTCAAAGGAAGCCTTTAGGCTCAAATCAAAAGGAGATACACTTTTAAAGGTAATTCATTCTCTCATGTTCATTTGTTTTATTTTGCTTCTCCAACCCCCTAAACTCTTTTTATTTACTTATTTTGTAACAACACCAGTATATTCAATATACTAGGATGTTTTTATAAGATTTATTCGAGCTACACTCTCACACAACTACATCAAATGGTTAAAGAACATACGGTTTCCGTGGATGGCGAAATTCAGCCTCCCGAAACGATGATTGTTCAATACTCATTTAACACCTTCAAAGGTGGCCATTATGATGTCACTATTTTTATATATGATATATAATATGTTTATTGTTCCTTAATCTTCTGTTTTTTTCTTTTTGGGCATACCTTTATAGTTTCCATTATGGGTAAATGCGATATCTTCATTTAAGGAAGTGAGGACTACCGCCCCCTCAAAGTGATTTGATTCGTTAAATACCATATGTGGGACGTATAAAGGATGGAACTATGATATTATATAAGATATTATACTGTAATTATAATATACCTTTATATCATTATTATTCCATTCTATAAAATATGAAATAGAAATGAAAGTAGCGTTCATGCGTACGTACGGCTTACCGTCTCCATGAACGGTGCATTTCATTTCTTACCTCTAAATGATTATGTAATTTTATAAATGCATGAATGTAATGGATATATATGAAATATATGATATCCAAATCATGAATATAATTATTGATATAATAAACATTTTACCACATGAACAACATGTAATTGTAAAAAGTCCACTTTCGACTTAAGAACCAAATATCGACAAAACAAACATTATTAACATAAATGATTACATAATGTTTATAACATGGAAATAAGTGATCTAATGGGAATAATGAACTACAAAAAGGTTCTTAATAAATTGGAAATTAACTCAAGTTTATTATTCATGACGTTAAAGAACGATAGAGTCAAGTCGGACCCGAGGTAAGGGATCCTACTCCTCTCTTTCTTTTTAAGTACACACTTTTATGTCACTCCTTTTAAAGCTCATCTTTCTTGTTATTGGGATGATATTTTATATTACACATACTGTAATTTTAATGTTCATGTGATGAGAGACCCTATTCTCTCTCATCAATCCATTTTGGATGTTTTGAGTGGTGTCGTTAGGCTGCCGAACTTTCGTAAGAGATCTAACCTCTCTCTATCTTTTTAAGAACTCTCCTTTATGTCACTTCTTTTAATCTCCTCCTTGTAATGTTGGGTGATGTTATTTTATATTCCTCTTGCTTTACATTTTATTGTAATGTGATGAGATACCCTATTTGATCTCATCAATCCATATTCGGAAGTTTTATGTGGCACTGTTAGGCTGCCGAGTTTTTGTAAGGGAATTTTCATCTCACTTTTATTCCCGTGAGATATATGCTACATTTGCCACAAATTCCATTGAGTGGTGTATGTACTTCCCATTATTCTACTCTTTGTGTAATATAATTTCGTTTATTATTTTTTACAACAACGATCTATTGTCCTTCTTTCATGGTGTGTATGTCTTGAACGATACCCAAGTCGGTAACGGAACCTTTCACCCTCCTCTTTTTTAAAAGACTTCTTTTGTTGGGTCTTTTAATTTAGATATTGTTATGTAGGGATGTGTTCTCATATATCCTTATTGATGTATATTTTATGTCCAAGTGATGAGATACACTTTTTATCTCTCACCAACTCATTTTGATTTGATGTCGTTAGGCTGTCAAGGGAACTTTTTAACCCAATTTCGATTTCTTTGGGTTCAACATGTAGTCATTGAATATGTCATCAATTGAATATGTGTGAATGACCTTTTCTTGTTTTACACTTAATATCCACTTATATTAGGTGTATTTATATTTGTCACACATATTTTGAAGATTGATTTGTCTTTAATTTAAGGATACCTTCTTTATAAGGGATTTCATCACATTTGACATTTCTATTGAGGTTTCATTGTTGTTATGCACCAATTCACTCTTATATGGTGTATATACTATCATTTGGAGTATTATATCATGAATCCATTTATTCTCATGATATTATAAAGTTCTGACTAAATTTTATTCCTCAATTATTGTATTCAAGTGTCACTAATTTTGGTAAAACCCCTTTAACCAAAATATCATTTTAAATATTTTAATTATTTGTTCTTATTAATATACATGTTTTAAAAATGGTTTTAAGGATTTATTTATAAGGATATTAATGGTTTAAAATTTTAAGCTTCAAGGTGGTATGGGACACTTTGATTCAAAAATCTCTTTTAAATGTTTTAAATGGTTTTGAAAATGGTTTTTTTTATGGATTCATTATTTCAATATCCTAAAATGTTATATTGTGATTGAAATGTGGAAATGTTATATTTCCTTTATACATGTTTTATGTGATACATTTATGTTATGTTTCTTGGGCATTGTTATGAAAACGGGTGGTTCCATGATAAACTAAGGGCAGGTGAGCCCGATATAGCTCTCCAATGCATTGGGTAACGCGAAGTAGTGAAACAATAAGGTTTCTCCGAAGAGATTTAGGGAATATACTGTGATGGGTATTCCAAACGTAACCAAGAGGGTTACTCCCTACGTAAGAATGTTATGAATGCCTCAAGTTACCTTTATGTCTTATGATTTATATGATTTATTCATGATTTGATGAGATATGTTAAAGTGCCTATGTTTTATGGGTAAAGTATGGTTTCATTCTTATGTATATATGAACTCATATTTCCTTTCCATATTTTTATAACCCATACTGAGCTTTTAATGCTCATCCCATGTTTTTGAAATGTTTTTCATAGGTCAAGGGAAAGGTACATGATGTGATGATTGTGTCAAGGTTGTGTCAAGAAAGAATTCGTGTTTTATTTTAAATAGGTTTCTGTTGATGGGAAGAATGAATATTGTCTATTATGTAACCACTTTGTTTAAATGTGGAATGTAATAAAAGTTTCATGATCTAATTCTCTAAAACTCTAAACCTGAAAAGATCCTCAATGTTTAATCTTGTAATAACTCAAGATTAATTAAGGTTTAAGGCTGGGGCCTTATAGTTGGTATCAGAGGTCGGTTTAGATAACTTTAGAAGTTAGGGTATTCTTTAAGCATAAGTGACATTACCATAATGGTTAGGATTTCAGAAATAGTTCCAGTTTTAGATAAATTGAATGAGTAAGTATATCTTAGTGTTTATCATACTCATTAGTACATTATGGTTTTGTTGATATACTCACACTGACCTTTTTGGTTTTAGTAAATGGCTGGATCTAGCAGGCACCAAAGTAACAGTGGATGTGAAGGAAACTGTGACAGTTTTTTTGAGCAAGAAATTGAATGATATCGGAGCTGCAATGAGAACTCTTTTGATTATCCTCAACCAACTATTTGGAGTCATGATTGACCACCTAAACCATAGAGATTTATCTAAGGCATCATATATTCAAGAAACAAATCCCTATGGAAGTACAGGTAATAATCATAAAGGTAAGTGTGTTCAAAAACCTATGTGTCAAAGATGTGGAAAGAAACACCTAGGAAAATGTTTCAAAGGGACAGAAATATTCTATAGATGTGGAAATGAAGGTCATAAAGCAAGAACCTGCCATGGAAAAAGGAAGCATCCAGTTTACTCGAGGAAAGGGAAAGAAGTTCTTTCTGAGGGATCAATTGAATGTTTTAAATGTGGTGTGCATGGTCATTATGCAAACACATGTCCTGTGAAGAAGTTTCGTGAATGGGGTCACCATGATCGTACCAATATTCTTTTACCATTACCTAATGACATTCCGATTGAGGATGAAGAAACTGACAATGACCAATCAAAGGTATGTACTATTTCATGACTATTGTTTTCTTATTTTGGAATCTTAGGATATGATTCATGATTTTGTTTGTAGGAAAGAGGTATTTCAGAATAAGTTGGAAAGGAATGGATAATGGATCATGAAGAATGTTGAATGAGTAAGATGTCAACATATAAGGGATTCAAGAGTTATGGTGAAATTATTAAGAGTATTAAGTCTCTTTTGATGATGGGGTTACATTAGAAGACTTTTTATATTATGTGTAACCCTGATGTTTAATATAGGAAAATTTTATTCAAGTAATAGTTATCTTTTCTTTTGTGGACATAGTTATAAAGAACCATTTGGGTTTATATGATCCTTACTATTGAGGTAATTATGGGTTACTATATGTTATGATTGAAGTGAAAGGCATGAGATAAAATTGAGGTTAAATTATGTTATGGTTATTTTTGATGATTTTATCCCTTTTTGGGGAATGATTTTAGAATTATATAGTTTTGGAAAAAGGACAACACGTAGACCGTGTGACAAACCGTCGCGTCGGACAAAGCTGCGGGAATCGAACCCACAACCAAAGTGCGACTGGTATTTATCGCCTACCACTGGACTACGTGATGTACCTGGTTAGTTTGACTGATTATTTTTAGTTATATGATTTTATGAATTAAGAGTAAGTTGATTTTGGGTTATTAATGAAAATTATTAACCTATCATGGAGGATATGTGATTAGGCTAATTACTTTTCAATTGAGACTTTAAGAGCAACTGATTTTGTTTGGAGATAAATGTTACGATTTAACTTGGAAGACTATGTGACTAAATACTTCAAATATTAGGGTTTCAATCTTAGATTGTTTTACTTTGAATAATTTTATGGACAAATTGTTTATCTAATGGTCCTCGTTGACCTTTGGGTTTTGTTGGAAAAATTTTGGAGATTAATCATAGATTTTCTTTTTATAAAGTGGTATCCTTTTCTGGATTATCTGATCTTGTACTAGCCTTTTTGGTTTTGGTTTTGGTTAATGTCTAGAGACATGGGAAGTATATAGTTCTCTTTTGTGGATTAGGTGATTCTCTAGAAGTTTATTATAGTACTCTTAATGGGAACAAGTCTTCCTAAATACTCATCTTTTGGAGAAAATATGATCTTGTGTAAGGAATCTAATAAAAGTTGAAAGTCAACATGATAAGTGATTATGCTTCCTTATGAATAAATTCATCAATAAAAAGTAACTTAAAACAAAAATGTTGTCTATTAACTTTTCCTACTGGGGAATGAAATACCGTTGAACCCATCACAAGTTTTTGATTTCCTCGTGATTAACTTTCTCCTAAACATGTTTTCTATCACTCTCCATCAGAACATGACCCTTTGTTTTTTCCTCCATGTCCATATTTTCATATTTGGAATCCTAGTATGGGTTAACTCGGGTGACCTTTGTACTTATCTTTCTTTATTTTAAAGTGATTGTTTTACCGACTCTTCTCCGATGTGGGACTTTCAAGGATGTTTCGAAGCACAATTTTAAAAATTGCGAGGACGCAATTCCCAAAAGGGGGGAAGGATGTAACACCCCAGGTAAATAAAGAATATGATATTTTCATATTTATCCATATTTGTGAATAAAATATTAATATGACTTTAATGGGGATACTATGCTCGATGGCGTACCCAACACGCAACAACGAGTTACTTGGGAATCTTACTTTGCACTCTAATAATAAAATAATATTATTTTAAATGGCAGTTAACATGTAGCCGTTGTATTGGAGGGAATGGATAGAAATAACTAAAATATGAATATATATGTTTTTTTAAATGTTTTTACATTTATCCAATGGCTTAAAATACGGAAAGAATTCAATTTTAGGCTTTTATACCCTAATTTTCCCTAAAGGTTCACTTATTGCCTTCTGATGGCGAACTGCCATTAAATATAGTTTTGATCACTCTTATACATTCTTTTGGAAAAAATAAAACACTTCTTTAGAATTGGGACATCAAATTTTACTTTGTGTAAATTTTTGGTATTTTTCCGATAAAGTTCATTTTTTAATGGATAGTGTATAATGTTGTATTTTAATTCAAAACCTCTTTTTAATATAATTTATCTATATGATTAGATTATCATTTGAATTGTTTTTTAAGTGAAATTAGAAAATATTTTTACCATTAAATCCAATAGTGGTTGTTGGAATTAATTTCACTTTGACATCAGACTGAAACTATTGTCAATCTTTTGATACTTATTGTTTCATAAAAACACACTATTTGCTTTCACCGCGGGAATTAATTATTAAATTAATTAATGTGACTTATATGTTTTGAATTTTTTAAAATAGACTTCATTTTTTAATTCAGAATATCAAATATATCTCAGGGTGAATTTTTGGGATTATTCTGAAAAACATCTATTTTTGATGAATAGTGAAACCACTAAGTGGTACTTATAAAAACTGATTTTTCCGTTTAAATTAAATTTTTCCATCTTTGTGTTTTGAATTTCAAAAATACGACATACATGGTTGTCATTAAGAAGTAAAATTTGGTTCAATGGGATAAAAATAATTTTTTGGTGAATAGTAACTTATTAAGTTTTTAATCGCGATTAGTGGTAATTAGTGTATTTTAAGGTAAAAATAATGCTTTAATAAAATAAGATGAGCATGACACATGTCCTACCCTCATTGGTTGTGTCATGGCCGACCAAGACAAGCCATGGGTCAACTTGGGGACCCCATGGAGACACTTTGTTTGGGAAATGACATAAATAACTTTTTATTTAATGTAAAAGTCAAAATGACACAAACATCATATTTTTTACGAAAACAATTTTTACATGAGGTTATAATGATCAGAGTTTTGATTATAAATAGTAATTAGAAAGATAAAAAGATTTCCTACATCATAGTAATTGTTTTATAATTTTTATACGTTATATAAATTATATTAGTTATGACATAATAATGATGCAGCGATGACATCATTATTTGACGATTTAAATAAAATGGAAAGATAATGTATACTCTGTAAACTAAACATGTAAAAAACTTATTGTATGGGTGAATTTCGAACCCTTATCACCTTATCCACGAATTATATCAATATGGGACCTTTTAAAACCGAAACACATTTTCAAATAAAGTAATATTTCATTACTTTCCAAAAGTTCCCCTCCTCTCCTCTTATAAAAGGCCCCCACCTCTACCTCATTTCACACACTCCTAAAGCCTTTGGCTCGGCCAACCCCTTCCCATTTACTCTCTCCACATCCCTCTCCTCATCCTAGAGGTTTCCCTTTGGGCAGAATCCTTTCAAAGGAAGCCTTTAGGCTCAAATCAAAAGGAGATACACTTTTAAAGGTAATTCATTCTCTCATGTTCATTTGTTTTATTTTGCTTCTCCAACACCCTAAACTCTTTTTATTTACTTCTTTTGTAACAACACAAGTATATTAAATATTCTATGATGTTGTTATAATATTTATTCGAGCTACACTCTCACACATCTACATCAAATGGTTATAGAACATACGGTTTCCGTGGATGGCGAAATTCTGCCTCCCGAAACGATGATTGTTGAATACTCATTTAACACCTTCAAAGGTGGCCATTATGACGTCACTATTTTTATATATGATATATAATATGTTTATGTTTTCCTTAATCTTCTGTTTTTTTTCATTTTGGCCATACCTTTATGGTTTCCATTATGGGTAAACGCGATATCTTCATTTAAGGAAGTGCGGACTACCGCCCCCTCAAAGTGATTTGATTCGTTAAATACCATATGTGGGATGTATAAAGGATGGAACTACGATATTATATATGATATTATACTGTAATTATAATATACCTTTATATCATTATTATTCCATTCTATAAAATATGAAATAGAAATGAAAGTAGCATTCATGCGTACGTACGGCTTACCGTCTCCATGAACAGTGCATTTCATTTCTTACCTCTAAATGATTATGTAATGTTATAAATGCATGAATGTACTGGATATATATGACATATATGATATCCAAATCATGAATATAATTCTGGATATTAAAAACATTTGACCACACGAACAACATGTAATTGTAAGAAGTCCACTTTCGACTTAAGAACAAAATATCGACAAAACAAACATTATTAACTTAAATGATTACATAATGTTTATAACATGGAAATAAGTGGTCTAAAAGGAATAATAAACTAGAATAAGGTTCTTAATAAAGTGTAAATTAACTCAAGTTTATTATTCAGGACGTTAAAGAACGATAGAGTCAAGTCGGACCAGAGGTAAGGGATCCTACTCCTCTCTTTCTTTTTAAGTACACACTTTTATGTCATTCCTTTTAAAGATAGTATTTCTTGTTATTGGGATGATATTTTATATTAAAAATACTGTAATTTTTATGTTCATGTGATGAGAGACCCTATTCTCTATCATCAATCCATTTTGGAAGTTTTGAGTGGTGCCGTTAGGCTGCCGAACTTTCGTAAGAGATCTAACCTCTCTCTTTCTTTTTAAGAACTCTCCTTTATGTCACTTCTTTTAATATCCTCTTTGTAATGTTGGGGGATGTTCTTTTATATTCCTATTGCTTTAAATTTTATTTTAATGTGATGAGATACCCTATTTGATCTCATAAATCCATATTCGGAAGTTTTATGTGGCGCTGTTAGGCTGCCAAGTTTTCGTAAGGGATTTTTCATCTCACTTTTATTCCCGTGAGATATATGCTACATTTGCCACAAATTCCATTGAGTGGTGTATGTACTGACCATTATTCTACTATTTTTGTAATATAATTTCGTTTATGAGTATTTACAACAATGATCTATTGTCCTTCTTTCATGGGGTGTATGTCTTGAATGATACCCAAGTCGGTAAGGGAACCTTTCACCCTCCTCTTTTTTAAAAGACTTCTTTTGTTGGGTCTTTTAATTTACATATTGTTATGTTGGGATGTGTTCTCATATATCCTTATTGATGTAAATTTTATGTCCAAGTGATGAGATACACTTTTTATCTCTCACCAACTCATTTTGATGTGATGTCGTTAGGCTGTCAAGGGAACTTTTTAACCCAATTTCGATTTCTTTGGGTTCAACATGTAGTCATTGAATATGTCATCCATTGAATATGTGTGAATGACCTTTTCTTTTTTTACACTTAATATCCACTTATATTATGTGTATTTATATTTGTCACACATATTTTTGAGATTTATTTGTCCTTAATTTATGGATACCTTCTTTGTAAGGTATTTCATCACATTTGACATTTCTATTGGGGGTTCATTGTTGTTATGCACCAATTAACTCTTATATGGTGTATATACTGTCCTTTGGAGTATTATATCATGAATCCATTTATTCTCATGATATTATAAAGTTCTGACTAAATGTTATTCCTCAATTATTGTATTCAAGTGTCACTAATTTTGGTAAAACCCCTTTAACCAAAATATCATTTTAAATGTTTTAATTATTTGTTCTTATTAATATCCATGTTTTCAAAATGGTTTTAAGGATTTATTTATATGGATATTAATGGTTTAAAATTTTAAGCTTCAATGTGGTATGGGACACTTTGATTCAAAAATCTCGTTTAAATGTTTTAAATGGTTTTGAAAATGGTTTTTTTATGGATTCATTATTTCAATATCCTAAAATGTTATATTGTGATTGAAATGTGGAAGTGTTATATTTACTTTATGCATGTTTTATGTGATACATTTATGTTATGGTTCTTGGGCATTGTTATGAAAACGGGTGGTTCCGTGATAAACTAAGGGTGGGTGAGCCCGATATAGCTCTCCTATGCATTGGGTAACGCGAAGGAGTGAAACGATAAGGTTTCTCCGAAGAGATTTAGGTAATATAGTGTGATGGGTATTCCAAACGTAACCAAGAGGGTTACTCCCTACGTAAGAATGTTATGAATGCCTCAAGTTACCTTTATGTCTTATGATTTCTATGATTTATTCATGATTTGATGAGGTATGTTAATGTGCCTATGTTTTATGGGTAAAGTATGATTTCATTCTTATGTATATATGAACTCATATTTCCTTTCCATATTTTTATAACCCTTACTGAGCTTTTTATGCTCATCCCAAGTTTTTGAAATGTTTTTCACAGGTCAAGGGAAAGGTACATGATTTGATGATAGTGTCAAGGATTTGTCAAGAAAGAATTCGTGTTTTATTTTAAATAGGTTTCCGTTGATGGGAAGAATGAATATTGTATTTTATGTAACGACTTTGTTTAATTGTGGAATGTAATGCAAGTTTCATGATCTAATTCTCTAAAACTCTAAACCAGAAAAGATCCTCAATGTTTAATCTTGTAATAACTCAAGATTAAGTAAGGTTTAAGGCTGGGGCCTTATAGTATAAATAAATATTAAAAAATGTATATTATAGTATAATAATAAAAAAATTAATTATTAAAAATTAATATTAAATATTGAATGAATTCATATTAAAAATGAATAAATAAAATTGAATATTTTCAAAACAATTAAAGTGAGAATCACAAAGAATGATTACAACAATTATATAAAAATAAGTATCTCGGTTCAAATCATGGAACACCCCATTGGGGAATTATATTGTATGCAATGACATAGGTAGAAAATGGAGTGGGCATGATGCATGCAAGCTGCGATGCATGCATGAAGCATGCCTGGTGAAAAAGATATGAAGATGCAGCCATGATGCTAAACTGAGCCTATAGGCCACGTTCTTGGGCCACATGTCCTTGGTCATACGAGATATTTAATAGATCTTCCTCTACCATTATAGATATAGGCCTTTAAATATATAATATTATTTTTAGTTGTAAAGTGATACATGCAGTCTATTTAATATTAATAAATATCATCACATGTGCTTGGTTTTGAAGATCCTATTTGATTTTCTATTTTAACATGGTTTATTTATGAATATTATATGTTTCTAAAATATTGGAATTGTAAACTTAGTTTTATTAGTTTTTTAGTCTATTTATGAATTTTTTTGATATATTTATGGAAATATGGATAAAGATATTTTTTGAAATGGTTGTGAACAGACAGAACTGTAACACCCTAAAATTATAAAATAAAATCATTGTATTCGATAGCATATGAAACATATGAAAAATAAAATATAAAAGAAAATATAACACATTGAGACATTATGAAATATTTTTTTCAAATATATTAAATATATTAAATAAAATTCACTAAATTAAATAATGAGTTTATATTTTGTTACACGCAAGCCATTTTTAGCAATCATTACATGCAACGACATTATTAAATGAAATATGAAATATTATTGATATATTTTTATTCAATATATTATTTACAATAATTATTCTAAAATTGTAGGTTTGAATATCGACAACTAAATTATCAAAACTTTTGTTTTCTTTTTATTATGAATAAAATAATCATCATTTTAATGATAATGAAACGTCTACTAGAAAACATTTATTTTCTAAAAGATGATTTAATGAATATTTGTACACATAATTTAAAATTAAATTTTCTGATTTTGGAAATATTATTTGAAAAAATAAAAATTATCTTTGAAATTTTATTCCCAAAATTATCTGAGGAATTTTTTTTTGTATTTTTTAATAAGATTGATTTTTTAATCAATAGTGAAAAATATTTAATTTTATTAGAAAATTAGTTTTTTTATTGATTTATTCATAATTATTAATTATATATTAAATTTAAATTGGTCATATAATATATCATTTAAAAAAATTTAGTTATTTTTAATCATTTTCATGTTGAATTTTGATAAAAACTATTTTATATATTTGAATATTTTCTAATTAAATCTGCTTTTTCACATGACATCCATGGGATTAATTTATAACATAACATTACCAATTTTATTAATTGAATCTGGTAATAAGACTTCTATATATGGAATAAGAATAATTTATTATTTATATTATGGTCACATTTTTTTATTTTAACAAAAATGAAAATGTAATACAGTGAAAACTAATTATCACAGTTAGGCAAAAAATTGATATATTTGGCGGTTAATCCTAGATGATAATGGATAAAAATGGCCAACAAATAGTTACAACACCCATTATAAGGATATATTTTTTCATTATAACTTCACGGTTCGAGAGAAATCCATTTTTAAAACACTTTCTCCTAAAAAACACGAGTGTTGTTGAATATTTGGAAAAACATTATAATTATTCCAGTCACCTATATTGTAAAAGGTCACTCTCTCTCATCTATTATTCAAACATTAAAATAGAATTTTTCATCATATTCACATCCTAAACACCTCCCAACATCTTTATCATCATCCTGGTACCATTTTATTAGGTCTAATGTCATCCTATGATGGATTTTGTGTAATCATAAAGATGATACCTTAAGAAGAGTTAATGTTACTCAACAAGCATCTTTATATAATTTTTTATCAACATACATAAAATAATATTATAATACGATGACATAACAACCACATTATCAAAAATATAACATTATTTTTTCATAATAATATCATGATCTAAAAAATCTTGAATTCCATGAAATGTATTATGAATTTTTTGTTCTTGTGTGTCGCAGACAACTTCCACATAAAGAAATGTAATTAATACTAGAACTAACACCTCTATTGAAATTTAATGAGGATATATATATATATATATATTATATGTTATATATAAAACTTGTACTTACTCGTGCTTTCGCATGACAACATGTTCAATTATTATTTTCATGAAAACAAAAATATATTTTTATGTTAATAAAGAACTTCAATATTGAATATATTGAAAAAAAAAGAATTACTTAATATTAAAATAAAATCCGAAAAAATATACATAGTTGAAAACATATTGGAGAATATATGAGAATATATATGGAAAACATAAGAATTCCATCACAGTTCAAAATAAACCATACAAATGCATGATGGAGAATATAAGGAAACCATATAGATTAATATAGATGGAAAATGAAATTATTTGAAAAAATAGAAAAGATATAGAATAATATAAAAGGAAATGAAAACATATATTCTAATTTACATTCGAATATAGTATATAACATTCAATTGAAATGAAAGATAACATTATTTAAAAAAATGAAATGAACGTGAATGAAAACATAAAAGAATAAGGAAATGAAAATATGTCACAATGTAGAAAATGACGTAAGTATCCAAATTCAAATATATGAATAAAAAGAACAAATGGAAAGTAATTAGAAATGTTCATTCTAAAAAAACATGAGTGAAAAACATAAGTATTGATGTCACTGAGATATTATGAAAATAAAATGAAGGAATTATTATACAAATATAGTATAAATAGCATAATATTCCAATGGAAATGGATTAAATGAACAATAAAATGGGATTTTAAATTTCAAAACATACAACACAAGTATTAAATTCACTGAGAAATTATGTCACACTATACAAATATCCAAATTCAAATGCCTGGAAGAGTAATTAGCCACTGAAAGTGACTAATATTTATTGTCAATATTTTAAAAATAATTTGTTCCAATTTCTATAAACATAATTTTTAGTGCATTATATAAATTTAACTATATTTCTCATCTTAAATTCAATTTAAATTTAAAATTCAATTTTAGGCTCAATCATTAATCTATTTTTGGAAAAAATTATATTATTTTTTTGAATTTTATATCTTGGGATATGATTGATCACATTGTTTGTAACATTTTTTCTTTTATGAATGTTAAATGAATCCCAATATATGATGGATATTTTTCATCATGAATGATGAAATTTTCTAGACAATGCATAATGAGCCTAAGGCACACCAAACAAATGTGGGTCCCACAAACCTATCCCAATGAAGCTCACATTTTTATAGTAGAATGTTAAAAATATGGGGTTAATTTTATTAAAGAATGGCCAGAGATAATTCTAAATGTTTCATGGAGTTATATGGATCTGATGTTAACATTTAAATGGTGGGCCTGACCTGAACACCCATAATATCTTCCCATCATTTCGATCATAACATCCAAATGGCTGCACCAAATTGCATGATATTTTTACAGCTAATATAGGGTAGATGGAATATCATTTATCTATACTACAACCCTTCCAGATTCGGCCTCCTTAAATTAAAAAATCACACATAAAAACGGTGGACGAATATGGATGAATTACCGGGTCAACTTCGAAACGTCAAATTCCCTTAATTTTCTCACCCTCCTTTTGACTCTCCTATTTAATGGACATAAAATTTATTTTTCGGGGGTGTATCTAAGGCTCTGAATATGCCTATATAAACATCTGGTGGTGTTGGAAATTTTCATCGAATATTTTTCTTTGGAAGGAAAGTATTTATTTTCTTTCAATTGTATTTTCATCCTTTAATTGTGTAATCGCTTTGTCAATTTATCCCTTGTTTGTTGTTCATTAAAAATCATTTTATTAATAAAATATCATAATAATCATCTATTTCATATTTCATATTTCTTTTTCCATATCATGTTGATACCGTAAACATAGGGAGTTTGGTTATTCACATTATCTTTTGTGAAAATCTTCGCACAATGGTGGAGTGATTGTTATATATTTTTTTCTTCTTCTTATATTCTACCATCATAAGTATACTATCATTTTTCAATGACAGAATAACATCAATGGGGGGATAATCCAATATTGTGCTGATCAATGGGAGTAGAAAGGGGTGAATTGGTTATAATTTTATAATTTAATAATTCTTAATCAATTCAATTTTTGACATTTTAATTCAATGTTGAATGTTATACTTTAAACACACAAATTTTAAGGATACACATCCCCAATGCTAAAATGATACTCTAACATGGAGTGGTCATCAATATGATCCTCCATGTATATAGGTGATTAGCTATAGGTTGGTGAAAACTCAAAATTAGTGAGTGATTTTGGATGGTTGTATTTCATTAATGGAAAGACTCAAATTTATGACATTGAAATAATTTAAAAATAAATTCATCCAATACACCCCATGAGATAACCAAGGATCAAATCATTATTATAAATTGATTTCACTTAAGACATTAAAATATCAAATAAACCAACCAATTGAAACAAAAGTTGGCCACTTTATAGCCAAATAAACATGATCGAATCATCTTCTTAGAATGCATGTTTCTTAGGTTTCTTCTTAGGTCACTGAGGATTGATAACCCAAGATGTACTACAATGACCGCTATCACCATACAAATTTGGTAAATTTGGGAGGAACCAAATTTTGACACCATTGCTGGGGACTAGTTATGTTTCCTAATAACATCTTTTTATTCTCCCCCATTTCACATTTCACATCCCATGTCTCCTCTCTTTCCCCCTTTCTATTTTTTTGCCTCCTGAAAATCACAATTACATATTTTCAAATACATACAATGGAGTATAATCAACAACATCGCTTCACAAACTCAGGACAAAATCAATTAATAAATCCACATTTGGAATGACCAATAATTTTCAATTATATTGACCAAACATTGAATAAATACCCCACACAAGATAACATGAATGATATTAGTAACGATGAATGTTTAAAATAGAAAATTCCATACCTACCAAGAATGATTGAAAAGATAAATAATGAGGAAGTCCATGATGTATAAACATCTAACAACCCAAATACTGAAAAATTTATTGAACAATTGTGTGAAAAATGGATATAATAAATTCAGATGTTTCATCATTGAGATTGGAAATACAAAGCATTGAGACATATAAGGAACCCATTCCCACTTATGATTTCCATTCCTCTTCACCGATAGAAGAATATTTCATCCAAAAAACCACTCATGAATTTTAAAAAGAACAATCCATTGAAAATGGGATAACATTTGAAGATCAAGTAAATGTTTAAGGGTATTTAAATCATGAGGAAATTTATTTTTATGATTCACAAGGGGAAAATATGTCTTCATAGTTGAGTGTCTGAAATATTGCTCCAATAATAATTTTATATAATCACCATTCATAGTACCATTGAGATATATAAAAAATATTGTGTCTATAACCATTCACAGTATTCAAATTGACAATTTTGGGGATGAACCATATATTCAAAAGGAACCAATTATTTCGAAATGTTTTTTAGAATAATAAAATTTGGATTAAAATTTCCATTATTTTTTGGAAAAATTCAATCAATATGAACTCAATGTTGTGATCCTTCCTTCCCGACTCCAGAATACCTCCATTTATGACAACCTAGACCATTCAATTAGAATCCTTTTTCATCAAGAATCCCACAAAGGAGGAATGACCCATGAAATCAAAGGAAAGACTGCAGATGAAACTCAATCAACCATTATAGAATTTCCTTGTACTATCACACTCATTCATAAACATGGGTTTTCATATGATAGAAATTTTAAACAAATAATCAATCTAAATATACTTTAAGTGGAGAAATATGGGTTCATTATAATGTTAAAAGTTGGAATTGGATATTATGGAGGGTATATGTCGAGCTAACGATGTTAAAAAAAAGCACCACATGAAAGGAAACACATGGTTTTCATGTTTCCAATCATGGTGAATCATCTTTATTTATTTTTCCATATAATTAATTACCATATACTTTTGACGTGTTCTTATATTATGAGTAAGTATGGTTATGAAAGGGTAGCGTCATATTTATTCTTGTCATGTGGCATGATCTTTGAGTAATAAGTTAATCATAAAATTAACAAGAATACAACATGACACTAGTTTCTTTTATTTTTATGTTTTTTATGTAAAAAATAATATATATATATATATAATAAAAAATTAATGGACACATCATAGGTCATGGGAATAGCATGTCACAACCGTCCAAGCCGCTGAGACTCTAACCCAAGATTATAGAGAGACTATGGCACATGCATTCATCATAAACGACTAGGTGACTTCATTCCATGATTATCAATTTAAATTTACACTTTTAACACCTCTCCCATAACCCCTTCTACATTTTCTTTAAAAACTGGGGATGGTGTCAATCTATGATGGGGGAGATAAAAAATGATTTTTCTTTGAATAAAAACATGAATGAAAAGAAAAATTACATTACCCTTGAACATGATAACACATATTTCAAACACTGAAATTGGATATCATATAAATTTTCAGGCCTTGATTATGATTTTAATTCATGTTTATGTCCATGAGCATAGTTTTTGGAAATTGCGGTTTCCCGATATGATTTTTCAATGTTCACATTTTCATCCTATTAATAAAAATTCCACAATGCACGTCTACTGGATCATGGGTGTAAATTTTAGTTCATGGGTCCCTTTCATTATATCATATGGTTCTAGGGTCACTTTTAGTTTAATTTGAGTATCCAAAAAAACATCAACAAAATCAAAAAAAATTGAAAGAAAATAATAATGACCACATAGAGAAATGTTTTGTCCAAATGTGTGGCGTCCGACACATGGGTATCGTACTCCATAGTTTTCATTCCATGTGTTAAGAATTATATGTCCACTGTTGAGAATGGAATTGACAATATGTGTGGTTTCTGACACATGGGGATCGTGACTCCGTAGTTGTCTTGCCCAGAGTTAGTCATTCCATATCAATTGAGGTATAAAAAATCAATAAAATAAATAAAATAAAAATAATATGGATACTAATCAAAATATTTAATGTGATTCCCACCAAGCGCTTCCTTTTTTCCCCATTGAACAAAAAAAATCGGCCCCTTGTATTTTTTATGTACAGCACATCATCATTCTTAATTGAAATTGCATGAAACATGACAATGAATTTTAATAAAGGAATGGGCTTGGGATGAGGATATTTATATGGACATTAGTGGTTTTAAATAATTTTAATGGGTTTCATAATTTTTTGCTATGAGGTCTTCGGGTGAGAAATTTGTATTAAAATGTTTTTGGAAGAAATAATTCATATTTCATATTTGATATATATTTTTCTCGAGACTTGAAAAAATCATGATGGGGGGGGCGTGACTAGCCACTAGAAGTGGATACGATTTATTGTCAAAATCATAATAATAATGTTTTACAAATTCGATTCACATCATTTTTACTGCATTATAGATATAGAACTTCATTTAGAATCTTAAGTAAAATTCAATTTTAAAATGAAAATTTGGGCCGAATCATTCATCTATTTTTGAACAACATTATATTCATTTTTTGAATTTGCTTTTTTGGGATAGGATTGATCACTTTTTTTGAGACATTTTTTATTTTAGGAATTATAAATTAATCCCATGAGATGATTTATAATTTTCAGCATGAATGAAGAAATTTGCTAGACAAATCAAAATGGGCCTAAGGCCCATAAAACAAAGGTGGGGACCACAAAACAAACCCAATGATGCTCAAATTATTAAAGTTGGAAAAGAAAAATATGGTTATCATTTTATTCAACTATGACCAGAGCGAATTCAATGTTTTCATGGAGATATATGGATCCAATGATAACATTTAAATGGTGGGCCTCAGCTGATCCCCCATAATATCTTCCCACCATTTCAATCATAACGTCCAAACAGCTACACCAAATTGTGTGACATTTTGAATTCTAATAGTGGCCAGATAGAAGATCATATTTCCCGGCTATGATCTCTCCAGATTCTTCATCCTTCAATTACATATTCAAACGTCAAAATAGTGGATGAATGTGGATGAATTTATAGGTCAACTTCGAAACATCAAATTTTCTTGATTTTCACACCCTCCTTTTAACTCTCCCAATTAATGGTGATGTAATTTATTGTTTAAAGTGTATATAATGCTATAAGTATGACTATATAAGAATATGGGGGGATAATAATTATCATCGAATATTTTTTATGGAATGAATGTTTTGATTTTCTTCCAATTGTATTGGCATGCTATCATATTGTAATAGCTTTGTCAATTTCTACCATGTACGTTCTTCATTCAACATCATTTAATTAATAAAATATCATCATCATCTTATTCTTCTCTATTTCTTATTTCATTTCCCATATCACCTTCATACTTTTTCAATATGGTGTGAGGTTATTCACATAATCTTTTGTAAAACTCTTCACACAACGGTGGAATGATTGTTATTAATTTTTTTACCTCTTCTACAATTCTATAATAATTAGTTTATTATCCATATTCAATGATATAATAGCATCAATAGAGGGCTATTTCTATAATTGGTTGATCCAAGAGAGTATTAGTGGGTGAATTGGATGTCATTTCTTAATTTAATAATTCGTAATCAGTTCAATTTTTGAGAATGTAATTCAATGAGATATGTTATCCATTAAACTCGCCAATTTTAATGAAACACATCCGGATTGATAAAACAATATTCTACCTTGGACTGGTAATCAATATGATCATCCATGTTTATAGGTGATTATCATTAGTATAGTGAATACTAAAAATTGTTGAGGGATTTGGATTGTTGTATTACATTAACGGAAACACTCAAATATAAGACAATGAAATAATTTAAAAAGAAATTATTCCAATACACCCAATGTGATAACCAAGGATCATCTCATGATTTTAAATTAAATTCAATTAATTCATTAAAATATCAAATAATCCAATAAATTCAAACCAATTTTGTCCTCTTCATATCCAAATCAACACCATCAAATCACCTTCTTCGAATGCATATTTCTTAGGTCTCTGGGGATTGATAACTCATGTCATTCTATAATGACCGGTTACACCATACAACTTGGGTAATTTTATGTTCAACAAAATACATTTTTATTTAGAAAAAATTATTAAACTAAGAATACGTGACTTTTCATATTCTAAAAAATGAATGTTATCAAAAATTAAATAATTAGAAACTAAAATGAATGAAGTCAGAATTTATCTTTTGAAGCCTGCAATGAAAATTGGAAACCACAAGGTTCACAACACCCAAAAAATAGAAAAACTCCATACATAAATTTCTTTTTCAACATCAAAATCTTCCAGTATTTCATAAATTTCAGTTCTTCACTTCATTAAAAAAATATTTAATATTCTTATCGGGACAACATGACAATAAAATAAATATTCAATGTCATACCCATTATCAATGATAATCAAATGCATATTCAACTAATAATTATTATACGAAACAGAGATTTAAATCATTCTATCAGATATAAATTTATAGACTATTTTACATGAGAATGTCCTTAAACAAAAGATGCATGATTCAAAATGTTTATCAAAATGCAGCAGGAAAATGATCACCATTTTAGAGATATATGTGGAAGGGAGATGGAGGGTTGGGTTTGAGTTTTCCCCTTCATAAATGGATTGGGTTTACCCATTTAATTAAATGAATCATGTTAGCATAAATAAAATCACATGTCATCCAACACAATATGAACCCAACCGATGATCCCAAATAGTACCCTCTATAATGGTTTTATGGGCAAGGATCACCAAATTCTTTATTGAATTTACTTTTCTACTGCTAATTCTAGAATTTTGTTACAAATGATATTTCATGAAAGTAAAAAATGCCACTTATGTTTTCAAAATGTTTATAACAAATGATGAGTACTTTTAGTATATTTCATTTATATATATAAAAAATTGGATTCATAAATAATATCATTCAATAGTAACATATTATTTCATCTAATAAGAAATCTGAAAAAGTTAGATAATGGATAAAAAATCTATAAGAACTATTTAATATGATTAAAAGCATAGCACAACAAATTTGGTAATCTTACTTCTATATATTATAAAGAGTAAAATAAGAAACATCTGTTGAGACATTATTCTTATGCCAATCACAAACATGAATGAAAAATCATAAGTATTAATATCAAAGAGAAATTATGAAAAAACATGACAGAATTATTATACAACATATGTATATAAATCAAATGTATACAACATAAGAATACATGAATATGCAACACATTCCTATCTTGTGTGCTTGGGATATCACCACTGTGTTACAATAGTGCCTTTATTGTAAGTAATTTGATGAACTCAACCATTCTTAATGCATCCAAAACCATTGAAATTGGGTCATCACCGATGCATTTCATCATTGCCTCACTAATATGAGATTGGTTGGAATCATCCATCTCTAACACATTATAAGGGTACCAGAATATACGACATAATAATACAACATAATAATATATTCCTCATAAGTATACATCATTATAATAACTAAATATTTCGAATAAGTATTAATTTCATCTAGAAATAGACATGAATGAAATATGAAACTGAAAAAGAACATTAAAATGTACAATATGCAAACAACATAAGTATATAATGCATAGTATTTAAATATACATGAATTAAAAGAGAATTCAGAGTGGCACATATGATAGGTGTGATAACATAAAGTATCTCCTTGGATACATAAAGGCATCTTACAATCCCAAGACTGACATATTGAGGTAATTCAGAATCTTGAGTTAATTTTCAATCCAACAATAATTGCATCCATGTTGTCGAAAATTTCATACCTAGTGACCTGGAAGCGGAGAATTATAATATCAATACAATATATGGAGATATTAAAATAGTTTTTGAATCCAATTCATGTGTATCTGGATACATGAAGACATGGAATGATGCACTGAAGAGGGGTCATTCCATGTAAGGATATCTACTTCTATCATGACACTAGTTTGAAGAAAGTAAATGTATGTGAAATAAGTCAGTATATTAGTGTTAATTTCTTTTTATAGTAAATTTGAAACATTTCTATCAATCTTAGCCAATTATGGCACAATTTAAACAAAAACATTTTCATCCCAGCCTTAATGCATGAGCAAGGTTGATGATAAAAGGAGACAGTAATGTATTTGAACAGATATAGAGGTTTTATGAAAGGGTGAAACTAAAATATACTTCAATCCCTCCTAATCCCTACATTAAGAGTAAGGAAGATTGTAATGATTGTTAAACACATATAGAAGAATTATTTCACCATTTTAAATCATAGACCACGAAAATGTAGTTGAGAAGATGATCACCCCAAATATGATTATTTAATATATTGAGACAAGAAATGAATTATATTAGTACCACTAACTCCCAAAATAATTATATAATAAGAACAGGAAGGCTCATAATGAAATTTTTATGTACAGTTTAAAAATAATTAATACACATATCTTACCTCAAAATAAATGCACCACCAGATTCCTTGCAAAAAAAAACATATATATATTAATATTTATACCAATCATTGGGTATACCAATTGATAGGTAAAATACACAAGTCCATATATCTATTGCTTCTCATGCCATCCCCAAGGTGAATGTTTACCAAATCATCATATTTATAGAATTTTTTTAAATATATGAAAAACAAAATATTTCTATAATTCTGTTAAATATATGAAAAACAAACCTAAAGACATTCATTCATTATTTTGAGTTTCTTCATTTAGAAACTGGACGGTTAAATCAATATCATCTTCCATCATAATAAATATAAAAACATCACACATGGGATCCTAAATAATCATAGGAGAAACAAATATGAATGATTCCATTATTAATAAAATTTATTTATATTTTATATGAAACTATTATAAACACCAGAATGAAAATAAGTGTCTATGAAAAGTAATGAATATAATTCCATAAATGAAAATTAAAACCATTTTATGGATAATTCATTGATACGAATATGAAATATTCACTCATAAGTGTATTGAAATATTAAAAAATATGTGCATGAACATTCCATCACATAAACATGTTACTCCAAAGTAAATGGTACATTCTCATGGAATGACATAATATTTCAAACTAGGGATTGAAGGTAATATGATACATTCTCTTCAACATATTATATTTTCACAACAAACCCCCATTCCATGATAGGTATAATTATATTGTCATAACATGACACAAAAAAGAGAATAGAAAAAGTGTTTTATGGATTTTTTGTTGATGATGTGTCAAAAAAAATTGCACAACCACATTCCAAATTGGTTACATAAGGTTTATTTTTTGGATTTGTAAATGAAATGCCAGAGAAAGATTAAAATCCAAAAAATGTGCATATTAATGTGTTGAGGAAAAATTTTCAAACAATAAATACCTTAGACCTAAAAAGATTAGATAGAATATTCGTCATTAAAATAGTTGTCTGATCAACATGATTTAATGGAAACACCCATCAAAGAAAAATAATATAATCTTCAGTGCATATTCTTCAATGAAGAAAAACATCCTCTAAAAAATAAGACATTTATTTTTCTTCAACTGTAGCTGATGTGATAATGATGAGTTCTTTATGTTGAAAATTTTGGATATGGTTTTATGATGATAATTGAAAAAAGGATGGAGATGAAGTGTTCGATTTGTGGAAAAATTTCATAGAGAGTTATATTATAAAAAATTTACCTTTTTTCGGACATCTAATAATATATATATATAAATTCATCTTTCATGGGCCTCATCCACCATAATTACACAAAAAATATCATGTCCATAAAATATTAATTTAGTGTCACATATAAGATGGATGTCAATGGAATATTAGATAATAAAATAGAATTCATTAAAAGGATATTATAACACATGTAGTTTCTCAAAAGATGATCATCCATCATATCTATCAGTAATACATCATTTCTGTGAAATTTTTTCATGGTCAAATCATGTGTTTGAAGAAACAAAATAATTTGGTATTAAAAATAATAAAAATGACCAAATATACAAACACATGAAAAATAAACACATACATATACTGCTCAGTGAATTCTAAAAATGAAAAAATACACACACATGCAGATTTATACATAAATAACAATATGAGAAATTAATATGTTACTAAAAATCAATATCAACTTTCCCCATAAGAGTTATTATATGTCTCTTTTCAAAATAGTGAAACATACCTTTTGGAAAATACCACGGATGATCAAATTGTGCATGGATGATCCCACAAAAGTAAATAATAAATGAAATGTAAATATTCAAGGTTCAGTTAAACATTACCCATAAAAATATATACCAAAATAAAATTGTCATAGTCATACGGGTCCCTAGTGATTCAAATTAGGGAATCATACCTTGAGGAATGAAATGATAACTGGAATCCCATAACTGTAACCCAACTTGAAATAATGATATATAGTAATCACACCAAACACATTCAAAACATCAATTATACATGATCATTAAAATTTTCAATTAATATAAATTTTAATATAAAAATACACCAATATAAAAAAAATACATGGTGTATAAAAAGCAATATCACCAATACTTTTTACTCTCTAAAGCTCAGCTTTCCATCATGAACATCATGCATTAGGACTTTGTAATGATCAAATGAACTATCAAAACAGTTATAATTTTCTAAAAAATCATTGCATTTTTGCCTTAAATGATAAAAAAATTCCATTAATAATTGCATATACAATATGAAAACACATATAAGTTCATGGATTTTTTCAAAAACAAAAAATTTACTTATAATATCGTCACCATAATCAATTCTTGATTCTAATGGGTGCTCTTTATTGCGGAGCCCAGGCATGTGAAGTATGAAATGAAATATTTAGTTGATCATTGTTCGTCAATGAGAGGAACCATTATCTTTATTAATGAATGATAAAGCATGAATGGAAACCAAAAAATCTTATAATGACCCTATATTATATATTTATTAATAAAATTATTATTCAAATTGGATTTTATTTATTTATCATGTTTCTAATAGAATATAAAATATCATATATTCATAAGCTACTAATATTGTTTAGGATTGAATGTGTTGTAGTGATTTTAAAATTCATTACATTTTTTTGTACCAAGTCATTCATAATGACCACAGTGGGTTAAAGAATTCACTTAATCTAGCCATATAAAAAAATTTGTCATGAAAAAAATGACCCACCTCTCATAAAAAAGGACACATCATCAATATAGTAGAATTATGTAAGTATGAAGATATACAAAATACTGTTGGTAGAAGTAACAAATAATTTAAAACATGATCCAATGCTCCAAATGAAACTAATAACTAAAATAAAAGAAAAAAATTATCCACTAATCCAACAAAATGTCACGTGATATTTAGTTCAACAAATATACTTATCACTTTATCTAAATCCTGATCTGCTTCTCCAAAATACATGATTTTCTTCTTTTAAAAATTGAAAAATGATCAAATTTAACACATTATCCAGTAATTTTATAAAACATATGGACTACTGCCCTAATGAATTACATGATCCACAACCCAAACAAAATGAATGACCCACATGCTCAAGTAAAAAAAAGTTTCTACTACCCTAATAAATGGTTCATTATTGAACTAAAATATATGATCCAGTTATCAATGAAAATAAAATATCAGTTACTATTTTGGATGGCTATAAAGTTGGTTATTTGCTATAATCAGAAGAAGGTACATGCTGAAGGAAAAAAATAATTGGAATATTGAAATCAGATAAAGTATTATGATTGTTTCTTTCCCTTGTGAGAACATGAAAATAATATAAATAAGAATAGAAGGTATATGTATTGCTATATAGTGGGATAATATACTTGTTGCAGAAGGGATTCTCGGAGACAAACCAAGGAGATTCTGACATAACCAGTTGAGTAGAATAGTACGAATTTTAGAGAAATATAGAGGATAAATTGTCAGTAGATGATTTCAGAGTTACCGTATCAAAGGTATTATAAGGAATTGAAGGTGGTAGATGATGATGAAGCCTTAGTAGACGAGTAAGAAGAACATTAAACCATTGATTTCATACACTAAAGGGAGTAGCTTAGAAACACAAGATTTCAGATATTGGAAGAGGTGACGAGGTGGTGCTGAAATAAAGCACTGACCATATATTTTTAAGAAGTATCATTGTGAAATAATTTGACTATGTGGAAGGTAAATATATGGATATTTTCAAATAGGTGATTTAGAATAGGTTACTCGAGATGGGAGGAAAACAGTAGATTTGTTTATGGAGTAGCGATTTCCTGGTGAGGCAGAGATAGGAAGAGGTGAAGTTGGAGTAGCACGATGCAGCAAAAATAATATATTTGAAAAGGATTATTTTGGGGAAATATTTTTATGATGTGGAAGGTACATCATTGGATGATTTGAAACTGAATAAATCATAATGGAAAGTTGTGATGGGGTTATAGGGTGATGTGATGGTATATAGGTAGAGGGTTATTGTTTACTAGAGGGAGTTATGGTATGAGAGACTCGTGGAAGAAAAAACCTGATATAGTTTATATATATATATATATATATATTTTAACCACGTGAATCATTGTATTATATTTATCTACTTAACTCTTATTTCATATGAGATACGGTAACATCTCTCAGTTGTACGATGGACTTGCACCTCATGAAGCAATGTGATTCCTATTACAAAAACATTCCCCATGAAAGGTTATAAGGATAATTCAAATGATTATATGATATACACATGAAATAATTACGATATTCTTGTTAATTTTATCATTATGGAAATATAAAATTTCATTTTCCTTATTTTTTTCAAGTAAGTTAAAAATATCTTAACATCGTTTGTGTACTTGTGAACTATCACCTTCACGAATCAATGTGACTCTTTTTTTATCAAAAAACCACATATATGATGTATATTAGTATAGAATTTTCTATATATGATATTATTATTTTCAATTAAATATTATAACTTACATTACTTAATTACATGATGATCATTGAAAAATTGAGATGTTACTCATGTGTAGATATGATCTACTGTATCTATGTTCATAATGTACATAATTTATCATTACCATATTTACTGATTGGTTTTAATATTAAAATACATGTTAAATTATGACCATTATTTTATTATTATTATTTACATTATTATACTATGTAATATGAGTCAAAAATGAATCTACATGTAAAAAAATGAATAAAAAACAACATAAATTACACAATAATGTAAGAAAATAATAAATAATTTTTATTGATTGGGTGATAATATATAATAAAATTATTATAAGTGACATAAAAAATTAATATGGACCTCGTTTAAGATTATAACAAGTTTTAAAACATTATTCATATTTTCAATGAATGTTTAATAAAAAAGAAGTGCGAGGGAAGGGATTTTCTAACTCAATTTGATTTCATTGTGTTAAAATTATAATTCTATAATTATTCAATTATAAGATTATGTGCATAATACATTTTATTATCATATGATACATTTTTATTTTTTATGTTTATATATAGTTGAAACATATAATTGATTAATTTATTAACAAATCAGATTAGTGTTATGGTAATTATAAATTCCTATTCATAATCGCATTCTAATCGAGATTGATTATTCTTGAATTTCAATTTATGAAAATCTATTTTCATCCAAAACCATGTTACCCAAAAAATGTTTCATAAATTTTATTAACAATTTTATTATGTGTTATTAAAGGTATATTTACCTATTTTTAGTTTTATTTTTTTTCAATGAGAAATATTGTTGATTTTCAAAAAAAATCCCATTTGGATTTTATCAAAAATGTGAAAGGAATATTCTGGTTATTTTTCAATCATGGAAAATTAATAAAATTTTTATAGTACAAATTGAATATTATTTTCTATGAGTAAAAAATTTATTGACTTATTCATTATCATGATATTCATTACATTGATGTCGAATTTGAATGTTTATAATGATCATTTTAATGTATTTTTCCCTAATATTCTCAAAACTCTACATTTTTTAATTGTGAGTTCAATAGATAAGGATTTTCAAAAATATTATTGATTTTAAAAAAATATATTATATTTTCCACATGAATGTTTTAAAAATGATTATGGAATTCAAATTCATTAGTGAAATCAACCCACTAATGTACTTTTGAACAATTTGGTATATGTTGTGATGATATCATCTTTTTTCATTAAACATATGGTTCATGATCAGTTTGATTGTGGATGTTCTATTTTAATAATATCCACCATATTACATTGGATGGATTGTGAATTTGATTTGTTTTTATTTGGTTATTTATTGACATTTAATAAGTTATTATCAAATAGGAATTTATTAGGATGTTTATGTTTCACCCATTTTGTATAAAGATTTCATTAAACATAGTAAGTGTTAGTTGGGGCTCAGATATAAATAGACAATCAATTCATCAATATATATCATGAGAAAAAATCAAGTGTTGAAATGATATGAGTTTGTACCCTATAATTTTAAATTATCTAGTGAAGGGTATTAATTGTAAGTGTATTGTGAATGGAATTGAAAGAAAAAGTGTTTACCAAACCAGATGTGTTTGAAACCAGATGATTTAGAGTATTGTGCGAAATGTATCAATAATAAATCTCTTGTAAAAGATCTTGAATCTATGATCATGATGTTTGAGACTGTAAATTTCCTCATTATTAATTATATTCCAAAAATTACATGTGATTTTTTCATTTGTTATAAAATGCATGTTTAGGTGGTTATTTTTATTGTATTATTTAATAATCATTAATTACTTATGTTTGATTCACATGTTTATTGGATAAGTAGAATTTTATTTAGTTATATATAATTCTGTATTAATTATCACATTTAAATTCAAAGAGTTTGTTATACATGTACCCTTAGGAATATTTTGAAATCACCAATTTCTTTTTTCCGCAAGATACCTCAGAGAATTTATTGATTGATATGTTTGGAAATTCTACAGGAAATAATGATATTCAAGGAAAAATATTATTTTTTAATATATGTATTAAAATGTAATATATGAATCATGTATGTATTTATTTTTCAAATAATACTAAACTTTTTGGTCCTTTAGGATGTGATTTAATGTGTTCTATATGAATGTAAAAATGAAGACACCGTCTATAGGTTTCTTGAGTCCATGATATTGCAGTTTCTATCATAGGTAGTTTATTAGAACTCATGGGAATCATATTTAGAAAAATGTAGTTAGGGATCATAACCCTATAATAGAATTTGATGATAATAATACAATATCATCCATATGTTTTGTTAATGTAGATATAATGTGGTTTCCCTTACAATACATCCATGTATCGATATTATATGATTAATTGGTTCTTTTATACTTGTGCATTGGGAAAATAACTATGAAAATGATTCAATGGTATTCATAGTATTTTCATAGGTCCAAAAAATTACCTACTTTCACCTAGTTTGACACAACTGGGGGATATTCAAAGGATAGTTCACAATTTCATTATAATCCCTTTTTATGGATTTGAAATTTTGATATCCCCAATTATCCATAACAATGATTTTGATATTATCTATGGCGATTCTTAGTGGAGGAATATCCAAATTCCGTGACAGTGATGAGCCTTGCGCCATCCCTAATCCATTGATAGGGGTGCCCCTTCGTCATTTCTCAAGGATTCTCGACCCATTCATTTCTCCAATTGTCAATAACCGACTATAGAACTCTTATCCCTATGATTCATCTTAGCCCTAATGTCACAGATTTGTGTGAAGGTGGCGGAAAACTTTTGATCTAACCTTCAGAGTTTACATAATACTCACCTTCTCCAAATTTGATGTAGATTACACAATTCTAGCATAAACCTCAAACAATGTATTCATTTTTCAATTTATATCACAATATTTGGATGATCAATATCTGGCAATGGTGGGCCTCCGAGAAAATAAAAATATCATTCTATGCTTCCCATCATTGAGTTTTTTGGTAATGTACTTTTCCATCACTCCTTGTATCTCCAATGAATTTCTGTTCTACCATTTATAGTGGACATAAAACATCCACATGAAAAATTACTCACTGATGAAGAATATTTGTAGGATATTTCAATAAATATATATTAATTTTTTTGGTGATCTTTGATTCTTAAAATGTTATGATTCTTTGTTTCCCATTATCTTCTCTCAGATGGTTGGAGTAGATAAAATTCCCTCCAATTTCTCCACAAGTCTACATTGAAGTGGATGTATTGAGACATAAATTTGAAATATTTTTTAATTTTTGGTAGGAATTATAAAACATTTTTTCAGTTTTATTCGATTCATGGTTTGATTTCAATCCATCAAGAATGAAATTGGTGCAGTCATTAGTAGTGTGTAAACAGGGGATCTCAAATTCCATGGTTCATGATAGTAGTGAAAAATTAGTATTGTCTATTTATGCTACATATTACAATGAAAAAATTCCAATTGGGGTTTCAATGGAATGATGTACCTATTTTATGTTTGTGCATTCTATAAGATTAGAGGAAGTGGATCTCTATGTGAGTTTGATTGCTGGACAACAAGATGAACACTCAGTTTTGTGTGGTCCATAAAATGAGATTTATAACAAGAATAAGTCTCATAAATTATCTACCGATTCGATCATTTTGGACATAAAATTAACATTATTCATATACTTAATGTGGACAAAATGACATGTAGTGGTTGAATATAATGAAACACCAATTATTGCAAATGAGATAGTGGTGGCTATAGGGAATGGACTAGTTGGTAATAATGGTGTAACTACTGTAGGTGTTCTGAATTCCTTATCCTAAAATTTAATGTAAATGACCTATATTGGGGATACGAGATATGGTATTACTTTCAACCATGAGGTAGAAAATAAAATGGATGTTGATAGAGCTACTACGGTAGTAAAGGCAACAATATATTGAGAAGTTATGTTTTTAGGGTACAAACCCACTGGAAGAAAGGGTTATAGGGAGACTGAGTCTATGAAATTATATTCATTGGAAAAAAATATTGAATGATAGGGTGTTCCATTTGGTGGAAAGGTTCAGGATCCATCCAAATCAGTTGGATCATTGAAATAGTCAATCCTGGGAATTGATTTTCGTGTTATTAAACATAAAAATGAATTCAAATGAATTTACAGTGAAGGTAGAAACTATGAGTATGATGAAACATCGGAAATTAACTACATTCCTAAATAGGTAGCCTCTGGTTGAGTCATATTAGTAGTATTATTGAACATTCTATGGAGTGAGTGGTGATGTTCTTCAAGGTAGAGGGATTATCATCCTAATGAGGATGATGTTTTAGAGATGAAACATGAAATGTAGAATGGAAAATTCATATTTACCCTAGCCAATGAAGAAAAAAACTCCAAAAGATTGATATAAAACATGAAGGATAGTGATCCAACGAGTTTTGGAATTTCTGATTGGAATGTGGTCATAGATCATGGGGAAGCTCCCTTTGATGGTGTTATAATTGAACAAAAATGAGATGAAGGTTTAATTTCTAGGAACACTCTGGAATTCATCATGCATTCCGGGGTAGATATATTGGAGAAGGTTATTGTGATTAATGAAAAAACATAAGAATAATATTAGATGATAAAAATATCACTTCGTGTGGACATTAATCATGAGAATTGTGCAAGGATTGAAAACAATTTTCTTATTCTAAAATGTGGATTCAATAATGGTATGATCAATAAAGATGTGTGCATTCAAATATGGGATAAAGTGGCCTATCACATTTAAGTCCTTATAATGGATGATCCGGATATATAGGTAACCAATCTATCATTGATATTATTTAGGGACATTTTTTCTAATTGGATTAAGTTATCCTTTAATAAATAAATGGTTTATTTTGGAGTTTCTATGGTGTGAACCATTTGGTTTCAATCTTATCCCCATTAAAGTGTTTTTGATAATAAAAAGGATAATATTCATATTTTAGTTATTCATTAATCATTTCACATGTTTGGGGGTTTTCCCTTTGATCCATTAAAATCTATTGTATTTTATTGACTATAAACGGCTCCTAATGTATGGAATGGAAGACACATCAATGCATGTATTCCATAGAGTATGAATAATTATTTCATTAATGGGTTTAGTCCATCTTATTGAATGGAACTAGTCTCTAAATTATTATGATTATATGAGGACATACTATCACTTGATGTCAAGGAAGGGAATGAATTTTTGAAGTATTATAGATTTTAATGGAAAAATAGAATACAAGGATGGCGGAAAAATGTGGATAAATAGATGAATGGAATGTATGGTTTTCCCACATGTGATCGTTAATAAATGAAATACCCTCTTACATTTTTATGAGGAATGTTAGTTTTTTAAATGATGGGAGAGAAATGAATCTATGCATGTGACAACATGGGTATGAAAAAAGATTCCCAAGTACATTTCTTTAACTGTATAGATTTGTAGAACTACACCAATGAATTTCATAAACATCAATGGAATATATCCCAAAACAATCAAATGAGTCATAGTCAATTATATATTATACATTGTATGATGAAAAGATATTAATATGAATGTTTTTTATTTAATAATTATTTAATATGAATATTTTTTCAATTTTATCATAGTGATAAGAATTATGAAATTTATAAGGGTTGTTCTATTGTAAATTTTAATTATGTATATGAATTTTTATATTGAACAGTAATACTGAACAAGAAAAATGATTCATTAAAATGTTTAATTTCTAGTTTAACTATTATTGAGGGAAATATATTCCTTAATATATTCATGGTCTTGAGATTAGGATGTTGGGATACAAAGATGTTTTATATGGGTAAAGTAAAATGGACAGTACTAACTACATTCTTACTAATTAAGATTTTTTTAAAAAATTGGTTCATCGTTTCATTAATACAATGAAGTCAATTTTTGGGAATTATGAAATATATCATACAATAAATGTTTTTTATGAATAAGGAAACATGAATGAATTCAATAATTTTTTATTTTGTGTTTCATGTTTTTCCTTGTTTCAAGAGATTACATGTTGATTGTATTCACATGATTGGTATGAGAATATTATCAACTACATCATGTTGTGTTAGAGATTAGTGATACGAAAAAAATTTAAATTTTTTGATCATATTTTTAATGTTTTTTCACTAAATATTTGGGATGGGATATATGGATTAATTTTCACGACCCAACCCACTGATGCCCAACTCCTGACAACCCCTTTCCCACCTCTAATAGGCCAGCTGTTCAAGACCAGCGCGGAGTTGGGATATCACATAAATAGAAGGTATTAGCCCAAGGTAACCATAAACATACACAGATATCCAATCTCACAAATTCATTAAATGTAATAAAACTAAAACCAATGATTGAATTCATCAATGATTCCAAAAAAGTGTATGAAAATAAAGTACTAAAACAGAGTAAAATTAAAGTCAAACCCCAAACTATGAAGAGTATAACCTGCTCCATGGGTGAGAAGATAGGTTTAATGTGGGTTTTCTTGAACCTCCTCATTATTACATGGTCATCCTTTTCTCCACTAACTCCATATACTCCCACGATGGGGCCAAATGGGATATTATCTATATAAGAAACGACATGTTGAAGAAAACCACATCCAGGCATGTGCATAAAATTACCAAGTATGGAACCCTTGAACTCTATACACAATGAACCAATTATATTAATATAAATAATAGTTATAAAAATGTATAACAGAAACCACCAAACATACTAAGGAAAGACTTAATGACACTACATAGTTATAACCAATTTCCATCAAAATATTTTTATAATTGAACAACTAGTTTTAGTGGTGCCAATAAATGAACCTCGATATCATAGAATAACCATGATGAAGATGTATAGATCAATGGGAACATCCAATGAAGCTCACTGGTCTATATAGATCCTGATACACAGATAGAGAGTCATTCCCTATACCACTAGAGGACACCATTAACCCAATATGGATCAACCCTCCATGTAGTGGATCATATAATATTGAAATCATGAACCATAATGATACAAACTAATAAATATAGGATTGACTCCATAACCTAGGAGGTCACACTGATCACCAAAACCCCACATAGTGTATAAATACAATAGGGGTCATACTATAGTCTTATAGAGGGAAAACACAACTCAATTTGACACTAGACCTCTAGAGTGGATTTTAATCAAGTCATGTGATGAAATGTCAACATGTATCCTCTAGATAATAGAATAAGGGAACACAATCATCCATGATTTTTCCAAACAAAGCGTATAACGATATAAAAAATAAACTTCAAGGGGGTATTTTCCATGTAATAGGGGTACACATGGTGTGAAGATATCATTAAGTCATCCCATGTTGTAAATCCTGACATGAAATGTAAATGTAAAGATACATAGTGTTTAGATATCACTTGGATCCAGACTGTGTGATGCAGGATATGATAGTGTACTTTTTCTAGTCCTTGTTCGACCCTATGTATAGGTGTTCATGTTAATGTACACCTAGTCGTATCTGTGTCTAAATAACTGATGTTCCACTGTGAAATTACATTTTCTAGTGTCCCAGTACATTCATTTGTAAATATATATCTTTTAGGTATGGTTAAAATGTTATGTTATAGGGTCACACACCGTGTGATCATTAACCTCACCCCAATACCCTCAAAACCATTGAGAGCTCCCCACATGACTTATAATTCTGAAATACACAATTTCATTTTCAAGATTTTCTACAAACCCTAGTTCTCATCTGCATCATCTTCCACATCACTTGAGCCTCATAGATCAAAATAATATCTAGATTATGGTTCTTCAGAGATTAATATTGCTATATATTATAGATCTCGGTATCAAAAAAACTCAGTAATCATCCATTCACAACATTCAACTTTGATTCATGCATCTCATGGAAAAAACGAAGAACAAAATATTCAGTCTCGTTTTCCATCGATCAATCCATCATCACCATTGATTCATGTTATTTAATCTTAATCACATTTCACACCTACAATTTTGGTTATTTGAAAATATTATTATAACATAATAATCAGAAATCAATAAATTTTCAATCCTTTAGCCAAATGAAACAATATTGAAAGTATAACAATGAAATAGGATTGAAAACCCTAATCCATAAATCATTATGAATGAACCTGAACCATTGTCCACATTTCCTGGATTCATTTTCATATAATATTTCATAAGAAGTGGGATAAATAAAAATTACACAATAAAAAATTCCTTCAATTTAATTCTAGTAATGATTTTGATATCATATTTGTTCATGGAATTGAACAGTGTTTTTTTCATGATTAAGGACCATGATTATAATTAAACAATAATTCATCCTATCAAGTGATTGGATTTATCATTCATGAAGAACAAGTTTTTCTCAATTGTTGATGAGATCAACAAACTATATTGGTTCAATGATCCATAATCCTATACAGATTTGTCACTGTTCACCATAATTTCATTCCAATAGTCATATAAATCTCCAGATATTATGAATTAGTCACTAAGGAAATATTATTATTGTGTACTTATATTAGAAATATTTCACTATGTCAAAATAATCTAAAAAACAAATACATTATTTTGTTTTTTATTTAGACCCACCATGATTTTTTCACAATAGGCCCCCATCAAAAATGATTATGTTTAACCTAGGCAAAATTCAGCATTATAAAGACAATTATGCAGTCATATTTGTGATATGGTCTCCAATTCTGGATTTATTCAACTTTATCATGAAAATTGGATTCTGGTGAAATATAATATATTTAATATATTTCTAAATTCTCTGTGAGAAATAGAATTTCATGTTATCCAATCAACTATTCTTGAAAATAATAAATATAATATCAGAAAATATGATTCATTACATTCCCCCCATATTAAGGGTTTTCATTCAAAAAATAGAAAAACATACTCAATATTTTGAGGGTACTAGGATCATATCTGGGTCTCCCTCTCCCAAGGACTCCAACTATGATTCCTATGTTTATAAATCATTAGCATGAGTGGAATAAAATTCCAATGAATGATCTTCTCATTCCAATACTTAATATAAAATCAGTACATGTAAAATGTAAATTAATCCTCAATGTCCATCTCACCATAATCAATAAAGACTGATGGGTCATGCGCATAACTCATTAACTACGACATGTGGAAAAAATCATGTACAAGTTCCAACTACAGTTGTTGATCGAGGAAGTAATCCATCAAGAGAACAATACCATAATTCCATAAGGAAATACAAACCAATGTAATATAGAACAAGTTACAAAATAGGAAAAATGGAGCATGTCTATAAGGACACCACTCACAATGTTTGCATATCAATAGATAAAACCCACTCCAATTGATCTTTTTCCCCTGCTTGATCATAAAAGAAAATATAATCTACATTAATTTGAAGGCACAAGTATTGTGTGGACCATGTCCCAATAGTGAATCACCCAAATATTCCATAACAAGAAGAAAATATCAAATTAACCATGAATGTGATTTCAATTTTCAATTAAAATAGTTCGGAATTTAAATAGAATATTCAACCGAATCATGACATAAAATTAAAATATATAAATACATTAAATATTCATACATAACATTTCAACTTATCGAAATACATCTGCAATTTTTGAATTACCTTTAAAAGAATGTTCATTACACAAAATGCACTTATCACAAATTTCTTAAATAACAAAATTTATATTAATATATTTTACATAAATCAAAATAATAGTAAAATAGTTTATAAAAATGATATATCGACACTATAAAATAAAACATGGAAGCTACATGGTCAAATTCCTAATTAGGTATGATAAACCCAAGATATAGGTACCCAAAACTATGAAATAAAAAATATGTACATATGCCCTTTTAGTCCTATGTCCAAAGAGTACTAACCATCACAACCTAATATATGTGATGTGATGACATAAGGTTTTAAGATGTTTTAAGTCATAATGTGCCACCCATAATAAATCACTAACTAAATAATTCTTAAAAGATTATTTGTACAAAACAATGATGGCATGTTTTTATGTATATATATAAATTTAATTTAATCCCATTCTACATTTCAAATATTCTAATATATTAATTAAACCCCATAATGGGTTTTTAATAAAAATAATTCCATATCACTATGATTAGCCACAATGTTTTCAATCAAAACCCATTTTATTGTATTTTTTCACAAAAATTTACTTCAATCCAATAATGAAATTTCACAAACAAATTTCAAAATTATATTCTTCGATTTTATTTTCATAAAATTCCATCTATTTCATAACAACCTCCAATAAAATGGAATTTGGGGTTTTCACATTTTTTACGACAAAACCATTTTATCAATAAAAATCATCAATTAAATTAGAATAATTTCAATATAATAAAAAATTAATTTCTTTAATTTAAATCAATCAATGTTCCCTATTCAAACTTAAATTCAATGATATTGGTGGTTTTAAATTTCATACCAAACCCCCACTTAAAATTATAACAAAAATTCAATGGAATATGGTATTACAAACAAATTAATCAAAATCTATTTAATAAAAAAAAGTAATATACATTAATACTTAAATTTAAATTTAATCAATTAAATTTTGGTTAAATTAAAATTAGTCTTCCTAATGGAACCATATACCTTATGAAAAATGGATCCCAAATCTAAATGGTGTACACAGAATCAATAATTGAGAATAACTACCACAAGGATATATAAAATAATCATATATTTACGACTAAAATATTGGGTATTAATTCCTCAATTCAATATGGGGATTCAGCAAAACCCAGGTAGAAGAAGTGATACATTGGGAGAACAATAATTGAAAAATGAATCCTACTTGTTGATGATTGAAGTTGTTCCTCAGGTATTGAACCACATACTGGAGGGATTCCAGAAATCCAAAATCATTCAAGGGAGATCCAATGATGGGAGAAACTAATAAATCGTGCACCAGTTGTGCTCCTATTAAAAACTGGTGGAATAGTTTATCTCTATTGGGTGCAAGGATCGGTAAATCATTTACAAGCCATTCGATGCACATTTTCCAATTTATCCAAAATGTGGTAGAAAGGAAAATGGTTTGGAAATCCATGTGTAAATCGTGAAGTTTCACCAAAACATCCAAAAATGAATAAATTTCACCCAAAGAAATCCAAATGAAAACCCCTCCTAAGAATGAATAAATAGAGGGGTTTATGAATACCTTAAATAGTAACAAGATGTTACACCCACCCCAACATAGAATCATTTTTCCCTAGATATCCATTTTTATGGATTCCATGTCAAAAAGATGAGGCCACTATTATCTCATCAATATTTCCCTCTATTGTGTATCGTGAATATCAAAATCGTGCTTCCAACGAACATGAACGTAATGTAACATCTTCTCAAAATGTTACTAGATTTTATAATCAACTATCTTAACTAGCTATTCAATCAAGGATAAATCATGTTCAACATCAGGATCACTCCAACATATAACATCAAATAGATCAGATATATAATATATCAATTGTGATACATAAAACATGTTATAGGTCGATGTCAGCTGCACTGGTACTGATAAATGGTAAGAAACATTATTTTCCTTATCAACAACTGAAAAAGCTCCCACAAAATGAGGATCGAGATTACCTTTCCTCCAAAACTGTTGATAACCCAATCGGGGTAAAACCATAAAGAAAACCGGGTCAGAGAAAAATAATTCCAACGGTTTATGTTGAATGTAAATATAAGACTTATATCGGCTATTTTCTATCAACATACTCAAATGAATCGAATGAATCTATTCATTAATCTCTTTGAAAATGCTTTATCCCTATATGGCACATTAATAAATATCTGACCAACACAACATAGACATACAAGTCTAAACATTCTAAGACTCAAAACGATCCATTCTAATCATGGAATCATAGCTTTTGTTTTATGTAAACTCAACCATCTCCAAATGATCATCCTATGATCCACCAATGTTGAAAACACAATTTTGAATAATATATTCAGGAATTAGTATTTCACTTTCAATCATTCACTCCAACTAGGGATGGTATTACAAACTAAAATGGATGTGAGATCATAGTGCCTTGAGAGGTCCTCTCCAAAAAATGATAATATTACTAAATATTCCAATCAAAGACTATACCAAATGGAACTCCATGAAAATGAAAAATAAATTCTATATATAGGTTTCCAAACTCATATTATTTATTGTATCATGAATGGGTATAATGTGATTTTACTTCATTATCCTATGAATCACAAAACATATTGCATTCTTCACACATTGGGAAATCTGAAACCAAACCAAACATTCTATATAGACTGAAGCCCACATCTATGTAGGGAATGTATGTGGATGAATAAAACATGAAGGATTCTATTACTCAACATTCTCCAGTTGGAACATATAACAATAAGAGTTAATCTCAGTAGAGTCTCTCTCAATCCAAGACAAGAAAACTACAACATCATTTCATATAACATCATTGTGGTTCTTAGGGCCACTACTCACTAGAAAATAAGAAAATAAACCATAAGGTATTTCTATACTAGTGACGGTACTGTAAAATGGGTTTGATAGTATTGAAATTACAATACGTAAAATAAGAAATAATTAAATAACTCAGTACCCTAATGAAAGTCTCTATTGTTATAGAACTCAAAATAAAGATGTTCTTCTGAAAGAATAAACATGTGACGATAAAATATCAATTAAATACTATCTAAAGTATCCTTGACTCATTATTCATGGAACCCAAAATATATCATTGCTAAACTAATCGCCATTTTCCACTCTTATAATGTTTATCTCAATGCCTTGGTTAGAAGAATATTCCTCAATGAATCTGAAGCAACATTTCTTTTTACTAAAAAATTGGGGATTTATAAATCGAACGACTGTTGGTATTGCACACAATTTCCATTAGTGGAGATTCATATCCTTTTTAGAGTAGATATAATCAAGTTATTGTGACTATAAAATATGGTAAATTGTTTCCATAATGGAAATTACATCAAATAATAAGTGAATTTATCACAGATTAATGTACAATATGTTAGGTCAAATAATTATTATCATGTGGAAAAAGATGACGAGATCAATAAGAGACAGCATGACCTCCAACAAAAGGATGTAGCCCAAGCCAGCACCTGATGCATCACATAAGACCACATAGCCCCACATGACCTCTAGAAGAAAAAACATTACTGAAGTAGTTAATTGAAATTTCATCTCTATAAATGAATAATAATATTAATCATGATAAGTAATCAATAATCAATTATGAGTTACTATAGTAATCATAGAATCCAACATCGAGAATTCCTTCATCTACCATTGATAATCGCTAGATAAGACCACGATCATCTAAATCTCGAAGATATTTTAAGGTTTCTACCATATAATAATATCTATCACCTTCTCAAAATCAACGTCTATTCATATTATCTGATATCTTTTCTCCTAAAAAAATTAACATCCCAGATTGATAAATCACATTACAAAATCATGGAATACAGATATTTTTTTATCAATAAAGTCATTATTATTCTTATATGATGCACATGATCATCCTATGACAAAGAGTAATTGATGATTCCATATAAAAAACCACCACAAAGATATCATGTTAATCATTAAAAATCATGTTCATCAATACCATGAAAACCATAGGAGCATTGGTTAGGTCTGTAGGCCACTATAACAAAATATGACACTAACATCACAAAAAATGTCCTTTTTCAGTCTTAGAAATGTGTTCAATAAAATTTCCAGGTCATAATTTCTGATATTTTTTCAATTATTAAAGAACATAGAAAAATGTGTCCTTTATAGTGATAACAAATCCCTTATAAATGAGACCTTTTTCAGCACATCATAACGTAGTGATAAAAGAAATATTTATTAGCACATTAATTTTGCGCTACTAAAATAAAAATTTATCAATTATTATAAAAGTGTTTATAATGAATATTTTATCAGCACTTACATATCCAATGATAAATTATACCTTTATATATTGTTATAAAATAAATGATAAAGAAAATTTTACTAGAACATCTATATGTGCTCATAATGTAGACCATTATCAGTTCTTTAATAGATCAGATAAATGTAGATGTAATCAGTGCATTCAAAAGCAGTGATAAAGGGATATTCTGCAGTGTGCTATAATAGCACACAGCAGCAAAACTACAGTGTGTTATAACATCACACCACAATAGAAAAATCGAAACAGTTACAAAAAAACATATCCCAATACAGGATTATAATGATATGATATTTTAAATAAAAATCATAGAAAAAATTAAAATATTATAAACATTCCAAACATTTTTTATACAATATCATAAATAAAAAATATTACCAAAATTAAAAATCATCAATATATGATTATCTTTTAACACAGACTGGAATAATTTTATTTATGAGTTAGACACTCTTAGTTGATCAAATGAACACACCTAAATAAGAAATCAATTCTGATGTTGGCAATAATATTAGGAAATAAAATAAAAAAAACTATTAAATTTATTAATTTTGATGTAATTTTTAAATTAATAGACACACAAGAAGTCATATCGGTCACACAATACAAATGATTATTGTGGAGATGATTCAAAAAAGTCTTCACTGTCTTGTGGATAATTTTCTTAATGTATCAAAACAATGTGAATATTTTTCTCCATTTTGATTATATTAGTTGTCTTTAATAATAAAAGGTCATTTTAAACTGATAACACACTATTGTCTCATTCTGATAACATTGTGCATTTTTTTTATTTTAAATAGATTCCTACACATCAAAATGTACATATGAATCGTTTCCAAAAATAATAATTTAAATCAATGCATATTTGATCAGTTTTCAGTGAGTGACTATATTTTGTTTCGATATCACTATATTAAATTGATAGTGAGCAATTTGTATCATACCGGTCACATCATGTATCATATTGATCTTTGGATGATTCTTAAAATACAATATTCACTTATCAAACATTTTTGTAATTATTCAAAAATTAAGTATGTATTTTCTCAATTTTTAGTAGGATGGTTTTCCATTTAACTGAAAATTATGACAATTTAAAATACAAATAAGAACTTTGAGTCACACCGGTCACACCGTATGTCTAATTGAGGTGAATATGTATCCTAAATGTCCCAAATAACTGATTTTTAATTTATAAAATGTATCAAAACAATATTATGGTGTTTACTTTATTTTTAGTACATCACATATATTCTTTTTACTAAAATGTCATTTTAAAAATGAAACAAGAATGTTGAATCAAACAAATCTCATTGTATATTAGATTGAGGTGAAACTGATTTTTACACATCAAAATTTACTTATGGGTTTTTTTACAAATTTATTTTACAAATTTGAATGAATTTTCCATGTTTTCTATATTTCAGTTGGATTTTTTACTTAAAGCTATGTCAATTTAAAATATAAACAAATACATTGAGTCATATCATTCATAACATGTTTTAGATTGAGGTGCGGCAGATTTTTGAATGTATCAAATCACATATGGATCATTTTCATAAAGTAGCACAAAAATATGATTGTCTCTATTTATAATGGAGACAACAATATAGTTTTTTTACATAAAGTGATTCCAATTAAAATAATAATATTCCCTTGGAGTCATGCAAGTCACAACATGCATCAAATTGAGGTGAAACTAATTCTAGAACATCTAAAATGACATGGGCATCATTGTCCTAATATATCAAAACAATATGAATGTTTTCTTGATTTTATGAATTTTTTTCATTATTAATAAAATGTCATTTTAATATAGAAATATACACTTGTAATCGTATTGATCAAATTGTGATTATTATTAAGGTTCATTTTATTCCTATACATCACAAATTATAATTGATCAGTATCCTAATATATTTAATCCATAGGAATGTATTTCAAGGCTTTTGAGTTGGTTATTTGTCTTTATTCTAAAATTTATGACACTTTTAAATAACAACTCCCATTTGGAGTCATATAGGTCACACTTTACATCAGATTGAGTTATGGTTGATTCACTCCCATCTCATATAAAATTTTTATCATTGTATTAATTTTTAAATAATGTACGAATTATTTTGTACATATTTGAGTATGTCAGTTTGTTTTTTTACTAAAATTGATGTCAATTTTAAATAATGACTCACATAAATTCATATCAGTCAAAACATGAATCATATTAAGGTGTGAATGATTCATAATCATTACAAATTAGTTGTAATTTTTATTAAATTAATGTAAACATTGAATATAGATATGTATATAGAGTCACAACGATGATAACATGTGTTTGATTTTGGTGCTACTAATTTTTACATGTCCCTAAGTCTGAATAAAATCGTATCATTCAATGCCAGCATGATTTAAATTTACTTTATTTATTGAACTATCAACACTGCATGTGTAGCTTTGAACAAACCACATTAACTAAAAAAATCCACTGGTATACTAATACTATTATTATGTGATTTATACTAAAAATAAATAAGTTAAACATAAATTTGAAATAATACATTAATTCTAAGGATAATAATTTTACTGTGAAAATATCAACATTACCTATGTAATTGAGTAATGGTAGTAAAGTATCAATTCCTAAAAAGTAATTTGAGGTAACATTAAAGAAAAATATAAATTTCAACACAAATTTTGTGAATGTTTTTTAGGGAGAAAATTTTTGTGGATGTTTTCATGTAGAAAGGCATGAATATTGGACAGAGCACCCCAAATCAACCAAATAAATCCACATGTACAATAAAACAATTATTATGTGAATAATAATGGAAAAAATTAAATGAATCATAAATATGATACAATACATTAATTCAATGTAAATTAATTTTCTGTTCAAACATCTTGATTTCCTATGTAATTGGGATGAGGTGGTGGAATGGCTATCCCTCCATAGGAAGTGGCTAGAAAATGAATGAAAATAGTTAATGAAACACTATAGGGATGAAATTGTTTTGTGAGAGAATATGTTTGGGAATGTTTTGGTGCCGAAAGGACTGAAGGATTGATTGAGCACCCCCACCAAACTATATAATCCACATGTATTGGAAAAAATAGTTTGTGAGTAATACAAAAAAGAAAAAATTTAAACATAAATATATAAAATAAATTACATCCATGGACAATGATTTTATTATGAAAACCCAAATATTTCCTTTTTAATTGAGAAGAGGCTGAATCATTACACTTTCTATGAAGTTAGTTGATATAAAATGAAAGAATGCGATAAATGCAACAGTGTATGGTTGAAATGATTTTTAGTGAGACAATGTCTGTGGATGTTTTAGTAGAGAAAGGCATTAAATATGGAAACAGAACCCTGAAAAAATAAAAGAAAAAACCTATATATGAAAAAAAAATTATTATGAATGTAGTAACAAAGTATTTAAATTAAACATAAATATGAAACAATAGATTAATTGTATATACAATAATTTTAGTCTGTAAACATCAAAATTACATGTATGATTGTACGAAGGTAGAATAATATCTTTTCTTGCAAAGGCATGAACCAAGGTGACCAGAATATATATAATTCTCAAAATATAACTACAATATCCTTTATTTGTGATTTGATATTTCCCCGGGTCTAAAACATTTCTGCACACAGGTTTAAAAAGAAGAAGAGGATGTTTAATGTGTGTCATTCATTTTGATGAAGAATGAAACGAAATTAAACTAACATTAAATATTGTATCAAAACATGATAGTTATGTGTTTTTAGTCCCTTAACTTCAAATTAGACTCTGACATGAATTTTTTTTATTTTATAAATACCATTTTTGAATGTTAACACTAGTAAATAATATTATGAATTTCAATTTTAACTACATTACTTTTTTATCACTAAAATTTATATTTAAACAATAATGAAACACTTTGAACTATACCGATATCATCAGGTTTTAAAATGATATGACATGGATTCATACACATCACATAAGTCATATAAATCAGTTTCTTAAATTATAATTAAAATACATTATAATTTTCATTGTTTTCGATGTTTGAAATTTTTATAACATAACAATAAATTTTAAATTGATAATGTAACAATTGATTCATAGTGGTAAAACCATGAATTAAATAAATGTATGGATGATTCGTTCCTATCTCAAAGGACATACATATCGCTTCCCATGGGGTGAAAGAATTACAGACCTCTAGAAACTTATTTTTGAAATCATGTAAATCCCTTTTTTAAATAAATTCAATCCTTTTAAAAAGATGTTTTATTAAAAAAATTATTAATAAAATAATCAACCTATTATTTGATAATTTTTTATTCAGATACATATGCATAAATTAGTGGATAAAAATTAATTTAATTAATAATTAAATATTCGTCCGCATAATAAAATATTGAAACGTATACTCCTTAGATGAGATTACATTGTAGAAGCCTAATTCCCATGGGATATGAAATATTGTAGTTGAATATTCAGATAATTTCTTCTTCACATTGTACATTTTGTTTGTTCCATTATAACTCTCCAAGCTTCCATGGTACACTTCTCTTAGAATAATATAATAGAATGTGTTGTACGCATCTTCGAGTTCTAACACACCACAACTAATCAAACTAGCCGTTACGAATTCTAATACCCACTTTTTAAAATTTTATAAATTTATTCATTCGAAATGGACCTCATTTTTTGATTTGGAATATCGAAATTAGATTTGGGTGAATTTTCGAATTTTTTAGAAAACATTCAATTTTTGATGAATAGTGAAAAACACATATTTATAGTTTAAAACGGAATTTTATTGAAAAAATTATTTGTTTAACTAAAATTTATTTTAGATTAAAATAGATACATAATACATATATACATTCAATGTAATTAATTAGAGTCATTTTATAATAATTTTAGATATTTTAAAATTTTATTTAACTTTTTACCGTATTTTACCCACCTCCTAAGAGCATATGAAATTTTATATAAAACATAATATTAACACATATGTGAGTTTGAAATAAAAAATATGAGAGTATAGTTAATATCAGAATGTAAAATGTAGTTCAATAAGATGAAAATGAATTTTTGTGATTAGTAACTTTTTTCTGGTATTTACCACATTAAAAAATAAATAGGGTAAGTAAGGGTAAAAATGATATTATTTTTACACTAACAAATGTCCTAATTCTACGAGATAAATGTAATTCGACCAAAAATAACCTTAGGAATAAAAAAATATCCTTTAGTACCACTTGTATTATATTAGAACATTTATTATTTATTAATTCAAAGAAGAGTTTAAAGTGTTAAATTCAATGTGTAAAAACTAATCCATTTTTAATATAGGGTTACACATAAGATAAATTAGACTATAAAAATTCATTATAAAGATAATAATATTTACTAAAAAATGTAATTTTATTTATATTTTTGTTTCATTATGTAATTAAATTTATTTATGACACAATGATGATTTAGTAATTAAAGAAATTAATTAAATATTAATATAATTGTTATTATAAATATCCAAATAAATGTAATTTGAGATATTAAATGATTTAAACTAATTCTATAGAATAATATGACCTTTTAGGGTTGGTTAAATGAATTTTTATTGAAGTAATAACAATATTATGATTTTGTCAAAAACAAAATACCAAAAAGTGTCAAAATTGACATAAAAAACTTTTTAAACCAAATATTACATTATTAATTGATATTTTATTTATAAAAATATAATATTTTTCCATAACAAATATATAATGATATTTTTATCATTAATGAAACACTTGGGCATCTCTTGGATGTATATAATAAGTTTATTAATCATATAATAAAAAAATAACAAGATACATGGTAAATGCCACATTATTTTGCTATGAGTTTAATCTAGAAGATAAGGCCAATATAGTCACCCAAACATGTATAAAAACTATAGGTTGAGTGTTTTGGACCAATAAAAAACTTATTCATTAAATAATTCATTTTTAAGACATTAGAAACAGACTAAGATTTTATTATTAAATAATATTTCTAGCTTTTCCTAAGGTTCCCCTGACCCCTCTTATAAAAGGGCACTTCTCCTACTCTCTAATTCACACCATCAAAGCCTTTTTACTGGGCCAACCCCTAAGAAAATACATTTTCAATTGTCCTCCCATCACCCTAGAGGCCTTAGTTTAGTCATAAATCCTACTTATGGAGGCCTTTTGGACAATTCAAAAGGAAGAACCCGATGAAGAAGTAAATATTTCATTACCTATTTCATGTCACTTTCCTCTTCCACTTCCGCTTTGTTTATTGTTTACATTATAAAAGAATAACTCTAGTATCTTCTATATACTATGATTTTATTATATATATTGTACATCCATATTCGTTATTCAATCCATCATTTGAATTACATGTAACCATTCATGCGTACGTACGACTTTCCATCTCCACGTCGTGGTGTAATAGTGGTTAAATACATTATTATTTTTATGGTTATAATAATGATGTGTAATTGATGTAAATAATAAATATTACTTGATAATTAATTGTTATATAGTATATTCCATTAAAATATATATTATTATTATATCAAAAGAATGGTATTGTTGCTCGTGCGTACGTACGAATTACCGTCTCCACGAACACGATGAGATTCATTCCCCATTGTATCCATTCAAGAATAATTTCCATTAAATGATTTAAAATAATGTTTAACTACTTAATAACATTCTCAAATTTAATAATATAAATCCTATCCCTATAAACATTACTTAAGTATCAGAGCATATAATGGAAAAGAAATTAGTTAACACTTGAAACGATGATAATACTAATATAATATTAACCAATAAATGTTAAAATAAAATATATGATATCATATTAATGAATATGATTCTTTTTTAATTTAATAAAAATTAGTCCACCATTATATAGGAGGTTGACCTAACATCGACTAATGAAAAGTACAAGGTAAGGATTAATTTCACAATCTCTTTATTATCCGAGGTTTTTTTAACTTAAGTATCTAATGGGTCCTCTTTATCATCCACATCCAGGATTCATAAAAATTTATTCCAAAACATTTTTACTATTTACATTACTATGGGTTAAATTATTTTAAACCCTTATTTTACATTATATGTTTTTAGTGGAATATTTCCAAAATTTTCCAAACAAGGATCTTTTTGTCCTTTTCAATATAATTTGGTAAGGGTTTTTTAAACATATAAGGAGCGTGCAGCTATTTTTTCCGTTATTTCATTGTTTATGATTACCATACAAGTTTATAAGAATATTATCAAAATAAATGTTCTCTTTTATAATTACATGACTATTAAATGATTTCAAAATAGACAGTGGTATTTCCCAAAAATAAATGTTTTGATTTCATCTACGTCAATATTCATTGATGGATTTTAATCTTGTTTGAAGTTAATTTATTATTATAAAAAATATTAATATTATATTGAATGATTTGTGATATGTTTTAAATGGGATGTGTTACTTTATACCATTAATGGTTTATGGATAAATTATTGATATTTCATATGCGTGTTTTAATACAAAGATTTATGTTCTGTTTAAACCTTTTTATATGAAGAATTAATTGGACTTAGTAAGTGACGGGTGGAGACCACTATAGCTCGTCGATGCATCGATAGGTCTCATGAGACAATCTAGTGTTTTGGAGGAAGCCCAAGACTGTGTGGTTATGATGTGCAACATTATGCATTCAATCATTATGGAAGTGGCTATTGATATTGCATGTGATTATTAGACTAGTAGAAATCCCATGTTAGTAAGTAAATGGAATTATTTTGATTTTTATTATCCATATTATTATTATGTTTATGTACAAAAGGATTTCATTTCTGTTTTATACACTGTCTTAAATGTTTATTCTTATTTATGAATGTTTCCGCTATATTGTTATCCATATAGATTTATTTATCTCACCCATCTCTATGTTATAATTTTCTCTGGATGCGAAAGAAATATATTATGAATTTCCTTCAGGGATAATCTATGGGATCTCAGTGTTGTACATGGAAACATTGATGTTGTAGTTTTCCATTTGATGATTTAATGTCAACATTATGAAATTATCTAGTACTTCCAAGGCTATTAAACTAATCAATCTTTCGAGACTTGATCTTTTGTGATCATGCCAATGATTGGTAATAATGCACCAACTCTAGGCTTCTAGGGTTAGGGCATTACAATTGGAATCAGAGGGAGGTTTAGTACAATCATTGGAAACTAAATTTAGATAAACATTGATTATAGAACATATACCTAGGATAAAATTTGAGTATTAGTAATGAAGAAAATCCAAGAATTTAGGTATAGTATTGATTTTTTGTGTTTTCCAGGAAATAAATCCATGTCTGGATACGATCGGGTAGAGGTGGCTCTGGCAGCGATGTACTTATGTTTAAATCCAAAAAACACCACATTGATCTTGACGCTAATGGGAACAACTACATGACAACGGGCCTAACTGCACTTTTGGTTAAGACACTCCTAGGGGATAGGCTTAGAATAATTCTCATTTTCATTAAAACCATTATTAAGGGTTTGTGAATATATACTTCCTAAAAGAAAATATTTTTTATAATTAGAGATTATATCCACAAAATTTTCAATTTAGTTTAAGGGTTTTAAAAGTTTGGAATTATGTATTTCGATTCATAAAATAATATAGCTTATTCCATTGTATAATAATGGTGCCTAGTAGAAGGGACATAAATCATATCAATGCACGCACTCCATGTAGTCATTTCCATCAAAAACATGATAATTATAGTGGAGCTGGTGATTCAACTAGTGGTGATCAGCTAATCACCATACTGGGACAACTCACTCAGATAATGAATAATAACCTTACCCATATGGAGAACCCTGATCCTTAGTGTGGAGGATCATTATTAGATCACTTAATGAGGAAACAACCACTAAAATCCAATGTGGGTAAAATCCACCAGTTTCATAGCAATGGATTAATTCCTTAGAGAATATATATTCCACACCTTGGGGAGTAGCGAAAGGGGAAATGTTTCCATGGCAGTTTACCGCCTCACTGGAGATGATGATCAATAGTGGTCATTGATTCAAAACACAATGGAAGATGTGGAAGTATCAATTATGTAATGGAGTGAGTATACATAGTTTTTATTAGAAAAATACATTCCTCATGACCTTCAAGTGGATATTGAAATGCAATTTATGAGTCTTAGGTAAAAGGAGGATGAGAATGTCACAAAGTATAAAGCTAACTATACAAGGATAGTGAGTCATGATAATGTTTATATATGTAAACCATGATGTAATATTGATCATTTCATTAATGGGTTAAAAACATTTCTCCTTCGAGCATTAGTCTCACATTCCTTCTCATCATGTGAAGATATTGACTCATATGCTTTCATGATAGAAAAAGAATTCTCTATGTCTTATGTCTTTAAATCAAAGAAAGAGAAGAAGAGATCAGCAGTAAAAACAGGAAATGAAAATATGGGGAAGAAGGGAAATGTTGAATATCGATCCTCCATTAAATGTGGGAATAAACACCATGGAACCTTCCTAATGGAAATGGTAGTTTGTTACAAGTGTGGTGAAGAAGGCCACAAATATCGTGATTGCAAGGGGAAGAAAAAGGATGTCGATGTTGAATGGTACAATTTTTGGGAAAGGGTTTATTATGAAAATTAATGTCCTAACCGACAGGGGAACATACCTCAGAAAATGCCTTGTAATAAAGGCCAAGCTTATGATATCAATACTGCTGAGTTTGAAGCTACGAAAGACGTAGTTGTAGGTCATTTAATGGTTTCCTCATTTTTTTCCAATGCTTTATTTGATTATGGAAAATCAAATTGTTTCATATCTTCCCAGCTTGCTATAAAAATTAAATATTTCTTATTTTATTTAACAAGGGAGTTGTTAGTCAATACTCTTAATGGAAGTATCATTACAAAAAAAATGTGAATCAGTCCCCATTACGGCACATAATGGTTATTTAACTGTTTATCTCAATATCATACCTATGATTTATTTTGATGTAATCCTCAGTATGGATTAGATTTCATACAATGATGCAAAAATTTATAGTAAGATGAAAGGGGATACTATTTTTTATGACGATGATAAAGAACACCTTATCTTTATATCAGAATCATCACAACCTAATTCTTATCCAGATACACCCCGAATAGTTCAACTAAATTCAATTATTAGTGAAGAAGATAGTGAAATAACTATGGGTGAGAAAATTAATGTGCTAATATAGGATGTAACTATTGTGAATGAATATATTGATGTGTTTCCAGAATATTTACATGGACATCCTCTAGAACGATAAATTGTATTTTCAATTGATTTAATTCCTTGATCAATGTCTATATCCAAGAACCATTATAGAATTTCTATTGTGGAATTAGAGGAAATAAAGAAATAACTAGAGAAATTGAGTAATAAGTTATTTATTCCCACTATGATTTCTCCATGGGGAGCCCCTGTCCTTTTTGTTATGAAGAAAGATAGATCATTGTGGTTGTTCATTGACAACTTGGGGATCAATGATAAAACAATAAAGAACATGTATCTCGTACATCACAATGATGATTTAATTGAAAACTATCATGGAGAACAATACTATTCATAGATTTATGCTAGATCTGGATATCATCAGTTTTGGGTGAAGAAGAATGTCATTCTGAAAAAGGCATTTCGAACCAGGTACGGGCATTACGAGTTTACAGTAATGCCTTTTGGATCAACTAATTCCCCATCTATCAAACTGGATCTAATGAATAGAGTTTCCAAGGAATATATTGATTAATTTTTAGTGGTATTTATTGATGATATCTTTTTATACTCTATATGATTCGAAGATCATGAAAATCACATGCGCAATATCCTGTAGACTCTTAGTAGACACAAATTGTATGGGAAGTTTAGCAGGTTTGAATTCCTGCTATAGGAGATTTATTTTCATGGAAAAATTATCTATAAGGATGGAATCTCTATTGACCATCTACGGCCAAGGCAATCCATGAATTTCCAGCACCGACAAGTAAAGCTGAGGTATGCTGTTTTGTTGGTTTAGCAGGTTATTATCGATATTTGGTCAGGAATATGGCCCGGTTGGCTAAACCATTAACAAAGCTCGCATGAAAAGGGGATAAATTTGATTGGAAAAAATATTATGAAGAATTTTTTGAATAAATGAAGATAATATTATTCAATTCTCATATATTTTCACTACCATCAGGGAATAGAGGGTTTGTTATTTTTAGTGATGTATCAATGAAATGACTTGGTTGTGTCATTATAAAGAATGATATGGTTATTTTCTATGCATCACATTAGCTAAAAATTTGAAGATATGGATACATTATATCTATGGTAAAAAATGTGAGATATATACCGACCGCAAGAGTTTGATATACATTTTCTCATATATAGAACTCAACAAGAGGCAAATACGATGGATTTAACTACTCAATGATTATGATTTCACTATACACTTCCACCATAGGATGGAATATAAGATGGATGATGATTTGTGTAGAAAGGATCATGGAGTTTTTAAAAAAGATGAGAGTTGAAGGGGACCATATTTTCATGGATCTAGTTAAGATGGATATGGCAATATCCATGTAAGGTAAAACATCAATACTTTTTCAAATGGTTTTCAAACCATCATTATTAGAAATAATAAAAAGTTAGCATGTTTATGAGGACGAATTTCAAAAGAACATTAATACTTTGAATCATGGGAGATTGAGTTACTTCATATATGAAGATGGAATTTTGAAATTTGGGAAAAGGACTTTTGTTCCCTGTATACCTGATCTAAAAAGAGAATTGTTGGATGATTCTCAAATCTCTAATTTTCCTATACACCCTGGGAGAACAAATATGTATAGATATTTGAAGGAACATTTTTTGTGAGAAGAGATGAAGATGGAGATTGCAGATTTTGTGTCAAGATGAATGGTTTCTCAACAAGATAAAGATGGATGACAATAGACTAGAGGAGTCATGCAACCTCTTCCCAGACCTGATTAGAAATGGCATTATATCAAGATGGACTTTTTCATGGGCTACCAATTATTCCTAGAAGGAATGATGAAATATGGGTCATTGTGGATTTTCTAACCAAGTTAGAAAATTTTAATGCTATAAGTGATTATTTACCACTTGAACATTTTGTCAGACTATATATTAATGATGTTTTTAAACTTCATGGAGTACCAATCTTGACTGTTTCTGATCATGATACCCATTTTAAATCAAGATTCTGTAAACGTATTCAGAAATACCTGCATACTGAAATTCTTTTGAGCACTGCCTACCACCCTCAAACAGATTGACAATAAGAATGGACTGTTAAAACCTTAGAAGACATGATTATATCATGCTCACATGACATTAATGGTATGTGGTATTAATATTTACCAATTTTTGAATATTCCTATTACAATAAATTCCATTAAAATATTGAGATGACACCATATGAAGCATTTTACAGAATGGGATGTCGCACACCAACATGTTCTGATGTTGTTGGTGAAAAAAAACTCGTCGTCGCAGAACATGTGGAGGAAAATATGGAAATGGTGAAGGTAATACAAACCCCCATCAAAGAAGCTCAAAGTATGTAGAAGTGCTATGTCGATAACTGAAAAAAGGATTTGGAATTTCAGGAGGGAGATCATGTTTTCATGAATGTATCTACGGGGAAGGGTGTTATAAATTTCAGTAAGAAGGGAAAATTGAGTCCCAGGTACATTAGAACATTCGAAATTCTATAACGAATTGGGGTTGTAGCTTACCGTCTTGCTATGCCGCCAATTCATTCCAAAGTTCATGATGTATTCTAGGTATCACTATTGAGAAAATACATGTCTGGCCCAGTGCATGTACTCACCTATGAGGAATTAGAAATAGAACCTGATATTTATTATTGTGAAAAGCATGTCATGGTTCTTGATACAAGAGAACATGTGTTGAGAAACCGAATAATTTTCATGGTAAAATTTATATGGAGAAACCATAAGATGGAAGAGGGAATGTTGGAACCCAAGGAACATATAATGTAGAACCACCGGTGTCATTATATGCAGAAATATTAAAGAAATTTAAGGGACACAATTATTTGGAAGGTATAATGTAACACTCTATCTTTCCACATTACACATCTCTTTGAATAATACAATAGTGTCTATTGTATGCAACATCGAGTTCTAACACACAACATCCATTCAAAATATCTGTTATGAATAGTAATACCAACTATTTGAAATTTTCTGAATTTTATCTTTCAAAATGGACTTCATTTTTTTATTCAGAATATCTAAATTATATTAGGTTGAATTGTTTTATATTTTTTAGAAAACATTCAATTTTTGATCAATAGTGAAAAACACTGAGTTAATGATTAAAACTATATTTTTATTTAAATAATTATTTAATATATTTAAATCTATTTTAGGTATAAATAGATACATAATACCTATATATGATCAATTTAATTCATTGGACTCAGATTATAATAATTTTATATATTTGAAAATTTTATAGAACTTTTTACCATCTTTTACACATCTCTAAGGATAATTTGAAAATTTTCATAAAACATAATTTTACCGCTTCTGTGTGTTGAATTCCAAAAATCTGAGAGACACGGTTGATATTAGTATGTAAAATGTAGTTCAATAAAATGAAAGTAGTTTTTTTAATAGTAACTTTTTAATTTTATTTACCATTGTTAAAAGTAAATATGGTAATTGAGGGTAAAAATTATATTATTATTACACTAAAACATGTCTTAATTCTATTGGATAAATGTAATTAACCCAAAATGAACCTTTGGAATAAGATATGATCCTTTAGGTATAGTTATATTAGATTAGGACATTTATTATTATTTAATTCAAACAATAGTTAAAAGTGTTAAACTCAATGTTTAATAACTAGACCATTTTTAATATAGGGTTACACAAAAGACAAATTATACTATAAATATTCAATAGAAATATAAAATTATTCTTAAATAAGGATATTTTATTTATAATTTTTAGTCATTGAAATTTAATTTTATTTATGACACAATGCTGATACAATAATTACCTAAATAATGAAATATTAAAATAATAGATATTATAAATATACAATTATAGGTAATTTGAGACTTTTTATGAATTACACTGACTATATAGGTTAATATTTCATGTTAAGGTTGGTTAGATGAATTTTTTTCAAAGTAATAATGTTGTTATGAATTTAGAAAAAAACAGCTAACAAATAGTGTTAAAATTGACATAAAATAGTTTTTAAAATAAATATTATATTATTAATTGATATTATATTCCAATAAATCTAAGGATCGGTCAAAAGACATATATAATTATAGGTATCATTAATGAACCACTTTGGGATCCATATTATGTTTATATTATGTTTATTAACCATATAATATAAAAATACAAAGAGACGTGGTAAATGTCAAACTATTTAACTAAGAGTTAAATCTAAATGATAAGTTTAATATAGTGACCCATACCAGTATAAAACCTATTAGTTGAGTGGTTTTAGACCCATATCAACCCTATCCTTTAAATTATTTTTTATACCCATTTTAAAACGAAAATTATTTTTTAAAAGAATAATATTTGTAGATTTTTATAACGTGCCCCTCACCCCTCTTTTAAAAGGGAATATCCCCTTCTCTCTAATTCATACATTCAATGGGGGTTGGATAGAACAAAGGACACCTTAATTACCTTTAAATTGTCCTCCCTTAATCTTATAGGCCTTCTGTTAGTCATAAATTCAAACTAAGGATCCCTTTTGATAAAATCAAAAGGATGAACTCAAAGAAGAGGTAATTATTTCATTACCTATTTCATGTTCATTTTTCTTCCACATCCTATTTCTTTGTTGTTTCCATTAGAAAATAATTGATTCAGTATCATGAATATACTTTGAGGTTATTATAAATATGATACAACCATATTATTTATTCAATCCATCCATTTAATGACATGTCACCATACGTGCGGACATACGGCTTATCGTCTCCACATCGTGGTGTAATTGTTATTCAATAGATTATTATTTGGATGTGTATAATAATGTTATGTAATTGCTGTAAATAATAAATATAACATAATAATGATTCATTATATATGTTTTACCATCTAATTATATATTATTTTAACATCCAAATAATGATATTGTCACTCGTGCGTACGTACAGATTACAATATCCATGAACGCGATGAGATCCATTCCCCATTGTATTCATTCATGACTAATTTTAATTAGTTGATTAAAAATAAATTATAAATACTTAATATTATTCTGAATATTAATAATATACATCATATTCATAACAAACATTACTAATGTATAAAAGCATATAATTGAAAAAGAATTAGTTGACACCCTAAACAACGATAAGTCTATGATATTATTAACAAAGGAATGTTAAAATATCATATATGATATCATAGTAATGTATATTATTCTTGAATAATTTAAAAACAATTATTTCACCATTATAAACGGGGTTAACCTACCCTTGACCAAGGAAAAGTACAAGGTAATGGTTAATTTCACAATTTCATTATTATCTGAGATTGTTTTTACGTAAGTAGTTATTGGGTCATCTTTGTCATCCACATCCATATTTCTAAAAAATGTATTCCAAAACATTTTTTCTATTTACATGACTATGGGATAAATTAATTTATTCCCTTATTTTACCTTATATGTTTTTGAATGAAAACATTCTGTCGTTTTCCAAACTAGGTACTTTTGGAATTTTTTGACAAAATTAAGTTAAGATTGTTTTTTAAACTTATACGGTCGGTGCAGTTATTTAATGTCGTTATAACATTGTTGAAGATTCCCATATAATCTTATAAGAATATTTTCCGAAATAAATGTTTTCCTTTATAATTTCATGAATATTTAATGATTTCAATCAAGAGATATGCATTTCTATAAAAAAATATTGATTTAATCTTTGTCAGCATCTTTTGATTCAATTTAAGCTTGTGATTAGTTTGAAGTTAATTTTAACTTAATTTATTCTGATTCAATGAATCAATATTTTATTAAAGGATTTGTCAAATGTTTGACAGTGGATGTGTTATTTTAATCAATTCATGGTTTATGGATAATTTATTGACATTTTTTATTCTATTTTTATTATGAATGTTTATGTTATGTTTAGACCTTTTCATATGATGAATTCATTGGACATAGTAATTGATCGGTGGATCCTGAAATAGATCCTTGATGCATCGGTAGGTCTCATGAAACAGAATACTCTCTTGGCATAAGGCCTTGAAAAAAATCTTATTTTTAGTCTTGGGAGAGGGCCTTGACTATGTGGTTATGAAGTATGGCATTATACATTCCATCATTATGAATGTGGTTCTTGATATTCCATGTAATTATTCTACAAGTAGAATATCCATGTTAGTAAGTAAATGGAAATATTTATTTTTATATTTTCCATATTATGATGAATATTAAGTTTGAAAAGGCTTTAGTTTTAGTTTTATACAATGTCTTAAATGATTGTTTTTATTCATGAATGTTTCATCTATATAGTTATCCTTACTGAGCGTTTGATCTCACACCTTTTTATTATTTATTTTTTCTAGGATGCGAATAAGTATATTATGACTAACCTGTAGTGATAGTATATGGGATATCAGTGTTGTCAATGGAATCAATATTGTTGTAGTTTTCCATTTTATGATGTAATGTAAACCTTATGAATGTATCTAGTACTTCCAAGAAAACTAAACTAATCAGTCTTTCGAGACATGATATTTTGTGATCATGCCAATGATAGGTAATAATAAAGTGACTATGGTCTTCAAGGGTCAGGGTGTTACACCCATCAATTAATAATTTCTATTTTAGTATGGAGATTTAATTTATAATTACATTGTGGAAATGGTTTCATCAAGTTAGTAACTATTCTCAATGTTTTAATTCATAAAAATGGAAGGCATTTCCTCATTTAAAGAACATGATGAAGTAAAATTTTCATGCTCATCATCTCATCCCCTGAACATTTATCATTTCAATTTGTTGTTTGACAGATGTACATCCTCTTTTGTGGAAAATCACCTATGTTTCTTGAAATACTCTAATAATTATTCATCAATGGAATGAATAATTAATAGAGTAATTTATGAAACATAAAAAATATGTGGATGAGTCTCCAGAAATAATACTTTAATAAAAACATTCTTGCTGATTATGCTGAATGGGATGAAAATTTTACTTCATTATGTTATCTAAATGTGGAAATTCCTCTCATTTGTGATTATTACACCATTTAAACTAGTAGTTATATCGACACCTCCATTTACACCAAATAAATCCTGATAAAAGCTCCACATAACCTGTGAAATGACATAGTGAAAGGCAAGAATGGAATGGATGGGTTGGAGATGACTGAATCAAAATAAACAAATGTAGGTATTCTTAGCCTGGGGGTCTTGGGGTATATGGTGTATTTTCAACTGATTAGTGTATGTTAATAAAATTAATTAATTTCATATGATTTGGTGGTAGAGTTAATGATTAATTAAATTAAGTTTTTTCCTTGATTTTATCCATTGGTTGCTGAATTAAAAATTAATAAAATAATTTGTTCAATATTTTTATAATAATTTTATTTTTTGAGAAAAAAATATTTTTTAATAGGCCTCATTTTATTTTAAAAAATTTCATTGTTAAATATGATTGGATTAATAGGATAATGGTTGTGTGTAAATCATTCACACATACCACGATTGGTAATTATTTGGAATGGGGTTCACATCATCCATCATCAAAAACTGTAATGTTGATGTCACTTCTAATCAATACTAGTGTTTTGGAAGGTGAAAAACACAGTAAGACAGGAAGGATGCTTCGGGATGCAGCGTGTGGCAAAGCGCGAGGCCAAACTGAAGATCTTGCACAAAAATATTGATATAGATATATATTTATATTTATATGTTTAATATTTTTATTATATATATATATATATTGAAATATCAATTTTATTTTTACATAATTGTTATATTTTTAAACTTATTGTTAAAATTATATATATTTATCTATTTATCTATTTTTATTTTATTGTTATCTACAATAATTTTTAATTTTTGAAATGTATTTCCATTTCCATAAAATATATCACTTAGTATTCTTCTCTAGTAGGAGATTGCAAAGGTGGGAGTAAATAGGTGTGCGGTATGGGTGTTCCTCAGTGGGTGTCACATGAAAAGGGGTTTCATATATCCAAGATTTCCATAATCTCCTATACTTATGATATGCATCTATTCTACCAACCGTGATCTCCTGTACCCTACCTACGATTTCTGTGATTTCTTACACCCATTTTCTCTACGACCATGTTGCACCATTTTCATGCCTAGGACTACGGAGCCTCTCGAGTATCCACGTGAGACGTGCACCTTTGGCAGGTCGTGCTCATGTCACATTGCCTCACCGATGGGGAGGAAAACATGGTGTTCGTTGTCTCGCCTCATGCCCTTGTAAACATTTTTCAACACATAGAAAAATAACATAATCTACATAAATAATATATATATATATATAAGTCATATATATATATATATATATATTTATAATTATATTAATATAAATATATGTATTTGTTCAATTTATCATATTTAAATTCATTTAAATATAAAATATGTTTTCTGATGTGTACATATATATATTACAATTTTTTATAATGAAACTAAAATATAATATAAATAATAATATAAAAATTATATTATTTATAAAAAATTATTATTCAATTATTTTGTCCAAAAAATATAATTAATTAAATTTTGAAACGATTAATTATTTAATGAAAATTTATATTTAGTAACATACATTTATTATTTTTAATGAAATATGAGTTAACAAAATTTTATTTTTTTATGTATAAATATATTAAATAGTATTAAATGTATATACATACCTAAATTTTATATATTGACCCAAAATGATGAATTCCAAAAAATATTTTCTTATATATTGAATTCAAGAAAATTCATTCTATTTTCAAGAACAACTTATGTAGAATGATAAGGCTTTTGGAAGGCCATCTCAAATGCATTGACCCGTCGATGGGATTCTAGGATGGTCCATAAAGAAGTTGGCATAATGCAATAATTCACATAATCAATATATATCCGAAACAAAGGATAAAAACACACAAACCATTGCAATGTCTATCCAATACACATTTTAAAAAATATATATTTAAAATATAATTTAAATAAATAAATTCCCTAATATGTATCATATAAAATAATTTACTATTATTACTTCAAACAATCATCAGACTGATAATTGTGTTGCTTAATCAATTTTCATGTTATTATAATAGTTTTGTATCCAAATCCTATAATGTTAATACATAAGAATAAATATTTATTTATTATTTAATCTATTCAAAAGTATAGAGTCACAATGATTCTAAAATAATGATAAAATTAATCATATAGAGAAAGTTAGGGTATTGACATAGATAGGGAGGTAAATTGTTTGAGGACAACAATTTCAAGAAACCAATGATGGATATCCAAAACACTAGTCAAGAAAAAAACTGATCATAATGAAAATAAAAATAGTATACAACAACCATGGGATAAATAAAGATAATATAATGGAAAATATGAATCCCATTGGATCCATATAATAAAATGAAAAATATATTATGAATATTGGAACCTTCAAAGGAAAACACATTCCTTCCTTTCTAGGTTGATGAAAATTTGAGACCCACATATCCAGATCTCAATTTTTTCTTTTGAAACCCTAAAAATAACAAAACCCCATATGCTAGATGATGTTCGGGCAACTGGAGGTAGTGGTTTTATGTGATTCGAGCATCGATTCACAAAGGATGAGCATAATCAATTGGTGGATTCTATTGAAATATTATGATATTTTGATGTGTTGCAACAAGTTAGTTGTTATAATTAGATTGGGACACTTTTATCAGTGCATATTATTTTAGCGCTGATAAAAAGAATATTTATCTGAGATTTTTTAGCAGTAATAAATGAAAGACAATATCAGGTGCTAAAAAATAACTTGCATTTCTTCATTTTTACATGTGCTAAAAAAAGATCATATAATGATATCTTTTATCAGAGATTATTACTTATGTGATGATAATAGAATTATAATTATAATTATTGTTAAAAAATTTGTGTATATATATATATACATTATCCATTTATATAAGTATAAATATAGAAAATATATTCATTATCTAAATATCTTTATTATAATTTTATAATTATTTTAATATATGATTATTGATTTATATTTGTATTAATATTTTTAATAAAATAATATTTATATCACACACACACACACATATATATATTTATAATAATATATATATAATAAATTTATATAAATATAAATGTTGTAAATATATTCATTATTTAAGTAAATTTTGTATACAATTAACAATTATTTAAATATATATTTTTAGTTGTCTATAATTATATAAATACTCATAAAATATATATATATATATATATATTATAAATAATTAAATTTATTAGTATTATATAAATTTTTTAATTCTTATTTATTTATAGATATTTTTTCCAATATCATTGTAATAATATATTATTTAACTTACTAATTGAATATCTAATTTTATTTTCATTAATGTTATATTTGAGTGAAATTGAAATAATTAAATATCAGAACACATTAATAATATTGAAAAGTGGATAATTTTTTTTTCTACACATTGTATATTAAAATTAATTAATTATGTATATTTGAAATCAATTTTACACCGATTTGATCTATGTTAAATTGAAAAATCAAAAAATATTCAATTATATGATAATTTCTCTGTGGAATTAGTATGTATTTCTATTGCACATTGATTTCAAATTATAAATCATTTTTCACTAAATATAGCTCATTAATATTTTGTAATAAATGATTCATATTTATATATATTAATATATATCTATATATTTAATATATATTATTTATTAACATTATCAATAATCATCTTATTCATAAAAGTATTATGATTTTTCTCAATTTACTTATTTTTTATTTTAATTTGATTAATTTTTATAAGTATTTATTATTTATATATATAGTAACAAACTTATTAATTTTTATCAATAATTAATAAATAAATAAAAATTGTGATAATTTTGTTGTTCATCTAATTTGTTAATTTTTTAATTATTTAATTATTTTGTTTTATTTATTTAGAACATAAATATTTCCAAAAAAGTGAATATAAATTACTTTTTTATTAACACAAAAAATATATCACTGATAAAATGGACCCTTTACAAATTCTTAAAATAATTCACTGATAATGGGTACTCATTATTTGTGATGAAAATATTGTGTTGATATACCATACCCTTGATTAGTGTTAAAAAAATCTGATGATGGGATAATTTTATCATAACATTATTTACCACTGCTAAATATTCCATTTATCATTGTTTATTTATAGTTCAAGTAAATACATTGTCTTTTAACTATAGTTGTATAATAGTGTGAAATATAATGTACTCATAATGAACATACTTGTTTCGATGGGTGGATAATTGAATCTATAAATCCTTTATCCTCAACTCATTGTAACGTGATCGATGGTCGACCATTGAGAACCACATATAAAATTTCAACTATTCTAAATATCATAAGTCTATGGAAAAAATATTTGTTCTTTATCATCACATGAATGTGTTTTTGATAACCAACACACAAGAAAAGTTAACCATAAACCTTCTTTTTAAAAAGAACCAGTGCTACACTAGCAGAAGTTATCATGCATTTAAATCCATTCACAAGATTTTCATCAAACATGGACATCAACACATTCATTTCAATCAGCTCTATGTGAAATGGTTGAAAAGAAACTGGTTCAGAATGATGCAGTAAATCAATGGAAAAATAAACCTACCTTACTGTTGAAAAACATGAGATATCAACAGAGAACACATTAATGAAATATATGATGACTAGAGGGGGAAAAAAATAAAATATTCACACTCCATATCAAAAGAAAACATAGTTATCACTTTCAAATACACTGGATAAGAAGTTATGATTCTATTGGACTTTGGGTTCCATTCTCCTTCGAATGCACGACACAGACTAATAAGGTGTAGTGAAGGTAACTAGTCGATGACTACTATCATACCATGATTTATTTATGATAATCTAATCCATCCTCAAAATGACATATTGATATTTCATATCGAGAATGAGAAATGAAAAAAAATCTCAACATCTTTTTGAGAGAGAAAACAAGTGGGGAAATGGAGACCCTTCTTATTCATTGTACCAAAGGGTTAATTAGTATTCGTTTTTCAAAATAAAATATCCATAAAATAATTTAAAAGACTGAAAATACTGGTTGAAATAAAGAAATTTGATTCACCCACATCAACTTGAGTAGTTACTGATGAAGAATCTATAGTGATGGTACCTCTCACAATCATTGGACTAGATCCACTTCCTCTTGAGACTGTTTCTGTACATGAAGAAACATTATTCAAGATGACTGTGGATAGAACCCTTTTGTACACGGAGAATCATATTGTGCCATAGTTTTAGAAGGTTCAAATTATCCAATTCCACTATGCTGATTATAATAAATATTTAATAGCCTCTAGAAGTGATTTGGGCATCCAAATGAACCACAATTCCTGGGTGCTACTGTGAAAACCCACTTATAATGTCATGGATTACAACAATTTTAAAACATTATATAAACTTTTACAGGCCCTGAATGGGTATTAAAAAACCCCATCCTTCTAGATCCACCATGAGAGTCAACAGGCTTCCACTTTACCATAAATTAATCCACAGTACCACATAGAGATGAAAAATGCTTGAAAACACTGTCTTACAAGAAAATTCCACCTTCACAGTCAGTGCTCTATCAATTACCTCAATATAAGAATTAATCTTTTTCATGAAATAACGATAGTGAATATCAAGATTAACTCACAACTTGAACCATTATTCCTTCATATTTCAATAAATAATTTCATAGGTGCAAAATAAACAATCTTAGAAAATTTATTTTCCTACTCATTCAAGGTCCTATCATCCAGCACGAGTTTGATGTACTTAGTGGACATGACTCACAACATCGACTATTGGTAGAATTGGTTGGTGAAATGAACCAACAAGAATTTCCACTATAATACCGTTGAATCATTATCATGACCATCATTTTCCACTATCTCCTTCTTGGTCATTGTCGCATGAAGGTGACACAAAAAATTAATTTCTTCATGGGTATCAAAAACCAAAACATATTGTTAATTATCCTCAACCAATAATCTTCCTCTAATGGGTCAGTTGTGACCCAGAACTGTTTTGGTTTCTTGTAAGGTAACTCTTGGGAACTAATCATGAGAACAACCATATGTTGTTCTATAGCTAGAGACCGAATAGGAACTAGAGGTGTTGCATGTCCCAATACATTGATTTATTTCACAATCACCACAACCAATATCAGCCACACAATATGATTTACTCACTGTGGTTTTTCATAAACATACTCCTGGATCATATTTGCATGTCTTCTAGGAGGAATGATTCTACCCAACCTGTTCAAACAAAAAGGAAGTCATTAAATTTACCCTAAAAATCATCAATGTGATAACCCAATAGATACAGAAAGAGGTTTTAAATTTCAATCTATCCAAATCAAAATATGGGATAGAATAAAAACAATCCTCAAGACATATTTCCTCTAACAACCCTAGTGACATAATGTCCATTATAGTGAGAGATGGGCTGACACTCAATTTTCAATACCTGCTATGTCCCATGAATATTTTTCAAATGCATATTCACTTCAAAACAAGATTCATTAAATCTTTTGATTCCACTTAGTCATGAAAAATCTTGGGCACACTAGTAACACAACAACCTAGCCGAATATGCTGAAGCCTGATGGGATTTTATGATCCCCATGGGTGGGAAACTAGAACCTTGAATCATACAAATTGGAAGTCGGAATTTTTTTTCATTGAAAATGAATTAGTAAATGAGACAATTAAATAATATATAAAAATGAATCACCACTTGGAGAACTTCTATTGTAGAAACATTCCAAATAATAAATTCTATGCTGATAAGATGTTTAGAACATTGTAAGTCTTCATGTGACACCCAAAATAACTCACTAACTACCTGTGAATATCATGTTCTCTAATTAAAAATAATGATCTAAATTCGTTTTTATACTACATAAAAATATAATTAAATCCCATTATCCATTTGAAATATTCCATTTTTTATAAAACCACAACATGTTTTTAATCGAAATCTTGCCTTTTCACCAGATAAACCCTATGGTTTCTATAAAAACCAATTATATATCATTTTTTTTAAAAGGATATGAAACTAATTTTTAATTTTCACAATATATATTTTTATTAAATTCAATAAATTATTTTTTAATTAAATTCAATAAGATCATAACGAACCCCATTTCAATGATATTATGGTATCAAAAAAATTTCCCATCAAAACCATTTCTACATTTAAATACATCAATTTAATATAATTAATTTCCATCAAATAATAATTTATATTGAGAAATTTGAATTTCAAAATTATCCAAAATCACACCCATTTCTAGGAAATTTTGGGTTTTCAAATGTAATAGAAAAAAACAATATTTTTGAAACCCCAATTCAATGGATTTAGGTTTTTCCAAAAAAAATTGAATTAAATTTAAAAAAATAATCAATTTCACTAAATATTAATAATGGTAATTATATAATGAAATTAAGGGTTAATAAAAACTGAGAATCATAATGGTACCACCTACCATGGGATAAATTAATCTCGAATTCAAAGGTTGTTCATATAAAAATCCAATTTAGAACAACATAAACAAGTATATACGAATTAATAATTTTTTTAAATCCAAAAAGGTCGTTTTTATATCAATGAATCAATTCAGATATTCATGTTAACCTTGGGTTAAGAAGAAAAATTATAGAATAATAAAAAATTTGAAACCTAGTGGTTGATTATTGAAATATGTTCCTCAGCCATTAGATAATTTCTTAGAGGTATCTCATAGGAAATTCCTTTTTGGGATGTCCAAGTATGGGAGAATTTGTTATCAGGTCATACTAGTCCATTGGGTTCCAAATACTGATTTTCAAGAAATGTTTATCAAATTTTGGAATACGTTAAATCCCATCAACATGGTTTCCAATATGGATGCACGTAGTTTCAGTCCAAATGTGGGAATGATGTTAACATATTATAAATGGGTTTCATGGTTTCTTTATAGAGGTAATATGTTTCGGTAAATCATGCATATTCCATTTGATGCCCACTATCCAGTTTTTTCATATTGATGTAGAAGGGAACATGGTTTGGATAAATGGGCAGTAGAATAGAAACATAAAAAAATCACCAAATGTAACCAAAAACGAATCTCAGCCAATGAAATTTCAAAAAGAGGGGGTTAGGAAAACTAAAAATCAATAACACAATGTTACAATTAATATCAAATATTTATTAACATAATCCTCCATCCATTGAACATGACATGGGATGGAAGGGGAGTTGGATTTAAGAGAAAAAATGTATTAGTGTAGTTTTAAAATATATACCTTTTATAAATGAAGTGAAATCCATTCTATATTCATGGTAAGTGTATGATGGATTTTCTACAGGGTGATTATTTTCAGCACTCTGTTATTATTCCAATAAATAAAATTTATTATTCTACATGAATAACACATGTATTTTCTAATTATTTATTAAAAACATAATGTTCCTAACATTATAAATCCTCTTGTATACAAATAAATTCATTATATGAATCTTTGAATATTTTTTGTGCATAAATTTTTGGATGATTTTATTTTAATTTCACCATTGAATCTGGGATATGACACTTCATATGAATTAATATAAAACCTCTACAATCTGTTCAATTGATCAATAATACAAATATCAGTCTGAAATTATCTAGTAAAAATTTACTATACCAGGGTTAACGATGATGAAATCAATATTATATTAATTTATTTAGTAAAATAAGGATTGTATATAATAATGATACAATAATCTCTTCGAAAATTATTGAAATTATCCTGGGAACAAAAAATTTCAATGTATCTACATCAATCAGAATGTGTATTCAATCGGTGATCATAATGTTACTAATAATTATAAAATTTTTTGGTTAGTATTATTGTCAGATTCATTCAATCCAATATCACATTTGAATGATATAAATATAACCTTAAATTATTTTTTAACCCCATCATTCAACAATGCTTTTAATTTTTCTAGAACAATGGTGGTTTGATATTACTATTTCTTCAACTTCAACATTATTTATATATAGTTACTCGAGATTGGTAGAATTGTTATGTATAATAAAATGTTGTTACTCTATAATGGATACATTTTCATGATGAAAAACCAAGATTTCATTTGGATTATTAGTATCAAAATGTACTGAAACTTGTTTTTCATAACCTATGTATGCATCTTCATGTTGAGAAACATGTTTTTTTCCACAATTCTGTATGTTGTAATGTTCATAATAAATTTTATAGAGAAATTATTTAACATTTATTATATATTACATAAATTTTTATGTTAATGAATTATAATATGAGGTAACACAGATTATATTAATAAAATTACTAGAATGCTGAACAACTTTTTCATATATATGTTAAATGGATTTTACCCCATCGATTAAAATCCAAATAACATAATTGTGTTCGATTAAAACATACAAAACTTCTTCTAAATTCGTGGTTGCAGAAAATTATTGTGGAATACAAATGATGATTGATAGAGCATTGAATTGAAATATGAACTTTTTCTAGTTTTGGATGATAATAGAACTATTTAACATTTTTTACATGCATGATTCGGAAGAATATTATCATTAAAATATTTTACTTTTTCGTAAATATTTGATCTATCTACCCTTCCATTTTGAAAACCTACATTAACAAATCAATAATCATTAAGTTTATTTACACTCTATTTATAAACCAACATGCACTAAAATATCATAACATGTAATGTTGTATAATCAAACACGGATCTTTTTCTAATGATGAAAATGTATGAAATATTTACATATATAGGATTACATTCCTTTTTAGAATATACATGTATCTCTTCATATATAATTTTAAATAGAATATTTTTATATTAATTTATTTATAATGTCTCATTTTTTATTATATGCTACAATTAATTACATAACAATAATTTTTTAATACATGCACACTTAGATATCCATCTATACTTCAATGACGTTTTAAAATTGTATTAAATTTTTTCATAAAACTCTTTAGTAATATTTTCTCAAAAACATCCAATAAACTATTGATTATGTGTATTTGATATCTTTCATTCACTATATGGTTGATTCAAATTCCATTGAACTACATTGTAGGATTTTTCATATGGTTAATCCTATAAACTAGTGTAAAAATGTAATGGTGTACCTTCTCCAACATTGTAATAGTTATTATGACAAAATTTATTTTAATAATTCATTTCCCCATAAGATGCCCATTGATATGATATTTTTCCTAACTAATTCCTTCCACATCAGACTTGTAGTTGTTATTAAATTGAACAATTATACAATAATATATCATGATGCAATAAAACCATCTAGAATACTTCAATATTTAATATACCATTACAAAATAATTGTATTTTTTTCAAAAGGATACATCTATCTATAATGTATAGGACCACATTATCAAATTTCTCTAACCACGTGATCCATCAACTAAACTATTATATAAAAAATTGATTGTTGGAAGAACATATCCAATTTATATAATATGATAACAAAATTATTTTCCATAATTGTAAATTTCAAATTCCATATTAGTTTTTGGAATATAATATTGAATAATAAATAGGTATCGGTTAATATACTATTTAATTTCAAAGGCTTAATTCAATATAATGCCACATGGATTTTTACATGAATCAAAAAACATTACATTTTAGGCCCCTTAACATTCATTTTGTCCTTTAAAAGATATTCTTGATAGTTTAAAAATTCCCATATGAATCCTTCACATTATTCTATAAGTTGAAAAATAATAGCTCTCTTAAATCGAATGAGTATATGTTGCTTGAGGAAGAAAATATATCTTTCACACTTCTTGAAAACCAAATATACTTGTATCCCCCTGCCATTAATTTCCATTAAAGATTAAATGTAATTATTATATATTATAAGTCAATTTAGTATATTTTTCTTTTGTAACTATCTCATACATATTTTTACACATGCTTGAAATCATGAAAAATTACAATGTAAAAAAAATTAAGGTAATTAAAAAATGATATCATTCTCCAACTGAATTTTACAAGTCCTTTTAGAGATGGTTTACCAATGGAAATTCCCATATATTCTACATCCTTAGATTAAATTTTGACTGTTAGTGTAGATGTTGATATACCTTTTTTTGAACTCCCATATAATGATTTCATCAAATATTTGTATTTATGTCTTCAAGGTAGAAATATATGACATCCTTGAAACATAGTCTATGTAAAATATTTTATCCTATATAAGTGTGTACCTTGTTCACAAATGTGACATCCTCGATTTCTTCTTCATAATATATCATAAATTATTACCATAGGTAGGAAATTTTTTTATAATAATATATATCTTATATTTCAATATGATATATTCATTTCGTCAACAATCATAAAACATCACAACTAATTCCACATTTATTTCCATTTTTCTGTCAATGGATCCAAATAAATATCAATATCAATACCCAATTTAAATTTCCTTCAATAATAATTTAAAAAATAATTTATTTCTTCATCATGGCTAAACAAGGTAGAATTTAATAATTTTCCTAGATAATTGTCCATATAATGTGAGTACTACTTCGACATTAGATAGTCTATTGGGTGTAAAATCGTCCCATATTTGTATATTTTATCGACATTAGATGTTAATTTTCATGTAGTATCCTCACTCCTGTATAGGTTCCTAACCCATGGATAGATTGGAATGGACAATAAATATTCTAAAGTAACTGATTCTTAATTCTTGTAACATGAAGAACCATACATTGGTAATTTTTTATGAGATTAATATTTTTTTCAAAATAGTATAAAATCATTTAGGAATGCATGTGTTCTTCCTTTGATCATGCACATTGAATATAGAATTGGTGTACTGTTTTATTTTTGTAGAGGATGTTTATCATATTCTACGATCATATAATTCCATAGAATATGTAGTTCAGTCAGGATGGTGACAATCCATACTTTTTGATCTTTTACACTATATAGCATCAATATATTATGCAATGATGTATATTTAATACAACCAGTTTACATTTATGTCAATGCATAACACATTATCATCTAAAACAATTTTAGGTAATCATGATGTAAATCATAAATTCTAATTTTCTTTTCATCAAAATAAAATTAACAATCATCACAACTATAATCATATATTAAATGAGTTCGTTATCAATTTTCACACTTATAATCATATCAGATTATCTATAAGACATAAAGTTATCCCTATCACTAGATTTATTCAATTTCTACCTATGTTTAATATCACATTTATAAAAAAGGTATATTTTTTTATTGATCTTGTATTGATCCAAAAAATAATGAATTATTAGTATTTAATAATATCAATTTGAATATATAAAATTTATTTGATAAGTGTTATATACATGATATTTTTCATATTTGATGAGCATTATCCTCATACTCCATTTTCCATTGATAATCATCCAACTTTTTTTGATTCATGTAAATCATATTATTTTTAATAATATAAATATTAAAGAAAATAAATAAAAACATATATTGATTGAACTTATAACCCTTAATGTATATTTTTAAGGATTTATTTCTACTACATAAAATTATTTTTCAATTATAATAAGGGATAAATGATGTGTATTGATATTCATTTGTATTGTTAGAAATTATTAAAGATGGGAAGGTGTGATGTCAATAATATTACAAATAATCAAATTAAATTTTCATCTATTGATAAATAAAGTGATCGAGGACAGTTTCTGTACATTTTCTATGTATGAGTAATGAAGTAGGGAGGGGTTAATATTCTTACATTTCTTCACTTGGAAAATGGATGTCCATGTGCTATTTTTGTGATTAGATACTTAGTAGATGATGTTTATGTTTTATCATATCATGAAAAGGTAATTAGAGGATACTTTAAAGACATGTAAATTTAAAGGTAAATTTTTTTATTAATATCCTTGGGATTTTATGAGTATGCAGTTTCTGACGGAACCTGATTCCGAGGCCCGGTGTGCCCGGAATCATTTTCCGAAATTTAGCTCGCGTACGTTCAGTGAACAAACGAGCGGGTTTTCCTAACATTTGAACCGGTGCTCAGAATCAAAATCTGAGGGCACCGATGAATCCACAGTGCCGTTAATTTCTTAGAAACAACATTTCAGATGGTGAATTTTCACAGGAGGAGTTGTTAAAAATATGAAGAATAAAAATATAGTTGTTATACAATTATATTTTTATTACGCTACTGATGGTTTAAGTGCTATGGGAAAGGAAGATGTGAGGATGTTGGGGTGGGGCGCACATGATCCCCCTCCTCCTTCAATATCCCCAACACCCCATTAAACCACCCTCTAGAAATTAATTTTTTTAACTCTTCCACTCTTCCACATTGAAATACATGCCAATAAAACGTCTAATTAATTGGAAAATGAAAGTTAATTAATTAGGTTAATTCAATTTGAGTATTTAAAAAGGATGGAATGAATAATAAAATAAAGAAATCCCTTATTTTATTATGGTCGTATCATTGTCTGGGGATTTTTGGAGAGGGATCTAGTATTGAAGAACATCGTCTTCCACGTTGAAGAACAAGAAGAACGTCAAGACCACAATGAAGAACGCTGTCACCGCAAGGAGTGATCGTCGTGTCTTTCTTCTCCTCTCTGTAGCCGGTGTGAGACGCCACTCCCCCTCGAACGTTCTCCATCAAGCACGTATAGATCTTTACCTCGCGACATTGTTTCCCGCGACAATCTTCTTTCGAAGACTTCTTCGATGTAGGTATTTTAAGTTCAAGTTTAATGGATTAAATTTCTTCTTTGCTTTGTCGAAGTTGTTTTATGTTATTTTGGCCCCCTGTTATCAATTTAACGAGAGGAGGTCATATCACACAAAAAAGGCCGATCCTCCTCCCCTTTGTTGTTCATCATCGACGTGGTTTGGAATGGAGGTGGCGCGGAGCAACGTCACCACGCGGGAACGAGAAAAAATGCGGCGAAAGTACGCAGCATCGTCACGCCGCACTGGTGAATCCATAGGAAGCCGCGATCGGGGTGGTCCACAGAAGAGGAGTGCGGTGCCATCGCGCCGCACCGGAGCATCACAAAGGGCCGCGGCATGGGCAGGCCGCGGTGGAGGGGCGCGGCACCGGCGCGGCGTGCCAGTCGGACGAGGCCGCGGACTAAGGTCGCGGCAGTGCAGGGAGGGGCGACAGAACTGCCTGCTACTGGCGCAGGGAAGGCGGGACCCATGGGGGTCCCGTAGTGGCACACTGTCCGAACAATTCGGCTGGCCATTTTCTGAAAATATGGGGGACGTAACCCACGGATGGAAAAAAGGTGTGCCCCCCCCCCCCATGCAGGGGCCGTTTCTTAAATCCAGGGGGGGCAGCGCCCCAATCCGCATCCCGTTCGACTGAAAGGTCGAGCCGCTGGCCTCGCGGGCCACGCTCGCACTGGACCGGGCCAGTTGGGTGGGGCTAGAATTCCCGCGTCAGGCCGGGATGCCCGCGTTGTGTCGGGCCGCCCACGCTGGGTCGAACCCCACGCCGGGTCGGGCCGAGTCGGGCCAGGCCAGGCCGCGCCGCGCCGCGTCGCGCCGGCAGGGCCACGATGGGCCACGCCCTAGTAAGCCGAACACGGATCTGGGCCCGTTCGACCTGGTTTGGGCCGACCCAGGTGTTCTTGGGCAGGGTTGGTCTGGGCCCAAAAATCCCCGAAAATCAGACATCATCATTGAAAGACCGATAACTTGGGTTACGGACCTCTGATTGATGCACCGTCCGTTGCGATGTGATCCTTGGATTGAGCCGTTAGTTTCGGTGTATTTCAATCAATGTTTCAGAGAACATTGTGTACAGCCGGGTAAGTTCGAACATGAAACCAACCGGGTGCTCGAAGCGGAAACGCCTATAACTTGAGCTCTGGACGACCGATTAACGTGTCGTAGACTTTTTGGATTTTTCATAGTGACATGGATCTTTTGGATTAATCTGCTTGAGGATTAGACATAGTAGGAGAACATTCGGCTTGGTATTGACATAAAAACCAATCGGGCCCCTGGGACGAAGAGGCCAATGACAATCAGAATTGGCATCCGATTGACGCGCTTTCGGGCACGTTGAGTTCCTTTTGACGAGACGAAACTTTGGGATATTTAAAATCCATAATTTGTGTCAGTTGATGTATCGAACCCCTTGGCTCATGTGGCGGACCATTCTGGAATCGAGCATGTTGTTTGAGGGAACCATAGAGTTGGCTGCGACTACGACGACGATGACGACTGCACTGGGATCCTCCATGGGTTCGGCAGCGACGATGACCATACTGAAATCATCTGTGGGTTCAACGGCGATGACTACTATTCTTGTATCATATGTGGGTCTGGCAGTACGTGACTACTGTTCTTGTATCCTACATGGGTCCGGTAGTATTTGACTCTGTACTTGTATCCTACATGGGTACGAAAGAGTAGTTGGTCTTGTATCCTTTGTGGGTCTGACAGCATAGCTGGTCTTGTATCCTACGTGGGTCTGACAGCTTAGATGAATTATTGGCTACATCTGGTCATCTCTATCATCTTACGAATAAGTATACCTATGTGAGCTAAGTCTTGACTTTCAATCATTATCTTCGATATGATTGTATTGATATCCTCTGTGGATTGGACCGTGCTATCCTGTGTGGACTAGATCGAAATTGGGCTCAAATGATTGAGCCGAATTGGAATGGATGACTTAGCTATATGTATGGTCATATACCTAAGTAGAGTCAGTTGTTACTTTGTGATTGTACCTTCGTTTGTGGTTTATCCTTCTTGGATTCTGGGAGACCTTTGGGGGTCTCGGGGTCCCTACTGAGTAGCGTATACTCACCCCTACACAGGCTATGCCAGCACTATGTTTTTTTGGATGTAGACAACAAACAATGCTGATCGTGGTCGAGGCTTGTTGAGAAAGACGGTACCTGGAGGTGGACCACTAGGAAGGACGTACACGGAGCGAATGGATGGACCCGTGGAGCTGAGGACACTATCTGTACCCACCCTTCATGTGAGATTTCCAGTGGACGGCATGACATTGCTGCTTTACTTTTCAGTTGTACTTTACATTCATTTGGGTTTGTATTCATGCACTCCTACATTCCAGCACTTACAGTTGTACCCTGTTTACTTACTGTTTACTTCATCTTTCTTACTCTGTGGTGTTTTCTTACTTTATAAATCTGTTTTCTTCCCTTTTTCTTTTTGGGATTTATGCCTTTGTTGCTAGTCCCCATCCCCTAGACTATGGAAGGCAGGTTTGGGGTAGTCACAGCACGGGTCCTGAGGATGGGTCATGAGAAATTGGTATCAGAGGAGTTCAGTTCTACCGCATAACTTAGGAATCTGATCTTTCTTTTATGTGAAGCAATAGTGTTAATGGTATTGAGTGTTGTTATTAGTCCCGGGATTCCAGTGATGCTGCGGCGGCTAACGTATCCACACACCAGGACCCTGTCTTCGAATTTCCGACTCATTGTATGAGAACATTGATTCCTTGTGTGTTTCAAAAGTTTTCTATGTAATTACTTTGTTTCAGCTCACTAGGTATATTGTATTGACCATGGAACACCATTATCTTTTTAGGATGGTCCCACGATGTCAGCCATCTAGCGTTCCCAGCATTGTGCGAGACGACAGCCCACTGAGTAATGAGGCCTCGGTGCAGGGCCCTTTTATAGCAGATGCACCGGCGGTACCTCTACCTACTGAGCCACCGATTCCACCAACCCCAGACGCAGAGAGTGCACATCGCCTTAGTTCACTACACGAGTTACAGCGTTAGATACCGCCCATGTTCCGCGGGGAGACGGACCCTCAAGCAGCTGAGGATTGGCTAGAGGTTGTTGTATGTGTTTTCAGGTTAGTGGGGACACCATCTGACCACATGGTGATCCATGAAGTGAGTCTCCTACAAGCGGAAGCAGGTCGATGGTGGAGCCTGATGCTCTAGGTGCATGACGAGGCATCTCTCCTCTAGATGAACATTGAGAGCCTCTTCCGCTCAGAGTTATTCCCTGCAACCCTACGTGAGATTTTCACTCAAGAGCTACTAAAGCTGCTGCAGGGAAGCATGACAGTAGCCCAGTACTCGGTGAGATTAACTGATCTCTCACGCTATTCGACGGACATGGTATGGGACCCATTATTCCAGGCCAGGACCTTCAAGCAGGGACTGAGGTTTGAGATCAGGGCATCGATGATCTCCCTCAACAGTACGATGCAGGCAGGAGTACTAGAGAGATCCCTTCTCTTAGAGGGCTTTTTTGTTTAGCCAACACCAGCTGCGAGACCAACCGCAGGGTGGCATGTAGCTGAGTCTTCTACAGCTGGTTGTCGAAGAATGTCACAGGGGTCCAGGTGGACCAGACCATCAGGTAGATGACCTTAGGAAACTGGCTCAGAGGTGTATGGCACACGGCCCAAAGCTAGTCTTACGAGGAGCATACAATGCTATGCATGCTGCGGGTAGGGCCACATGGATCGTGACGTCCCGACCCGCAATGCAGAGGAGCAGAAGACGGTTGAAGGACCGCCCAGGAAGATGCAGAGAGTCGACAGTGGTAGTCCGCAGGGAGTAGAGAGACGAGGTAGAGGATCTATCCAAGCATCAGGTGGTGGGAAACGCTTTGAGGCTTTACCACCACCACCACCAGGATATCCACCCCGACCACAGGGAGCTGGAAGGAAAAGGCAGGCTCAGCTCCAGGCAGCGGAGGACTACAACCATGGCACACCAGAGATGATTGAAGGTATTGTATGTCTCTACTCTACCTTTGTTGTAGTTCTTATAAACACAGGATTGAGTCATTCTTTCATTGTTATTACCCTTTTTCGGAGCTCGGAGATTCTGACGGAGCCATTGGCTTGACCCTTACGGCTAGAGACTCCTACGGGAGTAGACTCGACAATTACACACATGTGCTGGCAGTGTGAGCTTACTTTAGGAGGTGAGAGCTTCGGCCGAGATCTTCTTGCAGTGGCGTCGAGGCCTTACGACATCATCTTGGTCATGGATTGGTTGTCTACAGTCCATGCTCAGATTGAATGTATTAGGCGCAACGTGCGGTGTGTCCCCATCTATTGGATCATGTTCACCTTCAATGGCGAGAAGGGAGCCTTTGCAACACTTGATGGACTCAGGCAGAGGAGAGGAAATCCGATCACTCATCGGTTGGCTAGCCTCATCCTAGGAGAAGTTGACGTGTGGAGTCCTAGTTTTCTTGTAGTGGTGGATCAGTTTGCAGATGTTTTCCCTGACAACGTTCCAGGACTACCTCCTTGAAGATAGGTAGACTTCTATATTGACATGTACCCTAGAACAGCCCCGATATCCACACCAGCATATCAGATGGATCCTACTGAGCTTCAAGAGCTACGGGTACAGCTGCAGGACATTAAGGGCATGGAATTCATCTGACCCAGTGTTTCACTATGGGATTCCCTGATTTTGTTCGCCAAGAATGCGGACGGGAGCTTGAGACTATTTTTCAACTATCGTCGCCTGAACCAGATGACCTTGTGGAACAAGTATCCGCTAACAAGGATTGACAACCTCATCGATTAGCTCAAGGGAGAACAGTTGTTCTCAAAGATAGACCTCAGGTCAGGCTATCATTAGCTCAATGTTTTGGATGAGGATGTGAAGAAGACAGATTTCATATGTTGGTATGACCACTATGAGTTCTTGGTAATGCCTTTCGGCATAACTTGATCTATATCTTGTGGTCTTCATCGACGACATATTGATATACTTGACCACTGAGGAGGATCACGCCTACCACTTGTGGGTTGTATTGGACACACACCCAGAGCACCCTCTTTATGGTAAACTCTCAAAGTGTTAGTTTTGGATATGTGAGTTCCACTTCTTGGGACACTTCATCTTTGAGGTGGGAGATGTGGTGGATCCTACGAAGATTGAGGTAGTGCCAGCTAGGGAGCCACCCAGGAGTGTGACGGAGGTGCGAAGTTTCCTAGGTTTGGCTGGGTACTACCAGATATTTGTTCTAGACTTCTCTAAAGTTGCAGAACCGCTTTCAGAATTTATGAAGAAAGGGAAACCCTTCGTGTGGTCAGATAGTTGTCAGCAGAGTTTCCAGGAGCTGAGACAGAGTTTGACCAGCGCACCCATTTTGAGGCTACTGGAGGAGGGAGTTGGGTACATAGTCAATTGTGATGCATCAGGGACCAAAATTGGGTGTGTCCTGATGCAGGTGCAGGTAGTGATCGCCTATGGATCACGATAGTTGAGGCATAATGAGCAGAACAATGCTACCCATGACCTAGAGTTAGTAGTAGTGGTATTTGTCTTGAAGATTTGGTGGTGCTATCTGATGGACGAGTGCTTTATAGTCTATTCTAACCACCAGAGTCTCAGGTACACATTCTCGCAGAAGGACCTGATCTTGATATAGTGGCGATGGCTCAAGTTCATCCAAGACTATGACATTGAGATATTCTATACTCCTGGAAATGGGAACGTAGTAGCTGATTCTCTCAGTAGGAGGACATGCATTTAGCTTCTTGGGGAGGCGACAAAGCAGCTAGCCGCTTTGCAGATATTCTTCATGGATAGAGATAGAGAAGCATTTCTTCATTCACTGACAGTCACTTCTCCACTACTATAGCGGGTCATGGAGGCACATAGTTGGTACGTTGACTATGAAACGCAGCATGCACAAATTTCCACAGGACATGGACCTGATGGTTTTTCTGTAGGAGGAGATCACGACGTCATTTTCAAAGGACGTACCATGGTACCAGCTACTTTACAGGAGGAGGTGCAAAGAGATTTTCACACTTACTCTTTAGCGGTACATCCATGAGTGGAAAACATGTACCAGGATCTGAAATGATAGCACTGGTGTTCGGGTATGAAGAAGGTTGTGGGAGAGATCGTTTCTCTATGTCTCACCTGCCAGTAGGTGAAGGCGGAGCACCAGGTACCAACAGGCATGGAACAACCCTTGGAGGTCCCGGAGTGGAAGTGGGAATGAATATCTATGGATTTCGTGACTGGACTACCACATTATTCCAGAGGTCATGAATCCATTTGGGTGATTGTCCACCGACTCGACAAGTCGTCCCACTTCATACCCATCAGAGAGTATTCCTAGTGGAGACCATGGGACACCTTTACATTCAAGAGATACGTGCACGAACCGACGCATATCATTGACCATGGGGAGCTGGACATTGATGACGGGGTGACTTTTGTGGAGGTCCCGGTGGAGATCGAGGATTGACAGAAGTGGGTCCTACGTGGGCAGTCGATTCCTCTAGTGTGCATAAGGTGGTAGCACGGGAACCTCCAGGAGAGCACTTGGGAGTGGGAGGCTCAGATTCATGAACATTATCCTCATTTGTTCCACTAGATTTTGATGTATCCTTACATGGACATAAAGACCTGAGGTGTGAGTAATGTAAAGACCTGTAAATTTCAAGGAAATTTGTTTTTGTAATTTATTTGGGATTTTATGAGAATGAAGATTCTGATGGCACCTGATTCCAAGGACCGGTGTGCCCGGAATCATTTTCCGATGTTTAGCTCATGTATGGTCATTGAACGATCGAACGGGTTTTCCTATATTTTGAACTGGATCTCGGAATCAAAATCGGAGGGCACCGATGAAACCGCAACACCGGTAATTACGTTGGAACACCTTTTCTGATGGTTCGTTTTCCCGAGAGGAGTTGTTACAAATATGAAGAATAAAAATATAGTTGTTATACAATTATATTATTATTACCCTACTGATAGTTTACGTGCTATGGGAAAGGAAGATGTGAGCAAGATGGGGTGGGGTCCACACGAGCCCCCACCTCCTTCAATTTCCACAACACCCCATTAAACCCACTATAGCAATTAATTTCTGTAACTCTTCCCCTATTCTACATTAAAATACATGCCAATAAAACAACTAACTAATTGGGAAACACATGCTAATTAATTTTTAGAATTCAATTTGAGTTTTGAAAAAGTTTGGCATGAGTAATAAAATAAGGCATAGCCTTATTTTATTATGGTTGTATTGTTGTGTGGGGATTTTTGGAGAGGAGGGCTCTAGTCGTGAGAACATCGTTTTACAAATTGAAGAACTAGAAGAATGTCAAGACCTCGATGAAGAATGCCATCACTGAAAGGAGTGATCGTCGTTCCTTTCTTCTCGTCTCTACAGCCGGTGTGAGACGCCGCTCCACCTCGGACGTTCTCCGTCAAGCATTTACGGAGCCTTACCTCGCGACGCCGTTTCCCGTGACAATATTCATTTGATGGATTCTTTGAGGTAGGGTTTTTAAGTTCAGGTTTATTGGATTAAATTTGTGATATTATTTGTTGATGTTGTTTTATGTTATTTTGGAATCATGTTATCAGTTTTACAAGAGGAGGTCGGATCTCTCAAACATGGCCGATCCTACTCCCCTTTTTTGTTGATCATAGACGTGGTTTGGAATGGAGGTGGTGCGGTGCAACGACACCGCACAGGAACGAGGAAAAGCGTGGAAAAAGTACGCGGCAACGTCACGTCGTGCCGGTGCAGCCTGAGGAAGCCGCCGCTGGGGCTGGCCACGATGGAGGAGCGCGGCGGTGCTGGGAGGGGCGGCTGGAACCGCTGGCCACCGGTGCATGGAAGGCGGGACACATGGGGGTCCTGCAGTGGCACACCGGCCGGCCAATTTGGCCGGCCGTTTTTGGAAAATCTGGGGGTCGTAACCCCCGGCTGTAAAAAAAGGCAAGCCCATCAGGCTGGGGTCGTTTCATCAATCAAGGGGGGGCAGCGCCCTCCTCCGCATCCCGCTCGGCCGAAAGGCCAAGCCGCTGGCCCCGCAGGCCGCGCTCTCACCGGGCCGGGCTGCCCGCGGGTGGCCGACCCCGCGCCGGGCCGGGCCGCGCCGGTTCGGCTGGGCCGGGATGCACCCAAGTGGGCTAGACCAGAACCCTGGTCGGGTCGACCCAGTTCGGGCTGACCTAGGGTGTCTTGGGCCTGGTCGGTCTGGGCCCAAAAACCCCCTAAAATCGGACAGCTTCGTTCAAAGGACCATAACATGGGCTACGGACCTCCGATTGACGAACTGTCAGTTGTGATGCAATCCTTGGATTGAGACATTCGTTTTGGTATATTAAACTCAATGTTTAGTAGAATATTGAGTACAACCGGTTTGGTTCGAACACAAAACCAATCAGGCCCTCGGAGCGGAAACACTTATAACATGAGCTTCGGACGTCCAATTGACGTGCCGTCGACTTTTTTCGATTCCTCTTATTGATATGGATATATTGGTTTACTCTGATCGATGATTGAATGTAGTTGGAGTACTTTCGGGTTGGTTTTGACTTAAAAACAAATCGGGGCCCTAGGATGAAAAATCCAATAACTCTAAGACCGGGCGTCTGATTGATGCGCTGTCAGTCACATTGTATTCCTTTTGAAGAGACAAAAAATTGGGATACATCAACTCCGGACTTTGTGTTAGTTGATGTATCGACCCCCTTGGCTCGTTGAGCGGACCCTGCCCGTATCTATCATGCTATGTGCGGGAACCTTGGAGCTGGCTGCGACTGCGATGACGATGACGACTGCACTGGGATCCTCCGTGGTTTCGGCAACGACGACGACTGTACTGAAATAATTTGTGGGTTCGACGGCGATGACTAATGTTCTGGTATCCTATTTGGGCCCGGCAGTACATGACTACTATTCTTGTATCCTACGTGGGTCTGACAGTATTTTGACTCTCGACTTGTATCCTACGTTGGTCCGGCAGAGTAGCTGGTCTTGTATCCTTTGTGGGTTCGATAGCTTTGTTGGTCTTGTATCCTACGCCGGTCTGACAGCATAGATGAATTAGTGGCTACGTCGGATCATCTCGATCGTCTTACAAATAAGTATACATGTGTGATCTGAGTCTCGACTTTCAATCATTATATTCGATATGATTTTTTTTCTATCCTGTGTGGATTGGATTGTTCTATCCTGTGTGGACTAGATTGAACATGGGATCAGATGATGGAGCTGAACTAGAATTGATGACTTAGGTCTATGTGTGGGAATATACCTAAGTAGAGTTGGTTGGTACTTTGTGAATGTACCTTCCTTTTGGTTTATCCTTTGTGGATTCTGGGAGACCATTGGGGGTCTCGGGGTCCCTATTGAGTAGTGTATACTCACCCCTGCACAGGATATGCCCGAACTATGTCGTGTTGGATGCAGATGATAGACAGTTTTGATCGTGGTCGAGGCTTGTGGAGCAAGTCGGTACCTAGAGGTGGACCACTGGGTGGGACATTCACGGAGCGGACGACTGGACCTGAGGAGCTGGGGAGACTATATGTACCCACCCTTCAGGTGGGATTTCCAGTGGACGGCTCAGCATTGCAACTTTACTTTTCAGTTGCTGTACTTTCTTTTTAGTTGTACTATACTTTCAGTTGGGTTTTTATTCTGGCCCACTTACATTCCAGCACTTATAGTTGTACCCATTTTAATTATTTATTACTTTAGCTTGCTTAATCTGTGGTGTTTTCTTACTTTATAAAGGCAATGCCTTCACTTTTTCTTTCTGGATTTACACCTTTGGTGCTAGTAGCCAGCCCCTAGCCTATGGAAGGAGGGATTGGGTTGACATAGCACGGGTCCTAGGGACAGGTCGTGACAGATATCCACCCAGCCGTGAGAACCTTACATTTCCTGAGACTCTTGAAATCAATTGGGTATAATGATAAAAAAATTTAGTCAATATCAACGGGATGAACGGATAATTTTAACTAAAAAAATCAAAATGATGTCATAAAAAATCAAGAATTAATTAATTGGGTCTAATATAAGGAAATAATTACAATGAAAGGCTCACATACAAATTGGTGCAAAGTATGGGATAGAAGTGGAAGGAATCATCAATGGGGTACGCAAGGCGATGTTACAACTCTGAGTGGAAATTTACATACCCTATACTGTTAGGGAAGGTATATTGGTGATGAAAATCCCATAATTGTTATTCTTAATACAATTCTACGTCATTTTTACACTTTAATATTATTGGGAGATGACATTATTTATAATGTTAAACGAGTATGATCAAATTTAATTTCAAATTTTATGAAAACAAAAACTGAAAAAAAATAAAAAAAGAATCATAGATCCTAATTTATCGATGATATCAACCATGGAGTGTTGTCCTCCAACAAAAAATGAGGCTCTCTAGACATTACAAAAGAACAAATCAAATGAACCACATTAATATCACATCTTTTAAGAAAGACAATTTAAATTATAATAAGAGGATAATTTATTTTAAATATTAATATAATAATGGTCTGGAATAGTTAGTATATTCCTCATAACCATTGTTATAGCCTATAAAATTAGTTTGGGGGATTCTTGGACTATCAATACTTAGTATTGACCCATTCCAATGGTTTTGGGAATCTGTTAGTATAGGTTTTCTATTACAACATTTTAGAAACAACTTGTATAAGTAATATAAAATACCTAAACCAAAAGATTTAAAAACTTTTGGTATAGGTAATTTAAAAAAACCCTTGATTGGTTTTGATCCCTAGACCTCCTATTTAAATTTCAGACACTTAATCACTTACCTACATTGTTTATTGGAATAATATTATGATTAATATGTTTATATATATTTAGATTTATTATTTATGAATTAAATGTAAATTCATAATATATTTCATTAAAAAATGATAAAATATAACAACAATTACAAAAACCTTTTGTATGGGCCTATATCTATAGTTTTTGAAATCATTTTTATTGATATTTTCAATTTTTGGAATTTAATAATGGTTTTGTAAAAACCATTAGTGTTGGATCATTAAATGTATGTTATACAAATGGTTTTACCCAAAACATTTGTATAGCCATCACATATAACTATGTTTTATGTAAACCTGTTAGTATAGTTTCATTTTATTAATGATATGAAAACAGTTTGTTTAATACCTTCAGTATAACAATGAACTATACGAATGGTTTTTTCAAAACCATTGGTATATGATTATATGATGGTATTAATTATAGTGAAATGATACATCAATTAATTTGTATAGAAAAATTAACTCATAAGGACCACAATTGTATAACCATTTATGAACAAATGTTTCTTCCCATATCAGAAAAAAATTCCAACCTATACCTGCATATGTTGGTATAATGGAACTAGAATTTATATTGTTCTTAAAAAAGTAAATAACTAGTATATTTGGCCAAATAATTTGTATAGGGTCACATCATGGTACCTATACCAATAGTTTCTAAAAAACTGTTGGTATAGGTCCATTGGTATAGGTCCAATTTCATGTAGTGTTGAAATTTGATTGAACCTTTATAACCAGTAAGCAGAAGGACAATATAACACTATATGATTTTGGAGTTGGGGGACTAAAACCAACTACATTGTAATTTATTTATAAATAAATACCATATCACATATTCACTATTATTCTGCATGACAATGCATATGATTATGTCCTAAGGACAATTGTTGCATTAATGGGTCCTAGCGGATCCCAACTATGATGAGAACCCAGAAGTGCTATAACACTATACATGAATATATTTTTTAGGGTCGGTTGATTTTACTTGAAGGAAAGTTATAATACATGTCGTTATATGTGAGGACGCATAAAACATTCATGCACCTTCTCATGAAGTTCTCCCTTGGAAATATCCTGCAGGATATTAGGAGAATAAGACCTACAAGTAGAATATCCACATTTCATAGTGCCATTGGATGTTCCTATTTGCGGAATTTTTTATTGGTCCTTAGACATTATGATTATAATTAATGGGTATTACAACTCATGCACATATTTGTATTGAAGAAAAAATTGAAAACACATTGTTCCCTACAACGTAGGATACATTAGGTGTGTCAGGAGTAATACTGCATTAATAGATAATGCGATAAAGAATCTGCCTATTCTATTTCATAAATGAAGGAGATATCTCAAGCCCATTGATGTAATTGATATAGCCTAAATAAATCTATGGCCATGGTAAGGTATGGGTGTGTTCAATTATGGAAATTCATAGAAAAAAAATTCAAGCACATGGGTTGATGGCACTAGCATGCAGCCTGCTTGATTCGAGATATCATGACAAAGGGTTTATAAGACACCATTAGCGTTTGTATGACCTGACATGTCATTGTGGAATTAACATCATTTTCTAAGGGTGTCTTTGCATGTTTCTTGATTCTAACCTTTTTCTTTAGGTAGGCCCCAGATAATTCCACTGAGAAAGATTCCTAGAGGGTCACACACTTCGTGTGTCCATGTATCTTAGATATATATTAATTTATTAAGTTAAATAAAGATTACTCCTGAATTTGGTTTAATAATTTTTTAAGGATAGAAGATCACCTTTTTTGACACTAGTTATTTGATAGAATATAATATTGGGAAATGATAAATATTTATTAGCAAGTAATGCAGTTACATTTATCTGAGAAATAAATTTCCATTACTGATGATCTAATAAATGTGGTGGAGGAAATAATGAGAAGTGAAAAGAAGATAAACATGTCGTGTACATTGAATGTACACGCCATGTAGTTTTCTTGGAAAATGATTACATTCCGTATATTAATAATAGTTAATGAAATATATAAAATGTGTAACGCTTTTATATATTGTCCTAACTCTATAACATCATACCCAATTATAAATATCCTCACAACTCCAACAATTTTATAGAGAGAATCCTTGGGCACAACGATTCTGGATAGTTCTCTCAAGGCATAAAGAACTCATCCCTCTAAGAACACACTAATGATTGAGAGAGAACCTCCTCCATCGGATCAAGGTGATCGAAGGCGATCATCGTAAGTAAAGGCTCATCCATGATAGCACCCAAAAATCTATTCGATGATGTATAGAGAAAGATGGAGCATGTGTGGATCACCACTACAGGAATCCTACACATGGATTCTATGACGCATTGACAAATCATATCGGATCATGACGGGATACATCGACAAAGAAAGAATTCCATCAAGGTAATTAATATCGATTAATTAATTTAATTATAACAAACAAATTATGATATTTTCGTTATAGTTCCAGGACCCTTATCTTCCTTTTCATTATTCATTTTATTTCAATGTTTCAGTGTTTTATTATCATGACGGATCTCAGATTGAATGTTTTTTAAAGATAAAATTAATGATTGGAAAACCCCCCAATGTGCTTCCATTGCTCCCGAAACCTACAAGAGGTATCACAGTGAGGTTATATTGTTGATTATAGTTATTTTGTTTTTTGTTGGTGATTTATGCACTTAATAATTTAGTTGTTTCGATTCATGTTAATTGTTCATTAAAATCTGAATCCCAAAAAATATTTCGTCCATCTCATTTCTCATTCACCATACATAAACGAATTTTTCAATAATTTTTTTTAAAATAAAATAGTGGAAGTCTTCTGGAGATGCCAAAACTTCCAGGACATACAACACAAGAACACACAACGTTTATTCAAAAGTACATGCAGTATAGTCTAGGTTCAATGCATCTGACTCATCCGCCAATCCAGTTCATGTATTAGAGTATACTTAAGTAATAAATGACATTGTGTGTCGACCAGGAATAGGTGGATCATGGTTTTTGTATTACACGTCCTGTAGTCCAGTGAACACAGCGTGTAGTCCCTTTGGGTTAGGGTTGGACCGTATACCCCCGTACATGTCTTTCCCGGCTGGAAACTGTGAAACGTGGATACTACACAGCATGTGTCCAATTGAATGTTCCTTATACTCCAACAATTTCTCATGTACATCTACATTCCATGTCCATGGTTGTGTACTTTGGATGGATGATGAACAAAAGTACATGTCATGTAATCGGAACTACACGTCCTGTACTCATCCAAATTTAGCAGGTTTACTAAAATTTATTTTTATATTATGAAAACCGCGAGACGTGTACCATAGTTCATGCATAACGCTGGGGAACAACCCATTATAGGTTTTATATATATATGTGTTTAATTTATCCTCTACGCAATGAATGGGAATTCAATAGGATGCCTCTAAGGTACACGTTACGTAAAAATATAATTTTAAATAAATTTATTTGATTAAAATTATGATGGATGAGAATCTCAAAGACATTCATAAAAATGGTTTATGATAAATGGACTGATTAATTATAGATAATTAATTTATTTGAGAATGATTTATTTTAATTATGAATGAATAATGAATTGAATGATAGTTTTATTAATGCATAATATCGTTGCATGCATTAATGATCATGAGATAGACCAAGACCTTTATATGTGAACGGATTATTTTAATTAAAATTTTTAAATTAAAATTTTTTTTCCTGCAAGCCTTCTCCTAATTAATATGTATGTCATGTAAACCCAAGGATTTTTTTATGTAATATCCCCTTTTACCCCTCACCGTAATGTGAGATAAATTAATATGTAATGTATGGAGCACCCAAGATATTGGAGGTGGCTCATGTTAGGAGCCAAGGTGAATCCAATCCAAGAGATACAAAGGTGGATAGCAGGAAAGCTATAAAAACGAACCTAAAAGGTCCAAGTTGTTTTTACCCTAGGTATTAGGATAGTTTATCAACAAATAGATAAACTAAAAAATAGATCAAGCTCATGATCATAACATTTATTTTATTTCTGTCAGTTTCATGGTTTATTTATTGTGGATTTGTTGTCATGATCACACAATTAATAAATTCAACAAGCATTCAAGATGGAACTAAAATAGGACCGGAAAATTTGAGAATATTATCTTAGATATAGTTAATCATTTATTTATATTCCACATAATATTAAAAAACAAGTAATAATAGATAATAAAATGGAAATTTAAGTATACGTTTAAAATCCCTCAATGAAGTATTAAGTCAGTATATCCTTCCATAATCGTAGTTTGAATAGACCCAAAGTTCAAATTGGATTACCTACCCTAGTTGGGGTGGTTTGATTTATCAGGGAATTCAAATTCATGGTTTTAGGTTGACATGACTTTGTTCACATCAATGGTTTACTACCACTGCAGGACATGGTGTAACCAAGAGGCAATGGTGGAGGAAATCCAAAATAAAAGGATTTTCAGGTTGGGGAGTCCACTCAGTGGATCAAGGAGCTGTGAGTTAATGCAGTTGGCATTTGGAATGCATACCTAAAATCCTTCATGTTTCTTGACAAAGCCTCTAGAATATTTAGGTAATAGAATATTTTGAAGTCAATTGTGAGGGCTATTTTATTTCAATAAAATAGTAGGAGAATAATAAGTATTAATTTATTTATTTGTCTCGGTTTTTTAATAAATTAATAAACCATTTCTCATATTAATTAGTAGAATTTATAAGAAAAATTACATCAAACATATCATTGTGAACCATTCATGAGAAGTAAAACCTTATCTCTAACACCAATTTCGAAAAGTGGAAGAGGAATTTTCGGTTCATCCTTCGCTACGAAAGGAAATAGTATGTGTTGGAAGAGGTTGTTAAAGTTGTGCTTGGAAAAGTGTCCATGGATGAGTAAATATCTCTCTATGTGAAAACTATGGATGATGCCACAGATGTCCAATGTTTCATGCTATCTTCCATGTCTAATAACCTCAGGAGGCAACATGAAAACATGGATGTGTATAGCATGATGTCTCACCTTAAAGATCATTAACAAGAGAAGGCGAGACAAGAGAGATATTATATCTCCAATGCATTGTTTACAACTAAGCTAGGAGATTCTATGTCAGCCGAGCCTCATTTAGATAAGCTTATTGGCTACATCAAATTCCTGGACATCTTAAGGATTAAATTCCCAGATGAGTTGCATATAGGTATCAACCTATCATCACTACCCAAGAACTTCTCAATATTTATTTTCAACTACAACAAGAGAAATAATGATAATAGTCTATATGTACTTCTGACCGTGATTCTACAGGTATATAAGGACAGGGGGCGTGACAACCCCACATTCCTTACGGTGAATTAGAAAAGGAAGGAAAAGGCAATGGGGTCAAAGACTTATAAACTTTTTGATGCCCCTGAGCATTTACCTGTTAAGGAGGGGAAGATTGATGGGCAGGGCAAGGAATGAGAGGAAGTATGTTTTGCATGTGTCAAGAAAGGCCACTGGAAGAGGAACTGCACCCAAAAGTGTGGGGACGCTAAAGGTGCATTCATTATCAAATGCAGGAACCAAGTAGATTTATAAATAATTCCATAGGAGAGACGGATCATTATGCTGCCAGTGGCGTGAGGCTGGCTGCATTGTCCATTGGTGATTACCACCTCTCATTACCGACTGGGATGTTTTTGGTTTTACAAAACTGTTATTATGTGCCTAGTGTTACCAAAAGCATAATTTCTATATCATCGTTGGATATAGGTGTATTTCTTTTTTATTCTTGGAAATAAGGGTACTATCTTTTATAAGAAAAACGAATGTTATGGTATGGAAAATTTAAATGATGGATTTTATGTATTAAATTATGAAAAACAAGTGTTGGAAATTGATAACGAAACAAACTCACTTGATGCATACATCACCCAGTTGTGGCATCACCGTCTCGGTCATGTAAACGAGAAGTGCTTGGCAATGCTCTACCAAGATGGTTATTTGGACTCCATTGAGAAAAAACCACTTGATAGATGCCATGCTTGTTTACCAGGAAAAAATGACAAATCCTACCTTCTTTGGACAAGGTTAAAGGTCCATAGAGCTTCTAGGATTGGTGCACACAGATGTGTGTGGACCAAATCCAGTAGAATATTGAGGTGGATATTCTTACTTCATTACTTTTACTGATGATTTTAGTAGATAAGGCTCTGTCTACTTAATGAGGAATAAGTCATAATCCTTAGAGAAATTTATGTAATACAATAATGACATTGAGAATCAGCTTGGTAAGAAGATAAATAATCATCGATCAGATCTAGGAGGAGAATATCTGAACCAAGAGTTCATTAATCTTTTATAGGATTCTAGGATTCAATCATAGCTCACTCCTCCTTATATACAACAGTGGAATGTTGTTAGTGAAAGGAGGAACTTCACATTTTTGGACATCCTGAGGTCAATGATGAGTCATGCAGATCATAAATTACCCTTTTGGGGATAGGAATTATAAACTGCAGCATACACATTAAACTGAGTACCAACTAAGGAGGAAAATGGAATTCCATTAGAGTTATGTAATGGAAAGAAACTCATTTAGTCGCACAGACATGTATTTGGATGTGAGGTGTTTGTTAATCCCTTCTCTGGCATCTAAATAGCACCTTGGGGAACACAGTGGATCTTTATAGGATATCCCAAGTAAATGAAAGGATATTACCTATATAACCCAATAGAAAAGTAAGTGACACTACCCAAAAATGTAATCTTTCTTGAGAGGGATCAAATCCACATAAAGGATACTGGGAGGTAAATTGAGTTCAACAATGTTGATTCTCAAGATACATATGAGTTTGTATAGTAACATTTTCCATAGGTCCTGGTGTAAGAGGTTCCAGAAACACAAGTATTGTGTAGGATCACAAGAGAGGTAAAGGAACTAGAGAGATTTGTTTGACTTGTCACTGAGGATGATGAATCCTTACTGTTGGACAATGATGAACCTCTCTCCTACATGGACGTAGTAGAATGCTCAGAATATTCCAGACGACTTGAAGATATGAATACTGAGATGCATTCCACATATCAGAACTATGATTGGGTTCTGGTCTATGAGCCAGTTGATGTAATGATTGGTGGATTCAAATGGGTGTTCAATATAAATCTAGACATGGAAGGTCAAGTTAACTCCAATAAAGCAATGCTAGTGGATAAAGGATTCATACAACATCATGTAATTTAATATAATGAATCCTTTCCACTGGTAAGCATGTTTAATTCCAAAAGAATCATACATGCCATAGCAGCTTACCATGACAACGAGATTTGGAAAATTGATGTCAAAATATAATTCCGTAATGGGAACCTTCCAAAAGATTTCTATATGACACAACTAGATGGGATTGTGAAACCAGGGGAAAAAAATGGGTTTTCAAGTAACAGAAATCAATTTATGGATTAATGTAATCATCCAGTAATGAAACATACGATTTGAATAAGCAATAATAGAAATTGGTTTCATTAAGAACTAATGAGAGACATGTGTTTATAAGTCGTTTAATGGGATTTTGATATTTATCCTACTAGTATATGTTGAAGACATATTGCGTATTGGAAACAATGTAACAATATTACAATTAGTTAAGGACTAGTTGAGCAAGTGTTTCTCCATGAAAGACAAGGGTCAATTAGCCAAAATTCTATGGACAAAGTTCATTTGTGATAGATCCAAGAGGCTGCTTGGACTATGTCAGTGTACATTCATTGAAAATATATAAAAGAGATTTAGTATGGAACAATCAAATAGGGACTTTGTTCTAGTGTCACATGGCCTACATTTTTCTAAAAAAATGTGTTAATAGACATAATTGGTGAAAGATATAATGAGAAATATTCCATATGCATCGGTATAGGATCCATCATATATTCCATGTTATTTACCAGGATTGATGTTTCATATGCACTGATCATGTTAGCCTGCTATCAAGTGGATCAATGAGAACAAAATTGGAAGGCATTTAATTCTATCCGTAGGTATCTATGAAGAAATAAGGATATGTTCCTGTAGTATAGAGGAGATGAGGAGCTTGACATCAGAGGGTATGCTGATGCCGGTTTTCAGACAGATCAAAATGATCTGAAGTTTCAATCTAGATATGTTTTATGTCTCAATGGAGGAGCTATGAGATGGAAGAGTTCAAAGCAACAAGTTGTCATCGACTATATAGTGGATATCGAAAATATATCATCTTCTGATGCAGCCATGGAATCTTTCTGGATTTAGAATATTGTCCAACTGTTTGATGTGGTTCCTACATGTAATGATCCTATAATGTTTTATTGTGATAATACTACAGCGGTGTCTCTTGCAAAAGAACCAGGTAAACATAATTGGACAAAGAACATACTCCAAAAGTATCACATCTTGAGGTATTTTTATAAAAGGGGTGAAGTTGTAGTGGGAATAGTTTCCATAGAAGAGAACCTGGTGGACTGCATGAATAAATTCATATCTCAGCAGAAGCATGAATATCATGTGAGAGATAATGGGTTAAATGTTGTTTGTAGTTGGATCTAGTCCAGGTGGGTTTCTGTTGGTGTTGGTGGCCTAGAACCAACTACATTAAATATTATTCATTAATAAATAACCTATCACATCTTGATTGTTCTTCTATATGAAAACACATTTGATAATGTCCTATGGATAGCTGTTTCATTAAAGGTTCATAGAGGATCCCTACAATGATGACAACATGAAAGTGCCAGAACACGGTTCTTGAATATATGTTCTATGGTATGATGATATCATTTGAAGGAAAAAAATAATACAAGCCATTAGTAATGATGAATCATAAAAATTTGAGGTTCCTTCTCATGGTGTGCGCCATTGATAATATCAAGGAGGATATTATGATAATGAGACCCGCCAGTTGGAAATACACATTTCATAGTGTCATTGGATGTTCTTATCTGTGGATGTGTTTATTGTTCCTTATAATTTAATATTAATATTAATTGGTATTACAACTCACACACTTATATATATTGATGAAAACTGTGAAGTCACACTATTCACAGTGAGGTAGCATACGTTGGGTGTGTCACGAGTAATACTGCATTAATAGATAATGAAAGAAAGGTTCTGTATCTTCTGTTACATAACGTAAGTAGATATCTTAGGCCCATTGGTGGAATTCATATGGTCTAAATAAATCCATGTCCATGGTAAGGAAAGGGAGAGTACAATTCTAAAAATTTAATGAATGAATAATCGAGCACAAGGATTGATTGCAGTGGCATAAAGCCCGCTTGATTTGAGACATCAGGAGAATGATATTATATTAAATGGTAAGTGTTCATATGAGGTGGCACGTCATTTTAGCGTTAAATTAATTCTATATGGGTTTCATGGCATGTGGCGGGATGTTATCCTTTGACTTTAGGCCGGCTATGCCTAATAACACTGAGATAAAGGCCTAGAGGGTCACACACAAAGTGTGTCCATGTATCTCAGTTAAATATTAATTTAACAACACTAATAATGATTATTCCCAAATATGGTTTAATAATTATTTAAGGATACCTGATCACATTTATTTCGACACTAGTTATTTGAGATAATATATTGTGGGAAAAATAATATATATTTATTTGTGAGTAATGAAGTTAAATTTAATTGAGAAATAAATAGCCACTTCTCGAGGTCTGATAAATGTGGTGGGGGAATGAATGAAAAGTCAAAACAAGAAAAACATGTCCTGTACCTTGAATGTACATGCTGTTTATTAATGATTTGATGATGTATAGTTTTTTCATTTGGGATTTTGATGAAATAATATCGTTTTATTAAATGATATTTTTTATAATCAGTGTGGGTGCATGTCGAGAAGTTAATCCCTCGACATGGGGGTTTTCAAAAAGAGTTAATGAAATAAATAAAATGGGAAACAAATTTATTTATTATCATAACTATATTATCTCAAGCTCGATTATAAATATCCTCACAACCACAAAACTTTTCATGATAGAATTGTTTTTCCCCTATATTCTAGATAGTTCTATCAAGGTCGAAATAACTCTTTCCTCTAAGAATTCTCTAAGGAACGAGAGAGATCCTCCTCCATCGGATCATGGCGATCGAATGTAGACATCGCAAGTGAAGGCTCATCCATTCTAGCATCTGGAAATCCCTTCGTCATTGCCCAAAGATACATGGAGCACATGTGGATCACCGCTAGAGGAATCCTACAAAAGAATTCTATGATGCTATGACATATCACATCATATCATGATCATATACATCAACGAAGAAATAATTCCATCAAGGTAATTCTTATCAACAGATTAAAATAATTATATACAAAAAATAATGATCTTGTCGTGATGATTTTCGGACCCTTACCTTCATTTTCGTTCTATATTCTATTTCAATGTTCTGGTGTTTTATTATCGTGACAGATCTCGGATTGAAATTCTTCCATCATCTTTCAAGGTATAATGTCATTCAAGTGAATAATGCCAGGTCACCACCCACTGGTGGATCCCCATACGAATGGACAGAATTGTAGTAGGTTATGATATTGCAACCCATATGATCACATAACACAAGAACCAATAAAATAGAACCTATTTCAAATATATCTACATGACAAAAAATTTAAAAAAACATTTGATGGTGGGGGATAAACTTATAGAAGAGAGAAGAAAAGAAGTGTCCATCATTTTGAATTGAATTACACATCCATATATGCTCCTATGATATAGACCGCTTTTTTCATACGAATTTAGACATTGAACTAATGTTAATAACTAAGAAATATTGCCTCAAACATATAATACATGATTTGGAATAGAGGTAGTGAACAATATATATGGGGATAGAAGAGGCCAACTTCGAGAATAGAGGCACAAAACCATTCACTATCTCTACAATCCAATCTTCATTTGGTTTCAATGAATTTCATATATTATTGGACACTTGAAGGAATAACATTTCTTGAATAGGAGTTTCCACATATCTAATGAGGAATGTTATCAAATTATATTTGATTACATGTCATAAAATTAGGAAATAATTTAAATAGTGTATTACTAAGAAATCAATCTACTAGAACATTCTGGCCATGGGTGGGACTGCTAGGTGCCATAATCCATTCGAGTAATAATTTTTTCCCTATTATCTTTATTCTTTGAGAAAACCTATACTAATAATTCACCACATTGAATACAAAAAATTCATTATTAAAATAGTGTTTTTCCTTTTCCATATCATTTCTTCAAGGAATACTCAAACTAACCATTTAGGTCGTTTCCTTGAACTATAAATCATGTTAATAAAAAAAACAATATGTTATTATCATCATTAAAAGGGGTAAAATAGTGGCATCATCCCAATAAGAAATTTCTAGGTATGTGGCCATCATCCCACATTTATAAAATATCCAATGGACCATCCAGATCATTCCATTGGCTCCGTCTACGACATTCCAATGTATTCTATTTCAAAGAAGAACACCTAATCAACATTGGAATCTATATAAAAATCTAGTTTGAGGGTTATGGACATTGTCACAAAAAAACATAAGGGGTAATATTTGGATTCAATTATATGAGTGAATTTGGATGCATGGATATAAGTCATGATTTATCATTTCTTCTCTAAAATAGAATTGATGATTATTCACATGTATTGATAGCCTATACCATCACAAGTTTCAAGGATTCATAGATTATTCCAATACAATTATTGAATATTTCACCATCATTCACACACCACCATATCCTAGAATGGTGAGAGTGAACATCGTCAATAATAATGTAAGTTATATCATATAAATACATATTATTAATTTGATCTATCTAATCTAAATACTTTATTTTTGCTTCATTCCTTAATGGTGAATCCCTATTAAAATTCCATCCGTAATTTTTTCATAAATTGTACATAATGCTTGAATTAACCACTATTTTAGTTTGAAAAAAAATCATTGGTATCCAAATATATTTTTTATGTTTATGAATTATTTGAATACCTTATGTTTGGAAAATATTGACTTTTCTTCAATTCATCTCACACAAGTTGATGAAAATTTCTGATTTGGACTAATTAACTGATTATTTGGAGGTTTCATCATACTTTTTCATTAGATGGAATACTTATATTCATTATTAAAGGTTTTATGGTGAAAAAATTGAAATTTACCATTGGAAAATAAGAAATGGGAAATAGGTGGAATTCATCATTTGACATCCCCCCCCAGAAATCGGTTTTCTTTAACATCCGCATAAATTAAAATTTGAAATAAAAACAATGCATCAAGACAAAAAGTAAAGGGGAAAGTGGGTCCCCTATACCAACACATGGGTAGGGGAAATTCATTAATAAAAATTAACCTTTATATTTATCCTAATGAATACAGAAGAACTATTTTTTATGTTGTATCATCTAACAATTAATATTAAAGACCACTGTTGATGTAAATAATTATATATAAAATCACAATTTATTATTTTCAATTTATACAATTTATAATGAAATAGAAATTCCTAATTGTATTTGAATTTATTTTATATTTAATTATTGATAAATTATAAAGCTTAGGTTATTATTGATTAGTCCTTATTAAACTGCACAAGTGATTCAGCTAGACTCACTTATGTGAACATTCAACAACACTCATGGAAGATTGTATCATTTTAGAAAATGGTTTCATATGAAAATTAATTTATAAAGAACATAAGAATTTTCGAGAACGATTTTTAATAAGTCTTAACATCTGAATAAGACCAATTTTTTTGATGCATTGCATAAAAAAGTAAAAGTAGTAGTATTTGATTAACTAAAATACCATTGTTTTCGAAATGTTTGATTCGTTGAAGTACATTGAGGGGAGTTGAAAATGACGTCACCTTATACAAGAGATCTAGAATGAATAAGTGAAATTTGTTCCCTTAATATTTAATTTATATGGCCAATATGGTTTTATCATTGTATTCCAAAAGTTTTTAAAAATATGATTATTATCAACAACAAATTAATAACCGCTAAAAAGTATAGGTTTTAACAATTCAAAATTTGACAATGATAAAACATATTTTCCTCAGCCCTAAAATTAGAGTAAATAAAACCATAATTTATTGGAACAAATATTATACCACTGACATTTATAGGTTTTATGAGATCTTTTCATTTTAGAGCAGATAAAATACTATTTATAATAATGTAAAAAATTTTAATTTTATTTATTTTAAAAATGATTTCATTATTAAGAAACTTAATATAAATAATGTTATTATTTAACATCAAATATTATATGTATCATTTTAAAAAATGATTTAAATTGAATAATTATTAATGAATTCACTCAAAAAGTATTAAAAAATATGTAATATGTTTTATTAATTATATAAAATATTTTAAAGAATATTTATACTTAAAATATATTAAAATAAAGATGAACTCATAGTGAAAATAATAAAACAAAATAAATTAGTACAAAAAATAATTTTATGATTTATTATATGAACATAAAACATGTAGAAAAAAGTCATGAATATTTTATGAAATTATATTAATTAAATTAATTATATAGATTTCAAAACATGTAAAAATATTACAACTTAATAAATATATTTGAATGGTATTTAAAAATATAAATTAAAAACAAGTTAATAATATTAAACAAATAAAATGAATAGGTGAAATTTTTCTAATTAATTGAATTTATATTATACACATTCAAAAAATGTATTGAATCCTAAAAAATGTATTATAATAAGTAAATTATATAACATTAAAACAATTTAAAGTTATTATAAATTAATAATAGAAATTAAATAAACTTCAATCATATAAATAAGAAATAAAGTTTAGAAATTTTAGACGTAGTAAATATTTATGTATATGTGAATGATTAAAAAAGAAAAAATTCCAAAAATTATAAAAATTATAATGTATCACAAATTCATAATTATAAATAAATAAATTCATATTAAAAATGAATAAAAACATGAATAAGATTAAAAATATTTTAAATTGAATCTAAATATTATTCACATCAGTTATATAGACATAAAAAGGGGTTCAAATCCTGACATACCCCTTGGGGGATTTAAGCCACATGAATTAACTCAGGAAGGTGGTGACATGGGCATGATGGGGTAGCTTGTGATGTCGGCATGATGCATACTTGGTGACACATATATGAAAATGCAAGAATGACATTGCATTGAGCCTTCTGGTCACATTGTTATGACCCTTGGCCTTGGACATATGATCTATGTAATTGATCTTCCTATACCCATTTAGAAAGAGGACATTACTCTAACGATTGAAAGACTTATTAATGAAAATTCATCTTCAACTCATTTAATGTATTATTATGTTTAATGTTTATATAACATATGAAAATCCATTGTCTTGTGTGTTTGGATTTTAAAATACCTTTAACAATTGCAACTATTGTTAATATAGTAACTGAACAGTGACCTGATGATTAGTATATATATAGGGCTTTATCAAATCCAAATTAAATAGTAAAAGGAATTGATGTCCTCAAATAGTATAATTTCTCAATACGAATCCCATCTTTCGGAGATCATAAAGGTGGTATCATCAATGTTCTTCACTCTTGACCAATTCCAATGTGATCTTTAACATATTAACCATGAACTGAACATCCTACAAGAGAGGTCGAAGTTAATTGAGATTACCACTCGAGTGATGTTATTTGAACTTCCCAATGTGTCTGTCATCATCTCACACATTACCATTAGGTATTATGCGTGTGTTATAAGGGGTTACATAACAAGACACTAACACTATGATAATGTGGATTATTTTTGAGTAGAATACTTAATATACATTCATCTTATTATTATTACATCGTAAATTTTTTTTCAAGTACACATAGTAGTTTTATTGTTAATATTCGATAATGAAAACCATTTTAGGAATAAATGTACATTTTAATTAAAAATTTATTTTTATTAAATTTTATTACCAACTAACTTTTTATGTAACATAAATCATCATATAATTTTTATTAATACAATTGCAGTTTTATTATGGATTGATAGATATTTATGTCAAAACCCATAAATTTTCGATATTTGTTGGTATTTTCATTAAAAGTAATAAATTCACATATTTAGAAAATAATTTAGAAAAAATGAATATTATTTCTTGAATCATAACATTGAAATTATTCATCGGTTAATTTTCCCTTATTTTCCGAGACAACTGAATTTAGAGGCAAAAATTTAATAACAGTTAAATATATAATGTATTTTATGTCATGAGAGAAAACAAATAGTTATATAATAAAATTATATGAAAATAATTTTGGGACAATAAATTTTTTTCCTTTAAAAAATTTTATTTTATATTTTTTTATTAAATTTACAATGCCTTAGTGGACCATCAAAGACTTATAAACTATTTTATCATTTTAAAATAATTTCCTTGAGAGTGTGAAAAAACACCAAATAATAAATCATAGTATTTCAATATGTTCGTCCATTAGACATCAAATATAAATTATTACAACCCCCTTTGACAAAAATCATGGGCAAAAACCATGGGATGGTTTGTGGTTTTGATTTGTTTAATGTGTAGTGTCCATAACCTTAAGAGTAAATATTTTCTATAGTTTCCTATATAATCCCAATCAATATCTCATTCCAATTTACTATAACCATATGGTTATTTGAACGACCAATGACCTATTCTCTATATAATCCTCCCAAGGTGTCCCAATATCCCAATTATATACTATAATGACTCTCCAAACATGTTGGGGTCCCACTGACATTAATGGATTTCTTCTGTTCTCATTTCATCCAAATTTCATTATGTTTGTACGACCTTTTATGTTCAATTAAAAAATTTTCAGGTATGATTTCTACCTCCACTATACATCTAACCTTATGTTTTAATGATGACATAACCCTTTATCTCTCAATAATAATTCCCATGTACACTTTTTACCATTCCAAAATTTCATAAAGGGTTTCTCTGTCTCCACATTTACATTCATTAAATTATTTTATATCATGAATCTATGCTCCATTACATATTTAGGGACATGAATCAATATGAAAACCTTACAAAGTATTAAATTTATATATGAGGAGATACCCATTTTTCTTTCATCAATCATTTTTATGAATTCTTATTTCATGTCATTATGCTGCCGAAATTGAACCGTGATTTTCCATTAAAAATATATTGTGTATTGAATATGATACCCATTTCACTATCATGGGAATTCACTGATACAAATATTTCCTTATTTACTTTATAAATTCATGTATTTATTCCACGTTCCATTAACACGGAATAAATTATTATTTTTAATGATTCCAAGTTGTATGATCCATGTGGCACACATATATATGAAATGAAATGTGGAATAACAATGTGCCTTTATCGATCTCCAATGCATTTCATAAAGATTAGTATCATAGAACATCTACTACATTATGGTTTTACTCATTCTAATTCAATTACAATGAATGTTTTCACATTCTCCTTGTGCAATTATCCTTGGATCCTACAAAAAAATGTTAATTATTTATGTCACATTTCGATGTTATGATAATCATTTTATTTCATGATATTATGATCATGTTTCTCTTATGCATTATTTATACACTTATTTCCTAACATGTAAATTATTATTCTTGTTATTCCTTGTTTAATAAAATACTATGCATTATATATCACCCTTTTATTATGCATGTCATCAGGTTATCTCTTGCAATGCTATGTATGAAATAATGTGTGTAGTCGTGTAAAAGAAATTTTTTAATAAATATTTATATTTCATGATTTATGTTGTTAAGTAATTTTTATAACTCCCAAAGTAACTTGACCCACAAATATTCTATGTTTAATCATGTGATAATTTTATGTAGTAAATTATGTTTGTGTGTGTAATAATGAGTATTTTTGTTATAGTTTTTATCAATGAATAGATTAAAATATTTTTGGGACACGGATTTGAAACCCCTCGTGAATGTATTACGAATAAGAATGTGAATAATAAAAAAATCCCTGACTTTTTATAGTATTTATTACGTTTTTTATCCTGAAAAGACATCCCTATAAAAATATGAGCTGGTAGAGGCAGCTCTGGCCCATATGTATCTAGTGATAAAACCCAGAAACACCATATTGAGCTACACTCGAATGGGAACTGATGCACGAAAATGATCTGTTTGTAAGTTTTTTTTTCGAATATCCTTGTTTATATTTGTTGTAAAATACATAAACATGGAATTAATCATTATTAATGGAATAATAAAAATATCCTCCAAATATATGTTGGGAAGTATATCATGGATAACATAGATAAGCGAAGGAAATAAATGTAATTTATATGTTATCTATTTTTATCATTTTATTCCACTTTATGTGATACCCCTAACATTCATTTTATTCCAGACAATGGATAATAATAGGAGGAATCAGGCTAACAACCGATGTGAAGATCAATGTAATGACTATTCTAATTATATTCACAATCTGATGGTTGTGGAAATCACAATCATTGTCACAATACTCTCTCAGTTAACTCCGGATTTGAATTGAAACATGGGATAAGAGAAATATTCACACCCCCCCCCCAATGAAAGAACATGATGAAATTAAGAGATTCATGGGACAAATGCATGATAATTTTAATGGATCATATGATCTACAAATCCCTAAACAATGGATCAACTCACTTGAGAAGATATTCCGTATCCTTCAATGTTTTGAACATGAGAACGAACTTCTAGATTTTTATTTTATGGAGGGTGAATATGATCAGTGGTGGTCATTGATTAAAAATTTGAATCTTGAGGAGGAGATTGAGGAGTTGGAAAAAAGTATTTCCAGAATCAAATTTGAAAACTATTTTCCTATTACCTCCGAGTTATGATGAAAATGGGCTTCCATATCCATAAAAAAAGATTATGAATCCCTCAATTCATAAAGAGAAAATATCACAAGTATTGAATGATACACCTAATTAATTTCTGTTACAACCGAATTAAAGGTTGATTGATTCTTTTTTTGGATAATACGTAGCCAACAAAAAGCCCTAGTGATCTGTGACATCGAGTGTTATTAACAAATTTTTAGATGTACCCTCATGGGAGAAATAGAAATTAGAGAATATAAGGTGTATCATGAGGACCATAAGTGTACGATGAAATTTAATTCTGGTGGTCCAAATGATAAATCCAATGGTTCTATGATAATTTTGAACCCCACATTCCAATGGTTCAGAATAAATCTCCAATGAAATTTCATGAAGGGGACTAGGAAATGCATTAGGTGTGGAAGATAAGAGAACGTAGCCATTAACTAACGATACGAAAAACCCAACACTATGATATGGTATTGGATAAATATGGTCTTCCCAAAAAATGGTGTTCATTGCTTCAACTACAATAAACCATGGGACAATAGAAACTAGTTCCCCTAGATAAGGGTTTTCAGAGTCAACCAGCAACCTCCAAGGTAGTAAGGATGAGCTTTTTTCAATCACTTCCACTGATGTAGACCCCAATAATAAAGTGGTGATATATAATATAGTTATTTATTCATGAATTGTGAACATACTTTTTGATTCTCATTCAAAGTATTATTTTATATCAGAAACGTTTAGTATAACAATCCCAACACCACCAAAAATCATTTAATTAATGGTGTCACTGAGAATAGAAAATAGGTAAATCATTGCATCTCATGAATATAATTCATCCCCTATAATAATTTTTGGATTGATCTTCTCGGTGACCCTTGACATACTCCCTATGGATTAATATGACGAAATTCATGGCATGGTTTGACTTTCCATATATAGAGAGAAAAAAAATTCAAGGAGTGGGTAATCACTCTCCATAAGGCATATCGACCTTTGATTATGTACAAGTGCAAGGAGGATGAATCATATCGATCACCATCATCTCTATTGCGGATATTACTTTCCTGTGATCATGTGTATTTTTCTCAGATGATTTAGTCTAATGAATAAAACCTCAATGAAGACATGCATATTGTGAGGGAATTCATTGAATTGATTCTCAAGTAATTTCATAGTCTTCGTCATAGTGGAGAATTGTAATTCTCATTTGGTATTATACCTGGAGCATTTCCAATATCCAACACACTATAAACATTGGATATGGAGGAACATGAGGAGATGAAGAAACAAATACAGGAGAATCTAAAAAAGGGTTTGTACACCCATGTTCATTTCCATTGGGTGTACCAATCCTATTCATCATGAAAAATGATTGGTCAATGGGCATGTTCACCGATTAATGTGAGACCAAAAAAATCACCATAAAGAACAAGTATCCCTTGTCCCGAATTGATGACTTTTTTGATATGATATGTGGATAAAAATACTTTTCCAAGATGTAATTGGGGTTGGTATATTACCAGTTATGGGTGACGAAGAAGAATATCCCTAATAATACTTTTTGTACAATGAACATGCTCTATAAATTCCTAGAAATTATTTTTTGACTCACCAATTCTCCATAAATATTCATGGAAATGATGAATAGATCCTGTATAGATCACCTCAGATACATTTTTTTGGTATTTGTAGATTATAATTTTATGTACTACAAAACCAATGTGGAGCATCTGGAATGTCTAATAATTGTACTAGAGACCTTGAGAATGAATATTATATATTAAAAGTATAGTATGTGTGTGTTATTTTTGGAGGATGCCTCATTCTTGGGTCATATCATCACATGTAATGGGATATCTGTGGATCCCTCCATTTCACCTGCAATTGAGTGATGGTGGAGGCCAAAATTGGTAAAGGATATCCATAGCTACCAGTATAATTCCCCAGCCTTAAACATTACTTAATCTTGAGATATTTCAGGAATACCCATTTAGGATCTTTTCAGGTTTAGTGTTTTTGAAAATTAGATCATAAAACATGCACTAAATTCCACATTTAAACAAATTGGTTACATAAGAGTTATTATTCATTTTTTCATCAACAGAAACATATTTAAAATAAAACATCGATTATTTCTTGACACATCCTTAAAACTATCATCATAGCATGTACCATTCCCATGACCTGTGAAAACCATTTCAAAAAAACATGGGATGAGCATAAAAATCTCAGTAAGGGATATAAAAATATGGAAAGGAAAACATGATTACATGTATCCAAAAGATTAAATGAAATCACACTTTACTCATAAAACATAGTAACTTTAACATACCTCATCAAATCATGAATAAATCAAAGAAATCATAAGACATAAAGGTAACTCGAGGCATTCATAACATTCTTACGTAAGGAGTAAACCTGATGGTTATGATTGGAATACCCATCACAGTATATTCCCTAAATATATTCAGGGAAACCATAACGTTTATCTCCTTCGTGTTACCCAATTCATTAGAGAGCTATATCGGGCTCACCCACCCTTAGTTTATCACGGAACCACCCATCATCATAACAATGCCCAAGAACCATGACATAATCGTATCACATAAAACATGCATAAAGGAATCATAAAATTTCCACTTTTTAATCACTAGATATCAATACAGTACATAGATATAAAGAAATTATGAAAACCATTTTCCATACCAAAATCAAATAAAATTAAAACATGGTTTTTATTTTTCATTAAAAAAATGTTATGGCGTATAGAGGAAGCTGAATCTCAAATAATGGTCACGGCGGCGAAGAAGTCATTGTCCCTCATACGTACGACAAAAAAACATTCCCTTTTTTTGTTTAGTAAACGCTTTGTATAAAAAAGATTCTTTTTTGAATAAACATAAAAGTCAAAGGGGTTTATACAACGTATAAAATAATTTTGTGTTTAAAACAAAATATGCCTCAATGAAATGAGATTGAGACCAAGTCCAATACCTCTTGTCCGACTTGACTCGATCAATCTTTAATGTCCTGAATAATAATCTTAAGTTAATTTATACTTTCTTAAGAACCATTTTCAACTTCATTATTCCTTTTATATCACTTATTACCATGTTATGAACAATATGTAATTATAATGGTCATTTTGTCGATCATTTGTACTTGAGTCAACAATAAACTCTTTATAATTACAAGTTGTACATCTGGTAAAATATCTATTATATCCTGAATAGTATTCATGATTTAGATATCATATATATCATATATATCCAGTATATACATACATTTCTAATATTACATAACATTTAGAGGTAAGAAATGAAATGCACCGTTCATGGAAACGGTAATCCGTACGTATGCATGAACGCTACTTCTACTTCTATTTCTATTTCATATTTAATGGAATTAAAACATAATGATACATAATAGTATTATAATTCCAGTATGGTATCATATATAATATCATTACATATATCCTTTATATGTACCACATATGGTATTAAAGAATCAAATCACTTTGAGGGGGCGGTAGTCCGCACTTCCTAAAATGAAGATATCGCGTTTACCCATAATGGAAACTATAATGGTATGCCATAAATGATAAATACAGAAGATTAAGTAAAACCGAAACATATTACATATCATATATAAATATAGTGTCATCTTAATGGCCACCTTTGAAGGTGTTAAATGAATATTGAGCAATCATCATTTCGTGAGGCAGAAATTCACCATCCACTGAAACAGTATGTTCTTTAACCATTATATGTAGGTGTGTGTAAGTGTAGCTCGAATACTTATTATAACAACATAATATCATATTTCATATACCTGTTTTGTTACAAACTAAATGAATAAAAAGACTTTAGGGGTTTGGATAAGAAAAATAAAACAAAATAACACAAGTGGAGACATTACCTTTAAAATTGGGTAACTCCATTTGGTTTGAATCAAAAGGGTCTCTTAAAGAGATTAATACCTAAGGTAAGGTGTCTAGGATGTGGAGAGACAAAATGAGCAGATCTTGGCCGAGCCAAAAGCTTCAGAGGTGTTGGTTATGAGGTAGAGGTTGGGGCCTTTTATAAGAGGAGAGGAGGGGCACTCTTGGAAAGGTATAAAATGTTACTTTATTTTCAAATTAGTTTTGGATTCTAAAGATCCCACATTGATTTATTTCGATGATAAGGTGATAATGGTTAGAAATCACCCCATCCAATAGGTTTTCCACGTGTATAGGTCTTATATTTTAAATTATCTTTTCATTTTATTTAAATCATTAAATAATGAGGTAATCGCTGCATCATCATGGTGTAATATAAAATTTTATTTATTTACTGTCTAAAAATTATATAAAAAATACAATGACATAGTAATTATTTTTATCATTCCAATGACTATTTATGGTGTAATTGATAATTTATATAGACAAAATTAGAAAGGTTTTACTTAGGTGATACATTCATTGTTATATTTACTTTCTTTAAAAAATAATAAGACAAAAAGTCATTATCACACAAAAGTGATTCCATGGGGTCCCCAAGATTCACACAAGGGATTCCATGGTCGGAAATGACTCATAGAGCAGTATTAGGACACATGTTGTTGTCATTTCTTATTATTATGATATTATTTTATTATCCTTAACTACCCGATTACTAATTAATCAAGATAATTAACGATAATTACCGTCGTTACTATTCACAAAGTCCAAAAACAAAAGAGTCTTGATTACATAATTTGGACCTTATAATTAAAAATATGGAATCCATTTTACCGAATTCCAAACACATAAATTGCAATAATTAATTTAAAAATAATTCCCATTGTCAAAACAAATAGTGGGTTTTTTTAAAACAATATCTATGAAAAGAATGGCACTTTTTTATGCCCAATTCCAAATTGAAATTTATCCCAATTACCACCATTGAATTACATGGAAAAAATATATTCTATTTACAGTTTAAAACCAATTAAAAACATAATATAACCTTATAATTAAATTATATGAACATGCAGTTTGGATGTAAAATGTAGTATTTTTCAGTATTCATTAAAAAAATGAACATTGTTAGAAAAATACCAAAAATTCATCCAATGTAAATTTAAATGTCCCAATGAAAAATAATAAGTTTATTTTGACAAATAGATAATATAAAATTGTCAAAAAAATGATTTAAAAATGTTTCACCATTAAAAGGCGGTAAAACATTCTTTAAAAAATATTAGAGAATTCTATGCTTAAGATTGGATTTATTCCAATTTTAAGGCTCTAAATCACTATCTAATTAATAAATAGACATATATAAGAATATATATTATTCATTACTTACTTTGGATGATACATCCTTCCCCCCTTTAGAAAATTTCATCCCTGAAATTTATTTACTTATCGAATAAGTGTGGGTATTTATCCCTTATTGCATTTTCAGATTCCCATGTTGCCTCTTCACTCATGTGGTTTTTCCAAAAAACTATTACCTAATGAATCACCTTATTCTAAAACACTTTCTCCCTTTGGTCAAGAATCTGGACTAGTTGTTCATCATAAGATAGATTCTCTTCCAGGTGTACTGCCTATGGACTCAAAACATGAGATGGATCTGGAATGTACTTCCTTAACATTGAAACATGAAAAACATTGTGTACCTGAGATAAATTCGAAAGTAAAGCCACACGATATACAAACTGATCCAACTCTATACAGAATTTAATATGGTCCAATGAACCTTGGAATCAACTTTCCGTTCTTACCAAATAGGATCACTCTTTTCCATGTTGATACTCTGTGAAAAACATGATCACCTACCTCAAAAGAGAGATCCTTCCTCTTATTGTCTGCATAACTCTTCTACCTGCTCTGAGATGTTCTCATGTGTTTCTGTATTATCTAAACTTTTTCTGCTAATTTTTCTACCAATTCTGGTCCCATCAGCATTCTATCACAAACTTCATCCCAGAAATTTGGTGTTCGACACCGCTTCCCATATAATGCCGCAAATGGTTCCATCTGCATACTGGATTGAAAATTGTTATTATAAGAAAACTCAACCAAAAAAAGATGTTGTTCCCAACATCCCTGATATTCCATCGAACAAACATGTATCATATCCTCCAATGTCTAAATCATTAGTTCTGAATTCCCATCGGATTGAGGATGAAAGGCCGTACTAAAATTTAATTCAATACCCAACGAGTTATGAAGGCCTTTCCAAAAGTTAGAAGTGAACTTGGGATCACGATCAGATTCAATAGAGAGGGGAACTCCATGTAACCTCACTATCACATTAAGATACAAAATAGAAAGTTGATCTAGATGAAAGGTATCTCATATATCAAGGAAATGAGCAGATTTAGTCATGAGATAAATAATAACCCATCTTGCCTTATTACATTGAGGTGTCTTCTGCAATCCCACAATGAAGTCCATAGATATAATTTCTCATTTCCACTCTGGCACTAGTAAATGATGAATCATCCCATTCGGTATCTTCTACTCTGCTTTAACCTGTTGACAAGTCATACTCTTCATAGTAAAATCAGCAATATCTCTTTGTATTCCATCCCACCAGTAATACTCCTGAAGATCCTTATACATCTTTGTACTGCCTGGATGAACTGAAAATGGAGAACTATGAGCTTCACAAAACCACTCTCTCTTCAACTTTGAATCACAAAGAACACAAAATCTCTTCCCAAATCTCAAAACACAATCATTATCAATGTTGAATTCAGGAAACATACCCTTCTGAACCATCTCTACCTTTTCCTGTAACTCACTGTCTTGCTTCTGTGCTTGCTTAATTCTGTCTGATAGAGATGATTTCACTGATACCTGAAATAAAACACAAATACAACCTGCACCAACAACATCTATTCCAATGTTCATCAAATCCTTAACCAAAGGATCACGTTCCAAACTCATCATTATTAATGAAGCATTACTTTTTCGACTCAAAGCATTGGCCACTTTATTTGCTTTTCTCGAAAAGTAATGAATTGTACAATCATAATCCTTGATTAATTATAGCCATATCCTATGTCTCATGTTCGATTCAATCAGAGTGAATGTATACTTTAATCATTTGTGATCGGTATATATTTCACACTTTACTCCATACAAATGATGCCTCCAAGTTTTTAAAACAAAAACAACAGTAGCTAATTCCAAATCATGTGTAGGATAATTTACCTCATGAGTTTTCAAATATCGTGAAGCATAAGCAATTACCTGATCATTATGCATTCAGATAAAACAAAGTCCTTTCAATGAAGCATCATTGTAGATAACAAACTCCCCATTCTTTGAAGGTAGTGCCAAGACTGGAGAATTCACCAATCTTCTTTTCAGTTCCTGAAAAAAATCATCCCATTCTTTTGTCCAGATAAACATAACACCCTTCCGAGTTAGCTTAGTCATTGGACTAGATAACTGGGAAAAAATTCTAAAAAACCTTTGGTAATAGCCTGAAAAACCAAGGATGCTACGAATCTCAGTTACTTTTTTGGGTCTTGGCCATTCTTCAACAAACTTTGTTTTTGCAGGATCAACAGTTATCCCATCTTTAGAAACAATGTGACCAAGGAAAAAAATATTCAACCAAAAATCACACTTTCTGAATTTCCCATACAATTTATTTTCTTTTAAGGAATTCAAAATATCCCTTAAATGACTTTCATGCTCCTCTTTACTTTTAGAAAACAGCAAAATATCATCAATGAAAACAATAACAAACATATCCAATAAATCATGGAAAATTCTATTCATAAGGTTCATTAATATAGCAGGTGCATTGGTTATCCCAAAAGGCATAACCCAAAAATTCATAATGTCCATATCTTGTACAAAACACGGTCTTTGGAATATCTGCTTCCTTTACCTTCAACTGATGGTACCCTGATCTCAGGTCAATCTTTGAAAAATACTAAGCTCCCTGGAGCTGATCAAAATAATCATCGATACGAGGCAAAGGATTTTTGTTCTTAACAGTGATGTTATTTAAGGCACTATAATCAATGAAAATTCTCATAGAACAATCTTTCTTTTTAACATATAAAATAGGGGCACCCCATGGTGATGTGCTATGTCGAATGAAACCTTTCTCTAATAAATCATGTAATTTATCCTTCAACTCTAAAAGTTCAATTTGAGCCATTCGATAAGGGGTTTTCGAAATTGTCTTAGCATCAAGAACAAAGTCAATAGTGAACACAACTTCCTGATCTGGTATTATTTCCAGGAAACTCATCAGGAAAAACCTCAGGATACTCATTTACCACGGCCACGTCATTAATCTGAACAGTACCTTTGTTTTCATCAATATGTGCAAGGTAACATTAATTTCCATATTTTAGTAGTTTCTCAGCCTCTTGATATTTTATCAACAGTAAGGGTTCATTCTTGTACACAAACTGAAATTCTTTCTAAATGAAAACTTCTTTAGCTCTACAGTCAATCCTAGAATGGTAAATAGAGAGTCATTCCATACCTAGGATAACATCAAACTCTTGTAGAGGTAAAACAATAAGGATTGATAGTATGTTCTTTCCACGTATAAGGATAAGAAGATGCTTATAAATTCTCTTTGCCACAACAATTCCCCCAGGTGTTTTTACCACAAGTTCAAGAGTCATTTCTTGAGATGGTATTCCCATTTTACTAGAAATGTTTTCAGAGATGAAAGAAGGTGTAGATCCTGAATCAAACAACACACTGGCATAATCTGAAAAAACAAAAAATGTACCTAATACCACTTCATTTGATGTCCCAACATCTGCTGAAGTAGTTGCAAAGGATTTCACCACCTCGTTCTGCTTTTAGTATGACTGCTTCCCATAACTCGAGCTCTTTGTCGGACACTCATTTCCATATTAACCCATCTCATTGCACATAAATCTTTTCACTAACTATAAATGAAATTGGGTCTTACCATCACCCTGATATTTTTGAGTGAAATCATGAGCCTTCTGTCCCATCATACCGCATCGATAGCACTTTACAGAATTCAGAAGACATTCTCCAGCATGCCTTTTACCAAATTAATCACAAACTGAAATTTATTTTTATTACCATCTGTCCTTTTTGAAGAATTTTTTCCTTTCTCCTGCCACCTCAGTCTCTTCTTCTGCTGGCTGTTATAGAACCCTTGGTCATCCGCAAACTCCATTTCCAACTTCTCAGCACATCTACGAAGATTTTAATATCTCTTAAACTCACGAGAAGCTAAATCCCTTCAATATTTTGGGTTTAAAACAGAGTAAAAATGATTGATTTTACTATCAAGGTCCCAGATAAAATTTGGAGCATACCTTTCCAATCGATTGAACCTTTCTTCATAAGCAGCCACTGAGTCTTCCTCTTACCTCAATTCCAAGAATTGTTTTTCCATCCTAAGTCGAACAGCCTTAGGAAAATACTTCTCAAGAATCATACCTTTGAATTCATCCCAGTCGAGAGTATCAATCTCATCAGTGTCTTTGATATTTTTAACCATCGACCACCACTGATATGCTTCACCCTCTAAACGGTAAATAGAAAGACTAACCTTTTGATTGTCTTAACACCACATGACATCAAAAATATTCTCCAGGGCTTTAATCCAGCCATCAGCTAGCACAGGGTCAGACGATCCTCTGAATTATGGGGGATGTTTCCTCATGAAATTTTCCACCACTGACATGTTCCTCTATGGTAGATCTGGCTGATCTCGTTCATGGATACCGCCACCATTTATCGCTTGATTCAACTACTCCATTGCTGCAACAAACTGTTCAGTTCCAATTCCAACCATCATAGAATGTTGATTCGGAAGTTCATTTCTATCTGTATGCCTTCCTAGCACTGCTACCCTGTTTCCTCTACGAAAAAACATTATGAACAATCATGTCTTAGATGAAGCAACATGGTAATCTTTAAATGCTATATCATTTCAATTTGACAATAAAAAAATATTATTGGATAATAATTTAATAGAATTCAAAGTCCTAAAGTTATCTAAACTGGCCTCTAATACCAACATTAAGGCCCAAGCCTTAAACATTACTTAATCTTGAGATATTTCAAGAATACACTTTGAGGATCTTTTTAGGTTTAGAGTTTTAGAGAATTAGATCATAAAACATACACTACATTCCACATTTAAACAAAGTGGTTACATAAAAGATATTATTCATTTTTCCCATCAATAGAAACATATTTAATATAAAACATGGATTCTTTCTTGACACTTCCTTGACACAATCATCATATTATGTAACATTCCCTTGACCTTTGAAAAACATTTCAAAAAAACTTGGGATGAGCATAAAAATCTCAGTAAGGGATATAAAAATATTGAAAGGAAAACATGAGTACATGTATGTATAAGAATCAATGAAATCATACTTTACTCATAAAACATAATCACATTTACATACCTCATCATATCATGAATAAATCATAGAAATCATAAGACCTAAAGGTAACTTGAGGCACTCATAACATTCTTACGTAGGGAGTAACCCTCATGGTTACGTTTGGAATACCCATCACAGTACATTCCCTAAATCTCTTTAGAGAAACATTGATGTTTAACTTCATTGCGTTACCCAATGCATTGGAGAACTATATTGGGCTCACCCGCCCATAGTTTATCACGGAACCACCAATCATCAAGTCAATGCCCAAGAACCATAACCTAATCGTATCACATAAAACATGCATTCTCGAAACTCTACATTTCAACTTTTCAATCACAAGATATCAATAGAACACATTGATATAAAAACATTATGAAAACCATTTTCCATTCCAAAATAAAATTAAAGTAAAACATGGAATTTATTATTAATTAAAAATTTTATGGCTTGTAGATGAAGTCGAAACTCAAAATATGGTCACAGCGGCGGAGAAATAGTTGCCGGTGCATACGTACGACAAAAATACATTTCCTTTTGTCGTTTATTAAACGCTTCGTATAAAAAATATTCCTTTTGAATAATAAAAAAATTCAAAGGGGTCTATACACCATATAAAATAAAGATGTGTATAAAACAAAATAAGCCTCAATGGAAGGAGATTGAGACAAAGTCCCATACCTTGGGTCTGACTTGACTTGATCGTTCCTTAACGTCCTAAATAATAATCTTGAGTAAATTTATACTTGCTTAAGAACCTTTTTAAAGTTAATTATTCCTTTTATATCACTTATTAACATGTTATGAACAATATCTAATTATAATGGTCGTTTTGTCGATCATTGGTACTTGAGTCAAAAATAAACTGTTTATAATTACATGTTGTTCATGTGGTAAAATGTCCATTATATCCAGAATTGTATTCATGATTTAGATATCATATATAACATATATGTCCAGTATGTACCTGCATTTTTAATTTTACATAAAATTTAGAGTTATGAAATGAAATGCACCGTTCATGGAGATGGTAAGTCGTACATACGCATGAACGCTACATCCATTTCTATTTCATATTTAATTGAATTAAAACATAATGATACATAATATTATTATAATTCTAGTATGGTCTCATATATAATATAATTAAATCTATCATTTATATGTAACACATATGGTATTAATGAATCAATTCACATTGAGAGGGTTGTAGTCCGCACTTCCAAAAATGAATATATCATGTTTACCCATATTGGAAACCATAATGGTTTTTCATAAATGAAAAATAATGAATCTTAAGTAAAACATAAACATATTATATATCATATATAAATATATTGACATCTTAATGGCCACCTTTTAAGGTGTAAAATAAATATTGAAAAATCATCGTTTCGTGAGGCAGAAATTCACCATCCATGGAAACAATATGTTCTTTAACCATTAGATGTAGGTGTGTTTAATTGTTGCTCGAATCCTTCTTATAACAACAACATAGTATATTGAAGATACTGGTTTTGTTACAAAATAAATGAATAAAATTTGTTTAGGGGGTTGGAGAAGCAAAATAAAACAAAAGAACCAAGGTGATTACATTACCTTTAAAATCGGGTAACTCCTATTGTTTTGAATCAAAAGGGTTTCTTGAAGAGCTTCCTGCCTAAGGTAAAGCTTCTCAGATGAGGAGAGGGATGTGGAGAGAAAAAATGAGCAGAGATTGTCCGAGCCAAAGGCTTGAGAGGTTTGGGTAAAGAGTTAGAGGTGGGGGCCTTTTATAAGAGGGGAGGAGGGGCAATCTTGGAATTGTATACAATATTACATTATTTACAAATGAGTTTCGGATTTTAAAGGTCCCACATAGATGTATTTATAGGATAAGGTGATAATGGTAATATATCCCCCCATCCAATAGGATTTATACCTGTTTAGGTCTTAGATTCTACATTATCCTTTCATTTTATTTAAATCGTTAAATAATGAGGTAATAGCTACATCATCATGGTGTCTTATAAAATATAATTTATATAGTGACTAAAAATTATAAAAAAATACTATAATATATGAAATATTTTTATCTTTCCAATGAATATTTATAGTCAAATTTATCATTTATGTAGACAAAATTAAAAATGTTTTACTCTGGTGATACATTCTTTGTTATATTTAGTTTATTTAAAAAATAAAAAGATAAAAAGTCATTATCAAACAAAAGTGATTCCATGGGGTCACCATGTTTGGTAAAAGGCATCCCATGGTCGGAAATGACACATAAAGTAGTATTATGAAACATTTTGGGGTCATTTTTTTTATTATGATATTATTTTATTATCCTTAACTACCAGATTACTAATTAATCAAGATAATTAACGATAATTACCGTCGTTACTATTCACAAAGTCCAAAAAGAAAAAATTCTTTATTACATTATTTGGTCCCTATGATTAAAAATATGGAATCAATTTTACCAAATTAAAAAAACAGAAATTGCAATAATTATTTTAAAAATAGTTACTTTTGTCAAAACAAATAGTGGGTTTTCTTGAAACAATATCTATGAAAAGTTTGGCACTTGTTTATGCCCAATTACAAAGTTGAATTAATCCCAATGACCACCATTGGATTACATGTTAAAAATATATTCTATTTAAACTTAAAACCCAAATATGAAGATAACATAACCATATAATTAAATTAGATGAACATGTAGTTTTGATGTAAAATGCAGTTTTTTCACTATTCATTAAAAAATGAACATTGTCAGATAAATACCAAAATATTATTCAATGTAAATTTTAATGTCCCAATAATAATGAATATGTTTATTTTGACAAGTATAGATTATAAAATTGTCAAAATATTGATTTCTTAATGGTTCCCCTTCAAAAGGAGGTAAACAATCTTTTATAAATATTAGAGAATTCTACGCTTAAGATTAGATTTATTCCCATTTTAAGCCTCAAAAACACTATCTAATTCATAAATAGACATAGATAATAATATCTATTATTCATTACTTACTTGGGATGTAACAACTGGGGGTTAGAGGTATATTATAACTGATTTGTGTGAAACTTCGTCATAATTTTCCAACCTTCATACCTAGCTAACATGGAAGGGAATAAATATTTTTTGGAGTGATGAATGTGATATTAGTTTCATGGTGATAAAAAAGAGGCTTCTCACTGCACACTTTTTCACACTAACAAGTGGGGAAAATTTTGTGGTGTTCAGTGATGCTTCAAAGAATGTAATGGGAGATGGGTTGATTAAAAATCACATAGTATTTTTTATTGGCTTAGAGGTAATATAATGTTAATGAGAAAAACTATCCAACAAATGATATAAAGTAGGCGGATGTAATCATTGCATTGAATAATTTGGAAACATAACCTCTTTGGGGAGATGTGTGAAATATTTAAAGACCACAAAATCCTCAAGTATATATTCACCCATAAATTCTCGAACATGTTCTAACAACGATGGTTAGATCTGATCAAAGACTATGATTTCTCAATACAATACAACCATAACATATAAAACTAGGTGGCCTATTCTCTATATAAGAAGGACCCATCGAATCTATCGATGTTGGGAATTGAAAAGGATCTAATATTCTTATATTTGATGAAGATGGGTATGGGAATCATAAAGAAATGAACATCATTAATACATTCACAAATGATTGTTCAACCATATTTTTTGGAATGTTTAATGGATGTCAAATATAAAATGAGGTAGTTCAAAATAATGTGGAAACTATCTGAATAGGAAATTCCCTGGAGGTCAATGTTAATGATGAAGGAATTGTGCTATTTAGGACATGGTTATGTGTCCCATAAAATCTAATGTTAATGAATGAATTTTTGGATGATGCACATAGTTATAAATTCACCATTCTTCCCTGAATCCAAAAGATGTATCAAGATATACAAGAGAATTATTTGTGGGATAACATGAAGATGGAGATCATTGAGTATACAACAAATTTCCTAGTTTCTCAGCATTTGATGTCTTAGAGGAAGATTCCTAGTGGGATGATGCATCCATTAACAATATTAGCATGTAAATGGAAGAATATAATAATGGGATTTTTAACTAGACTTTTGAAGACACCCAATGGAAATAAAGTTATCATGGTTGTTGTCGATCATCTTACAAAGACTCCACACTTAATTTCTCTTCGATATGATTTCTTATTAGATCAACTCGCTCATATATATATATATATATATATATCTTATATATGGTAAGGCTTCATAGAGTACCACTATCTCTTTTATCATATCGAGATCAACGATTCAACTATATGTTTTGGATGAGTCTCTAACATGCTCTTAATACTTTTTAAATCTTTAGTAATGATTACCATCTACAAACTGATGGCCAATATGAGTTGACTATCCAAGAAATTGAGGAAATGTAGATATCATATATCACTGGATATCAAAGGATTGTGGGATCAGAATATTCCCCTGGTTGATTTCTCTTACAAGAATAATTTACAATCAAGCATCCAGGTGGTTCCTTATGAATCCCTTTATGGGAATAGGATGAGAACACCTACATTTTGGGATTAAGTTTGGGAGAAAAATTCATATGTGCAAAAATGGTCGAAGAAATGTTATAGAAGGATAAGACCATCCGACCACACATTAAAGCTACTCCGAGTCGACAAAAGATCTATACAGATAATCATCGATGATACCAATAGTTTGATTTAAGTGACCTAGTATTCATCTGTATCTCACCATGGATAAGAGTTATGATATATGGTAATAAGGTAAATCTTAGTCCAATTCCAGCAGTCATTTTGAGATCCTTGATCAAATTGTAGTAGTTTCAGATTGACAATAACTACCAGTGAATCAGTATCATGTACAAGATGTATTACCTGTATAACTCTTGGTGAGGTAAAAACTAGACCCATTACATGTATTCAATACATAATTGTTACCATCAGAGAATGATATCTCATATGAGGAATCGATGATGAATATCATATATATTTGGGAAAATGCAATGTGAAATATGATAATTCACCTTCTCTTGTTGTTGTGGACAAACCAAAAATTTTAAGAACAAATATGGGAATTAGAGATATTGATGATGTAGAGTTACCCTCATCAGTTTTAGTGAGGTTAATGTAATTTTTGAAGGTGAAATTACATGAATGGGGATGATTATAATGTACCAAACTATTATTATTGAAAAAATTTCATGATCTAATTTAATTGAAATTATATAAAATGGTAATGTCACATATGAACATCCATGGTTTTATGTTCTTGGATTTCAAAATATATTTAGGAGGTGTTAACATTTTTAATATAGTTGTGGAACATTGACCACATGATTAGGATAAACATATGAATTTAATAAATCCAATTTACTCAGACAAAGGATGTGATTAGCTCATCTAGTAGAATTGATCCATATGAAGCCTATATGTTTGAGATCGTAAAGGATATAGCATCACTATGATTATCTCTTGAACATGCCCAAGATAATATTCAACAAATTAATCTGGAACAGAAGGACCTACGAGAGAAATGGATGTTAATAGAGATTACCACCCTAGCGATGTTATTTGAGCCTTCCCTAGAGTATAACACCATTGAACACAATACCATTAGGTATTATGTGAGTTTTATAAGGGGTTATGTAAAAATAACATAGTTATATGATTATATGAATTATTTTGGTATATAATAAATAATAAACTTTCATTTAATTATTATTACTTTGCAAATAATTTTTAAATCGAAAATAGTGTTTTTTAGTTAATATTCAGTTAAGATATAAATTTTGATGAACTAATGATTTTTTAATTAAATACTATTTTAATAAATTTTTATTAATAAATTTTTTTTACTATATATAAATTATTATCTATTTTTTATGAATACAATTGTAATTTTTATTTATGTTTTAATGTTGTTTTTTATAACAAAATAATTTTCTATAAAGGTTAGTTTTAATTATAAAATAAAAAAATCACATATTTAGAAAATTACCTAGATAAAATATATAAAAAACATTTAATAAGGACATTCAATTTATCATATACTGAGTTTTTCTTAATTTTCCGAGACAGTCATGTTTTTTGGTAAAGATTATATAACTTATAAAGATATAATGTGTTTTATGAAATCATAGTGACCCAATAGTGATATAATGAAATACAATAATATTTTTTTCATCCAATATATGGTTTATCATTAAAAAATTGTATTTTATATTTTTTTGTTAATTTTACAATTCTTTAGTGGACCCTCCCAGACTTATAAACTATTTTAACAATTTAATATTATTTAGTTGTTAATGTTACTAATCTCAACAAAAGTAAGGCTAATATTTTAATAAATTAATTATTTGGCCTTATAAAATAATTTCCCCACTCCCATTTGGAAAAAACCATGGGAAATAACCATGGGATGATTTTTTTTGATTAGTTTAATTTGTATTGTCCAAAAACTAAATAATAATGTATTTAGTATCCTTTCATATATAAACCCACTAAATCTCTCATTCCTCATCACTCAAACAATTTATAGCTCGATGAAATCATGGATTATTCCCCCTTAAATCCAACCAAGGGTCCCCAAGGTAACATTTATCCTCTCTCATGGCTCTCCTAAGCCATTGGGATAACAATTCCAAGTAAGTTACTTCTTCCTTTCTCATTTTTTTGTGAATTTCCATCTGTTGTTTTTCCCAATTATTTTCTATTAAAAATGTTGTGGAATTATTTCACACATCCCCTATACATCATTCCTTATGTTTGAATGATGTGATACCACTTTTTTCTCTCATTAATGCCTTCCATGTACACCAGTTACCATACTGAAATTCTATAATGGGTTTCTCTATCATCATTTACATTGAATAGATTAATATATATTGTGCATATAAATTCCATTAAGTATTTTTGTACATCTATCTATATGAAACTATTACATTCCATTTCATGGAAATATTATTAGGTACCCCTTTCACTCTTATCTACAATTTTTATGAATTCTTATGTCGTGCAACTATGTTGCCGAAATTTCATTGTTATTTTCCAATCCAAAGTCATTGTGTCGGGAATACCATTTTCATTTCCCTATAAAGGATAATAACCTTTAGACACATTTTCATAATGATTATATAGTTTCATGTATGTATTCCACATTCATTTATGTTGGATTAAATGGATATTTTGAAATATTCTAGGCATTATGATTTAGGAGGGACAGTTATGCATGAATTGAAATGATTATGAAGGGTTTTCCCGATTGGTGCTCCAATTCATTAGGTAAAGATTAATATAATGATACATAAAGTGAAATAAGGGTTTACTCATTCTAATTCAATTTCAATTAGATTTTACTCATTCTCTATGTGCAATGAGCCTTGGAACATGCTAAAATAATGTTTAATGATGATGACACATTTCCATGTTTTGATAATCATGATATATAATGAATTTAGGTTCATGTCTCTACAGTGCGCCATTGATAAGCCTATTTCCTAAAATGTACTGCACTTATCATCTTATTCCTTCTTTACTCGATTATTGTGCTTTATAACTCATTTTTTTCTTATGCATGTCCTCTGGTTAACCCATGCAATGCTATGTACGAAAGAATGTGTGTGGTCATGTAAAAGAAGTATTCAAAAATGATATAAATTTCATGTATTAATTTTTTATGTAATGATCCTATGAAGCAAAGAAACTCTACCTCTCAATCAACTATATTGTATCAAGTGAATATTTTATTAAAAATTATATTTTTATGCGTGTAATAATGATTAGGATTTATATATATATTTTTTCATTCAAAATGATGACAAACCATTTACAAAAAAATGATTAAAAATGAATAAAAATAATATATATATATATATATATATTAGGTACTATAGGGTAGAAATAAAACAAAAAACACAAATAAACCTCACCCAGTTGATAATGGACTGGTCGATGCCCCCCAATGTGAAAACCCACCAATATTTAATAGCCATATAGATCTCTTTTTTTAGATATTGGCCCTATGACCCTTATAACATATATTCAGTCCACCTTGACCCCTATTCCCTAACATTATCATTCATCATTGTTCGATTCATCACAATAGATAGGGCCTCCCCTATAGAACAATGATGGACCGGCCCCGACCTTTCCATGTGTTTATATTATCTCACTGAACGTTAGAGTTGATTGCAATAAATGATTGTCAGACCAACACGCTCACCTCTAAATAGGTGGTTTCCAATACCAATCAATGGTCAAAATGTATAACATAATATTATCTCTCTGGTCATTATACAGACATAGAAAATTCATTGAAAGTTGTTCCTGGACTACTGCAATGCCAACAGTATTGTCGTGTGAATCCATCATTGGCGTTGGAGTGCTGCCACCATCTCTCATTGGTCTAATAGGATGTTATTCCCAAAAAATCTATGATGAATAGTTTTCTACAATCATAAATACACAATCCTACTATCCAATTCGAATTTTTTCATCCCTGAAACATGCAGCATGAGACCCGTTGTCATCCATGCAACAACGCCACCATCAAACTGTCATCGTCTTTTATTGGCATGCACTGTCAAGACTGCAAAGCATAACCATCTACAACCCAATCTATCATTATCGATCATCATCAAATAACATCACAATAATTTAATATGGATTACATTAAAAAAATGGTTTTTGGATGGTGTACGTTAGGGTTCAATTTTAGGCAAAAATATTGAGGGTTGGAGATGGTCTTATAGGAATCAATTATATGTATTTCAAAAATATTTAAAATATTAGTATATAATAAATAACAGTGAATAAATATTAATAATATAATATAAATACATATTTGAAATATTTAATCTTTAAAAATAAATATGTTAAAAATTTATAAATTGATTAAATATAAAAAATAATAAATTAATAAAATATCAAATATGGAAAACATTTTCCATGAAATAATATTAAAAATGATGAAATTAAATGAAATACAAGTCAAAAAATATTAAAAAATTTATTCAATATAATAATTAATGAATTGAAGACATATAAAATTGAACAATATTCTTTAAATAAAAATTACAATTATTGATAATAATTGAATTATGAAGTATATTATTTGTATATCATTACTAGAAATTGTATCAATAGTGACCGACATTGGCATTGTTTATTGGTATATTGAGACAACATTGACATGAAAATTGGTGGTTGAATTAGGCCCATCGTTGTACGGAAATTGTGACCGACAATGGAGGTCTATGTAGGTGACTAAATGCTCGGTCGAATAGTGGTCTCTATTGGGCTGAGCTATAGCGACGACCAACAGCGACTTACAATAGCACTCGCTAGATCCGGAAAAAAAATGGACCCATTACCGACTGTAAATGGATGTCGGTTACATTATTTTTTTAATAAAATTCAATGATGCTTCTCAAATAGTATAATGTAGCATAAATAGGGATAAAATTTGAAAAAAAACAATTTAAAACAGCAAAAACACCAAGATACTCAAAAACAATAAATGACAGATGTACTTATTCATATACAGAGATCCAAATAACTCTTAACCATTCCAAAATTATCCTTTAATAAACCTACAATAATATAGAAATAAAATAACTAATCAACAGAAATTAAATTTGGAATTATTTATTCAGTTACTGTATATATATATTAATCAAATTGGTTTGATAGGCTATTATTGAATTTGGGAATTTGTCCAATTGGCCTGTCTCCATCTAGTTAAATGGATAGTAGTCCAATATACTAATATTCCTATAGTACATTTGATAATTAGTCCAATTGGATAGTATTCCATTAGGCCAATAGCCTAATAGGTCATTAGTCCAATACGATATTAGGTAATTAAGACAATATTTTATTTGGCCAATTGGGCATTATGTTATTGGGTCATTAGGACAATGTGTTTTTGGGACGCTATTAGGCCGTTAGGCCATGGGTAGGCCATTTGGGTATTTTTAGCTCATTAGGATGTTCTTATGATGTCGGGTCGTTCTTCTGTTATAGACTATTGTTTTTCCATTGGGACGTTGTTTGACCATTGGGTATCCCAAACACCCTGATCCCCCCTCCCCCCACACTCACCTTAGACATCCCCCCAGGCCTAACTACCCCCCCCCCCCACTCACCCCGAACAGCCCACCCACGCCACCTCTAGATACCCCCCAACCACCAGTCAGTTCGCACACACCCGAAAAGCCACCCCCAAACAAAATCTCCCCTAGACACCCCTAGATCCCCCCCCCCCACTCACCCCGGAGAGCCCCCCCCCCCACAGACATAAGAAAACTCACCCAAGAAACCCCCTCATACAACATTGTGAAAGCTTCCTACTAATCCTGTAAAGTTGAAGCATAGGGAATATAAGTCTAAAACATGTTTTTTCCAACATATTATGTCTTAGTACATGTCCTGTATCTGCAAAATAATTATTGATGTTATCCCTTTTTGGATTACACAACATTCAATAAAAGCCTAATTTAATGAAAACTCGTATATTGAGGTTTTCTGTTGGAAGGCTTTCATGAATGCATCTCCATGAAAGATATAAAAAGGATAGAAGAATCCAATATCTCATTAGAGGATTTTCCTAGAAATTATAATGCACCTACATAGATGTTTTAGAGGCAACATTTTATGGTAACCATCCACTGGGTGAATGTTCCTATAATAAGTATATTTAACATGGATAAAAGTGTGATTTAGGATGATATATCCTTAAATTCATCCATATTATTATCTAACACCCATCCATTTATCCTTAATCAGTATAGTTGGGTTTGGTGAGGGATCGAGTGAATTTATTAACACAAATAGTTGCATGCTTTTCAAATTATCTAACCAGAAATTGATGAAAGAGTTGATGTTGAATAGTTAGTGGGTGGTCATTGTAATCATAGAAAATTAATACATGAGAGCATGAAAAATTGATGAGTAAATTTAATTGATATTTTAATCATTTAGACTATTTATAAATTCTATTCTTAGAAAATAAATATCCCCATACTTCTCAATAATGAGACTCCACGTAGCATGTAAAAATTAAATGAATTTTTCAAAAAATTTTACATTTCCGTGATGTTCAACAGGTTGAAATCCCACTCCCAATCCAGACTAACTTCCCCCCCAGACAGCCACCACTCCAATACTCCCCCGAACAACTCACCCCAAATCGTTCCCTAGAAAGCCCCCCTACTGACACAACTCCTCCTCCTCTACCTAGTATCCTCCAACATTATATTCATTTTCATTTACAGATGCGCAATGTGTCAATTTGATTATTAAAAATTTAAAACCAACACCTGACTCAGTATACATGACTATTAATAGTCCAATAAGACAATGTTGTTCATTTTGAGATTAGTTCATTTTTTCATTTTGTAAAATGGCCATTTGGCCATTTGGTCATTAGGACAATAGGCTTACATTCCATTAGGTCAAATAGGACTATAGGCTAGTTGGTCATAAACCCATTCATCCCATAGGCCAATAGGCATTATGTCCATTCGACCATTACTCTAATATCATGGTAGGTCATTCGACCCTTTAGCCAATAGGCCATTGGGCCATTAGGCCATGGGGCCATTGGGACATTAGGCCATCTGACCACCAATCTTATTTCATATCCTCCAATGGATATTCCATGAAATTATCTATCACAATAACGTATCCAAGTACAAATCATACACTTAAAATTAAAAAACTGTGGAGTTTTTAAAAACAAAAATTGTTCTAATCCCCATTAATAGTACATTTTAGGTGTAAATAAATATATAACATTAATTAATTAAGAAATATAAAAGGAACTGAACTCATTAATATGATATGTAATGTATGGTAATGCCAGATACCTCCATCCGGTGTGACAGGGGAATACAAGCCATAAAAATTATATTGATTTTAATAATGAAAATAATATAAATTTAATAAATAAATTCAGTATAAACATTCTTTGTATAATCCCTACATCATCTCCCGAACACAGAAATTATTGAGGTGTTTTAATCATAGTGATCAATTGCACATTTACCTCCCCAAAAGCGTGAAAATGTGCCCCAAAATATGAATTTTGTGATGTCATTTGAGAAATAGCAGGAATAGAATCCTCAGTACATGATACAAAAAAACGAGGAATCTGTGTTCCATTTCTCAAATGACATCCATGCCCGTCATGACACATAATGTGATGTAATATCTCATCCGTTGGCATGGGAAGTTGTAATTGGTCATCTAGAAGATGTTCTAACATAGATTCAAATTGATCCTGTGAAATATTTAAATATATATAAATATATATGTTTATATAAACATGCATGTAAGTATTGGTAATTAGTACAAGAACTTACTATAAGAGATACAGCCTATAGATCATTTCGATCAAGAGTTCTCATCGACACTGACATTTTATCAGTTAGTGAAACTTTATCTCATAACTTTATACCAATAAAATAAAAAAATATGATATATATCCATACTAGATAATAAATTAAAATATTAATATTATATACATCATGTCCGATCTGACACACATGAATAGTCCCGAGCCTTTGAGGTCGTCCATATAACACTCAATTCTCAGAATGATGTGTTGACACCTCCTACAATCAAATAATAAAAATTTCAATAAAAAATAATGTCACACATTCTTGAGAATATATATACAAAAATAAATATACTAATAGAAAAAACTCAATAGAAAATTACGCAATTGAGATGTGACATTGATATGGGAGAACACCTCTCAAGATTTTTTCCAGACTGTTTGGTGATCCCACGTTTGGTTCCAAGTTCTTGCTATTGATTTTTCATTTAACATATTTCTACATCTTACATCATTTTCCCATACACATCGATCGAAACTCAGCGGGGAACACTTTCATATTATTCAATTTATGAAAAAAATCACACATGTTTATATTTATTATGCATAGGGAAGAAACTAAAATGGTCTTCTTACCTAAACTTCCATCTAATTCAAATCTAATGTATCCTGATGGATAGAAGCCCAATGATGTGTGGTCAATAGATATAGATGTGGGTCACATATCATATGATCAATATAATGGAAAAATTTAGGGGTAGTGAGTCCCACATGATGAAATCTATAATCAAATAAAACATTAATGGTCGGGTAATAATTCCATGAAGAAATACCATGACTAGGGCCTCTCTCGTTAAAGGAAGAAGTGGTAAAGTGTTATCATATTGAAAACAATTTTATATATAATTTGATAAATGATAATATATATATATATATATATATATATATCAATTAAAAACAAAAATAAACACGGTTACATTCCATCATACCTCGACCTTGAGAAGTAGATGGCTCAGATGGATGATGTTGATGTGCTTCATGTTCCACAGATATTCCTGCAATGGTAGAAAACATTAGTAAAGAAAACATCCAAAGTGAAAAACACATAAATAGGATTGTTTTTTAAAAAAAATGTACATTTTAAAAAAAATGAGGTATAGAATAATTAGTTGTGATTGGGTTTCAAAAATTAAAAAACCTAACATGACAAAACTAGTGATATGTAAAATAAAAGTCTTGTACATAGATGGTTATTTTAAAGGGAACTGATTTTGGTGGCAGGATTCCCGCAAGGGGGGACGTCTGAGAAGGTTTGGGAGTGGGGGAGGGTGCTTTCCCATGTGGGGTTAGGAGTGGGAGGGGTGGGGGTGGGGTTGTCCAGTGGCTATCTTGGGGGAGTTTTTGGGGGTGGGTTGTCCGAGAGGGGGGAGTGGGGGTGGGGTGGGGGTGGGGGAGGAAGGATGTTCAAAATTTTGTTGGGAGTTAGAGGGGTTGGGGTGGGGAGGGTCTATCATGGGGTTGTACAGGTTATGTTTTTTGGGGTGGTCTATCCGAGAGGAGGGTTCTCCAGGAGGAGTGGGTGTGATGGGAGGGGGTCCAACATGAGGGGATGAGTAGGTGTGAGTGGGGGGTGTCTGAAGGGGGATAGGGAGTGGTAGGGGTTTGGGGTGGGGTGGGGTTGTCCATCGGCTGTCTGGAGGTGTTTTAGGGTGTGTTGTTCGAGGGGTGCTATCCGGGGGGTTCCAAATTGAGGGGTTTTGCAGGTGGGGGCGGGTTGGAGTGGATGTCAAATGGGGGGGTAGGAAGTGGGTTGTGGGTGGGGGTGGTTGTCTGGGGGAGTTTTGGGTGGTGGGATTCCTAGGTGGTGGGATTTCAAGTGGGGAGGATGTCCTGGAGGAGGGGATTTGTATGTAGGGGTGGGGCTGTCTAGTGGGGGAGTTTGGTGGGGTTGCCTATGGGGTCGGGGGGTTTCCGGGGGGATTTTGGGGGGGTTGGATGTTTGGTAGGGCGGTTGTAAAAGTGGGATGCAGGTGAGGGGTTTTGGGAGCTATCCAGGTGGAGGGGTTGGGCATGTGGGGGGTGGGGGTGTGATGGTTGGGGTGGGGTAAGCTGATGGGTGTGGGTAGGGGATGTAAAGGGGCTTGGGAAGGGGTTATACAATGGCGGGTTGGGAGTGGGGGGTGAATTTCTAGGTGGAGGGGTTGTTCAGGTGGGGAGGGCGTGGGGGATGACTAAAGGAGGGTTGGGAGTGGGAGTGGGGCGGTTTTCCTAATGTAAGGGATGTGAAGGTGGGGGTGGGCCTATCTGGGGGTGTGGGTGGGGATGTCCAGGGGATGCGGGACGACGTGGGGGGTTGTCTGGGGGAGTGTGGTGGGGCTGTCTAGGGGAATGGGGGTAGTCTTATGGGAGTTTGGGTGGGGGATATCATGGAGGGGGGTTTTCCAAGGGGGTGGGGTGGGGGTTTGTCCTGCGGGAGGGGAAATAAAGGTTGGGTGGGGCTATCCAAGTTTATTGCGGTGGGGATATCTAGGGGGTGGGGTGGGGGCTGTCGGGGGGGGGGGGGACATTTGGGGGTGTGCTGTCCTGAAGGAGGGTGTCCAGCGGTGTGGGAGAGGGGGTTTTTATGTGGCTGGGGGTGGGGGATGTCAAGGTGGAGCTCTGTGGGGTTGGCTGTCGAGGAGGGGGCTGTCTAGGTGGAGGGTTTGTGTATTTGGGAGTGGGGTTGTACGGAGGAGTGGGGTGGGGCTATTCATGTGACCCTTATGATTAAGGAACTACCAAAGACAAATTCCTCTATCGTTGGCCCTCATGTTCATATAACTGTGTCTTTGGAGTATCATCAACCATTATATCTTACTTGAAACAAAAAACTACTATTGGATCAATTAAATTCATCATCCTGGGACCCTACGAATTAAAAAACCCATAGAAAGGATTGAAATAATATTGGATCCACTTCTAGAAAACTTTTTTGATGTCCATCAACCACATTTTCTGGTTATGGGGTTAATATATCTCTGTATTAACCACAATGTGTGTGAAATATGGATATTTCAAGCTCCAAGTTGTGTAATAATCCCATATAAAATTATCAATTATATTAAAAAAACAACAATTATTGAAGATATATGGAAATGGATAGTGTCACGAACCAGGCCGGTGCGTCATCCGACCCGGCGCCCGACCCGATCTGCGACATGGCCCGAAGGGCGTTCCCGATCCCCACGGGCTGGAAACTAGTGTCGGGCATAAAAATAAACCAGTTGTCAATGATTTCAGCCCAAGACAAGGATGAATAAACATAAACTAAACAATCATATCAATAAAAGGAAAAAAAACTAAACAACGTGGAAGCGGGAAAAGGAATAAACAAAACGTGACATACCTCAAGTGACCTCGTGGATCACCATGGTACGTCAACTACACTCGCTCCCAAGAGCGATCCAAGACTGAAAGCTGCAACTGAAAAGTAAAGTAGGCATGAGCACTGAGATGCTCAGTAGGAAAGACAAAATGTAACCACGCCCTATGCCCCTGCCTTAAGTAATAAATCCAATCCTGCCAGTTTGAAAAATAAGGTATAATAAAATAATGTTTTCCTTCTTTCCAAATCCAATTAACGAGTTTTTATTTTCAAGTAAAGCTTTTCACTCCCACTACATTTTCAAAATAGGTTCCAAGCATGCATTAACGTTTCAAATGAAAAGAAACCAATTTGGATTAAAATATGGTTTTCACAAAAAGAGACCTCAAGTATGAAACAACTGAAAAGAAAGTTACACCGCTAGTAGCATGTCACAAATGAGCACCATGAGTAATCCCTATAGGTAGCTAGAACAAGTGGGAAACTAGAGACCTCGTACCTCGGTGAAACGTGTCTTAGAAGGCCACGACCCTCAGAAAACGTGGCTTAGAAGACCACGACCCTCATGAAACGTGGCTTAGAAGACCACGACCCTCAGAAATTCATATGTTTAGTTAGTGTTGTTGCATCAATCCTGCTAGACAAACCAGGACGGACCCCTGCCGTGTCATCTAGCGTACTAGTCCTGGTCACCCACCTAGATACCCAGGTTTACCATTGTGCTCTATTCCAAAAAGGTGGTGAGCTTTTATCAAAAGAAAAGAAATGAACATCACACTTTCTTTATCCTAAAAACTCGCTAAACCTCTCACCACCGTTCTCCCTCCTTAAGTGCATTCCCCTCTTTCACATTACATAAAGCATAAGCCCCAATATTAGGCACGTATTCGTACACTCAACATACAAGTCATTTTCTAAAACCAAGGGGGTTTGCCTTAGGAGGGGTTTTTTTCCAATTTTACAAACCATTCCAAAAGGGCCAAACAGGCTTTATGGTTTCACAAATAATAGTTTTAACTTTTGCACAAATAATCATCTAAACTCATTACAAAACCTTTTAGAAATCCCAATTTAACGATCTACATGTTACATATATAAAAAAACAATCTTGAACACTTTCTTAAAATGATGCAATTAATTTATGAAAGTCCAAATGACATTTGTAATACATTAAATTTTTCCAAAACAAATGCATAACCATTATTAGTGAATGCACCCAGATTTCATAACATGTAAATACAACATTTATATACATATAACATATTTTCAAAGAAAGCAAGCAATTATGAAATTCAATCTAAAGGCATAGGCATAGGAAACCTACCTCAAACATGTCGTTGTTTGAAGATGACCACTCGAACTGACCGTTGGCACATACACGCACATGCATTCATATATATATATAAATACTCCTAGCTACATTGCACATATACCCCACACCATGAGGGAATATGTACAAATAGGACATATATATATATATATATATATGTCTTACCTATGCATGTGTATGTATGTGTTCTTAATACATGCTGCCCGAAACCGCATCAACGGGACCCAGCACACTCTGTAAAAGAAATTACCCACTTCTAAAAAATGCAGCGGCAAAGACCCAAACATCACCCAAAACCACTCCAATTCATGATTCACATTACTTAAATAATTCAATATAACATTTTCAGGAAAACACCCCATGACATTACACCCAAAATAATAACCAAAATCCAATTTTAAAATTATATGCACGCCAAAATCGTTTAAAAACATGACTCGCATCACATGAATAATTTAATAAATCACTTAAACCATTTATAAAACCCTTCCAAATAGAACCTCAATGATTTGCACAATAACACCCTCAATTTCACGCAAAAACTTCATTTGACAACAAAACACACACCAATGCCACTTCAAAACATGATACTCACCAACAAAGCTGAAAAAAATAACTACACAGATTATAAGACACGATTAAATGACACGATATGGGTTTTCATCAAAAAAATGCATCCCTTTTTATATAAACATGTAACAAAATATAAAACGCATGAAAAACTCTCTTAAAAACCAATTTCGCACCAAACGAACTAATTAATAAACATGATATATTAACTAAATGAGAAAATAAATCCATCAAACAAGAATTATACCCGAAAACACTAACCTCGGTGTAGACCAACTCCGCAAAACTGACGTGAAACTCCCGCCGCACAACAATCACACCCCCAACGACCCAAATTGACCCTAAAAACACAATATTAAACACTTTTCATCAAAATAAAAACAATTGCAACCAAAAATCTTACCCCGACAAAACCATGAATTAAGGAAACAACCAAAGGGGAGAAACACACCCACAAGCAATGGTGCGGAAGGCCAATAGAGAAAGGAAAAAAGGATACCGAAGGTGCGGTGTGCCGAAAACTAGTCGGAAGGGAAGGGAGGCGCGGGTCCGGTCATGCGAAGCAGCCGAGGGTGACGCCGGGGAGCTTGAGGCGAGGCGGCGGGTCGGCACGTGGCTGGCCGAGGGCAGGAGGGCAGCGTGCGGTCGCCGGAGGGGGTGCGGGACGCCGCTACGAGGTTGCCGGGGAAGACGGAGGTCCGGCGATGTGAGGGGATGGTGCGGCTAGGGTTTAGGAGAAGGGGAGGAGAGGGTCCGCGTGACGGAAGAGAGGAGAGAAAGAAAGGGAGAGGGAAAAAAAGGTAAAGAAAGAAAAAGAGAAAAGAAAAAAAAGAAAAAAATAAGTGGAAAATAAATGGAAATAAAGATAAAATAATAAGGATAAATTTATATCCCAATAAATTCTAAGAAATTTAATATTAATAAGAAAACAAAAATAATAAAATCGACCAAAAAAACATTGTTTATTAGGAACGGACACCGTGCATGGTCGCACGCGCGGCCATGCGCATAGTCGCTTGCCCGCAAAAGAAACCAATATAATAGAAACGAGCAGGTTAAAATATCAGCTAAATTAATAATAATAATAATAATAATAACAAAATAATTAAACCAACCAACATAATAACATAATAATTAATTTAGGTTGCGCACCGCACACGGTCGCGCGCGCTGTTGCTTGTGTGCGTGAGTTCGCGCGCCTAGTCGCGATTACGGTCGAGCACTCGTAAAAGATCTCAAATACCTTTAAAAAAAAGAAATGATTCAAACTGAAACTCAAAGAAAGACCTAAAATAAATTAAAATATAATAAATGTCAGGTCGGGGTGTGACAATTCTCCCCACCATGACACTTTCTGCCCCCAGAACGTCCCAAAAGACTTTCCCAACCCAAATATTCCAGGCAAGACCGTGAAGATACTTAAAACAAAACCTCAATCGCCCAAAGACCGAGCATTTAAAATGTCGATGACCTGAAACATCAAGGATCTCAAAACCAGAGTCACCAAGAAAAGTAACCAACAACAAGGAATTCACCTTGAAACACATCCACAACATGGAACACCCCGACCCCTAACGTAGGGATAATCAGGACCACTCGAGATCTCCAAGAATGCTCGTCAAGCGATCCACTACTTAAGCTATCCAACTAAAATGGTTGAGGTTGGGCGGAGCAGAAGCAAGGGGTTGCTCTGCCAAATACACTTTGAAAATAGAGTCTTCCACAAGTACGTCCTATGGTGGTCTCCCCACCATATTAGGGTTCTCAGCAAACATTTGTTCTCCAAACCAAAACGACTCCCAAACCCAGACAACTCTAACACGGCCTTGACCCTCAGAGTTCCCTATGTTGAACTAACACAAGACAGGACATCGGCGAGACCCGCACAGGGTCTCCCCACCATTTTAAAATTTCTTAACACCACGAAACCCGAGCGGGCATTCCTAGTTTACTTTAAGCAACATTGACTGAACCCTTCATCGTGAACCCACCACACGGGCCGACCCGCACTGATCATTCCTACAGTGGACAACACTCTGCCACATGAGATAGCTTTGATAGATGAAACCTCTAACCAGGAGATGAACCAGACAGGCGCACAATGTTTCCACAAGACATGAGTATCTCCGACCGCAAGAAGGTTCACGAAGCACACCCACTAGCTTTACAAGAATATGGGTTTTTCCGAACCTCTTTAATACACAAGAGGACCTCCCATAGAATAAGACCATGAAAAGTAGACAAGAGATCCATGCCCCTCACGAAAAGAATTACACCTTCAGAGAGGGTACCACAATTGGGAAATTCATGTTGTCCCTGTCCCGACATTGCAGACTTAAGTCAGACCAAGCCCGTCCCAAGTCTGATGAGTCCTGACTGCGCGCAAGCTTCACCCCGAGACCTATGGCTAGGGCACTGATGTCTGAAGCATCTCTAGCCTCGCAGTCACAAGCTGGCCACTTCTAACTGGAACTTCCTTCGCTGGAAAAGCAGCCCGCATACTCCTCCTCGTGTCTCGCACGACCACTCTATTAACATACCAATTTAGAATTGCAGCGAATGACCTAGAGTGTCAAACTAACCACACAAGAGATAGGTGGTTGAGCGGTCTGTCTGACACGCAACACAAACTGATGGAAGGAGCACTCCACGAACAAGTCCCTTTGGTTCACACTCTTCATCAAATGAGAGACCTACTATTACCACAATATAAGCAGGACCAACAACTTGTACTTTTTTTTTTGACCGACGATTCCACACTACATCTGGGGCACATGGAACTAGCTCATCAGAAACGTCAACACACCCCCTTCGCCGCATGTTGACTGGTCGAGAACCTACGTGATCAACCAATTTCCCTCACCTTCACTTCCTTAGGTACAATCATGGAATGAGGCTTGTCTTGAGGATTGCTCACGACGTCCCCATTTGCAACAAAAACAGAACGATCACCATTCACTAGTTTAGTCCCACTCCACCAGACGTACACGAGACAATATTACATCCGCACAACATTTGAAGTTCCTTCAAAACCAGAGACACTTCCAAAATTCTCAAATCACTCAATGGAATCCAACTGACATCGACGTCTACGAACAGTCGACGCCACCAAGCCGAACCCAACTCTGCCACTCCACTAAAAGTCTGGGTCAGGCCAAGAACTGAGAGAGACTTGCTGGAACCCATGGAACATTTCTAGGGGCATATCCCAAACAAGAAACACAAACCAGACTTCCACAAATACAAACACATCACAAAACAAACATCAACCTTACAAAAACAAATCCAATAATCCCAATTTCAAACATCCATTCCTTTTCAAAGAAAACACTCACTTGAAAGACCAAGCCCTGCACAATAAGCCCAATAACTATTTTAAAAATCTATCTTTACTTTAAAAGCAATGTCATTTTTTTCCATTTCCGAAACCATTTGAGCACGAAAACCCATTTAAGAAAAAGGACCACTTTCTAGGAAACAAGAAGCAACCTTAGAGATCAATCAACTACCAATGATATTCCATGGTGCCTCACAAGTATGCATTTTCGTTCCACTCAAGCACCCGTCCACACGATCCATCAACTATCCATTAATCATGTCCATATGCACATGCGAGCAACCATAGGAATACCACTGGAAAGAAACAAGGCTACTCCGCTTTCAAAACTAAACATTCTCAATATCAGAAAATACCTTTTTCTTTCCAAACCCATTTCAAAAATTCAAGGAAAATTTCAAGAATGCTTTCCATTTCTAATACAGCCCACATCAATTTCAGATGACCCAAAACATCCCTTTAGAAATTCAAAGTTGACAAATCAATTCCAAATTCCAAAAACAAGGTCCAAGAGAAACGCACCCCAAATATCATGTCAACTGCAAGTAAGAGCAGCAGCAAAGTCCGCTTCACCTTTTAAAGGAAAACAATTTTGTGTCAATCCCAAAATTGTAGCAAGATATCACAAACATTAAAGCACCTGGGAGGAGGACTAGTGGTCATGTCTAACCCAGCTACATGGTTTAGCAGACCATGACCTAGGAAAGCACCACCCACTAGGAGTGTTGAACCGTACTCTCGGGCATCACATGGGTCGCTACTCCATGTGAGACCACGCGCAGTATCGGTTTACCCCTATTGTCTTCCCCATCCACACAGAGTGAAACCAAAACTTAAATCCTGGACTACCCCTGGTTACTCGAGGATCAGAACGCGTAAGAGTTCGCGACGCTCTTCTCGTACCTACCACTCGAGTACAGACAGTCCTATCTCCGACATACCAGACACCCCAAATAACAACAACAAAACCTCCTCGGATACCATTTTGTCACGAACCAGGCCGGTGCGTCATCCGACCTGGTGCCCGACCTGATCCGCGACATGGCCCGAAGGGCGTTCCCGATCCCTACGGGATGGAAACTAGTTCCGGGCATAAAAATAAACCAGTTGGGAATGATTTCAGCCCAAGACAAGGATGAATAAACATAAACTAAACAAACATATCAATAAAAGGAAAAAAACTAAACAACGTGGCAGCGAAAAAAGGAATAAACAAAACGTGACATACCTCATGTGACCTCATGGATCACCATGGTACGTCAACTACACTCGCTCCCAAGAGCGATCCAAGACTGAAACCTGCAACTGAAAAGTAAAGTAGGCATGAGCACTGAGATGCTCAGTAGGAAAGCCAAAATGTAACCACGCCCTATACACCTGCCTTAAGTAAGAAATCCAATCATGCTAGTTTGAAAAATAAGGTATAATAAAATAATGTTTTCCTTCTTTCCAAATCCAAGTAACGAGTTTTTATTTTCAAGTAAAGCTTTTCACTCCCACTACATTTTCAAAATAGGTTCCAAGCATGCATTAACGTTTCAAATGAAAAGAAACCAATTTGGATTAAAATATGGTTTTCACAAAAAGAAACCTCAAGTATGAAACAACTGAAAAGAAAGTTACACCGCTAGTAGCATGTCACAAATGAGCACCATGAGTAATCCCTATAGGTATCTAGAACAAGTGGGAAACTAGAGACCTCGTACCTCGGTGAAACGTGGCTTAGAAGGCCACGACCCTCAGAAAACGTGGCTTAGAAGACCACGACCCTCAGAAAACGTGGCTTAGAAGACCACGACCCTCAAAAATTCATATGTTTAGTTAGTGTTGTTGCATCAATCCTTCTAGACAAACCGGGACGGACCCCTGCCGTGTCATCTAGCGTACTAGTCCTGGTCACCCACCTAGATACCCGGGTTTACCATTGTTCTATATTCCAAAAAGGCGGTGAGTTTTATCAAAAGAAAAGAAATGAACATCACACTTTCTTTATCCTAAAAACTCGCTAAACCTCTCACCACCGTTCTCCCTCCTTATGCGCATTCCCCTCTTTCACATTACATAAATCATAAGCCCCAATATTAGGCACGTATTCGTACACTCAACATACAAGTCATTTTCTAAAACCAAGGAGGTTTGCCTTAGGAGGGGTTTTTTCCAATTTTACAAACCATTCCAAAAGGGCCAAACAGGCTTTATGGTTTCACAAATAATAGTTTTAACTTTTTCACATATAATCATCTAAACTCTCTACAAAACCTTTTATAAATCCCAATTTAACGATCTACATGTTACATATATAAAAAAACAATCTTGAACACTTTCCTAAAATGATGCAATTAATTTATGAAAGTCCAAATGGCATTTGTAATACATTACATTTTTCAAAAACAAATGCATAACCATTATTAGCGAATGCACCCAGATTTCATAACATGAAAATATAACATTTATATACATATAACATATTTTCAAAGAAAGAAAGCAATTATGAAATTCAAACTAAAGGCATAGGCATAGGAAAACTACCTCAAACATGTCTTTGTTTGAAGATGACCACTCGAACCGACCGTTGGCACATACACGCACATGCATTCATATATATATATATATATAAATACTCCTAGCTACATTTCACATATACCCCACACCATGAGGGAATATGTACAAATAGGACATATATATATATATATGTCTTACCTATGCATGTGTATGTATGTGTTCTTAATAACTGCTGCCCTAAACCGCATCAACGGGACCCAGCACACTCTGTAAAAAAAATTACCCACTACTCAAAAACGGAGCGGCAAAGACCCAAACATCACCCAAAACCACTCCAATTCATGATTCACATTACTTAAATAATTCAATAGAACTTTTTCAAGAAAACACCCCATGACATTACACCCAAAATAATAACAAAAATCCTATTTTAAAATTATATGCACGCCAAAATCATTTAAAAACATGATTCACATCACATGAATAATTTAATAAATCACTTAAACCATTTATAAAACCTTTCCAAATAGAACCTCAATGATTTGCACAATAACACCCTCAATTTCACGCAAAAACTTCATTTGACAACAAAACACACACCAATGCCACTTCAAAACACGATACTCACCAACAAAGCTGAAAAAAATAACTGCACAGATTATAAGACACGATTAAATGACACGCTATGGGTTTTCATAAAAAAAACGCATCCCTTTTTATATAAACATGTAACAAAATATAAAACGCATGCAAAACTCTCTTAAAAACAAATTTCGCACAAAACGAACTAATTAATAAACATGATATATTAACTAAATGAGAAAATAAATCCATCAAACAAGAATTATACACGAAAACACTAACCTCGGTGTAGACCAACTCCGCAAAACTGACGTGAAACTCCCGCCGCACAATAATCGCACCACCAACGACCCAAATTGACCCTAAAAACGCAATATTAAACACTTTGCATCAAAATCAAAACAATTGCAACCAAAAATCTTACCCTGAAAAAACCATGAATTAAGGAAACAACCAAAGGGGAGAAACACACACACAAGCAATGGTGCGGAAGGCCAATAGAGAAAGGAAAAAAGGATACCGAAGGTGCGGTGTGCCGGAAACCGGCCGGAAGGGAAGGGCGGCGCGGGTCCGGTCGTGCGAAGCAGCCAAGGGTGACTCTGGGGAGCTTGAGGCGAGGCGGCGGGTCGGCACGCGGCTGGCCGAGGGCAGGAGGGCAGCGTGCGGTCACCGGAGGGGGTGCGAGACGCCGCTACGAGGTCGCTGGGGAAGACGGAGGTCCGGCGATGTGAGGGGATGGTGCGGCTAGGGTTTAGGAGAAGGGGAGGAGAGGGTCCGCGCGATGGAAGAGAGGAGAGAAAGAAAGGGAGATGGAAAAAAAGGGAAAGAAAGAAAAAGAGAAAAGAAAAAAAAATAAATGGAAAATAAATGGAAATAAAGATAAGAAAATAAGGATAAATTTATATCCCAATAAATTCTAAGAAATATAAAATTAATAAGAAAAAGAAAATAATAAATTCAACCAAAAATACATTTTTTATTAGGAACGGACACCGTGCATGGTCGCACGCGCGGCCATGCGCATAGTCGCTTGCCCGCAAAAGAAACCAAAATAATAGAAACGAGCAGGTTAAAATATCAGCTAAATTAATAATAATAATAATAATAATAACAAAATAATAAAACCAACCAACAAAATAACATATTTATTAATTTAGGTTGCGCACCGCACACGGTCGCGCGCGCTGTTGCGTGTGCGGGTGAGTTCGCGCGCCTAGTCGCGATTACGGTCGAGCACTCGTAAAAGATCTCAAATACCTTTAAAAAAAGAACTGATTCAAAATGAAACTCAAAGAAAGACCTAAAATAAATTAAAATATAATAAACGTCAGGTCGGGGTGTGACAGATAGGGGGACCTTAAAATTGAATTCAGATTGTCACAAAACATTTCAATACATTGAAAATACCATCTTTTTTATTTACCAAGAACTAGGGTGAAATCACTTAATTTATAAATTGTTTTAACTCAAATTAATCATCCTTTTAAATTTCAACTAGAAAACTATTTATTAAACCAATGAAATATTTTTCATCCAATAAATTCTATAGAAACAACAAGATACCAGAATCTTGGTTCACACATGCCCACAAGGGAACCATCAATAACTATCGAATATATGAATAACAATTGTGCCCCCATTCATTAATCAAATTTCATAGAATCACATCAAATAATGAAAATTAATTTTGGAAAGGGTAGATCATGAAAGAACTCATCGAAAACACACGAGCAACAACACATCAATTCAAAGGATCAAACCTAGGGAGAATATTGTAAATATTTTATATACAGAACAAAAACACAAGATCATTGGATATGAAAAAAATTAAACAATTGTTCTGTTATAATCAATTGAAAAGAATATACAAAAGGATAACTTACTCAATATGGGTGGAAGGGCGGCTGTTCGGGAGAGTTTTTTATGGGGTTGGCTATCAGGGTGTGGGAGGGGCCACTGTCCAAGGGGGGGTCGGTAGTGGTGGTTTTCAGGGTATTTGGCATGTGGTTGGGGGTGTTTTTTAGGTGGATGGGATGATTCTGACTAATAATCAATAAAAAGCTCTTCTGTACCAAATTATTTTTGGTTCTTTTAATGAATTTTAAATAAATTCTTTAATCAGAAGTGTGGGAAAATAATAATACCTTTCATTAATCTTGTAAATATACATTTTATCGTTGAATGACCGCTCAATCCAAATAAATATCTTCTTCATGTTGAACTACGGTATGTTGATATTATTGTTGGAAAACATAGGGTACAGTCTAAAGTTCATGTTTTTCAAATAAAAACTCTCCTTGCCATGACATTTTTATAACAACTTGCCAACTGGGATTCGAAGGGAATGTAACGAAGTATAATTGTTCCACATGTGATGTGAAAATGATAAGTTCATAATCAACTAATTCATTTTTGTATAACCATATACATATAATACTTTAATGATGTCTCTAAATTTACCATAATAATAACTTGAATCATCGAATGGAAAGCTGATGCCACTTTATTATTTTTCTCTTTCTTTGTTAACATCTTTAATGTGAAATCATAGTCCATTAGCCTCTATAACTTTATAATGACGATCCATTATAAAATAACCCTCATCTAATTGGATAAATTCTTAAGTTATCATGGGGTCACCTAACTCCCCCAAGTTATGAACCTACAATATTCGCAGAATTTAATAATGACTTCTACAGAATGAAATTAGTAAAATACTTCAATCATAATGAAAATAAATTTTATGTAAAAATTCCTTGAACCAATCATGAAATGAAGCATAATAATAATTTTTAATTTGATACTCAGTCTCACAAGACAACACGTCATTTAGCTCATTAATTTGTTTCCTAAAAATGATAATGTGGTGTTTAAATGATCAATATATGAAAAAAAACAAGTAAAATTTGAACAATAAAAGGTATAAGGAACATACTCCATTAATGGAGAAACAGATGGACTATTGAACAAGATATATAGATGCGCTTGTATCAACTTGATGTTGTCCATGTAAAATATGCTTTCTTCTTCAAATGGACCATCCTGAGTCTGAGATGGCTCATCTAATTTAGTTTCCACATCCATAAGCTATTCTGCACGAAGTGCTGTCATCCACCAAATACCCATTGGATATTGATGTATCCTGATGAGCTCTGTTGCATAAGACATTACTTCATCAATAATATGAACTTTCAAGTTAACCAGTACCTCTAAAAATGAGGTGGTAAATAGTTTATCCAAATGAAAATTCGTATGTACAATTTGGTCATGCAATCTCTTTAAATCACTCATTCGTTGATTTCTTAAACAAATATATATAAAAAATACACATATCAATCAATTGTTGAACAAAATTGAGGGGTAAACATTCAAAAATTGTTATCGGATTATACTTCTGAGGCGATATGTGTTTGTAATGACTTTTTAACCAATGGAATTTCCTACTCATCAGATTCACACATTTTGAAATATTAGAATATTAACCATTAGGAACCATGAGAATCTTAAAAATGGTAGTAAATTACTATTTCTCCTTCGTATTCATTTTATATAGTGAAGTTGACATATATAGATTTTGTCCCTCAGGAAACTGTATTTGAAATTGTTTCCTTAAACGAATTTCTTCCAAATCATGACATTCCTTTACATGGTCCATTGATTTTCCACTGAAACCTAAAATAATCCAAAATAAATTAACACAATAATTTTGTTCAATGTGCATGAATTATTAATATTTCCTTATAATGTTAGTTTTACAATAGGGTAGTTTTTAAAAAATAAGTTTATATTTCCAATTGTGACTTTTTTGTCTACCACCACCACAAATATTGGGTAATGGATGAACCACCATATCATGATATTCATTTTCTATGTGGAAGTTTTATTCCACAATATGTGATAAAATTTCCTCTTAAGTCATGATCATTAGTGTACGGTTGAACTATTGAAAACCATAAAATTCCACTATTCTCTTTCTGAACCAGTGCTGATAGGGGAGAAAACGTACGGGACCAATGTATCACCATTTTCATGAATACATAAAACATATGGATTTTCTACTTTTATTTCAACAAGGGAAAGAAAATTCCCCATTCGTAATCCATCCTGATAAATTTTTATAATCCATGAAATCATTTATTGTCCAAAATAATGATTCTTGCAGATTGAACATTTCATTCATTTCACAATCCTAAGTCATCACCCCTTTTCCCCAAAAATCATTCAACTCATCAATCAGCGACTGATGGTAGACATCAATCTTATCCCAAAGAAATATATGTCCATCAATAAGAGTTGAAAGTAATATAAATCATGGATTCATTAAATTACACAGAGTAAAATTATATGGAACCAATGTCGTGGGCCATGTGCTATGATTTTCACAAAACATATACTTTATTTGATAGGATCCATCTACTGCCAACCCCAATCGGATATTACAAACATCTTTAGGAATGTTGGCGTGTCTTTTTTCGAAATCATTCAATGAACAATAGTCTTACTAGTGGGTTAACATATCACCCTATTGATTTCATTCCAAATTCCATGAAATTAAATTAGAAACTTTAGCTGACGTAAAAAATCATTTCATCCTCAGATTTATGGGAATGTACCGAATTTTCTTTACGGCAATCTTTTTTCCCTATTTTGTAGTCTGAATTTGATGTGTTTGATTTCCCATATTCTCTTTCCACCTGGAAGCACCACAAACCATACAAATATCATAATGGGATGTTACTTTTCTATACAACATATAGTTGTTTTCTCATGAATCTATGGTCTCATGTTTAAATCCTATGTTCTTTATCAACTTAGGATCATTTAAATATGACTCGTGAATCATAGAATCGACCGAAAGAACCTTTTTCAATAACATCAACAGCATGTCGAACGATGAGTCTGACCACATATTCATAGTCATTACGTGCAAAAACATCAGTGTAAACGACAATTTATTGAATGTAGTACATCCAGGATAAAATTCCATTATTGCATCATTAGTTACTTTACAAAACATCATTGAATCATGATCTACACTAGAGCACAGAATAATCTCAAAGGTCTCATTATTTTTGATGTCAATGACTTCAAGATCCAACCCACATACCCTTTCAGTAATCATTTCATGCATTAGATGATTCATCCCCCACATCAACATAATTTAAAAATGCATCTATATTTTAAAAATGAATATATTCTTCCCAATTACAAGTCTAACTCTTATTATGTTTCAAAAATCCATTCATGAATAGGTGATCCCTCATGGTATATCGTGTGAATTGATATCTGTTACAAATTTTCATCATGGAAAACTAATACAGTCACATTAAAATCCTCTAGAGTACGTAATGAACTGCATAATGCCATTTAAATATTATCTATATTCTATTTGGATGTTCATTAAAACTCTTACCCATTATAATATTTGTATAATAGTCATTTAAAAAATACTTCATTTTACATGAATTTTTCATATCAAATATATTTTAAATAATGAATTGGAAATTTCATGTAGACCATTAATAAAATAATCAATTTATATATCTGAATAATAAATAAGTGAATAGATAAAGGAATGGATGTGAATTCCCATGCCATGTCCATTTTGTTCGTATGATAAAAAAAATAAAGATACTATATTCAATAAACTGTATTGAGAATTAGTTTAGTCTATAATTAACCATAGAGTAAACATTTTTCATGAATGGAATATTATAACCTCCCGGGGTATGTGGTACATGTGAAAATTAATCAAATACCAATTTCAAACTATCAAACATAGAGACTAATTTAAAACAAACCAATAAATCAACAAATATAATTTTTGGTGAATGTGAAAAAAAATCAATTAATTATGAATAGTCATCTCATACTCAGAAAAACTGTATCTTTTACAAATAATTTCTCACCACCACTTAGATTCACACTTCATTTGTGCCATCAGAGGCTTTAATTATTAACCGTCAAATATTGATATCAATCTAAATTTTACGGAAAACTAACTAATGTATATCAAGATAAAATCAAATATATACAATTACACGCGAAAAAATATCAAGTTATCTTCACTTATGTTATCAATAGAGAATATGTGTGACAATTAATTTGATGACCCATGCTGGATCAAAAGGTCCTAGAGAGTGTTCTTTTTGGCCTTAAAAAGGTATCCTTTTATGAAGGATGTTTGTTACTAGAAGTAATAGTCTAAATGTCATCAGTGCAAAAAATATACACTTGGTATCAATAATGAAAAGGATTAACAATAACATTATTGATTAAATAAACAATGAAAAATAATAATCTAGGGTTGGTATCTCGTGAAATATAGTAAAAACCCAAATACCCACAATGTTTTAGGTCATTAATAGTGTGGAAAATAACAAGAATGTGAAAAAATATTGATACATAACTCGAAATTCCATCCCATGTCAACCTCTAAACAACATTCATCGTATCTTAGCCCTTATCATTAGGGAAATTCCCTTTCATCCCATATTAGGAAGAATTCACATGCATTAAAATGACCATGCATGTTGGGAATATGAATGTAGTAGGAAACAACAAATTTTTTCTTAACACATGTGAAACGAAATAATATTTATTTTTTCATAATAAATAAATGTTCATGAAATAAAACACACAACCATGTTCGGAGTGGTCATGAATTATACAAACATTGGATCCATGATGGAAATTTAGTTATAAAAAACATGGAATTAGTAAACCACAATGTCACACAATGTATTCCAAAACATAAAAAGATTAGTTTATCATGTCAAAACATAGAAGGCTAGATGTCCCCATCTATATCTCAATCATCCATATGTCCAACACATATTTACACACCCTTGGGCCTTCATATCCAAAAATAAGGCCTCATGTCATGTCCTTGAATAACATAACCCCCCATTGTCACATCAATTTTGGGATCACATAAGTCTACCATGAACCTATGTGAGGCTAAAAAAATACAATATTCCCTATAATCATTCTCAATCCAGTATTTAGGAAACATACATTATCCTATCATGCACCACCTTAAGGGCTACAATGCCTTGATAAGAACACCAATAACATTGTTACCATGCATAGACCAACACAATATAAAATATACAAAGAACATCACATTGGAACATAGAATATCCTAAAAAGTATCATTTTATAATATAAATAATATCATATATTTTGGAATCAAATTTAATCAAAATCAAAGATGTGTTTCCTGGGATATATAAGCACACATATGTGGTAAAACCTCAGCAATTTATTAATGGGGCACAGACACACAAAGAAACATATGATAAAATCAAGAATGGTATATTTTAAATAACAACATAACATAATATCAATAAAATCAACAAATACATGGAATCCAAATTGAATGTAACTTCCAATCTCAAGTAATGTGTGATGTCTTATCATTCACAAACATTCAACACAAATTGTTTCAAAATTCTTCAAGAACACAAACCTGTATACAGATGAAATTCCATTACCAACCTTTTTATTCACAAAGATATTCATATAATCTTCATACAAGACAAATTTGTGTTATAAACTGACCAAATTTAAAACAATAAAATGTAAATTAGGTTAAAAATGATCGCGTGAATAATTTGGAACCGAGGGGTGCCATAGGTGGTGGTGTGAGGCTTAAGAGGGGAATTAGAGGGTATCTGTTGTGGGAGGCTATGTGACGATGGAAGGGATAGGTGTCGATGACGTCATTTTGGAGGAGGATGAGGTGACGAGCCGGCGGTGGTGCACCGAGGTAGGGGACATGCAGTGCAGTGAGGCAGGGGAAGGGTGACGGCTTCAGCGGGGACTGTCGATCGAGGCGGTGCGGCGTTGCCTGTGTTGCTATATAGGGTAGGAAGTGTGACGGATCCAGAGGTAGAGGCAGTGCTGTAAGGGAGGGTATGGGAGGCTGGGGTGGGGTAGGGGTCGTGATTGGGGGAGATGGAGTAGGGGTGCCAAGGTATTTTTTTTGAAAAGCCTTGCGACCCCATTGGCGGTTGCTAATGGGTACCAATAGCGATTTCCAAAGGCTTTCTTCTGTGTTTGGGGCATCCAAACCCCCATATTCTAGTAGTGTATCGATAATAATTTTTTTTTAAATTGTTATAATTTTTAATAATTGTTAAAATTTAATTATATAGATTATTATTTACATTTTAAAAAATGTTTAAATAAATTTCATAATTGGTTATAATAAAAAAAATGTTAAAAATATATATAATAAAAATGAATATATTATTTAAAATGTGAAAATAGAGAGCTATTAAAATCCAAAAAATAATATTAATTCAACAAGAAAAAATACATGTACACATATATATACACAATATACACATACACACATAGAAAACACAAACACATACACCTATTCATAGTCATAGGCATACAAAAATACACATACAAATAGTTACATATGAATGCATGCACATATATGCATATTTATCCATACACGTATATAAATATATAGACATCATAATAAAATATATATACACAAACTTATACTTATACACATACTCATGTACATTCACATACAAATTTATATGAATACTCATACAAATGTATTTGCATATACATAAACATCCATATAATTACATCCATGTGAAAGCGCATACATACACATCTATTCATATGACATAACAAACACATACAAGATTAACATAATCATATGTACATATGCATGTTCATACACATTTAGTGTAACATAAAGATGTTCATTCACGTATACATACATTCACACCAAATAATCATGCAGTTTTATACAAAAACATACTCATACATATTCACATCCACAAACAAGAACATTCACATGTACATACAAAAACACATGCACATTCACATACACACATACATACATATGTGCACATAAAAATACATACAATAAAAATTTATATATTCATACACATACACATACAAATACACAATCACACACACACACAAGAGAATTTATACATACGCATAAATGAACATTTACACATATGTATAACATAGACATACTATTACATACATTCTTATGAACGTATGCAGACACAAACAAACAAATAGTTAATGTACTATAACACACACACACACAACCCAACACAAAACAAGAGATGCATACATAAATAAAATTTATATAAACATACACATATAGAGACACATATAAACATTCATATAAATAAATTATTGAATTATTTAATTTGAATATAAATAAAAAATTCAAATGTGAATCTCATATAAAAATATTATAAGGATTTATAATTGTTGATATATAAATATTATTTAAAAATATATAAGAATGTATGTATATATATATATATTTCACTTATTCAATGTATCATTTTGTAACACTAAAAAATTATCATAATGGTATGAATTTTATTAGTGTTATAAAAAATGATTAAAAAAGTGAAACCTTTTATTAGTGTTTAATTAGCAGATAGATTGAATATTGTAAAATAAGAAATAGTGTAACAAGGAAAAATAAATTAGGGAATTTTTAATGGTTGAAAGATAAAATTTAATGTCTTGATAAAATTCAATGATAATTATATATTTGTTTTATATTAATAATTAAATGATTTATATGATGATAAATAAATATTCCATATGAAAATACGTAAATTTTTTTCCCATATGGAAAAATAAATTAATTTGAACAGTGATTTCTTCATGTTTGATAATTCATCATCTAAAATTAGGTTTCTATCATTTCTTGTTTGGAGAGGAGGATCCCATCACTAGTTCCCATTTTTTTCTGATTCATTAAATGTCATTTCACTTTCAGACTCATCCTTTTATAACACCATTGAAATTTATCAGCATCCTCAGTAGTGTTGAATGATAGATAGGGGCTGAGAGCTTCATTTCAAAACACCTACATCCTAATGGACTGCTTCTTGTGTGGGGGTATTACAGACATGGGGGAAGCGATTGTCAAATAAATCTTCCCCAATATGGATTGGTTGGCGTTGTCGATGGGACACCATGGCCTATCTTCATGGAATTGCGACTAAATGTGGTACTTGTTGTCGATGGGGCGTCGTAGTAGATCGACTGAGAATGGCCAGTGAAGGAGGGTGGTGATTGTGTTAGGATTTTTAAATGGGGTGTCATGGAATGTCAAATGAGAAAGGGAGGTGACAGTGTTAGATATTGTAACACCCCGAGATTTTATGAAAAATATTATTTTAATTTCATTAATGTCTTGTGTTGTATTCTACACCAATATTACCTTGCACTATACGCAACACCGTATTAGCTTGCAGTATACGCAACACTATTCTTGGACTGTGTTACACACAATTTTTATAATAGTTATTATACGCAACATTGAGTATATATATATATTCAATGTATAAATGAAATATGGTTGGATTCTGTTATACGAAACAACGAATTATTCTTTCACAACACGCAACCCTGACTTGGCTTGCATTACACGCAATCGCGACATTCCTCGATAGCCTGTGTTGTACGCAATACTGGGTTTTAATAAACAATGATATATTATTATAATACTGTCATGAACTAGCCGTTATGAATAGTATTAACTAAATTTTTAATTTTATAACATTATTATGCATCTTACACATTTTCTAGAAAATGGTATAAGAACAAAATAAATTTTTCGGGTAAAATAAGTATTTTTCAAAAAATGCAGTTTTGCCGCCTTTTGATGGCGCACCCACTTTAAATCTAGTTTTTGACATGTTTATAAGTTCAATTTGACAAAATAAAATTCTTCTTTGGAATCAAGAAAAAAAATTTAATTTGGATAAATTTTTCATATTCTTCTGCTAACTTTCACATTTTAATGAATAGTAAAAACACGCTTTATTTTAATTAAAAACAAATTTTTCATCGTAATATATTATGTGGTTAAATTATAATATTGAATGGTTTTAAAGTATAAATAGAATATATTTTGACTATTTAATATAATTTATTTCATTAGCATTGATTTTACCTTGAATTCGTAGGTTAAATCAATTCAATCTTTTGCAATGTTTTAAACAAAACCCCGTTTTGATTCGACAACGTGATTAATTTTAATTTAATTTCTGCAACTTCTGTGTATTGAATCTGAAAAAATGGATTCCATATTTGGAATCAGTGGGTCCAAATTATGTTAATAGGCTACTTTTTATTTTTGGAAATTATGAATAGTAACTACGGTAAATTTTATTTACCATAGTTAATGGTAAAATCGGGTAATTAAGGGTAAATATAATATTATAAAATTACCCTACCACTTGCCAAAATTCTATTTTGTGGATAACAATAATCCCATATCAACTATGGGTCGGGTTAGATTCATTTTATGGACGTTTGACCATGAAAATAATTTAATTATTATTAAAACCAAAGAAAGTGACAACATGTCACTCTCTTAAATCTTATAAGTATAATAGTTTTAACTTAGTGATAAAAATCATAAAACATCGAACCAGAATAGTCTCCAGAAATCTAACAAAATTATCTACATCATGAGAATTTATTTAGAATTTTTTGGGATTAAATATTTATCATTAATTGTGACACAATAGTGATGCAGAAATTATTTATCTAGTGAAAAATCAAGAATATAGTTTTTATTAAACTAATAGTGAACATAAAAGGCACAAAACCCTGACAATAACTTATTGGTCATGTAAATGTAAACAATAATCATCCAATGGTAGAATATTTGACCATTTGGAGTCTTATAAAAGTTATTATGACACTTATATTATTTTATTTTAAATGATTCCAAAGTTTTCACCTTCATAATTTAATAATTATATCAATTTAAATATTGTGATTTTAAGATGATAAATTAGAGTAAAAGTATTATTGTTAAAGGTAATATATTTATATTCATCATAGGATTTTATTTTAAATTCTTATGAAACAAATAAGTATATTAAATAATTATACAAAAATGTTGTAGTAATTATTTTATTAAGAGATAAACCAAATAAATGGTTTCAAAAATAATAAAATAAATATTATATGAACTATTTAATGTGATCCACTAATTTTATAGATACATATGACCTTTTATTAATCTATTAAAGCTTTTATTTCGAACATATCTTCTTTATATATTTTATTTAAATTCAAATAAATGAATACTGTCAAAATTGACACTATTGTTATAACATATTATAAAATTGTTTAAAAATCACAAAAATATTTAACAATTATAAATTTAAATTTATATGGTCTATAATGTTATAAAGTAAACAATTATGGAAAATTCACAACAAATAAGTAATTATTTGTTATAATTTAAAATTTATTATTTTATTACCACAAATAAACTTAAATAGATTAAATAAGGATAAATCAAAATGATAAGGTTTAAAATAAGATCCAAACATGTCTAAATTTGATTGGTTGGTGAGATTACAACCCTATCTCATCTAATCTTCGAATATGAGTCATTTTTGGAGGTTTTTAAGTGGGGTTAGATTTATTATAAATTAATATTTTTATGAATTCCGAAGGTGCCCCTCTCCTCCCTTATAAAAGGGCACCTCCCCCCTCTCCTCCTCACACCAATTTTAGCATTCATGCTCGGCCACCCCCTGAAAAAATATCTTCTCCACTTCCCTAGTATCATCCTAGAGGTTTTGGTCTTCTTAAAATACCATCCTAAGTTCATTAAGTTGAGTTTAAGTGAAGGCACGTCAAAAAGAGGAGGTTCGGATACGTACAAAGCATATCGGACATAAGGTAAGGGAAATATCACAATCTCATTTTTATCATAGATTGTTTATAATTTGGTATTTACTGGGTTTTATTTTATCATCCACATCCATGTTTCCTCAATATGTAATATTATTTCCATCCACCTACAATTGTTTAAATCCAATTTTACCCTTCGGTGAGTTTTTATTAAAAGATATGAAAGGAATCTTTTGTCGTTTTTCGTACGAGGTAATTTTTGACTTTTCCGACAAAAGTACGAAGAATGTTTTTTTAACTTATACGGCATGAATGGATTTTTAAAACATTATTTCCGAGAAGCTTCGTTTACAAGGTTTGAAGTTTATTTTTAATCAACTTCTTTTAGTTTATAATTATATGACATGTTAAGAAAGGAAATGTGTTTTTGAAGTAAAAAGGATATTTTCCTCAAGAATGTAGTTCAAGTGTTTTATCAAATTATTTTCCATCTATGAAAATAAAGGGTTCGTATTCTATCCATATTATTACATGGATTTGATTATGTTGTGATGGAAATATTTTTATTAATTCCTTTATCTTATATGAATTGTTTTATGATGTCATGTTGTTTAAGAATCCCATTTTTATTACATGGGTTATGCAATGATGTATGATTTATGATTTTGTGGCACACATAAGAATGGTATCATTATGAGATGGGTGGGACCTATATCTCCCTCCAATGCATTGGGTAAAGATTTTATATCTCATGAGATAGACATGGCTGGAATGGTAGGTTATACCGGTTCAGTGAAACAGGACTGAAACGAGGGTGACTCGGTTCAGAAAGGGACTTTGTCCACTAAGATAGTCTTTGTAATGAGTCTTGACTAATAAGAAATGATTCTCTATTATTATGTGTGCACTCCACAAAGTTTCATGTCTTATGTTATGTTTATTGTGATTACCTTTCACTACCATGATTTATCCCATGTTATGAAATTATGATTTCTTTTCCAGGATATGATTTCCAAAAGTTATGTTCTTATGTATATGATGTGAATGACATTTATTTTGTTTACCCTTTCTGATAATTTGAGCTCACCCTTTTATGTTTTCTTTTCCCCAGGATATAAAGAAAGGTTTTAGGTAAAAAAATAATATCTTTATGGGAGATGTTGAAGAACTTTCACCACGATTAGAAGATTATATTCCAAGTTTCTAAAGACACTAAACTGTTACGGTCCTTGTGTGTGTGTTTTTTTATGTACTAAGTATTCCGCAAAAGTAATGTAATGTATATGTACGTTATGCTTCAGGTCTCTACAGTTGGTATCAGAGGAAATGTTTAGTCAACCTTTGGAAACTAGGACGCGAAAATGTTAGTGAGATCCCTTGAGATATTTATAAGGTATGTATTGAGATGTTCCTAAGGATAAGTATATGTATAGCATATAGTCCTAGAACTATGGTAACGATATTAGATTAAACCAAAGATGTTAGATATTGTAGTTACTCCCCCTTTATTGTGATTTGTTTTCCTCTCACACTATTCTTTTTGGGTTTTAGAAAATGGCTGGAAACAAGATGATTCACGATAATGGAGGATGTGATAGACAATGGAGTGATATTATTTATGAGAAACCAATTGAAATGGGATTTGTAAGTCCAAACATCATTATTATGCCGAATCATCAATCTCATAATATGATCAATAATGTAAAATTTGGTAAGTTTCCTGGCTCAGCTAATAAGAGAAAGATGGAGCTTCATGATGATATTAGAGGAAAGAATGTTCTATTTCCCTCATTTAAATCATGTGGGAAGAGGAATCAGGGAGATTGTTTCAAAGGAACTGGAAGATGCTTTGGGTGTGGAAAAGAAGGACACAAAGCCAGTAAGTGCAAAAGAAAAGGTTCAGTTAACAACATGGACAAGGATAATGTTATTGCTACGACATCAACAATGATTAGATGTTTTAAATGTGTAATGTACGGGCATTATGCAAACCAATGCCCTAAGGTAAAGCCTCATGAAGAGAATCAGTATGGTCGTATGGGTAGTATTTATGTGGATGATGATGAAAAGACTACAAATGATATGTGAGATGAAAGAATTGTTGAAGCTCGGCCAATGGTTTAAGAATGTAGTGGAATGATTACATGTTTATCATGTGTAATGTTGTATATGTAATCTCAAGCTACTATGGAATAAAGAGACATCTATGGATTGTTACGCTGTTGTCTTTCCTTGAGTTTTGAAAGTGTATGATTAATGTTACCAGTATCCATGAAAGGTTATTCAGATATTTTTGGAATGTAGATGATATGCACATAATGAAGGGATAAGGAGAAAATTAAATGTTTGATAGTATTCATGAGCTCATGGCTGATATAAGGAGAAGGTTATATCATGGTTTGAGTATATAGAATTTTTGAATTTTGGTATGTGGAAAGAGTTAACTTTTGACAGCATTCATGTTTTCACTAAGGTTCAATTGGTATTCATTCTTCAAGAAAATACATGATTAAGGTATTCACATGTTTGTAATTTGACCAACAAGATATATCTTATGATATATAGGGGATAAATGATGGCATTCACGTGATTGTTCTGTGACATTTCAAGTAATCATTTTCTTTATACTATGAGCTTGGACTGAAGTATTTTAGATAATCCTAAAGATTAGAATGGATAAAATGTTTTTCGATATTATTGATGGGTTGTTATAGTAATATAGCTTTAGAAAAAGGAAAACCTGCAGGATGGGCGACAGCCCATCACGTCGGACAAGGCTGTAGGAATTGAACCCACAACCGAAGTGCGACTGGCCTTTATCGCCTACCACTGGCCTACATGAAGTCCCTGTTTAGTTGAAACTAGTTTTAATATATTAAGAAGTATGATATATGAAGTATAAGTCCATTGTAGGAACCATATATGATTAATCTCACAATAGAATGACTTATGTATATTTAATAACTTTTGCTAACCTTTTTTTTGAGACAGATGGAATGACCTGTCATTCTTTCACATGATCTGCTAACACTTCATGAATAACAAATTCAACTTTATTTATTTAAGAGATGAAGTAGAAATTGTTCAAGGCACGAACAACAGTGATATTGTACCAAAATAAAGTAAGTATTTATTCTAATTCAAATTCTTCAACTTTAGGGAAATGATCTTGAAACCCAAAAATGTTGTCCTAGTGCTCTTATATCTGATTAATCAGATGGTACCTTAGATCGTCACAAATTTATGCATTTGTGATTGTTGGCTTCTCCATAGCCATGTTCTCTACCACTCTCCATCAGAACATGATGGATAGATTTTTCTTCCATATCTATATTTTCACCTATGTGAAAACCCAGTGATTAGTTTATTTAGGTAACCGTTACGTTTCACACTTTTGTTTTTAAAGATTGGTTTTGGTATTCCATTTTACGATGTGGGTTTCTATTAAAGAAACTTTCAAGTAGTAAACCATTTATAACCCCGATGAATTTCGAGGGTGAAATTCATTTTAAGGGGGGTAGAATGTAACACCACGAGATTTTATGAAAAATATTCTTTTAATTTCATTAATGTCTTGTGTTGTATTCTACACCAAGATTACCTTGCTCTATACGCAACACCGTATTAGCTTGCATTATACGCCACACTATTCTCAGACCATGTTACACACAATTTTTATAATAGTTATTCTACGCAACATTGAGTATATATATATACATATATATTCAATGTATAAATGAAATATGGTTGGATTCTGTTATATTAAACAATGAAGGATTCTTTCATAACACGCAACCCTGACTTGGCTTGCATTACACGCAATCACGACCTTCCTCGATAGCGTGTGTTGTACGCAATACCGGGTTTTAATAAACAATGATATATTATTATAATATTGACATGAACTAGCCGTTATGAATAGTATTAACTAAATTTTGAATTTTGTAACATTATTATTCATCTTACACATTTTCTAGAACATGGTATAAGAACAAAATAAATATTTCGGGTAAAATAAGTATTTTTCAAAAAATGCAGTTTTGCCGCCTTTTGATGGCGCACCCACTTTAAATCTAGTTTTTGACATGTTTATAAGTTCAATTTGACAAAATAAAATTCTTCTTTGGAATCAAGAAATAAAAATTTACTTTGAAAAAATTTTCATATTATTCTGGTAACTTTCACATTTTAATGAATAGTAAAAACACGCTATATTTTAATTAAAAACAACTTTTTTCATCGTAATATCTTATTTGGTTAAATTATAATATTGAATGGTTTAAAAGTATAAATAGATTATATTTTTACCATTTAATATAATGTATGTCATTGGCATTGATTTTACCTTGAATTCGTAGGTTAAATCAATTCAATCTTTTGCAATGTTTTAAACAAAAACCCGTTTTCATTCGACAACAGGATTAATTTTAATTTAATTTCTGCAATTTCTATGTATCGAATTTGAAAAAATGGATTCCATATTTGGAATCAGTGTTTCCAAATTATGTTAATAGGCTACTTTTTATTTTTGGAAATTATGAATAGTAACTACGGTAAATTTTATTTACCATAGTTAAAGGTAAATCGGGTAATTAAGGGTAAATATAATATTATAAAATTACCCTAACACATGCCAAAATTCTATTTGATGGCTAACAGTAAACCCATATCAACTATGGGTCAGATTAGATCCATTTTATGAACTTTTTACCATGAAAATAATTTAATTATTATTAAAACCAAAGAAAGTGACAACATGTCACTCTCTTAAATATTATAAGTATAAAAATTTTAACTTAGTCATAAACATCATAAAACTTCGAACCTGAATAGTCTACAGAAATCTAACAAAATTATCTACATCATGATAATTTATTTATAATTGTTTGGGATTAAATAATTATCATTAATTGTGACAGAATAGTGATGCAAAAATTATTTATCTAATGAAAAATCAAGAATATAGTTTTTATTAAACTAATAGTGATCATAAAAGGCACAAAACCCTGACCAAAACTTATTGGTCATGTAAATGTAAACTATAATCATCCAATGGTAGAATATTTGACCATTTGGAGTCTTATAAAAGGAAATATGACACTTATATTATTTTATTTTAAATGATTCCAAAGTTGTCACCTTCATAATTTAATAAATATAACAATTTAAATATTGTGATTTTAAGATGATAAATTGAAGTTAAAGTATTATTATGAATGTAAATATATTTATATTCATCATAGGATTTTATTTTAAATTCTTATGCAACAAATAATTATATTAAATAATTATACAAAAATGTTGTAGTAATTATTTTATTAAGAGATAAACCAAATAAATGGTTTTAAAAATAATAAAATAAATATTATATGAACTATTTAATGTGATCCACTAATTTTATAGATACATATGAACTTTTATTAATCTATTAAAGCTTTTAGTTTGAACATATCTTCTCTATATATTTTATTTAAATTCATATAAATGAATAGTGTCAAAATTGACACTATTGTTATAACATATTATAAAATTGATTAAAAATCACAAAAATATTTAAAAATTATAAATTTAAATTTATATGGTCTATAATGTTATAAAGTAAACAATTATGGAAAATTCACAACAAATAAGTAATTATTTGTTATAATTTAAAATTTAGAATTTTATTAACACAAATAAACTTAAATAGATTAAATAAGGATAAATCAAAATGATAAGGTTTAAAATAAAATCCAAACATGTATAAATTTGATTGGTTGGTGAGATTACAACCCTATCTCATCTAATATTCGAATATGAGTCATATTTGGAGGTTTTTAAGTGGGGTTAGATTTATTATAAATTAATATTTTAAAAAATTCCTAAGATGCCCCTCTCCTCCCTTATAAAAGGGCACCTCCTCCCTCTCCTCCTCACACCAATTTGAGCACTCATGCTCGGCCAAAACCTGAAAAAATATCTTTTCCACTTCCCTAGTAACATCCTAGAGGTCCTGGTCTTCTTCAAATATCATCCTTAGTTCTTTAAGTGGAGGTTAAGTGAAGGCACGTTAAAAAGAGGAGGATCGGATACGTACAAAGCATATCGGACATAAGGTAAGGGAAATATCACAATCTCATTTTTATCTGAGATTTTTTATACATTGGTATTTACCGGGGTGTGTTTTATCATCCACATCAATGTTTCCTCAATATGTAATATTATTTCCATCCACCTACAATTTTTTAAATCTAATTTTACCCTTCGGTGAGTTTTTATTAAAAGATATGAAAGAAATCTTTTGTCGTTTTTTGTATGAGGTTCTTTTTGACTTTTCCGACAAAAGTATGAAGAATGTTTTTTTAACTTATACGGCATGTATGTATTTTTAAAACATTATTTCCAAGAAGCTTCCTTTACAAGTTTTGAAGTTTATTTTTAATCAACTTCTTTTAGTTTATAATTGAATGACATGTTAAGAAAGGAAAAGTGTTTTTGAAGTCAAAAATGATATTTTCCTCAAGAATGGAGTTCATGTGTTTTATCAAATTATTTTCCATCTAAGAAAATAAAGGGTTTTGTTTCTATCCCTATTATTACATGGATTTGATTATGTTGTGATGGAAATATTTTTATGAATTCCGTTATCTTATATGAATTGTTTTATGATTTCATGTTGTTTAAGAATCCCATTTTTATTACATGGGTTATGCAATGATGTATGATTTATGATTTTGTGTCACACATAAGAATGGTATCATTATGAGATGGGTGGGACCTATATCTCTCTCCAATGCGTTGGGTAATGATTTTATATCTCATGAGATAGACATGGCTGGAATGGTAGGTTATACCAGTTCAGTGAAATAGGTCTGAAATGAGGGTGACTCGGTTCAGAAAGGGACTTTGTCCACTAAGATAGTATTTGCAATGAGTCTTGACTAATAAGAAATGATTCTCTATTATTATGTGTGTATGTCACAAAGTTTCATGTCTTATTTTATGATTATTGTGATTACATTTCACTGCCATGATTTATCCCATGTTATGAAATTATCATTTCTTTTGCAGGTTAAGATTTCCAAAAGTTATGTTCTTATGTATATGATGTGAATGACATTTATTTTTTTTACCCTTACTTAGAATTTGAGCTCACCCTTTTATGTTTCCTTTTCCCCAGGATATAAAGAAATGTTTTAGGTAAAAAAAGAAGATCTTTATGGGAGATGTTGGAGAACTTTCACCACGATTAGAAGATTATATTCCAAGTTTCCAAAGACACTAAACTGTTACGGTCATTGTGTGTGTGTTTTTGTTATGTACTAAGTATCCCTCAAAAGTAATGTAATGTATATGTACGTTAAGCTTCAGGTCTCTATAGATATTTTCAATTTGAAATCATGACAGCTTTTCTTCAAAAGGACATATATTTTCTTATTCATATTCCCTCTTTCCATCCTAGTAGGAATTTTAGGATTTGGCACTGGGACTGGTCATGGTGGAGACTATCCTATTAGGCGTTTTATATGGGGTGATGTGGCAGGTAGAAAATGTGTTAGTGGAGGCATGAAATTTGGATCGGGTTTAGTGTTATGTAATTAGAGAACATTTGATGATCTTTATTTCCATATACCCCACTTATGGCATGATATATGGTAATGATAGGGAACAGAGCCAGGTTATCAGAGAATTTGTGGTGATAGTCATATCGATCTTCCCTTGATTTCTATTAGTATGAATTTTCAATTGGGATTCATGGATAGTGGCCTGAGAGAGGCTGGGGTAACTCATGTGGAAAGAGGGAATCTGGCTACATCTCGGTATACATATATGGAATGGTGATGCAACATGATGTTGAATAGATGCGGTGTCTGAAAAACGCATATATTACATTATTCAGGGACACTAAGTTCTTATTAATTCTAGAAAAATGCATTTTTTTAATCAAATAAATATGTGGTTCATCATACCCACAAAAACTCATTTAAAGTATGGAATCTAGTAAATATCAGCAAGTGTTTGTGTATATATAAGCGTAATGAGTCAACATACATTTAATTTCAATGATTTCAGTAGTTATGCTATTATTTATCCACCCCATTATTTTCCATAATTTCATTATTCATTTTATGATTCAATTTGTTCTGATCTCATTATGGAAAATGGATCTTTTTTAAATTACATTGTAAATTAGTTTAATTATTCACATATAATTGTAAAAACCCCACATGGAAGTCATGTCATTTTGTGGTATAAAAAACATCCCATGATTTCTATGTTTTTCATTATAAATATAATAAATCACTTATTATTTAAAAGTTACAATGTGAATTTTGAATCATTAAATATAAACATAATAAATTAAATATCACTTTTGTTTCATAAATCGATGAAAAATTTTATATATAATTCACTGACAAATTATTTTAAATTAACTATATTAATTAAATGAAATATAATTTTTATAAAAAATATAAAAATATAATTTATTATGTTCTTGATTTAAATAAAAATGTATTTTTTATTATTTAAATAAGTATTTTATATCATTTAAATAATATCTTACAATGTGTAATAAAATATATATATACATTAAATTATTTTCATTTTATCATTTTTGAATATATATAATTAGTTTATAATATAATATATTTAAATATTATGAAAAAATATATTCTATATTATAATCAATATAATTAATGAATAATGTATTTATATAAGAAAATTATATATATTTTTATATATATTAAAACAAATTATTTAAATATGATATTCATATTTGGTTATACATATAATCGATATACTTACTTTATAAAATATTTAGGTTAAAATATGTTATTTAATTTATTTATAAATACATATTATATAATTAAATTAATATATATATATATGAATATCATATTTTTTTCATACATAAGTTTCTTAAGATTATTATAAATATGATTTTTATTGGTTAATTGGGAACCCTCACAATAGATCAAACAATTAAAAATTTCAATTTTAAACACAAAACCAAAATTCAAATTGAAAAATGTTTTAATGATTTTAAAATGATCCCTAATATTGGGTTTGTGGGAGGGTGTGATGTGTCATACGATGTTGAAGAGAAAATGAGATATGTGATAACATTTTTTTTATTGCCCATGAAATGTCTTTGAGTGATGCCTGATATGAAATAAATACTCAGATATGGATGATGTATCAAATTTTTTATAAAGATACAATTTTATACTCATTAATGAGTTTGGGGATTTTTCATTAATTTGGTCATGGAATCCAATCATCTGTTATACATTGGATGATATTTTTTGGTACTCAGGTGTTTCATAAATGTTTTAGATGCAAAAAGAATCTAGTTGGTGAATAACTATAATGGTTTTTTTCATATTCGATTAGTCATTCACAAATTGTAAAATATGTAAATTTCATGAATAAAAAAATCCATCAATTATGGCCATAAAAAATTTCATAATCCATATTGTATATTCTTCATGTTAAATTTATTATTAACATAATTTTTATCTTATGAAATGATAACTCATCTTTGGAACATTCCTTAATATATTAATTTATAATGCATCAGTCATGAAAAAACCCAATGTATCAATCTTATTCAAAAACTGTATCGTTGTGGTTTATGAATTTAATTAAAGAGAATGATTCATGATGGAAATTTAAAAAAATCATAAAGCCTAAATACCATTTCATACACTAACAAATAACAATATCTAATGACAGATTAGCATGAAAAATTCCAACAAAAGGGTATATTGTCATAATCTCCAATCTCGAATCCTAAAATGTACAAGTATCAAGTGGATACAGGGTTGATAAATTTGGATGATAATGAAAATATAACATTTAGAATTATGTGTTTCCCATCAATCGTCAAGATAAATGTAAAAATAGAATTGTGCCGTAAGAATAGTAAATATTACATTATTTTATATTATAAGAGGCCATACAAATATCATCATCACCACATTGTCTCTATTTATGTCTTCCCGCATAATTTTTTTTCCCATCATCAAGAATGTAATAATTTTTTAGTAACCATAATGAGAAACAAGTTTATTTTACAACATTTGGAATAAAGGGATACATGGTTGGGATTATAGAATATTAATTTATGCATTCAAATCATTCAAGTTGAAAGAAAATATTCACACACATTTAACTTCCCTACTTGTAGAAATTTTTACAAATCAAAATATATTCATAACTGAAGTTGAATATTGTTAGTGATAAAACTAAATAATTATTTCTAGAATAATATCTCATTTCTTTCAAGTCAATGTTGGATCATATGATTTTCCATAATACTGATAATATACATAGGTTGATTCTAGATAATTAGAATATTCTGCATCAATTTCCAAATAAATGGATATATATGCCTAATATTTTGAATCATGTTACGAAAATTTTATAATCCTTGTTTGACACAATGGAACTTTATTGTGTATATAATTTTATAGATCATTAATTTTCATGTAGATATTTGAATTAATCATGCATTAAATGTTCCAACCATCTGTGTATTTTGACTAAAAATGTTTATCTGAATCATTTAATCGTCCTTATAGTGAAATGGACATCATATAACCATGAATTTCATTATTGTAAGGATACCCTTGTTAATATATGTGAATATAGATTTATCAATTTTATTTTTCATCATGAATGATGATATGTTTTATGAAGCGGATATCAGTTTATTTTTTTCTTAATACCAATTATTTATCACAATGTTGATTTACTGTAAAAATAAATTATTATAAATATCAATATAGTTTTACATCCCCCAAAAAACAGGTAAACATTTCTTTTGGATTGTAAAATATAGGGATCTTGAACTAGTTCACATTCGTGGTTATTGTTTCTTATTATAACGACTTTCAGATTACTGATGCAATAACTCACAACCTACTTAATTAAGAACATGAACATTATTTATTTAAACACTATTTATTATCATTCATACAGGAATGTATTTCTAAATTAACATGAGATTTTTTATTTTTTTGAAAATTATTTTAGTGGATGTTCAAAAAAATAAATATATTAAAATGATTGTTGTTGTTATTTCGGGAAAGGTCAGAAAATGTGACTAATTTTATAAATTTATCCATGTGATAAGTGGGGATACATAGATAATACAGAAGATTAACAAATAACTAATAATTTTAAAGGAAGGAACAGATTGGGTGGATTTTCGATACATTTAATAAAAATGTATGTTGGGGATTCATTTATTCCTATTATTCATCTCCTAGATGCAGAAATCCCTTAATTTTGTTATAATGTTTTAAAATAAATGACTAATTTTTTCTAGGATTGATTTACAAGGAAAAAAATATCATAATTCAAGATGTTTTTCTATCATGTGGGTTGGAGGGAATTAGTTGAATGATTCTTTGAACAAAATAAATATGAAAATAAACCAAAACAAAAATTTATCTGTTCTTCACAATTGGGGGAATTTTTGAAAGATTGATATATTCATGTAGAAATTCAATTTATTGATGTCTTATTCAATGTTACTATAACCCTTTGATAAATAAGGCGCTACATGATATTTGAGTTAGATATGAATTTATATAATCATTTATTAATGTTTGAGAAACTATTATCAAAATGGTATCCTCATATTGCATAACAGTCAAAAATGACTATTAAAAACATAAAAAATAATTTTGGATGACAACTTCACAGGGTTACATATTCCCTAATGGTTGGAGTTGTTTGATCTGGGTTGGAGGACTGGAATCAAATTAAGTGACTTGATATTCATTGATATTAATTTCTAAATATTATAAATGTATTCATATTAAGATGAAAACATATTTCTTGGCCTGATAGTGGGATTCATTCACAACTATCATCTAGTTTTTTAATATATGAAATCATCACCTGAAAAAATCATTTTTCAATTTATCTCAGTTCTTTTTATATTTAAATGATATAATAAATATCGGTTTTCTAACTAGATTTTTATTTTGATTCTAAAAAATAAATTCTTCAACATGAAATATGGATACCTATCCCTAAGTGAATTTTTTATTCATCTTGAAATGGGAATCCGTAATTAGGTGTTTGATATATTTTCATTGGTATATGAGATCTTATATTTGAGCATCATAGTGTCACTCAAAAAATTAAATGATGATATTTGGTGTGATAATAGATTTCGAGTTATCAAATAATAGAGGGATTTCTTATGGTTTTTGTGTGAGGGCCATAGAGTCCAACTAGTCTCACTAGGCAGCAAATTAATGAGAAATTGTTTCAAAAAAAATATTGAAATATTGAAGGATTATTGTTATAAATAATCACTCTAATATGATCATGTGTAACAATTTTTTAGTTAGTGAAATCTATTTTTATCTAAAATTTCATTTATAATATGAAATCAACACATTATATTTCAAACACATAACCACTAAACTACAATATTTTTTAGATAATTATTTTGGAAAAAATGTATTCTTATATTTATTTTCATTATATTGTGTACTCAAGATTATTTGATAAAACAATTCATTGAAAATATGATGGCCATCACCAACTATTTGGAAAAACATCGGTATAATCCTATACCAATGGTTTTCAAAACAATTAATATATGTATTAAGAATTTTTGTGCCTTTATCAATAGTTTTAGAAAAACCATTAGTATAATTTCTGTAAAAGTAAGCTACACCGATGGTTTTATCCAAACTGTTGGCATATCCATCACATATACCAACATTTTTGGAAAACCTGTTGGTATAATTTCATTTTATTTAATACATTCCAACTGTTTGTATAAAAGAATTTGTATAGATCTGAACTATACCAATATATTTATTTCAAAACGAATGGAATAAGTTTATATTATGGTTTAGATACCAATGGATTTGGTCAAACCAATGGTATCAGGTCAAATTATGGAACATATACCATCAAATTCACAAAACTGTTGGTATAGTTAAAATATCTAGAAGTGTTGAAATAGGATTGAAACTTCAAAAAACATTAGTCAATAGACTGGAGACTGCACTATTATGCATTGATACCATTGATAATGATAATACAGTATGATTCAATGATGCCATTTTTTATTCCCCTCTAAATGGATATCATCAATCTATTGAATAATACAGAGGCATCAGTGACTGTAGGATTCCAAAAATAATTGATGGAAGTCTTCCAAATTGGGATAATTCAACCCTAATGATCTCATACAACATGAACCAATCCAATAGAACCTATGAAGAAGATTATTGAATCCACAATAATAATAAACACATTGGATAGTGGGGGATTCCCACACATATGTTAGTAGATGGGAAGGGGTTATTTAGTTGAATCTCATTACGCTTCCAAATATCCTTCTATTCATTCCAGATGATCTTGGATATTTTATGGTATAACATTGCATGTATAGATGATTCTTCTTCACTGATGAGAAAGAGTACCAATTATCCTCATTATTATGTCATATCATTAGGTGCTACATTAAATGTAGTATTCCCATGAAATATTTCAAAAATAATGATTAGACATTGGGCAGGACTACTTGGGGTCTTATGCATTTATATAAATCTTCCTTGACTATTATCTGTATTTTGAGTTCCAAGGAACACCTATAATTCCCCAAAAAGAATCATATGAATTCATTATTCAAACAGAGTTTTCTTGGTCTCTATATTATATTCATGTAATACTCATAATAACTCTCTAATATGTTTTGTTGAACCATACATCCATTTTATCAGAAAACAATTTTTTTTAGCATCATTAAAATAATAAAAAATAGTGGCATCCTCCCAATAAAAAACCGGTAGTGATGTGGAAATCATCCCAGATTTATAAACAAGAAATTGGACCCTCCAGATCAAGAATTTGTCTATGTCTCTTTTTCTCCAAATTATTCTTTTTGATGAAGAACACTCATTCCCAAAGGCATCTCAAAAAAAAGCTAGGGTGGGGGGGTAAAGGTTACTTCGCAAAAGACCGTATGGGGGTAATATTTGGATTCAATGTTCTGAGAGTATAGGGAACTAGGTTTATGAATTAGGTTCCTTCCTTTAATATGGATTATTTCTCATATATTTGGATAAGTTGGAAAATAGATATTAATTCATAAACAGTGGACCTTGAAAAATGTAAATCATCCATTTGTAAAAATATATATTTGATATAGCTGGAATACTTTTATAAACTATCCCCAATGAAATATGTTGTCTATAGATTACATTGAATGTAATTTAGAAAAAACACTATCCATCAAGAAACAATGGTAAGGGGATAATGGTCCCCCTACTAGAACCCCCAAGTATGGATGAAGCATTGAGATAGGGTTCTATTGATATTTATCATGTTGGGAACACAATAATGTTTCAATATGTCCCATCCATCAAATAATATTATTATAACGCTATCATTAAATAAATAATCATGAATGGAATCATAATTTGGAATATTCCATTTCTAAAAACTATAATGAATTAAAAATTATTAATTTAAGTTCAATGTATTTTATTTTTAATTATTGATATATTATCATAGATTAGGTTTTTATTGATTAGTCCTTATTATACTACGCATGTTATTCAGCAATTTGTGATTAAGAGGACATTAAAAATTAATTGTGGAAGAGTAAATCATTTTACAAAATGGTTGCATAAGAAATTACCTTTATAAACCATGTATGAAACTTGGAGAAAGGAATTTCATAATAATGAACTACTCACTAAGGTCAATTTTTTTGTGATACATAATAAAAAACAAGTACATGCCTTTTCCAGTGAATAACTGAAATACAATTGTTATTGAGAAGATATATTCTTCCTTGATGTTCTAGCAGAGTGTAGAAAGTGGATGACATCTATGAGAGAACATGAATGGTGAAAATAAAATTGTTTCAATAGTGTTTAATTTATATGACCATGGAGGCTTTCTCAGTTCCTTCCAATAAGGGTTTGATAAATATGAGTTGTATTACTGTGATGTTAATAACCGCTAAAAAAGATAGGTTTTACTAGTGCTAAATTTTGCACCAATAAAAAATCAATATTAGTTCTAAAATTATAGCACATAAAATATATATTTATCAAAAATATATTATTGTCCTGAAATGCACGACCGATTGTTGCCTATCTATCGGTCAATGTTCCAGTCCTCTGCTAATGTGAATAGAAGCACTCGGGTCGAATCCTCGGTGATGATAATTTATAATAGTCGATTGTTTTTATTTGATTGTATTTTGATTAGGGGGGTTTGTTTTCAGAGCTTAATTGAAATGATTGATTGACTATAATTGATTTAAAAATTTATAAAGATTGTGGTGAGTTCATTATTGGGGAGTTAAGAATGTGATATACATGAGCCTTACGTTGTATTGCATTAAATTAAAACCCATGTCATAAGTTGACGTTGATTTGAATTCCTAAGTGTTAAGGCTTTAATCCGAGCCTTAACATAACATAGGTTTCTAATATCAATAATAAAATATTTATGGTAGTGTATTTATGGTTCCAATAATCCATTGAAACCACTCGTTAAACAAAACATATCAATAATCCATGACATATTATGTTTAACATACACAGTATTAATTTAAAGAATACCCATCAAGAAAAACTCTCAATCACTTAACATCCCCGAATTAAAACTCACCCCAATGAGAGATTCACACATCCATTTTGGTGTTTAATAATATCTTTATAATTATTATGATTATAAATTAAGAAGATAAGATAATGAAACGGATAAGAAAATATTTTTTCGTCGAACACCCACACAAGAACGATGATGATAATTAAAAACGGACTTTCGATTGAATGAGGAAGCAAAAGAAGGGAAGGGGATTCAACTTAATTTAAAATATTTTAAGAACATAAATACTAATATACAGAAGCTGGATGAGAATAATAGATATTTAAGAAGAAACTTGCATTAAAACAGAATTACAAATGAAATGACTTACAAAGTTACAAAAACGAAGAACATGAAACAAAGTGAAAACAAAGAGAAAATGAAAGGTCTCTCAAGTGAAAACATGATTATGGAAGATCCTCCCAAGACTTTTAAAGGATTTGGTCGTGCCAATATGATCCCCAATCTTCTGAAATGCCCACCCCACTCATGAAGTGAAGGGAAGAGTATTTATAGCCCAAGGAGTGGACTGTTTGCTTTCCCAATCTCTCCCTCCATTTGCATCGCAAATTTGGCTATTCAGACAGCCGAATCACCAATAATCTCCTGCTTCAAAGTGGTAAATAATAAAGTTTTATAACTAATCTCAAAATTTGGAGTCATTTGGACTTAAGGGTCAAATGTTATGTATGCGTGATAAAAACAAAGTTAAACTGTCCATTTCAAACCAGTCTTTTTAAAGTCCAAATTCTGAAAGGGTTTTTTAATATGAATATGCCTTAAAATCCGAATGATTTATTCAACAAAGTCGGCATCCTATATCACCTCTTTCACACTGCAAATTCTCAGCTCAATTTAATTCTTACATAATTATATATGTCATGCATACTATACTGATTTTAATTCTCATCCAGAATGGTGGGATTGATTTTAAAGCATATGTCGGGCCCCTTGTTTTTGGAGTTGGGCCTTGAAATATTTATCCAAGACTCTTTAAATTCTCCCCCAAAATATGGTGTGGAATAATAGAATTTGGACTTCGGCATGTAGCCCAGTAAATCAATCTTTATGAATAGTCCAATTTCTTCACATATTCTTTGGTCTTGTTTGTGAGGACCATAAGACCCTTTAAATGGCATAATTGGCTCTTGGTACCTTATAATTAAATGTTTTATATTAAATTTAGAATCATACAAAACAATAACCACACAATTTATATCAGTATAGTGATATTTATTATTAAAACAGTAAACTGACTCAATTGGACTACTTCTAAAAATTCTCAAAAATTATACTTAATATTAAAACATTAATATTTCACACAAATTATGAACATTTTATATAAAATCGGTAAAGGGGGTATATAATAAGACATGAAAATATTAACAATATCAACTCCCCCACACTTATTTTTGTGCATGTCCTCATTTTCAATAAATATAAAAAATGACAAAATCATTTTTACTCACCAACAGATATTAAAATTTTGTTTTCTCCAATAAGGGGAAGTTTTTGACTATTTCACTCATCCATTTTTAATTCCACCACTAGTTGTTATAGAAACAATGTTCCAAAACTAATTCATTTTTTCATGCTCAAATTTAGAAATGGAAAATGTGGCCACTCAAAACTCACACCTCTCAAGATGATAAAATTTATTTGTGGAGGTTCACTATTTCACAAACAAAAAGTGAAAATCATAGAGTTTGAAAACATCTCTCATCTTCCAATCCCTATACAACGTGCACATTAATCAAGAGGTCTTTTTAAACGATTTTTTTGTGGCTATGGGACGGTAGGAATATAATGTTCAAGAGAGAAGAAGAGGGTTAAAAAACTAACATAGAAAAAGAAAAGAACATTTTTTTGAAATAAAACATGGAAGAAAATGAAAACACATATTTACAAAGGAATGATTGTGTAAAGAAAGTCGCAATAGAGGAAGAAAATATGGAGTGGATGAGAAGATGAAATATTTATAAACCACAAAACTTCTCCCAATTATAAAAGAATATAATGAAAGTGTTCTTTTTTTTTCTTTTCCTTTTTTCTTTGTTTTTTCGAAAGTTGACCTTGAAACAGATCTCACACTCATATCCCAATCCATGTTTGATCTCCTCACAACACTAATTGTAAATGTTATAGAATGATAAAATGTCTAGGAAGAGTGATTTTTGACTTACCCAATACACAACCCATTTTTTCATTTTTTTTTGATTTTTTTTGTGATTTTTGGGATTTTTGTGATTTTTTTTTGAACATTGTTCAAAAATATTTGTACACGATTTCATAAACATACATAAATTCCCAAAACTCAATGAATGAAATCCTCTCCCCAACACTGAAATAGACGCTTTCCCTCAAGAAGATGATAACTCATTGAAAATCAATAATAGGTTACCCAAACAATGAAATCCATTCCCCCCCCCACACATAAATTTAAAAAAAAATATATGCAATGAAAATACATGTTGATATTGGGTGGAAAAAGGTATTGGGCTTGTAATGTGGCTATCAATGAAAATGTTCTCATAGTCTCGAAGGGGATTTGAAAAGGCGGATTAATGTAAGGGAAATAAGAGGCTATTTGGCTATTTTGATTCTCATGTGGTTCAGAAAAAGCCTCAATCATATTAATACACACTAAGGTAGGAAATTCAGCTCGAAGGTCCACAAATTCAAGACTCACAAATGGGGGTGAAAACATACATATTGAAAAGACGGCCATATGTGGCCTTGCCATGAAAGCAAATGTTATTCCTCACGATTCGGGAAAAGTCATTTACCAAATAAAAAATTGAGCATTCAAAATTTGTTGGTTTTGACTCACTATTCATTATCGAAAGTCACAATGAAAATAAAAAAAATTTGAGATGAAAACATGTCTGTTAAATCCCCTAAATGGTTGGAAAAAATTTCAAAACTCGATGTTGAATAAGCATGACTCTTTTTTTGTATTTTTTTATGTAATTCTGTTTTTTGGTTTTTATTTAGTTTTTATGGTTTTTTTAAGATACACACTCACACAATAAATAAAAAAAATTGTTTGATGAAGAAAGTGGTAAAAAAATGAAAGATATAGGAAGAAGAAGAAAGAGGTAGAGAGAGTTAAAGGGAAAGAGGTGCCCCTGGTTTGGATTTGGCGGGTTTCCATCTCCATCTAGTGGTGGGTCGAGTACAGAAGATGGGGATCCAATGGAAGTCGATGTTGATCCATGATTGTGTGATGTTACATGAAAAAGAAAAATAATTATTCATATAATTAAAAACTAAAATGAAATTGAAATTTCACAAAAGTAAAAGAAAACATGGGTTGCCTCCCAAGAATCGCTGCACTCATTTTTCTACTGCTAGACAGTTGCAGTGGTCTACCCATAGTCCGACGGTGGCCATCGTATTTTCTCAACACTAGTGTGCTTCCTGAAAAACCTCTCCTCTGGGAGGCCTAATGATTCATTGGATAATTTCTTCCCATCCTTGTTAGTGTTCTTGCAATTCAATGGGGGTGAAAAGAGAATATGAGTATCCTCCCATTGGTCTTCAATGTGAGGAATGATTTCATCCAACGGTGATGATTTTCTATTCATGGAAATTCAGGAAGATGTCTCAATTCTGAAGGTTCATTTATGTAAGGTTCAGATAACACGAAAGCAGAGTATGAGATCCCAATTGTTTTTGACTCATTTACTTCATCACTTACCGATGTAGAGTAATGGGTATCAGTGGAGTCATAAGACTGAATACAATTTTCAATATCCTTTATTTCAATGTTGTTCGCCAAAGAATGGTCAATTTAAACCTCACCAGTGAACAATTTATTAATTAGGGTAAAAATATCACAATCATCGCTACCATCGGGACAATATAAACACATTGGTTCAGGGTTCACTTCACATATAATAGAATTTTTAGAATCATGGATAGGAAATGATGAATGTTGGATAATCATATTTGAATCAAAAAATGAGCATTCAAGTTCATTTTCACTATTACTATTCATTTTGGAGCATTGGAGGTCATGGGTGAGATGAGATTCCAAAGAGTTTTCAAGATCCTTTAGGTCAATGGAGTCTACATTTGTAATGTCAACATCAACTTCTCCATCTATGACTTGGTTAATGAGGATACACTATTCACAAACTCCTATTTTAGTAGAACATGAAGAAAATGATGGATTGGGATTCAATACCCTCTCTGAGGGAGTATAAAAAGAATGGATAGAGAATACCGATTCATTCTCTGATGGGTATCGCATGGATTGAAAAATATTGAACATGACCAGTTGGTCACCAAATTCCATGGATAAGATGCCACCAAGGATATCAATTTTGGTTTTAGATGTCATGAGGAAATTTCTTCCTAGAATTAAGGGAGATCGAGAAGAGTTTTTCTCACCTTCCATGTCATGGATATAGAAATCCGCAGGGAAGATAATATCATTCACATGAAAAAGGACATCTTCAATTATTCCCTCAGGACTGGTTTTGCTTCGATTGGCTAACTAACTTACAATACATGTTGGATTTAAGAGACCTAGAACAAGGTTGGAGAATATGGATTTGGTCATGACATTAATTGAGCCTCCTAGGTCTATGAGTGCATCATCAAAGTTGGAACTTCCAATTTGGCACGGAACCGTAAAGGTACCTAGAACTTTTCACATTATGGGAATAGACTGCTGGGTGGAATCATTCTCGAAGGTCATAAGTTGCCTCTTGTGGGTGCAAAATTCCTTAAGAAACATGGTATACTTAGGGATTTGTTTATGGCATCTAAGAGGGGAATGTTGACAGAAACAGGTCTAAACATGTCGATCATTTCAGGATCAGGGTCAAAGGACTTCAATTGTTTAGAAACAGCTTGAGGAAAAGGAATTGGATTACAACATTTAATGGAAGGAGGTGAGGGAATGGATTCAGGTTCCTTTTCAAGTTTCTTTTTCTATTCATTTTCTAGGTCAACATTCAAAGGAAGGTTGGAGGACTTATCTTGAGTCATAGCAATTTTCTTTCCCGATCTACGTTCAATTGAAAATACATTACCCGTGGGGTTAGGTAATTGTTGAGATGTAAGTTGGGAAGAATTGGATAGTTGCTGCTGACTTGGGTGGGATGCAAGTCGACCAATTTGGGTTTAAATATTTTTAAGGCTAGAATGGATGAAAGAGGCAAGATCTTTTATAACAATTTCCCATATTTTTCTTGGAAGATGAGGCTTGTCCCAGATTTGGATTACCTTGATTTTGGTTCTTGGGAAAGTGATTGAATTGGTTTGAGAATTGAGAAGTCTCACTAGGATAATGGAACCCAGTAGGAGGATGAGGAGGATTGATCCTTTGAGGTTGAGGGATAAAAGGATAAGGTTGTTGGAAGTTACTAACACCATGACCATATTGAAACTGTTTTGGGTTTTGAGGAGGTAATTGAGGGGTATGAGAGATGGGATTACCATACCTCAGGCCTTTGTTATATGAAGAAGATAAGGGTTCAGAGTGAGGTTGGTTGAAGTTTCTAACAAACTGACCTGATAGTTGAGGATTGGTGTTCCGCTGAGCATATGCTACATTGAGCTCCATTGGTCCAGATGAATTAGAATGGTCCTCTTGAAGTTGTTGACATGTGTCAGTTGGATGATATGGAGAGTTGCATATTCCATAGTTTTTGACAGGTCTAGGATACATTGATTGTGGAGAAGATGAGGTTGGGGATTTGGTAGCCACAACTAGTTGTCGCACAAGACCTATAAGTTCACTCATCCACTCGGTCATCTTGTTAGGCTCAATTGATTGATTATATTGGGCTTGTTTGACTTGAGCATGTTCTTGAATATGGAATTGTTTTTTGTTTACAGCCATGTTACTTATGAGATCTCTTGCAGCTGTAAGAGTTTTTTCCACAAGAGCACCACCACTTGTGGCATCTATGAGAGTTTTCTCCATAGCCAATAACCCCTCATAGAAGTATTGGATCAATAGTTGGTCAGTGATTTGATGATGTGGACAGGTTGGAACAAGATTTTTGAACCTCTCTCTGTACTCATGGAGTGATTCACTTAGGAATTGATTTATACCACTTATTTCCTTTCGGATAGAAGTAGTACGAGAATTGGGAAAGAATTTTTCTAAGAAAAGTCACTTCATGTCATTCCAAGTGGTTATGGAACTAGGAGGAAGGCAGCAGAGCCCTGACGAAGCAGTGTTAGCTAGGGAGAAAGGGAATGCTTGAAACATGATTTGATCTTTAGAAACCTCTTGAGGATTCATGGTAGAGCACACCACTTGGAACTCTTTATGTTGGATATGTGGATCATCACCGGGTAGCCCATGGAAATGCAGAAGAAGATGAATCAAACCCTATAAGTGTTCGAAGTCAGCCTCTATGTTTGGATATTTAATACCAATAGATTGGTAATTCATATATGGGGAAGCATGTTCTTTAAGGATTTGTTCCCTAGGATTGGCCATTTCTAATTCAATTGGTTGGACAAGGACTGGTTCTTGAATTATTTTTTATCTCATAATTACCTCCTAGGTTGGAGAATAGTTCGCTCGATTTCAAGGAAAAACATATCCAAGGGATTGTTTGGAAGGTTAATGGACATTCAGAGAGATTTTGAAGAAAGAGGAAGATGGATTTTTCTTTGTATTTTTTTCATTTTTTTTTATTTTGTTTTTTTTTTTTGTGTTTTTTTACAATAAACAGAAACTAATGAATAATTAAAGCACCATCCTCGGCAACGACACCATTTGAAACGCATGGCCAATTGTTTTCTATAGATCGGTCAAAGTTCTGGTGCTCTGCTAATGTGTATAGCAGCACTCGGGTCGAATCATCGGCGATGATACTTTGTAATAGTCATTTGTGTTTAGTTGATTGTATTTTGATTAGGGGGTTTTTTTGCAGAGCTTAATTGAAATGATTGATTGACTATAATTAGTTTAAAAAATTGATAATGATTGGGGTGAGTTCATTATTGGGGAGTTAATGATTTGATATCCTTGATCCTTACTTTGTATTGCATTAAATAAACACCAATGTCATAAGTTGACATTGATTGGAATTCCTAAGTGTTAAGGCTTTAATCCAAGCCTTTAATTAATGCAGCGTTCTAAAATAAATCAATACATATTTATGGTAGTTTATTTATGGTTCCAATAATCCATGAAAACCACTCGTTAAACAAAACATATCATTAATCCATAACATATTAAGTTGAACATACATAATATTAATTTAAAGTGTACTCATCGAGAAAAATTCTCAATCACGTAACATCCCTGAATTATAACTCATCCCAATGAGATATTTACTCATCCATTTGGGTGTTTAATAATCTTGTTATAATTATTATGATTATTAATTAATAAGATAAGATAATGAAATGGATAAGAAAATAATATTGCGTCGAACACACACACACACATGAACGATGATGATAATTAAAAATGGACTTACGATTGAATGGGGAAGAAAATGAATGGAAGGGGATTTAACTAAATTTAAACTATTTAAAGAACATAAATATTACACTACATAAGGTGTATGAGAATAATAGATATTGAAGAAGAAACTTGCATTAAAACAGAATTACAAATGAAAGGACTTACAAAATTACAAAAACGAAGAACACGAAAGTAAGTGAAGACAAAGAGAGGAGGAAACGCCTCTAATGTGAAAACATGACTATGGAAGATCCTGCCAAGCCTTATTTAAGGATTCTTTCGTGCCAATATGATCTACTCTCTTCTTAAATTCCAACCCCTCTCAAGGAGAGAAGGGGAGAGTATTTATAGCCCAAGGAGTGGACTATTTGCATTTCCAATCTGTCCCTCCATTTGAATCGACAATTAGGCTATTCAGACAGCCCAATCACCAAATATCTCATTCTTCAAAGTTGTAGATAATAATGTTGTCCGACTACTCTCAAAATTTGGAGTAATTTTTACTTAAGGATAAAATGTTATTTTCGGTTTATGTAACAAAGTTAAACTGTCTCTTTCAAACCATTCATTTTGTAGTCCAAAATTTGAACAGGTTTTTGAATATGAGGATGCCTTCAAATATGAATTACTTCTTCAAAAAAGTCGTACACCTATATCTCCTATTTGACACTGCAAAATATCAGCTCAATTGTATGCTTACATAATGAGATATGTCATGAATACTATACTGATTTTAATTCCCATCCATAATGGTGGGATGGATTTTAAAGCATAGGTTGGGCCCCTTGTTTTTGGAGTTGGGCCTTGAAATTTTTATCCAATACTCCTTAAATGGTCCCCCGAATAATGGTTTAAAATAATTTAATTTTTACTTCTGCATGTAGCCCAGTAAATCAATCTTCATGAATAGTCCAGTTTCATTACAGATTCGTTGGTCTTATTTGTGAGGACCATATGACCTTCAAATGGAAGAATTGGGTAATGGTACCTTCTAATGAAATGTTGTACATTAAATGTAGAATCCTAAAAAACAAGAACCACACAATTTGGATCAATATAGTGACAGTTATTATTAAAACATTAAATTGACTCAATTGGGCAACTTCTAAAAATTCTCACAAATTATACTAAATAATAAAACAATAATATTTCACTGAAATTATTCACATTTCATATAAAATCAGTAAAGGGAGTATATAATAAGTCATTAAAATATTAACAATATCAAATTCTGATATAAATATATTTTTTTAAGAGATCTTTCTCATTTTAGAGGTGAAAAATAAAAAATTATATTAAATTAAGGAATATTATATGAATATATTTTAAAAATGAATTGATTTTTAAAAAATTAAATATAATTAACCTTATTAATGAATATATAATACTAAATCCCTGATTAACAAAAATTAGTGATATTGAATAATTAAATATAAATAGTGAAAAAATATTAAAAAATTGGTTATGTTTTATTACTTATAAATATTAAATTTAAAAAATTACAAATGAATATATATTAAAATGATGATGAAAAAATAGAATTTTTTTAAAAACATTAAAAATATGTACCAAAAAAACTCCTATGAATAAATACATTAATTATGAACACGTACACAAAATTTGTAGAAAATATTAAACAAATCATTTAAATAAATTAATTTTATACATTTCAAACTTTTCAAAAGCATTAAATCTTAATAAGTAAAATTGAAAGAGAATTAATCACATAAATTAAAAACATGATAAGAATATTAAATAACAGTATATAAATTTGTAATATTTTATTCATTAATTGAATTAAGTGAAAAAAATACAAAAGTGTAGAGAATAAGAAAAAATGAATTAAATGGAATTAAATATATGAATTAAAATCCTTTTAAAGGGATTGAAAAATAATAAATGACAGTGAATAAATATTTATTAAATAAAAAAATTATAAAATTATAACATAGTGATGTGGGCATGATATGGGTAGGCGATGATGCATGTAGGATGTAGGCTTGGTTATATTGACTGGATGATTCAAGCATGATGCTACACCGAGCCTTCATGAAATTTCTTATGCCTCTGAGCAATGGGCCTATAAGCTATTTAATATTTCTTCATCTATCCAGATATAAGGGGGCCATAGGTTTCATTAAAAAAATAAAACACATACATAATAATTGTATAAAATTTAATAAAAAGATAATATATATAATTTAATCGTGGATACAAATAAACAAAACCACAAACAAAACACCTCACCCGTCGGCCAATGGGAAGGCCATATCCCCCCCTCCCCCACCCCAGGGATAACCCACCTATATTCAATATGCCTATCGACCAGATATTTTATTGATATTGGACCAAATCCCTTACATCTTATGTGTATTCCACCACGGCCCTCAGGCCCATACATTATTTTGATCCTCTATAGGAATTCTAACTACCAATTGCACCTCCCCTGCATACCAACGATGGACATGACACACCGATGCCTTACACATCTATTATCTCACTGAATGTCATTAAGGATTTCCATAGATGATCGTCGGACCACCACCCTTACCGTCAATCCCATGTTTTCCGACCGAAATCTCTGGTCTACAAAGACTTCCAGCACATCTGCTCTCCGAGCATCACAAAAATGATGACCTTGTAGAAAAAGCTATCACTTGAAATCTACAACATCGAAACCCCCGCTATGTGAGGCCATCATCAGCGACGGGGCGCCGCCATAATCGCTCTAGGGTCCACCTTCATGATACACACACAACATTAGTAATGAAGTGTTGTTGCACCTCCAATTTCCACAATCATGACTTCCTACACATTCACCACCTCCTATGAAACCTACCTCTCATGACCCTTATGGATCCTTTTTACAACACCACCATCCATCTCTCACCATCTCTCGATGGCATACACTGTTGACACAGCATAACACGGCATGCAAATACCTCATATGTCATTACCAGTCCTCGTGAAGCATGTCCCGTCATTTTCATTTTTCTAAATAAAATCATAAATCATTTTAGTCATGGCGTGCATTGGTTATTCAAATTTAGGGACATATGGTGTTGGTTGGAGACAGTCATATAGGAATCAGTTATATGTTTTTAAAACACACTAATATTGTTAAAAAATTTCAAAAAAAAGAATAAATTTTAATCATAAAAATAAAAAACTTATTTCAAATATTGAAGATATTAAATAAATATGACTTACATTTAGAAAATTGATTAAATGCGAAATATATTTAAAATTACTAAATACCAAAAATGAAAAAAAATGAAATTATATTAAAATCGTTTAAATTAAATCAAATAAATTAAATAAATTAAAAATTAATATTTAGAAAATTAATTACATGGATTTAAATCATATTATAAAGAATAAAATTATATAAATTAATATACTTATTACTGAAAATTATTGAAGTACACACTGTATAAATTGTATATAGAAAAAATTATATGTTTTTAACACTTTTATATTTTATTCATTGATAAAATTTAACTATTTAATAAAATTTATTCATTTTTAAAAATATATAAATAAATATCAAAATTTCATACATTAGAATAAATGGTAAATGATTATATAATAAAAATGAATAAATTATTGAAAATAATAAAAATAGAGAGATATTAAAAACAAAAAAATGAAGTTAAATCAATAAACATAAAGACATGTACCCACATACATACACATGGACCAACATGTCTGCATTCATACACAATATAAATGTAAAAATATTGGAAAACATATACACATACACATACACATAGTAATTGGAATATAAACATGCCCAAACGGGTATGTACAGATATACATAAGTACATATACATACTCGTGCACGCACATTCATATATATCTTTACATAAGAAAATGTACATACACATACAACATAAACAAATACTAATACACATACAAATACTAATATAAATACACATGTACATACACATACAAATGTATATGCATACACATACAAATAAATTTGAAAATATATATACACATCCATATAATTACGTACATGTGCATGCACATTCATACACATCTAGAAATATGACTATATACTCACATATATCATTAACATACACATATACACATACACATGCACATACAATTGTACGTAAACATTGTTGGGAAAGACGGGAAAGCGACGAATGCACAAACAAAAGAAAAAAAGAGAATGCACAGCAGAAATTGAATCTTTCCCCCCAAATAGAGGCGGATGTGCATCGACAAAATTAAATGTGCAGAAAAATAAATTTGACACCAGAAATTTTTTCATGGAAGACCCGACAGGGAAAAACCAAGGGACCTAGTCCAGAAAGAGGGATCCACTAAAAATCAAGAAGTACACGATAGAGTCTCCACAAAATAGAAGGGATCATAGAAGTAATACTCAAGAATAAATGTATGGATCAAAAGGTGGAGAACAAGAAAGATGATCGTCGATGAAAGGCGATCACCAAGTGGGATTTTCTCTCGATGTTGTTGCTACCGGTGATGTTGAAATGCCTTGCCACTGCCTCCTTATATAGGAAAAGAATCAGCGTCAAAATAATGTCGCCACATCAAAATAGTGTCACCGCGTGAATTAATTCACGCGGTCTTGTCCCGCATTAAAACACCACATTAAAATAGAAACCGTGTTATCACCATTTGAGGAGGCGTTACCCAGTTCGCCAACCAGGAAGGCGCCCCAAAATCTCCCACTATGACTCAAGTGGGGATCACCGCCAACCCTACAATCTGTCGGCAAGTCTCAAATTTTCCTCTGGGAAAACTCTTGGTCAACATGTCTCACCCATTGTCATTAGTGTGGTTCTTCTCAAGCTCTAACTATCTCGAATCAAGGACGTTTCGAATACAATGATATTGAACATCGATATGTTTCGACCTGCCATGAAAAGTAGAATTCTTTCCCAAAAAATATCACTCTGACTATCACAAAATAAAACATACCAGTCCAGATTTTAATTGATCTCTCGAATAAACGTTTTCATCCACAAAAATTTGTTGCATGCCTCAGTAGCTGCAATAAACTCTGACTCTGTACTAGATAAATCAACACATCTCTAGAATCTAGACTGCCATGATACAGCTCCCCCTGCATAAGTGATCAAATAGGATGAATTATACTTTCTCGAATCTAGCCATATCTGAATCTGTAAAGCCACAAAGCATAGGTTCCCATATTCCAATTAACAATCTCAGATCAGAAGTTCCACAAAGATAGAGAAAAATGTACTTCACTGCTCTCCAATGCTCTCTACCTGGATTTGATATAAAACGACAGACCACACAAACTGCATGAGCTATATCAGGTCTAGTACATACTATTTCATACATCAAACAACCAACATCAGATGAATAAGGTATGTGTTGCATCTTCTATCTCTCTTCATCAGTAGAAGTTGACTAACTAGTACTGAGCTTAAAATGTAAAGCAAGAGGAGTACTAGCCACTTTCGCTCTATCCATAGAAAATCTCTGAAGAACCTTCTCAATGTATCTCTCCTGAGATAACAACAACTTCTTGGCCTTCGTATCAGGGGAGATCGTCATGCCATGAATCTTTCGAGCTGGCCCCAAGTCATTCATCATAAAATACTAACAAATATCCTTCTTCAATCTGTCAATTCTAGAAGTATCACGGCCAACAATGAGCATATCATCAACATAAATCAACAGTATAATAAAATCATCAGCAGTAAATCATTGAGAAAAAACACAATGATCAGAAGATGTCTTCCTGAAACCCTAATGAGAAATGACAGATTCAAACTTCTTATACCACTGCCTCGGAGATTTCTTCAAACCATACAAGCTCTTCTTCAACTTGCAGACATGATTTTCTTTACCTCTTTCATCAAAACCCTCTAGTTTCTCCATATAAATCTCTTCCTCTAAATATCCATGGAGGAAAGATGTCTTCACATCCATCTGCTCAATCTGCAGAACTAAACTGGCATCCAAACCATGAACAACCCGAATGGAAAACATTTTGATAAAAGGTGAGAAAATATCATCAAAATCAATACCTTTCCTATGACGGATGCCTTTGAATACTAAACATGCCTTGTATCGTGGAACAGAACTAGATTCTTCATTCATAATCCAATAAATCCACCGCTTTTGCAATTCTCTCTTCCCTGTCGGTTACTTCACCAGCTCAAAATTGTGGTTGTCGTGAAATGATGTCATCTCGTCATCCATTGTCGCAACCCATATGTCCTTCTGTTCACTCTCCATTGCCTCATCAAATGATTCTGGTTCTCCCCCTTCAGCATGGAGCACATAATCCTCATGTGAATATTGAGTAGAAACGGTGTGACAACGAGATGGCCTCCAGAGTGGAACTACGGGTTCTTTAATAACCCCTAGAACCGGATCATAAGAAACAAAAGGTGCATCAAAAACATAAACTACAACCTGTTCACCTTGAGCATCATTATGTACATCAACATGATCATCATAATAAACAACATTAGGTAAATGTGAATTAGAACCTAGCTCAAGACTGAAAAAACCATCAGATATTAGAGAAGCATCTTTTTCTCCCTTATCAATGTCTGCAATAGTCATATCCTCCTTAAACACTGCATCATGGCTTCTGTCATGTTTCTTCAAAACATGATAATAGAACCTGTACCCAAAGTCATCGTGTCCATAGACAATAAAAATACAATGGCGTGTCTTACCATCCAGCTTGGATTTCTCATCTTTAGGCACATGAACAAAAGATATGCAACCAAAAACACACAAGTGATCATACCTGATCTCTTTTCCATACCGAATCTTATCAGGAGTGTCTGTATGCAAAGAAACTGCAGGTGAAAAATTGATAATATAAGAATCATTAAGTAAAACCTCACCCCAAAAATGTCCAGGCAACTTTTCTTCTGAATGAAAACAACGAACTCTTTCTAGCAATGTTTTGTTCATCCGCTTAGCTACATCATTCAGCTGAGGTGTCTTGGGCGGCGTCTTCTGATGTCGAATACCTTCTTAATTGCAATACTGATCAAATGGACCACAATACACTCCTCCATTGTCAGTGCGAATACCTTTCAATTTCATTCCTGATTCTCTCTCAGTAGAAACATGAAATTTCTTAAAAATATTAATCACCTGACTTTTGGATTTCAAGACATAACCCCAGAGCTTCCATGAGTAGTCATCAATAAATGTAACAAAAATAAGTCATCCACTAAAGGTCTTCGATTTCAAAGGACCACAAACGTCAGAATGTACCAATTCAAGTACCTGTGACTTCCTGTGTGGAGGATGACTGCTGAAACTCACTCTGCTCTATTTTCCAGCCATGCAATGATCACATGTGTCCAACATGACACTCTTAAAATCTAGAAGAAGATTTATCTTGGCCAAACAACCAAGACATTTCTCACTGATGTGACTGAGCCTCATATGCCACAACTTGGACGAAACACTTCACTCAACAATGCAAGCAATATCACAAGAAATAGAAGCTCTAGTCCAGTAAAAACATGATTGCTTCTTCCCTCGAGCCAAAATCAAAGATCCCTTGGAAAGCTTACATTGGAAATCACCAAAAGTGCTGATAAACCCTTCAGCATCAAGAACGATGGTAGAGATAAGATTCAAACAACCTCGGGTGCATGTCAGACATTCTTCAAAATTAGCTTACTTCCTATGCCGGTATTTAAACAAACAGTCCTGATGCCTACAACGTCAGAATGTCCATCGTTTCCCATCTTCAAAATCCCAAAATTACCTGGGATGTAAGTTGTAAAGAACTCCTTCGATATCACGTGAAAACAGGCACCATTGTCAACAACCCAACAAGAATCATCAGAAGCAATGTTAATGGAATAAAAAACAACAACATGCTCACCCCCTGTAGCGGCGGCATCATAATCATCTCCATCACCATTTTTATTCAATTGATTTTCATTCAATATTTTCTCCCTTTTTAGCTGATAACAAAACATCTTAACATGCCCCTTCTTACCACAAGGATGACATTCAAAATCTCTCTGCTTTGGTTTTGGATTTCCTTCTGCCTCTACTCTTATCTCGATTGTTCTAGCCCCGGTCTTGGCTTCTCCCCCTATTCTCTTTGACCAAAAGCTCGGAAAAAGATTTCACCTAAGTACGTCTCCTGACCTCTTTATTTAAAAAAGCATACTTGAAAAAACTAAATGTCACAGCACCATTAGGAGCAGAACCGGTTAGAGTAACACATAAATTTTCCCATGAATCATGTAAGGATTTAAGCATAAAAAGAGCTAAAACCTCATCTATAAAATTGATACCCATGTCAGACAGCTGATCAAAACATCCTTGATGTTCACTTAAGTAATCATAAATAGACGTACCTTCTTTATACCTCAAGATCATCAATTGTTTGAGAAGAAATAGTTTATTGTTTCCCATCTTCGAAGCGTAGGTCGTCTCAACCTTCTCCGACAATGTTCTGGCGTGAGAGATGTTGACAATGTGGTTCATCACATTGTCTTCGACCCATTGACGAATGAAGCCGAAAACCATCACATGCTCGAACGCCCATTCTTCGTCTGATATTCTCTCTGGCTTCTGGGTACTAAACACTGGAAGATTCTTTCACTTAATAAAAGAAGATCCTTTATTTTAGGTCGCCACATATGATTGTTGGCACCATTTAGCCAAATCATACGACTCTAGTTGGCCTCCATAATAAATATGAAAAGAAAAGAACCAAACCCTTTGATTATAGATGTTGGGAAAGATAGGAAAGCGACGAACGGACAAACAAAAGAAAAAAAGATAACGCGCAGCGCAAATTGAATCTTTCCCCCCAAATAGAAGCGGATGCGCAGCGACAAAATTAAAGGTGCAGAAAAATAAATTTCACACCGGAAATTTTTACGTGGAAAACCCGAAAGGGAAAAACCACGAGACCTAGTCCAGAAAGAGGGATCCACTAAAAATCAAGAAGTACACAATAGAAATTCCCCAAAATGGAAGGGATCTCAAAAGTAATACTCAAGAATAAAAGTATGGATCAAAAGGTGGAGAACAAGAAAGATGATCGTCGAAGAAACACATACAAACAAATTATTAAAAACATAAAATGAAATTGAAATTTCACAAAAGTAAAAGAAAACATGGGGTGCCTCCCAAGAATCGCTGCACTCATTTTTCTACTGCTAGACAGTTGCAGTGGTCTACCCATAGTCCGACGGTGGCCATCGTATTTTCTCAACACTAGTGTGCTTCCTGAAAAACCTCTCCTCTGGGAGGCCTATTGATTCATTGGATAAATTGTTCCCATCCTTGTTAGTGTTCTTGCAATTCAATGGGGGTGAAAAGAGAATATGAGTATCCTCCCATTGGTCTTCAATGTGAGGAATGATTTCATCCAACGGTGATGATTTTCTATTCATGGAAATTCAGGAAGATGTCTCAATTCTGAAGGTTCATTTATGTAAGGTTCAGATAACACGAAAGCAGAGTATGAGATCCCAATTGTTTTTGACTCATTTATTTCATCACTTACCGATGTAGAGTAATGGGTATCAGTGGAGTCATAAGACTGAATACAATTTTCAATATCCTTAATTTCAATGTTGTTCGCCAAAGAATGGTCAATTTAAACATCACCAGTGAACAATTTATTAATTAGGGTAAAAATATCACAAACATCCCTACCATCGGGACAATATAAACACATTGGTTCAGGGTTCACTTCACATATAACAGAATTTTTAGAATCATGGATAGGAAATGATGAATGTTGGATAATCATATTTGAATCAAAAAATGAGCATTCAAGTTCATTTTCACTATTACTATTCATTTTGGAGCATTTGAGGTCATGGGTGAGATGAGATTCCAAAGAGTTTTCAAGATCCTTTAGGTCAATGGAGTCTACATTTGTAATGTCAACATCAAATTCTCCATCTATGACTTGGTTAATGAGGATACACTATTCACAAACTCCTCTTTTAGTAGAACATGAAGAAAATGATGGATTGGGATTCAATACCCTCTCTTAGGGAGTATAAAAAGAATGGATAGAGAATACTGATTCATTCTCTGATGGGTATCGCATGGATTGAAAAATATTGAACATGACCAGTTGGTCACCAAATTCCATGGATAAGATGCCACCAAGGATATCAATTTTGGTTTTATATGTCATGAGGAAATTTCTTCCTAGAATTAAGGGATATCGAGAAGAGTTTGTCTCACCTTCCATGTCATGGATATAGAAATCTGTAGGGAAGATAAGATCATCGACATGAAAAAGGACATCTTCAATTATTCCCTCAGGACTGGTTTTTCTTCGATTGGCTAACTAACTTATAATACATGTTGGATGTAAGAGTCCTAGAACAAGGTTGGAGAATATGGATTTGGTCATGACATTAATTGAGCCTCCTAGGTCTATGAGTGCATCATCAAAGTTGGAACTTCCAATTTGGCACGGAACCGTAAAGGTCCCTAGAACTTTTCACATTATGGGAATAGACTGTTGGGTGGAAACATTCTCGGAGGTCATAAGTTGCCTCTTGTGGGTGCACAATTCCTTAAGAAACATGGTATACTTAGGGATTTTTTTATGGCATCTAAGAGGGGAATGTTGACTACAACAATTCTAAACATGTCGAGCATTTCAGGATCAGGGTCAAATGACTTCATTTGTTTAGAAACAGCTTTAGGAAAAGGAATTGGATTCCAACATTTAATGGAAGGAGGTGAGGGAATGGATTCAGGTTCCTTTTCAAGTTTCTTTTTCTATTCATTTTCTAGGTCAACATTCAATGGAAGGTTGGAGGACTTATCTTTAGTCATAGCAATTTTCTTTCCCGATCTATGTTCAATTGAAAATACATTACCCTTGGGGTTAGGTAATTGTTGAGATGTAAGTTGGGAAGAATTGGATAGTTGCTGCTGACTTGGGTGGGATGCAAGTCGACCAATTTGGGTTTAAATATTTTTAAGGCTGGAATGGCTGAAAGAGGCAAGATCTTTTATAACAATTTCCCATTTTTTCCTTGGAAGATGAGGCTTGTCCCAGATTTGGATTACCTTGATTTTGGTTCTTGGGAAAGTGATTGAATTGGTTTGAGAATTGAGAAGTCTCACTAGGATAATGGAACCCAGTAGGAGGATGAGGAGGATTGATCCTTTGAGTTTGAGGGATAAAAGGATAAGGTTGTTGGAAGTTACTAACACCATGACCATATTGAAACTGTTTTGGGTTTTGAGGAGGTAATTGAGGGGTATGAGAGATGGGATTACCATACCTCAGGCCTTGGTTATATGAAGAAGATAAGGGTTCAGAGTGAGGTTGGTTGAAGTTTCTAACAAACTGACCTGATAGTTGAGGATTGGTGTTTCTCTGAGCATATTCTACATTGAGCTCCATTGGTAAAGATGAATTAGAATGGTCCTCTTGAAGTTGTTGACATGTGTCAGTTGGATGATATGGAGAGTTGCAGATTCCATAGTTTTTGACAGGTCTAGGATACATTGATTGTGGAGAAGACGAGGTTGGGGATTTGGTAGCCACAACTAGTTGTCGCACAAGACCTATAAGTTCACTCATCCACTCGGTCATCTTGTTTGGCCCAATTGATTGATTATATTGGGCTTGTTTGACTTGAGCATGTGCTTGAATATGGAATTGTTTTTTGTTTACAGCCATGTTACTTATGAGATCTCTTGCAGCTGTAAGAGTTTTTTCCACAAGAGCACCACCACTTGTGGCATCTATGAGAGTTTTCTCCATAGCCAATAACCCCTCATAGAAGTATTGGATCAATAGTTGGTCAGTGATTTGATGATGTGGACAGGTTGCAACAAGATTTTTGAACCTCTCCCAGTACTCATGGAGTGATTCACTTAGGAATTGATGTATACCACTTATTTCCTTTCGGATAGAAGTAGTACGAGAATTGGGAAAGAATTATTCTAAGAAAAGTCACTTCATGTCATTCCATGTGGTTATGGAACTAGGAGGAAGGCAGTAGAGCCCTGACGAAGCAGTGTTATCTAGGGAGATAGGGAATGCTCGAAACAAGATTTGATCTTTAGAAACCCCTTGAGGATTCATGGTAGAGCACACCACTTGGAACTCCTTAAGTTGGATATGTGGATCATCACCGGGTAGCCCATGGAAATGCAGAAGAAGATGAATCAAACCCTATTTGTGTTCGAAGTCAGCCTCTATGTTTGGATATTTAATACCAATAGATTGGTAATTCATATCTAGGGAAGCATGTTCTTTAAGGATTTGTTCCCTAGGATTGGCCATTTCTAATTCAATTGGTTGGACAAGGACTGGTTCTTGCATTATTTTTTTATCTCATAATTACCTCCTAGGTTGGAGAATAGTTCGCTCGATGTCAAGGACAAACATATCCAAGGGATTGTTTGGAAGGTGAATGGACATTCAGAGAGATTTTGAAGAAAGAGGAAGATGGATTTTTCTTTGTATTTTTTTCATTTTTTTTAAATTTTGTTTTTTTTGTGTTTTTTTACAATAAACAGAAACTAATGAATAATTAAAGCACCATCCTCGGCAACGAAACCATTTGAAACGCACGGCCAATTGTTGTCTATAGATCGGTCAAAGTTCTTGGTGCTCTGCTAATGTGTATAGCAGCACTCGGGTAGAATCATCAGTGATGATACTTTGTAATAGTCATTTGTGTTTAGTTGATTGTATTTTGATTAGGGGATTTTTTTGCAGAGCTTAATTGAAATGATTGATTGACTATAATTAGTTTAACAAATTGATAATGATTTGGGTGAGTTCATTATTGGGGATTTAATCATTTGATATCCTTGAGCCTTACTTTGTATTGCATTAAATTAACACCAATGTCATAAGTTGACATTGATTGGAATTCCTAAGTGTTAAGGCATTAATCCAAGCCTTTAATTAATGTAGCGTTCTAAAATCAATCAATACATATTTACGGTAGTTTATTTATGGTTCCAATAATCCATGAAAACTACTCGTTAAACAAAACATATCATTAATCCATAACATATTAAGTTGAACATACATAATATTTATTTAAAGTGTACTCATCGAGAAAAATTCTCAATCACGTAACATCCTTGAATTATAACTCATCCCAATGAGATATTTACTCATCCATTTGGGTATTTAATAATCTTGTTATAATTATTATGATTATTAATTAATAAGATAAGATAATAAAATGGATAAGAAAATAATATTGCGTCGAACAGACACACACACGAACGATGATGATAATTAAAAATGGACTTACGATTGAATGAGGAAGAAAATGAATTGAAGGGGATTTAACTAAATTTAAACTATTTAAAGAACATAAATATTACACTACAGAAGGTGTATGAGAATAATAGATTTTGAAGAAGAAACTTGCATTAAAACAGAATTACAAATCAAAGGACTTACAAAATTACAAAAACGAAGAACACGAAAGTAAGTGAAAACAAAGAGAGGAGGAAAGGCCTCTAAAGTGAAAACATGACTATGGAAGATCCTGCCAAGCCTTATTTAAGGATTGTTTCGTGCCAATATGATCTACTCTCTTCTTAAATTCCAACCCCTCTCAAGGACAGAAGGGGAGAGTATTTATAGCCCAAGGAGTGGACTGTTTGCATTTCCAATCTGTCCCTCCATTTGAATCGACAATTAGGCTATTCAGACAGCCCAATCAACAAATATCTCATTCTTCAAAGTTGTAGATAATAATGTTTTCCGACTACTCTCAAAATTTGGAGTAATTTTTACTTAAGGATAAAATGTTATTTCCGGTTTATGTAACAAAGTTAAATTGTCCCTTTCAAACCATTCATTTTGTAGTCCAAAATTTGAACAGGTTTTTGAATATGAGGATGCCTTCAAATATGAATTATTTCTTCTAAAAAGTCGTACACCTATATCTCCTATTTGACACTGCAAAACATCAGCTCAATTTTATGCTTACATAATGAGATATGTCATGAATACTATACTGATTTTAATTCTCATCCATAATGGTGGGATGGATTTTAAAGCATAGGTTGGGCCCCTTGTTTTTGGAGTTGGGCCTTGAAATTTTTATCCAAGACTCCTTAAATGGTCCCCCGAAAAATGGTTTAAAATAATTTAATTTTTACTTCTGCATGTAGCCCAGTAAATCAATCTTCATGAATAGTCCAATTTCATTACAGATTCGTTGGTCTTATTTGTGAGGACCATATGACCTTCAAATGGATGAATTGGGTAATGTTACCTTATAATGAAATGTTGTACATTAAATGTAGAATCCTACAAAACAAGAACCACACAATTTGGATCAATATAGTGACAGTTATTATTAAAACAATAAATTGACTCAATTGGGCAACTTCTAAAAATGCTCACAAATTATACTAAATAATAAAACATTAATATTTCACTGAAATTATTCACATTTCATATAAAATCAGTAAAGGGAGTATATAATAAGACATTAAAATATTAACAAAATCAAATGCTGATATAAATATATTTTTTTAAGAGATCTTTCTCATTTTAGGGGTGAAAAATAAAAAATTAAATAAAATTAAGGAATATTATATGAATATATTTTAAAAATGAATAGATTTTTAAAAAAATTAATATAATTAACCTTATTAATGAATATATAATACTAAATCCCTAATTAACAAAAATTAGTTATATTGAATAATTAAATATAAATAGTGAAAAAATATTAAAAAATTGGTTATGTTTTATTACTTATAAATATTAAATTTAAAAAATTAAAAATGAATATATATTAAAATGATGATGAAAAAATAGAATTTTTTTAAAAACATTAAAAATATGTACCAAAAAAAACTCCTATGAATAAATACATTAATTATGAACACGTACACAAAATTTGTAGAAAATATTAAACAAATCATTTAAATAAATTAATTTTATACATTTCAAACTTTTCAAAAGCATTAAACCTTAATAAGTAAAATTGAAAGAGAATTAATCATATAAATTAAAAACATGATAAGAATATTAAATAACAGTATATAAATTTGTAATATTTTATTCATTAATTGAATTAAGTGCAAAAAAAATACAAAAGTGTAGAGAATAAGAAAAAATGAATTTAATGGAATTAAATATATTAATTAAAATCCTTTTAAAGGGATTGAAAAATAATAAATGACAGTGAATAAATATTTATTAATTAAAAAAATTATAAAATTAAAACATAGTGATGTGGGCATGATATGGGTAGGCGATGATGCAAGTAGGATGTAGGCTTGGTTATATTGACTGGATGATTCAAGCATGATGCTACACCGAGCCTTCATGAAATTTCTTATGCCTCTGAGCAATGGGCCCATATGCTATTTAATAGTTCTTCATCTATCCAGATATAATGGGGCCATAGGTTTCATTAAAAAAATAAAACACATACATAATAATTGTATAAAATTTAATAAAAAGATAATATATATAATTTAATCGTGGATACAAATAAACAAAACCACAAACAAAACACCTCACCCGTCGGCCAATGGGAAGGCCATATCCCCCCCTCCCCCACCCCAGGGATAACCCACCTATATTCAATATGCCTATCGACCAGATATTTTATTGATATTGGACCAAATCCCTTACAGCTTATGTGTATTCCACCACGGCCCTCAGGCCCATACATTATTTTGCTCCTCTATTGGAATTCTAACTAACAATTGCACCTCCCCTGCATACCAACGATGGACATGACACACCGATGCCTTACACATCTATTATCTCACTGAATGTCATTAAGGATTTCCATAGATGATCGTCGGACCACCACCCTCACCGTCAATCCCATGTTTTCCGACCGAAATCTCTGGTCTACAAAGACTTACAGCACATCTGCTCTCCGAGCATCACAAAAATGATGACCTTGTAGAAAAATCTATCACTTGAAATCTACAACATAGAAACCCCCGCTATGTGAGGCCATCATCAGCGACGGGGCGCCGCCATAATCGCTCTAGGGTCCACCTTCATGATACACACACAACATTAGTAATGAAGTGTTGTCGCACGTCCAATTTCCACAATCATGACTTCCTACACATTCACCACCTCCTATGAAACCTACCTCTCATGACCCTTATGGATCCTTGTTACAACACCACCATCCATCTCTCACCATCTCTTGATGGCATACACTGTTGAGACAGCATAACACGGCATGCAAAGACCCCATATGTCATTACCAGTCCTCGTGAAGCATGTCCCGTCATTTTCATTTTTCTAAATAAAATCATAAATCATTTTAGTCATGGAGTGCATTGGTTATTCAAATTTAGGGACATATGGTGTTGGTTGGAGACCGTCATATAGGAATCAATTATATGTTTTTAAAACACACTATTATTGTTAAAAAATTTCAAAAAAAAGAATAAATTTTAATCATAAAAATTAAAAACTTATTTCAAATATTGAAGATATTAAATAAATATGACTTACATTTAGAAAATTGATTAAATGCGAAATATATTTAAAATTACTAAATACCAAAAATGAAAAAAAAATAATGAAATTATATTAAAATCGTTTAAATTAAATCAAATAAATTAAATAAATTAAAAATTAATATTTAGAAAATTAATTACATGGATTTAAATCATATTATAAAGAATAAAATTATATAAATTAATATACTTATTACTGAAAATTATTGAAGTACACACTGTATAAATTTTATATAGAAAAAATTATATGTTTTTAATAATTTTATATTTTATTCATTGATAAAATTTAACTATTTAATAAAATTTATTCATTTTTAAAAATATATAAATAAATATCAAAATTTCATACATTAGAATAAATGGTAAATGATTATATAATAAAAATGAATAAATTATTGAAAATAATAAAAATAGAGAGATATTAAAAACAAAAAAATGAAGTTAAATCAATAAACATAAAGACATGTACCCACATACATACACATGGACCAACATGTCTGCATTCATACACAATATAAATGTAAAAATATTGGAAAACATATACACATACACATACACATAGTAATTGGAATATAAACATGCCCAAATGGGTATGTACAGATATACATAAGTACATCTACATACTCATGCACGCACATTCATATATATCTATACATAAGAAAATGTACATACACATACAACATAAAAAAATACTAATACACATACAAATACTAATATAAATACACATGTACATACACATACAAATGTATATGCATACACATACAAATAAATTTGAAAATATATATACACATCCCTATAATTACGTACATGTGCATGCACATTCATACACATCTAGAAATATGACTATATACTCACATATATCATTAACATACACATATACATATACACATGCACATACAATTGTACGTAAACATTGTTGGGAAAGACGGGAAAGCGACGAATGCACAAACAAAAGAAAAAAAGCGAATGCACCGCAGAAATTGAATCTTTCCCCCCCAAATAGAGGTGGATGTGCAACGGCAAAATTAAATGTGCAGAAAAATAAATTTGACACCGGAAATTTTTTCGTGGAAAACCCGACAGGGAAAAACCAAGGGACCTAGTCCAGAAAGAGGGATCCACTAAAAATCAAGAAGTACACGATAGAGACTCCACAAAATAGAAGGGATCATAGAAGTAATACTCAAGAATAAATGTATGGATCAAAAGGTGGAGAACAAGAAAGATGATTGTCGATGAAAGGCGATCACCAAGTGGGATTTTCTCTCGATGTAGTTGCTGCCGGTGATGTTGAAATTCCTTTCCACTGCCTCCTTATATAGGAAAAGAATCAGCGTCAATATAATGTCGCCGCATCAAAATAGTGTCACCGCGTGAATTAATTCACGCGGTCTTGGCCCGAATTAAAACACCACATTAAAATAGAAACCGTGTTATCACCATTTGAGGAGGCGTTACCCAGTTCGCCAACCAGGAAGGCGCCCCAAAATATCCCACTACGACTCAAGTGGGGATCACCGCCAACCCTACAATCTGTCGGCAAGTCTCAAATTTTCCTCTGGGTAAACTCTTGGTCAACATGTCTCACCCATTGTCATTAGTGTGGTTCTTCTCAAGCTCTAACTATCTCGAATCAAGGACGTTTCGAATACAATGATATTGAACATCGATATGTTTCGACCTGCCATGAATAGTAGAATTCATTCCCAAAAAATATCACTCTGACTATCACAAAATAAAACATACCGGTCAAGATTTAAATTGAGCTCTCGAATAAACGTTTTCATCCACAAAAATTCGTTGCATGCCTCAGTAGCTGCAATAAACTCTGACTCTGTACTAGATAAATCAACACATCTCTCGAATCTAGACTGCCATGATACAGCTTCCCCTGCATAAGTGATCAAATAGGATGAATTATACTTTCTCGAATCTAGCCATATCTGAATCGGTAAAGCCACAAAGAATAGGTTCCCACATTCCAATGAACAATCTCATATCAGAAGTTCCACAAAGATAGAGAAAAATGTACTTCACTGCTCTCCAATGCTCTCTACCTGGATTTGATATAATACGACAGACCACACAAACTGCATGAGATATATCAGGTCTAGTATATACTATTTCATACATCAAACAACCAACATCAGATGAATAAGGTATGTGTTGCATCTTCTCTCTCTCTTCATCAGTAGAAGGTGACTAACTAGTACTGAGATTAAAATGTAAAGCAAGAGGAGTACTAGCCACTTTCGCTCTATCCATAGAAAATCTCTAAAGAACCTTCTCAATGTATCTCTCCTGAGATAACAACATCTTCTTGGCCTTCGTATCAGGGGAGATCGTCATGCCAAGAATCTTTCAAGCTGGCCCCAAGTCATTCATCGTAAAATACTAACAAATATCCTTCTTCAATCTGTCAATTCTAGAAGTATCACGGCCAACAATGAGAATATCATCAACATAAATCAACAGTATAATAAAATCATCAGCAGTAAATCATTGAGAAAAAACACAATGATCAGAAGATGTCTTCCTGAAACCCTAATGAGAAATGACAGATTCAAACTTCTTATACCACTGCCTCGGAGATTTCTTCAAACCATACAAGCTCTTCTTAAACATGCAGACATGATTTTCTTTACCTCATTCATCAAAACCCTCTGGTTTCTCCATATAAATCTCTTCCTCTAAATCTCCATGGAGGAAAGATGTCTTCACATCCATCTGCTCAATCTGCAGATCTAAACTGGCATCCAATCCAAGAACAACCCGAATGGAAAACATTTTGATAAAAGGTGAGAAAATCTCATCAAAATCAATACCTTTCCTATGACGGATGCCTTTGAAAACTAAACATGCCTTGTATCGTGGAACAGAACTAGATTCTTCATTCTTAATCCGATAAATCCACCGCTTTTCCAATGCTCTCTTCCCTGTCGGTTACTTCACCAGCTCAAAATTGTGGTTGTCGTGAAATGATGTCATCTCGTCATCCATTGTTGCAACCCATATGTCCTTCTGTTCACTCTCCATTGCCTCATCAAATGATTCTGGTTCTCCCCCTTCAGCATGGAGCACATAATCCTCAGGTGAATATTGAGTAGAAACGGTGTGACGACGAGATGGCCTCCAGAGTGGAACTACGGGGTCATTAATAACCCCTAGAACCGGATCATAAGAAACAAAAGGTGCATCAAAAACATAAACTACAACCTGTTCACCTTGAGCATAATTATGTACATCAACATGATCATCAGAATAAACAACATTAGGTAATTGTGAATTAGAACCTAGCTCAAGACTGACAAAACCATCAGATATTAGAGAAGCATCTTTTTCTCCCTTATCAATGTCTGCAATAGTCATATCCTCCTTAAACACTGCATCATGGCTTCTGTCATGTTTCTTCAAAACATGATTATAGAACCTGTACCCAAAGTCATCGTGTCCATAGACAATAAAAATACAATGGCGTGTCTTACCATCCAGCTTGGATCTCCCATCTTTAGGCACATGAACAAAAGATATGCAACCAAAAACACGCAAGTGATCATACCTGATCTCTTTTCCATACTGAATCTTATCGGGAGTGTCTGTATGCAAAGAAACTGCAGGTGAAAAATTGATAATATAAGAATCATTAAGTAAAACCTCACCCCAAAAATGTCCAGGCAACTTTTCTTCTGAATGAAAACAACGAACTCTTTCTAGCAATGTTTTGTTCATCCACTTAGCTACATCATTCAGCTGAGGTGTCTTGGGCGGCATCTTCTGATGTCGAATACTTTCTTAATTGCAATACTGATCAAATGGACCACAATACACTCCGCCATTGTCAGTGCGAATACATTTCAATTTCTTTCCTGATTCTCTCTCAGTAGAAACATGAAATTTCTTAAAAATATTAATCACCTGACTTTTGGATTTCAAGACATAACCCCAGAGCATCCATGAGTAGTCATCAATAAATGTAACAAAAATAAGACATCCACTAAAGGTCTTCGATTTCAAAGGACCACAAACGTCAGAATGTACCAATTCAAGTACCTGTGACTTCCTGTGTGGAGGATGACTGCTGAAACTCACTCTGCTCTATTTTCCAGCCATGCAATGATCACATGTGTCCAACATGACACTCTTCAAATCTAGAAGATGATTTATCTTGGCCAAACAACCAATACATTTCTCTCTGATGTGACTGAGCCTCATATGCCACAACTTGGACGAAACACTTCACTCAACAACGCAAGCAATATCACAAGAAATAGAAGCTCTAGTCCAGTACAAACATGATTGCTTCTTCCCTCGAGCCAAAATCAAAGATCCCTTGGAAAGCTTACATTGGAAATCACCAAAAGTGCTGATAAACCCTTCAGCATCAAGAACGATGGTAGAGATAAGATTCAAACAACCTCAGGTGCATGTCAGACATTCTTCAAAATTAGCTTACTTTCTATGCTGGTATTTAAACAAACAGTCCTGATGGCTATAACGTCAGAATGTCCATCATTTCCCATCTTCAAAATCCCAAAATTACCTGGGATGTAAGTTGTAAAGAACTCCTTCGATGTCACGTGAAAACAGGCACCACTGTCAACAACCCAACAAGAATCATCAGATGCAATGTTAATGGAATAAAAAACAACAACATGCTCACCCCCTGTAGCGGCGACATCATAATCATCTCCATCACCATTTTTATTCAATTGATTTTCATTCAATATTTTATCTCTTTTTAGCTGATAACAAAACATCTTAACATGCCCCTTCTTACCACAACGATGACATTTAAAATCTCTCTGCTTTGGTTTTGGATTTCCTTCTGCCTCTACTCTTATCTCGACTGTTCTAGCCCCGGTCCTGGCTTCTCCCCCTGTTCTCTTTGACCAAAAGCTCGGAAGAAGATTTCACCTATGTACGTCTCCTGACCTCTTCATTTAAAAAATCATACTTGAAAAAACTAAATGTCACAGCACCATTAGGAGTAGAACCGGTTAGAGTAACACATAAATTTTCCCATGAATCGGGTAAGGATTTAAGCATAAAAAGAGCTAAAACCTCATCTTTAAAATTGATACCCATGTCAGACAGCTGATCAAAACATCCTTGATGTTCACTTAAGTAATCATAAATAGATGTACCTTATTTATACCTCAAGATCATCAATTGTTTGAGAAGAAATAGTTTATTGTTTCCCATCTTCGAAGCGTAGGTCGTCTCAACCTTCTCCGACAATGTTCTGGCGTGAGAGATGTTGACAATGTGGTTCATCACATTGTCTTCAACCCATTGAAGAATGAAGCCGAAAACCATCACATGCTCGAACGCCCATTCTTCGTCTGATATTCTCTCTGGCTTCTGGGTACTAAACACTGGAAGATACTTTCACTTGATAAAAGAAGATCCTTTATTTTAGGTCGCCACATATGATTGTTGGCACCATTTAGAAAAATCATACGACTGTAGTTGGCCTCCATAATAAATATGAAAATCAAAGAACCAAACCCTTTGATTATAGATGTTGGGAAAGATAGGAAAGCGACGAACAGACAAACAAAAGAAAAAAAGATAACGCGCAGCGCAAATTGAATCTTTCCCCCCCAAATAGAAGCGGATGCGCAGCGACAAAATTAAAGGTGCAGAAAAATAAATTTCACACCGGAAATTTTTACGTGGAAAACCCGAAAGGGAAAAACCACGAGACCTAGTCCAGAAAGAGGGATCCACTAAAAATCAAGAAGTACACAATAGAAATTCCCCAAAATGGAAGGGATCTCAAAAGTAATACTCAAGAATAAAAGTATGGATCAAAAGGTGGAGAACAAGAAAGATGATCGTCGAAGAAACACATACAAACAAATTATTAAGAACATAAAAAAATACATACACATGAACAAGCACATATACATACAATAGAAAACATTAAATACTTACACATACACATACATGTAGTCATGCACCTATATATGTATATATATGCATATAAACATACAAATTCATGTAAACGTGCACATATGTATAACATACACATACAATTACATACATGCCAATTCACATATACGTACACACATATATTAACCATAAATGTAGATAATACCAAACACACCACATAACATAACAGATCCATACACAAATAACCCGAACATAAAAAAACTCATACAGACACACATATCTTAATGCATATAAATATATTTTTAAATGTTATAGAATGCATTTATATGTACAAAATATTAAAAAATATATACTTATCTAAAAATAAATATTATTTAAAAATATATAGAATGTATATATGTATATATATATAAACTTATTCAAGGTGTCCTTTAGTAACCATAAACAAAAAGTGCTCATAATTTTTTGGCTATTAAAAGTGTTGGTAAAAATTATACAGGAAGGGAACCATTTTATTAGTTCTTTTTTACCAAAATCAATGAATATTTCCCCATATTGAATAATGTAACATGAATATTAAAAATATAGAATATCTCATCGGTGGAATTTTAAATTTAATGGATTGATAAAATTACAAGGCAATTATCAATAATTATTAAATTCATAATAAAATGAATTATAAAATTATAGTTAACTATACCATATGAAAACACAATAATTTTTTTAAATGCCTATGGGAAAAAATAAATTAGTTTCTGGAAATTTGAAATCTGATTCATGGTTACTCTTGTTGGGAGGGAGGGAGCCATCGTAGTGTGCCCCATTTTTTCCGATACATCATCAGTCCTTTCACATCTAGACTCAAACCTTTATAATAATGGCATTGGTGTGATTCATCCTCAATAGTAGAGAATTACAGTTAGTGTCCAAAAGAATTTATTCAAAACTCCTCCATCCTTATGGGATTCTTGTGGTGTGGGGAATTACACACATGGGGGTAGTGAACATCATATCAATATTCCCCCACTAGGAATGGTGGGCATTGTTGATGGAGCATCGTGGAAGAATGTCAAATAATGTGATGCGTCGTCGGTAGGTGTTGAAGATGGAGCATCGTGGCAGATCTTCTAAGAGAGAGCAGTGACGGGGGGGTGACCATGGTAGGTAGTCTGCGCGCGGCGTCGTGAAAGCTCGTGTTGGTGATTGTCCCTATAAGGGTTGTTGATGGGAGGTCGTTGAAGGGAGAATGAGCAGTGATGGTGGTATGTTTTATCAATGGGGGTGTCATTGAAGGTCATTTTAGAATGGGTGGTGATGGACATATTTGTCATCCCCCTTTTTGTCCTGGTAGGAATCATTGATGGGGCATCGTGGTAGGATTTTTGATAAATAGTGGTGATGGTCATGTCCATCATCGCTCGTGTGGCCTGTTAGGTGTTGTCTATGGGGCTTCATGAACGGTCATCTAGCAGAGTTCGTGGAAACTCGTGGGGACATAGGGAAACTAGCCACACATACTCCTGCATTTGTGCAATGGTGACACAACACACTGTAACACAGAATGAGGGTTTGAATTCCTCATATAAAACCTTTTTTAGGGACCATAACTTCTTCTTCTCACTTGAAAAATGCATCATTATTTCTTCAAACAAATCGTTGGTTCTCCGTAAACACAAAAACACACTGAAAGGAATGTTTATTATAATCCAAGGACCGAGTGTGTGCATACATATACACCTAAGAACTCCACATACTATTTCAGGCTAATATCAATTTTGTTATTTCTTTCGCTATAATTTCCCCTCCAAATTATTCTCATCAATTTCCTTTTCATTTTTTGGTTCAATATGTTTTAACCCCATTAAAGAACATTGGTCGTCGTTGTAACAACCCCAAAATTGTACAGATAGTTTTATTATAAGATATATTAATAAAAAGATTTATGTTTTATTAAAAAATAAAAATTATTTTTTAATATCACTTTCATTTAAAATAATAGATGAAATTATGTTTTTTATTAAATTTGATTATTAGTTATTGATAATACTTATAAATAATTATACCTATTATTTATAGTTTTTAAATTTTTATTTAAAAGACAAATATTATTATTCATTGTCTAAAAAATTATTTTAAAATAAATATATATTTTTTGTAATATAGATTTTTTTATTACATTAGAAAAGTGTTATTTTTAAACAAAAATTATTATTGTTATTAGGAAAATATATTTTAAAAGTATAAAAGAAATATTATTTTTTTTGTTTTATAAAATTTATTAATTTTAAATATATATAATTATTATAATAATAATAAAAACACATTATATTTTTGTATGTAATAAAAATTAAATTTGAATTATTTATATTAAAAAACGAATTACGTATTTATATTTCAATCCCCAAAAATATTTTATAAAAAAAAGTTATATAAAGGATAAAATATTTATCAAACTACATGATGTTTTAAAACTTTCTTGTCTAAAAAAATAATTTTGATATATTTTGATAAAACAAAATGATAAAAAAATGAATTTATAGTAATATACTAAAAACACAGTCATGTATTGGCCAAAAGAAAATAATACAATACATAATCTAAGAGACATGATTGACTAATAAAACGGGAGTACATACATAGATAAAAAAGAAGAAATACCATATTGAATACCAAATAATTTAATAATATATTTAAAACTAAATCTATTAAAATTTGAGAGGTTGTATTCCACCACCCATCGTAACATTTTACCAACAAAATTTCCAATGCCAATCCTGATCCCCCCCATCCATTTCCTCAGGTTGTCATCGATCATGAATATTTTTAATAATTTTGTATCCATTTGTTTTAACATTGATCAGATTTATTTACATTCAGCATCTTTCAAAATTAATGTTTGACATATACAAATATATAAAAAAAATTATTTAAACTATCACTTTTTACGTCAGGAATTTTTACCCTAATCTCCCTATGTTCCCCCATTTTTTTCTACCCAATTTTAATTCGCCTCAAATCCCTCAATTGACCCAAAAATAGTTGAGGGTTCATATCCTTTAATAAAATTATTGGTTTTAATACATGTTTCTCAAAAAATATGAAAACAATTTATGTGTTTTCATTAATTTCATTATTAGTTAATTACAGTATTTATAATTAATTATACCTATTGTTTAGTGAATTTAAATTAATATTCTAAAACAAATATTGTTAATCAATGTGTAAAACAATATTTAAAATTGAATACATTTATTTATTTATATTTGAATAATATAATTTTTATGATAATATTAATTAAATGTAAATTTTTTTATTTAATATTATCATTACTTTTATGATTATATATTTTCAAAATATTTGTGATATATTCGTTTTTTTTAATTTCTAAATTATAAATTTTTATAATTATTATATTATGAAAAAACAGACATCATATTTATGTTTTAAATATAAAAGTAATTTAAATTATTTATAATATATATATGTATATATATATATATATAAATTATATTCTAATATATGAATTTATATTATATTCACGGAAAAAGATAAAGCGGTTATATGTATAAAAAGATATGTGATTAAAAAATTTAATGATAATATTTTTTGTTAAAAATATATGTTATAACAATAAAAAATATGAATTGATTATAATATAAAATAACAAAATAATGGATTGGCCAAAATAAATTATTAAGTTAACAAAATAATGATACTTAATAAAAATCGAGTAATTAATTAGATAAAAAGAAGAAATATTTTAATGGTTACTACATAAATTTTGAATAACATAAAATTTATGGATATTAAAAAATGTCTGGTCGCATTGAATTAGAAATCATTCTAATCTAACAATGAAATTCCCACATTCAATCCTGACTACCTCTATCCATTCCATGGGTTATCAAACAACTTGACTGTGTATTATAATTTTGTTTCAGATTTTTTTTAACATTGATAATTTTTTTTCCACATGTGTATCTGATTATTGAAAAATTACATATAAAATCATTTAATTTTTTTATTTAAAACATCACTTTTCATTTCAAAAATATTTTTCTCATGTCCCCAATTTCCCTCATTTAGTTTTGTTAAATTTTCAGTAGTCTCAAATCTCGCATTTGACCTAAAAACATAATAGTTCTCATTTCAATTCAACAAAATAATTGATTTAAAAAAGTATATATATGTGTGTGTGTGTGTGTTTGGATATATATTAACCTATATAAATATCTATTTTCATTATATATGAAAATAGTTTATTTTGTTTTAAAATTATTTTAGAACCTAGACTGTTAAAAGTTTCTTTTTTTGTAATAAATAATTAGTGTATTTTTTTATATTATAATATAAACAATAAACAATATATATATGCGCTGAACCCTGGTTTTGGCTTCAGGATTTATTGTTTTTTTAATTACATTATAAATTCATATATTTTTTGTACATAGAAATAGAAATACCCACAACAAAATGATGTCCATGTGTGTTACACAAAACAACCCTTGAATTGTAGATTTTTCATAAATAATATAATACCATAAATTTTTTTTAAATTTTACTATATCAAATATATTTTTTAAATAAAAAATTAATACTTTATAAATCACTTACAATTATCAATTTAGTGATAATAATATTTTAAACTGAAATAATAACATTTTATACATCAATTATAATTATTAAATCAAATATACTATTTATTAAAAATATTAATATTTAATTTATTTTGTTATTCATTATCATACAAATGTATCTTGTATTATATAAATAAACATTCTAAATGATATTAACATAAAAAAACTACGTGAAATAATTCTTATTTATAAGTTATGTTAAATTAAATTAGACAGAATTCATTTCATTAAATAACTTTATAAAATTATATGTTTTAATATTAAAAAATATTAATTCTAAATCATAATCGATATAATTATGTAATAATATATTAATATCATTGAATTATTTTAATTTAATAATAAATTAGATCAAATTAATTAAACATGTGATCTATATTTATTTAAAAATACTATTGATAAATTTATTTTATAATATATTTATGTAAAAATATGATAGTTATTTTATTTATAAAAAAATATTAGAAGATGAAATTCATATATTATAAATCAATTACCTTATTTTTTTATAAATTAATTTTTTTGTTTTGTCTCAAATTCCATTTATATAGGTGACGTGGGAACCCTTACAAAGGACCCCACAATAAAAAAATCAAATTCAAACACAAAATCAAATTTTTAATTGAAATGTCTTTTGGTGATTTTTAAACTGATCCTTGATATTGGGTTTGTGGGAGGGTGTGTTGCTTCCTATGATGTTGAGAGGATTTATGATATATTTTATGGAATTATTTTTTACCGTAGAAAAGGATTAGGAGTGGTGGATGATACATCACTAGTGCTGAGATATGGATGATGTATCAAATTTTTACCAACACCCAATTTTATACTTAGTTTTGTATTGGTAGTGGAGTTTTTTGTAGGAATGTATGGGGATTAGAGCTTATATTAGTAATTGGATGGTATTTTATGGTTCTAATTAGTTTTATGATTGTTATAGATGCATCAGATGATTCTTGTGGGTGAATAACCATAATGGTTTTGTCAGGTTCGATGAATCATTTTTTAAAATAAACAAGAGGTTAATGTAATGAAAAAAATCCATCAAATGTTGACATAGATGAGTCTATAACACCTAATGGATATTATGCATGTTAAATTATTTAGTAATTTAACTGATATATTATGAAATGGTACTTCATCATAGGAACCTTCCTCAAAATATTAATTAATAAAACATCACTCTTGGTACACCCAGTGCATCTGTCTTCAACGTAAACAATGTAATTGTGGTTTTTGAAATACATCATAGTGTAGGAGTCATTATGGATATTAATAAAAAATATTAAAGGATGAGGACAATTACACACACCGACTAACAACAATATACAATGACAAACAAGCATGATCGATTCCTATAAGAGGGTATATTCTCATAATCTCCCATTTGAATCTATATTTGTACAACTCTTAGTAGGTTAGAGGGTTGAAAAGAATTGGATTATAATGAATATATAACATGAATACAATTATCTTTCACATAAATCATCAAAATAAATATGGAAATAGAATTGTGTTGGAGGAGTGCTAAATATCAATTTATTTTCAATTTTTATAGTGCTTCCAAGGAGGACCATCACCACATGTTCTTTATTTATGTTTTTCCACAAAAATGATTACAAATTTTTCTATCATTAATATTGTATGTTTTATTTATTAGACATAAATAGATAGAATTATATTGGATATCATCTAGAGAAATGGAATACACTGATGGTTTAAAATAACATTAATCAATACATTCAAATAATTGATACAATGATAGAAAATTCTATATTATTTAACATCCCATCTTTTTAGAAATTAAAAAACAAAATTTATTCTTATATATATTTAAAGAATGTTAGTGACAATAATAAATCGTTATTTTATATAGAACATCTCAATCCATTCATGAGAATTATGGATCAGATTATTTTTAATAATCACTCTAATGTACATTGGTTTATTGAGGGTAATTATAATATCTGACTTCAATTGCCTAAAAAAGGATATATATGCATCATATTTGGGAACATGTTACTGAAATATTAGAATCATCTTAGGACACAATGAAATTTTATACTGTTTTTAAATATATTGATTATTAATTTCCATATAGGAGTTGGAATTAAAATTTCATTAAAGGATCCATCAATTTTTGTGGTATGGCTAAAAATGTGTATTTGTTTCTTAAAATCAATATTATAGTTATATGGAGTTCAAATATCTAAGAATATAATTTTAAGAAATATAAACATGTTCATATATGTGCATATAAATGATATAATTCTATATTTAAACACAAATGAATATGTGTTGGATGATATTATACATGGTTATGTTTATCTTAATACGTATCATTTGTCTCGTGGATGATTGATTGGAAGAATGAAATCATATATTTATCTATACATATTTTTTACCCCCAACAATATAGGAGGACATTTCTTTCTAATCATAAAAAAATTATCTTCAACTGGATAACATTAATGTTTGGGATTTCTTATTATAATACCTTCATGTATGCTAATTATATCAATAGAAACCAATTTAATAGTGATAACGATCATTCATTTATTTACACTCGATTTTTTTATCATTTATATAAAATGATATTTCTATCTAAAAATGAGATTTACTATTTTTTTAGAAAATTGTTATAGTTTATGTTCAAAAAAAATTATTAAAAGGATTGTTGTTCCTCTTCCTAGAAAGGTTATAAATTTTATTATTTTTTTAATTTTATCCATTGGATAAGTGCAGATACAAGGAACAAAGAACAGATTAACAACTCCATAATAATTTTGGTGGAATGAAAACTTGGGTCGAGACATATGTTTGATTTCATTAAAATATATTTTTGGGATTCCGATATTCCCATTATTCATCTCCTAGATGTTATTGTTTCCTCATTTTGTCATAAATTATGAAGATAACAATAATGGATCTTATAGGATGTACATATTAGAAAGTAAATATCATTATTCAAGAAATGTTTCTATTATCTGTAATTGTCAGTAATTAGTTTATTTTATCATTGAACAAAATCTCCACGACAATACTCTATATAAATAATTTTATGTTCCTCACAATGGGAGGAATTTTTTATAGATGGATATGTTCATGTTGAAATTGCATTTATTGATGTGGGATTCTGTTATATTATAAACCATAGATAAAAAAAATGTTCTATATGATATCAGATTAAGGTATGAATTTAGATAAGCATGTATTAATGATTTAGGAACTAATATGAAAAAATTATGCCTTATATTTCGTAACAACAATATATTTATTTTCAAAATAATTCATTAAAAATATGGAAACCATTACCAGTAGTATTGAAGACGATTGGTATAGTCATGTACAAATGGCTTTCCAAACCATTGATATATGTATATTGAATTTTTCTTCCTTTATTAATCATTTTGGAAAAACCATTAGTGTAGGTTCAATAAATGTATGTTATACCGACTGTTTTATTCAACAAAAAAAATTTATAGGCAACCCAATACCAATTGTTTTGAAAACCCTATTTATATAATGTCATTTTAATGAGAACATGAAAATGGTTAGTATAAAACCATTTGTACAAATATGACATATACTAATATATTTTTCAGAACGAATGGCATAGCTTCTTCAGATGGTTTTCATACAAATTTATTAGGTCTAAAACAGTGTATATGGTCATCTTACGGTACATGTACCAATAGATTCTCAAAAAGCATTTGTATAGGTCCAATTTCTAGAACTGTTGAAAAAGAATTTAACCATCATAACCAATAATCTGGAGGACTAGAAAAGGAATGATGATGAATTAATACAATTAATAATGAAAATATATCATGATTCCACAATGGCATTTTTCATCCTCTCTCAAGATAGAATATCAATCCAGTGAATAATGAATTGGTTACCACCACTAGTGGATGCCAAAAATAATTGGATGAAATCATTCATGTTGGGATAATGAAACCACGATGATCATGCACCACAAGCCCCAAAGCAATAGAACCTCGTATGATAATTGTTCAAACCACATTAATGGATTTAACATTCATTCCATATCTAGGCATGTCAGATGATCTTGGACCCTTGATGGTAGATCATAACACATATAGGGGTTTCTGCTTCACTAATGAGGATGGTATTAATTTATCCTCTTCAATATCTCACACCATTAGTAAATACTTTAAATGGATAAATCCCATTCATTATTTCAATTTGAATGTTCTATAATTGGGCCGGACCTCTAGGGGTTATAGGCATTAACAAAAAACATCCTTGTCTATTATAAGTAATCTGTGGGCTAACTGACACATATAATTCCACAAATAGAATCCCAAATATTCATTATATGAACATTTTTTTCCAAGAATTTATCTTATATTCAATTAATACTCAAAATATCCCTCAAATCCCATTGGCTGAACCACTCATCCAATTCCTCAAAACACCATGTCTTATTTGCCTGATTAAAATAGATGAAAATAGTGGAATCCATCCAATAAAAATCTGCGAGGTATGTGGCCATTATCCTAGATTGATAAACAATGAATGTGACCCTCCTAATCATGAATTTTTTTCGGTCATTGGTGCTCTATATTAGCTCCTTTTGATGAAGAAAAACAGATCCATAGATGTATATTGTAAAAATGCAATGGTGGGGGATAAAGGCTACCTTGAAATAGCCCGTATGGTGGTAATATATGGATTCAGTTATTTTAGTGCATTGGGAACCATCTTTATGAATCTGGTTCCATAATTTATTTTCAAAAATATCAATCATTATCTTTCCCATGAATTAATATCCCATACAACCCCATAATTAGAGTAATCTAATGATCATACATACATGAAATGATATTTAAACATAAATTAAACTAGCATTCAATTACTTAATTATTCTTGTTAAGATAAATAAAGCCCGATTCAATTAATTATCATAATTAATTAATAAATATTGTTTTGTTAATCCATTTTTTGTAATTACTTTATATTCTCATCCTTCATAATTTTAAATAAATAAACTCCATTAAAATTATCTTTATATGTAACATGTACCATTGAGGAAACACACTGAATTCTTATTCATAACTTCTCAATGAGTAGAAATGAACAGTACGCATTTGTTAAATTTAAAAAGATTCTAAGAAAACTATCACATGTTGTTCCTCATCTTCACAATTTCATGATGGTACGCGTCTTAATGGCATGAATTATGTAATAATAAATTTTAATAAATATGTGTAATTTGGATGAGTACACGACTTGTACTTCCAACTACACAATGTGTACAATTTTTCACTGTCCATCCGAAGTACAGACCCTGGAAAATGAGATGACAATGTACTTCAGAAATTTTATGAGTGCAGGGCATGTCCAATAGGCCACATACCATGTAGTTCTTTGCGACGGGGTCACCAGCCGTGCATGTCATGTACGAGGTACATAGTCCAACCCTATCCCGAACTACCTACACATCATGTCTAGTGGGCCACACATCATGTAATCTAGAAACAATGTGCCACCTATTCCTAATCAACTCATTGAGTCATTTTTGAATTATACCAACTCCATTGACATAGATTGGATTGGAGGACAAGACTTGGTGCATTTAACCTTGGATACATGGCGTGTACATCCTTATACATGTTTTGTGTTCTTTTGATGTACGACCATGACCCATTGCACCTCCAGATCAGATCCACTACCTTATTTTAATCAAAATTTAATGAAAATATCATTTCTATAGGGAGAATGAGAAATAGAAGGAGAGGAACATATCACAAGATTCAGTTTTGCCGAATAATTAACATGAATTGAAAAAACTAAATTATTAAATGTGTATATCATCAAAAAAAATTTAAGTAATTATAAAAATCGATTTATCCCCTCGGATACCACATGTATGTTTCAGGAAAAGCCGAAGTGTGGTTGGACTGTCACCCAAAATTGAATTTTTTAATATGAGCAATGATTATTCTATGATCAATATGATGATGAATGTTATTATCCACAAAATAGTATCAACGATTTAGATAAAGAAGGAAGTGGCCCAAAATTATTAGAAAATTCCTTCCACATCATGTTTATAATTATTTTAATTTATTTCTAAATGAAAATAATACCACGATCTTCATTGTTCTCTTCATTGATTGTTGGGGAGAATCCCGAATCTGGGACGAAAATTACTTTCCAAAAAATATCATTAGAAACCCAATGCGTTATAAGAAGAATGAATAAATCAACAGGCAACATGTGCTCTGACGGCCTCTGATTGACCCCACTCATAATCTGGGTGATATACCAGTGAAGACTGTGTATTTTTTCAGTTTTTCTTGATCGCTTGTTCTTCAACCCTGAAGAATTTCTGTCATTCCTCAGAGGGTCGTGAAGAGGATGAAATATTGAAACAAAAATTCTAAATATTTATCAATTCACTAAGCATGAAGTGTGTTCCCATTGGAAGAATATATGTAATTGTCTATTTTTATGCATGGATCATTAGTTACAATATTAAATTTTATAAAACCAATTAAATACATATATTAACATTGAAAAAACCCATTCTTATAATAATATTACAGGGTCATTATTTATGGTGCTCCAACTAGGGTAAAAGTTTATTATGAATTATGTATTGCATCAAAAAATAATATCATCGTTATTATTATTTTCACTTGTGCTAACTAGTAAAATAATTATCAACCATCATGAGAATAATTATATTACTACCGCACCAACCATGGTCAACTCAAACTCTTCATCCATTTATTCAACACCTGAAAAAATAAATATATAATTTGTTCTCTTAAATAAATATTTTATTAACAAACTAAAAAATTAATATTTATTAAATTTTCAAAAAAACAATTAATTTTTTTTATGCTATCATCTTAACATGAATAACTATATTGCAGTGTCATGAGAATAATATTTATTTTATTAATTTTGTTTAAATAGACTTTTACCGAGACAATAAAAATCATATTGTGTGAGACCGTCTAGGATTCATTCTCATTGGAATTAGGCAGGTTTTCATAAATTCCATGAGTACTATATAGAAACAAACTACATGATGTTAATAATGGTAGTGCACTAGATTATATATCACTTTTTGAAAATTGGGAGTGGTCCAACTATCTTAGTAAAACGTTCAGAAAAATTAACTATGTGTTAGCATTTGTAGATCATGTGATGGGAATTATAATGTCCATAACTTGCGAAAAGAAATAGTTAACCAGTTCATCTCTTTAGATAAAGAACTAACAGGCACATTAATCATCAATTTCTCATCTATGAGACTCACCACCAAGAATGATATTTGTGAGCACATCATGCAAGTTAGGGATATTGGGACTCATCTTATGAATCGTGAGTTAGATATATTTGATCTATTTCCTATTCATTTTATTCAAAACACTCTACTACATCTATATAAGCCATTTAAAATATCTTATAACTTTCACTATGAAAAATAGTCAATAAATGAATTAATGAATATGAGTGTTCTAGAGGAGGAAAGGAATGTAGTGTAAATAGGAGAAACCAATATGATGACAATGCACCAGAAACATATGGGTAAAAAATTTCAATCCAATAAAAGGGGGAAGAGAAAACGCTTCCTAAACCAAATATTATGAAGGAATTAATTAGTTTTTTTATCAAAGGAAAAGGACTCGTATAGAAAAGTTGTCCTAAATTTCTGAAATGGATTGAAAAAAAGATATTTCAATCTCATTGGTTAGTTATGAATCAAATATGGTTGATACATTTTAAAACACTTGGTTGATTGATTCTGGTTCTACAATTCATATTTTAAATACCTTGATGGGTTTGTAAAACATATGGAAACTAGTAGATAGTGAACTTGGCGTGTATTTAGGAAACACGATGCATCATATGTCATTGGATTAATGATTCATAATGATCGGTTGAGAGGAATTCTTGGCTTGTCTTAAGAAACCTATATTAATAAAGTCCTAGAGAGATTTCATTTAAAATACAATGAACCATGTATTTCATCCTTTATTAAGGGTTATAAATTCCACATGAACCAATGCACTAAAAATGATTTTGAATGAGAAAAAATGAAATCCATCTTATGTTCTTCAACTGTTGGAATTATAATGTACACTCGGGTCTGTAAAAGGCCTCACATTGCATTTGTAGTGGTAATTTTTGGCAATATAAAAGTGATCGTAGTATAGACCAGTGGAAGGCCATCTAATATGAATTGAGATACCTCAAAGGCACTAACGATTAAATGGTTATATATAAGCTCCCTTAAATTTATTAGTCATCAGATACTCAGATGTAGACTTTTCCAGTTGTGTTGATTTACAGAAATCATCTTGAGGACATGTATTAATGATCACTGAAGGATCAGTGTCATGGAAAAGTGTCAAAAAAATGCTAATATCGAATTCTACTCTGTTAGATGAGTTTTTTTACTTTTTTGAGGCCACTTCGCATGGTATATGGAAAATGAATTTCATTTCATGATTTTAGGTCATGTAGTATTCCAATTATATTATTAAATAAAAATTTTTAGACCTTTGGTGGGACCATCATTTCTTATAGGAATTTCCGTAAACCCTCATTTTCTATTATTTATATTCTGTGGGTCAACAGGTACTTATATTTCACCCCAATACCTCCCAAAAATTCATTAATTTGAAATAGATTTTCCTAGTCTATATATTTTCAACATGGAATATTCAAAATAACACTATAATACCTTACATTTAACCATACGTCATTTTTAGCTAAACACCATCCATTGTTAACATCATTAAAATAGGATAAAGTAGTTTCATCAACCCAATCAGAAACCTCCAGGGATGTTTCCATATTTCCATATTTATAAACAAGAAATGGGACCATACATATCAATGTTTTAGCTCCATTTATGTTCCTCCAAAAGCAACCCTTTCAAATCAGAACACCTGATCCCCAGAGGCATATCCCAAAAATGCTAGGTTGCGAATAGGTGCTACATTGAAAAAGCCTTTATGTGTGTAATATTTGGAATCAATGATCCTAGTGTATATTTAACATGAGTTTTGAATCAGTTTCAATGCTTTATTTTTTAAAGTATAAATTTTGAACATGCACATTTCTTTATAGCCCATACCTCCAAAAGGATGAGGGGTGCATAGATTATCCCAAGTCAACTAATAATGTTTTTTATCCATAGTTCACACCCCAACATAACATGTAAAGGTGAGAGTAAATCTTGTAAATCACAAATACATTTCTCTTAAATAAACACGTATTATTAATTATAAGATGAGGAGATACATATTATATATTCACATTCATTCAAAACATTAGAGTACAATTAAAATTACATCCGTGATTTTTTTGTCTAACTTGTTCATGATGCTCGAGAGAACCAATCTATTAGTTTTACCAAAAAACACTAGGATCCAATTATTATTATTTATTTGGTTTTTCAAGTACCATAATACTCAATGTTTGGAATACATATTCCATTCTATAGGAAGTCTCACATATGATAATTGAAATTTATGGTTTGGAATAATTAACTGATTTTCTGTATTATTTCTCTGATTTTTGTAAAGTCAAAAAATATAAATTCATTATTAAAGAGCGGCCCATGAGATCAAAAATTTGACAATTAAAACATACATATAATGATGAATGAATATTGTAATATCCTTCACGAGTCCCCCAAAAAGTGATATATATGCATAGTATTTTGAAACAAGATACAAAAATATCAATATCCTCATTTGACAAAAATCTATTTTATGATATTTTTAATTATATTGATGAATAGTTTTAATTTAGAGAGTTGAAATATTAGTGCATTAAAACATCAATCCATCTATTCTGGTAGTCTAAAAATGTTTTTTAAAGCTACTAATAAATCTTACAGTGAAATATAGTTAAAAAAATTAATAATATCATCATGGGAAATATACACTTGATAATTTTAACGAATCACAATTTGATATTATTATTTTTCACCAAAAATGAAGATAAATTTTATGAGGTTGATATCAATTTATTTTTAGCTTAATAACCATCATTAATCTGAGAGATGATTGACTGGAAAAAAATTCATTTATACATCAATATGTTTTCCTTAACCTCTAAAATATTAGAAGACGTTTCTTATTAATCATAAAATTTGGTGATATTGAACTAGCTCACAAACATGATTATAGATTGATATCATAATGATTTCATGTATGATGATGAAATTAATACAAACCTATATAATAATGATTTGAAACATTTTATTATATATACACTCTACATTTTTATCATTCATAAAAGAAGGAATTTCTGACTGAGCACTACTAATGATGTTCTTATAGAGCCTTCTTATCATTGATGTCAAAAAATTGGAAATATTAAAATTATTTGACTTCTATTCACTAGAATGGTCATTAAATGTGATGATTTTTTTTAATTTTTCCCATAATAAAGTTGTTATACAAGGAAAAAGAGATTATTAACAAATAATTTATAATTTGGAGGAAGGAACACATTGGGATATATATGATATATTTCATTAAAATTTATTTTGGGGATTTAGATATTCCACTTAGTTTTCACTCGGATGCTATAATTCCAAAAAAAATCTCTTAAGTTAAGAAAAAATGAAATAGTTCTTTTTTGGATTGAAATATAAAAAATGAAATATAATGATTCAAGACTTGTTTCTATCAGGTGTAAAGGAGGGTAATTGGTTGATGGTTTAATTGAAAAAAATACCTACAGAAAATCCCTATATAAAAAATGTATGCTCCTCACAATAGGGAGAATTTATGAAACCTGGATCTTTTCAGGTTGAAATTCCAATCTTTTATCTGGGATTATATGATTATATAATACACTGATAAAAATGTACTACTTGAAATTCAAGTGAGGTATGAATTTATATTAGAATGTTTGTATTTTTTAGAACATCATATAAAAATGGAATCATCATATTCCTTAACAATGATAAATGTATTTCTATACATAAAAAATAATATACGATTACAAATCCCCTAATGCATTGTAGTTGATTTATTAGGTATGTATCACCACAGAAAAAATCTTCAACGTGACATTCATTAATGATAATTACGATATATTTTAAATTTATTCATATGACGAAGAAAACATGTTTCATAGCATGGCATTGGGATTTATTCAAAACAAGAATCTTGTTATTGATTATTTCTAATCATCACCTTACAAACCATTTTGTATATCTAAAACATATTTTTTTATTTTTATGTGCATTTAAAATTATTGGATTTCTAAAAAAATCACTGTGATCCAGAATAAGAAATTCATTGTGATGAAATATGGAAAAAATTTCCCAAGAGGATTTTTTTCCATTGATCTGGAATACTTCCACCTTCATCAGGTGTTTGATTGATTTAAATTGGTAAATGTTAGTTTATAATTGATCTTGACAGTCTAATTAAAAAAATGAAGATAATTATTATGATTATAAATTTTGAGTTATGAATTATTTGATGATGGAATATGTTTTCATGTACATAGACCTTCAAGTCAAATTGTTCACAATATGCGATATATTGATGTGAAATGGATTCATACAACATCAATAGTTACATAAGTAACACTATCCTAATGAATCACGAAAATATTGTTGTATTTGAATGGTATTTAGTCTGTTATAAAATTTGTTATCTAAAATTTCATTTCTAAAAATAATCACATAAAGCACTTCATATATATCTCATTATGTGTTCGATTGATGTCCATCTATTTCATAAACAACAAAAATTTCATATGAAAAATTTAAAAAAAATATTAAGATAATTTAAGAATGTTTATTATTTTGTAGTGATTAACACATAATATTTATTTAATATCAAATATTAACTAATAACATAGATTTTATGTCACAATGATTAGACCATGTATTGTATTATGGTTTTGATGATTAGTACATGTAACAACTGACATATGTGTCATTTTTCAAAATTACTAATACAATTTGAATGTCTTTTCTCAATTTTGAGTATGTTAGATGAGTTTTTTATAAAATTTCGTTTAAACTAAAAAAACACATATAGTTAATTATATATTCATATCAATAACTAGGAAACTTAAAATGACCAAATATAGAATATATACACTTATGAAGAGAACAAATATACCAGGAGTGGATCATCCTTAATGTAGAAATTTTTTATAATTGTCTTCTATTATCATTTTTTACATAATATATCACCAAATGTATAAATAAAAAACTGTTATCGAGGAATTTATTTACTTAAGTTATTTTTGAAAGTTAACTACATATGTATCTAGAAAAAATGATATGTAAATTTACTACAAACATGATGTAAAATTATGAGAAAAATTACAGAAGAAGTTGAAGATTGACACCACATCATGATGTTTGAATACATTATAAAATAATGATTATTTTCCATTAATTTGAATAAAAATTATATTTCACTTTTAAATAAATTTTATTCTGAAAGTTGTTTTAGAACTAAATAAATATAAATAAAAGTGGATTAATAATTATTTTAAATGAAATTTTAATTATCATCATAAATACCTCATTGGGGATGCTTTATTATTGATGGAATTTAATATCATTAATAACAATTCAAATGTAATACCCACAATCATTTCCATTATTTTTTTACATTCTAAAATTATTCATTCATTTATTTAACATTTTGAAACGAAATTTCACCTATTAGTGTAGATGTTTTTATAGATTCATCCAAAATAAAATCAAATAACAGCATCCAATATCTTTCCTTATGTCTTCAAGGTATAAAACTATGTTGTCCAAGAAACATAGACTTTCATGAATGTTTAACCCTAAATGATTGCAGACATTGTTCATAAATGGGACAACCTTGAGTTCATCTAATACTATATATTATCAAATAACTATAAGTAAAAAATTATTTATCATCTAATACAATGTGGCTTTGGAAATGAAATATTCATTTCTATTAGAATAATATAACATCACAACTAATTCCATTTTAAATATAATATTTTCAATCAATGGATCCAAATAAATATAAATATCAATACAAAATTTTATTAATTATATAAGCATATTCAACACATTATATTTTCTATTTATGAATAATCATGGTGGAATGTTAAAGATTACAACATAGTTATCCATATAATGTGAGTACATAATGGAAAACCAAAAAGATTCACTCCTTCAGAAGATATCATAGGATGATATTTTCTCAAATAATTTACAAATTGAGGATACTCATGGTCATTTTATTTCAATGAAAATTTTATACTAGGTGAATATTTTTCCCATATTTGTATATCTTATCAACATTCAACATTAATTTTCTTGTAGTATCGTATCTTTTATATAGGTTCCTAAAAATTTTATTGATTATAAAGTACCATAAAACATTCAAAGGAAATGATTCATCATTCCTATATCGAGATGCACCATACATTGGGAATTATTTAACTGATTCATCATATTTTGGAATAGAATAAAATAATTTATATGGAAATGTATTCTATCATATGTCATACAAATTTAATGTTAAATTCCATTCGTGTAATATAATTTTGGGGAAGCTAATTATATTCGGGAATCATATAATTCATTAGAGAAAGATGTCCAGTAAAGCTTCTTTCAATCCATAAATATCCAAAGAATAATATATATCACTTTAGTGTGGTTTAAAATGATTTATATTTCGTACAACAAGTATATATTTTTCTCTTTTCACAACACATTATATTCTAAAAAAATTCCATGATCATTAAGTTATTTGTTATTTGTAATTTTATTTTCCACATTATAATATTCACCATCATCATACCTATATTCATATCATTAATATTGTCATTATCATTATTCACACTTCTAATCATATTATATTATTCATAAAACACCACTTTATTCCTATCACTAGAAATATTCAATTTTTAACTATGTTTACTCCCACATTTATAAAATTTATATATTACATGATAGATGAGGTTTTATTACAACTCCTCTAGAATAATTATTCTATAATAATTATAGATGATAGAAAAATAATTTATTTTTGAATGGATATGAGTATGATTTTTGGAAAATTTTATTAACCATATAGTCATAATATTTTTTCTTATGATTAGCATCCATCCATTTTTATTCATGTTTATCTTATTTAATTAAATAAAATTAATATTAAAAAAAATAAATAACTTCAATGAAAGTATGATCATATAACCCTGAAATGTAATTACTATTAAATTATTTATGCTACATAAACCTATTGTTCTATGATTATATTTGATAAATGTGGTGTATTGATATTGTTTTGTACTATTTGAAATCATAAAAAACAGAACGTGTTATATCTATAATGTTACAAATAATATAATTAAATTATCATTTATTTGAAAAAAGATATCAAGGATGGTTTGGATAGATTATCTAGGTTGGATTAAAGCAATAATGTCAATAATATTTTCATATATTTCTTCACTAGATACATTGCATACTTGGGGATGTGTCAATTGTATGATACAAAGGAGATAGTGTTGGTCTAATATTTGATGATTAAAACATGGATATGGCTTAACCATCTAGTCTTCAGAACATTAAATTTAATGATACTCCTGAAATAAATTGGGAACAATGAATAAATTATTGGGGGTTTCTCAATGGAATGGACAAATAATGATAATAGAATAAATGGTGATAATGACATCATAAAAATTCCCATATTGATGAGAATGAAATCCATGGTACCAAGAGAATGAAAACATCAAATACAAAGTTCCATGAACTAATTGGTGATAAGTATGGGATGAAATGGAAAGGAATTTCCAATGGAATCAGTTGGTGAAGCAACTACAACGTGTAAAAAATTTCAATCCCCATCATAAGAGGGAAATAAATTAATTTGATGAAAATCCCATTTTTTCAATTCTTAATCTTCTCAATATCATTTTTACACATTCATTATACACATACAAGACAATATATCATATCTTGAATCATCATTCTTGTATAGAGATGCAGTATACTTTTGGAATTTTTTCATTATTTAATATTAATTTAAAATTAGTGTACAATCATTTAGATTAGAATGTATTCTTTCTTTGGTCATTACCATTAAATGTAGAATTAATTTAGATCAGTATGTTTGTTGAGGTAGAAAATTATATTCAGTGGTCATATCTTTCAATATAGAATACCATTCAGTAATGTTGGTGTCAATCCATAACATTCCAACTTTTACACTATATTTCTTCTGTATGGTTTAATATTATTTATATTTTATACAACCAGTATACATATGTGTCATTTCCCAACACTATATATTCAAAAAATGTATTGGGTCATCATATTTTTAATCATTAATTTTTATCTTCTTTTCGTCAATATGATATTCTCTATCATCACACATATAACCATATCTTCAATAAAATATTTTTCAGTGTTCAGACATCTAATAATTTCTAATTATCCTTAAAACACAATGTTATACATTTCACTAGATGAATATAGTATTCACATATGTTTAAACTCGCATTTATAAAATTCATCTATTCTATTATAGATTATTTGTTCTTCCAACACTTCCGGGCTAATATGTCTTGAATAATAATAGTGTAAACACAATGTATTTGAGAAGGGTTATATGAATGATATTGTGTAAATTTGATGAACCCCGTCCTCATACACATTTTTCATAAGATTATAATCCTTACATTTTTTATTAATATTAATCATAATTTATTCCATAATATTAATATTTAATAGAATAAATACCTACACACACAGTAGAAACTAGTAACCACAATAGGATATTCTTAAGGAATTATTTAGGGGGAAAAAACTACTTTTCTATGATAACAATGAATAAATGATGTGTATTGAGATTTTTTTGTATTGTTGGATTGAATTAAAAGAATTAATGTTTGATATCTATAATGTTTCAAACAATCGAATTATATTTTCATCTAATGAAAATAAATGAGATCATGGATTGTTTCTATAGCTTTTCTAGTCGGGATTAAAGCAATATGGAGGTGTTGATATTCTTACATTTCACCACATTAAACATGAATGACCTTCTGTTGTTTAAATGATTGGATACAAAGGTTCTAATAATGATCTTCTGTTATAAGATGAAAACATTGAATGGTCCCAGTCATCTAGCCTTGAGAAGCTTACATTTAATGAGAATAATAAAATTTATTCAGTATAACAGAATAAAAGTTTTTTTTTGTCACAATGGGATGAACCGATAATGTTAATTTAAATGGGATAAAATGATGGTATAAAATATCCAATGGTGAGGAGATTGAATTTAGTTGGGCCCAAATACAGAACACATTAAAAAGAAAGATCCACTGATGTTTTGGAGATATGGATTCAATGATTTTGGAAGGAATCTTCAATGGTGTTAGTCGAGGATGCAACTTATAAATGTTAAAAAATACAAACCCCATCCTACTAGGGAATGCAATTAATGTGATTATAATCTAATTATTCTAATTCTTACTACATACCAACATCATTTTGAAAAAATAATTTTATATGGACAAGAAATTTTTTCTTATGTTGAACTGCTATGCTAAAAATTCCATATCATATTTATGAATAATAATTTAAAAGAAAAATTTAATTTTTATTGTGGATATTAGATAATAAATTATAGGTTACATCAAACATGGTGGGAATTCTTCCTACCAAATAAGTTTCTCTCTAGAGAGACTGGATGAGGTAATCAAATGCACATCCCTCTTACCAACACATTTCATAATGGATAATGAACATGAAAATAAGAGGAAGAATTATTTTAAAAATCCAATACCAATTGTTTAGAACAATTGGTATATCCCAAAAACTATTTGTATATGAAATACCAATGGCTTGGGAGACTATAGGATTTTCTATAATCAGTATAGACATATATAAATTGTTTTTAAAAAACATTTTAATAGTTGGTCTATACCAACAAGTTACAAAACATTAGTATATTCAACATGAAATAACAATTCGAACAGTTTAAAAATATATGGAAATAGGTAATTTAAATAACCCCTTGATAGTTTTCATCCCCAAACAACATTTTAAAATTTCTAAAACCTAACCAGTTTGAAATAGATTTCTTTCAAAAAAAAGAATAGGTATGATATGTATATGTATATTAATTAGTATTTGTTAATGTATTCAATGTTTTCTAATTTAAAAATTCAACAAAAATATGAAATCTTATACAGACTGTTTGGAAAACCATTGGCATAGACATATAATAATGGTCTTACAAACCATTTATATATGTCTTATGAATTTCTGACCATTATCAATGGTTTTGGAAAACCCTATTAGTATAGGTTCATTAAATGTATGATATACATATGGATTTATCAAAAACATTAGAATAAGATCATTTTATTAATGATATTCCAATGGATTATGTGAAACAATTTTTTAGATATGAAATATACCAATGATTTTTTCAATACCATTAGTATAGGGTTATATGATTGTTTTCATACCAATATGTTTTGGCCAAAACGTTTGTATATAGTAAGACTAAGTATTAGAGATCTGACAATAATGAATTAATATCATTAAAGATTAAAATATATTCTTATTGCATCATGAACTTTTTAAATCTTCCCTCATGGGAGAAATTCAATCCATTAAATAAGGTTTAAGATTCAGTGACTGGTGGATCCCTAAAAAATTTATATATATATTTAATGTTGTGATAATGAAAACCAAGTAATCACATACGACAAGACCCATTCCAATAGATCCTCTATTGTAGATATATACATCCACATTTATCATAAAACCATTGGATTGTGTGGGCTCCACATTTTGAAGCGAGATGATGTGAAGGGGTAATCATGTCGAATTTCATTTCGCTTCCAAATCTCCATCCGAGATACAGCCTTCTTGATCCAAAAGGACTTAGGTTTTTATATATTATTCTAGACTAGGTCATATCAATTCTTCATAGAATCCATGATATTGTAAAGAGAGAGAATATAGTAATTTCTGGGATAAATGAAGTCCATTTTTAGAAAAGATGCACAAAATAATTCTCCATATCAATAATCCTATGTACATTTGGGTTCTATTCCTGTTAGATGTTTCTTGGAACCATGTTGGTAGAACATTTCATGTATAATATTTTATTCTTCACATTTTGTAATAGGAATACTTATAATAATAGTCCAATCCTTGTTATTAAACCATACAAGTAGTTTATAAAAGTACCATCTATTATAAGCATCACAAAAATTGTAGAAAAATGTGGATTCCTCTTAATGAGAAACTACCAAGGATGTGGACATCATAAATAAATTATAAAAAAAAATTCTTGGTACCCTCCATATCATGAAATTGGAACTTTCCCTAGTCCTCCAAAAGAGTCACTTTCGAGGAATAATACTTGATCCCAAGAAGATTGTCCAAAAAAAACTAGGTTGAGGGATAATGGCTACATCGCAAAAGCCATTATGGGGGTAATATTTGAATTCAGTGATATTAGTACATAACGATCCTAGGATATGAATCAGGTTAGATCCATGAATTTATAAAAGAGTAATGTGGATCATATACATGTATTGATGGCCCATACCTCCTAAAAAATCAGGGATGCATAGATTATCCTAAGCGAACAAAAAAACTTTTTCCCATTATTTATAGCCCCCCAGAACATAGCAAGGTCAGAGTAAAATTATTCAATCACAGAGTTAGGTATATTAAATAGATACATATTGTTATTTGTAAACGTTTTAGATAAATCATTTAAAATTGAATCTTTCCCTAATTAGAAGACCCTCTTAAAATTCCATCCCTGGATTTTTTTATACATGTCCATGATACTAGAGATATCCACTCTTTTATTTTGAAAAAAATCAAATAGATACAATATAAATTTAATTTTTTATCAACCAGATGAATACATGAGGTGCATTAAATATATTTTTTTCTACAATTACTCTCACCCAAGCTGATGGAAAATCATTATTTGGATTAATTAACTGATTGAATGTGTGGTTTCTCTTTTTATTAGATAAGCTGAAAAATAAATATGTTTTATTAATGAGAGTCTCTTGATCAAAAAAAATATACCAATGTAAAAGAAGAGATTTGAAATAGGTGGAATTCAACTATAAACCATCCCCCGTGAAATATATTTTATTTATCCTGCAGAGAAATTAAATTATAAAAATCACAATCAATCATGAAAAAACTGAAAAGGAAATATTACACCCTATTCGAACCACAAAGAATGATTGAATAATTGAGAGAGATTATAATTGATTTTGATCCTAAAGGAGACTAAAGAATGTTTTAGTTATGTTACATTAGTTGAATCATAAAATTATAATTCCGTATTGATTTAAAATATTACTATTGAACCCCAATTTGGAATTTTTAATTTTTACAAATTAAAAGGAAATAAAATTTCATAATTGTACTTGAATGTATTTTATTTGGAATTTTTGATATAGTTTGTAAGATTAGATTGTTATTTATTGGACTATATTTTGCAATGCATGTGATTATACCAGCCTCACTTATGTGAATAATGAACAATACTTACAGAAGAGTAAATCATTTTACAAAATGGTTGTATAAATAATTATCTTTATTTACCACATAAGAATCCTTGTTTATGGAATTTCAAAAGACTAAACTGCCCACCAAAAAAAATTCTAAAACCCTAGAAATAGGTACATGATTTTTCATCAAATTAACTCATTTAGATTTGGTTTTGATATGTTTGATTCATCCATGAAGTTCGATGGTGGGGAGGGGGTGAAAGAGGTTGATTTCCACAGGATTTCTTGAATGGTAAAAAGAAATAAGTTGCCATATTATTTAATTTACATGATTGGGATGGTTTTATCAATTCATTCAAAAAAAGATCATGAAAATAGGAGTTTTGTCAATGCGAAATTACAAATTCTATAAAAGATACATCTTTTCTGTGATAAATATTGCACATACAAAACCAATCTTTTTTACCACAAAAATTTTAGTAGATAAAACCAATATTTATCAACAGAAATTTTATATCATAGATATATATAGGATTTATGAGCTCTTTTAATTTTAGACCAAATAAAACCAATTTATTAGAGAATAAAAAATATATTAAATTATTATATATTAAGAATGAATTAATTCTTCAACATTTAATAATATGTAACTTTGTTAATGAATATACAACCATAAAGTAATGATTTTTAATAAGAAGTGAAATTGAATTATTAAAAATCAATAGACTCAAAAAAATATTAAAAAAATGGTTTTTTATTTAATTATATAAATAATTGAAAAAAATTAAAAAGTCATATTTTTTAAAAATATGATGATTACATAGTAATAATTATAAAATATATAAAATATGTATAAAAATAATTGTATAGAAGAATTACGTGAATTTGGAACACGTACAAAAAGGTGGTGAAAATATTAAAAAAATTTAAATAAATTCATTAAATAGATTTCAAAATTTATAAAAATAATAAAACATTATAAATCGAATTGAAAGATAAATAATAATAAATAAAAAAATAAATATAATATTAATACCTAGTAATAAATTTTTATAATTTGAATGATTAATTGAATTAATTATAAAAACATTAAAAATGTTGAGAATGGTAATAAGTAATTAAAAATTAGTTATTTATAAAAATTTCAATCATTTTAAGGGAATACAAAATTAATAAATAAAGTTATATAAATATTAATCATATAAATAAAATATTATTTTATTATATTAGATCACATTAAATAATTATATATAATGAAATATTCAAAAAAGAATAATTGTTTTTAAAAAAATTGTTAAATATTACAAATGAATAATTAATAATAAATTAAATAAAACTACTAATTAATAATGAAAATTGAATATGTAATGAATAATTAATATTTTAATATGTAATATTTACTACATCAATTACATATACATAATCCCCCAGGTTCAAATCGTGGCATGCCCCCTGTGGGATTTACATCGTATGTGGTGACTCTGGCAGGCGGTGATGTGGGAGTGTTGCTTACAACTGGTGATTCAGGAATGACATAGGCCTGGTGACACAAACAACATGATTCATGCATGATGCTACACCATGCCTTTCAGGCCACATTACTGGTCCACTTGGCCTTGGGCCTATGTTCTATGTAATAGATCTTCCTCTACATGGATAAATAAGGGGACTTCGATTTCATAAATAATAAACAAAATACATACACAAAAAATGAATAAAAATAAATACATAGATAATACATACATACATACATATATTTATTTATTAGGTACGCGAGGACATAAATACTCAAAAACATACAAACCACTCACCCACCAACCAATGGGCAGGTCGTAGCCCCCAAAGAGATAACCCACCAATAATAAATAGGTCCATAAACCTCCTTTTTACTGATATTGGCCCTAAGACCAATACATCTTATGCACATACCACAATATCCCATAGGCCCCAACATTATCATGTACCATAATAGGATTTTAAAAACTGATAGGGAATCACCTACAAATAATCGATGGAAACTCTTGGACCCTGCCTTTCTCATCTATTACCTTTCCGAACATCATGTTAGATTGTCATATATGACCATCAGACAACTATCATCTCATTCAATCAGGTTTTCAGAAATCCCAATAACCATTCAACAAATCCTAACACCACTTCATCTTTATGAGATTCATATACACATCTTCATTGAATCAAAATATCTCACTCAAGTCCTACAACGTCGACAATGTCTCCGCTTGAGTCATAGATCATGGATGGAGCACAACAATGTTAGATCTTGGGTATACCATAAATCTATTCCCATATCATTAGTGTTGATGTGTTTTTTCTCCTCCAACACCCATTATACATCCATCCCACTCATTAACCACTACCCTTGAAACCTATCGTGCGAGACCTGTAGTTCTCCCGACCCCAACGCCACCATCCAACACTCCCCGTCTCTCAAATGGAATGTAGTTTCGATAGTACAAAGAATTACATTCAACAAACCCATCCAATGTCTTCATGAAGCAGATCCACATCATTGGGAATGTTTAAATAAACAACTTAATGGTGTTCAGGATAGTGTATGTTTGGGATCAATTTCATGGAAAAATGGTGTGGGTTGGATATTGTCTAATAAGAATCCATTATAAGGATTTCAGATATGTTAGAAAACTTATAAAATAACAATAAAATGAATAAATATTAATCATATAAATTAAATTTATTTTGAAAATATTGAATCTTGTTAAATAAATATTTATTAATTTAATAAAATGATTTATTTCAAATATGTTGAAAATTATTCAAAATCAAAACCAAATCATGAATAAATTTTAAAAATGAATAAATTATAAGAAATAAATAACAATAAAAAAATAAAAAATTAATTTCATATAATTAATTTTAGAAATTGAAATAATATAAAATTTAATAAAATTAAATAAATATATATTTCAAATAATGAAAATTATAGAAGTATGCACTATATTTATAGTATGTAGAAAATATAATGTATTATAAAATATTATAATAATTTAATAAATGTTATCAAGTTATTTTTTAAATATATATATATACATATTTAAACATGGAAAATTTTTATCAAAATTGAATATACTTTAAATTTATTATATAATAAATACAAATTAATTATTAAAAACACTAAAAAAGAATAGTTATTAAAAGCTAACAAATAATATTAATTCTATATATTGACATGCATGTACAGATATATATTCATATACATACATGAACCCATACATACAAAATATACACATACAAATATTTGAAAACAGATACATATACACATACACAGACACATAGGCATATGAATATAAACATACACATCTGTTGATGTACACCTACATGTATATAAACATACACATACATATAGTCATGTACACATAAATGAACAAACATACATATCTATACATACACATATATACATACTCATACAATGAAAAAAAATACTTATACACATACCAAAACTAATAAAATTTCCCAAGTACATACAAATACAAATGTATATCAATACTCATGCACATGCATTTTCATATACATACAGAACCATATAATTACATACATGTGCATGTGAATACATCCACATATATATATATGAATATATAAACACATTCAACATTAACATAAACATATACACATATTCCAGCACATACCCATGTACATAACCAGAAAGATACGACTACACATATACATACTTGCACACATAGATAAACATACACATATATTCTTACACATACTCATACCTACATACATACATATAATAACACATTCACATGCATATAAAAACACATACACTTTCATATACGCAAATTCATACAGATATGTAGATACATATACATACAATACAATTTTATAAATACAAAAACGTACACTTACAAACACTCATGCACATACACATACATATATTTATTACATACAAATACAATTAAAATTGTGCCTATGTAAATATACATACTCACACATAAAAACCATTCATGTACATAAACACATAAACACAAAACACAAAATACAACGGACTCATACACAAATAACACATTCTTGAACTAACACATACAGACATAGAGATACAACTGTGTGTAAATATGTTATTAAATTCTATATAAACTATATATATATATATTATTTTCTCATATGCATTTTCTGAAATATACATATTATTTAAATATATATAAGAATTTATACATATATAAATATGTTAACATATTCAATGTGTCATTTAAAAACCTTAAACCAAAACATCTCATAATTTTTATGATAAAAATGGGAAAAGGGAACACATATATTACATAGGTTTTAACAGAAATGTTCAATAATTAACCATATCCAATAGAAAAATATAAATCTAAAAAATACAATAGCATTAGTTTCACTACTAGGATAAATTTCCTTAATTTCTACTATCAATTGATCTTGTTAAATTAATCCATATCAGAAATCAGTTTTCCAGCATAGAATGTTGGGAGGGAGGTAGCGGTCATAGGGTGCCCCTTATTTTTCAATACATTAGTAGTCGTATTACTATTGGAAAAAGACTTTAATACTCAAGGAGTTGATGTTCTTCACATTCAAAAGTGGGGAATGATAGGTAGGGTATGATGTTTTTATATACAAATAGCTTCGTATTAATTGGTTTCCTATTGTGTGACTAATTACACAACTGGGTGGGTGGAGAGCTTTAAATTCAGATTCTCCCATTAGGCCAAGAAGGTGTTTGTAGTGGAGAATTATGGTAGATCATCTATGAAAGGGTGGTGACGGTGGTAGGAATTATCGATGGAGAATTATTTAAGGTCATCTGAGGAAGGTCGGTGATGGAGGGTAGCGACCGTAGTAGGCATTGTCAATGGGGCACGATGGATGATAATTTGAGAAAGGGGGTGATCGTAGTAGGGATTGTCGATGGGATTTCATGGCATGTTTTTTGAGAATGGTTGGTGACAAACATATCCATCATCGCCAGGTCTTGCATTGTAGGAATTGTCGATGTGGTGTCCTAAAATGTTCTGTAGGTGACCATCTGCGAAGGGGCTATTGATGGGGCATCATGGTAGGTACAATGGGAACTTACTATGGTAGGCATTGTCAATGGGGTTCTATGGTAGGTTGTTTGATAAATTTTTATCAAAATCATATCCATTATTCGAATGTTTTTACATGTAGTTGTTGTTGACGGGGCACTAAAGAAGGTTGTCTATAAAAGGGTGGTGAGGGTCATATCCATCTCCCCCCATCTAGCCTAGTATGAATTTCCAATAGTGCGTCGTGGATTGTATTATGAGAGAGTCTGGGGAAACTCAGTTAAATAGAGGGAAACATGATTTTTCTTGGCCTGTGTTTTGGGAATGGTGGTGCAATATTCTATAGTATATAATTGTTTTTTGAAAACCTCATAAATTACCTTCTTCATAGACCCTAACTTCCTCTTGACATTCGAAACATGAATCTTCCATTCTTCAACTAAAACTATAGTCCCTTATAGTCACATAATCTCCCAGAATTGATGGTTTATGGTAAACCTCGGCACGTGTGTGTGTATATATTAACCTAATGATTCAACATACCAACGATGTCAAATTTCAATGAAGGTATAATATTCACTGTTTTTTACCCTCCACGTTATTTCCCTTAATTTGTTTTTAAAATTACAGCTCAATGTGTTTTGGCCACATTAAGTCACATGGGACGTTTTTTATTTACATTATAAATATTTCTATTTAATTATACATATAGTAATAAAAACTCATGAGAAAATCATGTCAATGTGTGGTACACAAAACAACCCTGGATGTTTATATTTTTTTCCTTATAAATATAATACATTAAGATTACTTAAATTTTACTCTCAATTATGTTTTATTAAATAGAAACTTAATTCTTTAATAATCATATTTTTTTTATAACTCCGTGATAATATTTATTTATATTGCATAGATATCATATTTTACATCAATAATATTTATTACATATAATATATTTTTATTTTAATATATTAATATATAATGCATTATGTTATTAATTATAATACAAATATATCATGTATTATAAAAATAAATAATTTAAATGATCTATATATAATCATACAATATTTAATCATCTACATTTATACAAGGTATTAAAGTCATTTAAAAAAAATTAATACATATATTTAGTTTATAATTAGAAAATTTATAATATTATAAAAATATTTATTCTAAATCATAATCTATATAATTAATTCATTTATATTAATTTTAGAAAGTTGTATTTTTTATGAATATATTAGATAAAATAAATTAAATACATGAGGCATTTTTATTTATAAATACATGTGATAATGTTACTTTATAATATGTTGATGTTAAAATATGATATTAGTTTTATTTATAAATTAATAAATTTTCATGAAATTTTGATATTATATATCATTTATAATGTTTTTTATACATGAATAACATTTTATTGTATTCATAAAAACTATTTTTACATGTTATATTGGAACCCTCAAAAAGGACCCAACTATAAAAAACCAATTTTCAAATTGAAACAAAAAACCAAATTTCAAATTTAAATGTCTTTCTGTGATTTTCAACTGAGCTCGGATATTTGGTTGGTTGGGGGGTGTGATTTTTCCTATGATTTTGTGTGAATTTAGGAGATATGATCATGCATTATTTATTTCCATAGAAAAGGATTGGGAGTGATGTATTATACGACATTAGTACGTGGATTATTATAATGTACCATATATTCAAAAAGATACAATTCTCTACAATTTTTTGGAGTTTTTGGAAGGAATGTCTTGGAATTGGAGCATATCATAGTCATTGGACGCTATTATTTAGTGACGATGTGTTTTATGAAGGTTATAGATGCAATAGAAGCATCTGGGGGGAGTAGCCGAAATACTTTTGTCAGGACTGATGCATCATTTGAAAATTTTACAATGTATAATCATCTGGATTATAAAAACATTTTGATTAGATATTTATATTAAAAATACCATAATGAGTACTGGATACTATGAATGTTAAATTAATTATTTATTTGAATCATTTCATAATAAATTATACCTCATCATGGGAACCTTTTTCAAAAAATTATTTAATATCATATAACTTCTGATGTATCCAATGTTTTCATCTGGTCCATAAACTATATCTTATTAGAAGAAGATATAAATACTAGTCAGCTGTCCATGAAGGACCTTAATAAAAATCTTAAAGCCTAAGGACCATTACACATACCCATAGATTACAATGTCTAATGAAACATAAGCATGAACAATTCATATAGAATGGTCAATTCTTAAAATATATTATCATGAATCCTTCATTGTACACCTCTCATTAGGAGAGAGGATTGAATGTTTTGGATGTGATTGAATATATAACAAATAGACGTATATGTTTCTTATAAACACTAAAAATAAATATGTTAATAGAATTTTGGTGGATTGGTAAATATCACTATATTTTTCCAATGAAGAGGGAAAATAAAAAGGATCAACATTACATAGTATCTATTTATGTCTTCCAAAATAAATTATTAAAAAACATCCATTCATCTTCAATGTATTTTTTCCTTTATAATCATCATGGGAAAAAATCTATTTGATTACTTCTAGATCAAAGGGATTCTTGGCTAGCATTACAGAACATTAATTAATACATTCAAATCATGAATCTAGATACAAAAAAATAACACAAATTTAGCATCCCAATATGTTTATATTTTTATAATTCAACATCAATTCATTTCTACATAAAAATATTGTGAGAGATAAGACTAAATAACTTTTTTAAACATATGATCTTATTCCATGAGATTCAAATATGGATCCAAGTTATAAGGCCCCAGCCTTAAACCTTACATAATCTTTAGTTATTACAAGATTACACCTAGAGGATCTTTTTGGGATTAGAGTTTTAGAGAATTAGATCATAAAACTTGCATTACATTCCACATATAAACAAAGTGGTTACATAAAGATAGTATTCATTTTTCCCATCAATGGAAACATATTTAAAATAAAACATGGATTCATTCTTGAATCTTCCTTGACACTACCATCATATCATGTACTATTCCCTTGACCTGTGAAAAACATTTCAAAAATAACATGGGATGAGCATAAAAAGCTCAGTATGGGTTATACAAATATAGAAAGGAAATATGAGTTCATATATACATAAGAATGAAATCTTACTTTACCCATAAAATATAATCACTTTAACATACCTCATCAAAACATGAATAAATCATAGAAATCATAAGACATAAAGGTAACTTGAGGCATTCATAACATTCTTACGTAGGGAGTAACCCTCTTGGTTACGTTTGGAATACCATCACAGTATATTCCCTAAATATCTTCGGAGAAACCTTAACGTTTAACTCCTTCGCATTACCCAATGCATTGGAGAGCTATATCAGGATCACCCGCCCTTAGTTTATCACGAAACCAGCCGTCTTCATAATAATGCCCAAGAACCTCAACATAATCATATCACATAAAACATGAATAAATGAAACATAACATTTCCACCTTTCAATCACAAGATATCAATACAAATCATTGATATAAAAACATTTTAAAACCATTTTCAATACCAAAATAAAAGAAAAGTAAAACATGGTATTTATTTTTCTTTTAAAAAGAAGGTATGGCTTGTAGAGGAAGCCGAAACTCAAATAATGGTCATGAGGGTGGAGAAGAAATTTTCCCCACATACGTACGACAAAAACATTCCTTTTTGTGATTTAGTAAAACGCATCGTATAAAAAAGATTCCTTTTGGATAAACGTAAAATTCAAAGGGGTTTATACACTGTATAAAAGAAGGTTTTGTATAAAACAAAATATGATGTAGATATCATAATTACAAGTTTTTCATGTATCCATTATATCCAGAGTGGTATTCATGATGTAGATATCATATATGTCATATATATCCAGTACATGAATGTCTTTATAATATTACTTAATCATTTAGAGGTATGAAATAAAATGCACCGTTCATGGAGACGGTAAGCCATACGTACGCATGAACGCTACTTTCATTTCTATTTCGTATTTTATAGAATGGAATCATAATTATATAAAGTTATATTATAATTCCAGTGTAATATCATATATAATATCATAGTTCCATACTTTATACGTCCCACATATGGTATTTAACAAATCAAATCACTTTGAGTGGGCGGTAGTCCGCACTTCCTTAAATGAAGATATCGCGTTTACCCATAATGGAAACCATAAAGGTATGCCCAAAATGAAAAATACAGAAAATTAAGGAAAACATAAACATATTATATGTCATATATAAATATAGTGACATCTTACTGGCCACCTTTGAAGGTGTTAAAATAATGTTGAACAATCATCAGTTCGGGAGGCATAAATTCACCATCCACGGAAACAGTATGTCCTTTAACCATTATATGTAGGTGTGTGTAAGTTTACCTCGAATACATATTATAACAAAATCCATGTATATTGAAGATACTGTATTTTTTACAAAAGAAATTAATAAAAAGAGTTCAGGGGGTTGGAGGAGAAAAATAAAACAAAAGAAAACAAGTGAACACATTAACTCAAAATCGGGTAACTATGTTAGATTTGAGCTCAAAGTCTTCCTTGGAAAGACTTCAACCTAGAGTGAGGCTTCAAAGAGTAAGAGAGGGAAGTGGAGAGAAAAAATTGGTAGGGTTTGGCCGAGCCAAAGGCTTTGGAAGTGTGGGTAAGGAGGTAGAGGTGGGGGCCTTTTATAAGAGGAGAAGAGGGGCACTCTTGGAAAGTAAATAAATGTTACTTTATTTTAAAATGAATTTCGGATATTAATGGTCCCACATTGATGTTTTTCGAGGATAAGGTGGTAAGGGTTCTAAATACACTCATCCAATAGGTTTTGGACATGTGTAGGTCATAGATGTTACATTATCTTTCCATTTTATTTAAATCCTTTATTAATGAGGTAATCGCTGCATCATCATGATGTCATAAATAATTTAATAAATTTAATTTCTAATAATTATAAAAAAAATATCATGATGTATTAAATCGGTTTAGCTTTCAAATGAATATTTATAGTCCAAAAGATCATTTATGTAGACAAAATTAAAAAGATTTTACTTAGGTGATACATTCTTTGTCACAATTAACATTCTTTAAAAATAAAAAAAATAAAAAGTCACATCCTCACAAAAGTGATTCCATGGGGACCCCATGATGGGCACAAGGCATCCCATGGTCGGCCATGAGACAACCAGTATCCTTAGGACACATTTTGTGGTCTTTTTGTATTATTATGATATCATTTTATTTTCCATAACTACCCGATTACTCATTAATCAAGATAATTTAATATAATTACCGTCGTTACTATTCATAATGTTCAAAAACAAAAGAGTATTGATTACATAATTTGGAAATTCTTATTCCAAATATGTAATCCATTTTACCAAATTCCAAACTCATAAATTGCAATAATTTATTTAAAAATAATTCCCATTGTCAAAACAAATAGAGGGATTTTTTGAAACAATATCTATGAAAAGTTTGGCATTACTTTATGCCCAATTACAAAGTGAGATTAATCCTAATGACCAACATTGTATTAAATGGTAAATATATATTCTAATTTAACTTTAAAACCAATTCAAAAGATAATCTAATCATATAAATAATGTAGATTAAAAATATGTTTTGATGTAAAATGCAGTATTTTTCACTATTCATTAAAAAATGACCATTGTCAGAAAAATACCAAAAATTCAAAAAAGTAAATTTTGATGTCTCAATCATAAAGAATAAGTTTATTTTGACAAAAATATCTTCTAAAATTGTCAAAAGATAGATTTAAAAATGGTTTTCCATCAAAAGGCAGTAAAACAATCCTTTAAAAAATATTAGTGTATTCCATGTTTAGGATTGGATTTATTTTCATTTTAAGCCTATAAAACACTATCTAATTAATTATTAGACATAGATAAAAATATCTATTATTAATTACTTATTTGTGATGTTACATCCTTCCCCCCTTTAGAAAATTGCGTCCTCGTAATTTATTTACTTATCGAATAAATGGGGGTACTTATCCCTCATTAAATTTTCAGATTCCCATGTTGCCTCTTCCATCATGTGGTTTTTCCACAAAACCTTTACCTGATTAAGCACCTTATTTCATAACACTTGCTCCCTGTGGTCAAGAATCTGGATAGGTTGTTCCTCATAAAATAGGTTCTCTTCCACCTAAACTACCTCTAGACTCAAAACATGAGATGGATCTGGCATATACTTTCTCAACATCGAAACGTGATAAACATTGTGTACCTCAGATAAACTCAGAGGTAAAGCCACTCGGTATGCAACTGATCCAGCTCTCTCCTAAATTTCATATGGTCCAATGAACCTTGAAATCATCTTTCCTTTCTTACCAAAACACATTATACTTTTCCATGGTGAAACCTTGATAAAAACATGATCACCTACCTCAAAAGTCAGATCCTTCCTCCTGTTGTCTGCATAACTCTTCTGCCTACTCTGAGCTGTTCTCATGTGTTTCTGAATCAGCTGAACTTTTTCTGCCATCTCTTCTACCAATTCTAGTCCCATAAACTTCATTTCACCCACTTCATCCTAGAAAGCTGGAGTTCGACACCGCTTCCCATATAATGCCTGAAATGGTGCCATCTGTATACTGGAATGAAAACTATTATTATATGAAAATTCAACCAAAGTATGATGTTGGTCCCAACTTCCCTGATAATCCATCAAACAAGCTCGTAGCATATCCTCCATGGTCTGAATTGTTCGTTCTGACTTCCCATATGATTGAGGATGAAAAGCTTTACTAAAATTTAATTCAGTACCCAATGACTTCTGAAGGGCTTTCCAAAAGTTAGAAGTGAACCTGGGATCACGGTCAGATACAATGGAGAGGATAACTCCATGTAACCTGACTATATCTTTAAGATACAAACGGGAATGTTGATCTAGGGAAAAATTATCTCGTATAGCACGGAAATGAGTAAATTTGGTCAAGAGATCAACAATAACCCAGATTGCATTATTACCTCAAGATGTCTTCGGTAATCCCACAAAAAAGTCCATGGATATATTCTCCCATTTCCACTCTGGCACTGGTAAAGGCTGAAGCATCCCTTTCGGTAACAGCCGCTCTGCTTTAAAATATTGACAAGTCAAACACTTCACAGTAAAATCAGCAATATATATTTTCATTCCATCCCACCAGTAATACTTTCGCAGATCTCTGTACATCTTAGTACTTCTAGGATGAACTGAAAACAGAGAACTATGAGCTTCACATAACAACTCTCTCTTCAACTGTGAATCACAAGGCACACACAATCTCTTCCCAAATCTCAAAACACAATCACTATCAATGTTGAATTCAGGCAACATACCATTCTGAACCAGCTCTACCTTTTTCTACAACTCACTGTGTTGCTTCTGTGCTTGCTTGATTCTGTCTGATAGAGAAGATTTCACTGATACCTGAAACAAAATAGAAGAACATCCTGCGCCGAAAACTTTTATGCCAAAGTTCATCAAATCCTTAACCAAAGGGTCACGTTCCAAATGCAACATTGCTAATGAAGCATTACTTTTTCGACTCAAATAATCAGCCACTTTATTTTCTTTTCTCGGATGGTATTGAATTGTAAAATCATAATCCTGGATTAATTCAATCCATCTCCTCTGTCTCATGTTTAACTCTTTCTGAGTGAATATATACTTTAAACATTTTTGATCGGTATATATTTCACACTTTACTCCATACAAATGATGCATCCAAATTTTTAAAGAGAAAACAACAGCAGCTAATTCCAAATCATGTGTAGGGAAATTTAAATCATGAGTTTTTAACTTTCGTGAAGCATATGCAATTACCTGATCATTCTGCATTAGGACACAACCAAGTCCTTTCAATGAAGCATCACTGTATATAACAAACTCACCATTCCTGGAAGGTTGTGCCAATACTAGAGCATTCACCAATCTTCTTTTCAGTTCCTGAAAACAATCATCACATTATTTTGTCCAGATAAACTTAACACCCTTCCGAGTTATCTTAGTCATTGGACTAGATAACCGTGAAAAATTTCTGACAATCCTTCGGTAATAGCATGCCAAACCATGGAAACTACGAATCGCAGTTACATTTTTGGGTCTTGGCCAGTCTTCCACAACTTTTGTTTTTGCCGGATCAACAGTTATCCCATCTTTAGAAACAATGTGACCAAGTAAAGATATTTGTTGCAACCAAAACTCACACTTGCTGAATTTTCCATACAGTTTCTTTTATTTTAAGTTTTGCAAGATAACCCTTAAATGTCTTTCATGATCCTATTTAATTTTAGAAAACACCAAAATATCATCAATGAAAACCACCACAATCTTATCCAAGAACTCATGGAAAATTATATTCATTATGTCCATGAATATAGTAGGTGCATTGGTTAGCCCAAAATGCATTACTACAAATTCATAATGGCCATATCTTGTATGAAACGCGGTCTTCAGAACATCTGATTCCTTTACCTTCAGCTGATGGTACCCCGATCTCAAGTCAATATTTGAAAAATACTGAGCTCCCTGGAGCTGATCAAACAAATCATCGATATGAGGCAAAGGATATTTGTTCTTAACAATGATGTTATTCAAGGCTCTATAATCAATGAAAAGTCTAATTGAACCATCTTTCTTTTTAACAAATAAAACAAGAGCACCCCATGGTGACGTGCTAGGTCGAATGAAACCTTTCTCTAATAAATCTTGCAGTTTCTCCTTCAACTCTAAAAGTTCAATTTGATCCATTCGATAAGGGGGTTTTGAAATTGGCTTAGCATCAGGAACTAAGACAACGGTAAACTCGTCTTCCTGATCTGGTATTATTCTAGGCAACTCATCAGGAAAAACATCAGGATACTCATTTACCACTAGAACATCATTAAACTGAACTGTTCCTTTATTTTCAATGATTTGTGCAAGGTAACATTCATTTCCATCTTTTACAAGTTTCTTGTTCTATTGATAAGTCATAAACAGTAAGGGTTCATTCTTGTACACAAACTGAAATTCTTTCTGAAATGAAACTTCTTTATCTCTACAGTTAATCTTAGCATGGTAAATAGAGAGCCAATCCATACCCAGGATAACATCAAACTCTACTAGAGGTAGAACAGTATGGTTTGCAAGTAGGTTCTTTCCACATATAAGGATAGTAAGATTCTTATAAATTCTTTTTGCCTCAACATTTCCCCCAGGTTTCTTTACCACAAGTTCAAGAGTCATTTTTTGAGATGTTATTCCCATTTTACTAGAAAAGTTTTCAGAGATGAAAGAATGTGTATACCCCAAATCAAACAACACACTGGAATAATCTGAAAAAAAAACAAACAAATTACCTGATACAACTTCATTTGATGTCCTGACATCTTCTGAAGTAGTTGCAAAGGATTTCACCACCCCTTTCTGCTTGTAGTCTAACTGCTTCCCATCACTCAAGCTCTTTTTCGGACACTTGTTTGCATAGTGACTCATCTCATTGCACTTAAAACATTTCACTAACTGTAAATAAAACTTGGTCTTACCATCCCCCTGATCTTTTTCAGAGAAAAAACGATCCTTATGTCCCATCTTACCACATAGGTAGCACTTTCCAGAATTCATAAGACATTCCCCAGCATGCCTTTTACCACATTTATCACAAACTGGAAACATAGTTTTCTTACCGTCAGACTTTTTTGAAGAATTCTTACCTTTCTACTGCCACCTCGGTCTCTTCTTTTGTTGGTTGTTATAGAACACTTGATCATTGGAAAACTCCATTTCCACCGTCTCAGCACATCGAACAAGCTTTTCATAGCTTTTAAACTCACGAGAAGCTAATGCCCTTCGATATTCCGGCTTTAGTCCTGAGTAAAAATGATTGATTTTACTATCAAGGTCTCGGATATAATTTGGAGCATACCTTGCCAATCGAGTGAACCTTTCTTCATAGGTAGCCACTGAGTCTTCCTCTTTCCTCAATTCCAAGAATTGTTTTTCCATCCTAAGTCTAACAGCCTTAGGAAAATACTTCTCAAGAAACATACCTTTGAATTCATCCAAGTCATGATCATCAATCTCATCGGCATCCCTGATATTTCTAACCATAGACCACCACTGATCTGCCTCACCCTCCGAACGGTAAATAGCGTGACTAACATTTGGATTGTCTGAACACCCCATGACATCAAAAATCTTCTCCAGTTCTTTAATCCACCCTTCAGCTAGCACAGGGTCAGATGATCCTCTGAATGATGGGGGGTGTTGCCTCATGAAATTTTCCACCACTGACATGTTCCTCTGTGGTTGATCTGGTTGATCTCGTGCATGGATACCACCACAATTTATCGCTTGAGTCAACTGTTCCATTACCGCAACAGACTGTTCAATTCCAATTCCGACCATCTCATGATGCTGATTCGGAAGGTTATTTCCTTATGTATGCCTTCCTAGCACTGCTTCCCTATTTCCTTTGCGGAAAACCATTCTGAACAAACATGTCATAGATGAATCCACATGGTAATCATAAAATGCTATATCATTTAAAAAAAAATTGGATAATCATTTAATATAATTATAACTCCTAAAGTTATCTCAACCGACCTTTGATACCAATTATAAGGCCCCAGCCTTAAACCTTACTTAATCTTGAGATATTAAAAGATTACACTTTGAGGATCTTTTTGGGTTTAGAGTTTTAGAGAATTAGATAATAAAACTTGCATTACATTCCACATATTAACAAAGTGGTTACATAAATATAGTATTCATTTTTCCCATCAATGGAAACATATTTAAAATAAAACATGGATTCTTTCTTGACACTTCCTTGACACTATCATCATATCATGTACCATTCCCTTGACCTGTGAAATACATTTTAAAAAAAACATGGGATGAGCATAAAAATCTCAGTATGGGTTATAAAAATATGAAAAGGAAACATGAGTTCATATATACATAAGAATAAAATCATATTTTACCCATAAAACATAATCACTTTAACATACCTCATTAAAACATGAATAAATCATAGAAATCATAAGACATAAAGGTAAGTTGAGGCAATCATAACATTCTTACGTAAGGAGTAACCCTCTTGGTTACGTTTGGAATACCCATCACAGTATATTCCCTAAATCTCTTCGAAGAAACCATAACGTTTCACTACTTCGCGTTACCCAATGCATTGGAGAGCTATATCGGGCTCACCCGACCTTAGTTTATCACAGATCCACCTGTCTTCATAATAATGCCCAAGAACCTCAACATAATCATATCACATAAAACATTCTTAAAGAAACATAAAATTTCCACCTTTCAATCACAAGAAATCAATACAACACATTGATATAAAAAACATTATGAAAACCATTTTCAATACCAAAATAAATGAAAAGTAAAACATGGTATTTATTTTTCTTTTAAAAAGAAGTTATGGCTTGTAGAGGAAGCCGAAACTCAAATAATGGTCATGGTGGCGGAGAAGTCGTTGTCGCTGCATACGTACAACAAAAACATTCCCTTTTGTCGTTTAGTAAAACGCTTCATATAAAAAAGATTCCTTTTGGATAAAAGTAAAAGTCAAAGGGGTTTATACACCGTATAAAATAACGTTGTGTATAAAACAAAATATGCCTCAATGAAAGGAGATTGAGACGAAGTCCCATACCTTGGGTCCAACTTGACTCGGTCGTACTTTAATCTCCTGAATAATAAACTTGAGTTAATTTCTACTTGTTTAAGAACCTTTTGCAAGTTCATTATTCCTTTTATATCACTTATTGCCATGTCATGAACACTATGTAATTATTTATGTTAATAACAGTCGTTTTAACGATCATTGGTACTTGAGTAAAAAAAAAACCTTTATAATTACAAGTTGTTCATGTATCCATTATATCCAGAATGGTATTCATGATGTAGATATCATATATGTCATATATATCCAGTAAATTCATGTCTTTATAATATTAAATAATCATTTAGAGGTAAGAAATGAAATGCACCGTTCATGGATACGGTAAGCCGTACGTACGCATAAACGCTACTTTTATTTCTATTTCGTATTTTATAGAATGGATTCATAATGATATAAAGGTATATATTAATTCCAGTTTAATATCATATATAATATCATAGTAACATCCTTTATATGTCCCACATATGTTATTTAACGAATCCAATCACTTTGAGGGGGAGGTAGTCCGCAATTCCTTAAATGAAGATATCGCGTTTATCCATAATGGAAACCATAAAGGTATGCTCAAAATGAAAAATACATAAGCTTAAGGAAAACATAAACATATTATATATCATATATAAATATAGTGACATCTTAATGGCCACCTTTGAAGGTGTTAAAAGAATGTTGAACAATCATCGTTTTGGGAGGCATAAATTCACCATCCACAGAAACAGTATGTCCTTTAACCATTAGATGTAGGTGTGTGTAAGTGTAGCTTGAATAATTATTATAACAACATACTAGTATATTTAAGATTCTATATTTGTTACAAAAGAAATTAATAAAAAGAGTTTAGGGGGTTGGAGAAGCAAAATAAAACAAAAGAACACAAGTGAACACATTACCTCAAAATCGGGTAACTCTCTTAGACTTGAGCTCAATGGCTTCCTTGGGAAGACTTCTTGTAGAGACCCAAAGCTTGAAGTACATTGACATTACATTAAATTTGAGGAATACTTAGTACATTACAAAAACACACACACAAGGATCGTAATAGTTTAGTGTCTTTGGAAACTCGGAATATAATCTTCTAATCCTGGTGAAAGATCTTCAACATCTCCCATAAAGATCTTACTTTTTTTAATACCTAAAACATTTCCTTATATCCTGGGGAAAATAAAGCATGAAAGGGTGAGCTCAAATTCTCAGTAAGGGTAAACAAAAGAAATATCAATCACATCATATACATAAGAACATAACTTTTGGAAATCTTAACCTGTAAAAGAGATCATAATTTCATAACCTGGAATAACTCATGGCAGTGAAATGTAATCACAATAATCATAACATAAAACATTAAACATTGTGTCATACACACATAATCATATAGAATCATTTCTTGTTAGTCAAGACACATTGCCAAGACTATCTTAGTGGACAAAGTCCCTTTCTGAACCAAGTCACCCTCGTTTCAGTCCTGTTTCACTGAACCGGTATAACCTACCATTCCAGCCATGTCTATCTCATGAGATATAAAATCTTTACCCAATACATTGGAGGGAGATATAGGTCCCACCCATCTCATAATGATACAATTCTTATGTGTGCCACAAAATCATAAATCATACATCATTGCATAACCCATGTAATACAAATGGGAATATTAAACATCATGTCATAATAAAACAATTCATATAAGATAAAGGAATTCATAAAAATAATTCCATCACAAAATAATCAAATCAATGTAATAATATGGATAAAAACATAACCCTTTATTATCTTAGATGGAAAATAATTTTGATAAAACACTTGAACTCCATTCTTGAGGAAAATATCCTTTCTACTTAAAAAACACTTTTCTTTTATTAACATGTCATACAATTATAAACTAAGAGAAGTTGATTAAAAATAAACATCAAAAGTTGTAATGGAAGCTTCTTGGAAATAATGTTTTAAAAATCCATTCATGCCGTATAAGTTAAAAAAACATTCTTCTCGTACTTTTGTCGGAAAAGTCAAAAAGTACCTCATATGAAAAACGACAAAAGATTCCTTTCATATCTTTTACTAAAAACACACTTAAGGGTAAAATAGGATTTAAACAATTTTAGGTGGATGGAAATAATATTACATATTGAGGAAACATGGATGTGGATGATAAAATACACCCCAGTAAATACCAATGTAAAAACAATCTCGGATAAAAATGTGATTGTGATATTTCCCTTACCTTAGGTCCGATTTTCATCGTAGGTGTCCGAACCTCCTGTATAATGATTTAAATAATGTCATTGACTTATTCCAGAATCATACTCATTGTTATGATATCATATATGGTTCACTTATGACTTTATATTACCCTTTCTTTTGTAAATTCTATGTTAAAGAGAATTTTGGGTAATATTGTTTCATTTGTCGTCCGTGTTTTGACTTGTAATTATTCATATGATTGCTTAGATCATAATTACTTAATTACAGAATATAAAACATGATTTATATATAATATATATTCAGAATATACATATATATATAATAAATTAGTAAATGGAAATAAATACACCATTCATGGTGACGGTAGGTCGTACGTACGCATGAATGCTGTTTTCGTTTCCTTATTGAGTTGAATGGAATTAAGTAAGTGACATACATATATACCTAAATACAGTAGCTTTATAATGTCATATATTTCATTATTATTTCTTATATATACTTTATAATCACTCTTAAATGGTTAACATGGATAATGAATCTCATCGCGTCGTGGAGATGGTAGTCCGTACGTACGCACGAGCGATGATATCGTTTCCATAATTATTGAATTGAATTGGAGTGGATGATACAATATATCAGAATCAATATGATGTTATAATAACTATGTATATTTATTCTTTACACCATTATACCCATCCATGTAAGGTGGTGGTGGAAAATAGATTTCACCACGGCGTGGTGATTTCGTTTTCCGTAGGATGGATAGATGGTAAAATAGGATTGGTTCATAATTATAAAAACATATCAGTATATGAGTGATACTGATGTTATTACTTCATAATGAAACAACCTAAGAAGAAGGAGTGGAAGAAGAAATAAAGGTGAAAAAATCGGTAACGGAAATTACCTCTTCTTTGAAGCGCCTCCTTGAGACCTCCTCTTAGGGAACTAAAATTGGTCTTTGAGGAAGACCATAACCTCTAGGATGTTTCTAAGGAATTGGAGAAGATAATTTTTCAGGGTTTGGCCGAGATTGAATTCTCAAATTTGTGTTAGGAAGAGAGGGAGGAGGTGCCCTTTTATAAGGGAGGAGAGGGGCTCCTTTGGAAAAACTAAAAATATTATTTTATTATAAAGTCATGTTCGGTTTTAAATATCTCCAAATTGAATTATATCGAGGATAAGGTGGTTATGGGTCGAAATCCTCTCATCCAATAGAATTTATACAAGTTTAGGTTCCTATTTTAACCTTATCATTTAGATTTAACATTAAGTTAAATAATTTTACTTTTACCGTGTCTTCTTGTGTTCTTACACTATAAGGTTAATAAACATAGTATAAGAAGCCAAAAGAACCCCAAATTGTTTATTATTAATATATATAACCTTATATAAGTCATTTGGACGAACCTTATATTTTTAGGAATAAAATAACAATTAATAATATAATATTTGTTTTAAAAACTATTTTATATCAATTTGACACTATTTAGTAATTGATTTTTTTAAAAATCATAACTGAATGATAAGTTCAAAAGAAGTTAACTAAATCAATAATAACATGTCATATTAACCTAGAAAATTATTGGAATTCATTAAAAGTCTAAAATTATATTTATTTGAGTATTTATAACATCAATTATGTCAATATTTCATTAATAAGATAATTACTCCATCATCGTTGTGTCATAAATAAATTAAATTATATAATGTCTAAAAATTACAAATAAAATACCATTATGTAGGAAATATTGTTAGCTTTCTAATGAATATTTATAGTCGAATTTATCTTACGTATAACCCTATATTAAAATTGTTTTATTAAATAAAGATTGATTTTTACTCTTTTAACTCTTCTTTGAATTAAATAATAATAAATGTCCTAATCTAATTCAAGTGGGCCTAAATGGTCAAATTTTATTCCTAAGGTTGTTTTTGGTCGAATTAAACTTATCCAATAAAATTAGTACATGTGTTAGGGTAATAATAATATCATTTTTACCCTTAATTACCCTATTTACTTTTAACTGTGGTAAATAAACGTAAAAAAGTTACTATTCACCAAAAATTATTTTCTTCTCATTGAATCAAATTTTACTTACTGACATCAACCGTGTCTCTCAGATTTTTGAAATTCCACTCATAGAAGCGGTAAAATTAAGTTTTATGAAAAATTCAGTTTTTTTAACTACCACTTAGTGGTTTCACTATTCATCAAAAAATGAAAGTTTTCAGAAAAATACCAAAAATTAGGCCTAAGTTATATTTGATATTATGAAATAAAAAATTATTTCTATATTACCAAATTCAAAACATATCAGTTGCATTAATTAATTTGAAAATTAATTCTCGTCGTCAAAACAAAAGGCGTGTTTTTAAGAGATAATAACTATCAAAAGATTGACATTTGTTTATAACTGGTTTAAATGTGAAATTATGTCCAATGACCAATATTGCATTAAATTGTAAAAATATATTCTAAATATACTTTAAAACCACTCAAATTAATAATTTATCACTATTAATTATTTCGATTGAAAAAGATGTTTTTAATTAATATTTAGTAATATTCACTATTCATCAAAATATGAATGTTATCCGAAAATCACCAAAACTTCACCCTAAGCTAATTTCCATATTCCGATTCCATAAATGAAGTCCATTTTGAAAAATAAAATTTAAAAAATTTCAAAAAGTGGTTATTACTATTCATAATGGCTAGTTTTAAAAATATCTTAATAGCATATCGTTGTTTAGCGAAACTTGGTGTTGCGTACAACACACGCTATTGTGGAAGGTTGTGATTGCGTGTAATTCAAGTCAGGTCCGAGATGTGTGTTGTGAAAGTTCCTTTTGGTGTAGCGTATAACACAAGACATTAATGAAATTAAAAATAATATTTTTCAAAAAATCTCTGGGTGTTACACTTCTGACCAAAGTGAGGCTTCAAGGAGTAAGAGAGGGAAGTGGATAGGCAAAATGGGCAGGGGTGGGCCGAGCCAAAAGCTTTGGATGTGTGGGTAAGGAAGTAGAGGTGGGGGCCTTTTATAAGTGGAGAGGACGGGCACTCTTGGAAAGTAAATAAATGTTACTTTATTTTAAAATTAATTTCTGATATTAATGGTCCCAAATTAATTTTTTTCGAGGATAAGGTGATAAGGGTTCGAAATACTCTCATCCAATAGGTTTTGGACATGTGTAGGTCTTAGATTTTACATTATCTTTCCATTTTATTTAAATCCTTTATTAATTAGGTAATCGCTGCATCATCATGATGTCATAAATAATTTAATAAATTTAATGTCTAAAAATTATTAAAAAAATATCATGATGTAGGAAATCATTTTAGCGTTCTAATAAATATTTATAGTCCAAAAGATCATTTATGTAGACAAAATTAAAAATATTTTACTTAGGTGATACATTCATTGTCACATTTAACATTCTTTAAAAATAAAAAGATAAAAAGTCACTTTCTCACAAAAGTGATTCCATGGGGACCCCAAGTTTGGCACAAGGAATTCCATGGTCTGCAATTAGACAACAAGTATCCTTAGGGCACATGTTGTGGTCTTTTTGTATTATTATGATATCATTTTATTATCCTTAACTACCCGATTACTCATTAATAAAGATAATTAAAGATAATTATCATCGTTACTATTCATAATTTCCAAAAACAAAAGAGTCTTGATTATATAATTTGGACCTTCTGATTCCAAATATGTAATCCATTTTACCAAAATACAAACACAGAAATTGTAATAATTGACTTAAAAATAATTACCGTTGCCAAAACAAATAGCGGGTTTTTTTGAAACAATATCTATGAAAAGTTTGGCATTAGTTTATACCCAATTCCAAAGTGAAATTAATCCTAATTACCACCATTGGATTAAATGGTAAAAATATATTCTAATTTAACTTTAAAAACAATTCAAAAGATAATGTAATCATATAAATAATGTATATTAAAAAGCATTTTTGATGTAAAATGCATTATTTTTCACTATTCATTAAAAATGAACATTGTCAGAGAAATACAAAACATTCAAACAAAGTAAATTTTGATGTCCCAATCATAAATAATAAGTTTATTTTTACAAACATAGCTTATAAAATTGTCAAAAGATAGATTTAAAAATGGTTTTCCATCAAAAGGTAGTAAAACGATCCTTTAAAAATTATTAGTGTATTCCATGTTTAAGATTGGATTTATTTTCATTTTAAGCCTCTAAAACACTATCTAATTAATTATTAGACATAGATAGAAATATCTATTATTAATTACATAATTGGTATGTTACACAAACATTCTCTATAATCCTTCTAAATTACATATGTATATACCCGACTTTTAAAATAACCTATATGAGTCCCCCAAAAACGATAAATATATTTTTAATATTTTTAAATTTGTTATTAATATATTATAATCCTAGTTTAATAGAAAAACATTTGATGGTTTAATAATTGAATAAATGATAAATTTTTATGTAGAGACTCAAATAATAATAAAAAATGATAAAACTATCTGTGTGGTTTGTCTAAAAATGATTATTTGGATATTCTAAAGACTCTCTCAATGAATTTGTGTTAAATAATTTCATATTATCATTATGGGAACTTACCCCTGATAATATATATTAATATAACTTAGATAAATTTAATATGCAACACAAATGAAGATATGATAGCCGAGAGTGATATCATTTTTGTTTAGTTTAATACCAATCATTTATCTCATTAATGATTGAAAGGAATGATGAATGCATGTATCTATCAAAACAAATTTCGTTACCTCCCGAAACACATGTAGGAATTTCATCATAATTTCAATTTATTGTTTCAACTAGATCACATACATGGTGATAGATTTTTATTATAATTTCATCAAGTATGCTGAATCAATTATTGGTTACCTACAAAATAATGATCTGATACAGTCTCTTATATGTACAATCTTTTTTTTATAATTCATACACGAATTTATTTCTAACTATATAAGATAATAATGGTTTTTGTATAAAATCCTTATCATATATGTCCAGAAAAAAGAAAATATTAAATGGTATGTGGTTCCCCTTCCATGAAGGGTAACCACATGTGATGTTTTTTTAATATTAAATTGGGAGAAGTTGGGATACCTGTAACATAGATGATTTTTAAAACCAACTCATTATATAGGATGATAGAACACTTTGGAGGAGATATATTAGATTTCATTACAACATCTGTTGGGGATTTTGATATTCTGATATTCTAACTACTAGATGTTGCACTTCTCACATTTTTTACTTTTATTATATAGATAACTGCCTGGTTCTTTTAAGATAGATTTATAAGAAAATAAATATATAGATAACAGACTTGTTTCTATCATGTATGAATGAATGGAATTCATAGAATGATACTTTGATCAAAATACCCATAAACAATAATATATAACAAACATTTGTATGGTCCTCACAATGGGGGGAATTACTGAAAAAGGGATCCATTCGTGGTGAATTAAATTTATTTTTGTTGGATAATAGGATAATATAATCCATTTATTAATCATTTACTAACATAAAATAGACTGAGGTATGAATTTAGATAATAATTTCTATGTTATTTAGAATAACATAAGAAAATGGAACCCTCCTCCTCCATAAAACTGAGAAATATCTTTTAAAAAAGATAATGTTGGGTAACAACTTCCAAGGGTTTCAAATCCCCAGAAGCATTGGAGTAGTTTCATTGGGGATGGAGCACCAAAAAAAATTAATGACATTACGTTCATTGAGGATAATTAAAATATAATATAAATTATTTCATATAAATATGAATACACATTTCTAGGAATGATAGTTGGATTTATTCAATACTATCATCTAGTTACTGATTTTTTGATTTGTTCACATTAATAAAACATTTTTTCATATTAATCTTTTATTTTAATCATTAAATGAGTTTAAAATTAGTGGTTATATTTAAAAATATACATACTGATTCAGAATAATAAATTCGTTAAATTTAAATATTGTAATTACCCCTAGGAGTATGGTTTATATTTGACCATGAATAGTGTCTCATTCTGTAGGTGTTTGGATTGATTTACATTGGTATATGAGATGTTATATTTAAATTTCAATTTATCATTAAAATAAAAAATGATGAATGTTTTTGAGATCATATATTTTATATTATCAATTTTTTGATGGATGGCCTATGTTTTTTTGTTTGCGGACCATCGAGTCAAACTTGTCACATTGTGCCTCAGATTGAAGTGTAATTCATTCATACAAATTAAATAATTAATTATGGATAATTATACTAAATAATCATGAATATATTATTGTTCATGATAGGTTTTTATTGAGTGATAGATGTTTCTAACTAAAATTTTATTTCTAATCTAAAATCACACTCATTATGTCATACTGATCTCATCAGGGTTTATATTTAATTCAGACCATTTCCAAAACATCACTAATAACACATATATACTTTTCATATGTTATTAATACAATATAATAATTTTTATTGTGTTTTTCATCAATTGATCCATTATTTTTAAATAAATATCAATTTTAAACTGAAAACCTACATTTTATGTCATATTAATCACATGATATTTCATATCAAGGTGTATATGATGTCAACAACTCACAAATAAAATATGGGCCATTTTCCAAAAGTACCAAACCAATTTGAGTGTGTTTTCTCAATTTTGAGTATGACATATTCCATTTTTATTGAATTTTTTTAGATATAAAAAACACATGGAGTCCATTAAAAATTGTAAAAACACACTACTGAACTCAATCATGTCATATAAAGATGATATACCATTATAAAGAGAATAAATACTCTATGATCCTTATAATTGCACAATAAATATAGTTCGTTTTTTTTGGTATTATTTTATTTATGTACCTTATAGTATAGGTATGAATCTGGGTGTGTTTGGGAGATGATTTTATAAAAAAATGGGGAGATATGGGTTGTGCAAGATTTTCACATAGTTTAGAAAACTCATGTGCAATCTAACCGGGTAGACAGTGGAGGTATACATGATTGGTTGATGGTTTTCCTAAAAATATGCAATTAAATCGTGCAGGCACTGCAAGATCATATGTTTGGTTCATAGTTTTTCCTAACTGTGTGATCTCCCATGTTAATCCTTGAGCACGACATAGTTTGTTCTGAAAACTGGATTTAAAACCACTAGAACCCCTGAAACCTCTATAATTTGATCTTGGATGTGGATTCAAAAAATCTAGATGTTCCCAAAGCCATCTAAATTTATTCCAAGGTGATCTAGACACCATTTTTATAGATGGAAAGATTAATTTTAATATCCACTTTCCTCCCAGTTTGTGGATTCCATTGTCATGCTTCTCCCATTTTTTATATTATGATTTCTATAACTATTCTTGGGTTATCTCCCCCGTTTTCTTGGTTATAACCATATGTTTTTTTATCTAGGTCTAAAATTGTGTTTCTAGATCAATTTTTTCATGATCTTGAGTAAATTATTCTGTTTTTGGATTTAGGGATTTAGATCCTGAGCACGATCGACAACGTTGTGCTGTTTGGATTTTGGGGGTAACTATTTGGATATATACTGCCTATAAACATAGGTATGGTGTCTAACTAAAACTCTCAGAGTAACTATTTATGATATTATAATGTGTGTTCCTGATTTCTAAATTGCCTTAATATGTGATATCCTAAATTGGAGTAACTAGGAATGTGTAATTGAATTTACTAGCCTTAGTGGTTTATTGATAATGGAATCATGGAAAAAATTGTGTGGGTTTCCCAAAAATATATTTCTTATATTTTTCATGTGATTTGATTTTGTAATTTTCATATTCAATTGATTATGATATTATAATTAATAAGGGGTAATTATTTATGGAATTATGTTTGGTATTGTGAGATAATTAATCATAAGAATTAATTATGTGCCATTATGTTGACCAATGATAATTAATTGAGAGAGTTTATAATGTTCCATGTTGTGATCTATGATAATTAATTGTGTTAATTTATTATTAAATTTTTTATTTTGATATAGATAATTAATTTTGAATAATTAATTATGTAATTATAATGGTATTGATAGATTAATTAATTGATGAATTAATTAATTGGTTATGTGCTTATTGAATTTTGAATTAACTAATGGCCTTTGTAATGTTTAACTAATCATTGGATTAGTAAATTAATAATGTTGAAAATTCATTTGAATTAAAGAATGATTAAATTGATGAGATATGTGTGGTGCTAGACATGTAATTCCCGAAAGATTTGATGTAGGGACTTGGACATGGCTTTTCTCACCAATATATCTCCACGGTTGAGATTATGGGGTGCTAGGCATGAAAACCTACACCAAAAGAGATTTAAAGTTAGAGTAATGGTGGCCTGCACTTAATGAGATTTGTAGTGCAAGGCATTCTGACCAACACTAAATGAATGACAATATAAATGATGATTTTAATGAGATTTTAGGTTGTTTAGAATGGAGACATACATGGAATGACTGATAACACTGAATGATGATTCAATTAAAAAACATTAATTGAATATGGGCCTAATTTGTAGAATAAAGATTAAATGGGAATGTGATAGCTGTTTTAATTGGGAATTTTATTTATTGCTTCATAAAACTAAATGCACTATCTTTTGACTAGACACGTTATAGAAACTGTCGGTGGTGGCCTAATAATATGTACTCACAACCTATTTGATCCCTTTGATCAACACCCGAGAAGACTATGTTGTAGAAGGACATGATAAGGGAAATGCCCTAAGATACGATGTTTATTGGAATTGGTGCATGGTTTAGGGAATCAGTTGTGGTTTGAGACCCATTCTGAAGTCTTCATGTCATCCCTTTTAGATTGATTGTAGACACTTGACACATTCATTTTCATAGCATGATTTACATTTTTGCTGAGTATTGTATTTTATAGTTTTTAATGTTATATGTTATGGTATTATCCCGGTTATTTATATGTTTCTGAATGTTTTTATTGTAGCATTAATCTATTAGTGTTTTATTCTGATAACATAGGGTATTATCTCTCGATGGTGAACTTTCTATACCCTCTCTGCAGGTAGGAACCCTATGGAATACGAGGAGGCACACTTGATGGAATGTGACAAACTAGATCATGGAATCTCTTAGAGGCACCTGGGTCAGGACATCACAAATTGGTATCAATATTCCTTTCCATTCATTCTTCATCTTTTGTATTTCTATTTTTGGAATGGTAGAAATATACTAGGAAAAGTTGAGGCTTGGTAATGATCTGTAGCATGGGAGTTTCAAAACCATGTACGGGGGAGAATCTAGGTAATCAGTGTGGAATTTATTAGATATTTGTTTGTGGTTACAGTTGGATATTAATTCACATTGAGTGAACCAATTTTCGTGTGATGGGATATTTGTTTCAAAAGTTTTTTTATTATGAGTCCTGACCTAAAGATGTGTGATACTTGGGTCTTAATTAATCATTCTAGGAACATAGGGATGTTGTGACATGCATCATTCTAGGCACTCATGGGAAAAGTTGTTATGTGTAATTTGATGAACTGGAAATATTTTTCCTTATTGTGAGATTAAATTAATGAGGAAAGATGAGAATAAATGGGAGTCTATTGTGAACATTCACTGTTGAATTGATTTTGAGAAATTTATAAATTTATAAATTAATTATTTTGATAAAATATGATTACATCATGTTTTAATTAATTAGTGAGAATGAATGAATCTATGATTACTATGTACTTGGAGTATGATTGTTATGGGTAGTGATAATGACTCGGTGCATACCATGTGACGAGAAAAAGTGGGAAAGGTCATGTGGAAAATTGTGGTGTTATTTTATTCTATGACGTAATTGTTTTACAGTTTAGTTATGAGACCTAAGACGTTTGTTTGTCTTTATAAGGATTAGCCTCTATGACGCTTGTTGTGTGAGAGACTGAGGGTGTGGCCCTGAATAATATTCATGACAAAGAGCTTGATTCACTATTGGTTCAAGATATGGATGAAGGGGAATAGTTTCCAAATTATTTTTCATGTTTCATGAAATTCATGGAATGAGACCAAGGGCGTGTTCTGAAAAGCTTGTATGATTTGAAAATTTAGTTTTAGTGGAAACACTCTTCAAATTTAATTTGAGAGGGTGAAACAAAGAGTGATGAAATATATATTTAATCCATTAAGAAGATTCATGAAAATTTATAGACACTGGATGATAGTAGGGTTAATTTGGTTGCTTAATTTATATGGGGTTCAGTAAAGTGATTTTGGGATATTTAGGTACAATCTGGACAGATAGATGACATGTCATGGAATGAAGTTATGTAGATGTTCATAGGTCACTTCTATCCAGACACACAAAGGTATGGAAAGGCTTCAGAATATATTAATATGACCTAATGATTCATGTTCATAATGGAATTCACTTGATGTTTCACAGATTTACATCAGTTTTCAACATCATTACTTTTAGATGAGGTTTATTCGACAAACAGATTTCAGGACATACTTAAATGTGGAATTATGTCCGAGGTGAATATTACTAAGCTGAAGGAACAATTAGAAGTTGTTAATAAGGCACTCATTTTAGAGGGGAACCTAAAGGACGATTCCAGTACTAGAATGGTTGCTGGACGATTAGAGTGTGGGACTTATGAGAGTATAAAGCGCATTCATGAGAATCTTAGTCCAGACTGTGGAATCCATGGTCTATAGAAAAGAGAAGCAATTACACTGGTTCATTCTCATTTTTGTTTCTACCAGTGCGGCGGGAAGGGACACTGTTGTGTAGATTTTCCACGACCACCAATGGAGTGCCGATTTTGTGGAATAATTGGGAACCTACAGAAGTTCTTATGGAAGTAGTAGCAGGCCAGTGCTGAGAGAGATGCTGCTCATAGTCAGAGTTTGGGAAGAGGGAGATCTATACCATATAGTTCTGGAAATTGGAGATCTACTGGAAGAGGTATTATAGGTAATGGATGTGGTAATTTAGTGTATGGGCGTCTATATCAGCAGTGTGATGCTTCTTAGTTGTTTCAGATGATGCCAGCGCAAAGAAGGGTAAGATAGCTACGTGATGTGAATCCTACACTTGTAAAAAGCGAGGATGATCCATTTATAGTGAGAGGTATTATTCTAATTTCTTATACATTTTCTACTTCATTTTTTGATACTGGAGCCTCTCATTCCTTTATATCTGCAAACCATGTTAATGGCTTGATCCTAATGGAGGATTCCAGAAGTGATGTGATGAATATCGATACACCATTGGGAAATATTTCCTTAATATAATGGGCTTCGACCTTATTATGTGAATGTAGTGACTAGTGGATACTGATCCCACCTAGATTTATACTATAGGAGAGTGACATATTTATGTCCTATGGGTTACCCGTATGTCCATCAAGGACAATGAGATATCTATGTATGTATAACTGGTCCAACTACTCATCAACTGGTAGTGATCACATTGTAGTCTTCTAGTGTTTTTCTTGATGATGAGAGTGGTGTGCGAGAAGTCCTTCCACAAGTATTAGAACTATTTTCAGATGTCATTCAATAAAAATTTTCAGGGATTCCAGTAGAGAGAGATGTGGAATCCAATGTTGGGATAATGTCCGGGGCAGAGCTGGTATCTATTCCACCATACAAATTGGAACAGACTAATCTTAAAGTGCTCAAAACATAGTTGGATGAGTTTTTCGATAAAGGGTTTATCCATCCATGTATGTCTACATGGGGATCTCATATTTTGTTTTTAAAGAAGGCCAACAAGATTATATGCTTCTGTGTTAATTTCTGGAAGTTGAATAAAATGAATGTGAATAACATATATCATCTTCCACAGATCGATGATATGTTTGAAAAGCTGAAGGGGGCTTCTATGTTCTCATATATTGATAACAGATCATGGTATCATTAGTTGGGAGTTATTGATTCTATTATATTGAGAAATTATTTTAATAGTTGGTATATGCTTCATGAGTTTTTTTAATGCCATTGGGGTTGAATAATTCTCTAGTATTGTTTATGGCCATGATGAATAGTATCTTTCACATATATGGTAATCATTTTGTGGTGGTGTCTACTGATTACATCCTAGTGTACCCTTTGACACATGATGATCACGCTCAACATCCTGACATCCTCTAGGGTATACTGAGAGATAACCAGCTATATTCCAATCAATATTATTATAATTTGTAAATTTATAGGGTACACATTTTGGAGAACATCATCTCAGAAGAAGGTGTGACAGTGGAGCCAGAAAATGCTTTGGTTGTGGAATCATGTGAGTAGTAGAAAATGTTTTCATTATCCGACGATTTTTGGGGGTATTATATATTAAATGTGGTTCTTCCTATACGTTTCATTATTGGGAGAACTACTTACTGGTTTGAAAAAGGAAGCGATTGATATCTTATTTACAGAATCACGAGAGAATTAATTATAATAGATGAATAAGATCTTTACATCAACACCAATATTCATATAATCTATATCTGGTGAGGATTACACATTGTATTTTAATGATTTTAGGATCGGTGTCTAACTTGTGTTGATGTAGTGAAAAAGATTCATTACTTATTAGTCATGGTAGTTCAGGCCACATGATCATAATTACCAAATACATGACCTCGAGCTGGAAATAGTATTTTATGAACTTATGTGCTGGAAATACTATATTTTGGGAGAACAATTTATAGTTTTTACATATCTCAAAAGCTTGAAGTATATATTTTGACAGCATGCCATTCATATTCAGCCAGGAATATGTGTATGGTATATGAAATCCTTAGATTTTGATCTAGCATATACCACCAGGAAAGGGAATAGTTTGAATGATTAATTTGGCAAGAAAACATTGACTATGTTGGTACTTGATTCGAGGGAATTGTGAAAGTTGATTTCATTACTTGTGAAAATGCATGTGGTTGTTCAAGAGAGTTATGATAGGATGACTATAGTTTCAGTGGAAGTGGAGTCTACACTCTTGAGACATATTATGGATAGGAAAACTGAGGATCTGGAGTGTTTAGACTTATGGGAAATCCCTGATGGTGTGGAGACACCTTCTACCTGGATGATATATGAATATGATATCATCAATGTAAAAAATTGGGTTATTGTTCCAACAACAATGAAATAGGAACAAATGAATGAATTACATTCTCAAATGTGTGTGGTAAAACCTATGGTTAAAAACAAGAACTGTGACCTAAAACAATAGTATTTTTGGCCAGATATGAAAAATGAGATATCAATGTTCGTAACAATATATTGCACCTTTCAATAGGTTAAGGCATAGTAGCATTGACATGGAGGTCTACTGCAGCCATAACCTATTCTGAAATGGATATGGGAAAACATGACTATAGATTTTCTGTTAGGACATCCAAATACTCCTAGGTTGTATGATGGATTTTGGTTCACAATGGATCATCAAACTAATATATCACATTTCTTATTATCAAGAAAAGCATTACAGTATAGAAATTGGGAGATCTATATGTGGGAGAGATAAATCGTTATCATGAGGATCCATAGACTATAGTTTCAGATCAGGATTCACACTATAATTCACACTTTTATAAGGGATTAAAAATGTTATTGGTAAACATGTTATGTTATATATGGAATTCCACCCACAGATAGATAGGCAATCGAAGCACACCATATAGATGATAGAGGATATGCTACTAACATGTGTGCATGAATTTATTGGTTATTGGGAGAAAGACATATCTTTATTGGAGTTCACCAATTACATTATTTATTGGAAAGGCAATACAAATGGAACCACTTATTTCACATTAGGGTATAACATGTAGATCAAATCTATTTAGGTTAGAGTCACGTGATTTAGAGTTGTTGGGACAAAGTCTCATTCAAGAGACATCAGATCATGTGGAGTTGATTAGGAAACATATGGATACAACATAGAGTAGAATGAAGCCGTATGATGATATATGGATATTACTCTTAGGTATTACTGAGGGTGATCGTGAATTCCTTTTGGTGTCACGTAGATTTGATCATGACATGATACACTGGAAGGACAGGTTGGTGCCCATGTTTGTTGGACCGTTTATGGTTCTTGAGAGAATCGGGCCGGTGGAGTACTGATTTGCACATCCAAAAAAAATTCAGATCTATGGATGATATTTTCAATATGCAATAAAAATTTTGGTATCACCTCTACCCTTTTCATGTGATTGATATGGAAGAGGTTTACCTTGAAAAAGATGTTTCCTTTGAAGAGAATCTGATAGGTGTGATGGGTTTTACTGATAATGTGTTACAGGGAACTATCGTTCCATTAGTTCAAGTATCATGGAAACATGGACTTGGTCAATAGTATACTAGGGAATGGGAAGAGGACATGAGGGCATAATGTACCAAATTTTTTGCATGGAATCTTAGAGATGTTTTGGAGTGAAGCTAGAGGATGAGTTATTATAAGGTGGGAGATTTTAATATCCAGACATTTTTTGGTGAAATCACAGGAGGTTCTTAGGAATTTTTTGTTGTTATTTATGATCCGTTGATTTGGGGTATGACATGGGCTATGTTGGGGTCATTTTTAAATGAAACTGGTGATGATAGGGGTTGAGAAATATTTGAGAATGGTTTTGACAAACTGTGCGGACAGTGGATGTCAGAACTATTAGAGGATGGTTTTCCTAACCATGAACCATTTATCCATGCTTGTTGTTTATGATCGTATGGTTGGTGTACCTTTTGTCATAGTCATGCGCCCTCCTAGGTTAATCTGTGCACACGACAAACTTATTTTGAAAAATTGGTTTTTTCACCCCCCACCCCCAAACCCCCGAAACCTCTCAAATTCGAACTATGATTATCCTTGACAATTTATAGTTGTTCCAAAAGCCATACAATGTTGTTCCATGGAGATATGAACACTGATATTTGAGATCAAAATATTTTATTAAGGATTTTCTACCCTATCGGTAAGTGTATTTTATCCTGATGCTTCTCTTATTATTTCTCTTATATTTTTCTTGAACTTTTAATGGAATATATCCCTTGATCTCTTATATGTAAACCTATGAGATGTTATCTTATATATAGGATTGTGGGTCTAGATATATTTTTTTCAATATCTTGATTCAATGATATTTTTCATCGATGGGATAACTTCTATCAATAAGGTGAGGTAGGTGGTCAAAATACAACTCCCATTTTCATGATTTATCATCTGTTAATGTAAGTTTATGAATTATATATTTCATTCATAAATCATATCCTTAATTAGAGTAATTAGGAATGTTTAATTGAGTTGAGTTTCCTTGGTGGTTAATATCTAATAGAACATGGAAAAATGGATGGGGTTTCCCAAATAGATATTTGATAGATTTTTCATGAGTTAGGATTTTTTTAATTGATATATTTAATTGATTGTGATAGGATAATTAATTAGGGGAAAATAATTATTTAATATTCTTTGTCTATGTCAGATATTTAATATCGAGAATTAATGGCATGCCATGATGTTGACTAACGATAATAAATTGAGATAATTCATTATGTACCATGTTTTAGTCCAAGATAATATATTTTGAGAATAAATATTAAATTTGTGGGTTATGATATAGATAATTAATTTTAATGAATTAATTATTGAATTATAATGGAATTGATTAATTAATTAATTAATTAATTAATAAATGGGTTAAGTTGTTAATTAATTTTAGAATTAACTAATTGTCATTAAATTGATTAACTAAAAATTGGATTTTAAAATGAATAATGTTTATATATTATAAATAATTAAATAATGATTAAATGGATGAGATATTTTTGATCATATAAATGGAGTTCTAGAACGATTAGAAGCTGGAAAATGGACTTGGTGTTCCTCCCCAATAGATGTCCAAGAATGAGAATAAGGGGTTGTAGGCATGACGACCTACACCGAATGAGATATAATGTTTTAGGAATGGATAATACACTTAATCATAATTTGGGTGCTATAAATGAAGACCTACACTGAATGAATGATGTTTTAAATGATAATTTAGGGTGTTAGGAATGGAGACCTACACTGATTGAATGATAATATTGAATGATGATTCAATTAGGAAACATGAATTGAATAAGGTCCAAATTCGATGATTAAAGATTAAATTAAAATGTGATAAATTATTAAACCATTCTATGTATTTAATGCGTCCTAAAATTACATGCACTAGCTTTTTACTAGGCTCATTTTAGAAATTGTTTGTGGTGGCCAACTGAGTTGTAATCACACTCTATATGGGCTTCTAGATTGGCACATGAGTAGACATTGTGGTTGCTGGTCATGATAAGGGAATGGCCATGGGAATGGTTTCTGTTTGGTATTGGAGCATGGGAGAGGGAATTAGACATGGTTTGGGACCTAGTTTGGAGTCATTGTATTTTTACATTTAGGTTCATTATAGAAACATAACACTAGAAATGTCATATCATGGTTTACTATTCAGATGAGTATTGTTTTTTCTAGTTTTTTATATCATATATCATCATATTTTGATGTTTATTTATATGTTTTTGTAGTTTGTTGTTGTAGTTTTCATTCACTGGTGTGTTATTCTGATAAAGGAAAGAATAGTTTCCCCAAGAATGATTTAACAAACCCTAATTTCTAGTTGGAATCCTCTTGCGTACGAGGTTGCATGCGTGAGGGAATGTGACCAACATGCTCGGGGAATAGCTCTGTTGAACCCAGGTTGAGACCTCACAAATACTATATGATGACATCATTATTATTATAGATATTGGTGATAAATTTATTCTACAATGATTTTTTTGCTTAATATGGCACAAAAGATTAAATAATAAAATATTGATTTATTTATTTCATCGAGATCATTAAAATAATTTACAACAAAAGTATCAAGTAAAAATGGTAACGAAATTAACTTCAAAAATAAGTAAAATGTTGATAAATATTACTATATAACGTGTAGAATGTAACCTCTTCATTATGTGTACATACATTCTCACCCAATCTCTGTTGGGCAGTAATATATTAAAAAATATATTTACTTTTTTAATTTTATGTAAAATTGATATTATTTTTATTATTGAACTATTATTAATAAAAAAAATTAAATATATATTTTATATGATTGAAATTATCATAAAAAATACATCATTGGGTATGCTAGATTGTTGATGGGATATGATATCATTCATTAATTTTATAATTTAAGAGCCTAAATAATTTTTATAAGTTTTTTTATATTATGAATCTCCATTTCAATATATTTCTCATTTTAAATTAAATTTCCCATATTAGTGGAGATGGTGTAATACTTTTTTCAAAAAATGATTTGAATAATGAAATTCTATATCGATATTTACGTATTTAGGGTAGAAATCTTTGATTTCCTAGAAACATAATCTCTAATGAATGTTTTAATCTAATAGAGTGTGAACCATGATCAAAAATACAAAAACCTTGAGTTCCTATAATATTATATCTTTAATAATTACCATAATCAGAAAAATGATTAATCGTCCTATAAAACATATGATTCAAAATTCAATATTTATTTTTGTAAGAATCATACAACATAAAAAAAATTCAACATTAATTTCAAATTATCAATAAATGGATCCAAATAAAAATCAATTTCAATATCCATTTTTCCCTTTTATATGAATGTACATCTGATTGTATTTTTGATTCATTATTATACAAGGGGGAAAGTTATAATTATTCAATATTAATATCCATATATTGTGAGTAATTATTTGAAAATGAAAAGGATTCAATCTGTTATAAGATAACAAAAGTAGATTGTTTCTCATCTCATTTACATTTTTTGGATACTATTTAACAATATTATATCATAGAATATAGTCTACTATGTGAATCCTTCTCGAATAATTTTATATTTTTTCTACCAACCAAGTTTATTTTCTTGATGAATCCTCACATTTATAAAGGTGACTAAACCCTGGATTTATTGTTATGTACCACAAAACATTCAATGGAATTGATTATTCATTCTTGTATTGAGATACATAATACATTTGGAATTTTTTAGGAGATTCAGTGTAACATAAAAATACAATACAATCATTTAGACATGAATGTATCATTCATATATCATACCCATTGAATAATGAAATAATTTATTGAAATATGTTTTCTTATGATGCTTATTATATTTATAGATCATATCCTTCAATAGATAAATTATTTCTGATAAGTTGGTTCTATCCATAGATTTCTAACATGTATACTATATAGATTCATTATGGTTTATAATTAGTTATATTTAGTATAACTAGTATGAATAGGAGTCTTTCAAAACTCTTTAGCTAATAAAAATTTGTGGCATATTGTGATGTTAAATTTCAATTGTAATTTTATTTTCCCCTATACTATATTATCAATCATCACGCCTATAACAATATATTCACTATGGACACTATCATTATTCACACATCTAATCATAGCTGATTATCTATAAAACAAAATTTTATCCTTATCACTCGCTATATTCTTTTTTTACCTAATTTAATTCTCACATTTATAAAATTGATCTATTCTATAATAGATCAAGTGTTCTTACAATCCCTTTAGACTAATTAGTTTTGAAAAATAACATTGGAAAAACAAAAAAAATATTTGAGATGGTTTCTATGGATGATATTTTTCAAATTTGATGAATCACATCCTCATACAGTTTTATCATATTACTATAATCCATCAATTTTTTATTTATAATAATCATATTTGATCCAATAATATTAATATTTAATAAAATAAATAAATTCATAAAATTGATGTACTTATAACCCTAAAAGGATATTCATATGGAATTATTTATGCTACATAAAATTATTTTTCTAAAATAATTAGGGATAAATGATGTTTATTGATATTATATTTTATTGATGGAAATCAATAAATTATGGGATAGTGAGATATCAATAATGCAACAAATAATCTAATTAAATTTCCATGTATTAAAATTAAATGTGATAAATGATTGTTTTTATATGTTTTATTGAATGGAGTAACGCAATATGCTGGATTTTATCTTCATACATATCATCAAATGGTACATGGTATACCAGGTGGTGTATTGATTATAAGAATAATATGATATAAATTTGATCATTTATAATATAATAACAACCTGGATAGGTCATAAAAACCAAGCCCTGAGAACGTTACAATTATTGGGACTCTTGAAATATCATGGGTGTAATGAATATTTTTTTTTCATTTTCCTCAATGGAATGAACCAAAAATGTTATCTAAAAAACATCAAAATTATGACATTAAAAAATAGTGATGTGAATTAATTCAGTGGTTCCAAGAGATAGTACACCATAATATGAAATACACACTTACTAATTAGTGCTAAGGATGAGATAAAAGTGGGGGGAATCCCCAATGGGTTCATCAAGAGAATCCGACAACTATGAGTGAAAATTTACAGACCCTTCCTTTGAGGGAAATGAATATATTTAATGATAACATCATAATAGGAAATTTTATAGCAATTGAAAATCATTTGGATACCTTAATTTTTGAGGGACAAGAAATTAATTTTTTGTGTAACTGTTATGTTCGAATTTCATTTCTTTTTTATGAGATTCAAAGAAACATCTACAGAGATATAAAGTAATACAGATTAGATTTTATTGGTGACATCAGACAACGAGTGATTTCCTGCTACCAAACAAGAGACTCTTCAATGAGATAAGACAAGGTAATCCAAAGGGCCACCCTACTATCATCTATTTTAATATAGGAGAATGAACATGAAAATAAGAGGAAGATCAATTTTTTAAAAATCTGATAACAATGGTTTGGAACCGTTGGTATGGTCTCCAAAACCGTTGGTATATGTCATACCAATTGTTTTGGGGACCATTGTCTTGTCATTCATTGGTATAGAACTACGAAAATTGTTGTGGGAAACCAATGGTATAACTAGTCTATAACACTAGTTTAAAAAATTTTGTTATATGTAATATGAAATACCAATACCACTAATTTTCAAAACCGTTGTTATAGGTAATTCATAAAACCCCCTGCAGGTTTTAATTCCTGCACCACCGGATTATATTTCAAAAACATAACTACTATGATACAATGTATTATAGAAAAATAATATGATAAATATGTATATGTATATTTATATTTATTTATTGACATATTCAATTTAATTTGGAAAAAATATCATTAAAATTATGAAAACCATTACAATGTAGTTGGAAAACCATTGGTGTAGACCTATACCAATTGTTTTCCAAACAACTAATAAAGATATTTTGAATTATGGGACATATATGAAGTTTTTTATAAAACCCATTAGTATAAGTTCATTAAATGTATACTATACTGATGGTTTTATCCAAACTGTTGGTATTGCCCTCGAATATAAATACAGTATTGGAGAAACCATTGGAATAATGTCATTTTATTGAAGACATTTTAATGATTTGAATAAAACCTTTGGAATATATATGAAATATTCCAACACTTTTTTAAAAAAAATAATGTAATAGGTTCATAAGATGGTTTTCATACTAATTTTTTAGGTTAAATATTGGGTATATGTTCATCTTATACAACCTATATCAACGGTTTCTCCAAAACTATTCGTATATCACCTATTTCATGTAGAACTGAAAATTTATCAAACCATTATAACCAATAAATCAATGGATTGGAGACCACGATATGATTCCCAAATATCATTAATAATGAAAATATTGTCTGATTCCATGTTTAAATTTTTCTATCTCTTGTCAAGGGAGAACTTAAATCCAATGAAAAATTCATGGGATTTATCCAATAGTAGGTCACAAAAAAAATTGATGAATAATTGCAAGTTGTGATAATGACACCCATATTTTCGTGTACTGCAATATACAATCCAATCGTATCTCTTATGATTATTTATTCATCCACATTAATCTTAATCACATCGGATGGTGGGAGATCCACTTACATAAGTGAGAAAACAATATGTGGTTATCAAGACAAATCTCATTACACATCCAAATCTACTTCCATGATAGATCATACATGATCCAAAAGGTGTCATGTTTTTAACTCTATTTAAAAACAATATAAAATATTATCACCCATATAAACCATGATATGGAATAGATGAAGTATATTATATCAGAGGGGATTCTATAATTCCACTTTTAGAATTTGGACATAAACCCAATAACTATATCCACAATCCAATCAAAATTCGGGTTTCTATTCATATCAAATGTTCATAGCCCCATGATGGTAGAAAATTACAAGTATATGGGTTTCTACTTTACTAATGGGGTAGGGTATAAAATAATACACCTTAATATGTTATACCATTATGAAATAATTTAAATATATTATTCCCATGAAATATTTTAATACATAAATTCGGAAAATGGGAATTACTTCGAGGAGACATAGAAATGTCCTAGAATAGTCATTTTTAATTATCTATAATATATGGGAAAATGTATACATATCTTTCAACATATATGGGGGTTATTTTTAAATTCAATGATTTGAGTGCACATGTTACTAGGGATATAAATTAGGAGTCATCCTTTATTTTCATAAATAGTATTGTTGATCATGGTCAAGTGTTGATAACCCATTAACCCACATTTTGTAGCGATTCATAGATTATATGGAGCAAACTAATTAACTTTTTATCATAGTTCAAACCCACCAAAACATTGAAATGTGAGAGAGAATTTTATCACTCAGAAATTTGGGTGTTATAAATAAATAAATCTTATTAATTATAATCGATAGAGATACATATTATTTATGTGAATCCTTCCCTAAATTAAGGATGATCTTAAAATTCCATCCTAGAATTTTTTATATAAAAAATTCCATAATGATCGAGAGAACCAGTCTTTTAGTATTGACCATAATTCCTAGGGATCAAAATAAATTTATTATGATCCTCAATCACTAAAATACCCAAGATTCAATGAATATCATCATTTTTGCAAGACGTATCAACTGAGTTGATGGAAATTTACGATTTGGAATAATAAAAAAATGGTGTAGATTCTTTCTCATATTTTTTAGAGAAGTTGGAAATTAGATATTCATTCTTAAAGTATTGAACTTTAGAAAAATATATCGTCCATCATTGAATAAGATATGGGAAATTGGTGGACTTCTCCTATAAACCATTCCGCCATGAAATATGTTTTCATTATCTCCAATTTGAATAATATTAGAAAACTCACCAGCCATTAAGTCGAAAAGGAATGGGGAATGTGGGTCCCCATATTTGAACCACTTGGTATGGGTGTAACATTGTAGGATTGTTCCACTAATACTGAATTTGAAGGAGACTAAAGAATTTTTTTTATGTTGTAGTTGAATTAAAAAATTATGTATGAAATCACGATTTTGAAATTTCTAGTTGTAATATTTTTAATGAAATTTAGATTCTTAATTGTAGTTGAATATATTTTATTTAAATTATTGAAAAAATATTAATGATTATTTTGTTATTGATTAGTCCATATTATAATACACAATTGATTCTCCCAGGCTCTCTTAGGAAAAGAATCATCCATACTCATGGAATAATAAATCATTTTAAAAAATGGTTTCATAAGAAATTAACATTATAAGACGTGCATTAATCATGTAGTATGAAATTTCATAATCCTTAAATACTCAGTAATAAATTTTATTTGTGATGCATGACCAAAAACAGGTACAAGAAGATAAATGAGATTTACAAACATATCTTAGGTTTTTAGAGGTTCGAATCATCAATGAAGTTCGAGGGGGAGTGGCAAAAGTGGTCGAATATTTTGTGAGTTCTTGAATGGGGAAAAGAAACAAGTCCCCTTAGTGATGAAATTATTTGAGAAATAATTTTCTAGCAATTCATTCGAAAATATGCAGATAAATATGAGTTTTATCTGCATCATAAAAAAGATAGGTTTTAACAATGAAAAATATTTCACTAATAAAACCAATATTTTTCAGCACTAATGAATATAAAAGCTTAAATGCTTGAATTTCAAAAATGAGTGAATATGAATAATTAAACATGAATAAACATAAAATATATTAAAAAACGGATACGTTTTATTAATTAGATAAACTTTGTTTAAAGAACTAAAACTGAATATTTATTAAAATTAAGATGAATACATTGAGAAAATATTAAAACATAGTAAATTAATTAAAAAATAATTTGTAGAAATACTTATATAAATTTTGACCATGTACAAAAAATTTATCTAAATATAATAAATATGTGTTTAAATAAGTTATATATTTATATTTCAAAAATATAAAAAATTATTACAAGTTAATAAATTAAATAAAATGAAAAATAATCATATTTATAAAAAAACATGTTCATAATAACTAATCGTAGTAAAATATTATGTAAAACATGAATGATTAAATGAATTAATTTTAAACACATACAAAAATGTAGATAATATTTACAAATGCCTTAAAATAAATAAATTATATAAATATAAAACATTTTAATAGAATAACAACTTAATGAATTAAATTGATAAAATATTATTCATATAAATATAAAAATTTATAATATAAACAAAGAAAATTATGTATAAATAAATATTAAAAAATTAATAACATCGAATAATATTAAAAAATTTAATTAATACAAATCAATAGTAAATATTGAATGAAATCATATAAAAAATTCATGAATAAAATTGAATATGTTCAAAACTATTAAAGAGTGAATATATAAGAATGATTGCATAAATTACATTAAAATAATAACTAGGGTTCGAATTGTGGAATTAACCTTGGGACATTTATATCCATGTAGTGACTAAGGTAGGCAATGTCATGGGCATGATGATGGAAAGCGGTGATGCAGGCCTGACACATTTCTAGTGATGTATATATGCTGATGTAGGGAAGGTGTTATACTGATCCCATGGGCCACGTTATTAGGAAACATTTCATTGGGCCTACTGGCTTTGTAACAGAGCTTCCTCTACCATGATAGATAGAGGCCATTTCATTCACGAAAAAAACAAGAAAAAAATACACATAAAAATGAATAAAAATGAATAAACATATTATAAATATATAAATATATATATGTGTGTGTGTCTTTATGTATGTATGTATTATGTACTCAAGGATTCTAATAAACCAAAACACAAACACAACTCACCAACCTACAAATTGGAATGTCATATCCCCCCAAGGGATAATTGAGAAACATTCAACAGGCCCATAACAATACTTTTTTATTTATATTGTCCCTATGAACCTTAAAAATTATTCCCAAACCACCATGCCCCATATGACCAATCATTATCATGCACTGCCATTGGATTTATCAAAACATATTGGGCCTTCCATATAAAAAAATTGTCGATAGTCCTTGCTGAAGCCTTGTGCTTCCGTTTTCTCATCGAACATCATGGAAGTTTATCATAGATGATTATTAGATGACCATACTGGACGTCAATTATGTGTTCACCCATCCCAATCAACGCTCAAAAAGCCACCCACCAATAAAGATCAATGGGTTTCACAGCCACATCCACAATTCATCCAAAGCTATCACATGACACATGCAATGCCCACACCGCCACACCAGCATGAAGTCATTTGGGATGGAGTGTCTCCATCCTTGGTCGTGGTTCTATCATCATGATACACCCACATCTTCAGTGATGATGAATTTTCTCCCCTCCTACATGAACAATAACACCATCCCAAGCATTTACTTCAATCCCTGAATCCTGGTACTTGAGAACCATAATTATCTCTACGCTGAAACCGCCATCCAACTATCATCGTCTCATGATGGAACACATAGTTGAGACTACAATGTGTGACCGTCAATGACCCCATCTATCATTACCAATAATCTCGAAGCACAAACCAATCATTTTTGTTTGTTTACATAAACTCATAAGTGGATTTGGGGATGGAGTACGTTGTGGATCAATTTCATAGAAAAAGGTGTGGGTTTGAGATGGTCTTATAGGAATCAATTTTACAGATATGAAACATATAAAAATATTAAAACATAAAAAAATTAATAAAAATTTATCATATATATTAGAAACATATTGAAAATATTGAAGCATATTAAAATACATGTATAGTTTTTAAAAAATTATTAAATTACAAAAAATATTTAAAATTATTAAAAATAGAAAATGAAAAAAATGATTAAATATAATTTAAAATGATTAAATAAAATGAAAAAAAAATTAAAAAAGTTAATTGATAACATAAATTACATGAATTTAAAACATATAAAATTCAATTAAAAAATACTATTAATAATTCTAATGATTGAAGAATGGTGTGTATTGATTTTATATAGAAAATATAATATTTTAATAACCTTTATAAATTTTTTTAATTTTGAAAATTTTATTATTTAATAAAATATTTAAATATTTAAACATATATAAATAATAATAATAATAAAATAAATATCAAAATTATTAATTTATTATATAGTAAAAAATAATAATTCATTGAAAATACTAAAAATTGATATATACTAAAAATATATCAAAAAAAGAAAAATACATTCATGTACACAAATACATACACATAGAAATACATGTACACATACATACAAAATATAAGCATACACATATATACAAACACATACCGGTAAACATACACTTATGAAAATGAATGTAAACAAACAAATACTTGTATGCACAAATATACATACATACAATTAAATTCCCATGCATTCACAAACATACATTTCTATACATGAGCATATAAACCCTCAAATAAAACATAAACAAATACATATACACATACGTATTATCATACACATATACATATACATGCACATATAAATGTACATGCCTACACATACCCATGCATTTTCATATACATACACATCTATACAATTACATACATGTGCATGCCAATACATACACATCAATACATATGACTGTACACACATATATACAAAAATGAATGAACATAAACATGTACATAAATATAAGAAAATACATACACATATAAATATATTGAAACGTACATAAACATACACATATATTCTTATACATAGTCATATATACACACATTCACATAAACACACATTCACATGCCCATACAAAAACACATTCACATTAACATACACATGTACATACATATTTAAATGTAATCCTTTTATTTTGAACTGGAATATACCCCTGAGAATGGGAATAGTTTTGATGATTCCTTAAGAAGTAAAACATAGACTATGTTGGTACATGAGTCGAGTGAAGAGTGAATGTTGATGATATTACTGGTGAAAATTCATGTGGTAGTTTATTAGTGTTAGGAGAGGATGCCTCTAGTTTCTGTGGCAGTGGAGTCTACACTCTTCAGATGTATTAGGGATAGGCAGTGTGAGGATCAGGTGTGTTTAGCCTTCATGGAATGCCTTGATAGTGGGGATACACCTTCAACCTGAACTATAGATGAATATTATATCATCTATGTGTAAAATTTGGTAGTTGTGCCGACAAAAATGCAAGATGAACATAGTAATGAATTTCATGATTCAATGTCTGTGTTACATCCGGTTGTCAAAAACATGAATGGTGACCCACATCGATAGTTATTGTGGCCAGGTAGAAAAAAGAAGATATTAATTTTCTTAACAAGATATTTCAACTGTCAATAGGTGAAGGCAAAGCATCATGGACCTAGAGGTATACTACAACCATTACCTATTCCAAAATAGATATGGGATGACATGAATATATTTTTTGTGGTTGGAAATCAAAATAATAAATGAAAATGTGATAATTGTTTCAGTTATTCTTCGTATTTATTTCTTCATAAAACTCCATGAATAATCTTTTTACTGGGCTTGTTTTAGACATTGTTGATGGTTGCCTACTGAGTTATATTAACACCCTATTCAGGCTGCTGGGTCGGCACATGAGTAGACTCTATTGTTTCATGACATGGTAAGGTAAACACCATGGGATTGGTTACTGTTTGAGATTGGAGCATGAGAGAGGGAACAAAAAGTTGTTCGGGACCCAATTTGTTGTCATTGTGTATTTAAATTTAGGTTAATTATAGACACTTGACACTTGTATTGTGATATAATGATTTACTTATCAGCTGAGTATAGTATTTTCTAGTTTTTACTATCATATGTAATCATATTCCAAAGTGTATTTATTTGTTTCTTCCCTTGGATATTGTTCTTTGCTTTCACTAGTGTTTTTATTTTGATAAATAATGGAATAGTCTCCCCAAGAATGACTTAACAAACCAACATTTCTAGTTGGCCCCCTCTGGCATTGGTGGAGGCACGCTTTAGCGAATTTGACCAACCGGATTGGGGAACCGCTCAGTGTAACGCATCTCAGGACTTAAAAAATATTATATGATGACATCATTATTATAGTAGATATTGCTGATAAAATTTTTATTAAATGAATTTTTTTATTAATATAGCACAAAATGGTTTAATAATAAATTATTAAGGTCTGTATATCATCATGATCATTAAAAATAATTTACTACATATGTATAAATTAAAAATGATGTAGAAATTAACTATTAAATTATGTAAGTTGATGATAAAATTTAATAAATAACTTGTAGAATGTAACCTCTTCATTATGTGTACATACATTCTAACACAATGTCTATTGGCCAGTCATATATTAAAAAATATATTTCCTTTCTAAAATTAATATTAAATTTATAGTCATTGTAGTACTGAAGTAATATAAATAATTTTTTTTAATAAGTATTTAAAATTAAATTGTAATTGTCATAAAAAAATACATCATTAGGGATGAATTTATGTTACTGGAAGAAAATATCTTACATAAGTTTCCTAATTTAACACCCAAATAAACTTATATATGTTTTTTATAATCTCAAACTAAATTTCAATATATTTCACATTCTAAAATTAAATTTCACATATTAGGGGAGACGGTGTAATTCTATTTTCTATACTCTATTCGAATAATGAAATTCGATATCGGTATTTACATCTTTAGGGTAGAAATACTTGATTTCATATAAACTTAATCTATAATGAATGGTTTAACCCAACCGACTGTGTACCTTGATCAAAAATACGACAACATTTATTTCCTCTATTATTATATATTAAATAATTACCACAAGAAGAAATGTCATTTATCATCTCATACAATATATCATTCAAAATTAAATATTTATTTCTATAAGAACAAATCAACATGAATACTAATTCAAACCTTAATTTCAAATTTTCATTAAATGGATCTAAATAAATATCAATATCAATATCCATTTTCCCCTTTTAGAAGAAGATACATCATATTATATATTTGTTTCATTCTTAACCAAGGGGTAAAGTTATAATTTTTCAATATAACTATCCATATACTGTGATTAATTTTTTGAAAATGATAATTATTTAATTCATTATATGATAAAAAATATGATGGTTTCTTTACTCATTTTCAATATTTGGATACTATTGAAAATATTATTTCCTATAATGTAGTCTACTATGAGAATTATTTTTTAATATTTTTTTATTTTTTCTACCTCCTATGTTTATTTTCTTGAAGTATCCAAGTATCTTTATAGGTGCCTGATCCTTGGATTGATTGGAATGTACCACAAAACATTCAATTTAATTTATTAATTTTTCTTGTACCGAGATGCACCCTACATTTGGAAATTTTTAACTAATTAGGTGTGTTTCAAAATAGTATACAATATTTTAGACATGAATGTATCATTATAGATTATACACATTGAATAATGAATTCATTTATAGAAATATGTTTTTTTCAGATTCTTGTTATATTCTAAGATAATATCAATCAATAAATAATGTAGTTTATAAATGTTGGTTTCAATCCATAGTTTTCTAAAATTTACACTATATAGCTTCATCATCGTTTATGATTATGTATATTTAGTATAACTAGTATTCATTGGTTTCTTTGAAAAACACTTTAACATCAAATAATTTGTGGTTGATCGTGAATTTAGTCATCAATTGTAATTTTCTATTCCCCAATACTATAATATCTATCATCACACCTATAATCAAATAATAAAAATGTCTATTATCATTAATCACACATCTAATCATAGAAGATTATCCATTAATCAAAATGTTATCCTTGTCGCTATATATTTTTAGTTTTTACCTATGTTAATTCTATCATTTCTAAAATTGATCTATTCTGTAATAGATCATGTATCCTTAAAACTCCCCTTGACTAATTAGTTTTGAATAAGAACATTGTAAACGCATAAAAAGTATTTGAGATTGGTTGTAAGCTTGATGTTTTCAAATTTGATGAAACCCATCCTCATACACTTTTATCATATACTAGTATCCATCCATTTATTATTCATACACATCATATTTGATCCCATAATATTTATATTTAATAATAAAAATAAATTCATAAACTGTATGGATTTATAACACTCAATGGTTATTCTAACATAATTATTTAGGCAAAATAAAAATATTTCATCAATGATAATTAAGGATAAATGACGATTATTGATATTATTTGGTTGTGTTGGAAATCATTAATTAATGGGAATTTGTGATATCAATAATGTAACGAATAATGTAATTAAATTTTCATTTATTTAAAATCAAAGAGAACAAGTATTATTTCTATAGGATTTATTTAAATGTGTAATTCTACATGGAGGACTGTATGTTCATACATTTATTCACATAGCACATGGTGGAATAGGTGGTTATACAATGATAACATTTATTGGAGTTTAATATGATCATTTTTCATATGATAACAAACTTGATATGTCAGGATCAACTATCCTTGATAATGTTACATTTAATGAGAATCTTGAAATTTATTGTTCATAAAGAAAAAATTTGGATTTTATCAATGGAATGAACCGATAATGTTTTCTACTAAAGGTCAAAATTATGACCTCAAAATCCGATAGTGATGAGAATTACATTAGTTGTGCCAAGTGAATGTACAAATTAAAATGAAATTCTCACATACTAATTGGAGAATAGGATTAGATAAATGGGGGGGATCCTTAATGGTTTCCTTAATAGAATGTAGCTACTATGAATGAAAATTTATAGACCCCATCCTTTAAGGAAAAATAATATATTTAATGATAATCCTTTAATAATAATTCTTACTACAACTCATAATCTGTTGTAAAAATTAATTTTAGATGTACAAGAAAATATTTTTTATGCAGAACTACTGTGTTCGAATTCCATTTCTTGTATATGAGAAAAAAAAAACCTTGCATTTTGAAAATGTAACACAGATAATAAATTATAGGTGATATCAAACAATGAGTGATTTTTTCCTACAAAACAAGAGACTGTTTAGACAGATCTGACAAGTTAATTAAATGGGCCAACCTACTATCATATATTTTAATAAAGGATAATGAATATGAAAATAATAGGATGATCTATTTTTGAAAAATTTGATACCAATGGTTTGGAACCGTTGGTGTAGTTTCCAAAACTGTTGGTATATGTCATACCAATGGTTTGGGGGACCTTTGTGTTTCCCTTGATTGGTATAGAACAACACAAATTTTAGTTGGAAACATTTCCTATAGTTGGTCTATAACAATAGTTTACAAAATTTTGGTATTTGTATTATGAAATACCTATACAAATAGTTTTCAAAACCATTTAAATAGGTAATTCAAAAAACACCTTTCTGGTTGTGATTCGTGAAACGCAGAAATATATTTCAATCACTATACCACTATGATACAATGTCTTATAGAAACCTAACACGATAAATAGGTATATGTATAATTATATTTTATTTTTTTATGTATTCATTGTTATTTGATAAAATATTTCATCAAAAATATGAAAATCATTACCATGTGTTTTGAAAAGCATTGGTATAGACCTGTAACAATGGTTTTCAAAACAATTAATATATATATATTGAATTTTAGGACATTTAATAATGGTTTTTGAAAATAACATTACTATAGGTTCATTAAATGTATGTTATTCCGATGTTTTTTTTCCATACCTTTGTTATACCAATCAAATATACAAATGGTATTGGAGAATCATTGGTATAATGTCATTTTATTGAATACATACCAAAGATTTGTATAAAAACTATTCAATAGCTATGAAATATACCCTAAACAGATTTAAAAAATAATGGAATGTGGTCATAATATGGTTTTCATACACATTTTATTGGTTTAATATTGGGTATTTTTTCACCATATGCTGCCTATATCATTGATTTCTCCAAAACCGATGGTATACCATGAGTTTCTTGTTGTATTAAAAATGGATTGAACCTTCATAACCAATAAATCGATGTATTTGAGCCCACACTATAATGCACTAACACCATTATTAATTAAAATATATTCTGATTGCATGTTGAAAACTTTCCATCCTCTCTTAATGGTGAACATAAATCCAATGAATAATTATTGGGATTTATCCACTAGTGGATAACAAATATTATAGATGAAAAATTGCTAGTTGTGATAATGCAGCCCAGATTGTCGTGTACCAAAACATCAAATCTAATCAATCAAATTTTAATTAGTTATTCAACCACATTAATCATAATCACATTTGATGGTGGGAGACCCACATACAGAAGTGAAAAGTCAGTGAGGGTTTATCAAGAGAATTCTCATTACACTTCCTAATATCTTTCCAAGATACAACATGTTTGATCCAAAAGGACTCATGTTTTTAAATGCTGTTAAAAATAATGTCATATATTATCACCCATATAAACCATGATATGGTATAAATGAAATATATTGTATCAGTGAGGATTCAATAAGTCCAAATTTACAATATTTATATAAAACCATTATCATTATCGACAATCCAATCCACATTTGTTTTTCTATGCATGTCCAATTTTCATGTCCCCTTGAAGGTAGATCAATACATGTATATGAGTTTCATCTTTACTAAGGAGGTATGTTATAAAATGTTCCCCTTAAATATGTCATATGATTAGGAACTAATTTAAAAATATAATTCAGATTAAATATTTTAATGTGAAAATTCAGAACTTGGGCGAGACTTCCAGGTGCCATAGGAATTTCCAAGAATAATCACTTGTAATTAACAATAATCTATGAAAAAATGTCTATGTATATTTCAAAAAAAAGCCTCCAACATATTCATTTTTTGTATTTAACATTGAGGGAGTGTTCCACTGATATTGAATGTGAAAGAGACTAAACAATTATTTAAATGATGTAGTAGATTTAAATAATTATGTACGAAATCTCAATTATGAAATTTCCATTTCTAATATTTTTAATAAAATGGATTTTTAAAAATTTAGTTGAAAATATTTTATTATGAAATATTGAATCAATATGAATGATTAGGTTATTAATGATTTATCCATATTATACTACACAATTGATTAAACCAGGCTCACTTATGAGAATATTCAACCATACTCATGGAATAGTAAATCATTATAAAAAATGGTTACATTATAAAATACCATTATAATCCATGTATAAATAACGGAGTTTCATATTTCATAATCCTTAAATACTCACTATGACTATTTTTTTGTTGCATAACCAAAAATAAATACCAGAAGAATCATGAGTTAACCCACATACCTTAGGTTATTATAGGTTTGATTCGTCAAAGAAGTTCGTGGGGGATAGGAGAAAATGGTCGACTTTTTTCATTAGATATTGAATGGAAAAAAAGAAGAAAGTCCACGTACTGATGAAATTATTGGACGAAGAATTTTTATCAATTATTTCCAAAATATTTGTTTTATCTATTTGAAAATAATAATAACTAAAAATATAGGTTTTGTCAATGAAAAATATTTCACTAATAAAAACTATCTTTATCTGCAAAAAAATTATAGCAAATAAAACATGTATTTATCATCACTGATTTTAAAGTGCTGATATATATATGTTATATTGGAACATTTCATTTTTATCTAATAAGAACTATATAAAATAATATAAAATAATGTTAAATTAATATTTATATAAAATGATTTAATTCATAAAAAATTAAAAATGATTAATTTCATGAAATAATATAAAATCGTAAATGCATGATTTTCGAAAATGATTGAAATTTAATAATTAAAAATAAATAGAATTATAAAATATTAAAAAATGGATATGTTTTATTAATTAGATAACTATGTTAAAAATCTAAAAATGAATATATATAATAATCAAAATGAATATGTTTTGAAAATATTAAAACATAGTAAATACGTTCAAAAAAATATATGTTCGAATAATTACTGAATATTTGAACATGTAAATAAATTTGTTGAAGATTTATAAAAATAAATTCATATACGTTAAATATATACATTTAAAAAAATTTAAAAATATTGAACTTGTTATAAAATAAAAGTGAATGAAAATTAATCATATATACAAAAAACAAGTTCATAATTATATATTATAGTTAATAATTATGTAAAATTTGTAGGATTAAATGAGTTAATATTAAACACAAGAAAAAATTTAGTGAATATTTAAAGATAAATTTTAATATATAAATTGTATAAATAACAATCATTTTAATGGAATTAAAACTTAATAAATTAAATTTAGAAATTAATAATCATATTAATAAAAATGATTTTCATAATATTAAAAAAATTGAAAATAATTATGAATAGATAAATATTAAAAAATGAATAACATCCAATTATATTAGTGAACATTAATAATAAAAATTTATTAGTAAATGATGAATTAAATAATATTAATAATATATAAATAAAATTTAATATGTTAAAATTTATTAAATTGTTAATTTGTAAGAATGATTACATAAATTACAGAAAAATGAAAATCAGGGTTTGAATCTTGGAATTCCCCTTGGGATATTTATATCACATGCAGTGACTTAGTTTAAATATGTCATGGGAATTATGCAGGAAAGAGATGATGCATGCCTAACACATTCCAGGTGATGAAGATAAGATGATTTTGGCACGACACTACACCGGTCTGCGGGCTACATTCATAGGTAACATGTCATTGGGCATATAGACTATGTAACAGATCTTCCTCTACCATGATAAATAGAGGCCTTTTCATAAATGAAAGAAAACATAAAAAAAGTTAATAAAAAAGAATAAACAGATTATAGATATATATAAATATATGTGTGTGGGTGTGTGTGTGTGTGTGTATTAAGTACTCGAGGATACAAATACACCAATACACACCAACAACTCACCCATCAGCCAATCAGAATGTAATGGCCCCAAAGGGATAACTGTCCAATATTCCACCGGACCATAGAGCTATTTTTTTTTTATTTTCCCTACAACCCTTACAACATATTTCAAAACCACCATGGCCCATATGAACCATAATTACGGTGCACTGCTATTGAATTTATTACAACAGATTGGGACTCTCCTACAAACTAATGATTGATAGGCCCTGCCCATGACTTGAACTTCCCTTATCTCATTGAACATTATGGATGGTTGTCATAGATGATTATCAGATGACCACTCTCACCTTCAATCTACTGATCACCCATCCAAATCAATGCTCAACAAATCCCACCACCAAACCAGCTCAATGAGGTTAACAGAAATATCTACCATGCATCCTAAGCTATCAATCGACACTTTAAACTCCCACACCACCAAAACAAGATGCAACCATTAGAGACAGAGTGTCTCCGTCTTTGGTCTTTGTTTTATCATCATGCTACGCCCGTAGCTTCAGTGATGAATTCTATTTCCAATACTACATCAACAATACTACATTCGAAATTGTTACATGCCATCCCTGAATCATGTTGCTCGAGGACCATAGTGATCCCAACGCTAACACCACTATATAACTCACATATTCTATCGATGAAACGCAGTGTCGAAACTATAAAGCATGAAATTCAATGACCCCATTTGACAATACCAATAGTCTCGAACCACATCCTCATTAGTTTTACTTGTTTAAATAAACTCCAAAATGGTTTTAGGGATGGAATATGATGTGGTAATATTTTTGGAAAACTGGTGTGGGCTTGAGATTGTCTTATAGGAATCGTTTATATTGATATCAAACATATTAATATATTAAATCATAAAAAATGAATAAATATTAATCATATAAATTTTAAACATATTGAAAATATTAATGCATATTAAATATTATGTATAATTTCTAATAAATAATGAAATTATGAAAACATTTAAAATATAAAAAATATAAAAGGACAATAAAATATTTATATATAATTTAACAAGATTATATTAAATGAAATAAATTAAAAAAAAATAAAACATTCATTGTTAACATCAATTACTTGAAATTCAAAAATATAAAATATAATAAAACTAAAAAAATAAATACTATTATTACATCTAATGAATGATGTATATAGTGTATTCATTGTATATAGAAAATATAATATGTTAATTACCATTTTATTTTTTTATAATTATGAAAATTTTATTAATTAATAAAATATATATGTATTTAAAAATGTATAAATAACAAAAAAAAATTAATATATTAATAATGTATTAAATGATTATATAAGAAAAATGAATACTATATTGAAAATACTGAAAATTTAAAGATACTAGAAAACAAGATTTAATATTAAATCAATAAACAGACATGCATGTTCACACATACATACACATAGACATATATGCACACATACTTACACAATATAAGTATACATATAAATATAAGCACATACACATACCCAAACACGTATGAATAGGCATATAAACATACAAAATTATGAATGCACACATACACATACATACAAATAAATTCACATGGATTCACATTCATACATATATATACATAATAATATATACATACACATACAAAATAAAAAAAATACATCTACACATACACATACTCATTTACATAAACATACAAATGAATATGCATACACATACACATGCATTTTCATATACATACACATCCATACAAATATATACAAGTTCATGAACATACATACAAATCTATACATTTGATTGTACACACACGTATACACATATACATGCACATACACATGTACATAAATATGAAGAAATACAGACATAAATAAATATATATTTATATTAACAAGTACATAAACATATACATATAATGTTATACTTAGTCATACATATACAAATAAACATACAACCACCTTCACATGAACATACAAAAACACATTCACATGAACATACAAATGTACATACAAATGAAATGGTACATATATATTCAATACTAATTTATAAATAACTACACTTACACTTATGCATATATTTTTTCACGTACACATATGTATTACATACACATACAATCATATACACTCTTTTTCACATATATGTACTCACAAAAACAAAAAAATCTACATAAACACACACACACACACAACATGACACAACATATGCATACAAAAATGAAAAATATATAAACAAACACATACAGACACAGAGATACACATGTATATTCATATATTTCTTAATTATCTAATATGAATATAAATATAAAACATCAAATATGAATCACATTTTTAAATAAAAAAATGAATTTATATATCATATCATTTCATCAATACAAAAGTAATAATTCAAATTTATATTAATTATATAAAAAAATTCAATTAATGTAATGACACGTAATTTTCGTGGAAAAGTTTTTATTAAATATTTGGGAATTTTATGAGTCGGCAATTTCTGATGGCGCACGATTCAGAGGCCCAGAGTTCCCGGAATGATCTGTCGAACTTTTTTTAAGCTTAAATTAACTTGATTAAACTGTTTTCCTAAAAAAGTGGAATAACTCTTAAATGGTTACTCAGATCAGAATTTTGAGGCGACCATTGCCCTCAGCATGGTAGGTTTCCCTAGGCGTGACTTAAATATAGTCTGCACGGGCGTCCAGTGAGAAAACCCACAATGGCATTATAGTAAATAAAATAATCAAATAATGGTATTATAATTTTTAAATGCTTATAACTCACATACAAGAACTAAGATTAAAAATCTGAGACAACTATTGAACTCATGAGGGTAGACTTTCTTTAAGAAGATACTAACATGGGTCGTCGAGGTCCACCAGAGAAAGTTTGTTTTTTGATGCAAATAATATAAATAAATGTCAATTATTTTATTGTAAATTTCATAGCACTTAAACGGTAACTCGGATTAGAAATCCGAGGGTATGATATGGTTCTTTGGGGTCAGATACTCGTAGGCAGAGCCTAACCTTGACTGGCGTGGGTCGAGGGTGGGTGAAAATAATATTCCGAACTTTTTTTCAGTTAAGTTGAGTAATCGTGCGAAAGGCATTTTATAACTTTTGAACCAGTGCTCGGAATTGAAATCTGTGGGAACCATTGAACTTATACTGCTTGTATTTGCTTCAGGAGACCATTACCGTAGTTTTGTTTTATCGAGAGCTGATGATAATTTTGGTGGGATTCTAAATTAAATTAAATAAGAATATTTGTAAAAAAAATTATTTAGTGGTGGTAAAATCCTCTAAGGAGAGGTCAGAGGGGGGGTGGAAACCACCGATTACCTCCCTTAAAAGGATATTATGTGCTGGGGCCCACACAAGCTCAAACACCCCTTAACCCCCCATTAACCCATGGATCTCTCAATTTTTTCTGGAGCCATTCCACCTTCCCTCATAATGGTGCCAACACACCTAAGAATTAATTAATTCCAATTAATTAATTTGAAGTGTTTTTAATTATTTTGAATTCTTTTTGATTTTTATGGAAATATTAAAATAATAGTGGAGCTATTATTGTATTTTGGCGTTGGAAATTCACTTTGGGAGAGTATAGGGATAATTCTTACAGAGAACATTCTTGCAACGAAGAACACGAAGAACGTCTCTTCTGCCACTGAAGCCCGAAAAAACCATCTTATTCACTCTTCATCGTTATTAAACCGATGAAAGGAAAGCGAAGTGACGCCCAAAAAATCTATAATGACCTTCATCCACGTTAATGGAGAAGACATTTCCCGCGAAGAATGTCACATATGACGACGTCACCTTCGAACGATCGTCTGCCCACGATGAGTACCCCTCTTCTTTTCCATGGCATGAGTATGAGAATTGGGAGTCCGTAATGTATGTGGCAATCTATGAATTTTCATCCACCTTTTTCCAGAATCGTCAATGAACAATAGATACGAGGTAGTGGTTTGAGTTGAATTCTTTTCATGTTCTTCATCATTCAACATCGCTTTATTTTTTGGCCAATTGTTATCACCTAACGCAGAGGGTGCAGGATGAACCAACATGGACCAATGTACCTCTATTGGTTCAGGATTGGTTGAAGACCACGGTGGTGCAACAACACCACCGGAAGTGAGAACTACAATGGAGCATTGGAGACGGATGATGGGATAGCCATGAGGAAACCGGCAGTGCAAGGTAACTGAAAAAAGGCATGACACCATCATTCCACGTGGAGGAGCCACAGGTCGTGGCTAAATCGGGCTGTGACGGAGGAGGAGTGGTGTCGTCGCGTCTCGTGGTTGTGCTGAAGACCCTGACCAAGTCGGGCTGCGTCGGTGGAGGTGCGACCATGCCACACCATGCGGAGAGCAGGAGGACCGCAATGTCATCGCGCCATGGTGGAAGATCGGTGGCGGCAGCCCGAGCTGACCACTGATTCTGTTCGACAAATAGGGTAGGGGCGCGATACCCCCCCTCACTTGCATGGCCTACCGGGCTGGCAGAGGCCGAGCTGCCACTCGGCCGGGCCGCCCAAGGAAGAGCCACCAAAGTCCGGGCCCCCAATGGCTAAGACACCTTCGGTCGGGCAACCATTGGCTGGGCCTCCCACGGCCAGGCCCCCTTCGGCTGGGACACACTCAGTCGGGCCCCTCATACCTGGGTCGCCCCTTGACCAGGCCGCCCTTGGGCTGGGTCGGCCGTCGGGTCGGGCCATCTATTCGGGTCGGGTCGTCCATTCGACTCGGGTTTCTGCCTCATACCGGGTTGGACCCGCGGACCGGGTTAGACCCTGCTTCAGACCTGGTCGGGCCAGGTCAGTCCGACTGGGTCACACCAGACCCGAACCCGCTATAGTTGTTTACAACGTTTTAGCTAGAATCTAGGGCTACAGGTGTCCGATTGTCGTACCACCTGTGGAGATGGAATTATAGGAGTGAGAATATTCTTTTGGAACACTCCACATGATGTTTGGATACATTTGGTGTATATACAGGTTGGATTGAGCATAAAAACCAATCGGGCCCTGGAATTGAAATGACAATAACTCTCAGACCGGTCATCTGATTGATGTGACGTTTGTCACGTTTGGTTCCTTATGATGAGACGAAACTACAGGATACATCAAATCAAGAATTAGTTAAAGTTGTTGTATCGACACATGGATCGAGGAGCAGACCCTCCTAGAATCGAGCATGTTGTGTGCGGGAACACTAGGGTTGGCTGTGACTGAGATGATTGTATCCTCCGTGGGTTCGACAGCGATGATATTGTACCATGATCCTCCATGGGTACGATAGTGATGATTTCCATACCGAAATCCTCTGTGGGTTCGATATCATTGACAACTATACCAGGATCCTCCATGTTTCGGACATTTCTAACTTCTTGTTCATGTTTCCAGTGTGGGTCTGATAGAATAGCTAGTCATGTATCTTGTGTGGGTTTGATAGCTTAGCTGTTACTGTATCCTCTGTGGGTCTGACATCATAGATAAATTACTTACTACATATGATCATCTCTATCAATCTAAAAAAGTTGAATACCCATGTGAGATGAGTTATGTTTTTCAACCATTATCAACGTGGTGAATGACATTAAGTCCGTTGTGGAATGGATTGTACATGGACTCGAGAGATGGAGTCAGACGGTGATTGGTAACTTAGTTATAGGTATGGGAATATACCAAAGTAGGGATGGATAATATTTCTTGATTGTATCATTATATATTGTTTTATCCGTTGTGGATTTTGGGATACCTTCAGGGGTCTCGGGGTCCCCTACTATGTATTGTTATACTCACCCCCAGATGGGCTTCGCCCTCACCTTGTTGAATTCTGTGCAGATGACAGTCAACCGTGATCGTGGCTGAGGGTGAAACATAGGAGGTTTCTCGGAGCTGGACTAGATGAGACATACCATAGGGAAGAGTTGTTCATGTTCTATACATTCCCTTCAAGTAGGATTCCCTGATGGACGATCCCAGAGTTGTTTTCCCTTTTTACTTGTACTTGTTGTTCAGTCGGGTTTGTATTCTAGCAGACTTACATTCATCACAATTTAAATTTAATTATTAGTACTTGTTGCTTCTATAGCTATTGTTCAGACTATGTGTGTTACAGGTTTAAAGGAAATTTCTTCCCTTTTATTGGGATTATCCCTTGGGTTCTAGTATCTATCCTCTAGCCTATGGAAGGCGAGCATGGGGTAGTCACGGCACGGGCCTCGAGGACAGGCCGTGACCAATTGGTATTAGGGAGTCGATTCTACCACAGAACATAGGACTCTGATCTATCTTACTATGAAGAAATAGTGTTATGAATATTGAGTGTGGTTTTCAGTCCAGGGTGTCCAGTGTTGGTGTAACGGCTGACGTATCCATACACCAGGACCCTGACTTCTGATTTCCAACTCAGTGCACGAAAATACTAATTGCGAGTGTGTTTTAATGAGTTTTCATTGTGAACACTTTGAGTCAACTCACCAGTTATAACTTATTGACAATGGCACACCTGTTATTTATAAGGATGTCGCTGTTTGGAATACCAGCTATGGATTCTGAGTATTGTATGAGATGGTATCCCACAGAGTGATGAGGCTCTAGTGTAGGGCCATCTTACTATGTTGGCACCTTCGGGTGGTGTACCAACAGCACCACCACCGGTGGGGCAGCAGATTCCACCAGCCACATTAGAGGATGGTACACGTCGACCGAGTGCATTGAACTAGTTCTGACGGCAGAGGCCTATGATGTTTTTTTGTGAGTCAGAATCCCAGGCAGCAGAGGACGAGATGGAGGTGATTACTGGAGTTTTCCGCCTAGTCGAGACACTAGTATAGTATATGTTGATCTTAGCTAACAATATTATTCAGTGAGTGATCATGAGGATGGTCCTCATAGTGATGAGGTTTCAGTACATGGACCTTTTTCAGATATAGTACATTCGGGCAATGTGCCAACTATATCCTTTCCCTTTGGTCAGAAAACACTACTGGAGGTACGTGTAGAAGAAGCATGTGTCTTAGTGCCTTACATGTGTTGCAGCACCAGATATCCCTCATGTTCGAAGGCATGCCCGACCCGCAGGAACCTGAGGATGGGCTTGAGGAGGTGGATGAGTGTTTTCTAGAGCTTATATTGTTTCGGAAAGATGACATGATAGTAGTTGAGTATTCATCGAGGCGTACCAACTATTCCTGGTACTCGATGAATACAATGCCAACAATTCATTAGAGCTCCGAACTCTGAGTGAGATGTGTTTATGGACATCTGAGGCATCACTTTTTCCTCTATTAATTCCTACTTATGTTTGAATGCTAGAGAGAACCATTGTGGTTGATTGTTTGTTGGATAAGGAAATACAGCCAGTGAATGTTAGCAGTGGGAAGCTACAAACTGGTGCCAGTCTCAGAGAATTGGGTGTGGGAGATGTTTCAGGAAGAGGAAGTGTTGTGTATGGGTGAATCGGCTGGGAAAAAGACATGGAAGCAGAGTTAGGAGAGCAGGATGAGGTGGTGAACATTTTTACATGTTGCAACCTCCCACAATTTTAGTCCCCGCTATGATGAGGAATTTGAGGTTTGGGGAAGAGATTAGATACATGTGGTCAATTAGTATGACCCAAGGGCTCTAAAAATTATTAGAGTTTCAGTTTGTGTCTACTACTAGCTGCCATATCAATAGACATATGTACCAATCATTCCTTCCATTCATGAATCTTTTCCCAGACCTACAGTTTCCGGTTAATCCATTGACTTGACGCTCATGTCTAGAGATTCCATTGGGAGGAGACTCGATAATCTCACATATGTCGATGGTGTGATCTGACCCAGGATGTGACAGTTTAGGTTGGAACCTCTTTGTGGAAGCGTCGAGGCCTTATGATGATAGTTTGGGGATTGACAGGGCAACCACAATTCATACAATGATAGACTATATTATGAAAAAAGGTTTTTGTTTGTCTACAACTTTGGGATGAGGTTTTCCTTGGTCTGCGAAAAGGAAAACCTAGGTAGCACATGATGTAATAATGCATAAGAGGGTGCAGTAGATCTCTCACGAGTAGGTCAAACATACCTTTGTGCTATAATTCTCTAGAGTTGAACCACCTCTATCATCATTGATAATGAAGTGGAAAACCTTCGTATGGTTATAAATATGTTTGTAGAGTGTCCAGGAGCTGAGGCAGAGGTTGACTAGTGCACCCATAATTAGGTTACCACAGAAGGGTGTTGGGTACATAGTTTACTGCAGCACATCAGGGATTAGACTCTTGTGTGTCCTGATACAGGAACGAGTAGTGATCACGTATCTTTCTCGGCAGTAGAGACAGTACGAGCATATCTACGCTACCCATGACCTGAAGTTAGTAGCAGTAGTCTTCACATTGATGATGTGGTAGAAATATCACCTGGGAGAATTTTTTACCTTATACTCAGATCACAAGAGTCTCAAGTATATCTTCTCTCATGAGGACCTGAAAATGAGACATTGACGTTGTCTTGAGTTCCTTTAGGACTATGATTTCGAGATATTCAATACTCTTGTGAAGGGGAATTTCGTATCAGATGCACTCAGTTTGAGATCTGGTATACAACTTCTAGGATAGGTGACATAGTATCTGGCTGCTATACATATATCCTTTGGTGATTGAGACAGAGCTTCCTTCCATCATTATCTTATAGTCACTCCTCCACTTTATCAGTGAGTGAAGAAGGTAGAATGTGGGGATGTTGACTGTGAGACGCGACGTGCTTAGATATCCACAGTGTAGGCACCTGATGGATTTTCTCATGGTGGGGAGCACATCATTCTTTTCCTAAGATGTACCATGCTACCGGTTTCACTTCAGGAGGAAGTGTTGAGGGAGTTCCACACATCCCCTATAGAGGTATATCCAAGAATGGTAAGGATGTAATAGGACCTTTGATGATAGCAATGGTTTCCAGGAATAAAGAAGGCAGTAGTGGAGTTTGTCTCTCGATGCCTCACTTGTCAGAATGTGAAGGCGGAGAATCATGTACTAGCTGGCTTGGTTTATCCTTTAGAGGTATCAAAGTGGAAGAGGTATGATATATCCATGGACTTTTTGATGGGTCTTCTACATATGTCCAGGGGACATGACTCTATTTGGGTGATCGTCGAAAGACATACCAAGTCAACCAACTTCCTACTAACTAGAGATGGTACAAGTTACCACAGAAAAGGTGGAGGTCATCTAGGAGAGGATGATGATTGTACAGAGTATGAAAAAGTCGTATTCTGATAAGAGATGAATGCCTCTAGAGTTTGAGGATGGTGACCACTTCTTTATATTGGTCTCACCACGATGAGATATAAAGATATTTGGCCAAGGTGGAAAGTTATATCTGCGATTAATAATACCATTCTAGGTTCTCAGCCGAGTTGTAATGGTGGCATAATGCTTAGCTCATCCTCCTCAGTTTCACATAGTGCATGACGTATTCCATGTATCACAGATTAGGATATACGTGCATGACCCTTCCCACATCATCGGCCATGGCGTGTTGGATGTTGGCGACGGGGTGAATTTCATGGGGTTTCTAGTAGAGAATGATGATCGATAATAGAGGGTCCTACATGGACAGTCAATATCTCTGGTTCATGTTCATTGGCAGCATGGGGACCTCTAGGAGAGCACATAAGTGTGGGAGGCTCTGATGTGTGCTCAGTACCACCATTTGTTCCCGTAATTCGAGTAGTATCTTACATGGATGTAAATACCTGAGGTGGGAAGAATTTAAAGACCTGGAATTTCATTAGAATTTTTTTCATAAATACATGGAAATTTTATGATTCCAAAATTTTTTACAGCGCACAATTTTGAGGCCCGGAGTACCCAGGATGGTCCGTTGAATTTTTGTTATGCTTAAATTAACGTGTGTAAGCAGTTTTCTAGAAAAACTGGAATATCTCCTAAATGGTTACTCATATCATAAATTTGAGGCCACCATTGCACTCTGGAAGGAGGTTTTACCCTATGTGTGACTTATGTTTAGTAGGAACAGGCCTCTTATTAGAAAACCAGAAAATGGCATAATTGTAAAGAAAATAATTAAATAAACTTATATAATTTTTCAAATTCTTATAACTCACAAATGGTAACTCGGATTAAAAATCCGACTACACTGCTAAACGCATGAGGGTATGATTTCATTAAAAAGATACTAACATGGGTTAGTGAGGTCCACCAGAGAAAGTTAGTTTTTTGCAGAAAATAAAATAATTAAGTGAAAATTATTGTATTTTAAAATTCATAACCATTAAATGGTTACTTAGATGGGAAATCAGAGGGTACAGTTGGGTAAATTGGGGCGTGATACACCTAGTAAGAGCCTAACCTCGACCGGCACAGGTCGATTGTGGCAGATAATATTTTTCTTAATATTTTTTCAGGTACGTTCAGTAAAGGTTTGAGTGACATTTTATAACATTTGAACCGGTTCTCTGAATTGATAGCCGAGGGCACCGTTGAACTCACAGCGCCAGTATTCGCATATGGAGACCTTTACTGTAGATGCGTTTTATCGAGAGGGAAGTTAATTTTGGGGGTTTTCTAAATTAAATTAAATAAGAATATGTGCAACATATTTTAATTTACTTGTGGTTAAATCCTCCAAGGGAATGATGCAGGTGGGTCCCAACCGCGCATAACCTCCCTTTGGAGGATACTATGTGGTGAGGCCCAGATGAGCTCAAACCCCCTTAACCCCCTTTTAACCCTTGTAACTCCCTATTTATTGAGGATCCTTTCCACAATACCTCATAATGCTGCCAACACATCTAATAATTTATTAATGCCAATTAATTAACTTGAAGTGTTTTGAATTCTTTTGAATTATTTTTGATTTTCATTGCAATAACAAAATAACATTGGAGAAAATATTTTATTTTGCTGTTTGCGATTCTCTTTGGGAGAACATTGGGAGAATTATTGGAGAAATCATTCTTCCCAGGAAGAACATGAAGAACCTCTCCTTCGCCCCCAAAGGACGGCGACACCAACTTCTTCCTTATTCATCATTATTAAACTAATGCAAGGAATGGGAAGTGACACCCACCATATCTCCAATGACCATCATCCGTGTAAAAGTGGAATATGTCGCCCCAGAATAACATCGCCTACGATGACGTCACCTCTGAACGCTCATCCGCCAATAATGAGTACCCTTCTTCCTTTTCGATGCATGAGTATAAGAAATGGGATAATGTGACGAACACGGAAATTGACGAATCATCATCCTCCTTTTTTCGAAAATCGTAAATGAACAAGAAATACATGGTAGGGGTTTGATTTGAATTCTTTGAATGTTTTTCGTCACTCAAACAAGGTTTATTTGTTGGCCAATTGTTATAACCTAACACGGAGGGTGCTGTCTGAAAAAACACGGCCCAACGCCCCTCTGTTGGTTCTTGATTGGTTGATGATTGCGGTGGTACAATGACGCCACTAGAAGAGAGAACCGCAGTGGAGCATCGGTGGCCGGCAACGGGATGACTGTGGGGAAACCGATAGTGCAAGGCCGCTAGAAAAAGATGAGGCATCGTCGTGCCGCGTAGAGGAGCAACGGGATACGGCCATACAAATCTTTAACGGAGGAGGTGCATCGTCAGTGCACCACGCAGTGGAGCTGAATTCCGCGGTCAGGTCGGGTTGTGTCGGTGGAGGGGCAACATCGTCACGCCTCGTGGAGTGCAGGAGTACCGTGGCGTTGTCACACCGTGGGGGAGGAGAGGTGGCAGCCCAACATGTCGATCGTTGTGGAGCCAGACGAGTTGGACTAGACGGGTCCTACGGTCCCTGAACCGGCATAGCGTGCCGGTTTTGTTCGACAAACCGGGGAGGGGAGCGGTACCCCCTCCCTCCTGTGCCCGGCCGGACCACCATGGGTCGGGCCGCCACGACCGGGCGATCCTTGGCCAGGCCATCCCTCGGCCGGGCCGCCATAGCCGGGCTGCCCTTGGCTGATTGCCCACGGATAAGCCACATTTCTGCTATGCCGCCCACAGACTGGCCACTTTTGGCCAGGCTACCCTCGGCCAGGCCGCCCACATCAGGGCCGCCCCTGGGTCAGGCCGCCCTCGGGCAGGGCCGCCTGTCCGATCGAGCCATCTCTTCAGGTCCTCTCTGCTCAGGTCGCTTCCTTCGACCGGGTTGGACCCACAGACCGGGTCAGGCCACGATTCAGACTGGCATGTCCCGGGTCAGTCAGATATGGTGGGACAAGACCAGAACACGATATGGTCGTTTAAACTTTTTTAGCCCGCATCTAAAGCTACAATGTCCGATTGACATACTACCTACAGCGGTGGAATTCCAGTAGGGAGATGATTCTTTTGTTATACTCCACTTGAGGTTTGGACACAGTTGGGGTACATACGGGTTGGTTTGTGCTTAAAAACCAATTGTTCCCCTTGACCAGAAATGCCAATAATTCTCAGACCGGGCGTCTAATTGATGCGCCATCTATCACGTTGGTTTCCTAATGATGAGACAAAACTACGGGATATATAAAATAAAAACTTCGTGATATTTGATGTGTCTACACATAGCTCGATGAGCGACCCTCCCTAAATCGAGTGTGTTGTCTGTGAGAACCCGAGGGTTGGCTACGACAGAGATGACATGATCCTCTGTGGGTTCGACAACAATGATACTATATGAGGATCCTCCGTGGGTTTGAAAGTGATGTATTCTGTACTGGAATCCTCCATGGGTTCGATAGTGATGAATATTATACCAGGATCCTCCATGGGTATGATATTTCTGACTACTGTTCTTGTATCCTTTGTGGGTGTGATTGAATAGTTGGTCCTCTGTCCTATGTGGGTATGAATTCATTTTTGGACCTATATCATATGTGGCTTCAACAAATTAGATGAATCAGTGACTACATCTGATCATCTCTATCACTCTGCAAAATATGCATACCTGTGTGAGCTGAGTTATGTCTTTCAACCATTATCATTGTGGTGAATGACTTTATGTTCATTATAGAATGGTTTGGGATTGGTCTTGAGAGGTGGAGCTAGACTGTGATTGATAACTTAGGTATATTTATGGCTCTATACCAATGTAAGAATGGTTTATAATTAGTGATTGTATCATTCTGATGTGGTTTATCCTTTGTGGATTCTGGGATACCTTCAGGGGTCTTAGGGTCCCCTATTGATTGTTGTTATACTCACCCCTGCACAGGTTTCACCTGAACCATGTTTTGTTATGTGTAGATGATGGTCATTAGTGATAGAAGTTGAGGGTGGTGTATGCGAGGCTGCTAAGAGCTGGACTAGAAGGGATGTACAACATGGATGAGTTGTTCGAGTTCTGTACCTACCCTTCATGTAGGATTCCCTGGTGGACAATCTAGGAGTATTTTTCCCTTTTTAACTTGTACTTGTTGTTCAGTTTTGTTTGTATACTATCCCACATACATTCATCACACTATTCTTTGTTTTATTAGTACATGTTGCTTCTATAGCTTGTGTTCAAACTTTGAGTGTTATAGGTTTAAATGCAATGCCTTCCCTTTTATTGGGATTACGCCTTGGGTGCTAGTTTCCAGGCCCTGGCCTCTGGAAGGCAGGCTTGGGGTACTCACAACACGGGCCCTATGGACGGGTCGTGACAATTAAAGTAAATAGATATACTATTTTCACTTTTTTACTAATATAATTTTTATTATGTTTAAAATATAAATATAATAAAATAATATTAATTATTTAATAAATTTTATATAAACCATTACAATATATTTATTTACATATATATACTTGTGTAAATATAAATATTAATTTAAAAAATATTATATTGTATATATATATATATTAACACATTTAATGTGATATATAGAAACTATAAAAAGAGTGCTCATAATGGCATGAAATTTATCAGCATTTGAAAAATGTATAGAGAAATGAAACACTACTATTAGTTCATTTTTCACAGCATCATTGAATATTGCATGATATGAATTAGTGTAACATGATTATAAAAAATATTGAATTTCTAATGGGTAAAATCATAAGTTTTTTTAATTTATATAATTAAATTAAAATAGATAATTACTATTTAATTCATAACATAATAGATTATAAAATTATATTTAAATATAACATATGAAATTACATTAATTATATTAATCCCTATTGAAAAAATTACATTAATTTTTCCAACTGGTTGTTCATATTATACCACTCAACATCTGATTTCATTTATTTGGTACAACATTTTTAGAGGGAGTTGTGGAAATATTCCCCCTTATACCAGATACTTCTGTAGTCATTTCAATTATAGAGTAAACATTTTATACACACGGAATTAGAGTGACTCATCCCCTGTAGTGGTAAATTATAGGTAGGGGAAAAGAGCGTCATTTCCAAACAACCTTATCCTAATGGGTTGCTTCTCTTGTAGGGAATTACACACCAGGGGGCGATGACAATCACATACATATTCCCCCATTTGACATGGTAGGAATTTTCTATTGGGTCATATGGTAGACCATCTGAGAAAGGGCATTGAGGGTGGTAGGTGTTGTTGATGGGGCACCAAGGTATATCATCTGAGAATGTGAGATGATGATGGGTGGGGATAGTGGATGGAATTGTTGATGGGTTGTTGTGGAATATGATCTTAGAAAGGGAAATGATAGTGTTTGTTGATATCGATGGGGAATCAGGGAAGGTTGTATGAGAAATGTAGGTGATGACCATATACTTATCCCAAATTCTTGCATGGTTGGAATTGTGTATGGGGATCAATGAAAAGTAGTGGATTTGACAGACCGAGTAGGAATTATTTATGTGGCACTGTGGCTGGAAGAAATGGTGGTTAATGTGATATGAATTTTTTATGGGGTTTCATGGCATTATATTATATAAAGGGTAGTTATAGTCATATATGTCTTCCCCCAATTTGGCCAATTAGGCATTGGGAATGAGGAACTATGACAGGTTATTTGGGAATGTGAGGTGACGTTCATATCCATCTTCCACATATATGACATCGTAGGAATTGTTGATGGGGTGACATGGTAGGTCTACTGATAGAGGATATGGTAACCCATGGGGATAGAGGGCAATATGATGCATCTGAGACTATGTCTATGGATTGCTGATGCAAACTGATGTAGCATAGAAGGGGTTTTTTAAACTAATTATAGAAAAAAAAATTAAAGACCATAATTACTTCTTCACACTCGTCCAATGCATCATTCATTTTTTACCGAAACTATGTTTTGTTGTAGAGAAATAAACTCACATAAAGTATTGATTCTGGAAATTATTGGACCATATGTTTGTATATTTACAAATCACGAGTCCGCATATCATTGTGGACTAATTTCAAAGATGTCATTACATTCACAATTAATTCGCCTACTAATTTTTTATACATTTTTTTCGTTTTATAGTGCAATATGTTTTGGAATTATTTAGGAACAATTTTATTTTTTATTTATATTATAAATACTTATATTTTTTAATCCATAGAACAATAAAGACTCATGGTGAAACACATGTTAATGTATGGTACCCAAAAAAAACCCTCGACTTCTAGATTTTTATTTATAAATATAATACATTACAAATTAGTTAATATTTACTAAATCAATTAAGTATTTTAAATATAAACATAATAAATTATATATCAATTATTATTCTTATATCAGTGATAATATTTATTTATAATGAAATGATAAAATATTTTACATGAATTATATTTAATATATCAACAATAATATTTATTATAAATTTAAATATATAATTTATTATGTTCTTAATTTTAATACTAATCAATATAGTTTTGTTAAATAAACATTTTAATTGATTTAAATACAATCCTACAATGTTTAAACAATTATATTTAAAAAATAAATGAAAATAATTTTAATTATATACAATACATATAATTTTTTTATAAAATAATAAAAATTAATATTATAAAAATAATAATTATAATTCATAATAGATATAATTAAGGTATATAATGTTAATATTATAAATTTATTGTAATTTAGGAATATATTAGATCAAATGAATTAAATATGTGATGCTATTTTATTTATAAATACATACGATATAGTAAAATTATAATATATTGATGTTAAAGTTTGAATTTTTTTCCCATAAATATAATCGATTATATCATTAAATTAATTTATAATATTCCAATTACATATTTTTTTTTCATAAATACCTTTTTTAGTGTTTTCATGAACTACATTTTTAAATGTAATGTGGAAATCATAACCATGAACCAACCTTAAACTGAAATTCAAATTCAAACACACATAAAAATTCAATTTCAAAAGTATTTTCATGATTATAAATTGATCCCATATATTGGGTGGGTGGGAGTGTTTGGTGTATACTATGAAGTATTAGGGATTTAAGGGAATTTTGATAACATTGTATATTTTACATGAAAATTGTTGGATGTGATATATGATATCAAATCGGTACTCAAATATGGATGACGTATCAAATCCTGATCCAGATACAATATTGGACACCTTTTTCTTTGTCTATGGGGGTTTTTGTTAGGAAGGTCTTCAAATAAGAGCACATCATTTTCATTGTATTATATTTTTTTTGGTGCTAATGGGTTTTATAATGGCTATAAACGTAGAGAAGTGTTTGGTGGGTGAATAAATGTAATTGTTCGGATGGATTTGATTCATCATTCAAAAATTGTACCAGACATAAACGTCATATCTAAAAAAATCCATCAAATATTGACATATAAAATTCCATAACCTAGATTGTATATTCTTCATGTAACATTTATTATTAGTTTAAATAATATAATAAGAAAATATGCATCTTCTTAAGAACCATCCTAAACATATTAATTAATAACACATCATTCAGGACCCACCCAATGTATCCATCTTCAATGTAAATTGTTTCATGTTGTTTTATGAATTGCATTACAATCTTTCAGTCATGATGTACATTAATAAAATTCTTAATGCATATGTACCATTACACAAATCGATATATAACAAAATACAATGACACATAAGCATGTTCAATTCCTATAGGATGGTCTATTCTCATGATCTTACATCTTGAATCCGTTATTTTACACCAATCATTATGTGAGAGTGTTTATAATTTTGGAAGATAATGAAAATATAAAATGTAGATTTAGAAGATTCTATTCCATCCTTAATATTAATATTAAATGAAAATTGTAGTAGAGTTGTGGTTTATATCAAATTATTTCCCTTTTAAGAGTTACTCCAATAATGATCACCACCACATTGTCATTATTTATTTCTTCCTACTTAAATTACTAAAAAAAATTACATCATCATCAAAGTATATTTTCTGCTTCATGAATCTAGGGAATGAAGTCTATTTTATAACATCTATTTCAATGGGATACTTGGATGGAATTAAATAAAATTAATCAATATACTCAAATTATTTATCTGGAAAGATTTTCCAAAATCCTACTATAGTACATATTTTCATGCCTGAATATAAGAATAACTAGTGTGAATTTCCCAAAAAAATAGATATTTATGCTGAAATGTTTAAAATATTTTACTAATATATTATATTCCACATTTGAGATAAATTTTTTTTGGTGTTTTTAATTATATTGAACATTTATTTTCATGTTGTGAGTGGAAACTATGTGCATTAAATTATCAGCACATATGTGTAGTTTTTCTAATATTGTTTATTTGGAGATTGAAATCTATCATACATTAAATTGGATTTCAATATTTGAATCCTAAAATAATGGGAAACGTTCCCTTCATAATATATGTGATTATCGATTTGATAGTTTTAATTTTCCTCACTAATGTTGATATGTTGGATGAGGGTGGTATCTTTTTATTTTTAGCTTAATAACCATCATTAATATCATTGATTATTGTTTAGAACAAATAATTCATGTATGTATTAAAAAATATTTATTTACCCCAATAAAAACATGAATAAATTTATTGTTAATCTTAGAATAAGTTGATCTTGAACTAGCTCACACACATGGTTAGAGTTTCTTATTATAATGTCAGCATGTATACTGAAACTATTATTGGTAACTAACTTAATAATGATCAGAAATATTCTCTTATATGCACTTTATTTTTTTACCATTAACATAAGAATGAATTTATGACTGAACACGATATTTTTGGTTTGTGTAGAAATTTACCATAGTGGATGTTCCCAAAAATTTAAACATTAAACAGATTTTTTTTCATCCTCTAAATGATAGAACATGTTATGAATTTTTTAACATTATCCACGGTAGAAGTGTGAATAAATGGAACATTGATAGGAATAAAAGAACTCGAATAACATTGGAGGAATGAATAATTGGGGGAGGATAAATTTTATATTTCATTAAAATGTATGTTGTGGATTTATATATTCCCATTATTCATCTCTTAGATGGTACAATTCTCACATTATTGACCAAAATTATGAATAAAATTCATTGGATCTTTTATGATGGATTTATTTGAACAGAAATGATAAAATTCATTACATGTTTCAATTTTGTGTTAACGAGGGTAATTAGATGATGGTTTACATGAATAATAGGACTACATAAAACAACTAAAACAAACATATTTATAGTCTTCGTAGTGGGGGGGACTTTTCGAAAGATGGATCTATTATTTTTTAAATTCCATTTATTAATTTGAAATTCCTTGATAATATAACCGTTTAATAAAAACATTCTACTTGAAATTTGTGTGAGTTATGAATTTAGATAAGTATGTCTCTTTGTTTTGGAAAATAAAATGGAAATGGATTCCCATGCAAAATTATTATTGTAAAATTATGTTTCATAACATAAAAAATAGTGCTTGATGAGAACATCCCAGGTTTACAAATCCTTTGAGATTTTGGTGTTGTTTGATTTGGGATGGTGCGCCTCCAAAAAAATTTGTGACATGACATTTAATGATGAAAAAAAATATACTATAAATTTATTCATATGATGATGAAAACAAGTTTCTAGTCAGTATAGTGGTATTTATTCAAAACTATCCACTGGTTTTTCATTCATTTAAATCATCACCTTAAAATCATTTCCTAATTTTAACTTTAATTTTAATTTTTAAACACATAAAAAATTATTGAATATATAACTATATGTTCATAATGATTCAAAAAAATAATTAATGGATATGAAATATAGATATTTTCCCACATGTGAATAGTTTTTATTTCATCTTGAATTGCCTCACATTTTGAAGGTGTTCGATATATATCAATTGGTATATGAGATGAAATATATTAACATTGTCGCCTCATTAAAAATGAACTGCTAAAAATTTGTGTGATCATATATTTTGATTTATCAATTACAAGTAGTATAGAATATCTTTTTTCGTATGATATCTTTTGAGTAATACTTCTCACACTTTGCGTAAGATTTACAAGGAATTGATTCATAAAATATAAGGAATCGATTTAGGATCATTGACCAAATTAATCACATAAATATGAGTGTGATTGATAGTATTTTAGTGAGTGAAAAATGTTTTTAAATAAAATTTCACTTCTAATCTAAAATCACACACATTAGGTCATACCTATCTCATCATTTTTTTGATTTATTATTTATAGATTAACACACATAAAAAAGGACTTATAGATAACTATATTAAAGAATTATGTATATATAACCATGTTGCATAGTTTTTTAGTTTCTGGCACATAATATTTACTTTAATATCAATTGTAAACTGAATGAACTAATTTTATGTCATAAATATCCCACCATGTGTTAGATTAATATTAGGATTATTCATACATCTCACAAATTAAAAATTTGTCATTTTTCAGATGTATAGAAATACTTTAATGTGTTTTCTCAATATTGAGTATGTCACAGTACAGTATTTACAAAAATATCATTTTAAACTAAAATAACAAATCAAGTGATTTATAAATTGAAAACACACCCAAATAATCTAAAACATATCAAATAATGGATATATACCATTATGAAGATATCTAATAGTACCTTAGAGCATCACCGTTATTGTAGAAATTGTTGATACTTTTTTTTCAATCTTTCTTTCTCTTTATATAGCTCAAATAGTTAAATAAAAAGCAAATATCAAAATAGGAGAGAAAACCACAATCCATAGAAAATTATGAATGAACGTGAACCATTGACTATATGGCTGTGATTCAATTTCCTATAAGAAAACATATGAAGCGGGAGAAATAAAAATGAAAAAATAAAAAATTTAATCAATTTAATTCTAGTGATGATGTATATATCAACATTTTTCCTAAAATTCCTATGTGCTTGTACAATATTGAAAAACATGATAGAAATTAAACAATCAAGAATCCTAACATGTGTTTGGATTTATCATTCATGAAGGGATATTTTGTCTGTATTTTTAATCAAATCAACACACTCTATTGGTGCAATGACCCATAATCCAATCTTGATTTGTCATCATTCACCCATAATTATCTCCAATGATCATCTAAATCTATAGATATTGAGAATAAATCAGTATGGAAATGTTGTTACCATATAATTATATTAGAAACATGTCATTACGTCAAAATAAATACATCAAAATAAATTAATTATTTGGTTTTTTATTTACACCCACAATGCATTTTTCAAAAAAGGCCCACACCAAAAAATGATTATGTCTATCTGAGGTTAAAACCTATTTCTAATCACAACTGTGTTTTCATATTTCTGATATGGTCACCAAATCAAGATCCATTCTTCTTTTTTATAAAAATTTAATGTGTGTGACAATTAATATATTTAATATATTTCAGAAAATTATTTAGGAAACAAAATTGCACGTTGTCCCAACTCCTATTATTGAAACAAATCCATATAATATATAAAAATAACACACGGAAAATATGATTCATTGAATTATTCCCACCTTAGTTGTTTTCATCCATAAAATAGAAAAACCTACTCAAATAGATGAGGGTACAGGGATAATATCTGGGTCTCCTGCTCTTAGGTACTACTTAAAATGCTGTAAGTCATAATGTGCCACCAAAAATATTTCACTAACTACCAAATTCTGGAATGTGCTTTAGTATAAAATAATGACGGGCTGTTTATTTTAAGTCTATATAGAAAATTAATAAAATCCCATAATGTGTTTTCATTAAAAATAAGGCTTTTCACCATGATTAGACACCATGTTTTCTATAAAAAAACATTTTATTCCATTTTTTAAAAATACGTATTTGAAACCAATTCTGAAATATCACAATGAAATTATAAAATTAAATTCAACGATTAAATTTTAAACAAATTCCATCTATTTCATAAGAACCTCCAATTCAATGGAATTATGGGTTATCCCATTTTTTAAACCAAAACTATTTCCTCAATAAAATCCATCTATTAAATTTAAATAATTTTTATCAGGCATGAAAATTATTTTCTTCAGTATATATTACTCAATGTTCCATAAACACACTTTAATTCAATGAAATTGGGCTTTTTCAAATTCATACCAAACCCCCATTTTTCATTATATCCAAAATTCTACAAAATTAGGTATTTCCATAAAACCATTCAAAATACATTTTCTCAAAACAATGAAATTTCATTTAATAATGACATTTAAAAATAAGAAATGAAATTTAGGGTCAATTATATTTCGACATCTTAATGAAACTACATACATTAGGATCAACATATATCAAATCACAATGTCATACATAGAAACAAAAATATAGAAGAACGATGACATGTATCTAATAAATAATACTATATTTAGATCCAAAATATTGGGTATTAGATCATAAAATCAATATCTAGATTCATGGAACCCTTGGTAGTAAAAGTGATACTCTGGGAGAACAGGAATAGAAAAATGAAACCTAATGGTTGAAGATTTAATTCCTTACTCATGCTTTGAGCAACATCCTTGAGGGATTATAGTAACCCAAAATCATTCATGAGAGATCCAATAATGGGAGAAATTGATAAATCGTGCACAAGATATGCACCTACAATAGACTGTTGGAATAGTTTCTCTATATTGGGTGCACGTTTTCTAAATCATGCACAAGCCATGTGAATCCCACTATCCAATTTTTCACAAAAGTCATATAAAGGCATGAATTTTGTAGAACCATGATGCAATCACGATTCTTCACAAAAAAAAATCCAACAAAATGATAAAATTTTATCCAATGAATACCCCAAGAAAACCCTTCCAAATAATGATCAAACCGAGGGATTTATGAATACATGAAAATTGTAACAGGATGTTACTCCCTCCCGATAATAAAAAAATTTTGTCCCTAGAAATCCAATGATAAAGCATCCACATCAAAAAGATGAGGTCACTACTATTTCATCAGTATGTCCCTATATCATGTATCAAGAATATCAAAATTATGCTTCCATAGAACATGAACCAAATGTATCATCTTCCCAAAATGAAACATGATTTTAGGACCAACTTCCCTAACTATCTATTTAGTCAAGGATAAATCCCATTCATCTTCAATATAACTCCAGATCAAGAAAATTACATAGATCAGATAGGTACATTTTCAATTGTGATACATAAAACATGTCTTGGATCAATGTCATATGTAGTTGTTGTGATAAATGGTATGAAACTATCTTCACATTCTCAACAACCTCAAAAGGTCCCATAAAATGAAGATCGAGCATCCCTTTCCACCCAAGCTGTCGTTGACCCAATTGTGGAGAAACCATAATGTACACATTTCCGAAAACTGATAATTCCATTGGCCTATGTTGAATATCATCCTAAGACTTATATCGTCTCGGTTCCATCGAAATCTTTTGATGAATCAATTGAATAATTTCATTCATCTCATTGACCAAGGATGGTCCATCTTTGGAACATTCATAAATCACTGACCAACACAACATAGATGTACACAGGTAAACATTATAGGACTCAAAAAGATCAATTCATATCCAGGAATCATAAATTTTCTTATAATAATAATCAACCATCACTAAATGATCGTCCCAAGAACCACCAATGTTGAGAACACATGTGTGAAGCATATCATCAAGAATTAGTATTCTCATTATATAATTCAATCCATGAAGTGATGGTATTCCATACTCAAATGGATTATAGATCATTTTTTCTTTATAAACGCCTATCATAAAAATGATAATATAAAATAATATCCCAATTGGATGGTTTAAAAAAAGTAAATCAATGAAAAGGAAAAATATATTCCATATAGAGGCTTCCAAACTTTTCTACATTTGATGTATCATGAATGGGTATAATGTTACCGAATTTTAATATCCTATCAATCACAACACATATTCCATTCATCTTACATTTGGAATGTGGATCCCTACCACAATGTCTATATATATTTTATCCCACATCTATCTAGGGATTTTATGTTGATAATGAAAACATGAAGGATTTTTTTAATCTTCCATCATTTGGTGGTACATATAAAAACTAGATATAAACTCAGCAGAGTCTCAAACAATGACAAAATAGATACCAGCAGATTTTATAGAACACAATTGAGGTTCCTATGTCTACATTCCACTAGAATCTATAGTAATTAACCATATGGGATTCCTTAACTTGATAGAGTACAAAAAAATGGTTTTAAAATGATATAATTCTCTATTTGGAGAATGAGAAATCATTAACTATATCAGTACCATAAAAAGATTCTCTATTGATATAGAACTCAACATCAAGATGTTGTTCATGAAGAATCCACATGATCAGAGAGAATATAAACTAATGAATGAATAAAGAATCCTTGTTTCTTGATTCATGGACTCCAATATGTTACTTAGAAAATATAATAACCATGTTCCACTCTTCCAAGGATTATTTCAAAGAATTTTTTTGGAAGACTCATGATCAATAAATCTTCAATAAAGACCCATAAATTTCATGGAAATTATTTTTTTCTAAATTTCATTGGGATTTTACGAGTGCGCAGTTTCTGTCGGCACCTGATTCTGAGGCCCGGTGTTCCTGAATCAATTTCCGATGTTTAGCTCATGTAAGATCAGTGAACAAACGAGTGGGTTTTCCTAACTTTTGCACTGGTGCTCGGAATCGAAATATGAGGGCACCAATTAAACCGCATCGCTGATAATTTCTTAGGAACACCTTTTTCGATGGTGTGTTTGCTAGGGCGGAGTTGTCAAAAATGAGACAAATAAAAATATAGTTGTTATACAATTATATTTTTATTACACTACAGATGGTTTAAGTGTTATGGGAAAAGAAGATGTGAGGAAGTTGGGGTGGGGCCCACACGATCCCCCACCTCCTTCAATTTACCCAACACCCCTTTAAAACCCCCTCTAGAAATTAATTTTATAACACTTCTACATTAAAATACTTTCCAATAAAACACCTAATTAATTGGACAACGCAAGTTAATTAATTTGGTGAATTCAATTTGAGTTTTGAAAAATAGTTGGCATGAGTAATAAAGTAAGGCAAAGCCTTATTTTATTATGGTGGTATCCTTGTGTGGGGATTTTTGGAGAGGAGGGCTCTAGTCTTGAAGAACATTGTCATCCATGTTGAAAAATGCGAAGAACGTGAAGACCTCGACGAAGAAGGTTGTCTCCACATGGAGTGATCGTCATGCCCTTCACCTCCTCTCCACAGCCGATGTGAGACGCCGCTCCACCTCGGATGTTCTCCGTCAAGCACGTACGGAACTTTACCCCACAACGCTGTTTCCCAAGAAAACCTTCTTTCGACAACTACTTCATGGTAGGGGTGTGTTTTTTCAATGTGATTATTCTTTGCGTTCTTTGTTAAATAATTGAGCCGACTGTTATCATTTCAATGGGAGGATGTCAGACCACATGAACACAACCGACCCTCCTCCCCCTTTTTTGATGTTCACCATTGTGGTTTGGGATGAAGGCAGTGTAGTACAACGGCACCGTGCGGGAACGAGGAATATCATCAAGACGAAGGAGTGTGGCACCGTCATGCCATGCCGCAGAGGCCGAAAGAGGCTGCGGCCGGAGCGGGGCCACCACAGAGGGGTGCGGTTTCATCGCGCTATGCCGAAGAATAATGGAGGGCCACAGCTAGGGTGGCCCACGATGGAGGGGCGCGGCGCTTTCGCGCCGCGCCAGTTAGACCAAGGTTGGGGCCTTTGGCCGCGGCAGAGTAGGGGAGGGTTGTCGGAACCGCCGGCCTCTTGTGATATAGGAGGCGGGACCAACTGGTCCTGTGCGGCACAATTGGGCGACCATTACAGCTGGAAAGATCCAAAAAAAATGGGGGTTTGAACCCCCGATCAGTGCAGCAGGGCGGACCACCCGCAGGTCCTCCATTCGGTTCGAAGGGGGCGGTAGCTTCCCCCCTTCCGCGTCCTCTCAACATGCGGGCGCCCGAACCAAGCAAAACCACCCGCGCCTGGCCAGGATGTGTGTTGGGACAGGCCGCACCCGCGAGGCCGGGCCATGCCCATGTTGGCTGGACCCGGACCCGGGTCGGGTCGACCCGGTTTCGGCCGACCCAGGGGGTCTGGGGCAGGGTCGGTCTGGGCCCAAAACCCCCTAAAATCGGACAGCTTCGTTCAATAGCCAATAACATGGGCTACGAACCTCCAATTGACACACCATCAAATGTGATGTGATCCTTGGATCAAGATAGTCATTTCGGTATATTACACTCAAGGTTTCAGAAAACATTGGATAAAGACGGGTTGGTTCAAACAAGAAACCAATCGGGCCCTCGGAGCGGAAACACTTATAACATGAGCTCCGAACGTCCAATAGACGTTTCTTTGACTTTTTTGGATTCCCCTTAGTGAGACGGTTCTTTTGAATTACTCTGATCGAGGTTTGGACGTATTTGGAGTACAGTCGGGTAGGTTTTTACTTAAAACACATTAGGGCCCCTAGGACAAAAAAGCCAATAACTCTTAGACTGGGCGTCCGATTGATTCACCGTCTATCGCGTTGAGTTCCTTTTGTAAATGAAGATCATTGGGATTCATCAAATTTGTGCTACTTGTCAGTTGATGTATCCAACCCCCATGGATCGTGGAGCTGACCCTCCCGGAATCGAGCATGCTGTATGCAGGAACCCTATAGTTGGCTGCGACCGCGACAACGATGACGACTATACTGGAATCCTCTGTGGGTTCAGTAGCGATGATGACCATATTAAAATCCTCCATGGGTTCGACGATGATGACTACTATTCTTGAATCCTATGTGGGTCCGGCAGTACGTGACTACTGTTCTTGTATCTTACATGGGTCTGGTAGTATTTGACTCTGTACTTGTATCCTACGTGGGTCTGGCAGAGTGGCTGGTCTTGTATCCTTTTTGGGTCCAACGGATCAGCTAGTCATCTGTCCTACGTGGGTCTGACAGCTTAGATAAATTAGTGTCTATATCTGATCATCTCTATCATCTTACGAAGAGTATACATGTGTGAGCTGAGTCTTGAATCTCAATAATTGTATTCGATATGATTGTATTTCTATCCTGTGTCGATTAGGTTGTGTTATCCTATGTGGATTGGATAGTTCTATCCTATGTGGACTAGATCGAACTTGGGCTCGGATGTTGGAGTCGAACTGAAATTGATGAATTAGGTATATGTATGGGAATATACCTAAGTAGAGCTGGTTCTTACTTCATGATTGTATCTTTCCTTGGTGGATTATCCTCTGTGGATTCTGGGAGACCGTTGGGGGTCTCGGGGTCCCTACTGAGTAGCGTATACTCACCCCTGCACAGGATATGCCCGCACTACATTGTGTTGAATGCAGATGACGGACAACACTGATTGTGGTTGAGGCTTGTGGAGCAAGTCGGTACCTGGAGGTGGACCACTGGGTGGGATGTACACGGAGCGAACGGCTGGACCCGAGGAGCAGAGAATGTTATCTGTACCCACCCTTCTGGTGGGATTTCCAGTGGATGGCTCGGCGTTGTTGCTTTACTTTTCAGTTGCTGTAATTTATTTTCAGTAGTACATTAATTTTAGTTGGGTTGGTATTCTAGCCCATTTACCTCCACCATTTACAGTTGTACCCAGTTTACTTAGTGTTTACTTCATCATTCTTACTCTTTGGTGTTTGATTACATTATAAAGGAAATTTATTCCCTTTTTATCGTTATTTACGCCTATGGTGCTAGTCGCCAGCCCTTGGCCTATGGAAGGTGGACTTGGGGTACTCACGGCACGGGCCCCATGGATGGATCGTGAAAAATTGGTATCAAATCAGTTCGGTTCTACCACATAACTCAAGACTTTTATCTTTCTTCTATGTGAAGAAATATTGATAAGGGCATTGAGTGTGGTTATCAATCCAGGGAGTCCAGTGTTGGTGCAGCGGCCGACGTATCCAAACACCAGGACTCTGACTTCTGATTTCTAACTAAGTGCACGAAAACACTAATTTCATTATGTTTCAAAAGTTTTATTTATGATTAATTTGTTTCATCTAACTAGGTATACTGTATTGACCATGGATCACCTATTTCTTTTCAGGATTTCCCCATGACAACAACTAGCTAGGGTTTAGAGCGTTGTACGAAACGACAGCCCACCGAGCGACAACGCCTCGTCGTAGGGTCCTTTTACAGCAAAGGCACAGGCGGTCCCTCTACCCACCGTGCCACTAATACCACCAGCTGCAGCCGCTGAGAGTGCACGTCACCTTAGTGCACTTCATGAGTTTCAGCATCAGAGACCGCCCTGGTTCCATGGGGAGATGGACCCTCAAGCAGCCGAGGATTGGCTGGAGTCTGTAGTTCAAGTATTCAGGTTAGTGGGGACACCAGTTGACCTCATGGTGATCCTTTCAGCGATCCTCCTACATGTGGCAGCATGCAGATGTTGGAGCCTGATGCTCCAGGTGCACGACGAGGCATCACTCCTTCGTCGGACATTGAGAGCCTCTTTTGCTCGGATTTCGTCCCAGCAACCCTCCGTGTGGTGCGCATTCAAGAGCTACTACAACTGCGTCATGGGATCATAACGGTATCCCAGTACTCAGCGAGATTTACTGATCTCTCGTGCTATTCGACAGATATGGTACGAGACCCATTCTTCCGGGCCCGGACCTTCGAGTAGGGACTGAGGCATGAGATTAGGGAATCGATGATCTCCCTCAGCATTCCAACACAGGCAGGAGTAATGGTTCTTTCCCTTATCATATAGAGCTTTCATACTAAGCCTACAACAGTAGCAAGCCCTACCACAGGGCGGCATGTAGCAGAGTCAGCTACAGCTGGCAGTCGACAGACGTCACAGGGGTCCTGGTGGACCAGACCAGTAGGCGAATGAGCTCAGGACACTGGCTCAGATGTGCGGGGCACACGACGCAGAGCCATCCTTCTGAGGAGAAGACAGTGCTACGCATTTGGCGGGCATGGCCACATGGATCGTGACTGCCCGACCCACCGTGCAGAGGAGAAGAAGATGGTTGAGGGACCACCCAGGAAGAGGCATAGGGTCGACCGTGGAAGTTCGTAGGGAGTAGGAGGACGAGGCAGAGGAGCTGGTCGAGCATCAAGTGGTGGGCAACGCTTTGAGGCTTCACCACTACCACCACCATGATGTCCACCCCGACCACAGGGAGCTGGCGGGCAGAGGCAGGCTCAGCTTCAGGCAGCAGAGGCCTACGACCACGGCGCACCTGAGATGATTCGAGGTAATGTATGTTTCTACTCCACCCTTTCTAAAGATCTTATAGACATAGGATCGAGTCATTCTATCATTCCCTCTGCCCTTGTTCGGATCATAGAGATTCCGATGGAGCAATTGGCTTGATCCTTACAGCTAGAGACTCCTATGGGAGCAGGCTCGACGATTACGCACTGGTGCCGACAGTGTGAGCATACTCTAGGAGGCAAGAGCATCAGATGGGATCTTATTTTAGTGGCTTCGTGGCCTTACAAAGTCATATTGGGCATGGATTAGTTATCTATAGTCCATTCACAGATCGAATGTAATAGGCTTATGGTATGGTGTGTCTGCACCGATGGGAGCAGGTTCACCTTCACCGGCGAAAAGGAAGCCTTTGCAGCGCAGGATGGTCTCACGCAGAGGAGAAGACATCCAATCACTCATCAGTTGTATAGCCTCATCCTAGGAGCAGTAGACGTGCGGAGTTCGAGTTTTCCTATAGTGGTGGATCAGTATGCGGTCATTTTTTCAGAAGGCATTCCAAGACTACCTCCTCATAGAGAGGCAGACTTTGATGTTGACATGTACCCCGGGACAACCCCTATATCCACTTCAGCATATCGGATGGAACCCGCTGAGCTTTGAGAGCTACGGGTACAGCTGGGGGACTTGCAGGGCAAGGGATTCAGCCAACCCAGTTTTTCACCATGGGCTTCCCCGATTTTGTTCACCAAGAAGGCGGACGGGAGCTTGTGACTGTGTGTCGACTATCATTGCCTGAACTAGGTGACTGCAGGGAACAAGTATCCGCTACCGATGATTGAAGACCTCTTCGATCAGATCAAGGGAGCATGGTGGTTCTCAAAGATAGTTCTCATGTCAGGCTATCATCAACATAGAGTTTGGGATGAGGACGTTTAGAAGACGACCTTCAGATGTTGGTATGGCCACTATGAGTTCATGGTTATGCCTTTCAGCATATCCAATGATCCAGTAGTGTTCATGAGGAGGATCACACCTACCACCGAGGAGGAGAACACATACCACTTGTGAGTTGTACTGGACACACTCTGAGAGCACTAGGTTTATGGTAAGCTCTCGAAGTTTCAGTTTTGGATATGTGAGGTCCAATTCTTGGGACACGTCATTATTGAGGCGAGAGTTGTGGTGGATCCTACAAAGAACGAGGCAATGCTAGCTTGGGAGCCACCCAGGAGCATGAAGGCGGTGTGGAGTTTCCTAGGATTGGATGGGTACTACTAGAGATTCATGCCAAACTTATGCAGAGTTGTGACTCCGCATTCAACATTGATGAAGAAGGGGAAACCCTTCGTGTGGTCAAATAGTTGTCAGTAGAGCTTCCAAGAGCTGAGGCAGATATTGACTTGTACACCAATCTTGAGGATACTCGAAGAGGGAGTAGGGTACATAGTCTACTACGTGAATCAGGGACTGGACTCGAGTGTGTACTAATGCAGGAGCGGGCAGTGATCACCTATGTATAATGACTGTTGAGGCAGAACGAGTAGAACTACGCTACCCATGACATGGAGTTACCAGTAGTGGTCTTTTCTCTGAATATGTGGCGGTACTATCAGATGCGTGAGCGCTTTACAGTTTATTCTTACCACTAGAGTCTCAGGTACATCTTTTTTCAGAAGGACCTGAACCTGAGATAGTGGTGATGGCTCGAGTTCCTCCAAGACTATGACTTTGAGATAGTCTATACCCCTGGAAAGTGGAACGTAGTAGCCGATGGTCTCATCAAGAGGACAGGCTTTCAGCTACTTGTGGAGGCGACAGAGAAGCTAGCCGCTTTGCAGATATCCATCGTGGATAGAGATGGAGCAGCCTTTCTACAGTCACTCACAGTCACTCCTCCACTTCTTCAGTGGGTCAGAGAGACACAGTTTAGGGACATTGACTGTGATACGCGATGTGCACATATTTCCACAGTACAGGTACCTGATGGGTTTTCTATGGGAGGAGAGCATGTTGTCCTTTTTAGAGGACGTACCATGGTACCAACTGCTTTGCAGGAGGAGGTGCTGATAGAGTTTCACACTTCCCCTTTAGTGGTACTTCCAGAAGTTGTGAAGATGTACTAGGATCTCAGATGACAGCACTGGTGGCCGGGTATGATGAAGGCTGTAGCAGAGTTCATTTCTCAATGCCCCACCTTCCGGCAGGTGAAGGTGGATCACCATGTACCAGCATGATTGGTATATCCCTTGGAGGTCTCGGAGTGGATGTGGGACGGGATATCTATGAATTTCATGAATGGACTTCCACGTACTTCCAGAGGTCACGACTCCATTTGGGTGATTTTCGTCTGACTCACCAAGTAGGCCAACTTTTTATCCATCAGAGAGCAGGGAAGAATGGAGTTCTTGTGACGCCTCTACATTCATGAGATCGTACGGCTTCATGGTGTGCCATCATCTATCTTCTCTGATCGAGATGCTCTCTTTACTTCCTGGATTTGGAAGGGGTTGTAGGACGCATTCGGGACATAGCTACGTTTGAGCACTGCCTTTCACCCTCAGACGGATGGTCAAACAGAGAGGACCATTCAGACTCTAGAGGACATCCTCCGTGCATGTTTCCCCGAATTTGGTCATAGCTGGGAGGATCACTTACCCTTGGTAAAGTTTGCATACAACAACAACTACCACTCCACCATCGGGATGGCACCATACGAGGCATTGTACGTCCGACCTTGAAGATCACCTTTGTGCTGGACAGACCCTAGAGATTCAGCACTTGTGGGACCACAGATGGTCCAGGCCACGACATAGAATGTCCAAGAGATCAAGGAGTGGATGAGGACTACTCAAAGCCGACAGAAGTCTTATGCTGAACGGAGGCGGAGAGCACTAGAGTTTGAGGATGCCGACCACGTCTTCTTGTAGGTCCCACATTGACTTGGATTATGGAGATTTGTCCAGGGCGGCAAGTTATCTCAATGCATCACCATACCATTCCAGGTTCCCATCAGGATATGTGAGGTGGCTTATCCCCTGGCCCTACCACCACAGTTACACCGGCTGCACGACGTCTTCCATGTATCTCAGTTAAGGAGATACGTGCAGGACCCGATGCATATCATCGACCATGGGGAGCTGGACATTATCGACGGGGCGACTTGTGAAGAGGTCTCAGTGGAGATCAAGGATCGACAGGAGCAGATCCAACGTGGGCGGTCGATTCCTCTAGTTCGCATCAGGTGTCAGCACATGATCCTCTAGGAGGGCACCTGGGAGTGGGAGGATCAGATGCATGCACAGTACCCTCATTTGTCCCCCTAGTTATTTATGTATCTTTATGGGGATGTAAAGCCCTGAGGTGGGATTAATGTAAAGACCCGTAAATTTAAAGGAATTTTTTTTCTTATTTTCATTGGAATTTTACGAGTTTCTAGTTTCTAACAGCACCTGATTCTAAGGCCCAGTTTCCCCAGAATCAATTTCCGAAGATTTTCTCAGGTACACTCAATGAACAAACGAGCGGGTTTTCCTATCTTTTGAAACGGTTCTCAGAATCGAAATGTGAGGGCATCGATGAAACCGCAGCACCGATAATTGTTTAGGAACACATTTTGTGATTGTGCATTTACTCGGGAGGAGTTGTTAAAAATGTGAAGAATAAAAATATAGTTGTTATACAATCATATTGTTATTACATGATAGATGGTTTATGTGTTATGGGAATAGAAGATGTGAGAATAATGGGATGGGGCCCACATGATCCCCCAACTCCTTCAATTTCCCCAACACCCCTTTAAGCCCCCCTCTGCAATAAATTTTTTAACTCTTCCACATTAAAATAAATGCAAATAAAATTCCTAATTAATTGGACAATGCAAGTTAATTAATTTTGTGAATTCAATTTGAGTTTTGAAAAATAGTTGGCATGAGTAATAAAATATTGCAAAGCCTTACTTTGTTATGGTTGTATCGTTGTGTGTGGATTTTTGGGGAGGAGGGATCTAGTCTTGAAGTACATAGTCATCCACGTTGTAGAACACGAAGAACGTCAAGACCTCGATGAAGTACACCATCACCGCAAGGACTGATCGTCGTGTCCTTCTTCTCCTCTCCGTAGCCGGTGTGAGACGCCGCTCCACCTCAGACGTTCTCCGTCAAGCATGTACGGTGCTTTACCCCATGACATCCTTCTTTCGACAACTAATTCAAGGTAGGGGTGTGTTTTTACGATGTGATTATTCTTTGCGTTCTTTGTCATATATTTGGTCCGCATGTAATCATTTTAAGAGGAGGAGGTTGGACCGCACGAACACAGCCGACCCCCCTCCCCCATTGTTGATGTTCTCCATTGTGGTTTGGGATGACGGAGGCACGGTGCAACGAAACTGTGTGGGAACAAGGAATATCACCGCGGCGAAGGAGCGCGGCGCCATCGTGCCGCACTGTTGAGGCCAAATGAGGGCGTGGGCAGAGCGGGGTCGCGGTGGAGGGGCGCGGATCCGTCGCGCCGTGCTGGAGAACCATGGAGGGTTGCATCCGGGGCGCGTTGAGGCGGAGGGGCGCGGCGCCGTAGCACCTCACCGATCTGACCAAGGCTGCGGCATTTGGCCACGGCAGAGTAGGGGAGGGCGGCCGGAACCGCCGACCGCCGGTGCTATAGAAGGCGGGACCAACTGATCCCGTGCGGCCGAACTGGCCGGCCGTTACGGCAGGCTAGATCCGGAAAAACTAGGGTTTTGAACCCATGGTCAGAGCAGGAGGGTGGACCCCCTGCGGGTCCACCGTTCAGATTGAAGGGGGCGGCGGCTTCCCCCCTTCCGCGTCCGCTCAGCAGGAGGGTGCCCGGACTAGGCTGAACCTGCCAGGTCGGGCAGGACCTCCCGCGTCGGGACGGGCCGCCCGCGATGGGCTGGGCTGCGAGCTATGTCGGTCCACACCCAAGTAAGCCAGACCCAGAACCGAGTCGGGTCGACACGGTTTGGGCCGACCCAGGGGGTCTTGGGCCGGGTCGGTCCGGGCCCAAAACCCCCTAAAATTGGATATCTTCGTTCAAAGGCACATAACATGGGATACAGACCTACAATTGATGCACCGTCAGTTGTGATGTGATCCTTGGATCGATAAGGCCATTTCCATATATTACACTCAAGGTTTTGAATAACTTTGTGTAAGGTAGGATTGGTTCGAACACAAAACCAATCGGGCCCTAGGAGTGGAAACACTTATAACTTGAGCTCTGGACGTCCGATAGATGTGTCGTCGACTTTGTTGGATTCCACTGACTGAGACGGTCTTTTTGGCTTACTCGACTCAAGGATTGGATGTAGTTGTATTATGGATGGGTTGGTTTTGACATAAAAGCCAACCGGGCCCCTGGGACGAACAAACCAATAACTCTCAGACTGGACATCTGATTGATGAGCCGTCTGTCGTGTTGAGTTCCTTTTGTCAAGACGGAACATTGGGATACATCAACTCCAGACAATGTGTCAGTTGATGTATCGAACCCCCATTACTCATGGATTGGACACTCCCAGAATCGAGAATGATGTGTGCGGGAACCCTATAACTGGTTGCGACTGCGACGACGATGACGACTGTACTGGAATCCTCTGTGAGTTCGGCAGCGGCGATGACCGTACTAAAATCCTCCATGGGTTCGATGGGGTTGAATACTATTCTTGTATCCTATGTGGGTTAGTAAGTACGTTACTACTGTTCTTGTATCCTATGTAGGTCCAATAGTTTTTGACTCTGTACTTGTATCCAACATCAGTCCGGCAGAGTGGCTGGTCTTGTATCCTTTGCGGGTCCGACAGCTTAGCTGGTCTTGAATCCTACGTGGGTGAGACACCTTAGATGAATCAGTGGCCACATTTGATCATCTCTATCATCTTACGAAGAGTATACTTCTGTGATCTGAGTCTTGACTTTCAATCATTGTCTTTGATATGATTGTTTTGCTATCCTGTGTGGATTGGGTTGTGTTATCCAGTGTGGATTGGATTGTGCTATCCTGTGTGGACTAGATCAAACTTGGTCTCGGATGTTGGCGCCGAACTAGAATTGATGACTTAGGTATATGTATGGGCATATACCTAATTAGAGTTTTTTGGTACTTCGTGATTGTATATTTCATTTTTGGATTATCCTTTGTGGATTCTAGGAGACCTTCGGGGGTCTCGGGGTCCCTACTGATTAGCGTATACTCATCCATGCATGTGATATGCCCGCAATACGTTGTGTTGGATGCAGATGACGGACATCGCTAATCGTGGTTGAGGATTGTGGAGAAAGTTAGTACTTGGAGGTGCGCCACTGGGCGGGATGTACACAGAGAGGATGGCTGGACCCGAGGAGCTGAAGAGGCTATATGTACCCACCCATCAGGTGGGATTTCCAGTGGAAGGCTCGGCGTTGCTGCTTTACTTTTAAGTTGCTGTAATTTCTTTTTAGTTGTACATTACTATTAGTTGGGTTTGTATTCTGGCCCATTTCCTTTCTAGCACTTACTGTTGTACCCAGTTTACTTAGTGTTAACTTCTGCTTGCATACTCTGTGGTGTTTGTTTACATTATAAAGTCAATGACTTCCCTTTTTATCGGGATTTACACCTTTGATGCTAGTTGCCAGCCCCTGGCCTATGGAAGGCGGGCTTGGGGTAGTCACGAGATAGGGCCCGAGGATGGGTCCTGACATCTACGATGACATTTCCATTCCCTAGGGAATATGTGAATTTGAAATCGAATGATTGTAGGTACTCCACACAATTCCTTTTGCAAAGATAAAAATACATTTGATAGTAGATATAACTCAAGAAATAGGGAATATAAAATAACCTAAACCTTTTCCATAAATGTAATTACATCAAATCATAAGTGAATTTATCACAGATTCATGTTTATTGTATTACATCATATAATTCAACTTTTTGTCATATGTTAATGATATCTATAATAAAGGACATGATCTACTACATAATAACACAGTCCAACCCAGTACACGAAGCCTCACAAAACACCACAGAGCCCAGAATGGCCTCTAGAATAGAAAACATCACTGAAGTAGTTAAATGAAATTTCATCTCTATTAAATAAAACAGACATTTATCATCCAACGTAAAACATTTTATCTTTTTGAGTTAGTGTAGTCATAATATAATCCAACATTGAGAATTTCATTATGTACCATTGATAATAGCCAGTTAAGCCCATGAAGCCCTGAATCTTGAAGACATTGTATGGTTTCTATCAAGTAATAATATAAGTCACCTTATTAGGATCATATTATATCCCTTTTTCTAATACCATATCTTCCAAAAAAATAAAATCCCAGTTCGATAAATCACATTTCTTAATAATGGAATAAAGTCAGTGAATTCTTAATAAACTCAATATTATAGTTAAATGATGCACATGATCCTCCTCTGACATAGAGTAATTAATGATTTCACCCAAAAATTCAACCATAGAGGTATGATGTTAATTATTAAAAAACATGTTCATCAATGCCAGGAAATCATCTGGAGAATTGGTTTCATCAATGGGACACTACAACAAAATAGGCCATTAAGGGCACTAAAATGGGCCTTTAGTGCTAGAGATGTGTTCAATACAATATAAAGGTTAATATTCATGGTCTTTTATTTGTAATGAAAAAGCATAGATAAAGGTGTCCATTATAGTGATTAAAATTCATAGATAAATGGGAAATTTATTAGTTATTCAAAGAACTGAAAAACAAAATATTTATCAACACATTAACTTGGCACTAAAAAAATATAAAATTATCATTTATTATAAAAAAATTTATAAATTGTATTATATTATAACTTAGATAAGAAGTGATAAAATATACCTCTATGTATACTGATAAAAGAAATGATAATAATAATTTACCAGAACTTCTATAAGAGCTCATAATATTGACCTTTGTCAGTCCATTTATAATAGATTATATATGTTGATGTTATCAGTGCATTTAAAAGCACTAATGAAGGGCTATTCTGTAGTGTGCTATAATATGACACAAAAACACCACTACACTGAGCTGTAATAGCTTACCAAAACTGCATAATCAAACCAGATATCATCAAAAATATTTCCGAATACAATATTATAATTAAATGAAATTTATAATTGAAATACTAGAAAAAATATAATATAATAAGAATTTCAATCTTTTGATTATACAATCTCAAAAATAAAAATTATTGCATACAATCGAAAACATCAATGTTTAATATCATGAAATATAGACGAGAATAATTTTAATTATTAGATATCCACAACTAGTCAATCAAATGAACACACCTAAAAAATAACACAATTATTATTTTAATAATAATATAATAAAATAAAAAAAATTGTTAATTTTACTAACATTGATGTCAATTTTAAATAAAATAATGCACTTGAAGTCATATTGGTCAAACATTGCATATAATTAAGGTGAAGATGATACCAAAAAGTCTAAAATGTCTTTATGATCATTTTACTAATGTATAAAAATTGATTGAATATATTTTCCATGTTTTGATTGTGATAGTTGTATTTCTTACTAAAATGACATTTTTGACAGAAAACAGAGACTATTGACTCATTCTGAAAACATTGATTATTTTAATTTTGTGGAATAGATACCTAAACATCAAAAATTACATATTAATCGTTTTCCAATATAATAATTAAAATATATTGATATTTGGTTAGATCTCACTGAATGAGGCTTTTTTGAATTCAAATCTCTATTTTGAATAGGTAGGGAAAATTTGTGTCACACCGGTCACATCATGTATCAGATTGAGGTGAGGATTATTATAAAAAGTTAAAACGACTTATCTATCATTTAGGGAATGTATTAAAATGATATGAATTTATTTTCCTAGTTTTCATTAGTATAGTTGTCCATTTTACAAATACTGATTACAATTTTAAATAAAAATAACAACTTTGAGTCATACCGGTCACACTGTATGTCGTATTGAGATTCATATGCTTCTATCATGTACTAAATGACATATTGAGAATATTACATACGTATCAAAACAATCTCATGGTGTTTATTTTTTTTGTACTTAGCATATCTTTTTTTACTACAATTTCATTTTAAAATTGAATCATGCAATTTGAATCATACTGATCATATTGTATATTAGATTGAGTTCCAGCTGATTTTTACACATCAAAATTGACAAATGAATTTTTTCCCTTTTGTATTTGAACAAATTAAATGAATTTTATATGACTTAGTTAAGTCAATTGACCTTTTACTAAAATTGATGACAATTTAAAATGTAAACATTCAAATTTATTCATATCGGTCACACCATGCTTCATTTTGAGGTGCAGTTGATTCATGAGTGACTCGAATCATGAAGAGATTATTTTATTAAATTATAAATCCAATAGGATTGTTTCTATTTAGGTATGACTCTATCAGATTGTTATTTTACTAAATTTGATGCCAATTTGAATAAAATTATTCCCTACGATCCATACTGGTCACTCCATGCATCAAATTGTGGTGAAACTAATTCAAACACATATCAAATGACATTTGGATCGCTGTACTAAAATATTAACACAATATGAATGTGTTTTTCTTGTTTCTATATTTTTCTTTTTTCTTTATTACTAAGATGTTATTTTATTATTGAAATATAATCTTTCACTCATACCGATCACATTGTGTATCTGATTGAGGTGTCACTGATTCCTACAAATCACAAATTACATAAGGATCATTATCATAATATATTTAATCAATTTGAATGTGTTTTTTTTGGGTTTTCAGTTGATTAGTTTTCCATTATACTAAAAATGATGTCAATTTTAAATAAAAACACTAATTTGGAGTCATATATGAAACAACATGCATCATCTTGACTTCTGGAAGATTCATTAATGTCTCAATTAACATATGGATTAGTGTGCTTATGTATCAAAATAGATAGAATGAGTTTTTTCAGTTTTGAATAGGTCAGTTTGTTTTTTTACTAGAATTGATGTCAATTTTAATTAAAGACACACATAGATTCATACCGGTCTAACCATGCATCAAAATGAGGGGTGGATGATTACTATATGTTCCAAATCAGATATGGATTTTTTTCATAATGATTATATACAATTGGAATGTGTATTCTTGGTTTTGATTTTTTAAACACATCATTTTAACAATAATTTCATTTTAAACATGATACACACACATTGACTCATACAGATCAAATTTTGTAAATGTTTGATGTGAGACCAGTTCTTCGATGTAAAAAGTGATTTATGAATCAATTCCCTAAATAATCATCAAATAGGAGATCATTTTATCTTTTTTCAATGACTGGCAATTTTCATTGTATACTGTCGATATTAAACTGAAAACCTAAACATTGGATGAGTTATATTTTTAATATAATTAATTTCAATTTTAAATATAAATAAGTTCATGAAGGAAAAAAGGTTTCATCATGTGTCTGATAATGGTGAGACTAATTCAGACAAGTCCATAGGTCTCAAAACAATTCAATCATTCAATGTAACTAGAATTTCTATTGACTATATTTGTTGAACTATCTTCACAGCATGTGTATATTCAGAAAAACCACATCAACTAAAAAATGTCCACCTATATAATTATTCATTTATAATTTTATAATACTAAAAATAAATGAATTAAACATAAATATGAAACAATACATTTAATTTATTGATAAGGATTTTACTTTGAAAATATCTATAATTCCTCTGTAATTTAGTATAGGTAGTAGGGTTTTACTTCATACAATTGAATTGGAGGGAACATGAAGGAATGATATAAATGCTACACAATAGGTGTGAATATTTTTTAAGGAGAATATCTATGTGGAACTTTTCTTGTAGAATGGCATGAATCTTGGACCGAGCACCCAAACACTTCTAAAAGAATCCACTTGTACAATAAAACAATGATTATATGAATAATACTAAAAATTAATTTAATCAAAATATGAAACAATACATTAATTCTTTGGAAAATTAATTTACTTTTCCATCAACTAGATTTACTCTCAATTTGGGAAGAGGTGGTGGAATGGCTCTTCCTATAAAGGTAGTGGAAGGAACATGAATGAAAGTGATTGATGAAACACTACAGGGGTGAAAATGATTTGTGGGATAAGATGTTTGGGTATGTTTTCCTACAGAAAGGACTGAATGATGGATAGAGAAGACTATCTAAACAAAAGAACCCACATGTATATGATGAAAATTGTATTTTAGTAATAGTAATATGAAATAAATTAAACATAAATATAAAGAATAAATTAATTTCATGGTAAATGATTTTAATATGAAAAATCCAATATTACCTATATAATTTATGATATGTAGCATCATTTATCTTCCTATAATGTATGTGGATATATCATGAAATAATGTGATAAATGTAATTGTGTAGGGGTGATATGTTTTTTACGACGATGTTGTGTGTGGATGTTTTAGTAGAGAAACGAATGAAATATGGAAAGAGAACCCTAAATCAAAAAAATATCCGACCTATATAATAATGAAAAATGTCTAAAACTAGTACAAAAAATAAATAAATTAAACATAAATATTAAACCATACATTAATTATATAGATAAAGATTTTACTGTGAAAACATCAATATTACTTCGATGACTGAGAAAAGGTATCATCATTTCTCTTCATAAAATGGCATGACACATTGTTGTAGTAACATATCTAATTTATATTATATGACTACAATCTCCTTTATTCGACATGGGAAACATCACCGAGTCTAGAACATTTTTTCATATGTCTTTAAAAAGAAGAAGAGTATATTTAATGTGAGTCGAATGTTTTGAGGTAGAATAAAGGGGAAGGAAACGAAAAATAAATATTTTATCAAAACATTATAGTTATGTTAATTTAGTCTTTTTAACTTCATATTTGTCTTTTTCATGAAATTTTATATTTTTATAATACCCTTGTAGTTCGTTTACACTAGATAAAAAATTGATAAATTGAAATTTGGACTACATCACCTGTTTTTCACTAAAATGTCATTTTTAACTAGAATGAATGACATTGACCAATACTAATCACATCATGTATCAAGAAGACTGGAGACCTATTCCTACCCATAAAATAAGACATATGAATCAGTTTCATAAATTATCAAGAATATAGAAGAGCATTTTAAATGTTTTCAATGTTTGAAATTTGTTAACATGACAATCAATTTTTAACTAAATATGCAAGAACATTGAGTAACAGTAGTAAAACAATTCATTGAATTTATGTGTGGATGATTCCTACACATCTCAAATGACATATGGATCAATTCACAATGTTTCAATGAAATACACGCCTCCACAAAACAATTTTTGAAATCATGTAAAACAATATTTTAAAAAAAATAGTACCTATTAAAAACATATTTTATTAAAAACATTAATAAATAAATCATCAAAAAATTATTTTATAATGTATAATTTGGATACTTATTCATAAATTGGTTAATAAAATTGAATGTAATAAATCATTAAATATTCATCCACATAAAATAATAAATATTGTATTGTATACCCCTCAGATGAAATGACACTATAGAAACCAAATTCACTTGGTCTATCCAACACTGTAGTTGGGTGTTCTGATTCATTTTCCTCCACACTCTACATTTCTTTCATTCCCATAACTCAATAATTTTTGTTGTTGTTGGGAGATTTACTCTATAATTCATTGGTGGAAATGGAAGCGTCATGTTTTTAACTATTTGGAATGGTGTAATTCTCATAAATGAGAGGCATTACCTCTTATAGATAACATAATGAAGTGAAATTTTCATCCTCATCAGCTCGTCCCCTGAAAAATTTTCATTTCATTTCGTTGTTTGACATAAATCCACCATTTTTTGTAGAAAATCAACTTTTTTTCTGGAAATAATCGATGAATTAGTCATCCATGTAGGGAAAAATTCTCAGAGTAGTGTAAGAAACATAAAATATATGTGGATGAGTCTCAAAGAAACATAATGTAATAATTATTTTTTTGAGATTAAGCTAATTAGGATGTAAATTTTACTTCTTTATCTTATCGAAATGGGGAAATACCTTTCATTTGTGATAATTACAACGTTGGAACTAGTAATTTACTAGACACATCCATTTACACCAAATATATCCCCAGAAAAACTCCACATAACAAGTGAAATGATAGAGTGAAGGGCAGGAGTGAACTAGAAAGGGTGGAGATGAAAGAAAGAAAATACACAAATGTAGCGATGAATAGGATGGGGGTCCTATGATGAACTGTGTAATTTCAGCTGATGAGTGTAGGATAATAAAATTAATATTTTCTTTTGATTTGGAATCAGAGTTAATGTTGATTTACTTTCATTTTAACCTTCAATTTATCCATTTGGATCCAAAAAACAAATTAATAAAATAATTGGTTGATGAATTTTTTTAATAGTCTTATTTTCATGAAAATATGGTTTTAAATAGGCCTTATATTATTAAAAAAATGACAAGTTTCATTATGATTTAATAAATATGTTTGTGGTTTTGTGTGTATCTTTCACAATTACCTTGTTTGGTATTTAAATTTGAATGGGGTTCCCACAATCCATTATAAAAAACTATAAATAGATGTCACTTCTAATCAGTACTAATGTTGTCAAAGGTTCACAATGTAATATAAATATAAATAATTACATTTTCATTTTCATTTTCCATAATAGTTATAATAGTATAATAATTGATAAATTTATTATATATATATATATAACTTTTTATTTTGTTTTTATTGTTTTTGTTCTTTATTTTTTGTTCTTGACTAGGGATTTCCATTTCCACAGACGGATTCATGATGTGTTCATCACTAGTTGGAGATAACGATGATATGAGTAAATAGAAGTGTGGCATAGTTGTTCTTCAGTGGGGGTGGCATGGATTGTGGTTTCATATAGCGACTATTTCCACAATCGCGTATACCGAAGATACACATCCAGTCTACCAACCGTCATCGCGTGTACACTAACAATTTTTTTTGTGATTTACTATACCCATGACTTCTACCACCACATAGAAGTTTTATCACTTATAAGACTATGTATCCTCTCAAGTTTCCACTTGGGGAGTGAACCTTTGTTAGACCTCGCTGTTGTCGCCCTGCCTTACCTGTGGGGACGTGAACCAGGTGTGCCTTTCCTCACCTCACGCCATTATAAACATTGTTTGATACATAGATAGAAAAAGTGAGTGTACCTAAATATTATATATATATATATATTATTTTTAAAATTATATGTATATAATTATATATTTATACTATTTATCATATATAAATGTATTTAAATTAATAATATGTTTTTCGATGTGTGTATATTTATAATAAATTTTTTATAGTGAAACAAATAAATAAAATGATTAATAATTTATAAAATATATTATTTATAAAAAATTATTATTCTAGTTAATTTTTAATAAAATTTAATTTTTTAAATTTTCAAGGATTAATTATTTAAATAAAATGTATATATAGTTATATAATTTTATGATTGTGAATGTAACATGAGTTAAAAAAAATTTATTGGTTTTTTATGTAAATATATTTTAAACATAATTAAATAAATATAAATATATATATGGACCTCAATATCATATATAGACACAAAATGAATAATTCTTCAATATAACTTCTTTTATATATAATTTGATTACATCTATTCTATTTTCTACAGAAAATTCTGTTGAATGAAATGGATTCTAAGAGGGATGTCTAATATGCATTAACCCATCCATGAGATTCTAGGGAGGTCCATAAATATGTTGGCATAATGTAATAATACACATCAATAAGATATATCAGAAGAAATGAGAAATACACACCAAACATTTCAATGTCTATCCGATACGCATTTAGATATACATATATTTAAAATAGATGTTAAATAAATAAATTCCCTTATATGAATCTATTAAATTAATATTATATTGCTACTACAAACCTTCATCAGACTTATAATTGGGTTACAAAATCATGTTTCTTGTTCATTTAATTGTTTTATATCCAAAACCTAGAATGTTTATACAATTTAATAAATATTTATTTATTAATTTATCTGTAGATTAGAGGTGATTCACTAATATTTCAAAAGAATGATAATATTAAACATGAACGTAAACCTGGGGAATAGACATAGATCGCGATGTAAATTGATTGAAGACATCAATTTCCAAAAACCAATATTGAATATCCAAAATAGTAGTTATGAAAACAAAACATCATAATGAAAATAAAAAACAGTATAAAAAATCGGAGGATAAATAATGATCATAAAATCATAAATAATAATCCCATGGATTCATATCTCCAAATGAAAAATAGAGAAAAAATGGAAGCTACAAAGGAAAACACATGTCTAACTTGCCTTGTTGAAAAATATCCAACACCCACATATCCAAATCTCGTTGGATTATACAGAAACAATAATATCAACAAAACAATAGATGCTAGATGAAGTTTGAGAAACTCAATGAATTGGGTTTGGGTGATTCGAGCATTGATTCATTAAGGGGGAGCATAATCAATGGTTGGATTCTACAGAAATATAATGATATTGTGATGAGTTTGCAACCTGTTGGGTTTTATTAATTATATCAGGACACTTTTATCAGTGGTTGTTATTTTAGCACCATTAAAAGGAATATTAATCATGGATTTTTAGCAGTGATAAATGAATGAAACTATCAGGTTCTAAAAAATAACTGATATAACCTCATTTTTACATGTTTTAATAACGATCTAATAATGATATCTTTTATAACAACATATTACTTATGCACTGATTAAAGAATTATAAATTTTATTAAAAATTAAAAAATTGTATATAAAATTATACTTTATCTATATATATAAATATAAGTATAGGAAATATATTCCTTATTTAAATATATTTATTAAAATTTATTTATTATTTAAATATATAATTATTGATTTATATTTGTCTTAATATTTTTTGAAAACAAATATTTATATAATTTTATATATATATATATATATATATATATTATAAATATATATAAAATAAATTGATATAAATATAAATATTGTAAATATATTAATTATTTAATTATGTTTTTTATAAATTTAATAGTTTTATATATATTTTTATCTATAATTTCATAATTACTCTTAAAAATATATATTTATTTATGATTATAAATAAATAATTTTCTAAATATAGTATGTATTTTTTTATATATAAATATTTATAAATATGTTTTTACATATATTTTTCTATGATTTTTTTGAACATTATTATTGAATATCTAATTTTAAGTGCATGCATGTTAGTTAGTATTTTCGATTCATATTTTTTTTCTTTATAAATTTTTATTCACTAAATATAGTGCATAAATATTTTTTAATACATATATCATATTTATGTACATTAATATATATCTATATATATAATTTTTAGTATTTTTTAGCAATATCAATATTCATCTTATTCATAAAATGTTTAATATTTTATTCAATTTACATATTATTTATTTTAATTTATTTATTTCCTTATTTTACAAACAGATATATTTAATAAATATAATTTATTAGTAGTTATTATTTATATGTACAATAACAAACTTATTCACTTTTATCAATAATTATTTAATTACTAAAAATTTTAATAATTTTTTTAATGAACAAATTTTTTATTTTTAGAGTTATTTATTTATTTCATTTTATTTATTCTAAACTGTATGAGTGCTAAAAAATTGATGATAATGGACTCCTTTATCTAAAAAAAATATAGTACTGATAAATGGTACTTGTTTTCAGTTCTAACAATAATGCATTGATAAAGGGGTCACTTTATTTGTGATGAAAATAAAGTGCTGATAAACCTTACCCTTGATTAGTGTTATAATAAATATTGATGATGAGTTATTTTTATCTTAACATTATTTAGCACAGATAAAGAATCAATTTAACTGTGATTTATTTGTCGCACTGGTAAATACTTGAACTCTTAACTACAGTTTTTTAATAGTTCACAATATAATGTACTCATAATGATAGTACTTTTTTCGAAGGGTGTATTTTTTAATGTTTGAATACATTATCCAAAAATCATTGTAACATGATCGAAGGTCAATCTCCGAGAACCCCACCTACAACTTCAGTAGATCAAACAAATCATAAATCATTGAAAACATATATATTTTTATTATCATCGCTTGATATAGTTTTTGATAACAAACACACAGGCGAAGTGACGAGTCATTATTCCTAGTAAAAAGAACTACCGTCGTCCAAGGAGTCATGCTCAAGCATATAAAGATTTTCTCAAGTTGTTCATCCCACTGTAACATCAACACATTCATTTCAATTAGTTGTATGCGAAAAGATGAAAATGAAAAAATTTAGTACTAAACAGTAAATCAATAGATAAATTAAACACTCATACCATTGAAAACAATAGATATCAGTAGAAAACACATTAATGATCTCAATTATAATAGGGGATATCACAAATAAAATAATCCCACTATGGATTTAAATAAAACATAGATATCACTTTATAATACATTGGATAAGAGAGTATGATTCTACTAGATCATGGGTCCCATTCTCATTCAAAGACACGGTACACACCAACAGGTGCAGTTAAAGTGACTTGTCAATGATAACAATCAATCCTGGATTTGTTTTAAATGATCCAATCAATCATGAAAAATATGTAATGATATTTCATGATGAAAATGATTAAAGTCTAAAGATTCTCAACATATTTTTTAAGGAAAATAGAAGTTTGGAAATGGAGACCATTCACTCCCTTCGTACCAATGGTTTTGTTAATATCCATTTTACAAGATAAAATATCCATTGAAAAATTTAGAGGATTATGGATACATGTTTAAATTAAAAAATTTAATAAAGCCATATCAAATAGAGTATTCACTGAGGATGAATCTATAGTGATGGTACCTCTCATAGCTATTATACTAGTGTCCTCTTCCTCTAGAGAATCTTTCAGTGTGTGAAGAAACATCATTGAGGATTCTTGTGGATGGAACCCTTTTTTACAAGAAGCATTATATTTTTCCACTGTTTTAGAAGGTTCATATGATCTCGTGACCTATGATGATTACAATAAACATAGAATAACCTCTACAACAGAATTCAGTATCCAAAGGAGCCAAAATTCAGGGGTATAGTTGTGAAAACCCACTTTTAATGTCATGGATTACCAGAATGATAATACATTTAATGAACATTTATTGTTACTAAAAAGTGTCTAGAAAAAAAATCCATTGAGAACATCCATGAAAGTCAACATGTTTCCATTATCCCATAGATTAATGACCAGTCCCACTAGGAGTTAAATAAGCTCTTGAAAACACTATCATACCTGCCAGGTCCTTCTCGGCTGTCATGGCACTATCACATACATCTGCATAATAATGAAACATATTCTTGAAATCATGAGAGTGAATATCATGTCAAACTCACAACACAAACCATTGTTCCATCATCTTCTCAATCAATAATTTCTGATGTTAAAAATACACATGCTTAGAAAAGTCATTTTAATACTCATTAGTGGTCTTATTAGCCAGCTCGAGCATAAAGAACTCAGTGGATATGTCTAACATCATTGTCTTTGGGGAGAATTTTTCGGTGAAATGAACCATTAAAAATTTACACACTAATCCCCCTAGATTAACTATCATGGCCATCATCTTCCACTACCTCCTTCTTGGTATTTGCAGCATGAAGGTGTCATACATCACATTAATTTCATTCTGGTCTCCAAAACCCAAACAAATTGTCCATAATCCTAAACCAATCATCTTCCTCTAAGGGGTCATTTGAGACCTGGAAATTTTTTTAATTCTAATGAGAGAGATCATACGAACAAATAATGAGAACATCCATATGAGTTTCCATAGCTAGATCCTCAATGAGAACTATAGGTGGTGCATGTTCCAACGCAGTGATTATTTGCACAATCACCCCATCCATAATCAGGACCCCAATAGGATTTACTCTCTATGGATTAACACAAACATCCTCATGGATCTTATTCACAAGACTTCTAGGAGGCATGATTCTATAGAACTACTTTACACAACAAGGAAGACATTAGATTTATCCTCAAAAGGAACAACATTGTGAAAACCCAACAAATACACAAACAACTTTTTAATTTCAATCTATCCAAATAAAAATATGGAATGCAATAGAAATAATCCTCAAGATAGCTTTCCACAAACACCACTGGAGACATAAAGTCCATTACTGTGAGATATAGAACAAAATTCAAATGCAACTACCTTCTATTCGTGAAGAAGATTTCATAAATTAATATTTACATTAATACAAGATATTTTACATCCATTAATACCACATTGTCATTAACAAGACTTGGTACACTGGTATCTCAACAACCTATACAACGATGAAGAAGCCTGAAGGAATTTTATGATCCCCATAAGAATTCATCTAGAACCATGAATCAAACAAATTTGATGTGGGAATTATTTCTTTCACTAATAATGAATATATAAAATATAAAATTATATAATTATTACTAAAGAATCACCACTAGGAGAACTCTAATATAATTCAACAGGTCTTATAATAAATTCCATGCTGATATGATGTTTAGAATATTGTAAGTCATAAATTTCCACCCAAAATAACTCACTAACTACTTACGAATTTTTGGTTCAATAATACAAATAAATAATCATAATTTAATATAATACTAAATAAAAAATTAAATTCCACTATCAATTTGAAATTTTCAAATTTTTAATTAAAAAACCATAATGGGTTATTAATCGAAACATGAATTTTCACAAAGATAAAATCATATGATTTTTATTAAAAACCCATTTTATTCTATTTTTTAAAAAACTGGATTTGAATATATTTATCAAATTTCACAAAAAAATTTATTAATATGTTTAATAATTAAAATTTCAAAAAATTCCATTAATTTCATAAATAAAACAATTTAAACGGAATTGGGATTTCTAATTTTTTCCCCACAAAAAGAATTTCCTTAATTAAAATCAATAATTTAATATAAATAATAAACATGAAATACAAATTTTTAATTCAAAAATTTAAATCTATACACTTTCCATTAACACGACATATTTTAATGAAATTTTGGGTTTTCAAATTTCATAACAAAAACAAATTTTTATATAAAACCCAAATTCAATGGTTTTAAGTTTATACAAAAAACTAATTGAATTATATTTAACCAAACACAATAAATTTAATTTAATTTTAATAATTTTAATTAAATAATAATATTTAGGGTTAATAAAAATTGGGAATTATAATTGATCCACCAACCTTAGGGTCAATGAATCTACAATCCCAATGTTGTTCAAATAGAACTCCAATAGAGAACAGTAAAAACATGGAAATATAAATTAATCCAATGATTAGATCCAAAAAAGTAGTTCTGATATCTATAAATAACTTCAGAGATTTAGGGAATACTATGGTGAATATGAGATATAGTTGAATAATAATTAAAAGAAACCTACAAGTTGATGATCGAATGATGTTCCTCAAGCATTAGATATTTTCCTGCAGGGATTTATGGGGAAAATCCTTCTGCGGAGGTCCATGGATAGGAGAAACAAATATTAAATCATACTAGTCCATTTGGGTCCAATAAATATGTTGGGGATATTCTAATCAAATTTTGGAATACGGTAAAGCCCAACGACATGGTTTCCTAGACCGAGGGGAATATTTTAGTCAAACCATGTGAATGACATGAACATATTATAAAAGGGATTCACAGTTTCTCTTGAGATGGAATATATTTTGGTAAATCATTCACAACCCATTCGATGCCCACTACCAAATTTTTTCATTTTGATGTAGCAGGGAACATGGTTTGGGAAATCGTATAGGAGACCATAAACAACAAAAAGCTATAAAATATCACTCAGTGTATCCAAAACCGAAACCCAACCAAAGAAAGTTCAAATGAGGTGTTTATGAATTCATAAAAACATTAACACAATGTTATAATTATTGTTTTATATTTATTTACATAATCCTCATTACATAGAGTATTAAATAGGTTGGAATGTGTAATGACTTGCCAATTCTCATTGTCTTGAGAGCATAACGAGTCATTATTAGGCCTTAAGAGACTTCCCTGAGATGCCCAATGTTGGAAATAATTGTCGATGGGTTTGAAATAAAAGTGTGGGATGATTTAACCATTAATTAATAACCCAATGAACTAACCAACCATAACCAAAAATTTACTATATGATGCTTCAACAATTGATAGACAGCTAAAAAACATCATTTAAGTCAAAACCATCAATATACAGAACTGCAGATAAACAACTCGAGGCTCTCAAAAGACACCAAGAAACCCTACATGGAACTATAACAAGCTCTATGCTCCAAGAAACACCACATCACACAAGCATCACCACGAACCACTAGATATGATATGCCTTACCTTTACCTGTGTCTCGGAATACAACATCTGTAACGCACCAAAGTTCCAATGCAGATGTGCGTATAAAACTCATTCGGTTTTCCGCCATGACATCCCTACTCACAACACTATGAATTAAGAGTAATAAACAATTATATAAAACAATATATTTCAAAAAATTTCCCAAAACTAGTTTATAAATAAATATAAACTTGTTTTCAAAACCGTTCATTACCAAAACCAAACAAGTGCAATTGAAAACAATTTTCCAGTAAAATATTTTTCATGAAAAATACTAAAACAATATTTATAACCATTTCCAAATATCCCCATATCATCATACCCAACCATTTCCCTAACCCATGTATCCAACTATACATGCTATGTTATGACAGTTCAACACACATGAGCGGTTTCTCGTCGATCTACAAAGTCTTCACAAGGTAATTGTTTCCCATGTGCCATCAGTCCTTTGGCACCAAGAACAGGGTCATATTTCATCCAAGCCCCATATATGTAATTACCATGTTACATTAAACATATGGCACTGATAACAAGGTCATATTTCAACCAAGAACTGTATATAGAATATGGAAACACAACACATATGCCCAATGGTCAATCCAAAATAAATATTTAAAAAACGCCTTTTTATTGAAAACTATTTTCATCAAAACCATTTCAATTCCAAATCATTTTAACTCAAAAATATTTCAATAAAACTCCATTTTTATTGAAAACCATTTCTATTGAAAACCACATTTTCATCAACCATTTTTCAATTCTAGGAACTCCAAAAATTAAAATCTTCGTTAGAAATTAAACTCTATTTTTCGAAACTATTCACCACGATCAAACAATTTCAAAATAACCATAAATCATCACAAATGAATGTTTTTCCAAGCATTTACCAATCAATAAATCAATATTAATAAAATCAAATCATCCCACTATAGGTTCTGATTTGAGAATGAATGGAGATCATAGAAGTAGATCTAAGCAGATCTACAAAATCAGGAGAAATTCATAATGATTGGTGACATGCATCGAGACTGAGACTCGAAATCACCCCAGGAAGGCTCAAGAATGGATTCAACTCTTGTGGGAAGTGTTCATCAGATATATAGGAATAGTAATATAGAATTAGGTGCGCTTTGAAGCCAAAACAAAATAAATAGTGCAAAAACGAGCAAGCTCCTAGAAAATAGGATCCAGATTTGACTTCTACCAAAGATTTGACCACATGTATTGTGCCAATCGTGTATGGGTCGTGCGACCTTAATTATTTCCCCAACACTCCATATAAAACCTCCAACATCTCCCATCATTCACTATTACCCATCTTATGGAAACAAATTCTTTATGGAAACATCACCCTTTATGGAAACACCCCAATTTATGGAAACAACCAACATTATGGGAATATCCAAATTTATGGAAACAACTGATATTATGAAAAAATCCAAATTTATGGAAACAAAAAACATTAAGGATACACCCAAATTAATGGAAACACTATATATTATGGAAAATATCTATTTTATTGAAACACTCTATTTTAGGGAAACTCTATATTTTATTGAAACTACTTATTTTATGGAAACTATGTTTTTTAATACACAAGGAATTAAAAAACACAAGGAAATGGGTTATGTACCCAAAACCAGGGGTACTACATTCTCCCTACCATTAGTATTTCCATCCTCTGAAATTAGACAACACTTGCTAGATAAAAAGAGGGGTTTACAATACTCTTTCATTTCCTTCTCATGTTCCCACGTATCTTCTTTAATCGGACCATGTTTCCATAAAATCCACACTTGGCCGATGCTTTTCCCACATAAAACACTGTCATGTCTATCAATGATCAACACTAGAATATGTACCAGTGATGCATCCAGTTCTTGCTCTACGAGATCCCATCTGATCAAATGGCCATGATTAGGGTGATACTTTTTTAACTGGGTTACATGGAACACATTATGAACCGAACTAAACCATGGTGTTAATGCCAACCGATATTCCAGCTCTCCAAATCGTTCTAGTATATCAAAAGGGCCAATGTATCAAGGAGATAAATTTCCCAAAATCCCGAAAGAATGATGTCCAAGCCTCAGAGGGATCCTCAAGAAGATTTGATCACCCACAACGATTCATTACTAGTCCTTAAGCAACATCCACAAATGCCAAAGGCTGGAAATAAAGTCTGAAGGGTTTCAAATACAAGTGGGGGACGATTTACCCTTTAAGGAATAACACAATGAACCAACCAACCATAACCAAACATTTATTATATGATACATGAACAATTGAAAGAAAACTAGGCAACTTCCAATAAGTCAAACACATCAAAGTACACAACAGTGGATTAACAACTCAAGACTCTAAAAAGACACCAAGACACCATTCATGGATCCACACCATGCGCCATTCTACAAGCACCACCACATCACCCACACATCACCATGAAACCAAAAATTGCTCCACATCAACTGTTAATGAATAACCAATTGAAACAACAAACTTGAACCAAAAATTTATTATATGATGCATAAACAATTGAAAGATAGCTAAGAAACATCATTTAAGTCAAACACATCAGTGTACCCAAGAGCGGATAAACAACTCAAGTCTCTCAAAATACACCAAAACACCCTCCATGGCTCCCGTAACACCCAAAGATTCCATGGTATGCTCAGTTTGAATAATATTGTTGTGTGTGTTGTATGCAACTTCATGTTATAACACAGGAAAACCAATCAAACTAGCTGTTATGAATAGTGATACCCACTTTTTTAAATTTTATATATTTTATCTCCAAAATGGACTTCATTTTTGGAATATGAATATCGAAATAAGAATATCGTGAAATTTTGATACTTTTCGGATAACTTTCATATTTTGATGAATAGTGAAAATTTTTAAATTTTATTTAAAAACAACTTTTTTAATCGAAATAAATAATAGTGATAAATTATGAATTTGAGTGGTTTTAAATTATATTTAGAATATATTTTTACTATTTAATCCAATTTTGGTCGTTGGACATAATTTCACATTCCATCCGGACATAAACAAATGTCAATCTATTGATAATTATTGTTTCTTAAAAACACGCTTTTTGTTTTAATAATGGGAATTAATTTTAAATTCATAAATAAAAATTTTACATTTTGAATTTTTTAAAATAGACTTCATTATTTAATTCAGAATTTCAAAATTAGCATAGGATAAATTTTTTTTATTTTTCTGAAAAATTTCAATTTTTGATGAATAGTGAAAAACACTGAGTTACTATTTAAAACCGGATTTTTATTTAAATAATTATTCATATTTTTTAAATTTATTTTAGTTAAACATAGATACATAACACTTATATAAATTCAATGTAATTCATTGGAGGGAATTTATAATAATTTTAGATATATAAAAATTTTATTGAACTTTTTCACCGTCTTTTACCCACCTCCTAGGAGAATTTGTAAATTCACATGAATCATAATTTTTCTGTTTTTCTGAGTGGAATTTCAAAAATTCAAGACACACTATTAATATCAAGGTGTATAATGTGTTTCAATAATATAAATTTTTTTTGGGTGAATAGTAACTTTTTACTTTTATTTACCACGGTAAAAAGTAAATAGAGTAATTAAGGGTAAAAATTATATTATTATTACCCTTAAACATGTCCTAATTCTATTGGATAAGTTTAATTCGACAAAAAACAACCTTAGGAATAAAATATGACCCTTTAGGTCCAATTGGATTAGATTAGGACAGTTATTATTATTCAATTTAAAGAAGAGTTAAGAGAGTTAAAATCCAATTTTAATAACTAAAAGATTTTTAATATAAGGTTATACATAAGATAAATTCAATTATAAATATTCATTAGAAAGGTAAAAAGATTTCATACATAATGGTATTTTAATTATAATATTTAGACATTATATAATTTATTTTATTTATCACACAAAGATGATGTAGTAATTACCTTATAAGTGAAATATTAAAATAATTGATATTATAAATAACCAAATAAATATAATTGGAGACTTTAAATTAATTCCACGAATTTTATAGGTTAATATGACATGTTAGAATTTATTTAATTAACATTTTTAGAAGTAATCATGCGGTTATGATTTTCACAAAAAACAAATCCCAGATAGTGTCAAAATTGACATAAAAGAGTTTTTAAAAAATATATTATATTATTAATTGATATTAAATTCATTAAAATATACGGTTCGGCCAAAGAACATGTATCATGATAATTGTATCATTAATGGACCACCTGGGAGACTCTGGGAAGTATATATTTTGTTTATTAACTATATAATATAAAAATACAAAGTGACATGGTAAGTGTCAAACTAATTTACCAAGAGTTAAAACTAAAAGATAAGGTTAATATAATGACCAAAACCTATCTAAAATATATTGGCTGAAATAATTTCGCCCCATCCCCACCTTATTCTATGAATAATTCACTTTGGAGCCATTAGAAACCGAATATGAATTTATTATAAATTAATACTTTAAGTTATTCCTAAAGAGCCACTCATCCCCTTTATAAAAGGACACCACTTATAACCAATTCCTCACACCATTAAATCCTTTTGGATCGTCCAACCTCTACAAAATTAATCTCCCTACATCCCTATCCTCCACTTAGAAGCCTTACCTTTGGCATAAGACACTTCAAGAGTCCTTTTTGGTTCAAACCAAAGGGAGTTACCCAAATTAATGGTAACGATTTCACTTAGCCTCTTTTCATTTATTTTACTTATCCAACCCCTAAACACTTATTATTATTTTATTTTGTAGAAAAAACAGTATCCTAAATATTGTAGGTTATTTTTATTATATGTATTATAACTACACTTACACTCACCTCCATCTAATGGGTGATGAACATAATGTTTCTGTGGATGGCAACCAAACGCATCACGAAGCGATGATTGTTCAATTATCTCTTATCACCTCTCATGGTGTCCATTATGATGGAAAAATAATTATATATGATATTAATGAAATTTATTTATATATAACCTTTTTTAATTCCATTTTATATCATACCATTATTCGTTTCATGTTTTATATATATACGATAATTTCATTTGAGGACGTGCGGACTACCGCACCCTCAAAGTGATATGACTCGTTCATACCATACATGGAACGTATAAAGGATGGAGTTAATGAACTCAAGTAACACATATAAGATATTATATTATACTGTAATAATAATATACCTATGTATCATTTGTTTTTGGTTCCCTTAAAAATGAAAAAGGAAATGGAAGTAGTGTTCGTGCGTACGTACGGATTACCATCTCCACGAACCCGATGAGATTCATTTCCCCATCATATCCATTAAAGAATAATTATCGTTTGATGATTAAAAGTAATTCATAAGTACTTGATATCATTATGGATATGAATAAGATTAAACCTATCCATAACAAACACGGCTTATGTAATGAAGCATATAAAGGAAAACAAATCAGTTATCACCCGAAACGACAATAATACTAAAATATTATTAAAAATGAAAAATTAAAAGATCATATATGATATAATATTTATAAATCTGATTCTTTTATAATTTAATAACAATTATTTAACTTTTATATTGGAGTTTAATATACACACTATCAAGGAAAGTACAAGGTAAGGTGTTTTCATCTCACTCATTATTTCCGTGAGATTCATTCCATATTTCCACTATTACCTTTTGTGTGGTGTATGTAATTCACATTATCATATTCATTGTGTAAAACAATTCAATTTATTTGTATTTACATATTAATTGTATGATAACTCTTTCATGGGGTGCATTTTATTATGTTAACAAATTGGTATGTGTAAATTTCACAATCTCTTTATTATCCGAGGTTGTTTTTATGTAAGAATCTACTGGGACATATTTATTATCCATGTCCATGTTTTATGAAAGTGTTTTAGAAGGGATTATTTTAAGTGAAATTTTTCTATAACATCATTTCAAAAGTTTTAAATATTTATTCTTCTAAATCTTTCTCATTTATGTCCATGTCTTCAAAATGGTTTTTAAGGATTTATTTATATGGACATGAATGTTTTTAAAATGTTAATTCTTTTAATAAGTTTCAAAGTGGTATGGGACTGTTTGATTAAAAAATGTATTTAAATGAATTATTTTCCAAATTCTGTGATTTTAAATGTTTTCATGAAAAAGGGTCATTTCTCTCAAAGAGTTTTACAAATCATTTTCAATAACGTCAAAATCCTTTTATGGATTTTAAGATTGTTTTGAAGTTGATTTATCTTGATATAAATCATCCATATTGTGTTGAATGTTCTGTGATATGTTTGACTGTGGATGTGTTATTTTTATACCATTCATGGTTTATGGGTAATGTGTTGACATTTAATATGCTAGTTTTAATAAGAATGTTTATGTTATGTTTAGACCTTTCCATATGAGGAATGCATTGGATGTAGTAAGTGACGGGTGGAGCCCGCAATAGCTCCTCGATGCATCGGTAGGTCTTATGAGTCAATCTAGTGTCTTCACATGAGGCCTTGACAAAATATTATATTTAGTCTTGGCACGAGGCCTTGGCTACATAGTTATGATAGTCTACATTATGTATTCCATCGCTATGAAAGTGGTTATAGATATTCATGTTATTATTCGACTAATAGAATATCCATGTGCATAAGTAAATGGATTATTTAATTTTATCTTTGCCATATTATGATGAATTTCAAGTTTAAAAGTATTTTTTTTAGTTATACATTGCCTTAAATGTTTATTCTTATTTTTGAATGTTTCCGCTATGTTATTATCCTTACTGAGAATCTGAGCTCACCCCTTTCTATGTTTTATTTTTCCCAGGATTTCCAAGAAGTGTATTGTAATTGATATGGAGGGTTAAGACAAAATAATAATGGTGTTCACAAAGGACTATTTATGATTTGTTTTATGTTTGAAATTGTATTGTAATGCTAATGTATGTAATGTATTTTCCTAAACTTATAAACTGATCGGTCCTTTGGGACATGATTCCTTGTAATCATTCCAATGTATTAAAATAATGCATTGACTCTGGGTAACTAGGGTCGGGGAATTATAGTTGGTATCAGAGGAATATTAGCAACAACCTTGGAAACTAGATTTATATAAACTCTTATTAGAGCACATTACCCTAAGATAGAACTTTAGGATTATTATAGAAGAACATCCTAGAATATTGGTATTGTAGATATTTTGTGAGTTTTCCGAGTAATGCATCCCTATCTGGATACGAGAAGGTAGAGGTGGCTCTGGAACAAATGTACCAAGGGGTATAACCTGAAAACACTACTTTGAGCTAGAATCAAATGAAAACTGGTCCATGACAATGGGCCTTGCTGCACTCTTGGTTACGACACTCCCGGGGGATATTCTTAAAATAAATCTCATTTTCTCTACAAACCCTTATGACGGGTTTCTGAGTATATACCTCATCAAAGAAAACAGTTTTGTGATTATGAATTATATCCAAATAATATTAAATTTATGTTAGTTATTTTACATGTTTGGAGTTTTGAATTGTGATTCATAAACTGACATAGTGTATGCCATTGTTTAGAAATGGCGCCCAGTGGAAGGAATGAGAACTCCAGCAATACGTATGATCCAAAGGGTAATAAGGGTCATATCCTTCATGGTATTAAGACAAAATTTATAAAGGAAATGGTTTCCCACATATTATCATCATATGAATAAATTGTATCAAAATATCAGTAATGAATTATCTGAATTCTAGGGCTTTGAAGGGAAGTCAGGGAAAAAAGAATGGTAGAAAGAAATATGGATAAAGGGAATAAGGGAAAGAAGGATTTTCCAATTTGTGATAAATTTGGAATGAATCACCTTGGTAAATGATTGAAGGGAATGGGAGTTTTTATAAGTGTGGAGAAAAAGGACACCAACTACTTGATTTCGAGGGTAAGAAAATGTTATCAAATCTACAATGCTTCGTCTGCAAAGAGTTGGGACTTATGCGATCCAATGTCCAAATCATCAGATTATACGCCAAATTATGCTATTTGATAATAATAATGTTATGATGCACCACAGATGAAGATGAATGACTAGTGTTATTATTATTTTATTAAAGAATTATTTCATTTGAGTGTTGTATCAATGATGTACTTGTTATATTAATTACGGAGATAAATAAGGATTGTACTATAGTACAATTTCATTGAGGATTTTTGATATTATGGTGCTATGAAAAGTGACTCAACAGCATGTTAAAAATTTCTTTTGAAAATACATGGTTGAAGGAAAGGTAATCTTTAATATGGTCTTTATACTAAGGTAGTAATTTTGGAATAAGAGATGGTTGATTTGGATGAATTATATTTTATATTCTTGACTACCTTGGCACTGATTAATGGTTTTTTTATTTCATCATTGATGGAATATTCAATGTTTTTGGATATAAGGAATATATATAATATTATAAAAGGAATTAGGGAGAATGAATGTAATAAATAACGTTTTATGGTTATTCAGGGTGTTACCATATTTTAAAATAATACATGATGAAGGTGTTCACATGATATTACGTGAAAAAATAGTTTGTCATTGTTTTTACCTACCTTATAAATTTTGGACTGTGAGTTTGGGCAGAAATATTTTGGATAAGTCTAGTTTGAGATTATTTTTGGATTTTCATAAAAAGGACAACCCGGAGGTTGGGCGGAAACCCGTCGCATCCGATAAGGCCGCAAGACTTGAAACCACATCCGAAGGGCGAAAAGGGTGTATCACCTACCACTAGCCCACATGATGTCCTAGACTGAATAATGTAGTTTTTTAAAGGGTCTGATATGTGAATTATAAATTCGTTATTTTTGGAACCCTATAAAATTGGGATAAATAGAATATATATATACATATATATATATCCTCTTATTTTATGGATAAATTAGTTATTAATCTTTAGGGAAGGGATCTTAAAACCAAAAATGTGTTATCCTAATTCCTGACATTTTGTTGAACTGCTGGAATTTTAAATCATCATAAATTGGTGGCTTTGATGCCCACAAATCTACAATTGTTTGTGATTGATGACCTCAATAACTCCCTATGAATATTTACGTTTTTCCTCCAATTACGTGTCTCTAATTTCCACCAATGTTCTCCTAATAGAGATCATAATTTGGTGGTGACCCTTTCATTTCTCTTTTCCACTTATTAAGACTAAATTTTATTAACCCAATTTCCAATGTGGGTTTTCCCACATAGATATTTTCTAATTTCAACCATTTATTTTCGAAGAACAATTTCAAATTGTGTGGACACAATTTATTGAATGAAGGGAGAATGTAACACCCCAATATTCCATTGTATTCTTTACATTTAATAATACAGTATCATGTGTTGTACGCAAATTCGAGTTATAACACACCACAACCAATAAAATTAGCCGTTATGATTATTAATACCCAATTTTTTAAATATTATAAATTTTACCTCTCAAAATGGACTTCATTTTTGGATTTAGAATATCTATATATGTTTAGGGTGAAATTTTGGAACTTTTCGGATAACTTCCATATTTTGATGAATAGTGAAAATTACTAAATATTAATTAAAAACAACTTTTTTAATTGAAATAATTAATAGTAATAAATTATGAAATTGAGTGGTTTTAAATTATATTTAGAATATATTTTTACCATTTAATCCAGTGTTGGTCATTGTACATAATTTCACATTTAAACCGCACATAAACAAGTGTTAATCTTTTGATTGTTATGGTTTCTTAAAAACACGCTTTTTGTTTTAACAACGAGAATTAATTTTAAATTAATAAAGAAAACTACTATATTTTGAATTTGGTAAAATATAATTCAATATTGAATTCGAAATATCAAAATTATCTTAGGGTAATGTTTTGGTATTTTTCTGAAAACATGCAATTTTTTATGAATAGTGAAAAACACTGTGTTACTGTTTAAAACCGGCTTTTTATTTAAATAATTATTTATATTATGTAAATTTAGTTTCGGAAAAAATATATACATAGCACCTAAAAAAATTAAATGTAATTCATTGGAGGCAGTTTATAATAATTTTAGATATATGAAAATTTTATTGAACTTTTTCACCGCCTTTTACCCACCTCTTAGGAGAATTTGTAAATTCACATTAAACATAATTTTACCGCTTATATGAATGTAATTTTGAAAATTTGAAAGACATGTTTAATATCAAGGAGTAAAATGTGGTTCAATAAGATAAAAATAATTTTTGGCGAATAGTAAATTTTTACCTTTATTTACCACGGTAAAAATAAAATATGATAATTAAGGGTAAAACTGATATTATTATTACCCTAACACATGTCCTAATTCTATTGCATAAGTTTAATTCGACCAAAAACAACCTTAGGAATACAATATGACCCTTTAGGTCTACTTGGATTAGATTAGTACATTTATTATTATTTAATTCAAAGAAGAGTTAAAAGAGTTAAAATCAAAGTTTAATAACTAAAACATTTTTAATGTAAGGTTATACGTAAGATGGATTTGATTATAAATATTAATTAGAAATATAAAAATATTTCCTAAATAATGATATTTTAATTATAAATTTTAGACATTATATAATTTAATTTATTTATGACACAATGACGATGAAGTAATTACCTTATTCGTGAAATATTAAAATAATTTATATTATAAATTGCCAAATAAATATAATTTGAGAATTTTAATGAATTATAATAAATTTATAGGTTAATATGACATGTTATAATTGATTTAATTAACCTTGTTACAAGTAATCATTCTGTTATAATTTTCAAAGAAAATCAAATACCAAATAGTGTCAAAATTGACCTAAAAGAGTTTTTAAAACTAATATTATATAATTAATTGATATTAAATTCTTAAAAATCTATGGTTCAGCCAAAGGACTTGTATCATGATAAGTGAATCATTAATGGACCACTTGGGGGTATCTTGGAAGTATATGGTATGTTTATTAACTATATAATATAAAATTACAATGTGACATGGTACGTGTCAAACTAATTAACCATGAGTTAAATTTAAAATATACGGTTAATTTAATGACCCAAACCTGTCTAAAATATATTTTTAGAAAGGATTTCGACCCATAACGACTATAGGCATTGAATAATCCTCTATGTATCCATTGGAAATCGAATATGAATTTATTATAAATGAATACATTAAGTTATTCCTAAAGAGCCCCTCCTCCCTGTTATAAAAGGAGAACACTTCTTACCAATTCCTCACACCATTCATGACTTTTGGCTCGTCCAAACTCTGCCAAATTAAGCTCCCTACATCCCTATACTACTCTTAGAAGCCTTATCTTATCCATAAGATACTTAAAGAGTCCTTTTTTGTTCAATCCAATGGGAGTTACCCAAATTAATGGTAATGATTTCTCTTAGCTTCTTTTCATTTATTTTACTTCTCCAACCCCTATACTCTTCTTATTATTTTATTTTGTAACAAAACAAGTATCCTAAATATAATAGGATATTGTTATTAGATTTATTATAACTACACATACACACACCTCCATCTAATGGGTGAAGAATAAAATGTTTTTGTGGATGGAAACCAAACGCCTCACGAAGCGATGACTGGCCAATAATCTCCTATCACCTCTCATGGTAGCCATTTTGATGACACTTTAATTAAATATGATATTAATGATATTTATTTTATATATAATCTTATGTAATTCCATTTTATATCATACCATAATTCTTTTCATTTTGTATATATACACGATAATTTCATTTGAGGAAGTGCGGACTACCGCCCCCTCAAAGTGATATGACTCGATCATACCATACATGGAAGGTATAAAGGATGTTGTTAATGAACAAAATTAACAAATATAAGAAATAATATTATACTATAATAATAATATACCTATGTATAATTTTATTTTTATTCCTTTTAAAATGATAAATGAAATGGAAGTAGCGTGCATGCGTACGTACGGATTATCGTCTCCACAAATGCGATGAGATTCATTTCCCCATCATATCCATTAAAGACAAATTATTTTCTGATGAATAAAAAGTAATGTTTATGGACTTGATATCATTCTGGATATGAGTAAGATACAACCTATTCATAACAAACACATCTTATGTAACAAAGCATATAAATGAAAACAAATCAGTTAACACCCGAAACGACGATAATACTAAAATATTATTAACAATAAAAAATTAAAAGATCATATATGATATCATATTTATGAATATGATTCATGTATAATTTAATAACAATGATTTAACTATTATATATGAAGATAACATACACACTATCATGGAAAGTACAATGTAAGGGGTTTTCATATCACTTCGTATTCCCGTGATATTCATGCCATATTGCCACTATTACCATGTGTGGTGTATGTATGTCCCATAATCATATTATCTGTGTAATAAAATTCAATATATGTGTATTTACATACTCATTGTATGATACATCTTTCATGGGGTGTATGTTTCGTAAGTTACCAAATTGGTAAGTGTTAATTTCACAATCTCATTATTATCTGAGGTTCTTTTTACATATGTATCTAATGGGACATATTAATTATCCATGTCCATGTTTTATGAAAGTGTTTTAAAAGGTATTATATTAAAGGAATTTTTAGTAAAACATCATCTCAAATGATCTAAATATTTATTCTTCTAAATCATTCTCATTTATATCCATGACTTCAAAATGGTTCTTAAGGATTTACTTATTTGGACATGAATGTTTTTAAATTGTTAATTCCTTTAATAAGATTCAAAGTGGTATGGGATAGTTTGATTCAAAAAAGTATTTAAGTGACTTTTTTCCAAATTGTGTGACTCTTTCATTTTTTCATGAAAAGGGGTATTTCTCTCAAAGAGTTTTATAAATCAATTTCACCAATGTCAAAATCCTTTAATGGAATTTAAACTTGTTTTTAAGTTGATTTATCATGATACAAATCTTCCATATTGTGTTGATTGTTCTGTGATATGTTTGACTATGGATGTTTTATTTTTATACCATTCATGGTTTATGGGTAATGTATTGACATTTCATATGTTAGTTTTAATATGAATGTTTATGTTATGTTTAGACCTTTTCATATGAGGAATTCATTAGACTTTGTAAGTGACGGGTGGAGCCTGCTATAGCTCCTCGATGCATCGGTAGGTCTCATGAGACAAACTAGTGTCTTGGCACGAGGCCTTGAGAAAATCATATTTGTAGTCTTGGAACAAGGCCTTGGCTAAATGGTTATGATAGTCTGGCATTATGCATTCCATCGTCATGAAAGTGGTTATATATATTGCATGTGATTATTCGACTAATATAATATCCATGTGAATCAGAAAATGGAATTATTAAATTTTATCGTTGACATATTATGTTGATAAGTTTAAAAGGAATTTTTTAGTTATACATTGTCTTAAATGTTTATTCTTATTTTTGAATGTTTACGCTATGTTATTATACTTACTAAGCCTATGAGCTCACCCTTTTCTATGTTTTATTTTTCCCAGGATTCCAAGAAGTGTATTTTTATTGATATGGAGGGTTAAGATAAGGTAATAATGGCATTCACAATGGACTATTTATGTTGTGTTTTTTGTTTGAAATTGTAATGTAATGTTGATGTATGTCATCTATTTTCCACGACTGCTAAATCGATCGGTCCTTCGGGACATGATTACTATTAATAAATCCAATTTATTAAACTAAAGCACTGACTCTGGGTAACTGGGGTCGGGGTGTTACAGCTCCTAACTATGATCCATGGTCGATGCACCACCACAACACCCAAGCATCCCCAAGAACCACTAGAAGGTAATATTGGTTCTCGATGCTGATTTCATTCTTATAGATTGATGTTGAAAGGTATATATTGGTTCTTGATTACCATATTTGTGCATTTCTGAGACCTATGTAACAACTGTGTCCTGGTCACAGCACAACCACCCCACCTATACGTTGTCGTCAGGTCCTGACCCACTAGTTACTACCAGTTGCGATGCAGACACGTGGTCCCCATGTAGGGGCCCACCCATGTGCCCGAATGGGTCATCTGACTAATGAAAGTCACCACATGCCAACACATGTCCATTCCATTATGCATTGTCCCCACTCGCACACACCCTGGGAAACATCCCAGAATAACACCCATCTTGATCATTAATCCATTCCAAGCACACTTAACTATGGAGTTCTAATTCAGCTTGCTCCTGAAAAGCAATGTGCACCTTGTTGACATGAGTCATATCATTTTATTCATTTAACCCTATATCATTCCGGGGTGATAGAATAAAAATGGTGGATGAAAATATCCAAATTAATGGAAACACTCTATATTATTGAAACTCTCTATTTTATGGAAACACTGTATTTTATGCTACTCTCAATTTTCTAGAAAATCTCTATTTTATGGAAAATCTCTATTTTAATACACACCAAATTAAAAAAACGTCTGTAAATGGGTTATGTACCCAAAACAAGGGTTACTATTGAATGGGTGATGGATTTTAATTTCTTAATGTACATACAAATAAAAAATTATGATTTTTGTTTCATGCCACAAAAATGTATTATTGTATATTTAAAATATATATCATTTTTCATATAATGTGTACTATAATTGACCATCATGATAGGGGTATGAAGGTTTATCTACATGAGGATTATTTTAACCACTCAATTATTAATTCAATAAATAAAATTTATTAATTGACAAGAATAACACATATATATTCATATTATCTATTAAATATAAGAATGTTCCTTACAATATGAATCCTTTTTAAGACTGATACATTACCTCTATGACTATTTATTTATTTTTTTGTGAATATATTTGTGGTTGATATGATATTAATTTCACAATATAATCCATGAGATGATTCTCCTTACGAATTGATTGAAATCCACTATGATCAGTTCAATTGAACATGAATAAAATTTTTTTTCTGAAATAATCAATTAAAATGTTATCTACTAGGGTAATTTAATATTAAAGAAATATTATATTATTATTTTTTAAATAATGAATCTATATAATAATTTTACAGTAATCTCTTCCAAAATTATTGACATAAGTGTGGGCACTACAATTTCCCTTGTGTCTGCATCCATCTAATTGTGAATTAGAGTGTTGATCAAGATGTAACTAATAAATATGGAATTTTGGTTAGTATGATTGTCACATGAATTCAATCAAATATTTAAATTGGATCCTCTATGCACCACATTTAATTATTTTTAACCACTCCATTCTACAATGCTTATAATTTTTTTTGGAACATATGTGGTAACATATTACTATTTACTCTCCTTCAACAACATTAATATATAGTTACATTATATTTGTATCATTGGAATGTACAGAAAAATATTTTTAATCAATAATGGAAGAACTGTCATGTTGAAACCCCCATTTTTCATTTGGATTACGAGCTTCAACATGTACTGAAACTTGTTGTTCTCTACATTGGGTGCATCCTCATGTTGAAAAACATGTTTCTTAACAAGATTCGGTGTATTTGAATATTCATAATCAATTTTATACACCAATTTTATCATTTAATATATATTACATAAATGTAGTTGTGAATATATAATAATATGAGGTAACACAGTATATATTAATAAAATGACTAGATTGTTAAAATCCTTTTTTCTAATAAATGTTAAATTTAAATGACCACTTTGTTGAGAATCTGAAACACATAATTTTGGCCTATTATGACATACAACACCACATCTAAATTTGGGTTTTCATAAAATGATTTTGAAATACCAATGTAGAGTAATACTTCATTGAATTGAAATATGACCATTATGTTGAATGGGTTGATAACAGAAAAATTAACCACATTCTACATGTAGGATATGAAAAAAGAAATTAAAAGAAGTGATTTCGTTGAGAATATTTAATCTATGTACACTTATTTGTTGAAACCTACAATATAAAATCGGAATAAATTGTGTTTAATTATAGACTTTTATATCAACCAACATTCACTAAAATCTCATAACATAAAATCATTTATAATCCAACACCTATCTTTTTCTGAAGATAAAATGTCTAAAATATTTACCTATATTTAATATTATTCCTTTGTTCCAAATACATGTATTTCTTCATCCATAATTGTAACTCAAATCTTTTTATAGAAATTTATTTATTATCATTCTTTTTATAGAATGTTTTATCAATAATAACATAACCATTATTTGACAATATATGCACACATGGACATCTGACTCGACATCAATGTCATTAAAAACTTGAATTAATATTTTAATAAGACAAAATTAATAATTTGTTCTCCAAAAAATCCATTAAATTATCGATTATGTGTATTTTATATCATTCATTCATTAATTGATTGATTCAAATTTAATTGAATTACATTTTCAGATTTTACATATTTTTAATAGTCTAATCTAGAATTAAAAAATTACGGTGTACCTAATCTTATTTTGTAATAATAATTATGACACAATTTAAATTGAAAATTAATTTCCCCTAAAGATTACAAGTTATATGATATTTTTCATGACTAATTAATTCCACATCAGACTTATAGTTGTTATAAAATTCTACAATTTCAACCTTAATATATCTTGATGCAATACAACAATATAGGATACATCAATATATAATATAACCATACATAATCTTTGTATTATTTTAAAAGGGATACATCTGTATATAAATTTTATGACTACATATTCAAATTTCTCTAACCACATGAACCATATACTAAACAGTTATATCAAAAAATGAATGTGGAATGAACATTTCAAATTTAGATAATATGACAACAGCTTCCTTTTCCATGGATGGAAATTTCAAAATCTGTATATGTTTTTTTCCTTTTATATTGAATAAAAAAATTTACTGATTAATATATTATTGAATTTCATAGGATTGATTACATAAATATCTACATTCCTTTGAACATGAATAAAAACATGAACGTCATTTTTTTGGCCCATTAACATTAAATTAGTCCTTTGAAATGATATTATTAATATTTTATGAATACTTATATAGATAATTTACATCATTCACTATCTTGAAAAAATAATTCCTCTCTTATATGGAATGATTATATGAATATGGATGAAGTTAACATATCATTCACACTTCACTAGCACCAAATTTTCTTGTATCCCCATTTCATTCATTTCAAACCAAGGCTAAAAGTCATCCTTAAATTTTATGAGTGAATTTATTATTTTCTTTCAAATGGAACTATCTCATAAATCATTTTCCACAGTCATGAAATCATGAAAATGTATACTGTACAAAAAATTAAATTAAGGAATTTAAGAAAATGATACCATTTTCCAACTGTAAATTTCAAGGATTTTAAAAGATGGTTTACCAAAGGAAATCAACATATATTATAAATTTTCGAAAGAAATATCACCTATTAATGGAAATGTTTCTTTACCATGTTTTGAACTTCCATAGAATGATATCATCTAATATTTGTTTTGTCCTAAGGGTAGAAATAAATGATGACCTATAATCATTGTCTTTATTGAATATTTTGACCTAACTAATTGTCTACCTGGTTAAAAAATGTAACATCCTTGAATTCCATTAAATCAATATTGTAATATATAACCTTATGTAGGAAATATATTAATCATCCAATAAAACATATATTATAAAATGATATATTCATTTTAGAAAGAATCATAAAAAAAAACAACAAATTCCCACACTAATTTCCAATATTCATCCAATGGATCCAAATAAATATCAATATTGATTCCCAATTGATATTTACATTAATACTAATATAAAAAATGTTGTAGTTTTACATAATTCATAAACATTGTACAATGAAATAATTTCCCAAATAAATATCCAAATAATTTTAGAACAATTTGAAAACCAAACGGATTCAAACTGTCAATAGATAGCATAAATTCTGATTTCATGAAACACTTATTAATTTAGGATACTCGTGATCAATATTATTTTACTAGATACAGTATATTGGGTGTAAATTTTTTCCATATTTGATTATTTTAAATACATCCCATGAAAATTTTATTCCAGTATCCTCACCACTTTATATGTTCCTAAACCATGGATTTATTGAAATGAACCAAAAAAATAAAATTAATTGATTCATTATTCTTGTATCAAGATAAACCGTACATTGGGAATATTTTTTCTGATATACAGTTTTTTTTAAAATAGAATACAATCATTTAGACTTTCATGTGTTATTTCTTTGATCAAATACATTAGACATTGATTTTGTTTAGTGTTATATGTTTGGTGAGGATGTTTATCATATTCTATTATCATATCATTAAATAGAGAATGTATTTCAGTAATGATGGTGTCAATGCATACTTTAATGAACTTTTACACTATATAGATTCATTATGGTATACAATGATTAATATTTCGTACAACCAGTATACATTTTTTCTTTGCAAATCACGTTAACATCACAAATGTTTTTGGTTGATCATGATATTAATCACCAATTTTAATTTTCGTTTCCTCAATACAATATTCACCATAATCACAACTATAATAATATATTCTATATGTTCCTTATCCTTTTTCAAACATGTAATTGAATCAAATTATCAATAAAACATCAAGTTATCTCTATTAGTAGGTATATTAAATTTTTACCTATGTTTAATATCACATTTATAAATATGATCACTTCCTTTATATATCATGTATTCTTCTAAAAGATCTCGAATATTTTTTATTTAATAATAAAAATTTAATCATATATAAATTATTTTATAACGGTTACATTTATGATATTCTTCAAATTTTATGAACCCCATCTTCATAGTCCTTTTTTATTTTATTATCATCCAGCATTTTTTGATTCATTAAAATTCTATTTGATTCGATAATATTAATATATAATAAGATAAATAGAAACAAATATTGTATAAACTTTTAAATCTTAACGGTTATTCTTAAGAAATTATTTGTGCTACATAAGAGTGTTTTTCATTGATAATAAGGGATAAATGAAGTGTATTGATATTTATTTGTAGTGTTAGAAATTATTAAAAAAGGGTAAGGTTTGATGATTATAATAGTAGAAATGATATAATTAAATTTTCATCAATTGAAGAATAAGGATTTTGAGGAAGGGATATGTATACATTCTAGGTGGGAGTATCAAAATAGGGAGGAGTTGATGTTCATAAATTTCATCACTCTGTAAATGGCAGTCCAAGTGGTGTTTCTCTGTTAGGATACTAAGGAGATGATGTTCATCTTATATCATATAATGAAAAATTAATTAGGGTCTAAACACCCATCTGTGACAACCATACAATTAATGAGTGTCCAGAAATCAGATGGGTATAATGAATAAAATTGTTGGTTTATTTCAATGGGATGAACTGATAATGATAACATAAAAAGGTCAAAATGATGTCTTAAAAAATCTAATGCAGACGAGAATTAATTCAATGGGTCCAAGGGAATGAACTCATTAAAATGAAAGGCTCACATATAAATTGGACCGAATGACGGGATGAATGTGGAAGGATTATTCAATGGGGTATGCAAGGTGAAGTAACTACTAAGAGTGAAAATTTATAGACTCTATTAGATTAGGCAATGTAATATAGGTTATTATAATCCCATATTTGTAACTTTTAATAAAATTAAACAACATTTGTACACATTAAATTTTTGGGCAGAGGACATTTTTTCTAATGTTAAAGGGTATGCTAAAATTTCATTTCTAATATTATAATGAAAAAAATTGGAAACAAATGAAATTTTAAAAATGGAATGTAGATTCGAAATTAATAGTGATTTCAAAAAATATGGATCTCTTCAAACAAATCAAAATTCTCTCTAGATATACCAAAATAGGAAATCAAATGAGCGACCCTAATACCATGTCTTTTAATAAAATATCATTAACATTTTAATACAGTGATAAACTATTGTAAAAACTTATAAACTATTGGACTATAACCATTGGTATATTCCCCATACCATTGTTATTGTTTATACTAATGGTTTGGGTGAATGTTGGATTGTCAGTCATTAGTATAGACCTACAACAATTGTTTTGGGAATCTATTAGTATAGGTGGGCTATATGTAAAATTATGAAACCATTGGAATATGTAATATGAAATACCTATACCAATAGATTTGAAAACTGGTTGTATATGTAATTCAATAAAACTATTTTTTAGATTTTATCCATGCTCCTCCAATTTAAATTTCAAACAACTAATCACTAAGCTACAATGTTTTTTAAACGAATATTATGATAATTATTTTAATATATGATTAGGTTTATGTTTTGTATTAAATGTAATTTTATAATAGAATTCATTAAAAATATGAATACATTTAAAAACTTTTCAAAAAACCATAGTTATGGGCCGATACCAATGGGTTTGGAAATCATTGTATAGGTATTTTAAATTTTCGGCCTTTATTAAAGGTTTTGGAAATGAATTAGTATAGGTTCATTAAATGTATGTTATACCGATTGTTTTAACCAAACCATTGGAATAACCATCACATATACCATTTTTTTGGAAAAACTGTCATGATGGTGTCATTTTATAAATTATATGCCAATAAATTTTATAATACCTTTTGTAAAAAATTAACTATTCCAATGGTATTTTTGAAACCATTGGTATAGTGTTATATGATGGATTTCATAGTAATGACATGATATTGAATGTAAGAATTGTTGAACAATTAACACATAAGGACTATGATTGTATATCCATTCATTAACAAAAGTTACTTCCCATATCGGAAAAAATTTCCAACCAATAGCTGCATAAGTTGGGATTATGGAACTAGAAATAAAATTGTTCCCAAAAAGTAGATATCCAATAACACTGGAAAAATAATTTTTATATGTTTATTCCATGGAACCTATACGAACATATTCTACAAAACAGTTGGTATATGTCCATTGGTATAGCTCCAATTTTTGTTATTATTTAAAATGGATTGAACCTTTATAAACAGTAGGTTGAAGGACTATAGGCCACACTATGATGCATTAATATCCTTAATAATGATAGTACAGTCTAATTCTATGATGAAATTTTTCCATTATTTATCAATGAATACCATCAATATAGTGAATAATTAGTGGTCTTAACCCATTGGTGTATCCCAAAAATGATGGATAGATAATTTGTATGTTATGATAACGCAACCCATATGATCACGTACTTCAAGAACCATTACAATAGAACCTATTTCACAGATATCTGCAGCAATATTTATTTTATAAATATTGGATCATGGGAGATCCACTTATAGAATAGAGAATATGAGATGTGGTCATCAATATGATTCTCATTACACATCCAAATCTCCTTCCATCAAATAGACTGCAAGATCCAAAAGGATTCAGACATTAAATTCTTGTTAAAAATAAGGAAATATCACGTCACCCATATAATCCATGATAAGGTAATGTGGGAGTGCACTTTATCAGTTCATATTGAAGCAGTTAGATTCAATAATAGAGACACAAAACCATTCACTATCTCCAAAATCCTATCTTCATTTGGTTTCAATGATTTTCATTTGTTTCTATCACCTTGATGGTAGAAAATTGAATGTATAGGATTTTCAACTTCACTTATGTTTAAGAGTATCCATTTATCCTGTATTATATGTATTACCAACATTAACTAATTTAAATGGAGTATTCCGATGAAATAATTCCACTAAAATGTTCTAACCATGGGAAAGACCACTTGGTGACATTTGCCTTACTAGTAGTCATTATTTTTCTATTATCTGTATTCTATGGGCTAACCTGTACTAATAATTCTCCACATATAATCCCAAAAATTCATTATTAAAACACAATTTTTCTTTTTTCCAAATCATTAGATCACGGAATACTCAGAATAACACTGTAATCCCATTTCATGAACCATAAATCCTATTAATCAAAATAGAATCTATTATTAGCATCATTCAAAGGGGAAAAAATAGTGGCATCCTCCCAATCATAAATGTTTCGGGATGTGTCTATCCTCCGACATTTAAAAAAATACATGGGATGCTCCAGATCCGTCCATTTCCTACATCTTCGATATTCTATAGTTTTCCAATTCGTATAAGAACAACCAATCCACATAAGAATCTCTTTAAAAATATAGGTCGGGGGATACAGACTATGTCACAAAATCCCATAAGGGGTAATATTTGGATTCAATAATTTGAGTTCATTGGTATCTATTTATATGAATTTGGTGTTGACCTTTCATTTCTAAAATATAAATGTTGATCGTGCGCATTTATTGATAGACAATACCACCACATGGTTTAGGGATTCAATGAATATCCCATGCCAATTCCTGAACTATTCCCCCATCATTTATACCCCTCCATAACAGAGAAAGGAGATAGTGAATTTGATCTATAAAAATGTATGTATTATTATATATACATATTAATAATTGGAACGGACTGAGCTACATACAATATATGTGCTTCTTTCTCTACTATTGAATCCTTATTAAACTTCCATCACTAAATTTTCTTCAAATTTTCTCATGATGCTCGAATGAAACACTCTTTTATTTTATACAAATATAGCTATCCAAATATATTTATTATGTTTATCAAGGATCTGTATACATCATGTTTGGAAAAATATCATCCTTTTGGTAATCAGTCATGCATGAGCTAATGGACAAATTTTTTTTGGATAAATTAACCGATAATATGGATGGTTTATCATATATTTTCATAAGTTGTAAAATTGATATTCATCATTAAAAGGATTGAATTGAAAAAAAGAAATCTACCATTGGAAAATAAGAGGTGAGATGTATGTGGAATTCATCGGTATACATTCCCACCTGAATTATAAGGCCCCAGCCTTAAACATTACTAATCTTGAGTTATTACAAGATTACACATTGAGGATCTTTTCAGGTTTAGAGTTTTAGAGAATTAGATCATGAAACTTGCATTACATTCCACATTTAAACAAATTGGTTACATAAAAGAAAATATTCATTCTTCCCATCAACGGAAACATATTTAAAATAAAACACAGATTCTTTCTTGACACATCCTTGACACTATCATCAAATCATGTACCTTTCCCTTGACCTGTGAAAAACATTTCAAAAACTTTGGATGAGCATAAAAAGCTCAGTAAGGGTTATAAATATTTGGAAAGGAAACATGAGTTCATATATACATAAGAATGAAATCATACTTTACCCATAAAACATAGGCACTTTAACATACCTCATCAAACAATGAATAAATCATAGAAATCATAAGCCATAAAGGTAACCTGAGGCATTCAAAACATTCTTACATAGGGAGTAACACTCTTGGTTATATTTTGGAATACCCATCACAGTATATTCCCTAAATCTCTTTGGAGAAACCTTAACGTTTCACTCCTTCGCGTTACCCAATGCATTGGAGAGCTATCTCGGGCTCACCCGCCCATAGTTTATCACGGAACCACCCGTTTTCATAACAATACCCAAGAACCATAACATAAATGTATCAAATAAAACATGCATAAAGGAAATATAACATTTCCACTTTTCAATCACAATATAAAATTTTAGGATATTGAAATAATGAATCCATTAAAAAAACCATTTTCAAAACCATTTAAAACATTTAATAAAGAGATTTTTGAATCAAAGTGTCCCATACCACCTTGAAGATTTTAACATTTTAAACCATTAATATCCATATAAATAAATCCTTAAAACCATTTTGAAAACATGGATATTAATAAGATCAAATAATTAAAACATTTAAAGTGATATTTTGGTTAAAGGGGTTTTACAAAAATTAGTGACACGTGAATACAATAATTGAGGAATAAGATTTAATCAGAACATTATAATATCATGAGAATAAATGGATTCATGATATAATATTCCAAAGGACAGTATATACACCATTTATGAGTGAATTGGTGTATAACAACAATGAAGTCTCAATAGAGATGTAAAATGTGATGAAATCCCTTATAAAGAAGGTATCCGTAAATTAAGGATAAATCAATCTCATAATTATGTGTGACAAATATAAATACACCCAATATTATTGGATATTAAGTGTAAAACAATAAAAGGTCATTCAGACATATTCAAAGGATGACATATTCAATAAATACATGTTGAACCCAATGAAATCGAAATTGGGTTAAAAAGTTCCCTTGGTAAAATTCGACAACCTAACAGCGTCACTTCAAAATTCATAAAATCAGTTGATGAGAGAGTGAATGGTATCTCATCACTTGTACATAAAATTTACATCAATAAGGATATAGAAGAACATATCCCAACATAATAAGATGTAAATTAAAAGACATAACAAAAGAAGTCTTTTAAAAAGAGAAGGGTGAAAGGTTCCCTTACCGACATGGGTATCTTTTGAAACATACGCCCCGTGAAAGAAGGACAATAAAACATTGATGTAAATACTCATAAAGAAAGTATGTTACACAATGAGTAAAATAATGGGCAGTAAATACACCACTCAAAGGAAATTGTGGAAAATGTAGCATAAATCTCACGGGAATAAAAGTGAGATGAAAAATCCCTTACGAAAACTCGGCAGTCTAACGACGCCACTTAAAACATCCAAAAATGGATTGATGAGATCAAATAGGGTCTCTCATCATATTAACATAAAGTTTACAGAAAGAGGAATATAAAATAACATCCCCCAACATAACCAAGAGGATCTTAAAAGAAGTGACATAAAGGAGAGGACTTAAAAAGAAAAAGAGAGGTTAGATCTCTTTCGAAAATTCGGCAGGCTAACAGCGCCACTCAAAACATCCAAAATGGATTGATTAGAGGAAATAGGGTCTCCCATCATATGAACATAATGAGTACAGTAGGATTAATATAAAAGAACATCCCAATCATAAGAAAGATGAGCTTAAAAGGAATGACATAAAAGAGTGTACTTAAAAAGAAAGAGAGGTGTAGGATCCCTTACCTCGGGTCCGACTTGACTCGATCGTTCTTTAACGTCCTGAATAATAAACTTGAGTTAATTTAAACTTTATTAATAACCATTTTCTATTTCATTATTCCTTTTATATCACTTATTTCGATGTTATAAACATTATGAAATCATTTAAGTTAATAATGTTTGTTTTGTCGATATTTGGTTCTTAAGTCGAAAGTGGACTTCTAACAATTACATGTTGTTCGTGTGTTCAAATGTTCATTATATCTAGAATTATATTCATGATTTGGATATCATATATATCATATATATCAAGAATATACATGTATTTATAATATTACATAATCATTTAGAGGTAAGAAATTAAATGCACCGTTCATTGAGACGGTAAGCCGTACGTACGCATGAACGCTACTTTCATTTCTTTGTCATATTAATGGAATTAAAACTAAATTAGAGGTATGTATATTTTAATTCCAAAATTATATCCATCATTTATATGTATCATTAATCATATATATCCATTATATACATGTACTTATAATAGTACATTACATTTGGGGATAAGAAATGAAATGCACCGTTCATGGAGACGGTAAGTCGTACGTACGCATGAACGCTACTTTCAATTCTATCTCATACTTTAATGGAAATAAATAATAATGATATATAGGTATATTATAATTACAGTATAACATCATATATAATAACTTTAAATCCATCCTTTATATGTCCCACATATGGCATTAACGAATCACATCACTTTGAGGGGGCAGTAGTCCGCACTTCCTTAAATTAAGATATCGTGTTTACCCATAATGGAAACCATAAAGGTATTCCCAAAATGGAAAATAAATAAGCTTAAGGAAAACATAAACATATTATATATCATATATAAATATAGTGTCATCTTAATGGCAACCTTTGAAGGTGTTAGAAGAATGATGAATAATCATTGTTTTGGGAGGCAGAAATTCGCCATCCACAGAAACAGTATGTTCATTAACCATTAGATGTAGGTGTGTGAAAGTGTAGCTTGAATAATTATTATAACAAAATACTAGTATATTTAAGATACTGGAGTTGTTACAAAAGAAATGAATAAAAAGAGTTTAGGGGGTTGGAGAGGAAAAATAAAACAAAAGGACTCAAGTTAACACATTAACATAAAATCGGGTAACTCCCTTTGGTTTGAGCTCAAAGGCTTCCTTGGGAATACTTATGCCCAAAGTGAGGCTTCCAGGAGTAAGAGAGGGAAGTGGGGAGACAAAATGGGCAGAGGTTGGCCGAGCCAAAGGCTTTGGGAGTGTGGGTAAGGAGGTAGAGTTGGGGGCCTTTTATAAGAGGAGAGGAGGGGCACTCTTGGAAAGTAAGCAAATGATACTTTATTTGAAAATGGTATTCGGATTCAGGAGGTCCCACATTGATGTTTTTCGAGTATAAGGTGATAAGGGTTCTAAATCCACTCATCCAATAGGTTTTTTACATGTTTAGGTCTTAGATATTACATTATCTTTCCATTTTATTTAAATCGTTAAATAATGAGGTCATCACAGCATCATCATGATGTCATAAATAATTTAATTTAGATAATGTCTAAAAATTATAAAAAAAATACTATGATGTAGGAAATCTTTTTAGATTTCCAATAAATACATATAGTCAAAAATATAATTTTTATAACCCCATGTAAAAATTGTTTTAGTAAAACATTTCATGTTTGTCTCATTTTTACTTTAACTTTACATAAAAAGATATTATTGTCATTTTCCAACCAATGTGGCTTCATGGGGTCCTCAAGTTGACCCATGGGTTGTCTTGGTCGGCCATGACACATCCAATGAGTTTAGGACATGTGTCAAGTTCATTTCATGTTATTAAAACATTATTTTTACCTTAAACTACACTAATTACCTCTAATCGAGAATAAAAACTTAATAAGTTACTATTCACCAAAAAAATTATTTTTAACCCATTGAACCACATTTTACTTCTTAATGACAACCATGTATGTCGGATTTTTTAAATTCAAAACAAAAAGATGGAAAAATTTCATTTAAACGGAAAAATCAGTTTTTATAAGTACCACTTAGTGGTTTCACTATTCATCAAAAATTGAAGTTTTTCAGAAAAATTCCAAAAATTCACCCTAAGCTATATATGATATTCTGAATTCAAAAATGAAGTCTATTTTACAAAATTAAAAACATATAATTCATATTAATTAATTTAATAATTAATTCCCACTGTCAGAGCAAATAGCGTGTTTTTATGAAACAATAAGTATCAAATGATTGACATCAGTTTAAGTCTGATTTCAAAGTGAAATTAATTCCAACAACCACTATTGGATTTAATGGTAAAAATATATTATAATTTTACTTTAAAACCAATTAAAAAGATAATCTAATAATATAAATAAATTAGATCAAAAATATGTTTTGAATTAAAATACAACATTTTACACTATTCATTAAAAACGAACTTTATCGGAAAGATACCGAAAATTTACACAAAGTAAATTTTGATGTCCCGATTCTAAAGAAGAGTTTTATTTGGTCCAAATATAATTTATAAGAGTGAAAAAAACTATATTTAATGACGGTTCTCCATCAAAAGGCGATAAGTGAACCTTTAGTGAAAACTAGGGCATATACGCCTAAAATTGAATTCTTTCCATATTTTAAGCCTTTATCCTTTATTGGATAAATGTAAAAACATTTAAAAATATATATAATAATATTTTAGTTATTTCTATCAATTCCCGCCAATACAACAGCTACATGTTAACTACCATTTAAAATAATATTATTTTATTATTACTGTGCAACGTAAGATTCCCAAGAAACTCGTTGTTGCGTGTTGGGTACTCCATCGAGCATAGAAACCCCTTTAAAGTCATATTAATATTTTATTCACAAATATGGATAAATATGAAAATGTCATATTCTTTATTTACCTGGGGTGTTACATCCTTCCCCCCTTTTGGGAATTGCATCCTCGCAATTTTAAAATTGGGCTTGGAAACATCCTTGAATGTCCCACATCGGAAGAAGAGTCGGTAAAACAATCACTTTAAAATAATGAAAGATAAGTACAAAGGTCACCCGAGTTAACCCATACTTGGATTCCAAGTATGAAAACATGGACATGGAGGAGAAAACATAGGGTCATGTTTTGATGAAGAGTGATATAAAACATGTTTAGGAAAAAGTTAACCATGAGAAAATCACATACATGTTATGGGTTAAACGGTATTTGATTCCCCATTAGGAAAAGTTAATAAACAACATTTTTGTTTTAAGATACTTTTTATTGGGGAATTTATTCATAAGGAAACATAATCACTTATCATGTTGAATTTCAACTTTTATTATATTCCTTACACAAACTCATATTTTCTCCAAAAGGCAAGTATTTAGGAAGACTTGTTCACATTAAGAGTACTATAATCAACTTTTAGAGAATCACCTAATCCACAAAAGAGAACTATATAATTCCCATGTCTTTAGACTTTATCCAAAACCAAAACCAAAAAGGCTAGTACAAGATCATATAATCCAGAAAAAGATATCCCTTTATAAAAATAAAATCTATTCTTAACCTCCAAAATTTGTCCAACAAAACCCAAAGTTCAACGGGGACCATTAGATAAACAATTTGTCCATAAAATTCTTCAAATTAAACCAATATAAGATTGAATCCCAAATATTTGAAGGATTTAGTCACATAGTCTTCCAAGTTAAATCGTAACATTTATCTCCAAACAACATCAGTTGCTCCTAAAGTCTCATATTGAAAAGTAATTAACCTAATCACATATCCTCCATGATAGGTTAATCATTTTCATAAATAACCCAAAATCAATTTACTCTTAATTCATAAAATCATATAACTAAAACAATCAGTCAAACTAACCAGGGACATCACGTAGTCCAGTTGTAGGCGATAAATACCAATCGTACTTTGGTTGTGCGTTCGATTCCCAAAGCTTTGTCTGATGCGACGGGTTGTCACATGGTCTATGTGTTTTCCTTTTTCCAAAACTGTATAATTCTCAAAAAAATTCCCAAAACGAGATAAAATCTTCAAAAATAAACATAACATATTTTAACCTCAAGTTTATCTCATGCCTTTCATTTTCCATCATAACATATAATAACCCATAATTACCTCAAAAGTAAGGATCTTATAAACTCTAATGGTTACCTTTATACTTATTACCTGAACTTCCACATCGATTGGTCATCTCATACATGATGCATTAATGATCATACCACAGTTCAAGTGGTTGATCATGACTCCTTGATAGTTGGTTTAGAACAACAATGAGTTTCCTCAATGAATCCCCCATTTTATCTAGTATCTTAATCATAGAACCACCACTGTTTCCTTCAAACTTGTTGTCTCTTTGGTGCCTGCTAGATCCATCCATTCACTAAAAACAGAAATTTCAGTGTGAGTATATCAACAAAACCATCATGTACTAATGAGGAAGGTAAACACCAAGATATACTTACTCATTCACTTTATCTAAAACTAGGACTATTTATGAAATCCTAACCATTATGGTAATGTCACTTATGGTTAAAGAATACCCTAACCTCTAAAGTTATCTAAACCGACCTCTGATACCAACTATAAGGCCCCAGCCTTAAACCTTACTTAATCTTGAGTTATTACAAGATTACACATTGAGGATCTTTTCAGGTTTAGAGTTTTAGAGAATTAGATCATGAAACTTACATTACATTCCACATTTAATCAAAGTGGTTACATAAAAGAAAATATTCATTCTTCCCATCAACGGAATCATATTAAAAATTAAACACAAGATTATTTCTTGACACATCCTTGACATTATCATCACATCATGTACCTTTCCCTTGACCTGTGAAAAATATTTCAAAAACTTGGGATGAGCATAAAAAGCTCAGTAAGGGTTATAAAAATATGGAAAGGAAACATGAGTTCATATATACATAAGAATTAAGTCATACTTTACCCATAAAACATAGGCACTTTAACATACCTCATCAAACCATGAATAAATTATAGAAATCATAAGACATAAAGGTAACCTGAGGCATTCATAACATTCTTACATAGGGAGTGACCCTCTTGGTTACGTTTTGGAATACCAATCACAGTATATTCCCTAAATCTCTTCGGAGAAACCTTAACATTTCACTCCTTCGTGTTACCCAATGCATTGGAGAGCTATATCGGGCTCACCCGCCCTTAGTTTATCACGGAACCACCCGTTTTCATAACAATGCCCAAGAACCATAACATAAATGTATCACATAAAACAAGCATAAAGGAAATATAACATTTCCACTTTTCAATCACAATATAACATTTTAGGATATTGAAATAATGAATCCATTAAAAACACATTCTCAAAACCATTTAAAACATTTAATAAAGAGATTTTTGAATCAAAGTGTCCCATACCACCTTGAATTTTTTAACATTTTAAACCATTAATATCCATATAAATAAATCCTTATAACCATTTTGAAAACATGGATATTAATAATAACAAATAATTAAAACATTTAAAGTGATATTTTGGTTAAAGGGGTTTTACCAAAATTAGTGACACTTGAATACAATAATTGAGGAATAACATATAATCAGAACTTTATAATATCATGAGAATAAATGGAATCATGATATAATATTCCAAAGGACAGTATATACACCATATATGAGTGAATTTGTGCATAACAACAATAAAGTCTCAATAGAGATGTAAAATGTGATGAAATCCCTTATAAAGAAGGTATCCTTAAATTAAGGATAAATCAATCTCAAAATTATGTGTGACAAATATAAATACACCCAATATAATTGGATATTAAGTTTAAAACAATAAAAGGTCATTCACACATATTCAAAGGATGACATATTCAATAAATACATGTTGAACCCAAAGAAATCGAAATTGGGTTAAAAAGTTCCCTTGGTAAAATTCGACAGCCTAACGGCGTCACTTCAAAATTCAGAAAATCAGTTGATGAGAGAGTGAATGGTATCTCATCACATGGACATAAAATTTACATCAATAAGGATATATAAGAACATATACCAAAATAATAAAATGTAAATTAAAAGACATAACAAAAGAAGTCTTTTAAAAAGAGGAGGGTGAAAGGTTCCCTTACCGACATGGGTATCTTTCGAAACATACGCCCCGTGAAACAAGGACAATAAAACATTGATGTAAATACTCATAAAATAATGTATATTAAACAATGAGTAAAATAATGGTCAGTACATACACCACTCAACTAAAATTGTGGAAAATGTAGCATAAATCTCACAGGAATAAAAGTGAGATGAAAAATCCCTTACAAAAACTCGGCAGCCTAACGACGCCACTTAAAACTTCCAAAAATGGATTGATGAGATCAAATAGGGTCTATCATCGTATTAAAATAAGGTTTACAGAATGAGGAATATAAAATAACATCCCCCAACATAACAAATAGGATCATAAAGAAGTGACATAAAGGAGAGGACTTAAAAAGAAAAGGAGAGGTTAGATCTCTTACGAAAATTAGGCAGCCTAACGGCGCCACTCAAAACTTCCAAAATGGATTGATGAGAGGAAAAAGGGTCACCCATAATATGAACATAACAATTAAAGTAGGATTAATATAAAAGAACATCCCAATCATAAGAAATATGAGCTTAAAAAGGAATGACATAAAAGAGTGTACTTAAAAAGAAAGAGAGGTGTAGGATCCCTTACCTCGGGTCCGACTTGACTCGACCGTTCTTTAACGTCCTGAATAATAAACATGAGTTAATTTAAACTTTATTAAGAAAATTTTTCTTGTTCATTATTCATTTTAGATTACTTATTTCCATGTTATAAATATTATGTAATCATTTAAGTTAATAATTTTTGTGTTGTCGATATTTGGTTCTTAAGTCGAAAGTGGACTTCTTACAATTACATGTTGTTTGTGTGGTCAAATGTTCATTATATCCAGAATTATATTCATGATTTGGATATCATATATATAATATATATCAAGAATATACATGTATTTATAGTATTACATAATCATTTAGAGGTAAGAAATGAAATTCACCGTTCATGGAGACGGTAAGCCGTACATATGCATGAACGCTACATTCATATCTTTGTCATATTAATGGAATTAAAACTAAATGAGAGGTATTTATATTTTAATTCCAGAATTATATTCATCATTTAGATGTATCATTCATCATATATATCCATTATATACATGTACTTATAATAGTACATTACATTTGGGGATAAGAAATGAAATGCACCGTTCATGGAGACGGTAAGCCGTACGTAGGCATGAATGCTACTTTCATTTCTATCTCATACTTTAATGGAAAGAAATAATAATTATATATAGGTATATTATAATTCCAGTATAACATCATATATAATAACTTTAAATCCATCCTTTATACGTCCCACATATGGCATTAACGAATCACATCACTTTGAGGGGGCGGTAGTCCGCACTTCCTTAAATGAAGATAATGCGTTTATCTATAATGGAAACCATAAAGGTATGCCCAAAATGAAAAATACAGAAGCTTAAGGAAAACATAAAAATATTATATGTCATATATAAATATAGTGTCATCTTAATGGCCACCTTTGAAGGTGTTAGAAGAATATTGAACAATCATTGTTTCGGTAGGCAGAAATTTGCCATCCACAGAAACAGTATGTTCTTTAACCATTAGATGTAGGTGTGTGAATGTTTATCTCTAATACTTATTATAAAAACATCATAGTATATTTAATATACTGTATTTGTTACAAAATAAATGAATAAAAAGAGTTTAGGGGGTTGGAGAGGCAAAATAAAACAAAAGGACTCAAGTGAACACATTACCTTAAAATCGGGTAACTCCCTTTGGTTTGACCTCAAAGGCTTCCTTGGGAAGACTTCTGCCCAAAGTGAGGCTTCATGGTGTAAGAGAGGGAAGTGGAGAGACAAAATGGTCAGTGTTTGGCCAAGCCAAAGGCTTTGGGAGTGTGGGTAAGGAGGTAGAGGTGGGGGCCTTTTATAAGAGGAGAGGAGGGGCACTCTTGGAAAGTAAGCAAATGTTACTTTATTTGAAAATGGTATTCGGATTCAGGAAGTCCCAAATTGATTTATTTTCGATGATAAGGTGATAAGGGTTAGCAATCCACTCATCCAATATGTTTTGGACATGTGTAGGTCTTAGATATTACATTATCTTTCCATTTTATTTAAATCGTTAAATAATGAGGTCATCGCTGCATCATCATGATGTCATAAATAATTTAATTTAGTTAATGTCTAAAAATTATAAAAAAACTACTATGATGTAGGAAATCTTTTTATCTTTCCAATGAAAATTTATAGTCAAAAATAAGATTTGTATAACCCCATGTAAAATTTTTTTTAGTAAAACATTTCATGTTTGTCTCATTTTTACCTTAACTTTAAATAAAAAGATATTAATGTCATTTTCCAACCAAAGTGGCTTCATGGGGTCCCCATGTTGACCCATGGGTTGTCGTGGTCTGCCATGACAAATCCAATGAGGTTAGGACATGTGTCAAGTTCATTTAATATTATTAAAACATTATTTTTACCTTAAACTACACTAATTACCTCTAATCGAGATTAAAAACTTAATAAGTTACTATTCACTAAAAAATTATTTTTATCCCATTGAACGACATTATACTTCTTAATGACAACCATGTATGTCAGATTATTAAAATTCGAAACACAAATATGGCAAAATTTCATTTAAACGGAAAAATCAATTTTTATAAGTACCACATAGTGGTTTCACTATTCATCAAAAATTGAAGTTTTTCAGAAAAATCCCAAAAATTAACCCTAAGCTATATATGATATTCCGAATTAAAAAATGAAGTCTATTTTACAAAATTCAAAACATATAAGTCACATTAATTAATTTAATAATTAATTCCCGTTGTCAGAGCAAATAGCGTGTTTTTATGAAACAATATGTATCAAAAGATTGCCACTAGTTTAAGTCTGATTTCAAAGTGAAAATAATTCCAACAACCACTATTGGATTTAATGGTAAAAATATATTATAATTTCACTTTAAAACAAATTAAAAAGATAATCTAATCATATAAATAAATTAGATTAAAAAGAGGTTTTTAATTAAAATACAACATTTTACACTATTCATTAAAAAATCAACTTTATCGGAAAGATACCAAAAATTTACACAAAGTAAATTTTGATATCCCGAATCTATAAAAGAGTTTTATTTGGTCCAAATAGAATGTATAAGAGTGAATAAAACTATATTTAATGACGGTTCGCCATCAAAAGGCGATAAGTGAACCTTTAGTGAAAACTAGGGCATATACGCCTAAAATTGAATTCTTTCCGTATTTTAAGCCTTTATCCTTTATTGGATAAATGTAAAAACATTTAAAAACATATATAATCATATTTTAGTTATTTATAGCCATTCCCGCCAATACAACAGCTACATGTTAACTGCCATTTAAAATAATATTATTTTATTATTTGAGTGCAACGTAATATTCCCATGAAACTGGTTGTTGTGTGTTGGGTACGCCATCGAACATAGCGTCCCATTTAAAGTCATAGTAATTTTTTATTCAAAAATATGGATAAATATGAAAATTCCATATTTTTTATTTACCTGTGGTGTTACATGAATGATGTTGTCTTTAACATCGAATACAAATAAATTAGAAATAATAAAACAACGATCATGAAACAAAGGAAATGGGAATGTGCATCCACCTATCCAAACCCACTTGTAGGGGAAATGAATTGAGAGGAATTACCCTTTATAAATATCTTGAATGATACTGAATAATAATATTTTATGTTAAATCCGCTGGAGAATAATATTATAATTCACAGTTGATTTAAATAATTATATATAAAGTCACAATTGGGTATTTTCAATTTCATAAACTTATAATGAAATATAAATTCATAATTGTATCACAATTTATTTTATTTTGAATTATTGATACATTGTGTATATTAGGTTGTTATTTTTTGGTCCTTATTTAATAGCACATGTGATTCAGCCAGACTCACTTATTGGAACATTCAAAAATACTCATAGAAGATTATATCCTTTTATAAAATGGTTTCATAAGATATTATCTTTATAAAGCACATATGAATATGGGAGAAAGGAATTAAATATTTCTAGACTTCCCAATAAGTCCGATTTTGTAGGTGATGCATAATATATAAAACTATAATCAATTGCATGAGATTAACTAATGTACCATATTTTTTGAAAGGATTGATTCATCGAAGAAATTTTTTGGGTAGTTGAAAAATAGGTTGACTTATACGAGATATCATCAATGGGAAAATCAAATGGGTTTCCTTACTGTTGAATTTATAATAACAAGATGGTTTTATCAACAAATTCAAAAAAATTCATATAATTTGTGTATTATCCGCTAGAAATTAATAATTCCTAAAAAATATAGGTTATATCAATGTTAAATTTTCAGTAATAAAACCAATATTTATCAACTGTAAAATTATAGAAAATTAAACCTATATTTATTGGGACATATATTATAGAACTGATATGTACTGGTTTAATGAGAAATTTTCATTTTAGAGCAGAAAAAAAATTAAAATGAAATAAATAATTATTAAATGAATATAAATTAAAATGAGGATGAATACATAGTGAAAATACTAAAACAAAATAAACAACTAAAAATATAATTTTATGATTAATAACACGAACTGCGAACATGTACAAAAATATAGATGAATATATTATGAAATTATTTTAAATAAAATAATTATATATATTTCAGAAAATTAAAAAATATTTCATCTTTACAAAAAAAATTGAAATAGAATTCATTTTATAAATTAAACATTAATTAAAAATATTAAACAATGAAAATAGCATTGTAAAATTTGAATGATTAATTGAATTAATGGTATTCACATACTAAAAATGTATATATTTCTAAAAAATGCATTTAAATATGTAAATTATATAACATTCAGACATTTTAAATGCATTATAACTAAATAATTGAAATTAAATAAATTTCAATCTTATAAATAAAAATATATTTTAGAATTTTTAGTCATCGTAAATATTTAAGTACACATGAATGTTTGAAAATAAATTAATTTCAAAAAATATAAAAATTTTAAATATTACAAATGAATAATTAATGTTAATTAAAATCATATTAGAAATGAAAAATCAACTAGAATATGATTAAAAATATTTAAAATTGAATCTATAATATTACTTAAATCAATTATATACTCATAAAAATGGTGGCTCGAATCCTAATGTACCCCTTTGGGGATTTATGTTTCATGCAGCGACTCAGGCTTGTGGTATTTGGGCATGATGGTGGCATCTATTGATGTAGGCATGATTCAAGACAGGTGAAACAGATATGATGATGAAGGAATAACGTTTCACAGAGCCTTCGGGCCATATTCTGGGGACCCTTGGCCTCAGGCCTACATTCAATATAACGGATCTTCCTCTTCCCATATAAAAAGTGGACATTACTATAACGACCCAACCATTTATTAATGAAAATTCATCATGAACTAATTAAATTTATTATACTGTAAATTGGTTACATAACATATGAACTTCTAGGGATTTTGTTTTTGAATTTTAAAATACCACTATGAATCATTACCATTTCAAATTTTGTCGGTGAACTGTGACAACATGATTAGTATAAATATAGGGCTTTAAAAAATCTAATATTCTCTAAAAAAGGAAATTATGGCATCATCCAATAGAATTTCTCTATATTATTCTCATTTGTCGGAGATCATTAAAGAGGTATTGTAACTCGGAATCGCTCTTGACCAAGCCCACGTAGAGATTTATCATGTTAATCTTGAACACAACAACCTAATGCTGATGTGGATGTTAATAGAGATCACCTCCCATGCGATGTTTTCATAGCCTCCCAAAGACTCTTTCATCACTATACTCATCACCCTTAGGTTTTATTCTGGTGTTATAGGGGGTTACATAACAAGACCCTATCAATATAATTATTTTAATTTTTTTCTATAGAATAGAAAATATAAATTCATTTTATTATTGTTACATTGTAAATATTTTTGGATGCACAAATTGTAATTTTGTAGTTTATATTCAACTATGAAATCCATTTTTAATAATAAAAGGATATTTTAATTATATATTATTTTAATAAAGTATTATTAATTATTTACTTTTTATTAAATATAGGTCATCATATAATTTTTATGAATACAATTGTAATATTTATAAAGGTTTGAATATTGTTTCTTTCAAAAGCCATTAATTTTCAATAAATGTTGGTTTTTACTATAAAAGTAAAAATTCACATATTTATAAAACTATTTTGAAAATATAAATATTATTTTTGTAATCAGGAGTTTTAATAATCTGATGGTTAATTTTCCAAAATTTTTCAAGACAGTCAATATTTTTGGGTAAAAATTTAATACCATTTAAATATGTAATGTAATTTATGACATCATAATGACCCAATATAGATATAATAAAATGATATAAAAGTAATATTCATCCAATATATGTTTTAAATTTTATAAAATGTGATTTTAGATATTTTTTTGATTAATTTTACAATGCCTTAGTGGACCCTCAATGACATATAAGCTATTTTATCATTGTAAAACGATTTCATTGAGTGTGTGACTCACATAACCATAATAATGAAAACTAATTTATTACATAAGGGAATTGGACTAATAGTATAATTATTTCCACCACACTTTATCAAGAACTATAGTAGAAACCATGGAATGGTTTTTGGTATTGATTAGTTTAATGTGTTGTGTCCAAAACATAAATAATAATGAATTTCCTCTCCATTCCATTATAAACCCACTCAATCTACCATTACTATTAAATAAAACCATAAGGAGATTGACCAACTTATTCCTTACTGTCTCTAGAATCCTCCAAAGGCACAACATGGTCCCAAAAATCCACTCTCAAGACTCACCCAATCCTTTGGGATCACTCATCCATGTAATGGATTTTCACATTTCACAATTTGTCCAAATTTATTTATGTTTTTATGCCCATTTATTTTCAATTAGAAATGTTGGAGTATAATTTTTCACCTCCACTATACTTCCTTCCATATTTTTTAATGATGAGGGACCCCTTTATGTTTTATTAATTCCTCCCATGTACACATGTTACCATGAAGAAATTTTGTAATGGATTTCACTCTATTCTCATTTAATTTAATGAAATTATTTAATATTATGAATCAATGTTAAATTATATATTTAGGGACATCAATCTATATAAACCCCATACTTTCAATTTCATGTATATATTTTGCGATACTCCTTTCTCTATCTTCAACTATTTTTATGAATTCCTATTTCATGTCATTATGATGCCAAAAATGAGTCTTAATTTTCCAAGGAAAATACCTTGTGTAGTGAATAGCACACCCATTTCACAATCATGGTAATTCACTATTAGAAAAATTTACATATTGATTTTATAGTTTCATTAATGTATTCATGTTCGGTTATGATGGTATAAATGATTATGTTGAATGATTCCTTGTTGTATGGTCCATGTGGCACACTTATGCATGAAATAAAATGATTAAGAATGGTGTTCCCCAATAGTGCTCCAATGCATTGGGTAAATATTAGTATAATAATATGTTGTGTTCATTGATTATATACACATGCTAATTCAACAACAATTTGGGTTTACTCATTATCCATGTTCAGTGAGCCTTGGATCACGCAAAAAAAAATTAAATAATTATGCCACATTTCCATGTTATGAGAGTGATTTTATATCATGATATTATGTTCATGATTATCTTATTATCCATTGATTTGACAATTTCCAAACATGTATTGTATTCTTAAGGTTTTTCCTTGTTTACCCCCTTTCTATGCATTATAAGTCATTGTTTTATTATGCATGTCTTCAGGTTACCCATTAAATGCAATGTACGAAATAATGTGTGTGGTCATGTAAAATAATTTTTCACTAATGATGTATATTTCATGTTTTTAGTAGTTATGTAATTTTTCTATGTACCAAAGAAAATATACCTATATATCTACTATTTTGTATCATGTGATGATTTTATGTAATAAATTATGTTTATTTCTGTAATAAAGTTAGGAGTTGTTATAGTTGGTATCACAGGATTATTTTAGTTATTTTTTGGCATTATGAATAGAAAAACCTTATGAAATCATTAAGAATAAGATTATGTATATTATAAACATCCCTTAATTTTTGTGAGTATTTATTATGTTTTTTATCACAAAAATAAATCTATGTCTAGATATGAGCTAGTGGAGGCATCTCTTGCATAGTTGTATCTACTGGTATAACCAGAAAACACCGCATTGAGCTACAGTCGAAAAAAATAGTGCACACAAATGGGTCTTACCGCACACCTTTTTACAAAACACCCAGGGGATATGTGTAGGTAAATTCAGATGCATAATATTAAACTTTATTATTGAAATTAAAAAATCCCATAAGAATAAATGTTGGGAAGTATATCATGGATAACATTTAAAATTTAATGAAATAAATGTAATTTAAAGGTTATCCCTTATTTCATTGGATCCCCCATTATGTGTAACTCCTGAAATTCCTTTTATTTTAGAAAATGAATATTAATAGAATGAATCAGGAAAAAAATTGATGTGATGATCAATGTGATGACTATTCTAAAGTGATTCCAAATCCGATGGGTGCGAGAATCACAATCATTATCATAATACTCTCTCAGTTAATGCATGTTCAGAATAGAAACTTGGGTTAAGAAGAAAATTCATCACCCATATGAATGAATGATCCATAATCGAGAGCATCATGATACAAAGGCATACTAATTTCAATGGATCACGTGTTCCCTCAATCACCGATCAATGGATCAAATTCATTGATAATATCTTCACCATCATCAATGTTCTGAACAGGAGAATGTACTTATAGATTCATATTTTATGGAGGGTGAAGCTGATCGTTGGTGGACATTGATCAATAATATAAAGCCTAAGAAGGAGATTGAGGTGTTGGAATGGATGGTTTTCTAGAAAAACAAATCGATAAATATTTTCCTCGAAACTCCAACATAAGAAAGAAATTGTTTTCCTTGCCCTAAAAAAACAATGAATCCCTCACAACGTACAAATAAATATTCACATGTCTTGCACGATATGCCATTGGATTTGAGGTAACCCCTGAATGAAATGTCGAACTCTTTTTGGTGGGCTAAAACATAGCCTAAAAGTCGTCCAAGCGATCCATGACATCGAGAGCTTTGAAGATATTATACAATACTCCCTCAAGGATGAAATTGAGATTGGAAAATCTCTGCGGTATCATGGGGATAAGAAGCATATGGTGGAAATTAATTCTAGCAGTCTAATTGATAAATCCAATGGTGCTATGAAAATACATCTCCACACTTTCTAATGGATCAGAAAAATCCCCATTGAATTTTCCCGAAGTGGACGTGGAAATGTTGTAGGAGTTGAAGAGAAGCGAACCTCGCCATTAAGTACTAGTAAGGAAATCCCATGGCTATGAAAATGTATATAAATTATCTATTAAACCCTCAAAACAATGTTCATTGCATCAAATATAATGAACCAGTGCACTTTGGGAACATGTTCCACAAGACAAGGCTTTTTTGAGGCAACCAGCATCCTCCAAGGATGGAAGGGAGAGCATTTTCAATCACTACAAACAAAGTGATTACTAAAAACTATGTGGTTATAGGCACCCAAGTTATTCATTCATGTATAATAAATGTAATTTTTTATTCTAGTTCTAAGCATTATTTTATATCCTGAATGTTTTTTTGAAAAATCTCAACACCACCATAAATCATGGAGGTATTGATGTCAGTGAGACAAGAAAATGGTGAAATCAATGCATCCCAGGAGTATTACTCATCCCCTGTCATAATTAGTGGATTTAACCTCCCGGTGAATCGCATCATTCACCCTGCGGTGGAATTTGATACATTTATTGGCATTGATTGACTTTCATTATATATAGCTAACTTAAATTTCCGTGAGATGGAAATAACTCTCCATACGGCATATCGACCCCTAATTTTGTACACATTTAAGGAGGAATAATCATCTTTATCCTCATATTCTCAATTTTGGATATCACATAAATATGATCATTCACATAATTCTTAATGAGTGAGTCTATGGAAGCAACCATCCATGAAGAAATTCCTATTGTGAGGGAATTCAATTAGTGTTTCCAGTGGAAGTTAATGGTTTTCTTCTTATAAGAGATGTTGAGTTACCAATTGATCTTAAACAAGGGTAATTTCCAATATCCAAGAATCCATATATAATGTCTATTGTGGAGAATGGGTATGTGGAGAAACAAATACAGGAGAATCTATGTTAAGGGTTTATATGACCATGTGCTTTACTATGGGGTGTATCGGTAATATTCATCAAGAAAAAAGATAAGTTAATGCAACTGTGAATTTATTATAGTGAGATAAGAAAATCATGATAAAGAACAAGTATCCGCTATAACGAAATGATGACTTGTTTGAACAACTATGTGGTGAAAAATACTTCTCCATGGTGGATTTTTGGTATGGATATTACCATGTAAAGGTGAATAAGGAGGATATTCACAAGACTACATTTCATACAAGGTACGATCCCTATGAATTCCTATTAATTCCTTTCAGACAAACTAATGCTTCAAAAATCATAATTGAAATGATTAATAGATCCTTTAGTGATCATCTCATCAAATTATTGGTATTCTCAATAGAAAATATTCTAATATAAAATAAAACCAATGAGGAGCATGAGGAGATTCTAAGAACTGTACTAGAGACCTTGCGAGAAGATAATCTCCATGAAAATTACTATAATTTTGAGTTGTTGTTGAAAGGTGCCTTATTATTGTGTCATATCATTACATGTAAAGTGATATTTGTGGATCCATCCAAGACAACTGAAATTGATGGTTGGATGAGGCCAACATCTGTAAAAATGTACAAAGTGTCGATGGGTTGGATGGATATTATCACTGAATGGTCAGAAATTTATCATGATTGTTCAACCCTTATACAATTCTAACTCATATGGGAGTAAATATTTCATTTCGGGATGAATGTGAAGTTAGCTTAAAGGGGTTCAGAATGAGGCATATAACTACATCTGTTCTCACACTAATTACATGTGGTGAACATTTTGTGTAATTTAGTGATTCTTATAAGATGGTATTGGTATATGTATTGATGGAAAATAAAAATGTCATTGCCTATGATTCACGGAAATTGAAATATCATGACACAAAATATCCAACACATGATCTTTAGTTGGTTGTACTAATATCCTCTTTATAAATTTTGGGACATTACCTCATTGGGGATATTTTGTAAATATATACGAACCACAAAATTCTAATGTATAAATTCATATAGAAATAGGTGAACATGTTTCAAAAAAGATGGGTAGATCTGATCTATGATTTTGATTTATCAATCCATTACCACCATAGGAATGAAAAAAGGTTAAAATTCTCTAAGATGAATGGACATAAGGATTCTATCATTTATGGGAATTTAAAATTCCCCAATATTCAAATATTTCATGAATATAGACCTGAGAATCATAAAGAAATAAAAATAATTAATACCTTCACAAAATGTTGTTCAACTGTCTCTTTTTGAAAGGTTAAAGGATGCTCAAATGGATGTTTTGGTAACTCAGATGAAATTGGAAACTATCACAATGGGAAATTCTTTGAGTTCAATGTTAATGAAGAAAGAATTGTGATATTTAGGACAAGACTATATGTTCCATCAAATACAATGTAAGAGAATGATAGTTTGGATAATGCCCCTAATTGGAATTTCAACATTCTCCCAAGAAACAAAATGATGTATCGTGATATCCAAGATAATAATTTGAGGGATAATATAATGAATCCTATCACTGTGTATTCATCAAATTTCCAGGTATGTCAGCAAGTGAATGCTGAGTGGTAGACTTATAAGGGGATGATGCATCTAATACCCATACTAGCATGGAAATGGGATAACATCACTATGGACTTTGTCACCAGACTTTTGAAGACATTAAAATGAAACAATGTTGTCTTTACTGTAGTGGATCGTCTTACAATGATTGCACACTTCCTTACAATTCGAGAGGTTTCTCATTAGATCAACTTGAACGAATATGTATCCTACAAGTTGTAAGGATTCATGGAGGACCACAATTTATTGAATCTGATTGAGATCTTCGATTCACCTGTATATTTCGGAAGAGTTTTCAACATGCTTTAAATACTAGGCTGAACATCGTCACAACATATCCACATCAAACCGATGGCCAAGCTGAGTGGACAATCCAAGAACTTGAGGACATGTGGAGAGAATTTTCAGTGGAATTCAAATGAGGTTGGGATAAACATCTTCAACTAGTTGCGTTCTCTTAAATGAACAGTTTCCACTCAAGAATCCAAATGGATCCTTATGAATTCCTTTATCGGAATAGGATCATAACACTAACATGTTGGGATGTCTTTGGGGAGAAAAAAATCGTTGGTCCGGAAATGGTCAATGAAATGGTGGAGAAAGTTAAAACAATTCTTCCGCACATTATTGTAGCTCACAGATGACAAAGGACCTATGCTAATAATCATTGATGACATCTAGAGTTTGATTTCAGAGACATGTTATTCCATTTCATATCTCCATGGATGAGTGTTGGGATATTTGGGAATATGATTAATCATTGTCCAATGGTAATCATTTGTTTTCAGATCCATGTAATGAACCAAACTTTTATTATTGAATATTCATCATGATCTAATTAATTATACTATTATGTAAAATGTTTATGTAACATATGAACCTCCTTGGTTCTATGTTTTTTGATTTCAAAATACTGTTAATAATTTTTGTCATTTCTAATATAATAATTGAACACTGGCCACATTATTAGTATAAATATATGGCCTTAAGGAATGCAATTTACTCAGTCAAAGTAATTGATGAATGCATTAAGTAGAATTCAACCCAATGAAGCCCATTTTTTGGAGTTTGTAATGAAGGTAGTGTCACTGGGATTATCTTTTTACAATGACCAAGCTGAGCTTCAACACATGAATCTTGAATTGATCCGCGTAAGGGAGATGTGGATGTTCATAGAGATTACCACACGAGGGATGTTATCAGAGCCTCCCCAAGAGTTTATAACCAATGAACACCGTACCCTTAGGAATAATACATGTGTTATAAGGGGTGATGTAATAATACCATAACTCTATAATTATGTGCATTATTTTTGTATATAATGAAGAATATACATTCATTTTATTATTATTATTTTGTAAATAGTTTTTAAATATCAAATAGTATTTTTTTAGTTAATATTAAATTAGGAAATCTAGTTTTATGAATTAATGGATCTTTGAATTGAATAATATTTTAATAAAATTTTATTTCTGAATTAATTTTTATTATATATAAATGATTAAATAAATTTTATAAATACAATTTGTAATTTTTATTATGGTTTGAATTGGGTGTTTTTAATTCCCATGTATTTTCAAAAAAAATCACAATTTATTTTAAATTTAAAAATTCACATATTTAGGAAATTACATAGATAAAAAATATTATTTTTTGGAATTATGTCATCAAAATTATCCAACAGTGAATTTTTGATAATTCTCCGAGAGAGTCGAATTTTTGGGAAAAAATTAAATATCGTTTAAAAATATAGTGTGTTTTATGACATCATAATGAAGCAATAGTGATATAATAATATAAAATAAAACTTTTTTGGACAATATATTGTTTAAATTTAAAATATTTTGATTTGTGTTTTTTTATTAATTTTTCAATGCCTTAGTGGACCCTGCAGGATTTATAAACTATTTTAACAATTTAAATGATTTCCTTCAGAGTGAGACTCACCTCCACCTAAGAAAAAATAATATTTTAATATGTTCTACAATTTTCCTTATAAAATAATGTTTTCCACTCCCATTTACAGAAACATTAGGGGAAAAAACAATGGGAAGGTTTGTACTTTTTATTAGTTGAATTTGTTGTGTCCAAAACCATAATAATAATGAAAACCAAATAAATTTCAATATAATCGCACTTAATCTGCCATTGTTAATCACTCAAACCATTTGGATCTTGACAAACCCATTCCAACCGCTCTCTATAATCCTCTCAATGGGACCAGACACCCATTAAGCCTCTCACATTCCTCTCCCAAGTCATAGGGATCACACTTCCGAGTAAGATTTTTCTTCCTTTTCATTTTTTCTATATTTTATAATGTTGTTATGATTTTTTATCTTCAATTAAAAATGTTGGGTTATGATTTCACACATCCCCTGTACTTTCCTCCTTATGTTTTAATGATGAGATACCCCTTTCTCTCCCATTAATGCCTCCAATGTACACCTATTACCATGCTGGAATTCCATATGGGATGTATATCTCCTCATTTACATTCAATAAATTCATTTATATTGTGCATCTAAATTCCATTAAATATGTTGGGACATGTAACTATATGAATCCATTACTGTCCATTTCATTTATATATTTTGAGACATACCTATCACTCCCATCTAAATTTTTTTATGAATTCTTTTTTAATGATGATATGCTGTTGAAATTGCACCTCAGTTTTCCAAGCCAAAGTCAACGTGTATTCAATTCCACACCCTATTCACTATTATGTGTATTCACCATTATGCACATTTACTTATTTCCAATATATTTTCATGTATGTTTTCTACATGAATTTATTGGTTAATAAATGATTTTTTTGAATGATTCCATGTTTTGTGATCCATGTGGCACACTTATGCAAGAAGTGAAATGATTAAGAAGGGTGTGCCCAGAAAGTGCTCCAATGCATTGGGTAATTATTAGTATCATTATATGTAAATTTAAATGAGGGTTTATTAATTCTAATTCAATTACAAGGAGGGTTTACTTATTCATTATGTGCAATGAGTCTTGGTACATGCTAAAATCATGTTAAATGTTGATGCCACATTTCCATGTTATGATAATCATGCTATATTATGCATTTAGGTTCATGTTTCTATTATGCTCCATTGTTAACAATTTTGACAAACATGTACTATATTTTTCATGTTATTACTTATTTTCTCCCTTATTGGGCTTTATTACTCACTATTTTCTTATGCATGTCATGTGGTTATCCCATGCAATGTTATGTACGAAGGAATGTGTGTGGTCATGTAATTTAAGATTTCAATAAAGATGTATATTTCATGTTTTAAGTAGTTTATAAATGATCTTAAGAACAAAAAAACTATACCCTTGAATCATCTATATTTTATCAAGTGAATATTTTATTTAATAAATTATTTTTATAAGTGTAATAAAGATATGGGTTGTTATATTTAATTCCATTAAAAATGACGAAAACCAATATTCATTAGATATTTATAAAAAATAATTAAAAGATTATATATATAATGTAATATATTATGAAAATACACCAAAACACACAAAGACACCTCACACATATAACAATGGTTCGACAAAATCCCCCCGGTGATAACCCACAATTATTCTGCAGCCCCACAGACCTCCACTTTTATAGATATTGGTCCTTAGACCCCTAAAACATATTCCCATAACACCATTACCACTAGGAACCAAAATTATCTTTCATCGTTACTGGAATCATCACAACAGATTGGGCCTCTCATATATAACAATGGTTGATGGACCTCGACAATTCCATGTGCTTCTATTATCTCATTGAATGTCAGGTTTGATTTACATAAACGACCATCAGACCACCACCCTAACCGCCAATCAGATGTTTTCAGATCCCAATCATTGTTCACCAAACATAGACTACAATATTAGATCTCTGATCTGTATATACACATAAACCATTCCTGAAATGCTGTCGCTCGACTCCTACAATACCGACATTTCTACCGCATGAATACATCACTGGTGTTGGAGTGATTCCTCCATCACGCTTGGGTCCACTAGCATGTTATTCACATATCATAAGTGATGAATTTTTTTAACCCACATACATACAAAATACTACTATCCCATGTGATTGCTTTCATCCCTAAAACATGCCACTTGAGATCCTTAGTGATCATGCACTGATGCCACAATCCATCACTCTCCATCTTTCATTGGCATGCACTGTCAATACATAAATCCATGACCTTCTTGGGCCCCATCTATCATTATTGATCATCATCAAATCACATCCCAATCGTTTAACTTGGTTTACATAAAAAAATAAATGTTGTTATGGATGGTGTACATTTGGGTTCAAATTTAGCGAAAAAGAGTGTGGGTTGGAAATGTTCTTAAAGGAATCAATTATATGTATTGGAAAAATATTAAAATTAATAATATCTAATAAGTAACAATCTGTAAATATTAATAATATAAAATAAAATCATATTTAATTTATTTAATGTTATTACATTTATATGTAAATATTTTATAAATTGATTAAATATCAAATATATTGAAAGGAATAAAATATTAAAAATGGAAAACAATATCCATGAAATAATATGAAAAATGAATAAATTAAATGAATGATATGTCATAAAAAATTAAATTTTTTATTCATGAAAATATTTTCATGAATTGAAAACACATAAAAATGAATAAAATTAATTAAATTAATATTACTATTATTTTTAATTAATTAATTATAAACTATAATTAATGTATATCAATAATATAAATGAGACCAATAGATACCTAAATTGGCAGTCAATATTGGTCTGTAGAGAAAACGTTGAGACTGCAAATGTTGGTCGCATTAGGCCCATTACTTTAGGGAAACAGTTACTGCTAATGGTGGTCTCTATAGGTGACCTAATTCTAGGCCGAATATGGGTCACTATTGGGTCGATCTATAGAGACTGGCAATGGAATTCGTAATAGATAAACAAAACAATAGCCTACAGAAACCACCAATGGTGGTCGCGAGATCCTAAAGAAAATATACCAATTTGGTTCCTCCAATGGTGCTTGGTAAGTTGGGAATTTGTTTTAAAAAAAATAAAATGTTGCTTCCCAAATGGAAGAAAAAATGTATAATTAGATCTAAATTAAAAAAATCATTTTGAAATAGCATAAACACCAGGATCCTCAAAAAAAATAATATTCAAACATACTTCTTCATATCCAGTGATCTAAACAGCTCTTATCAATTAAAATATTCTTCATCAAAAAATCAACAATAATATACAAAAGAAACAACTAAAAAACCAAATGAAAATCGGAAATATTTATTTAGTTAGTCTATATATATATACATATATAATAATCAAATTCGGTCATTAGGATGTCAATGAATTTGGGATTCTGTCGAATTTTCATGTCTCCATTAATACAATTTTCCATTAGGCCAATACACTAATATTCAAGTAGTCCATTTGGTAATTAGGATAATATGGAAATATTTCATTAGGTTAATATCCTAATAGGTCATTGGGCCAATATGACATTATATAATTAAGACGGTATTCCACTTTGCCAATTGTCCATTAGGTTTTTGGGCCGTTGGTCCATTTATAGACCATTTGGACTTTGTAAGACAATTGGGATGATGTAAGGGTGTTGGGACGTTGTTAGGAAGTATGGACATTGTTCGGTCGGTGGGCTGTTGTTCAGTCTTTGGGCCGTTCTTCGGTTGTTGGGCTGTTGTTGAGCCAGTTTTAGGTAGTTGGGACATTGTTGCACCATTTGGCTATTGGTTTGTTGGGCTATTAGGCTGTCCGAACATTAGATAATTAGGTAGTTAGGTAGTTAGGGCGTTATAGTGTTAGTGTATTATGGAACCTGGGAATTAGGTAATTTGGACATTAGGGTGTTAGGCCATTTGGGTGTTGGTCCATTTGGGCATTTGTGAATATGTCCAATTTTCCAAGTCATCATTTAGAAAATTTATGCAAATAGTCTAATATTACATTAGTATATTTGGTCATTAGTATGATTGGATAATTTGAAATTAGGCTAATAGTACATTAGGATAATATTCCATTAGGCCAATGGAGGGGAGGTGGTGCGAGGATGCCAGAATCGGTGCGACAAGGGAGGGGAAAGGTTGCTGGGGGGAGGGGGTTCTAGATCTGGGGGAGGGAGAGGGGGTGCCAACATATTTTTAATTGGGAATCCTTGTTAACCCGATTGGCGGTCCCTATATGGTTCTAATAGTGACCACCATTGGCGGTCGCCCATGTAAGGGGCCACCACAACCACATTTTCTAGTATTGAAAATAAAATAAAATATGTGGTTAACAATTATAATTTTGAAAATTTTTTATAATTTCCTTATATATTTAAATATTTACATATTTTAACATGTTTAAATAAATATTATAATTTAATATATTATAATAATATAAATCAAATATATAATAAAACATATTAAATTATTTAAAATGCTACAAATAGAGAGTTATTAAAAACCAAAATATAATATTAAATCAATAAGACGAAATACATGTAAAAATATACATACTTGATATACTAATAAACATATAGAAGACACATACACATACACATACACATAAATATAGTTATATGTGAATGCATGCACAGACATACATATTTATACATACACATATATTCATACATAGACAACATAAACAAATACATATACACATACTCATACTCATACACATACACATGTACATACACATACAAATGTATATGCATACACATACACATGAATTTCCATATACATAGACTTCCATATAATTATATCCATGTGCATGCGCAAACATAAAAATCAATTCAGATGACTATTCACACACATACAAGATTCACATATAGATATAAACATATGCATGCTCATACACATGTTCAAAAACATAATGATAAACATTCACATATACATACATGAACACATACATAAACCTACATGAATATTCTTACAAATACACATACAAACACAGATACATGTACGAACTCATTCGCATGTACGTAAAAAACATATACACATGAACACACATAGTTATACATACATATGCTAAAAACATATATAAACAATGCAAATTTATAAATGCATACACATACATTTACACATAAAAAATCACACACAGAAACACACACACACAAACATATACATATATATATATATTTGAATTTATATGTACGCATACATGAACATTTTCACATATGTATAACATAGACATACAATTCCATACATGCATATGCAAGTATACATAATAAAACAAAAAATGTGTCCAAAAGATAAATTGGATTGTTTTTTAAAAAATCAAACTTGTACAGTTGAAAAGAATATACAAAATGATCAATTACACAATGTTGGGGTGGGATGGATGGGATATCCGGGGGGTTTAGCGGGGTTGGTTTTTCAGCAGGGGGAGGGGCACTGTCAATGGGGTGGGTGTGGGTGTGGTCGTTGTCTGAGGCTGGGGTGAGGGGCTGGGGAGTATTCCATGTTGGGGGGTTGAACTGCAGTATGTTGATCAAGTTTTTGGGATGAAAGGGAATAGTCTCGAGTTCACCATGTTCAAAAAAAAATCCATCCTTTCTAGGAAATTTCAAAATAACTTGCCAAATGGGATTTGAACGCAAAGTAACCAAAAATACTTGGTTTACTTGTGATCTCCAAATGAATGGTTCATTATCAACTCATTCATTTCTATATAATATATAGTTAAAATTCACAAATATAAACTAATATTGATTGTCTCTACTTCCACACAATGGATAAACCCATTTTCACATTCAGAATATGTACTAAAACCCATGAGCATATAAAAATTCAGTGATGTTTGTCAATTGACAATTGTTATAACCAGAATAAATGAATGGAAAACAGATTCCATTGTTTTTTTCCTCAATTATCATCAACATATATAATGAGAAATCGAAATCCATCAGCATCTATAGCTTTATAACGACAAACTGTTATAGGTGTATCATCATCTTATTGGATAAATTCTTCAGTTACCGTGGGCTCACCTAACTCCCCTAGATTATTAACTTACATAATTAATATAATTAAATAATTATTTCTGTAGAATGATATTATTATAATACATAACTCATAATGAAAATGAATTTATATGTACCAAATCCTTTAGCAATTCATGTAATGATTCATAATGAGATTATTGAATTTGTTACTTAGACACACATGCCATCTCTTCATTTAGCTCGTTAATGTTTTTCCTTGAAATGATAATGTGAAATTTTGAATTATAAACTTATGTAAAAACATGTAAATGTTAAAAAATAAAATTGATAAGACACTTACTGTGTTAATGGTGAATATGACAGAGTATTGAACAAGACATATCAATGTGCTTGTATCCGCTCGATGTTGTCCATATCAAATACATTTCTTTCCCCAACTAAACCATAATGAATCTGAGATGGCTATATAATTTTGATTCATCATTCATTAGATATTTTTCCCAAAAAGTAGTACACTCATACATCAATTAACCATTGGCTATTTGTGATGTCAAATGAGCTCGGTTTCATAAAAATCGTTTAAATGTATTCTGGTACCACTCAATAGGATAAACCCACCTGAATTACACTTGATTAACATCCATTACATCATATTTTAGATGAAATTTCAAATGAACTATAACTTCAAAAAATGATGTGGGAAATGTTTTTCAAAGTGAAAAAGTTTATGTATAATTTGTTCCTTCAATATTTTTAAATAACTAATTAGTTGATTTTTAAACCAAGCTGTCTAAAAAAATTACACATCTCAATCAACAGTTGAGAAACATTGAGGGATATACAATCAAAAATAATTACTGGAATCAGTTGCTGATGTAGTATGTGATTATAATAAATTTTCAACCCTTGTAATGTCCTACGCATCAGATTCACATACTTTGAAATATTAAATGAGTAACCATCAGAAACATTGTGCTTATTCAAAATGGAATGAAATATATCTTTCTCCTTTATAGTCATTGTATATTTAGATGGAAGCATATATTCCTTGTTTCCCTCTACAAACTGTAAATGCAATTGTTTCCTTAAAACAATTTCTTACCAATCAAAATGTTCATTTACATGGTCCATTTATTTACCACTAACACTTAAAATGGTCCACAATTAATTATCACAAACGTTTTTTTTCAATGTGCATGACCTCGAAATCATGTTTTAGCATGTCAGTTCTCCAATAGGGGATATTGTAAAAAATTATTTTCTTCTTCCAATTTTGACTGTGTTGTCTACCTACACCATGAATATTGTGAAATTTATGAGCCACCAACACCTAAAATTCAAATATTGTATAGTTGTTATCTTCCTTAATATGTAAAAACATTTCAACTATTGTCATGATATTTTGTTTTGTTTTCAACACTCTTGAACCATAAAATGTCAGTCTTTCCATTCTTTACCAGTTCTGAGGGGGGAGAAAACTTACTTGACCCATGTATGCCTATTTTCTGAAATGTATAATCCATACTGATTTTTTAGTTTTATAGAAATAGGGGAATGAATATTTCTCATTTTGTACTCCATCCTGATTAATTTGTATAATCAATGAAGTCATTGAATGTCAACAATAACAAAACATGTTGATTGAACATATCATTCATTTCATAGTCATAATTCAATACATTATAACCCCAAAAATCATTCAACTCATTAATCAATGGATAAAGTTAAACAGTAGACTTATCCCCTGGAATTCATGATCCATTAATAAGAGTGGAAAGTAATATAAATTGTTTCATCATAAAATTCCATAGAGGATGATTATATGGAACCAAAACTTTATATGATATAAAAAATAATTTCAACCTCGGCTTTAGAGGAATGTAATATTTTTTTCATAATGGTAATCTGTTTTCCATATTTTTCAGTCTAAATTTGATGAGTCTTATTTCCCCTACTCTCTTTCCACCTAGAAGCGCCACATACCATAAAAATATCCAATTGGGTAGTTTCTTTTCTAAATAACATAATCTTGTCTGGACATGAATATATGGTATCATATGTAAAACTTATATTCTCTGTCAACTTAGGATAATAGTAATAAAACTCTAAAATCATAGCGTCGACCGAAAGAACCATTTTCAATAACACCAACAACATGTCGAACGATGTGTCTGAGCACTGGTCGAAAGAATTCAAATGCATCAACTCCACGATAAATGATACTTATTTGTAAGCAGTGCATCTTAGATAAAATTCCATGTTTTCATAATCAAGTACTTCATAAAACCTCCTCGAATGACGATTTTCCCCAGAGCACATATTTTTCTCACTGGTCTCGTCATTCTGGATATCACTGCCTTCAAGTTCCAACCCAAATACCATTTTAGTAAGAATTCCATGCATTGGATCATTCATCCTCGAAACAACATCCATCAGAACTGCTTCTGTATTTTGACTATGAATATATTCTTCCCCATGACTCGTCCAACTCTTATAATTTTTCAAAAGTCCATTCAAGTATAGGTGTTACCTCATGGTATCTCATGTGAATTGATATCTATTTGTAAATTTTGTACATGGAAAACTAATATATACACGTGGAAATCCCCTAATGAACTCAACAAATTGGTTAATTCCCTTCAAATATTCTCTATATTTGATTTGGAATTTAAATCCAAGTATTATTCAAAATTATATTTGTATAACAAAATATTATACAAGACATCTAATTACATGCATTTTTCATATGAAATATATTTAAAATAATGACTATCCAATTTCAGGAATACCGTTGACAAAATAAAAAATTATATCTTTCAATAACAAATAAGAGAATAGATAATGGAATGGAATTGAAATCCCATTTAATTTCCACCATGTTTTTATGGAATATCTAATGATGATTCTATATTCAAGAAAATATATTTAAAATGAATTTGTTCTATAATTAACCCAAGAGTAAACATTTTGCATGAAATGAATATTATAACCCGCATGTGTATGTGGTACATGAAAAAATTCATCAAATACCAATATTGATCTATATACATTATCAACTATGTTAAAACCTAACAATAATAAACCAAATATAATATGTGTTGAGAGTTCCCAACATCTATTGGTGATAAACAATCTTCTCAAACAAATGAGAATCTATATCTTTGTGCAAATAATTTCACACATCCTCTTCGATTCACACTGCTTTTGTGCCATCAGAGGTATTAGAGATTAGCAATCAAACATAAAAATCAATATGAATTTTATGGAAAAATAACTAATAATTATCAAGGATAACATCAAATAAATAAAATTCAAAACCTAAAAATTAAAATTCTATATTCACTAATGTTATCAATAGAGAATATCTGGGACAAGGAATGTGATACCCCATGTTGGATCACAGGGTCCAAGACAGTGTTCCTGATGGCCTCATGATGGTAACCTTTTATGCATGATGTTTCTTACTAGAAGTATAGTTCTAAATGACATTAGTGCAGAAAATATACCTCTGGTATCAATAAAGATAAAGATAAATGATAACATAATGGATTAAATAAACAATGAAAAATCATAATCTATTCCATGTACCTCAAGTCATATATTTAGAACCCAAATACCCCCAATGTGTTAGTTCCATAAAAGTGTGGGAAATAAAAATAATATGAATAAATAAAGACACATTACTATAAATTACATCCCAATTATACCTCTAATCACCATTATATGTATCCTAGCTTCTGTCATTAGGGAACTTCCATTGTATCCCACACTATGAAGACATCACATGCATCATGATTCCGAGGCAAGGTGGGAATATGAAAGTAGTAGGAGACATGCAATTTTTTCATAACACATGAGAAATGGTATAAAAGGATATGTTGTGATAATAAATAAATTTGTATGAAATAGAACACATAACAATTCGCGTAGTGTTCATGCTCTAAAAAAATTTGTCTCTGTGATGGATATGTAGTTATACCAAAATTCATGATCATAGTCATCCATAATGTCACGTCATGTATCCCTAAACATAGAAAAGGTAATAGTTTCTTGTAAAAACATTAAATTTCATCAAACCCCATCTCTCTATTAGTTAATTTATATTTACAACACGTTTGTACACTCGCATAGGACATCTTATACCAAAACTATGTCTCAAGTCAAATCCTTGAATACCATCATGCCTCATTGTCACCTCAAGGTTCAGATGACAAATCTCTACCATGACACTATGTAGGCTAAAAAATAAAATATACCCCATTATCTATCTCAATCAAATATTCATTGAACTTACATCATTTTATCATGATCCCCCTTATGGGATACTGAGCCATGATGAGTCCAATAGTAAAACTGGTACCATGCATTGAACAACCAAAGATAAAATAAACAATGTATGTCACATTGAAACATGTAATATCATATAAAGTAACATCGTATAATATTAATAATAACTTAAATTATTGAAAAATGTGGGGTCAAACTCAAACATGGGTCTCACGGGATATATAAGCATAGACATGTTGACAAACCTCAAACATTTTCTCATGGAATACACACACACACACATAGTCATGTGATAAACGTGATAATGGTGAAAATCAAATAACAACACAACATAATATCAATCAAATCAACATATACTTGGACTCTGCATTGTATGTAACTTCCAACATCTTGTGAAGTGGGAAGTCTTACCATTCACACACTATAAACAATCGTTGTTTCATAATTCTTCATGAAAATAAACCCGTATACACATGATATTTTATTTCCACACAATTTATTAACATAAAATATTCATATAATCTTCATTGATGCCAAATATTTGTAGTAAATGGCCCAAAATTAAAACCTTCAAATGGAAATTTTGACATACCTGATAGTGCAACAAATTCAGAACTGAGGTGAGCCATAGGTGGTGGTGCAAGGGAGAGGAGGGGTAGTGGAGGAGAGCCGAAGTCAGAGGCCATGCGGCGGGGTATTAGACGGGTGTTGCCAACATCGGGGAGATGAACCACAAGGAGGTGAGGTGGTGGCATTGGACCAAGGGTGGGGACATGTAGTCTGGAGAGGGATGGGATGAGTGATGATGTCGGCGGGGACCAGAGGCAGAGGCGGTGCAGTGTCGCCAGTGTAGCGTCGCTGGTGCAATGAAGAATGAGAGGTAGTGCAGTTGAGCTGGAGGCGGAGGAGGGGAGACATGGGAGGGGACATGCTTCTGTGGGTGGGAGGGGGATTGGGATTGAGGGGCGGTTAGGGGGTGTAAATGTATTTCTTTAGAGAAGGTGTCTTAACAACGTTGGCGGTTGCTATAGGGAACCAATAGCAACCGCCAATGGGGGTTGCCCATGTAAGGGGCCTCCAAAACCCCATTCTCTCATATTGTATAGAAAATAAAATATGTTGTTAATCATTATAAATATTAATAATTGTAAAAATTTCATTATTTAATTAAATTTTTACATATTTAAAAATGTTTAGATAAATATCATCATTGAATATATTGCAAAAATTATTAAAAAATATATAATAAAAATGAATTAATTATTTAAAATTCTATAAATTGAGAGCTATTAAAATCAAAAAAATAATATTAATTAACTATGTAGATATACATGTTCACATATACATACACAATATACACATAAACATATAGAGAAATCATACACATACACATAGGCATAGGCATACGAACACACAAATACATACAATTACAAATGAATGCATGAACATGCATGCATATTTATACAGACACATATATACATACAAAGAAAACATAAAAAAATACATATAAACAGACTCATACTCATAAAAATACACAGGTAAACACATTAAAATGTCTATGAATACACATACACATGAATTTTCTTATACATACACATCCATTAAATTACATCCCTGTGTATGTTCATACATAATGATCTATACATATGACTATACATAAACATAAAATATTAACATACACATATACACATATGCGTTATCATACACATTTAAAAAAATAATGATGTACATTCACATATACATACAGAAAAACATACATAACCATGAAGATATATACTTACACATACTCATACATATACATAAACACATACAAACACATTCTCATGTACATAAAAAACACATAAACAGACACATACAAATATTCATACATATGCGGGCATACATATACATACAATAACAATTCATAAATACATACACATACACTTAATCATTAAAAATCACACACATGCACACACATATATATATGAATTTATATGTACCCATACATGAACTTGTACATGTATGTATAACATAGAAATACGATTACATACATGCCTATGCAGGTATACAGACTCAAATATACAAATATTAAATATACATAAACACACGCACACAGACAACACAACACAACACAAGAGGTGCATACATAAATAACACTTCCATAAATACACACATATAGACACACATATACAAATTCATATACATGTTATATTAAATTATTTATTTTGAATATAAATATTAAATTTTTAATACGAACCACATATTTAAATAAATATATGAAATTTTATAACATATAAATGTTTCAAAAAAATATTGATGAATCATATATATATATGAATTATATAATCATTAGTAAATTAAAGTATATAAATATACTATTATACATTTTCCATGACTAATATAAATTTGATTAATTCTTTTTAATATAAAATTAATAAAACAAGTTAAATTTTTTATTAAATGTTATATAAACAATTTATATATATTATATTTACATATATATACGTTTTGATATATAAATATTGTTTAAAAATATATAATAATGTATATATATATATTTAACATATTCAACATCTCATTTAGAAATCCTAAACAAAAATTGATCATAATGGTAAGAATTTTATCCGTTTTAGGAAAATGAATAGAAAAATGGAACTGTTTTATAAAATTTTTATAGCAGCTACATTGAATATTGAAATATATGAAATAGTGGAATCTGAATATAAAAAATTAAGGAATTGCTAATAGTGAAATTATAAATTTAATTTCATGAAAATTAAAATTATAATTATCAATTAGTATTAAATTATTAATTCAATTAGTTATGAGTTGGTAGATAAATATAGCATTTGAAAATACATTATTTAATTTATCCCATTGAGAAAGATATATTAATTTCAACCGATGGTTGTTCATTTTTGATAATTTAACATCTGAAATCAATTTTATAGCGAAGCGTGTTTGGAGAGAAGGACCCTTTGCCTTGTTCCCTATTTTACCGGATACATTATAAGTCATTTATCTTTAAGACTCATCCATTTATAATACCAGTTTCAGTTTTATTCTTCTTCTGTATTGGTGAATGAAAGGTAGGGGTAGCAAGCTTCATTTATGGAACCCTTAATCATAATGGGTTGATTCTTGTGTGGGGGTATTACACACTTGGGGGAAGTGACTGTCAAATTCATCTTCCCCCTTCTGGATTTGTATATGTTGTTGATGGGAGACCATGGAATATCATATGAGAAGGGACATTAAAAGTGGTAGGTATTGTCGATGTGGCATTAGGGAATATCGTCTGATAATGGCCAGTAGAAGAGGGTAGAGGCTGTGGTAGGATTTTTCAATTGGGTTTCATGGAATATCATCTGAGAAAGTGAGGTGACGGTTGTAGGTGTTGTCAATGTGGAATTGTGGATGTTTTTTCCAAAATAAAATTTATTTCCATATTCATATTCCCCCTTGAGGTTTTATTAGGAATTATGGATTAAGAAGCGTGATAGGTCATGGTGGTGACTGTCCTATTAGGCATTGTATATGGGGTGATTTGGTATGTAGAAAATGTGATGGTGGTGGTAGGAAATGTCTATGGGGTGTCTGGGTATTTCTTTTGAGAAAAGTCTATGATAGTAGTATCCATATTCCCCCTATATGGCATGATTGGTGTTATTGATTGGGAGCCATGGAAGGTTGTCCAAGAATGGGTGGTGACATTCATATCCATCTTCCTCCCATTTCTCCTAGTAGGAATTTTAAATGAGGAGTCATGGATGGTTCTATGAGAGAGGCTGTGGTAACGCATGTGGAAATATGTCAACAGGTTGTGTCTAGGCATGCATCAATGGAATGGTGACACAACATTTTGTAGAATAGAATGGGTGTATGAAAACCTCAAATATAACATTATTCAGGGACACTAACTTCATATTAATGCTTTCCCAATGCATCATTCTTTCGTCTAATAAATCTCTGGTTCGTCGTAGCCAAAAAAACTCATTGAAATGATGGAATCAAGTAAAACTCGGTCAGTTTTTGTGTATATGTAAACCTAATGAGTCCAAAAATGAAAAATTTCAATGATTTAATTAGTATTAAAATTATTTAACCCCACCATTATTTTACATAATTTCTTTTTTCATTTTATGTTTCAATGTGTTCTAAGAACATTATGGAACATGAAATGTTTTTTAATTTCATTGTAAATTAATCTATTCTTTCTCAAAAAACAACAATAAAACCCAAGAGAAAATCATGTCATTGTGTGTTATGAAAAACGTCCCTTGACTTAATTATTTTTCTTTATAAATATAATACATCACAAAGTAGTTAAAATTTACAATTTGAATTATGTTTCTTTCAATATATTCATAATACATTATATATCACTGCTGTATCCTAAATCGTTGATAACATTTATTTATAACGCAATGTAAAATTATTTTAAATAATATGTATTTATTAAATGGAATAAAATATTTATTAAAAATGTAAATATATAATTTATTGTTTAATTTATTCAAATAAATATGTAGATTCTATTATGTAAATAATAATTTTAAATTTCTTAAATAATATCATACAGAATGTAATATATTATATATATAAATTATATTAAATTCCCTTTAATATAATTCAATATATATAATTAGAATACAATATAATATATTTCAGTATTATAAAAATTTTATTCAAAATGATAATAAATAGAATTACGAAATAATTTATTTATATCATAAATTTATATATATATTTTAATGTAAAATAATATATTAATTAAATATGTTATGCAGTTATAGTTATACATAGAGTCGATGTAGTTACATTATAAAATATTTATGTTAAAATATGATATTTAATTTATGTTAAAATAAATATTATATTATGAAATTAAAATATTATATATCAATTATATATATTTTTCATAAAATAAATTTTTAGTGTTTTTTAAATACCATTTTTCAATTTAATTGGGAACCCTCCGAAAGGTCCCAACCATAAACAAACAAAAATTCACATTCAAACACAAAATAAAATTTCAAATTGAAATGTGTTTCTACGATTTATAACTAAACCCTAATATTGTGATGGTGGTACGGTGTGATGATTGTTATGATATAGATGAAATTTATGAGATATGTGATATCATTTTGTAGTACACAAGATAATTATTGAGATTGATGCATGATTTGAAATCATAACTCAAAAATGTTTGATGTATCAAATATTAAACAAGATAAAATATTATACTCTTGGTTTGGTTTAGGTAGTTTACAGCTGGAAGCTATTGAGATCCGATCTTGTCATATCCATTGGATGATATTTATTGGTACTGAAGTGTTTTTATAATTGTTTCAGATGGAACATAAGCGTCTGGTGGGTGAAAAATTGGAATTGTTTATTTTGTATTCTATGCGTCATTTAGAAATTGTAATAGATGTAAATGTCGTGAATAAAAAAATACATCAATTATATACGTTGAAATGTACAAAACCCAAATTGGATATTCTTTATGTTAAATATATTATTAACTTAAATTATATCTTATGAAAAGGTTCTTCATCTTAGGAACCTTCCTAAAAATATTAATTAATAATGCATTAATAATTAAAAACCCAATTTGTTAATCTTCTTTGAATACAGTGTCATCATGGTTTATGAAATTCATTAAAGGGACGAAGTCATGGGGTACATTTATAAAAATCATAAATTATAAGTACCACTACATACACCAACAAATAACAATATCTAATGACTCATAAGCATGAACAATTCCTATAGGATGGTATATTCTCATTATACATCATCTTTATTCCATCAATGTACATGAGTCAAAAGGAGATAGGGTTGATAGATTCAGATTCCATTGAAAATATAACATGTAGAATTATATGTTTCCCATCAATCATGTAAGAACCCTGTTCTTATTCTTGAGGTATGTGTTTTTTATTTTTCTTATTCCATAACTGTTTTTTTTTTACCAACAAAATGTGGGAAAAATCCCAAATTTATGGGTACACACGATGATATTTTTGTACGCGTGCCATGTACCTCATCTATGCGGGGTGAAAATATAGGGTGAACATGTTTGACGGTAAAAAAAAAACACGTCATGTAATTTCTTATACACACTGTGTACATTGTCCGTGTGAAACGACAACACAGGGTGTGTAGGCTTGTCGACTATTAAGGGTGTAAAAACTAACTACACGCCTTGTACATAGTAATACAAGACATGTAATGAGTCGGCAGGTGAATAGTAAGGTGGTGGGAGTATACACCAATGGAATGAGAGTGCGCACAGTGTACATAATAATACATGCCATGTATCCAAGTCGACAGATAAACAGTGAGGCGGTGGAAGGTGGCCGCCAGAGGAAAAATTAAAAATGGAAAGAACATGTCATGTAGTTGAGAGTACATGTTGTGTAGTTATGATTTTAAATTAAAAATAAGAATTAGCCACCTCAATCAGTAGAGGAGGCATAGAACTCGATGGGAGCCACAGAAGAGGATGTGAGAACTTGGAGGAACTCTCGATCACACACCAGGACACAGATTCCTCTACTGTCGATCTCGTCTAAACCGCATGGGTGAGATCTGATCTCTTCTTGAACATCTGCATCCAATTAATTCCCTAATGTATGTTATTTGGGTTTTAATGGTTTATCATTCTTCTCAGATCAATATAGTTCTTGTATGTTGTTCATGGATGTTTTGGGAGGCTCCTTGACTGCTATGATGTCTAGAATTGCAGTGGTAATCTAATGAACAAGTATAAACTCTTATTTGGGATAGATGCCTTGAGACAAGGACACCTAGTTGGTGCATTTCCCCTATTTATCCATTTGGAATGGATACGCAGGGGTATTCTTGATGATAGAACATTTTGAGTTTTCTTGATAGAAACATATACAAATTGCTTGCTTATGCGTTGGGATGGGCTCAGTTACTTGCATTTCATATGAAACACCTAAGTTATGTGTTTCTCTTATCTTCAGGGAAATTCTTTTTAGCCTGATGGAATGGTTCTGATTCACCTGAGGGATAGGTATTGATTTTCCTGAGGGAATCGTTTCGTATGACTGAGGGCAGTATCATATGTGCTTGAGAGCAATATCCCATACGCCTGAGGGAAATGCTCTTTATGCCATTGGGCAGTTAACCAAGGGTTTCCTTTCTATTTGCCTAAGGGTAAGGAATTTCATGTTTAAGGAAAATGTTCACTTTAATATTCACTATTTTGATTTCTTATGTTATACTTGACAAGCAAAATCATAGCCTTGGTATTTTTATTGTCTTCTACATGATAGATAAACAATTGTGGACTATTTTGAGGCACTATATAAGATATTGTCAATTGAGGTTGGGTCTCAGGAACATATAATTCAATTTTATTGAATTGATAAATAATAATTAAATGGTAATGTAATTGGAATGAGTATATTCTTTTGAGTACTTCATAGCTTACTACATTTCTTATTTAATAATGATGTTGCACATTTTAACTAATTGTTGGGCACATGCCATTGGTTGTTGCCTAATGGGATTAATTTCTCACTACCTATTTAGTTCCTATAATGGGCCCAATCATATTATATTTCTGTTGGTTTTGATAAGGGAAAGAGTCCCTATATAGGTACTTTAGTGTTGTAGAGGAGTAGGGGAGCATGGGACCAAGCATAGTCTTGCGATACTGATGAGGTCCTGCTGCACTATGTTGTTTTGTTCTACCGTACTTGTACCTTGGTTTAGATTACATTGTATCCATTTTTGGCTATATCAATAGAGTTAGGGACATGTGGAATAAATTTATATATTATTTTTGATTTTCTTTTACCGCGGTTCCTTTTTCCATTTTAGCTTGAATTGTTTACTGCTTCCATTTTTGGGTATGTTTATATTTTTCTTATGGGCTACACTTAGAAAAATGAGGGCAGAGTTTCTCCAATATCAGGCCTAGTCCTTCTCTTCTAGTTGGTAGCCTCTGACATTTGTGGAAATGCACATGAGGTCATGTGACCAAACAGGTTTGGGGAACCCATTGTGTGGCTTCCAGAACTGGGACGTTACTTTGTGGTATTAGAGGTATTTCTTTTCTTCTTGACATACTGTTTGGATCATACATCAAGAAATAGGATGAAATAAGTACTTTGTAATATGTTGTGTCTGGGAGTAGTTAACCAGTGTACAGTGAAAATCCAATTTACCTCGTGTTTCAAATTTATCTGGTTTTCCATTTTATAGTTGATTTAATTTCTCCATTGGGTGACGCACTTGTGGCATGCTGTTATATTCAGATACATGTGTTCTATTAAGTTGCAACCTGATAAAATGAGGGTATTCCATCTCTTGAATCATTTATGAACATGTTATTAATACATTCTATTCATAGTTTCGTTTCCATGTAGGTGAATTAGAAATTTCTTGTTGTTGTGATAGATATTGTGCTATAAAATTCATGTTGTAGTGATATGTACCTTGATATATATCCCTACTGCTGATAGGGTATTGGTAAATGTTACGGTTGGGTTTATAGACGCTCGGCTTTGGTTCCTGGGAAGTATGGGATCACATGGACTAGAATTTAGTGGATCAAGATCCATTATTTTGTTGCGTTTTGTTTTGTAATATGAACGTAGGGTGATAAACATTGATTTGCGGGGAGTATGGGCCCCCACAGATCAGAATTAGGCATACAAACGATTGAAATTTAAGAAAAAGGGTCTCCAGAGTAGTTTTGGAGGTATACTGTATGGAAACCCAGACAACACGATGTGTGGTTCTCTCAACACATGCCATGTACTCTTCTGTTCGAAATTAAATTAAATATTTTTTAAGTTCGCGCCATGTCCCTTATGCACACTCTGTGTAGTCTCTAATCATGTAATAGGATGTGTAGGCAGAACCACAGGATATGGAAACTCTAGAGGGAACACAATGTGTACCATTTGTACATGGCATGTTGTTTTAACCCTGACTCTATCATGTGAATAACAACAAGGACAGATAAATATTCACTTAAACTTGTGTTGTCAATTATGAACAAGTCGTTTAGTGTAATCTGGGAAGCCAGTCGTGTAACTAAAAACACAGGTCAGTGTTATCCTTTCTATTAAACGCCATGTCATTCTAGAACATGCTGTGTAGTGTGAGCCCTGTAGTTATCCGTATCTCAAACAACATGGGATGGTGATGATCTTCTAGAACATTTCATGTACCTGTGGGACACGTCATGTAGTCTCGACTGGTAAGAAACGGTGTGGACTTGGCCTTGTGGATGGGGAGACAGAGTGGTGTACATGTTGTGTGCTGGTGTAACATGTCGTGTACCTGAGGTTGAGACATGCTCAGGACAGCATCAGGACACGACCATGTAACAAATTAAGGGTACACATCATGTAGATCTAATACACGCCATGTAGTCTCATTCAAAAGAGATTCATGTGGCTTACTCATGTAGAAGGACTCTACAGGGGATGAAAATTCAAGTACACTCCGTGTGTTTGGGGTGTTACATGACCATTTCTAGAAGAAGAAATCCCCTTTTGAAATACATAAAGTAACATGTTGTGTAGTTATTATAGATGCCATGTAGTTTGGTTTTTTAAAACATGAATGTTTTATGAAATGGGCTACCGATGGATCCTATAGCAGAGCCAGATGCGGTGCCAACCGTTATACCAGACAGAGGCGGTTATGCACAGTTCTGTGAAGGCTTCATGCGGTTCATGTAGAACTAATAGGGAGAACTGCAGAATACCACATCTATGGAAGATTTGACAAATATATTCTAACAGTAGCATCCAACTACGTTTTCATGGGATGGCGGACCACAGGATGCAGATTCATGGATGGATTCATTGTGGGCATTCATTGAGCTTCTTGAGATTACTCTAGAAAGGAGGGTCAAGATCTCTACTTATATGATTTTTGATTCCTCCAAAATATGGTGGGATGTTAAGACCTAGACATAGAATCACCGAGACATGGCGTGGGAAGATTTTCATGTCGTCTTCATTTTATTTTTCTTTCCAGAGACTCTATGAGAAGATCATGCTTGATAGTTTATGAATCCGAGCACTGGTGAATGTTTTTTGGTTACCAACTGTGCATGTTATTGTGAACTAGGCATTAAATATTGATCAGAACCTGCATGAAGCAAGTGGTTTAGGCCAGGGCAGTTTTGTACCATTTTCTAGTACTATTTCTACCGATAAGAGGAAGTGGCCGATGGATTTCGTCACGGTGGCAGTACATGCTAGAAGAATTCTTCAGGTGGCCATGTAATATTCTACCAGTGTTGTAAGGATGGGCACAAGAGACCACAGTGTCCACGTGACAAAGTGGAGTGCCATGATTGCGGCAGGATAGTTCATCTTCAGCACTTTTTCAAGGCGTTTACACCTGTCACTAGTGAGAGGGGTTCATTGTAGACGACATGTGAGGGAGCATGGCCATTAGATTTTTACTAGTCAAGGAATTGGAATATGTTGAGACATTTAGGCCAAGGAATTGTTCGTGGTGATGGTTGAAAGACACTAGGATCTTGGATATAGAAGGGTGGGTCATGTAAGGGTAGCCAGGCTGTGTCACGGGGCCACAACACTTGGCATGCATATGCAGTACAATAGACCCAACATGAGCAGGATCTCAGACCTTCCACTGTAAGAGATACTATTCTAGTTGCTTCTAATTTGACTTCTGTACTTTTTGATACAGGTGCAACAATTAGATTTATATTTGTCTCTGTTTTGGAGTTCCTTGGGCTCTGTGTTTCTTCTTCTTTCTATATTATGATTCTAGAAACATTTTTGTGAATTAGAACTGTAGGTGTGTGTTAGTGCAATGAGGGCCCCCTGTAGTTTTTTGGGTGTCAATTTAAATGGGACCTCTATGTCATAGAGATGACGAGCTATGACGTTATTCTTGGGATGGACTGGTTGGTACCCCTTCCAGACGTTGTAGATTGCTATCGTTGTAGGGTGTGTTTCACATCACTAGATTGTGGAGAGTTTCAATACATTATATAATTGGATGTCTAGGCTAGCCGAGCTGGACCAAATCATCATGGGTGAGGTAGAGTTACAGTCTCTGTTGTGATTTTATATTTGGAAGAATAGGGATCGTGTAAGAAGGATTTCCCTCTAATGGTTGATCATGTCCGGGATGTATTCCCGGATGAATTTTTAGGTCTACCTCTGGAGCGAGAGGTGGATTTCTCTATTGATCTTGTTCCAGGAGTGGAACTGGTGTCTATTACACCTTATATAATGGCCAAACCATATTTGGAAAAGCTCAAGAGGTAGTTGGAGGAGGTGCAGACAAAGGGTTTCATCTGACCTAGTACTTCTCCTTGGATTCCACCTGTCCTATTTGCAAAGAAGGTGTACGGTACCATCAGACACTGTGTGGATTATTTGAAGATGGATGAGTTGATGGTTAAGAACCGATATCACTTTATGAGGATTGATGATCTTTTTTATCACCATCAAGGAGCACGATTATTCTTGATTATATAGTTTAGATCTAGATATTATGAGATTCGCATTATACCATCAGAACTACCGCTTACAATTTTTTAGAGTAGATATGGTCTATATGAGTACTTGGTCATGCCGTTTAGACTAACAAATGCTCCAAAAGTTTTCACGGCTCTGTTAAATTTTATGTTCATCCCTATTTTGATTCTTTTTTGGTATTCTTAATGGATGATATATTAGTGTACTATCACAATCTACACGACCATGCCACCGATCATGAGATCATACTGAGTACACTTAGTTAGCATCACCTATATTCTAATCTCTCAATGTTACACTTTTGGATGAACTAGATACACTTCCTGGGAAATATTATCTCAAAGGAAGGAGTTTCAGTATACCCAGAAAAAGTGAGAGTAATAGTTTCGAGGAGTAACCTAAGAATGTGTTTGAAATATAGAGTTTTTGGGGCAGTATGGTTACTACAGGTTCTTTATATAGATCTTCTCCCTCATAGAAGTTCTTTTAGATGGTTTCACTGAGAAGGGTGTGAAGTTTGTATCGTCAGAAGCTTGTGAGATATCCTTTAAGGAGATTAATGTAATGTTGACATCAGCACTAATCCTGATAGTTTTAGAGAAAGAGAAGATCTATAGAGTTAACTCTGATGCATCGGGTATTGTGCTGGTGGCAGTGTTGATGTCGGTCGATCGAGAATTTGGGTATGGGTCTCGGCAGTTGAGGCCACATGGGAGGAATTTCCCAACGCATGATCTCAAGTTGGCTGCCGATGTACATGTGTTACACTGTTTGAGACATTATCTATTGGGAGAAAAAAATTTCGGGTTTACGGACCACAAAATTCATACATACATATTTACCCATCGTGACATGAATTTTTGACAGTGAAGGTTGATTTAATATCTTCAGTCCTTCTACGTTGATCATGCCAATACACCTAGTAAGGGTAAAGAAACACCTGATTCACTGAGTAGGAGGACTAAGACACATGCAGTTCATGAGGCCAGTGGTGAGTGGTAGCTTATGTATTATTTCTCTAAGATTCATTTGGAGGATAAAAAATGTTAGTGGAAAACCTATCATTCTTCCTTAGCATTGACATCTACCCTCCTAGATATAGTTAGGATGAGAAATTATCAGATTCAGAAGGCTGAGTTCTATAAGAGTCAATGGAAAGTGAGGAACCTCTTCTAGGTTGGAGGAGAATAAATGATGAAGTACTGCGGATCCATGGATTGGTGTGGGTTTCAGAGGATATACTCAAGGAGTTGATTCATGAGTTTCATGCTTCATATTTGTTAGTGCATCCCAGAGGTACCAAAATGTACAGTAACTTGAAACATCCGTATTGGTGGCTGGGTCGAAAAAGATAGGTATCTAGTTTTGTTCTGAGATGTTCCACATGTCAGTATGTGAAGGTGCGGCATCAGAGGCCAGCTAGACTATTACAATAGTGTCTCATTCCAAAGTGGAAATGGGATGATGTCAAAATGGGATTAATAATAGGGTTGTCGTGGTTACCTCGAGGCAATGTTGTCATGTGGGTTGTCATGGACAAACATATGAAAGTATCTCACTTTAGGATGATCAAGGAGACCATCAATGTTGACGAGCTCAGAATGCTATATATTTGAGAGATTGTGAGTCTTCATGGGGTCCCTCGTTCTATCTTTTCAGATAGGGACATTTTTTTCATTTCTCGTTTTTGATAGAGTTTTCAGAGGGAATTTGGTACACAGGTGCTTATGAGAAAAACATACCACCCTCAGACCGGTGGCCAGTTAGAGCATGTGATACAGGTGTTAGAGTAATTGCTACGTGCATTCGGCTTGGAATTTGGGGGATTTTGGGATATGAACATACCCCTTGTCAAGTTTTCCTACAATAATAGTTTGCAAGAAACTATTGATATGGAACTGTACGAGGATTTATATGATAGGTCATGCCAATCACCTTTGTACAGGTTGTAGGTATGTGAGGAAGCTTTACTAGGACCACACCTCATGTTGGAGACTTCAGAGCAGGTCCACTAGATTCAGAATTAGATAGTTACTGCAAAGTCTCATCAGAAATCTTATGTTGATTTTTATAGATGACCATTGGAGTTTGTTTTCAGGGATCAAGTTTTCTTTCGTGTATCTCCGAGGTTGGGGAAAAGGTGGATAAGGCGATAGGGTAAACATTCACCGAGGTAAGTAGGGTCGTTTGAGATTCTAGAGAGATTCTTGAAATTTTTCTATTGGTTGTTGTTACCACATAAGTACCATGAATTGCATGATGTGTTCCACATAACTCAGCTGCACCCTTATCTCTCAGACTTGTCTAATGTTTTGAGCCTGAGTAGGCTGAACTACAGGTAAATTCATCCTTTGAGGAGCATTTTATTCGTATTCTTGATAGGATCACGATGGTTCTATGAGTCTAGTCAGTTCCTCTCGTACGGGTTATATGCTAGCAAGTTCAAGGGACAGAGGAAAACAGGGAGCGGGAGACTGACATACGTTCTTAGTGACCAGAAAAATTCTCAGTTGTATGTTCACCACATGTTGAAGGGAAAATCAGGGATGAATATCTTTATGGGGGATTTTTGTAAGAAAACAGTTCTTATTCTTATGATACAAGTTTCTTCTTTTCCATTTTCCATAATTGTTTTTGTGAAAACAAGGGAAATGTGGGGAAATTCCCAAATTTACAGGTACAAACTGTGTACATTTTGTACACACACCATGTAATTCGGCTATGTGGGATGATAATATAGGTTGCATTGGTTTATCGGTAAAAAAACTACACATCGTGTAAGTTCATATACATGCCGTGAACTTTGGCTGTGTGGGAAGAGGAACCATGGAGTGTAGGATTATTGGTGATTAAGGGTGTAAAAACTAACTACACATCAATTCCATAGTAATACACATTGAGCAATCAGTCGGAAGGTGAAGAGTAAGGTGGTGGGAGTATATTCTCGTGGAAAGATAGTGAACGCCATGTACATAGTAATACATGTCATGTAACCAAGACGGAAGATGAACAGTGTGGCAGTGGAAGGTGGCCGCCAGAGGATCATTTATAAAATGGAATGTACACATCGATTAATTGAGAGTACATGCCATATAGTTATGTTTTTTTGTTAAAAATAGTCAGTAGCCTCCTCATTCGGCAGTGGAGGCATAGAACTCGGCAGGATCCGTAGAAGAAGAGGTGGGAACATAGAGGATCTCCCGTTAGCACAATGGGACCCTGATCCCTTAGTCGTCGATCACGTTTGAACCATGCGGGTGAGATATACTCTCATCATGAATCTCTCCTTCTAAATATGTCCCTATGGGACGTTTTTTTTTGTTTGAATGGGTTATCATTCTTCTCATACCTATGTAGTTCATGGATGTTTCGGGGGGCACCTTTCACATATATCGATTAGAGGAGATCGAGGTAGGTGGTCTGGTGTTTATTTCCACCTATTGAGTTGATTTTGTGTGTCTTTGTGCTATGTTATCATGTTCGAGGTATGGTATGGTTGAGTCCTTTACTATTATGATATCTATAATTGCAGTAGTAATCTAATGAACATGTATAAACTACTGTTTAGGATCATTTATTTGATCCAGGGCCACCCCTTGGGTGCGTTTCTTTTTCTTAGTTGTTTTTCCAGGATACTGGTGGGTACGCGGTGATGATAGCATGTTTTGAGTTTTCTTGAGAGGAAACATATACAAATTTCTTTCTTAATCATTGGGCTTAGCCCAGTAACATGCTTTTCATATGGAACGCCAGAGGGAACTGTTTTTCATATCCTATGGGCAATGTTTTGTTTATCTTGAGGGCATGGTTCTAATTCACATGATGGAAAGGTATTGATTCTCTAGAGGGAAACGTTTCTTATGCCTGAGGGCAGTAGCTTCTATGCCTAAGGGAAATATCTCGTACACCTGAGGTAAATCATCATTATGCCTGTGGGAAATTACCTGAGGGTTTCATTTTGATTTTCTTAAGGGTAAGGAATTGCATTTTTGAGGACAAGGATCCCTTGAATATTTACTGTTTTAATTTATTATGTTATAGTTTCCAAGATAAAGAATAGTTCTATTATTTTTATTACCTTCTACTTGTTAGATAGACAATTGTTGTTTTTATTGTGGTGTTTTATTGGATACTGACGGATGTTGTTGGGTCCCGGGAAGATATAATTCAATTATATTGATTTTTTAAATAATGATGAAATGGTAATGGAACTGGTTGGAGTAGCTGCTTTTGAGTACTTCCTAACTTACTGCATTTCTTATTGCATACTACTGTTGCACATTTTCACTAACTGTTGGGCATAGTCCATTGGAGATTGCCTACTAGGATGTATTTATCCTACCCAGTTTAGGTCATGTCATGGACCCAATTTGATTATATTGCTGCATGTGTTGATAAGGTCAACTGTCCCTATACAGGTACTTGATTATTGCAGATGAGGAGGGGAGCAAGGGACTGAACTTATGATTGTGATGATGTTGAGTTCATGGTGCACTGTTTTGTTTTCAACTGCATTACTTGTACATTGTTTTAGATTAGATTGAATCCTATTTTGGTTGCTTCCTTATAATTTGGGACATATGGGATCATCTTATATATGACTGTTGATTATGTTATACCACAGTTCTGTTTACCATTTTATCTTGTACTGTTTACTACTTCTATTTTTTGGGTATGTTTTTAACTTTCGGCTGCACTACACTTTGAAAAATGAGGGCATAGTTTCCACACTATCTAACCTAGTCCCTCGCTTCTACTCGGCAGCTTATGGTGTTTGGTGAAAGGCACTTGAGGTCATGTGATCAACCAGGTTCGGGTAACCTGTTGTATGGATTCATGAGCTGGGACGTTACAAAGTGCTACCAGAGGAATTTCAATTCATCTTGACTTAATATTTAAATCCTATATCCAGGGATATGACTTCTAGGCACTTGGTAATAGTTTGTTCCCTAGAGTAGCTAACCCGTGTACAGGGAAAATCCAATTTACCTCGTGTTGCAATTTTTTCTGGTTTTGCAATTTTATAGTTGATTTGATTTCATATTATGGTAATGAACTTGTAGCGTGCTGTTATATTTATATAAATGGGTTATATTTAGTTGCAACCTGAGGAGATGAGGGTATGACATCTCATGCATCATTTATGCATATGTTTGTATCACATGGCATGCATTATTTACAAGCCATGTTGGTGCATTAGAAGTTTCATGTTGTTGTGATAGATATTGTTTTAGAAAATGCATGATGTTGTGTTAGGTACCTTTATAGATACACCTACTATTTATAGGGTATTGGTACATGTTACGATTGAGTTTATGGACTCTATGATTTATTTCCTTGGAATAATGGGCTATCTTGGACCAGAATTTAGCGGATCATGATCATGATTTTGTTGTGTTTTATTCTGTAATATGAAAGGCAGGTTCTAAACATTGATTTGTGGGGAGTACATGCCCCCACATATCAGAATTTGGTATACCGGCGCTTGAAATTTAAGAAAAATGGTCTACATAGTATATTCAGGGATATAATGTCCAGAATCCCAGACAACACGACATGTGGTTCTATGAACACACTCCATGTACTCTTCTTTTTAAAAAGAAATGAATTTTTTAAGTACATGGAATGTAATTTATGTACATGTCGTGTAGTCTCTAACTGTATCATAGGTCATGAAGACAGAAACACAAGATAGGGAAACACTAGAGGCACCAAGCCATGTACCAGTTGTACATGTTGTGTCGTTTTGACCCGGTGTCCGACGTGTGGCTCACAACACGGACGGACAAAACATCGCTTAAACAAGCCTTGTCACTTTCGAACATGTCGTGTAGTGTAATTTGGAATGCTCTTCATGTATCTAACAATATGGGTCAGTGTTATCCTTTCTAGTACACGCTGTGTCGATCTGGAACGCGTCGTGTAATGTGAGTCATGTATCAAGTCCTGTATCGAACAACACTGGTCAGTAAAGCTCATCTAGTACATGCGGTGTGCCTGTGGGACATGTCGTGTATTCTAAACTTGTAAGAAACCATGTGTACTTGGCTGTGTGGCTAGGGAGACAGACTGGTGTACCTTCCTTGTGCTCGTGTAACATGTTGTTTACCTAGGGTTGAGACATGACGAGGCCATCATCATAACACGAGCATGTACGGTTTTAAGGATACACACCCTATAGACCTTATATGCACCGTGTAGTCTCGTTAAAAATAGATATGTGTGGCTTAGTTATGTATAATGACTCAGTCAGGGGAAATAATTCAAGAACACGCCCTGTGTGTGGACAACACACAGTGTATTTGGGGTGTTACATGACCAGTTCTTGTAGAAGTACATGCCCATGTGAAAGACAAAAAGGAACACCTCATGTAGTTTTTATACACTCCGTGTGGTTTTTTTTTTTAAAAATGAATGTTTTATGTTCTCTGTTCCCTTCATAAGTTTCGAGTCGTTGATTATAAATGTGGCGTTAGCCATTATACCAGACAAAGGAGTTGATGTGCAGTTCCGTGAAGGCTTCATGCGGTTAATGCAGACCTTCAAGGGAGAACCACCAGATACAACATATATGGTAGAGATGAGACATGTATTCCAATAGTAGTATCCGCCTATGTTTTCTTGGGATGGATAGCCACAGGCTGCAGATTCATGACTGGATTCATTATAGACTATCTTCTATCATCTTGAGATGCCACTAGGGAGGAGGGTCAAGCTCTCTACATATATGTTGTGTGATTCCACTAAGTGATGGTTGGATGTTGCCACCCAGACTGATCATCGCCAATACATGGTTTGGTATGAATTTTAGGCAGTCTTCTTTGAATTTTTCTTTCCAAAGACTCTATGGGGAGTTCTAGCTAGAGATTTCATGAATCTGCAGCAGGGCGCCATGTAAGTGATGGATTATTTTCCCCACTTCACTGAGCTATAGTGATTGGCACCTTTTCTGTTGGGTGATGAGTTGTTGAGGGATATATGCTTTTAGGATGGTCTTAGATATGACATGTGGGTGCTGGTGAATGTTTTCGGGTCACCTACATTGCTTACTATTGTAAACCAGTCATTGATTACTGAGCAGAACCTATGGGAAGCTAGTGGTGCATGCTTGGGAGGTTCGACACCGGTTTCTGGAACTATTTATATCAATAAGTGGATGATTCCAATGGATTTATCTCACTAGGGATATACTAGCAAGAATATTTCTTCAAGTGGCCAGTTAATATGCTATCAGTGTGGTAATGAGGGGAAAAAGAGATCGTAGTGTCCATGTGACCCAGTAGAGTGCCGTGTTTGAGGAAGGACGGGTTATATTCGGCAATTTTGTAGGGACTTTCCACCAGTGACTAGTGAGAGGGGTTCTGTTCAGATGACATGCACGGGATAAGGGCCAACATCTTCTTACTAATCAGTGAATTAGAATATGTCGGGACGTTCAGGCTGAGGAAGCAGTCGTGGTCATGGTAGCAAGACACGAGGATCTCAGAGACTGTAGGGAGGGTCAGCTCAGGGCAGCCAGGCTATGTCGAAGTACCATGAAACTGGGCTGGCATATGCAGTGCAATAGTCCCAACATGATCATGATCCCAGAACATCCACTATTGGAGGTACTATTCTAGTTTCTTATGTTTTGCCTATGGTAATTTTCGATATTGATTCTACACAATTCATTATATTTGTAATCGTTGTGGGGAGCCTTGCGCTTTGTGTTTCTTTTTCTATTGATATTATGATGCTAGAAACCCTGTTGGGAATTAGAACGGTAGGTGTGTGTTAGTTAATGGCCTTCCCCCTAGAGGTTGGTGGGTGTCACATTCAATTGGACCACTATATCAAAGAGATGATGAGCTATGACATCATTCTCAGGATGGACTTGTTGGTACCCTTTCAAGCCTTTATAGATTACTATCGTTGCAGGGTGAGTTTCAATTCTCTAGAGGAATAATAGTTTCTATAAAATGTAAAATGGGATGTCCAGTCGAGTTGAGATGGATTTCCCTCCACTGGTTAATCGTATCATGGATTTCCTCCCAGAGGACTTTTTACGTCTACCTCTGCAGCGAGAGGTGGATTTCACTTTTGATCATGAGTTAGGAGCGGAACTGGTGTCCATACCTACTAATAGGATGGCCACATCAGATTTTCAGGATCTCAAGAGGCAGTTGGAGGAGTACAATGTAATTGGTTTTCATCCGACCTGATAATTCTCCTTGGGGTTTGCCTATCTTGTTTGCGAAGTAGGCGGATGATACCCTCAGACTATGCGTGGATTATCAGATGCTAGACCACTTGACAGTTATGAACTGATATACCATGAAAAGGACTGATGATCTTTTTTATCATATTCAATGAGCACGAGCATTCTAAAAGATTGACATGAGATCTGGATGCCATCAGTTGCCCGTTAGACCATCAGAAAAACATCCTCCAGCTTTTCGGATTAGATATGGTTTATATGAGTACTCGATCATGTTGTTCGGACTCACAAACGCACCAGTAGATTTAATGGATCTAATGAATCGAGTGTTCCAACCATATCAGGATTCTGTTGTGGTAGTATTCATGAAAGATGTCTTAGTGTACTCTCACACTCTACCTGATCATGCTATCCGTCTTGAGATCACACTAAGTACACCGAGAGAGCATCATCTATATGCTATGCTATCAAAGTGAAACATTTAGATGGACCAGATATACTTCCTATGTTATATTATCTCAGAGTATGGAGTTTCAGTAGTCCCAGAAAAACGGAGAGTAGTAGTGTCCTTGGAACAACTTAATAAGATGTTTGAAATTCGATGTTTCATGGGGCTGGCTGGTTACTATAAGCACTTTATATAGGACTTCTCTCACTAAGCTGTACTGTTGACGAGTTTGACTAAGAAGGTTGTGATGTTTGTTTGGTCAGAAGCATGCGAGACAACCTTTCATGAGATAAAGGGAAGGATGAAATCAACACCAGTCTTCATACATCCAGATCAAGGGTAGAGTGATACAGTTTATTGTGATGCATCCAGTATTGGGTTGGGAGCAGTGTTGATTCCTGCCGATTGTGTAGTTGTGTACGGGTCTCGATAGTTGAGGCCACATAAGAGGAATTACCCAATACATTCTCTCAAGTTCTCTCTTGTTCTACATGTGTTAGACTGTTGGAGACATTATCTCTTGGAGAATATATTTTGGTGTTTATGGACCACAAAATTCTTAAATACATATATTCCAAGTGTGACTTGAATATGAGACAATGAAGGTGGGTTGAATACCCTCAGTCGTTTGACTTTGAGATTTATTATAAACCCTGTAAGGTTAATGAAGTAGCTGATGCACTGAGTAGGAGGACTCAGATACCGGCAACGCAGGAGGCCATTGGTGAGTGGAAGCTTGTGGATTTGTTTTCTGAGATTCATTATGAGGTGCATGATAGTCAGGGAAAAACCTATCGTTCTTCATTATATGTGACTTCTAACCACCTAGATAGTGTAAGGATGAGATATTTATCAATTTTAAAAGGCCTAGTTCTACAGGATTTGGTGGAAAGTGAGGACCATATTTTTGGTTGGATGATATGCGAGGATGAGGTGCTGTGTATCCAAGGAAAAGTGTGAGTTCCATAGGATATATGTGAAGAGTTGATGCGGGAGTTTCATGCTTCAGATTGGGCAGTGCATCCTAGAGTTACCAAAATTCTTTGTGACTTGAGAAATCAGTATTGGTGGCCGGGTATGAAAAGATAGGTATCTTGTTTTGTTAAAAGATGTTCCACCTATCAGTAGGTTAAGTCGGAGCATCAGAGGCAAGTCGGACTGTTACAACAATTACCCATTCAGGTGTGGAAATAGATGATGTTGCAATGGACTTCGTGACTGGGTTTCCGTGGTTACCAAGATCCAATGATTCCATGTGGGTTGTTGTGGATATACATATGAAATTATATCACTTTTTATTTATCATGGATACCTACAGTGTTGAAGATCTCGGAATGTTGTATATCCAAGAGGTAGTATGTCTTCATTGGGTCCCTTGATCTATCGTTTCAGATAGAGATGCCCGTTTAACGTATCGTTTATACCAATGTTTTCTGCGCACATTGTGTACATATGTTCATTTGAGTACAACTTACCACCCTCATACTGATGGCCAGTTAGAGTGTGCGATACATGTGATGGAGGACATGCTACATGAATGCTTCTTGGACTTTGGGGGCTCTTTGGAGAAGCACATACCCCTGGTCGAGTTTTCATTCAATAATAGTTTTCAGAAAAATATTGTGATGGAACCTTTTGAGGATTTATATGGCAGGCCTTTACAATCACCATTGTGCTAGTTGGAGGCAGGGGAGGCAATGTTATTGGGACCACATCTCGTACAAGAGACTTCAAAGTTGGTCCAGTTGATTCCGAAGTAGATGGCTATTGCACAGTCTCGTCAGATATCTTATATTGATCACCACAAATGACCATTTGAGTTCGTGGTTGGGGATCATGTTTTCTAGTTTGTTTCATAGAGTTTTGGTAATAGACGGATTATGAGATAAGGTAAACTTTCAATGAGGTATGTAGGGCCGTTTGATATTATGAAGATAGTTGGTCTGGTCGTCGATCAGATGTAGTTACCACAGAGGTATCGGGCCATGCACGACGTCTTCCACGTATCCCAGATACGCCATTTTCACTCAAACACATCTCATGTTTTTCAGCTCAAGGATGTTGAACTACAAGTAGATGCATCATTTTAGGATCATCTGATTGATATTATTTATAAGAGAATGAAGGTTCTCTACGGACGGTCAGTTCCACTCGTACGGGTTCTATGGAAGCATGGTTGAATACAAGGAAAATCCTGGAATCAGGAGACCGACATATGTGCTCAGTGGAAAGAATTGTTCTTAGTTGTATCTTCACTACCCAGAGAATGGGAATTCGAGGTTAAATTTCTATAAGGGGGGATGTTTGTATGAACCCGTTTCATATTCTTCAGGTACGAGTATCTTCTTTTCATTTTTCCTTAAGTATTTTTGAGAAAACAAGGAAAATGTGGGAAAAATCCCATAGATAAGGGTACATGCCGTGTAATTATTGTACATATGCCTTGTACTTTGGCTATGTGGGATGAGAATATAGGGATCATTGCATTATCGGTAAAAAAACTACACGGTGTATACTTTCAAATAAACACTATGTACTTTGGCTATGTGGGACGAGAACACATGTCATGACCCGTCCTCAGGGCCTGTGTCGTGACTACCCCAAGCCCTCCTTCCCTAGTCCAGGGACTGGCGACTAGCACCAAAGGTGTAAAACCTGATAACTGAAAAGGTATTGCCTTTATAAAAGTAAACAAACACCACAGAGTTCATGCAGAAGTAAAACACTAAGTACAAAGGAAAGTGCTGAAATGTAAATGGGCTAGAATAAAACCCAACTAAATGTACAGCTACAACTGAACGAAAGTAAAACAGAAAAAGACAATCAGCTGGTAGAAAGGAAGCAGCTCCTGGATCGTCCTCCACGGATCCTACCAGAAGGGTAGGTATAGATAGCACATCTCCTATATTTTCCACCACAGTCCTATATGAACGGTAGGTACAGATAGCGCAGCTCTGGGATCGTCCACCACAGTCCTACCTGAAGGGTAGGTACAGATATCCTCCACAATGCTCTCTCCCATCAACCTCCTCTGAGTGTTATCTCACTGTGAAGTCCCCCTCTGGATACTGACACGTCGTGTGGTCTACCTCCGGGTATCGTCCAGCCCTCTATCACTCGGCCTCTATCAGCGCTGCCCGTCGTCTGCAACAAACACAATGAGGTGCGGGCATAACCCGTGCATGGGTGAGTATACGATACTCAGTAGGGACCCCGAGACCCTCACGGTCTCAATAAAATCCAACAAGGATAATCACAATGAAGTATCTCAATAGATAACCTTTACATAGGTATAAGCCCATATTTATACCAAAGTTATCAAGTAACCCATCTCATTCATGAGGAAAGACCAAGTTTATGAATTCAACGGATAACCACCACCCAGGTAAATGCCCATACATATACCTAAGTTTTCAAGTGACCCATCTAAATTGTGAGGTAAACACCAAGGTCACAGACTCATCTCAAACCATGATTTCCATTATCGAAACTGTAACTGATAACGAGCCTCGTCTCTGGAGTGTACAGTGGTCCTGTCTTGAATCTGAGGTACGACTCACTAACTTAAGACTGTTGAGGTACTCTTCCTGTCGAGTACCGCAGGCCAGCCACCCAAACACAGTAGTGCTTCCCGCTGGGGTATGCCACCCAAACACAGTAGTGCAAACCCCCTAATAGCCTGTAGAGGTACTCCCCGGACGAGTACCGTGGGTCTGCACTGTCACACAGGTATTGCTCCGTCCGCCATGGGTCTGCAACCAAACAAAGTAGTGCTTCATCCACTGGGCTAGTCAATCACTCCAAGTCGAGTCGGTCAAGTAGTCGTCATGTCTTAGTCGGCTACACGGTCTCCGTACACCGCATGCTCGTCTCTGGGAGGGTCCACTCCATGAGCTACAGGACGATACTCCAAGTATCTCAAAGTCCCACGAAGAAGTATCACAAAGGACCGCCTCGTCATAGGGGTCTCAACTTAACAGATGGCGCGTCAATCGGACACCCGGGCTGTGAGTTATTAGCCTTTTTGTCCCCGTGGCCCGGTTGGTTTCGTGAGCGAACCAACCTGTCCCATTCTCAACTGTACCCCGAACTATCATAGGGTATACTCATAGGGACCGTTTCTCAACATGATCACCAACACCGCTTATGGTTCGTCAAACGGACGTCCGGTCTTAATGTTATCTGCTTTTCCATTCCAGGGGCCCGGTTGGATTTCGGATACAATCCAACTCTTCCATACTCCAACTGCATCCAAACCTCGGGCGAAGTATGCCAAAATTTCCTTCTCATCAAGAGTAATCCATCAAAGTTGACGGCACGTCAATCAGATGTCTGGAGATCACGATATAAGTGTTTCCGCTTTGAGGGCCCAGTTGGTTTCGTATCCAATCCAACCCAGCCACTATCCAACTGCATCCAAACCATAGGTAAAGAATTCCAAAAGTTCTGTCTCATCAAGAGGAATCTAAAAATTTCGATGGCAAGTAAATCGGACTTCCGGAGCTCTAGATATAATTGATTCCGCTCCGAGGGCCCGATTAGTTTCATATCCGAACTAACCGGGTCGGACACAAAGTTTTCTGAAACGTTGAGTGTAATATACCGAAACGATCGTCTCGATTAAAGGATCGCATCGCCACTAACAGTGTATCGATCAGAGGTCCGCATCCCAATATATGGGGGAAAGACCGAAAAAGGTCCGAAAGTGGGGGGTCTGGGCCTGGGGCGACCCTGCCGAACCCCCCCCCCCCCCTCCCCCCCGGGTCGGCCCCGCCTGGCGGTCCGGCCAGGCGGCTCGGTCCGGCGCACTAGCGCACTGGTGCTGGCCAAGCGGCCGCGCAAGGGGGGACCGCCCCCTGGTTGAAACTGCGGCCCCCATGCGGGGGCCGCTCCCTGTCACCGGACGCGGCGCGATGTCGCGTCCCTCAGGTCCCACGCGACCACATGACTAGCCGCCCGCCGCCGCGACATCCTCCACGGCGGCCCCTTCCCGGTGGCGCATCGGCCACCACCGCCGTGCCGGCGTGGCGCGCCGGCAGAGTCTTCCGCGGACCACCGGAGTTGCTCCGGTGGTCCTTTTTCAATTTTTCCTGTGCCGGTGGTCCTCCCTGGAGCAGAAGATCATGGAGAAGGATTCAAAACTCCATTTTGGCCCGCCTCATCATCGTCCGTCAATCCGCACTTTGACAACAAACTGCGGAGTCTTCGAATTGCTCTGGCGGCCCAGACTCCAGCCGCGGTTTTGTTCGGCCTCAGCGGCATTGCGCGACGACGCCGCGCTTCTTTACCGCATTCTTTCTCGTGTCCGTGCAGTGCCTCTGCACCATGCCGCCTTTGTTCGGGCCACAACGAATCAAAACAACAAAGGGGGGAGGAGAGTCGGGCGTGTTCGTGTAGTCCGACCTCCTCCCATTAAGTTGGTAACAAACGGCCCAAAAGACGATGAAAAACAAGGACTTTTCACGAACAAAACAAATCAACGCAAACAGTTTTTCCCGTAATTAAATATTCCCGACCCACAAAAGAATACAATCTCTGATCAACTTGAGTTGATCTGAGTTCTTTGTTTTAAAAGGAACCATGGGAATATAAACATGCACAAAAGTTAACCCCTACCTCGATCGTAGTCATCGAATGAGGTTTCTTCGTGGAATAAACCGTCGTGGATGAAGAGGATCATCACAGAAGAAAGAATCATGGAAGGAACGTCGTGTCGTCTATCTCTGAGGATCCGGTGTTCTTCATCGGAGGTCGGTGCGTTCTTCGCGTTCTTCGTGTTCTTCGCGTTCTTCGTCGAAGAAGGCTTTTCTCCAAATCCTCTCCATGCAACCAGTTCCAACAGAAATAAAATAAGAGTTGTCTTATTTTTATTAACGCACAATCCAATGTTTGAAATTCAAAAAGAAAAGAAATGATCAATTAATTTAGGAGTTTAAAACCACCCAATTAATGAGGAATTTATTAACCAGAATAAATGCATGAGTTGACTTCATTAAAAAGGGGGGTGCAGGTGCGTTACTTAGATGAAATGAAACAATTGGGCTCGTGTGGGCCCCACCTAAGAAATATCCTACCATGTGGGTAGGATATTTTGGGTCCCACAACATCCACTTAACATATGTTAAAATAAAATAAAATTCGGTTGTACCACTTTTATTTTATTTCATAACATAACCGCAAAAATTAAAAACCACACCCGAGCAAACGGAACTCTAGAAAAGGTGTTTCTAAGAAATTACCGGCAATTTGATTCCATTGGTTCCCTCAGAATTCTATTCTGATCACCGGTTCAAATGTTAGAAAAAAATCCGCTCGTTTGTTCACTGAACGTACCCGAGCAAAAACTTCGTAAAATGATTTCGGGCACACCGGGCCTCTGAATTAGGCGCCGTCAGAAACTTTGTTCTTGTAAAATTCTATAGAAAATTATGAAAAAAATTCCCTTGAATTTTACGGGTCTTTACATTACTCCCACCTCAGGGCATTACGTCCTTGTAAAACTTTAACACAAACTAGGGTCAGAAAAGTGGTACTGAGAATGCATTTGAGCCTTCCTCTCCCATTTGCTTACCTGGAGGTTTCCATGCTGCCAATGAAGGTGCACAATAGAAATCGACCATCCTCATAGGACCACCCCTGTTGATCCTCGTTCCCCAGTGAAATGTCATCATAAGTCGCCCTGTCATCGACGTCCAACCCCCTGAGGTCGATGATGTGTGAAGTATCATTCACGTATCTCCTCAGATGAGATATGTGGAAGTCATCATGCAGCTAGTGCAACTGAGGTGGATGGGTCAAGCTGTAAAACACCCAGACTACCCAGTTGAGGAACTAGGAAGGTTTGTTGAACCACAGAGATAACTTGTCGCCTAGGCTACATCTCTGTAAACCTCGTTGAGGTGAGACCCGTATAAAGACGTGATCGTTATCCTCAAACTATATAGGTCTACAATTCCTCCTAGAACTGAAACTCAAAACCAATGCTGCCACAAGGGTAAGGTTGACCGACTCAAGAGTGATCGGTCGCACACTCTTTTGCATGAGTTTATCCTGTGCTACCTAGGGTTTCATTTTCGCCGACCAAGGAAAACCCATCCCGATGTCGTAGTTAAACCACAACATTTTTTCCTAATACCGTCAATTTTTGTATGAACTGTGATTGCCCAGTCAATACTCAAACCAACATCGTATGGCCTCGACGCTGCCACCAAGAGATTCCAACCGAAACTCTCGCCTCGAGGGTCTTACTACATTGTCGGCGTAAGTGTGATTATCGAGTCTTCCCCCAAGGTATCTCTAGACGTGAGGGTCAAGTCAACGGCTTATCGGAAACTCTAGGTCTGGGATAAGATTCATGGAAGGAAGGAATGATTCGTATCAATGTCTGTTACTACGGTAGCTAGTAGTGGACACAAACTTTCCCTTGAATCATTCTTAGATCCATTGGGTCACTCTCCGTGACTGCATGTAGATACTCTCTTCCCCTTCCTTCCAGCTCCCTAGGCCTGGCGGGGACAACTAAGGCGGGTGGTTGTAGCATGTTAAAATGTACAACACCACATGCTGCTCTCCTAGCTCTGCCTCCACGTCTGCTTCTTCGCAGACTCATCTCTTCTTAGATCATCCTCTTCTTGAAACATTTAACACGCCCGAGTCTCTAAGACTGGTGCTGGTTTCCTGTTTCTTAGTGAACTGTGCATTCTTCATCTGCTCTTGGATGATCTGCACCTTCTTTGCCTACGATCTGAAAGAGCTGCTAAAATTTCTCCTTTTCCGAAAAGAGAAACTCGGCTCATCCCTGGGATGAACCACTCCCATTTCCTAATACAGTCAATCCTGACATGAATGATTTATGCATGCCATGGATGACGTCGTAAGGCCTCGACGTAACTAGCAAGAGATCTAACTGTCACTCTCACCTCCAAGGGTCGAGTCACACTGTCGGCATCAGTGTGAGGTCACTGGGTCTCCTCCAAAAGAAATCTCGAATGTGAGGGTCATGTCAACAAATTTAACCAGGACCACTCAGTATCAACTAAACAAAAGGACAGGAAAGAAAACATCACAAAGATAAGTGTCTTTTTATTATTTCTAAATCATAGTACAAAGACACGAATACAACAACAATATGGAACTAGAAGTACAAGGGACGTATCCACTAGTTCTTCTCCTGTCCACCCACTCCCAGAGCTCTACTGCCTTTTCCACTTCTCGTATGTTGCTCAAGCACCCGCCGCTACTTCTGCCTCGGTGGCTCCTCCAAAGCATGCGGATCAACTGTGCGAGGAGTAGGATAGTCACGTGCGAGGTGACCCTTCCTGCCACATTCATAACACTTCATATTCCTCGTACGGTTGGCTATGGTCCTGTTGGACCTTTCTATCATCTGTCTACTACCAACAGGTGACTCTACTACTGATAGAAAATCTGGTGGTAAAGGAAGAAGCTCTTGTACACGCTCGGTGTGTAGAGATACTAGCACAAACTCTACCCTGAAAAAGGTCTCTAAGTCTTCCCATGTGAAGGTCATCCCGTCTCAAAACTGGAACAATTGGCTCCACCACCTGCCTGCTGCTGCCTAAAGAAGGCTGGAAGCAAATATCGCCATGAAATCTGCTGGCGTCCCCACTAGCTTGAAAACTCTTACCACAGCCTCCAGCCAATCCTCAGCCGCCTGCACGTCCATCTCTCCCCAGAACCTGTGTGGCCTCTGGCGTTAAAACTCGTGCAGCGCGCTCAACTGGCATGCATCACCTACTGCTGGGGTTGGTGGCATCGGTGTCCCGACGTATGGTAGTACAGCTGGTGCCTCCGATGGTGTCTCAATTCCAAGAGGGCCCTGTACCGAAGCCTCGTCACTCGGCAGCCTGTTAGTACGCACATCCCTCTGGGCTCTAGCTGGTCGTTCGTGAAAAGGCATCCTGAAAGAAACAATGTGACACGGTCAAATGATTATACCTGGTGAGCTGACCTAGATTGAACAGTTTTAAGGGAAAACCTTTGAAAACACACATGCAATCAATGTTTTCGTTCACAATGTTGGAAATCATTTGTCAAGGTCCTGGTGTCACGACCCGTCCTCAGGGCCCGTGCCGTGACTACCCCAAACCCGTCTTCCATAGGACAGGGGCTGGTGACTTGCACCAAGGCTTAAGATGTAAACACTAAGAAGAAACTGGGTACAACAGTAAGTGCAGAAAAGTAATGGTTCATAATACAAATCCTAACTAAAAGTAAAGTACAACTGGAAAGGGGAAACAACAACTGAAATGTAAACCTACAGCCTCAACCAGTCCACTGGAAATCCCACCTGAAGGGTGGGTACAGATTGCCTCCACAGCTCCTCAGGTCCAGTCGTCCGCTCCAAGTCTGACCCGCCCAGTGGTCCACCTCCAGGTACCGTCCTGCTCCGCAAGTCTCAACCATAATCAACGATGTCTGTCGTCTGCAGCCAATACAACGTAGTGCGGGCATAGCCCGTGCAGGGGTGAGTATAAGCTACTCAGTAGGGACCCCGAGACCCCCGAAGGTCTCCCATAATCCACAAAGGATAAACCACAAAGGAAAGATACAATCACGAAGTAACATCCGACACTGGTTAGATATATGCCATACATATACTTAAGTTATCAATTCTAGTACGCTCCAACTTCCGAGCCCAAGAATAACCCAGTCCACACGGGGAAGAAAAATGTAAACCACATAGGATTGCACAACACAATCCACAAAGGAAAACATAACAGGATTCAGATCACACAGGTAAACTTCTCTGTATGATGATAAAGATGATCAGATATAGCCACTAATTCATCTAAGACGTCGGACCCACAAAGGATCGATAGGTACTAACCCCCGCAATGACCCACACAAGATCGGACCCACACATGATCTGTAGGCACTGGCTCACACAGAACCACTGAGCGCTGACCCACACAGGATCGGAGCCACACAAGATCGGTAGCACTGATCCACATAGGATCGCTGAGTGTTGTAGTCGTCGCCATCGAATCCACTGAGGATCTCTGTACAGTCGTCATCGTTGTTGTAGTCGCAGCCAGCTCTAGTGTTCCCGCACACAACAAGCTCGTTCGGGAGGGTCCACTCCATGAGCCGAAGGGCTGATACATCAACTGAAATATATTCCGTAGTTTATGTATCCAAAAGTTCTGTATTGTCAACATGAACTCAACGTCATAGATGGAGCTTCAATCGGACGCCCGGTCTGAAAGTTATTGGCTTTTTTGTCCCAGGTGCCCGGTTTGTTTTTAAGTCAAAACCAAACCGACCGTACTCCACCAGCATCTAAAACTTGGGTGGAGTAACCCAAATGATCCTTCGTACTAAGAGGAATCCAACAAAGTCGACAGCACATCAATCGGACGTCCGGAGCTCAAGTTATGAGCGTTTCCACTCCGAGGGCCCGGTTGGTTTCGTGTACGATCCAAACCGGCCGAACCCAAAATTCTCCGAAACCTTGAGTGCGATATACCAAAATGACCACCTCGATCCAAGGATCACATCGCAACTGAAGGTGCGTCGATCGAAGGCCCGTAACTCATGATATGGGCAACAGACCAAAACAGGTTCGGTCAAAGGGGGTTCAGGCCCGGTCCGACCCGGACTGATACCCCCAGGGTCGGCCCGAACCGAGTCCGGGTCCGGCCTGCTTGGGCGTGGCCCGGCCCGACCAGGGCGCGGCCTGGCCCGGCCCGGGCGCGGCCCGGTCTGGCAGACCGGCCAGGAAGCAGGCCCGGCGCGCGGCACGCTGGCCAGGGGCTCGGCCAAATGGTCGAGTCGTTGAGTGGTGGCGGCCTGCCCCCCCCCCCATTTTATGTTACTTCGGCCCCTATAATGGGGGCCGCTCGAGCTAGCCACTGGGGATTTGTAACCCCTGACTCCACCACTGGCCGGCCGGCCCGCACCGGTCTGCTGGCTGCTGCCGACACAGGACCGGCAAGGCTGGTCCCTCTACTCCGTCACCGGCAGCCCAGAACCGGCCGCCGGTTCTCCTTCTCCGCCGCGGCGTGGAACTGGCCGCAGCCTTGGTTTGTCTGGTGACGCGCGATGGCGTCGCGCCCCTCTAACGTGGCCCAAATCTGGCTGCAGTGCTTTCATAGTTCTCTGGTGTGGCGCGACAGCGCCGTATCTTAGGTTTGTCTTCAACGGTGCAGCACGACGGCGCCGCGCTTTTGGTTCGTCTTCAATGGCGCGGCGCGACGGCTCTGCGCTTCTCCTTCCCTTAACAATTCCTATGCGGTGCTACAGCACCGCGTTGCTTTTATCGTGCCGCAAAAACAAACCAACAAGGGGGAAGGAGGGTTGGTCGTGTTTCGGTCCGACCTCCTCCCTTTATTGCTATAGCAAGAGGCTCAAATGAAAAGGAGAAAATGACGGAAGAAATCATGAACTAACAAATAAAATAAATCCCTACCTCGATAAACAAGTTGGGCGAGGATTCTTCGTGGAGATAACTGTCACGGAGGGAGACGTCACGAAAGAAGGAAGTCGTGTCGTGCAAGGAGACGTTAACCTCCGAGGAATCCGACGTTCTTCAAGTTATTCGCATTCTTCGTCGAAGAGGAAGAAGTTCTTCAAGATTCCCAAATTTTCACCCAAGACACACCCACCAAGTATTCAACCCCAAAATAAAATAAGTCCCTTTCTTATTTTATTAACATAACTTAAGCATTTGAATTTTAAACATTTCAATTTATCTCACCTAATTAATTAACTTATGTTATCAAAATTATTGGTGAGATAGAGGAGTTATCGAATTTGAAGGGGTTGGGTTCGTGTGGGACCCACCACTCTCATAACCTCCCATGGGATGTTGGGTGGTTACCCCAACTTCCACTCAACGGACAAATCACTTAAAGGAAAATAAAAAATGTAGTTAAATTTTTATTTAACTTCCACAATTTTTATCAAAATCTCTCGTGAAAATGCATCTCCAAAAAAGGTGCTTCTATGAAAATACCGGCGTTGCGATTCCATCAGTTTCGTAGAAATTCGATTCCGAGTACCAGTTCAAAAGATAGAAATTTCCGCTTGTTCATTCAATGAACGTACCCGAGCTAAACTTCGGATAGAAGTTCCAGGCACACCGGGCCTCGGAATCTAGTGTCGTCAGAAACAATGTTCTTGTAAAATCGCAAAGAAAATTAAGAAATAAATTTCCTTGAATTTTAATGGTCTTTACATTACTCCCACCTCCGGTCTTTACGTCCCCATAATGATACATCAAAAACTAGGGAAAAAAATGTTGGTACTGAGCAAGTATCTGAGCCTCTCGCTCCCAAGTGCTCTCCTGGAGATTCTCGTACCGCCATCTGATTCACACTAGAGGAATCGACCTTCAAAGTAGGAATCGCCTCTATCGATCCTCGATCTCCATTGGGACCTCTATATTAGTCGCCACATAATCAATGTCCAGCTCCCCATGGTCAATGATATGCGTCGGGTCGTGCACATATCTCCTCAGCTGAAATACGTCGAAGACGTCATGCACTGGGTGCAACTGAGGTGGTAGATCCTAGAGATAATCCCCCTCACCAATCCTACTGAGGACCTGGAACCGTCCGATGAAGAGACGAGATAACTTTCACATCGGCCAAATCTCCTTAATCCACGTCGAGGTGAGACTCAGAAGAAGACGTGGTCACCATCCTCGAACTCAAGTGGCCTCCGCCTCCTGTCAGAATAAGACTTTTGCCAGCTCTGACCTGTCCCCATCCACTCATGGATGGTCTGGACCTTCTCTGTCATAGACTGGACCATCTCCAGTCCCACAAGTGCCGACTCCCCAGGGTCTGTCCAGCACAAAGGAGATCTGCAAGGTCGGTCGTACAACACCTCGTACGTTGCCATCCCGATGGTGGAGTGGTAGCTATTGTTGTACGCGAACTCCACCAAGGGTAGTTGGTTCTACCAGCTGCGACCAAAGTCGAGGACACATGCGCGAAGCATGTACTTGAGAGTCTGAATGGTCCTCTCCGTATGACCATCCATTTGAGGGTGAAAGGCAGTTCTCAAACGTAGCTACGTCTCAAACGCCTCCTGCAACCCCTTCCAAAGCCGAGAAGTAAAGCGAGCATTTTGATCAGAGACGATAGATGATGGAACATCATGAAGCCACACAATATCCTGAACATAGAGATGTCCCCTGATCTCCACTGAGCCCTGCTCTCTGATGGGTAAGAAGTGTGCTGACTTGGTGAGTCTGTCGACAATCACCCAAATGGAGACGTGGCCTCTAGAAGTGCATGGATGTCCAATCATGAAGTCCATAGATATTCCATCCCACTTCCACTCTGGGACCTCTAAGGGTTGTACCAAGCCTGCTGGTACCTGATTCTCTACCTTGACCTGCTGGAAGGTGAGGCATCGAGAAACGAACTCGGCCACATCATTTTTCATGCCCGGCAACCAGTGTTGTTGCCTGAGATCCTGGTACATCTTCACAACTCCTGGATGTACAACCAAAGGGGAAGTGTGAAACTCTCTCATAACCTCCTCTCGTAAATCAATTGGTACCAAGGTACGTCCTCTGAAAAGGACATCATGCTCTCCTCCTAAGGAGAATCCATCAGGTACCTGTCCTGAGATTATCTGCGCACGCCGCATCTCATAGTCAGCGTCCCCACGCTGTGCCTCTCTGAACTTCTTCAGTAGTGGAGGAGTTATTCTATGTGACTGAAGGAAGGCTGCTCCATCTCTATCCACAAAGGATATCTGCAAAGAGGCTAGCTGCTCTGTCTCCTCCCCATGTAGCTGAATGCCCGTCCATCTACTGAGTGCATCAACTACCACGTTCCCCATCCCAATAGTATAGACTATGTAAAAGTCATAGTCCTGGTAGAACTTGAGCCATCGCCGTTGTCTCAGGTTCAGGTCTTTCTGAGAGAAGATGTACCTGAGACTCTGATGGTCAGAAAAGACTATAAAGCGCTCTCCCATCAGATAGTGTCACCACATCTTCAGATCGAAGACCACTACTATTAACTCCAGGTTATGGGTAGTGTAGTTATGCTCATGCGGCCTCAACTGACGTGATCCATAGGTGATCACTTCCCGCTCTTACATCATGACACATCCGAGTCTGTTCCCTGAAGCATCGCAGTAGACTACGTCCCCTACTCCCTCCTCCGGCAACCTCAAGATAGGTACAATGGTCAATCTCTATCTCAGCTCCTAGATGCTCTACAGAAATATGTCTGACTATACAAAGGGTTTCCCCTTCTTCCTTAAATCTAAGAGCGGTGTCGCAACTCTAGAAATGTTTGGCACGAATCTTCGATAGTATCCACCTAGTCCCAAGAAACTCCGCACCTCTGTCATGCTCCTGGGTGTCTCCCAAGCTAACACTGTCTCGATCATCGCAGGATCCACCGCAACTCCCGCGTCAGAGATGACGTGTCCCAAGAAGTGTCCCTCACGTATCCAGAACAGACACTTCGAGAGATTTTCATAAATCTGGTGCTCTCGGAGTGTGTATATCACCACCCGCAAGTGGTAGGCATGCTCCTCCTCAATGGTCGAGTATATCAAAATGTCTTCGATGAAGACCACGAAAAATCGATCGAGGTATGGCTGAAATATCTTGTTCATGAGGGCCATGAACACTACTATAGCATTGGTTACGCTGAATGGAATAACCAAGAACTCATAGTGGCCATTCCGACACCTGAAGGTCGTCTTCTACACGTCCTCGTCCTGAACTATGAGTTGATGATAGCCTGACCAGATGTCTATCTTCGAGAACCATTGTGCTCCCTTGAGCTGCTCGAAGAGGTCATCAATCCTCGGTAGCAGATACCTGTTTCTCACTGTCACCTAGTTCCGGCGATGATCGTCGACACAATGTAACAAGCTCTCATCCGCCTTCTTGGCGAACAAAATCGGGGAAGCCCAGGGTGAAACACTATGTCGGATGAATCCCTATCCCTCCAAGTCCTCCAAAAGTACCCATAGCTCTCAAAGCTCAGCGGGGGAAATCCGATATGCTGGAGTGTATATCGGGGCTATCCCAGGGCACATGTCAATATAAAAGACTACCACTCTACGAGGAGGTAGCTATGGGACATCATTGGGGAAAACGTCCGCATACAGATCCACCACTGTAGGAAAACCAGGACTCCGCACGTTAACTATTCCTAGGATGAGGCTATCCAACTGATAAGTGATGGGATGTTCTCTCCTATGTGAGAGTTCATCCTGTGCTACAAAAGATCCCTTATCGCTGGTGACGGTGATCCTACTCCCATTGGTGTGTACACATCGCACCTTGCACCTAATACAGTCTATCTGAGCATGGACTGTAGATAACCAATCCATGCCCAAGATGACGTCATAACACCTCGACGCTGCTACAAGAAGATCCCAGCCGAAGCTCTCGCCTTCTAGAGTATTCTCACACTGCTGGAACCAGTGCGTAATCGTTGAGTCTGCTCCCATAGGAGTCTCTAGACGTAAGGATCGAGCCAACAGATCTGTCGGAATCTCCAAGCTCCGAACAAGGGCCGCGACTATGAAATAATGACTCACTCCCATGTCTACATGTACTGCATCAAGGGTGGAATAGACACAGATAGTACCTCGAATCATCTTGGGTGCGCCATGGTCGTAGGCCTGCGCTGCCTAGAATTGTACCTGTCTCTGCCCGCCAGCTCCCTTTGGTTGGGGTGGACCTCCTGGTGGAGGTGGTGGTAGGGCCTCAAAGCGTCTCCCACCACCTGCTGCTCGGCCAGCTCCTCTGCCTCATCCGCATACTCCTTGCGGACCGCCATGGTCGACCCTCTGCCTCTGCCTGGGTGGTCCATCAACCGTCTTCTACTCCTCGGCACGGCGGGTCGGTCAGTCACGAGGCATGTGGCCCTGCCCGCCGCATGTGTAACACTGCCTGCCTCTCGAAAGACTGGATCCGCTATGAGTGCCCTGCACTGCTGAGCATGTGTCCTGAGGTTGTCTTCCTGAGGGTCTGGTCTGCCAAGACCCATGAGTCATCCGTCGACTGCCTGCTGCAGAAGACTCTGCCACATGCCGCCCTATGGTGGGTCTCGCTGCTAATGTAGACTCAGCAAGAAAACTCTCGATCAGAAGGGCGTGTTCCATTACCCCTGCCTGTTTCGGAATGTTGAGGGAGATCAGCAATGCCCCGATCTCCTTCCTCAATCCCTGATCAAAGGTCTAGGCCTAGAAGAATGGGTCCTGTCCCAGGTCTTTCGATTAGCACGAGAGATCGGTAAATCTCACAGATTACTGGGTGACCGTAAAGTTTCCCTTCCGCAGCTATAAAAGCTCATGTATGCGCACCGGACAGAGGGTGGATGGGATGAAATCCGAACGGAAGTGGTTCTTAAAGTCCGTCCAGATGAGAGATACCTCATCATCCACCTGGAGCATCAAGCTACACCATCTGCCTGCTTCCACGTGCAGTAGGCTCGCTGTGAGGATCCCCATGAGGTCTGCTGGTGTCCTCACTAACCTGAAAACGGGTACCACTGCCTCCATCCAATCCTTGGCTGCCTGGGGGTCCGTCTCCCCATGGAACCTGGGCGGTCGCTGGCGCTGAAACTCGTGTAGTGCACTAAGGCGACGTGCATCGTCAGCGGCTGGGGCTGGTAGCATCGGTGGCTCGGTGGGTAGAGGTACCGCTGGTGCCTCTACTGTCAAAGGGCCCTGTACCGAGGCCTCGTCACTCGGCGGGCTATCATCACGCACAACTCTCAGAACCCTAGTTGGGTGTCGTCATGGGGCCATCCTGAAAAGAAACAGGTGTGTCATGGTCAAACAGTATACCTGGTGAGCTAACATAAAGTAATCACAAAGAAAACTTGAAACACACATGCAATCAATGTTTTCGTGCATTAAGTCAGAAATCAGAAGTCAAGGTCCTGGTGTTTGGATACGTCGTTCGTCGCACCAACACTGGACTACCTGGACTGATAACCACACTCAATACTCTTAACACTATTGCTTCACGTAGAAAAAGATCAGACTCATGAGTTCTGCGGTAGAACCGAACTCCTCTGATACCAATTTTTCACGACCTGTCCTCGGGGCCCGTGCCGTAAATACCCCAAGCCCGCCTTCCATAGGCCAGGGGCTGGCGACTAGCACCAAGGAATAAATCACGGTAAAAAGGGAAGGTGTTGCCTTTGTAATGTAAACAAACACCACAGAGTAAGAAAGCAGTAGAAGTAAACACTAAGAAGAAACTGGGTACAACAGTAAGTGCAGAAAAGTAAAGGGCCAGAATACAAACCCAAACTAAAAGTAAAGTACAACTGGAAAGGGAAAACAGCAACTGAAAAGGAAAGCTGCAGCCTCGAGCCGTCCACTAGAAATACCACCTGAAGGGTGGGTACAGATAGCCTCCACAGCTTCTTGGGTCCAGTCGTCTGCTCCAAGTACGACCCGCCCAATGGTCCACCTCCAGGTATCATCCTATTCCTCAAGTCTCAACCACGATCAATGTTGTATGTCGTCTACAACCAACACAGCATAGTGCGGGCATAGCCCGTCCAGGGGTGAGTATAAGCTACTCATTAGGGACCCCGAGACCCCCAAAGGTCTCCCAGAATCCACAAAGGATAAACATCAAAGGAAAGATACAATCACAAAGTAACATCCGACACTGCTTAGATATATACGCATACATATACCTAAGTCATAAATTCCAGTTCGCTCCAACCTCTATGCCCAAAAACAACCCAGTCCTCACAGGGAAGAAAAACGTAATCCAAACAGGATTGAACAACACAATCCAAAAAAGAAATCATAACAGGATTCAGCTCACACAGGTATACTTCTTCATATGACGATAAAGATGATCAGATATATCCACTGATTCATCTATGTTTTCGGACCCACAAAGGATCGATAGGTACTAACCCCCGCAATTCCCCAGGAAGGGTCTGACCCACACATGATCGATTGGTTACTATACCCCACAATGAACCATACAGGATCGGACCCACATAGGATCTGTAGGCGCTAGCTCACACAGAACCGCTGAGAACTGAACCACACAGGATCAGACCCACACAGGATCGGCAGCACTGATCCACGTAGGATTACTGAGTATTGTAGTCGTCGCCGTCGAATCCACTGAGGATCTTTGTACAATGTTCATCGTCATCGCAGTCGCAGCCAGCTCTAGGGTTCCCACACACAGTAAGCTCGTTCAGGAGGGTCCGCTCCACAAGCCGAAGGGAAGATACATCAACTTACACATAGTCTGGATTTGATGTATCCAAAAGATCCATATCGTCAACTGGAACTCGACGTCACAGACGGCGCATCAATCGGACGCCCGGTCTGATAGTTATTGGCTTTTTCGTCCCAGGGGCCCGGTTGGTATTTATGTCAAATCCAACCCGACCATATTCCACCTGTGTCCAAACCTCGGGCGGAGTAAGCCAAAATATCCGTCTCACTAGGAGGAATCCAAAAAAGTCGAGGACACGTCAATTGGACGTCCGGAGCTCATGTTATGAGCATTTCCGCTCCGAGGGCCCGGTTGGGGGGCCGGTCGAGCTGGCCGCTGGGGGTTTGTAACCGTGAAACCCATAATGGGGGGCTGCTCGAGCTGGCCGCTGGGGGTTTGTAACCCCCGACTCTTCCACTAACCGGTCGGACTGCACCGGCTGGCCGGCTGCTGCCGACACGGGACCGGCAAGGCCGGTCCCTCTGCTCTGTCGCCGGCGGCCCGAAACCGGCCTCCGGTTCTCCTGCTCCGTCGCGGCCCGGAACCGGCTGCGGCCTTGGTTCGTCCGGCGTGGCGCGACGGCGTCACACCCCTCCGCCGTGGCCCAACTCCGGCCACGGTGCTTTCGTAGTTCTCCGGTGTGGCGCGACATCGCCGTATCGTAGGTTTGTCTTCAACGGTGCAGCGTGACGGCGCTGTACTTTTGGTTCGTCTTCAACGGCGCGGCGCAATCGCACCGCGCTTCTCCTTCCCTTACCAATTCTTGTGCGGTGCTTCGGCACCATGTTTCTTTGCTCGTGCCGCAACAAACAAACCAACAAGTGGAAGGAGGGTCGGCCGTGATTGTGTGGTCCGACCTCCTCCCTTTATTGCGATAGTAGGCGGCTCAAAAGAAAAGGAGAAAACGATGGAAGAAATCACGAACTAACAAATAAAATAAATCCCTACCTCAACGAACAATTTGGGCGACGATTCGTCGTGGAGTTAACTTTCACGGAGGGATACCTCATGGAAGAAGGATGTCGTGTCGCGGAAGGAGCTGTCAGCCTCCGAGGAATTTTAAACATTTTAATTTAACTCACCTAATTAATTAACTTATGTTATCAAAATTAATGGTGAGTTAGAGTAGTTAGGGAATATGAGGGGGTGGGGTTCATGTGGGCCCCACCACTCTCATAACCTCCCATGGGAAGTTGGATGGTTACCCTAACTTCCACTCAACAGATAAATCACCTAAAGGAATATAAAAATTGTAGTTAAATTTTTATTTTATCTTCCACAATTTTTATCAACCTCTCTCGTGAAAACGCAACTTCGGAAAAGGTGCTTCTAAGAAAATACCGGCTCTGCGATTCCATCAGTGCCCTCGGAATTCGATTTCGAGTACCGGTTCAAAAGATAGAAATTCTCGCTCATTCATTCACTGAACGTTCCCGCGCTAAACATCAGATAGAAGTTCCGGGCACACCGGGCCTTAGAATCAAGTGCCGTCAGAAACTGCGTTATTGTAAAATCCCAAATAAAATTAAGAAAAAAATTTCCTTGAATTTTACGAGTCTTTAAACCTGGTTTATGGATACGCCAGCCACCCGCACCAATACTGGACTCCCTGGATGGGAAACCACACTCAGTACCCTTAACATTATTGCTTTACAGAAGAAAATATCAGAGTTATAAGTTCTTTGGTAGAACCAACTCCTATGATACCAATTTGTCACGACCTGTCCTCGGGGCCCGTGCCGTGACTACCCCAAGCCCGCCTTCCCTAGGCCAGGGGCTAGAGACTAGCACCTAAGGCATAAAAACTGATAACTGGGAAGTCATTGCCTTTATAAAAGTAAAAAACACCATAGAGTACAAGTGGAAGTAAAACCCTAAGTACAAAGGAAAGTGATGAAAAGTAAATGGTCCAGAATACAAACCCAACTAATATTTCAGCTACAACTGAATGAAATTACAACAGAAAAAGGAAAACAACTGGTAGATAGGTACCATCTCCTGGGTGGTCCTCCTCGGATCCTACCTGAAGGGTAGGTACAGATAGCGTAGCTCCTGGATCGTCCACCGCGGTTCTACCTGAAGGGTAGGTACAGATAGCGCAGCTCTGGGATCGTCCACCATGGTCCTACCTGAAGGGTAAGTACAGATAGCCTTCACAATGCTCTCGCCTATCAACCTCCTCAGAGTGTCTTCTCTCCATGAAGTCCCCCTCTGGATACTGACATGTCGTGTGGTCCACCTTCAGGTATCATCTAGTCCTCGAACACTCGGCCTCTGTCAGCGCTGTCAGTTGTCTACAACCAACACAACGAGGTGCGGGCATAGCTCGCGCAGGGGTGAGTATATGATACTCATTAGGGACTCCAAGACCCTCAAGGACTCACTAAAATCCAACAAGGATCATCACAAAGATGGATCTCAATAGATAACCATTATTTAGGTATAATCCCATACTTATAACAACGTTATCATGTAACCCATCTCAATCATGAGGAAACACCATGGTTATGAAATCAACAGATAACCACCACCCAAGTATATTCCCATACATATACCTAAGTTGTCAAGTGACCCATATCAAGCATGAGGTAAACACAAAGGTCATAGACTCAGCTCAAACCAGGATTTCTATTATCGAAATCATAACTGCTGAATAGCCCCGTCTCTTAAGTGTATAGTGGTCATGTCACGACTCCGAGGTACTGCTCACTAACCTAAGACTGCTGAGGTACTTCTCCTGTCGAGTACTGCGGGCCAGCCACCCAAACACAGTAGTGGTTACCACCGGGGTAGGCCACCCAAACACAGTAGTGCACACCCCCTAATAGCCTGCAGAGGTACTCTACGGACGAGTTCCATGGGTCTGCACTGTCACACAGGTAGTTCTCCTTTCGCCATGGTTCTGCACCCAAACAAAGTAGTGCTTCGTCCACTGGGCTAGTCGACTCACTCCAATCCGAGTCGGTCATGTAGTCGTCAGGTCTCAGTCGGCTACACGATCTCCATACTCCGCAAGATCATCTCCGGGAGGGTCCGCTCCATGAGCTACAGGTCGATACTCCAAGTATCTCAAAGTCCAAATAATAAGTATCTCAAATGACCGCCTCAACATAGGGGTCTCAACGCAATAGACGACGTGTCAATCAGACACCCGGTCTTTGAGTTATTAGCCTTTTCATCCCCGGGGCCCGGTTGGTATCATGAGAGAACCAACCCGGCTGTATCTCAAATGTACCCTGAACTCTCATAGGGTATACTCATAGGGACCGTTTCTCAACGTGATCACCAACGCCGCTGGCGGTATGTCAAACGGACGTCTCGTCTAAAAGTTATCAGCTTTTCTGTTCCAGGGACCCAGTTGGATTTTGGATACAATCCAACTCGTCCATGCTCCAACTGCATCCAAACCTTGGGAGAAGTATTCCAAATGTTCCGTCTCATCAAGAGGAATCCAACAAAGCCGACGTCACGTCAATCAGACGTCCGGAGCTCATGATATATGTGTTTCCGCTCCGAGGGCCCGGTTGGTTTCGTATCCAAACCAACCTGGCCACTATACAACTACGTCCAAACCATGGGCGATGTATGCCAAAAGTTCCGCCTCATCAAGAGGAATCCAACAAAGTCGACGGTTCGTCAATCGGACGTTCATAGCTCATGATATAAGCGTTTCTACTCCGAGGGCACAGTTGGTTTCGTATCTGAACCAACCCGGCCAAACACAAAGTTCTCTGAAACATTGTGTGTAATATACCGAAATAACCGCATCTATCCAAGGATTGTACCGCCGCTGACGGTGCATCGATCGGAGGTTTGCATCCCAAGATATGGGTGAAAGACCGAAAAAGGTCCGTAAGCGGGGGGTCTGGGCCCAGACCGACCCGACACAACCCCCCCGGGTCGGCCCGAACTGGGTCGACCCAACCCCCCGGGTCCGACCCGGATGGGCGCGGCCCGGCCCGGATGGCGTGGCCCGGCCTGGCTGTCCGGTCGGGTGGCTCGGTCCGGTGCGATGGCGCTGGCCGAGCGGCTGCGCAAGGGGGGACCGCCCCCTGGATGAGACCGCGGCCCCCGCGCGGGGGCTGCTCCATGTCACCGGATGCGGCGCGATGCCGCGTCTCTCTGGTCCCGCGCGGCCGTGGGCCCAGCCACGGCGGCCCCTTCCCGGCGGCGCGCCGGGCACCGGCGGAGTCTTCTGCGGACCACCGGAGTTGCTCTGCTGGTCCGTTTTCAATTCTGTCTACGCCGGTGGTCCTCCCGGGATTCGAAGATCACTGTGAAGGATTCAAAACGCCATTGTGGCCCGCCTCATCATCGTTCGTCGATCCGCACTTAGACAAAAATTGTGGAGTCTTCGAATTGCTCCTGCGACCAAGACTCCAGCTGCAGTTTTGTTCGGCCTCAACGGCGCGGCGCGACGGCGCCGCGCTTCTTTTCCGTGTTCTTTCGCGTGTCTGCGTGGTGCCCTTGAACCGTGCCGCCTTTTTTCACGCCTCAATGAATCAAAACAACAATGGGGGAGGAGAGTTGGTCATGTTCGTGCGGTCCGACCTCCTCCCGTTATGTTGGTAATAATCGTCCCAAAAGATGAAGAAAAACAAGGATTTTTCACGAACAAAAAAAAAATAAACCCGAACAGTTTTTCCCGCAATTAAACATTCCCAACCCGGAAAAGGAAACAATCATGGATAAAATTGAGGATGATTTGATCTGATTTCTTTGTTTTAAAAGGAAGGAACCACAAGAATATAAACATGCACAAAAATTAGCCCCTACCTCGAGCGTAGTCGTCGAACGATGTTTCGTCACGGAATAAACTGTTGCAGAAGAAGAGGATCGTCGCGGAAGAAAGCATCACAGAAGGAACGTCGTGTCGTCAATCTCTGAGGATCCGGTTTTCTTCATCGGAGGTCGGTGCATTCTTCTTGTTGTTCACATTTTTCGCGTTCTTTGTCGAAGAATAAGGCTTTTCTCAAAATCCTCCCCACACAACCAGTTCCAACAGAAATAAAATAAGAGTTGTCTTATTTTTATTAACGCACAAGCCAACGTTTGAAATTCAAAAAGAATAGAAACGATTGATTAATTGAGGAGTTTAAAACCGCCCAATTAATGAGGTGTTTATTAACCAGATAAACACATGAGTTGACATCATTAAAAACTGGGGTGCGGTGCGTTACATAGAAGAAAAGAAACGGCGGGGCTCATGTGGGCCCCACCTCATAAATATCCTACCAAGTGGGTATGATAATGTGGGTCCCATAACAACCACTTAACGTATGTTAAAATAAAATAAAAATCGGTTGTACCACTTTTATTTTATTTCTTAACATAACCCCAAATATTAAAAACCACAACCGAGCAAACGCAACTCCGGAAAAGGTGTTTCTAATCAATTACTGATGCTATGATTCCATCGGTGCCCTCAGAATTCGATTCCGAGAACCGATTCAAAAGTTAGGAAAAAACCCGCTCGTTCGTTCACTGAACGTACCCGAGAAAAAATTTCAGAAAATGATTCTGGGCACACCGGGTCTCGGAATCAGGTGCCGTCAGAAACTGCGTTCTTGTAAAATTCCAAATAAAATTAAGAAAAAATTCCCTTGAATTTTACGGGTCATTACAACACAGGGCATGTAGGCTTGTTAGAAATTAAGGATGTAAAAACAGACTATAGACCATGTACATAGTAATATACTCCATTTAATTAGTAGGAAGGTAAATAGTATGGTGGTGGTGGTAGCCACCAGTGGAATGATAGTGCATGCCATATACTTAGTAATACATGTTGTGTAACCATTTCGGATGATGAACAGTGGCGCGGTGGAAGGTGGCTGCCCGAGGAACAATTATAAAATGGAAACTACACACCATGTACTTTTGATTACACATCGTGTAGTTATTTTTTCGTTAAAAATAGGTATTAGCCTCCTCATTCAGCGAAAGAGGTATTGAACTCAACAGGAGCAGCGGGAGAGGGGGATAAAACTTGGAGGAGCTCCTGAGCACACATCGGGACTCGGATTCCCCCACTGTCGATCTATTTTGAACTGCATGGGTGAGATCTTCTCTCTTCATTATCCTATCCTTCAAATTCATGACCTAATGTATGTTATTTAGGATTTAATGAATTATATATCTTCTCAGATCTATGTAGATCTTGGACATTTCAGGAGGCACCTTTCACGTATATCGATCAAAGGAGATCGAGGTAGATGGTCAATGGTTTATTTCCAACTGTTGAGTTCAATTTTGGTACTGTTGTGCTATGCGCCGATGTTCGGGGTATCGTATGGCTGAGGCATTGATTGTCAAAATATCTATAATTTCAATGGTAATCTAATGAACAAGTATAAAATGAATTTTGGGATCATTTCCTTGATCTTGGAAAACCCCATGGGTCTGTTTCCATTGTTCAGCTGTTTGGCGAGGATAACCTAGGGTTTAACATAATTATAGCATGTTTTGATTTTTATTGGGAGGAAACATATTCAAATTGATTACTTATGCATTGGGATCAGATCAGTTACTTGTTTTTCATCTGGAACACCTAAGGGTAGTTTTTTTCTTAGCCTGAGGGCAGTGTTTTGTTTAGCCTGAGGGAAAGGTATTGATTCGCTTGAGGGAGAGGTATTGATTCACCTGAGCGAAGCATCTATTATGCCTGAGGGAAGTAGCTTCTATTCTGGATGGAAATATCTCATACCCTCGAGGGAAATATACATTATACCTATGGGAAGTTACCTGAGGGTTTCATTTCTGTTTTCCCGAGGGTATGGAATTTCATGTATGAGGACAAGGTTCTCATGAATATTCACTATTGTGATTTCTTATGCTATAAATACCATGATAAGGCATACACTTGGTATTTGTATTACCTTCTACTTGTTAGATAGCCTGTTGTAGTTTTTGTTGAGGCATTGTATCATAGATTTTCGGTTGAGTTTAGGTTTCAGGAACATATAATTCAATTTTATTGATTTGTTAAATAATAAGTAAATTGTAATGGAACGGGAATGAGTATATTCTTTTGAGGAATTTCTAACTTACTTTGTTTCCTATTGCATAATTTTTTCACATTTTCACTAATAGTTGGGAACGTGAATTTGGTGGTTTCCTAGTAGGATTTTTTTCTCACACCCTGTTTGGGTCATGTATTGGGCCCAAGTAGATTATACTGTTGCAGGTTTTGATAAGGGAAATATTGCCTATATAGGTACTAGATTGATGTAGAGGAGTAGGGGACCTTGGGACTGAGATTAGGCTTGCGATGCTGTGGAGTTCCTGTTGCACTATGTTTCTTTGTTCATCTATACTTGTACCATGTTTTAGATTGCAGAGTATCCTATTCTGGATGATTCTTTAGAGTTAGGGACATATGGAATCATCTTATATATGATTTTTTATCACATTTAACTAGAGTTTTGTTTTCCGTTTCAGCTTGTATTTTTTAATGCTTCTATTTTTGGTTATGTTTATATTTTTCCGTTGCACTACACTTTGACTAATGAGGGCATAGTTTCCCCACTATCAAACCTAGTCCAACGCGCTTAGTCAGTAGAATCTGGATTTTGAGGAAATGCGCTTGAGGTCATATGACCAACCAGGTTCGGGGCACCCATTGTGTGGCATCCGGAACCAGGATGTTACAAATCATCAAAAAATATTAAAATGTTAATGAACAGGAGTTGTGGTCAATATCAAATTATTTCCCTTTATAAGAGTGCATCCAAATGTGATTATCACCACATGGTCTCTATTTATGTCGTCCCATATAAATGATTAAAATTTCCCCATCATCAAAAAAGTAATTTTTCTTCAGTAACCATATAGTGAAACAAGTCTATATGACAATATATGGAACCAAGGGATACATAGTTGGAATTATAGAACATTAATCGATGCATTCAAATCATTGATCTTGGGAAAAAATATTCTCACACATTTAACTTCACATCTATTTTAGATTTTTACAATTAACAATACATTCTAATATAGAGTTGAATATATTTAGTGATAAGACTATATCATTATTTTCACCATCGTAACTTATTCTATGGCAGTCAAAGACGGATCATATTCTTTTCTATAATACTAGTAATGTACCTAGGTTGATTCATTATAATTATAATATTCTACCTCAATTTCCCAATAAAGGAATAAATATGCATAATATTTTGAAACATGTGACTATAATATTAGAGTACTTCTTTGAAAAAATTCAATTTTATGGTGTTTTTAATTATATAGAAGATTAATTTTTATGTAGAGAGTGGAATTAAAAGTTTATTAAAAGCTCCAAAAATCTTAGTAGTTTGTCTAAAAAGATTATCTATAACTTTTAATCATCCTTAATGTAAATTGAAGATAAAATATACAGGAATAACCTTATTGGAATGTTATCATTCTTAATATATGTGAATTAAAATTTGATAATTTTATTCATCATCATGAATGAAGATATTTATTATTTTAGGGATATCTGTTTATTTTTATCTTAATAAAAATCATTAGTCTCATGGATGATTAACTGGAAAAATGAATTATTAAATGTATCAATGCATTTTTTTTTCAAACAACACAGGAAGCAATTTCATGATCATAAAAGATGGTGATATTGAACTAGTTCATATTCATTGTGAGATTTTATGATTTTAATTTCTTCATGTTTATTAATGAAATTATTCATAAATTACTTAATAATGAAATAAAACATTATTTTAACTTAACTTTATTTATTATCATTCATAGAAGATTTCATTTCTAATTTAAACTGAGATTTTAAATTTTTTTAGAAAATTCCTTTAGTGCCAGTTCGCATAAATCTATATATTAAAAGTATTATTGTTCTTCATCCTATAATGGTCAGAAAATGTAACTAATTTTTTTCATTTTATCCTTGGGATATGTGGGGATACATGGAAAATAGTGCGGATTACCAACTCCCTAATAAATTTGGAGGAAGAAACACATTGGAGGGATATATGTTATATTTTATTAAAAGGAATGTTGGGGATTAATATATTCCCATTTTTTGTCTCCTGGATTCTGAAATTCTCACATTTTGTCATTAATTATGAAAATAAATCCATCGTTTCTTCTAGGATTGAATTAATAAAAAACAAATATCATTATTCAGGACATTTTTATATCATCTGTAATGGAGGTGAATTGGTTGAAGGTTTTACTGAAGAATATCCCTATAAAAAGACTCTATATCCATAATTTATATCATCCTCAAAATGGGGTGATTTTTTAAAGATAAATATATACATTTTGAAATTCCATTTATTGATGCGGGGTTCTATGGTATTATAACCCATTAATAAATAAGGTGCTAAAATATATTCGTGTGAGTTATGTATTTAGATAAGCATTTCATTATGTTTGAGAAGCTATTATGAAAATGGTGGCCTCTTATTCCATAACATTGAAAATCGACATTTAAAAACATAAAAAATAATGTTGGATGATAACTTCAAAGGTTTACAAATTTACTAATGCTTTGTAGTTGTTTGATCTGATTTAGAGAACAAGAAATCAAAATCAATGACGTGAATTTCCATGATATTAATTACTATAAAATAGAAATGTATTCATATGAAGATGAAAATATGTTTCATGGAATGATTGATCGATTTATTCAAAACTATCATCTAGTTATTGATTAAATGATATCATCCCCTTAAAAAACCTTTTTCCATTAAACACAAGTATTTTCATAGTTAAAAAAACATTTAATTATTGGTTCTCTAACTATATTTTCATTTTGATTCAAATAATTGAATTCATGAAGATAAAATATGGATACTAATCCCCAGAAAATATTTTTTAGTTATCATAAATTGTGAAACCATTGATAGGTGTTTGATGGATTTTCATTGGTAGATGAGAGATAATATATGAAATTAATAGTATCATTAAAAAATTAATTGATGAAATTTGGTTCGATTATAGATTTTGAGTTATCAAATTACTAGAGGGATGTACTATGCTTTTTGTATGGGGGACATCTATTAAAACTAGTCACAAAATGCATCAAATTGAAGAGAAATTGTTTCAAAAAACATACAAAATTATTGAAGGATCATTGTTTTAAGGAATCATTACAGTATGAGCGTGTGTGATAGGACTTAGTGATTGAAAAATGTTTTTAACTAAAATTTCATTTATAATCTGAAATATAAAAAATTATATTTCAAAGACATTACCACGATGTTATGATGTTTTTTTGGAAAATAATTTTGACAAAAATGTATTTTTATTTTTATTCTACTATTTATTCAATGTTATTTGATAAAATAATTCATTAAAAATATGAATACCATAACCACCTATTTTGAATGCCATTTGTATAGACCAATTCCAATGGTTTGAAAAACCATTGATATATGTATTTATAATTTTATTACCTTTATGAGCAGTTTTTTGAAAACCATTAGTATAGGTTCTTTAAACTATTCTATACTGATGGTTTTCTCCAAAATGATTGCATATCCATCACACATACAAACAGTTTTGAATACCCATTGGTATAATGTGATTGTATTGAATACATGCAAATGATGTGTATAAATCCATTGTTATAGATCTGACCTATACCCATAGTTTTTTTTCAAAAATAATGTATTAGGGTCATATGATTATTTCGATACTAATGGTTTTGGTCAAACCCAGGGTATAGGTTCATCTTTTGGTACCTATACAAGCAGTTTCTCAAAACTGATGGTATTCTTCCATTTTCAAGAATAGTTGAAAATGGATTGAACCATCATAAAAAATAAGTCGATGGCCTTGGGACCACACTATGTTGCATTAATACCATTGATATTGAAAATACAGTCTGATTCCATGATGAAATTTTTCCATCCACTCTCAATGGAGAACATTAATCTGTTGAATAATTCATAAGCATCAGTTATTGGTGGATTAAAAAAAGTATGGATTGAGTTAATTCAACATGTGATAATGAAACCCAGATGATCACATACCACAAGAATCAATAAAATAAAACCTATTCAGAAGATAGTTACATCCACATTAATATTAAACCCATTGGATAGTGGGGGGCTCCACTTAAATTGTTATAAAATTGGGAATGTGTTATTAATCTAAATCTCATTACGCTTTATAATCTCCATATATTCATGTCAAATGATCATGGACACATGATGGTATAAAATTGCATGTATAGGAGTTTCTACTTCAGTAATTAGGTGGGGTATCACATTTTCCTCATTACTATGTCATACTGTTAAGAGATACATTAAATAGAGTATTCCCCTGGAATATTTCGATAATAATGTTTAGACCATGGGCAGGACAGCTAGGGACCTTATGCATTTATAGAAATCTTCCTTGGCAATTATGCGTATTTTGTGGGCAAACGTATGACAAAAATTCCCCAAATAGAATCACATTCATTTTTTACTCGAACATAGTTTTCTTGGTCTATATATTCTATTAAATCAATACTCGTAATAACACTATAATACCTTTTGATTAACCACTCATCCAGTTTATCAAAAAAAAAATTTAATAATATTAAAATAAGAGAAAATATTGGCGTCCTCCCAATAAAAAACCATGAGGGATGTGGACTTTATCCCAGATTTATAAACAAGCAATTGGACACTCTAGATCTTGAATATTGAACTCTCTATGGTATTCCAAATAAGTCTCTTATGTAGAAGAACACTCAATCCACATAGGAATCAACAAAAAATGATGATTGTGGGATAATGGTAACCTCTCAAAATCCTATATGGGGGTAATATTAGGTTTCAATTATCAGAGTTCATAGGGAACCAGGTTTATGAATCATGTTCCATGTTTTCATTTCTAAAAGATTAATATTGATCATGAATGTGAATTGATAGCCCATACCACCAATGTGTTTAGGGATACATAGATTATTCCAATCCAACAAATTTTATATTTTTTTGGATATTTCATACCCCACAAGAACATATTATTCTGATAGTGAATTTGGAAAATCAAAAACTAAGGTAGCTTAAATAAATAAATTTTATCAATTTGAATTGTTTGAGGTGAAACCTTTATATGTGCATCCATCCCTACATTAGAGACACTCTTAAAAATCAATCCCTGAATTTTTTTTGTCTAACCTATACATGATTCCCATGAAAACCACTATACATGAATGAAAAAAAGTAACATGGATCCAAATATATTTATTGTTTTAATCAACAACTGGAATAAATAACGATCATAAAAATATATTCCTTTATACAATCGGTCTCACATGAGTTGATGGAAATATATGAAATGGAATATTTAACCAATTATATGGATGATTTCCTATATATTTGGATATGTTGAAAAATAGATATGTATTATTAAATAGTGGACCTTGGGAAAAAGAAATCTACCATTGGAATGGAAGGCGTGGGAAGTAGGTTGAATTCTTCTATAAGCCTTCCCACATGAACTATGTTGTCTTCAGATTCTAATGAAATTAAATTAGAAAAACTACTAGCCATCGAAACACATAGGTAAGGGGGAAATTACCCCATACTAAAACTCCCTGTTATGGATTAACCATTGAGATAGAGTGTCATTGATATATATCTTATAGGACACTAAATAATTGATTAGTCCTTTTATACTATGAAATTTATTTATCCATTCTTGATTAAGAGAACATTCAACAATTGTCATGGATGTGTAAATCATTTTATCAAATGTTTGAAAAAAACATTTCCTTTATAAACAATGTATGAATCATGGGGAATGAATTTCATATTTCTGAACTACTCACTGTGATAAGTATATTTTGTGATGCATAATAAAAAAACAAGTACAAACATTTTCAAGAAATTAACACACATAACTTTTGTTTTGAGAGGTTTTATTCATCCATTAAGTTATAATGGACTGGAGAATATGTTTGACAACTACTAGATAGAATGAATGGTGAAACAGAACATGTTACAATAGTGTTGAATTTATATAAAATTCAAGGCTTTATCAGTTCATTCGAAAAAAGGGTTGATAAATTTGTGGTTTTTTGTGTGAAATTAATAACCGCTAAAATTATAGTATAGAAATGAAATATTTAACAAAATAAATAGTATATTACTGATATAAATATATAGGTTTTAGGTGGTCTTTTTAATTTTAGAGTTGATAAAAAATATTTATAATAAAATAATTAAATATTAAAAAAAATATTAAAAACGGAAAAATTATGATAAAATTAATAATAATTAACCTTATTCATGAATATATAATCATAAATAAGTTATTTTTAAAAATGAGTGAAATTGAATAAATAAAAAAAATAGACTAAAAAAGTATTAAAAAATTTGGTTAGGTTTTACTAATTATATATATATTATTTTAAAAAATAAAATTGATTATATAATTAAATTAAGAGGAAAATATAGAAAAAATATTAAAACCAAGTAAATAAATACTAATCAAAACATATTAATAATTACATGAATTATGAACGGGTACAGAAAATTTGATGTAATTATTAAAATATTCATTTAAATAATTTAACTTTATAGATTTCAAACATTTCACCAGTATTAAAACTTAATAAATAAAATATAATTAGTATTAATCATATAATTTAAAAACATGTTAAGAATCTTAAATTATAGTAAATAATAATATAGAATTTCAATCATTAATTGGGTTAATTGAAATCACTTAAAAAATGCAGAGAATCATAATAATGCATTTAAATAAAATAACTATACAAATTTCAATCATTTTAAAGGAATTACACCATAAGAAATGATATTTAAAAAATGTAAATTTTAAAAATAATGAAACATTATTATAAAAATAAAACATAGTGAATAATTATTTATAAAAAAATATTAAAAAAGGAATAAATTCAAAAAAATATTATAAATTGATAAATATTAAAAAGTAAATATTATTAATAAATGAAATAATTTTTAAAATGATTAAATAACATTGAATAACTTAAAATCCTAAATAACTGAATCTGTATGATTAATTACATAAAAACATACAAATAATAACTAGGGTTCGAATAATGGAAATCCCCAAGGTGGATTTACATCACATAAAGTAACTCTAGTAGGCGGTGATGTGTACATGATGCAGGTAGGTGATATTGCTAGTAGGATGCAGGATTTTTGATATAGACTGGAAAATTCATGCATGATGATACACCGAGCCTTCCGAAAATTTCGTGGGCCACAAAAGAAATAGCCTACATGATATGTAATAGATCATCCTGTACCCATATATTAAAATTTCATTTCTTTAAAAAAAGTAGAAAAAACAAATAATAAATTAATAAAATGATATATATATATATATGATATATATATATATATGGTACTCATGGATAAAAATACAATAAAACACAGGAAAAAACCTCACCCACCAACCAAAGAAAAGGCCCTACCCCCCCCCCCCACAAACTGAAGGGATAACCCATATATATTTAATATGCCAATCGACCTCCTTTTTATTGATATTGGATGTAAGGCCCTTACAACTTATATGAATACCACCACGCCCCATAGGCCAAGTCATTAATGTGCACCTATATTGGAATTCTAATAACCAATTGTGCTGCCCCCGGAATCCAATGATGGACATGCCTAGACCACGACATACAAATAAATAATATCACTAAACGTCATTATGTATTGTCATAGATGATCGTCTGACCTCCACCCTAACCTTCTGTCACATGTTTGCCGACCAAAATCACTGGGTAACAAAGACCTTCAACACATCAGCTCTCTAAGCATCACATGCACGTCGACATTACATCAAATACTATTGCATGACTATTACAATACTAACAATTCTGCTACATGAGACTTTCATAATCGATGGGGCACCGCCAAAGTCGGTCTTCGGTCCTCCGTCAAGAAACTCACACAAAATTAGAAATGATGACTTGTCTCCCCTCCTATATCCACAATATTTCCATCCAATGCATTCAACACCTCCCATGAAATCTAATACTCGTGAACCATAGGTATCCATGTGCTTACACCACAATCCAACTCTCACAGTCTCTCGATGGAATACATTCTTGAGCCTGCAATGCACAACGTTCAATGACCCAATTTGTCATTACCAGTCATCGTGTAGCACATACCAATCATTTTCAATTGTATGAATAAAAACATAAATTATTTTAGTCTTGGAATAAATTGGGGGTTTAATTTTAGGAAAATATTGTGTGGATTGGAGACGTTCATATAAGAATCAATTATACATTTATCAAACATATTAAAAATATTAAAAATAAAAAATAAAAATAAATAAATTTAAATCAAATAAATTTCAAACCTAATAAAAATATTGGATCTAATAAATAAATAGGTAATAATTATAATAAATTTACTAAATTTGAAATATATATGAAATTAATAAATATCGAAAATGAAAAAATATAATGAAAAAATATTAAAATTGAATAAATTAAATGAAATAAATTAAAAAAAATTAAAAAAAATTATTCATAACATTAATTACATGAAATTACACCATTAAAAAATGAATAAAATTATAAAAATAAATATATTTACTACATCTAATTATTTCCATAGGCATTGTATTAAATATATATAGAAAATATAATATGTTATTAACAATTTCAATATTTATTAATTGTAAAGTTGAAACTATTTAATAAAATATATGCATATTTAAACATATATAAAAAATAACAATATAGATTATATTACAAAAATGAAAAAAAAATTATAATAAAAATGAATAAATTATTGAAAATACTAAAAATAGAGAGATATTAATAACCTATAAATGACATTAAATCAATCAAAAGACAGACACGTACACAAATAAATACACATAGACATACATGTCTACATACATTGACAATATAGAGGTAGACATATTAGAAATGACGGACACATTCACATACACATAGTCATAGGCATATAAACATACATATACATGTATGTATACAAACACATACATACATCAACATACCCATGAAAGCACATTCATATATATCTATATATACACATATATACATAATAATACAACAAAAATAATACTTATACACATTCAACTACTAATACACACACAAAAGTACATACACATACAAATGTATATGCATACATATACACATGAATTTTCACTTATATACACTCATCCATACAATTAGATAAATGTGGATGCATATTCATACACATCTATACATATGACTATATACAAAAATAGAACTTTTACATACACATATACACATACGCATGCACATACTCATGAACATAAACATAATGTCTTATAAACATTTATTCATATATCCACGCAAACAAAAACAGACACATATATACTTACACATACTCATACATATACACAAACACATACAAACACATTAACATGTAGATACCAAAAGACATACAGATTCACATAAACAAATATATACAAATGTACACATACATATATATACAATACAAAATTTTAAATACATACACATACAGATACACATTATCATATAAATATATATGTATATTTATGCATATATACATACACATTCAGATACACATAAACATATGAATAAGATACACATACATTTGCATACATTGATATGCACATATACATAGACACACATAAAAATAATAAACGCAGATAAACACACACACACCACACAACACAACAAATGCATACACAAACAACACATACAAAAAAACTAATACACACAAATATATAGGAATGCATATACAGATATTATTAAACGTTATATAACCAATATATTTACGTATTTATACTTTCTGAAATATAAATATTATTTACAAGTATATAATAATGTATATATGTATATATATTAACTTATTCAATTTGACATTTAGTTTCCATAAAAAAAAAGTGCTCATAATTTTAGGACATTTAAATGTGATAAAAGAAGTAACAGGTAAAGGGAACCAATTTATTAGTGCTTTTGTAGTATAATCATTGAGTACATCACCATATGTCTTAGTGTAACATGAATATAAAAAATATGTATTTGTTAATTGTTGAAATTTTAAATTTAATGGATTGATAAAATGAAATGAGAATTATGAATAATTATTAAATTCAATATACAATGAATTATTATATAATAGTTAAATATACCAAAAGAAATGACTATATTTTTTTAAAATGAATATTTGAAAAAATACATTATTTTATGAAAATATGAAATTTGATGTCTATTGGGGTATTTTAGGAGGGAGGGAGCCATCAAAGTGTGCCCCGGTAAGACTGATACTTCATCATTCAATTCACATTAGGACTCAGAATTTTATAATCCATCCATTAGTGTGTTTCATCCTCAATATTTATGAATGAATTTTAGGGTCCAAAAGCATCGTTTATGAACAAATCCATCCTAACAGGGTTCTTCTGGTGCAGGGAATTATAGACATGGGGGTGGCAAACATCATATCCATATTCCCCCACTAGGAATTGTAGGTTTTGTTGATGGGGTATCATGGAAGAATGTCTTATAAAGTCCTTTTTCATCAATATTCCTTAAAGAGGGATCTTCGTGGCCAATCTTTTGAGAGAGGGTGGTGACAAAGGGTGGTGACCATGGTAGGCAGTCGGTGTGGGGCACCGTGAAGGGTCATATTGGTGACAGTCCCTGTAGGGGTTGTCGATGGGAGGTATATGATGGTAGAATGGGTGGTTATAGTGGTAGGATTTATCTATGGGGAGTCTTGGAAAGTCGTTTGAGAATGGGAGTTGATGGTCATATATTAATCCCCCCCTTTGGCCTGGTAGGAATTATTGATGGGGCCCTGTGGAAGGATGTCCGATAAATGGTGGTGATGGTAATGTTTGTATTCCCCCTATATGGCCTTATAGGTTTTGTCAATGGGGCATCCTGGCTAGTCATCTAAGAGAGTTCGGGGCTACCTGCGGGGAGAGAGGGAAATAGGCTGCCCCTTAACTTGCGTATGCGGAATGGTGACACAACACACTATAACATAGAAAGAGTGTTTGGAAACCTCATATAGAACCTTCTTTAGGGACTTGAACATCTTCTTCAAACTTGACCAATCCATCATTCATTCTTCACAAACTCACTGAAAGAGTGGTTTTTTCTAAAACATGGCCCGTGTGTGTGCATTGATATAGAGATAATGACTCCATATACCAGTTTTGACTAATTTCAATTTTTTATTACATTCCCTATAATTTATTCCCCACATTATTTTCATTAATTTATTTATAATTTTATGGTTCAATATGTTTTGATCCCATTAGTGAACCGCGGTCGTCCTTGTAACAACTGTGAAATTGTAAACATATTTTTATTAATAAATTATTTTTATAAATAGATTTATGTATAATTAAAATAAACTAATAATATTTTTAAGATGATTTTATTTATATATAATAAATGATATTATGTTTATTATTAAATTTTATTATCTGTTAAATATAATAATAATTATTAATTATAACTATTATTTATAGTTTTCCAATTAATTTTCAATAGAAAATATGATTTTTCTTTCTTTAGAATATTATCTAAATATAACTATAATTTTTAAAAAGATTTTTTATTATAACATTAAATAAGTGTAATTTTTTTTAGAAATTTGTTATTATTATAATGATAATATATTTTATAAATCAATGAGATATATTGAGTTTTTATTTTATAAAATTGATAAATTATAAATATATAAGATTATTATAAAAATAAACAATGCACATTATTATTTTTTGATTTAAACAAAAATGTACATTGAATTATTTATATTAAAATAAGAATTATATATATATTTAATACCCTAAACATATATATATATATAATCAAATTTATATAAAGGAAAAAAAATTAAAAAATTATATTTATAAAAACCATCTTGTTCAAAAAAATATAACGTTGATATGTTTCGATAAAACCAAATGATAAAATGATACGAGTTTATAGTAATATAATAATAATAATAGATTAATTTATTGGCCAAAATAAAATAGTATAATAAAAAATCAATGATGCGGGATTGAATAACAAAAAGGGGAAAATGACTATGATAAAAAAGATGGAATATTTTAATGATTACAAAATAAATTAATAATAAATATAATCAAAAAGCTATTTAAATTTGCAATGTTGTATTCGACCTACTTTCATGAAAATCTACTAGAAAATTTCGCAACGTCAATCCTGATCCCCTCCATCCCTTTTCCAGGGCTTTCAACGAACTTGAATGTTTTTAATAATTTTGTATCAATTAATATTTTACCGTGATAAAATTTATTTTCCAACAGTTTCATTGATTATTTAATCATTCCATATAAAAATATATAACCCTTTTCATTTAAACCATTACTTCTTACATGAAAAAATATTCCCCTCTTTTCCCTAAGATCCTCCATTTTTTACTGCCCAATTTCCAATTGCCTTAAATTCCTCAATTGAACAAAAAATATTTATGGGTTCATATAATTTCATCAAATTAATTTTTTTAAGATGGGTTTCATAAAAATTTAATATGAAATCAATTTTTTTAATTAATTTTATTAATATTTAATCCCAATTGTTATAATTAATTATACAAAATATTTAGTGTATTTAAATTAATATTTTATAGACCAATATGGTACTGCATTTTTTGAAAAAATATTTTAATATAACTATATTTATTTAATTATATTTGTAAAATAGAATTTTTATTAAAATATCAATTAATGGAAGAACGTTGTTATAGAAATTTATCATTATTATTATGTTTATATATTTATTAAATATTTGAGATATTTTATGTTTTTTATTAAATTTCTATGTTATAAATATATTTATTTAATATATATTGAAAAAAAACACATCATATTTATGATTTAAATAAAAATAATTTTAATTATTTATATTTAAAAAAGAAATATATTTATATTTATATTTAAACTGATCATATTTTATATAAAAAAATATGAATTTATATTATATTCACAAAAAATGTTCAACCCAATATTTGTATAAAAAGATGACTGAATAAAAAAATTAATGATGATATGTTTCGATGAAAATAAATGGAAAAATAAAAAATTTGTATTTATGATAATAGATTAAAAATAAAATCATGTATTGGCTGAAAGAAAATGGTAAATTAAAAAAATAAAGATTCATTATAAAAATGTAGAAATGATTTAAATAAAAAGAATAAATATTATAATGATTACTATATAAATTATTAACAATGTAAAAATTAACGATATTAAAAATTGTGGGGTTGTATTTAATTAGAAATCATGACAATAAACAAGAAAAATTCCCACAGTATATACTGAATAACTCAATCCATTTACATAGGTTATCAATGAAATTGACTATTTTTTATAATTTTCTATCAAATTTTTTTTAACATTGATCAATTTTTTCCCACAGAAGTATCTGATTATTTCAAAATTAAGTATGAAAATTTTTGTACTTTTTTTATTTAAACACTCAATTTTCACATAAAATCATTCGACCCTAATGTCTGTAAGTTCCCCTATTTTTTTCTCAATTTCCATTGGCCTCAAATCCCTCAGTTGACCTAAAAACAAATAATTGATCATTTCCTTTAAAAAAATTAATTTTTTTACAAAGAGATATATATATATGTGTGTGTGTGTGTGTGTGTGTGTGTCTATGTACATATATACACATATATATCAATCTATTTTCTGTTTAGTATAAAATCATGCCTAGACTTATTGATTATTCGTTATAAATATAATACATTACAAACATGTTAAAAATTACTATATAAATTATGTTATGATAAACTAAAAATAAATATATTATAAAACACTTTTTATTATCAATTTAGTGATAATATTTATTTATATTGAAATGATTAGTTATTTTACATCAATTATATTTACTAAATCAACTATACTATTTATTAAAAATATAAATATTTAATATTTTATGTTATACATTATAATAAAGATATATCTTGTGATATATAAATAAACATTTTATGTTATATTAATATAAAAAATTAATGTGAAATAATTATTATTTATACATTATATTCAATTAAAATCTAAACGAATTCAGTTCATATTATTAGTTTATATTATATTATATTTTAATATTATAAAAATATTTATTCTAAATCATAATGTATATAATTATGTAATTATATATTAACATTATTGATAAATATCATTTTAATAATATTTTAGATCAACTTAATTAAACATGCTATCCATTTTTATATATAAATACTACTGATAAATTTAATATAAAATTTATTTATGTTAAAATATGATGATTATTTTAATTATAAATAAATTTTATATCATTAAATTAATATATTATATATCAATTACAAAAAAAATTCAAAAATTTATTTTTTTGTGCTTTCTTAAATACCATTTTTATAGGTTATGTGGGAACCCTCACAATGGACCCAACAAAAAAATACAAATTCAATCACAAAACAAAATTTCTAATTAAAATTCTTTTATTTTACTCATTTTTGTGTTGTTTGGGGAGTTTTAGGTAGGAATGTTATTGGATCAGTGAATATCATAGTCATTGGATGATATTGTTTGGTGCTAATATATTTTATAAAGGTTTTGAATTAATCGTAATCTTCTTGTGGGTGAATAACCATAATGATTTTGTCGGGTTCTATGCATCATTTGTAAAATTATACATGACGTAAATGTAATGACAAAAAAATTCCCTCAAATGTTGACATAGAGAGGTCTATAACCCATAATTTATATTCTACATGTTAAATTTTTTATTAAATTAAATAATATCTCATGAAATGGTACCTCATCATAGGAACCTTTCTCAAAATAACAATTAATAACACATCTCTCTTAACACTCCAAATATATCAATCTTCTCTGTAAAATGTGTCATCATGGATTATGAAATACATTACAGTGCATGTGTCATGATGGACATTAATAAATATTTTAATGGCTGAGGACCATTACACATGCCAACATATAAAAATATACAATTATAGGTAATCATGATCAATTACTATAGGAGGTTATATTCTCATAATATCACATTGGAATCCATCATTTTACATCTCTCAGTAGGTTATATGTTGATAAATTTGGAATCTAATGACTATATAACATCTATACATATATGTTTACAATAAATCATCAAAATAAATGTTATATTATAATAGTGATTGAGGAGTGGAAAATATCAATTTATATTCCATTTGAAGAGTGCCTCCAATGTGGATCATCCCAACATGGTCTATATTTATGACTTTCGACAATTATTATTTCCAATTTTCACATCATCCAAAATTAAATTTTCATTAGTTGACATAAATCTAAATAAGTCTATTTTATAAAATTTGGAGAAAAGAAATACATGTCTGCTATTACAGAACATTAATCGATGCATTCAAATCATTGAATTCGAGAATGAAAATTCTCACATATTTTACATCCCAACATGATAGGAATTTATAAAATCAAAATATATACTTATCTATAGTTGAATAATGTAAGTAATAAGACTAAAGAATTATTTATTCCGAAAATATCAGTCCATTCATGTCAAATATGGACAAAATAATTTTCAATAATCTCGATATTGTACAGAGTTAGATTGTGGATAATTAGAATATCCTACTTCAATTTCCCACAAATAGGATATATATGAATAATATTTTTAAACATGTTACTAAAATATTATAATAATCCTTAAAAAATGATTTTTATAGTGTTTTTAAATATATTAAATATTAATTTTCATGTAGTGAGTTGACTTCAAAGTGCATTAAAAGTTCCAACCATTTTTGTGGAATGACTAAAAATGTCTTTTTGGTGCATAAAATCTTTCTTACAGTGATTTGGTGTTCAAATATAAAAGAATATAATTGTTGGAAATATATCCTTATTAATATATGTGAATATAAAGTTTATAATTTTTTTACCACACAAATAAAGATATGTTTGATGAAGGTGATACCTGTTTATTTTTAGCTTAATACCCAACATTTATCCCATGGATGAGTGAGTGAAATAGTGAATTATTATATGTATCAATACAATTTTTTTACCCCCCACAATAGAGGAGGAAATTTCTTTTTAATCTTAAAATATGGTTAACAAGAAATGGCTAACATTAATCTTGGGTATTTCTTTCTATAATGTCTTCTTGATTGCTAATGATATTATTGGAAACCTACTAAATAAATATCCAGAAATTTCTTTTATTTAAACTCTATTTTTTATCACCCATACAAGTAGGAATTTGTAATTGAACATGATATTTTATGTTTCTGTAGAAAATTCTTATAGTGTATGATCACAAATATTAAAATATTAAAAGGATTTTGGTTCTTATTTCTAAAAAGTTTATAACGTTTTTTTTAATTTTATCCATGGAATAAGTGGGTTTACATGAAAAAATGATAATATTAACAAATCCCTAATAATTTTGGGGGAAATAACACTTGGGGGGAGATAGGATTTATTTCCTTAACAATTATTTATTTGATTCTGATATTTCCATTATTCGTCTCCTAGATGCTGTAATTCAATTATTTTGTCATAAATTATGATGAAAATAGCATTGTCTCTTCTATGATGAATTTATATCAAAATAAATATAATTAATCAAGAAGTTTTTCTATCATGTTTATGGGTGGGGAATTATTTTATGGTTTCTTTGAACAAAATCCCTACTAAAAGAGTCAATATAATTAAATTTTATTTTCCTCAAAATTGGGAGACTTTTTTATAAATGGATATGTACATGTTGAAATTATATTATTGATGTAGGATTCTATGATATTATATCACTTTGATAAAAAATGTTCAAATTCATATTAGAGTAAGGTATTATTTTAGATAATAATATATTTATGATTGAAAACTATTATGAAAATGGATTCCTCAAATTCCGTAACTACGAAAAATAACTTTTCAAAAAATAAAACATAATATTGGATTAGAAATTCCCATGGATAAATATTCCATAAATTTATGGTGTTAGTATGATCAAGGATGGAGCAATTCCAAGAGTATTAGTGACATGATTTTCATTGATAATAATCAATATATAATATATTTGTATTCATATGAAGAAGAACACTAGTTTCATGGTGTGGTAGTGGGATTTATTCAAAACAATCATCTTGTTATTATTATTTTTTGAAATATTCAACTTATAAAAACCTTTTTACTTCAAACACATTTTTTTATATATTTAAATTAATTTAAAAATATGGGTTATCAAACTATATTTTCATTGTTATTTATAAAATAAAATTCATGAACATGAAATGTGGCTACTTATCCATAGGATAATGATTTCTATTTGATATTGAATAGTTCAAACTTAGGTTGGTGGTTGATGGATTTTCTTTTTTATATGAGAGATTATATTTTTCAGAGCATAATAGAATAAATAATTTAATAGTTGAATGTTGGTGTTATTATAGATATTGAGTTATCAATTACTGTAAGGATGTCCTATGTTTTGGGTTTGAAAACATTTGAGTCATACAAGTGAAAAAATACATTAGATTGACATGAAATTTATTCAATCAACATCATTAATGAATAAATGGTAATTTTGAAAATGAATCTAAAAAATATGAGAATTTTTTACTGGTTTTTATCTAGTGAAAAATGATTTTAACTAAAATTTCAATTATAATATGAAATCTTACACATTATATTTTGAACACCTAATAACAAAAAAAATGTTTTTTAGAAAGATAATATGATAAAAATTAATATATCTATTTATGTTTATTCTTTTATTTACTCAAGGTTATTTTACAAACAAAATCATTATAAATATAAAAACCATTACCAACTATTTTGAAAACCCATTGTATAAGCCTAAAAAAATGGTTTTCCAATCCATTAATATATTTATTTTAAATATTGTTACATCTATTAACGGTATTGGGAAAACAATTATTATATGTTTCTTAAATGTCCGATATACCTAATGTTTTATACAATCATTGGGCATTGACAACACAAATTCCAAAACTTTTTTAAATACCATTTTAATGATTTAATTTAATTGAAGACAAGACATCAGTTTGTATAAAACAATTAGTATATCATGGTTGTATACTGACAGAATTTTCAAAATGAAGGGTATAAGGTCTTATTATGATTTTAATAATAATGTTTTTGGTCAAAACCATGGTATATGATCATCTTTTGGTACTTGTACCAACAGTTTCCCAAAAACCATTAGTGAGGGCCAATTTTTGGTAGTGTTGAAAATGGATTTAACAATCATAAACAAGAATCTGAAAGACATTAATCCTCACTATGATGCATTAATACAATTAATAACTAAAATAAACATGATTCCATGTTTAAATTTTTCAATCATATCTCAAGGGTGAATTTCAATCTAGTGAATAATGAATAGGATTCCACCACGGGTTGATACCAAAAATAAATGAACGAAATCATTCATGTTGTGATAATGAAACATAGATGATCAAGAACAACAAGACCCAATTCAATAGAACCTCTTCTAATTATTGTTCTAACCACATTAATCATAAACACATTTTATTATAGAGGGGATACCCTTGCATAAGTGATAAGATGAGAAGGGGTTATTATGATGAATCTAATTATGCGTCCAAAAAACCATTTATGATATAGCCTACATATAAAAATGGAGGTTTATTATGAAATGCTGTTAAAAACTAGGTCATATAGTTTTTCCCATATAAACTACTATATGGTATAGTGCTAAAATACTATATCTTTGGGGATGAAAGATAGTGACCTCGAGAATAGTGACACAAAATCATTCACCCCATCTATAATTCTATCTTAATATGGGATCTATGACTATCATATAATCTATAAAACTTGATGGTAGATCATAGCATGTATAGGTGTTTTTTCTTCACAAATGAGTAATGGTGTCAATTTATCCTTTTTAAAATGTAGTACAATTATTAGATACTTTAAATGGAGAATTACCATAAAATATTTCAATATGAAAGATTAGACATTGGTTGGGACCGCTAGGGGACATTGGCATTTAGAAACATCATCATTTTATATTATATGTATTTTATTTGCGAACACAGACATATATTTCCCCAAATAGAATACCACATAATCATTAATTGAACATTTTTTTTCATGGACTCTATCTTATATTTAATGAATACTTAGAATAAATATCAAATCCCTTTTATTTAACCATACATCTAATTAAAAAAACAACATATGTTATTAGTGTCATTAAAACAGGAGAATATAGTGACATCCTCCCAATCAGAAACTGGGATAGATATGGCCATTATCTAAGATTTATAACCAGGGAATGTGACCCTCCTCATATTGAATTATGAATTGTATCGAGTCATGTAAATAAGTTCCTTTTGATGAATAACTTCTGACCCCCAAAGTCATCTCCAAAAAAAGCTAGGCAGGGGGATAAAGCTACCTCATAAAATCCCTTATGTTGGTAATACTTGGATTCAATGATCTGAGTGCATAAGGAACTAGAATTATGTATAAGGTTCCATCATATATTTTCTAAAATTTAATTCTTGATCGTGTGCATTTATTGATATGCTAGAACACCAAATGGTTTACGGGCGCATAGATTTCCCAATCCACAAATTTCCCTTTTTCAAATTTCATACCCCACCCGGTCATGTCAACATGATCATGAATTTTTTCAATAAAAAATTTAGGTATCATAAATAAATACATTTTATCAATTGGAATCGACTTTTATTCATCCAATATATGTTCTTCCTTCTCTACATTAGAGACCCTCTTATAATTCTATCCTTGAATTTTTTTTCTAAAATTTACATAATTCTCATGAATACCACTCTATTTGATTGACCAAAAATCAAAGGGATTCAAATATATTTATTATGTTTATAAACCACTAGAATAACTGATGATTGAAAAAGATATTCCATTCTTCATGTGGTCTCACATGATTAGATGGAAAATAACTTATTTCGGAAAATTAATCCTCTATATGTATGTTTTCTCATATATATGGTTATGATGGAGAATTGATAGTCATTATTAATGAGTGCCCCATTAGAAAAATAAATCTACCGACGGAAAAGATGATACGGAAAATAGGTGGAATTATTTTGTAATCCTTCGCCCATGAAATATGTTGTCATTATCATCCAATGTAATTAAATTTGAAAAAAAACAAGCCATCAAGTCACATAGGAAAGGGGAAAGTGGGTCCCCTATCTGAATCCCCTATTATGGGTGAAGCATTGAGTGAGATAGTATCATTGATATTGATAATTTAAGATACTCAATAATTTTTTTTACATTTCATTAGTAGAATAATAATATAATAATGCTATGTTTATTTAAATTTTTAATTATAGATTAATAATTTGGAATTTTCTATTTCAAAAAATTATATAGAAATATGAATTCATAATTTTTTTGACTGTATATTATTTTAAATTACTGATATAGTTTTGTAGTGTATTATTTCATATATTGGTCCATATTATACTACGTATGTTATTTAATCTGACTTCCTTATGAGAACATTGAACAATAAATGCAGATGATTAAGTCATATTACAAAATGGTTGAATAAGAAAATTCCATTATAAAAAATTCATAAGTCATCATGAACAGATTCTCTTAATATTTTACTTCTCACACAAACCAATTTATTATGTTGCATAAAAAAACAATTACATGAAGTTGCAAGAGATTAACTAACATACCATAGGTTTTGAGATTATTCATCCAAGAAGATCTTGGGGGAGTGGAGAAAGAGGTTGGCATCCACAAGAGTGCATGAATGGGTAAATAAAAAATGTTCCATTAGTGTTGAATTTGTATGTCCAATTAGAGTTTATCATATCCATACAAAGAGTGTTGATAAAAATGGAGTTATCACATATATTTATGTTCATATTATAAATTGGGTATGACAATCATGACATAAATCATCACCAATGTGCGTATCATGAAAGAATCCATGAATGGAATGGATTAGAACATATGAGGACATTACTATGGTAAAATAGGCATATAAAATGGTATTTGGTGTCAAAAATATGTTAAAACATAATAGAAATGTATTTTAGAAACATTAGCAATACAATATTTTTGTGCGGTTTTAAGGATAATACTATTGATAATTTAAAATAGAAAACATGAAAATAATTTATATAAATACAAAATTTAAACAAGATGGTTTTCATAGTAAATGAATGATTTTAAAAATAAAATTATGGATTAAAAAATAGGATAGAGTTCACATGAAATTGGGTAACAATTCATGTTGTTCCACTAAAATTGGTTTGCTTATCAGAAAGTTCTAAAGAGAGAATTATTTAAAAACATGTATATCCCCGAAAGGGATTTATGAAATGGTATTAATAAATGAAAATTTTAAACCTACATAGAATTTATAATATGTACATAAATATATCTGATAACATTATTTTTATATAAAGAATGATATGGATGCCCAAATGGTCAAAAAGGATTTGGGTAGAATATTTTACAGTTTATTGGCATGTTGTCAGGTGTACCTAAAAAGGATTAATGAGAGAGTAAAAGGGTTCCTCATCACTTATAAATCATGAGGTTAGGTTTGTTGAGGTGAAAAAACATACCCTATTATTTGGTATTACACATTAAAATGCATAACATAGAGGACCATCTTTCTGAAGAGAGAAATGGAGAGATCCCTTATCTTTAATACGTTGGTGTTCTCCACTAGTTATTAAAAACCTGAATAAACAAATAAGGTTTAGTAATTACATATTAAAAAACCTCATATATATCTAATTGATTTATTATAACCCATTTTAGTTCATTCAAGTCCTTTTTTATTAGTTATAGGGTTCAATTTCATATTTCATGCCCGTTTGTTTACATGGTTTTAAAATATCAGTTCACATATATTCAAGTTCACATAAACATGAAAGATGGAAGTTCTTGTATATAAATGAAGATATATTCTATTTGTGAACATCCAAGATATTGCATGGTTTTAATATTATTTTTTTTACATTGATTGATGTTGAACTATTATATTAAACCATAATGACAACAGTTTTTGTTAATCAGTGGGTTTGATTAGAAAGAACATGTTATGATTTATAACATGAAACAATTATTACCAAAAAGGATTACAGAAATAAAAATATGATATATTAAATATAAAATAAAGTGGTTAAACCATAACACAAATTGTTTCATGACCAAAATTAATAATTATAAAAGAAATTAATGAATAGTTGTCCATGAATGTGCTAAATTACCACATCTCAAATGGTGCTTTCATTTCTTTAAAATATATGTTTTTGAAAGGATAGATTATATTAAAGTATACCATTAGAATGAAAACATTCCAGAAAATTTAGGATACTAGATTTATCATACTATTATGGTGAAGGTAGGTGAGGAATGAAACAAAAAAAGTGAACTTAAAATAAATGAAGGAATTGGAAACTGTAATTTATCTCTTGAGACTTCATCCTTTGAGAACCTATTATGGGGAGAGGTTATGGTATTAGGAAGAGGATGTAAGATTTTGGACGTGAGTAAGGACCTTGTGGAGATATTTTGGTAGAATATTGGTGAGTAACATGGCTTGAGATGAGTGAAGAGAAGAGGGAGTGCAGGGGGGGTTTATAGTGAATGAGATAGGGTATTTCTCAATATAAAAATATTTAATTTATTATTTCCCTACAAGAAAGGAAATATTGACTCTTCCTCAACCAAAAATAGTAATTTTATCATGTGATCTAGAACCAATTGGTATTACATATGTATAACATCATCAATGACACAATTAATCCATTATTTAGCATTTATTGTAAATTATCATATTTTATAAATCATTAAAAATTCATGTCTTTCATAAAAAAACTCATAAAATCAACAAAAGTTTTTTTCAACATTTAGAATCCAAAAAAGAAGTCCATTTTTCGAAAATAGTTTTATAAATATGATTATTTTAATATTTAATTATAATTAGTATTTATTATAAAAAACCAGTTTTAAAATACTCTTTTAATTATTCTAAAATATAGGTATATCATACATTCAACTTGAATAACTTTTATATGTTATCATAGAAAATGTTACTATTCATTAGGGTATATTAATATTCATTAGGATCTATTACTGTTCATAAGTGTCTATTAATATTCATAAGGGTGGGTTACTATTTATAAAGAATTATGTATTTTCATATCGGACTGGAAAATAACTTACTTATTGCAATCATATATGTCATATTTTTGAAATTCCTAACACAGAAATGACAAACATATGTTTAAAGGTTACTTAGCACTTAGTATCTCATTATGTTGTGTTTTCATGGGATTTTATGACATATTTATAATAATGTAATTTCCATTTATAAAAAATTGGGTAGTTTAATTATTTCCCCCTTATGAAATTTCACACTCGAAATTTCCTCTTAAATTCTTTGAAAAAAACAGGTGGGGGTACTTTTCCTTCGATGCTTCCTCCAATTCCCATGTTTCCTCTTCATTCTAATTGTCTCTTCATTGTACCTTGTTAAGGTGAGTATTTTTGTTTCTTATATGTACCACCCTATGATTTCGTGGTACGCTATCTCTTCAAAGTAATTCAATAACTTGTACTATACGCTACAATGAGTTCAAGCACACCATGACTTACCATAATGGCCATTAAAAAAACAGTATTGAATAGTATTTAGTGGATTCTTAATTTTATATACTCCATATAATTTTAACATATGTATTATATGTTTCTTAAATATATTATAAGAAAATATTTAATTTTTCAGATAAAAATGGATTTTAATAAAAATGCAATTTTATCACCATTTAATCAAGAACACTTTTAAAATCCAATAATTGACATGTTGACATATAAAATTTGACACTATAAAAATCTTCTTTAAAAATGTGATATCAAAATTTACTTTAGATGATATTTTGTAATTTTCTATTAATGTTCATTTTTTATGAATAGTGAAAAATACTATATTTTAATTAAATATCATATTTTAATCTAACTTATTTATAAAGTTATATTATCTTTATAAATGCATTTAAATTTTAATTAGATTATATTATTAACATTTTATCCAATGTTGATCATTTGATGAATTTTCACTTTGAAATTGGGAAATAACAAGTTTCAATCTTTTGAATGTTTTTATTTCTTGAAAACTACCTTTTTTGTTTTGACAACAGGAATTAATTTTCAATTAATTAATCCATGTTATATGTTTTTAATTTGGTAATATAGAAATAATTTTTTAATTTGGAATATCAAATACATATTAGGCTGAATTTTTGGTATTTTCCAGAAAACCTTCAATTTTGGATGAATAGTGAAACCAAAATGTCATATTTAAAAATTGGAATTTTTCATTTAAATGATAGTTTACCACTTCTATTAATTGATATTCAAAAATCTTACATACATGGTTGTTATTATTTAAATGATATTTTACTGCTTCTATTTTACCGCTTCTAGGCTTGGACATTGTCGGCTTCAGAAGCATGGAAAGTTATCTCTGAGGTATATTGTATCTTTTGAGATTATTGATAAGTTTGGTGAGGTGGATTATCTTTTGTATTTTATACCTAGTATTAGTGCGGTGAATAAATTTGTTTCATGTGTTGTAGTTGAAAAAGTGTCCACCGGATCATGACCATGTGATTTGATGGGATTTTGATGAACTAGAACTGGATGCATCGTTATTGCACGTGCCAGTGCAGGTTGTGGATAATAAAGATAATGTCTTATGTGGTAAAAGCATCTTTTTAGTTAGTATTTTTTGGAAACATGGTCTGATTTAAGACGAGACATGGGAGGAGGGTAAAGAGATGCTCGAGTTGTTGCCCGAGCTCTTTTGGAAAAGGGCGGGTTCACTACTTTATGAAGACGAAATCTCCAATGTTGGGGAGAATTTACAACCCATAGTTTATGGTATGGGGCCCTTTTTTATAAATTTTAACGTGTTTATAGGGAATGGGATTATTTGGGAAGAGTTTGGTATAGTTTGGAATGGTTTTGGATGATTTTGGAGGCTTTTAAAGGGGTGCACGGTTTGATCATTCTTAGTGGAAACCGTGCAGATTCCCTAGGAAGCCTTGTAAGGGAGAGAGTAGTCCTCGCAAGACCTATGCACGTCTTTCCAAACCATACGAGGAAATTTTGTGGACCCTTTCTCTCGAGGCAGTATCGTGCGTACGGTAAGCGCACGGTTTTCCAAACTGTGCGGACTAGCCGTGTGGCCACATAAAAATAGGGTTATATGTTTCGGGCTCCCTCAGGCTTAACCTATTTAACTATAATCATCCTCCTACTCGAGCCTCACTCAGGATTTGGGGTTCTTAGGGGTTGAGGGTGCTCTCCCACTCAGTATGGAAGGATTTTGAAGAGGTTTCTTTGAAGTTTGAAGGTGGTTTCTCCTGGGTAAGTCTCACCTCATGGGTTCCTTGTGTTTTCCTCTAGATCTGCTTCCCTATATTTCTTGGATTTCTAGATCTACACTTTTTGTGTGTAGATCTAGGGTTTTGGTTGACTTGTATTATGTTTTTACGTCTTGTGATTATTAGGGGAAGGGATTTAGAGAGGTTTCGGTTGTGTGTTCGCCTTATTGGAGGTGCAATTGATTTTGTTTTGACTTCCTAGGAACCCTAAAGGTAGATGGTTTCTCTCTCGACTCCACATGGATAGAGCTAATGGTTTTGGTTACAATTAATTTTTTGTGCTTTAATTTTATTGTGTTTTGATGTGTGAAATTTTTTAGAAATCCCAAGGGTGATGTTTTGGGGATTTTTGGGAAAAGTGAGGGTTTTATGGTGAAATTCTATTGTTGTGGATTATAAAATAAATATTTTAAAGTGCGATGATATGGTCGATTTGTAAAAATTATCGATGGAAATGGTTTTACAAAAATAGGTTGTTATATTTAATTGTTTTTTGGTATGGAAAATGGTTTTCAATAAATGGGTTATTTATATAATTGGATAGATATGCAATGGAATTGGTTGATTGCATGTTGTTGTGACTTTGTTGGGTGAAATTCTTGGTTGTGATTGGTTGAAATGTTTTGTGGAAGTGGGATGTATGTATCACTATAAAAGGCGATGGATAGTGCTTGGATGAACCTCCATCAGATTAGTGGTCAGGAAGTACATCTAGGTGTGAATGGGTGAACGGGATGGGCGTAAGTCCCACCGTTTGGTTGTTAGTTATGCATTGCTTTTCAAGTTGGAAATTTTTGTTCTAATGTGTGCATCATGATATGACTGGGGGAATGATTTTTTGTATTTCATTTGGTTTATTGGTTTGGGTGTGATGTCTTGGTTAGGGAATTTTTGGTTAATGGAAATTGCTGCAATTGTGATTATATTATATAAACTGTTTTATATAAATGCACTAACATATTTATCCTATTGGCATGTATAGGGAAGTCATTTGGGGAAATCCTAATGAGTTTTTGTAATCACCCCCTTCTTTGGCAATTTGGTGTCTGTGCATATGTTGTGTATCGTGACGTGGGAAAAGGTAAGGCATCTCCCTCCTTTAGTGAAGCATTGTGATGTCTTGGTGGATCTTGGAGCATGTATCTTGGTTTGGATCTACGGTGATGTTATGGATCGTAGTGTTTGGTGATTGGTTTCTCCTTGTAATATGATATGGTCGGTTGTATTAGTTTTGGGTTGTATTGTGGAACTACCTTGTTGTCCATTGATAATACATTCTTGATTATTTTTGTTTACATGAATCGTATAACTCATGATACTGTATGGTTTGGTTGGTTTTTTCTTAAGGGTAATTTGTTCCCCATTTTGATCTCGAAGCCCTCGACAATTATTAGAAGCCTTTGGCGACTTGGGAACGTCGCTTAAGGCCAAGTAACCCTCACCGCCTCCTCAAGCCAATGTGGTAGTGGTGGGGTGTTATAGTATGGAGGAGTGAGTTGGGATAGAATCCCAAACACCCATAAGTAATCAATTTATTTATTATTAAGATATTCTCCACCCTTATTTGACTCGAGTTTTGTAGTCTTCGTACCATGATGTTAGTAATCTTCATTATTTTATTCACTGAACTTATAAAAATAATTTGAAATTTACCACATTAAGTAGATATATACATATCTACAAAAATCACCAGTAAATGTTATGAAGTTTGAGTATCATCCACTTTCGTCAACTGGTAGTGGTCCACACAAATTGGTTTGAACCAATTCAAGAAATTCTTTATCCCTTTCACCATTCCTAGTAAATGGATATTTTTGTCAATTTTTCTTTATAACATTACATCATATAGACCAAGTGTTTTTAGTTATATAGATTCAAAATATCAATCTTGATGTTACTTTTTCAAACATTTCTCATTTTCATGACCTAGATGGCGATGCTATGTTTTGATGTGGTATTATTCATGTGAAGTATATTTGTTATAAATTTCCAGTACATGGTTTGTGTAATCCATCACGTAAAGATATTAGTATAAATGTGTCCTACCATAAAAAATGAAATCTTGGTAAAAGAAGTGACATTAACTAATAAACATGATAAGAAATCCATATTTATCTCATCTAGATACAAAAATAATGTATTTGGTTACATAGAGTACTTAATAACAACCTTTTAACACCAAGACCATCAATGATGAAAATGTGAGGTTGTAGTCTCCAACAACATCTACTACAAGACTCGCTACAATGAATGCTCTTAGATATACCTCCCCTCAGCCAATTTTTTTTAATCTACTTGGTTCCTATATTTGGATACATATGTGAGCACAAAATGTTGCATCTAATACCAAATTTGAAGAAATAGATATATTTCAATATATAACAATTGCACCAGAAGCTTCCTCCTGTAACATAGGCTGCGTGCAGTTCTTTATCCGATAGACCTTCTTGCCACATGCCAAAAAAATATCATCTTGTTCACTTGATTCCCCATTGATCATCCTTTTCATGGAAGGTCGTGAAGAATCAAAGGGCATAAAGATATTCACCATTCCCATTCTTTTATTAAACATAATGATAGAAGGAATTTTTGGATTCATATCATTTTACACATAGAGAATAAGGATAAGAAGATCATATAGAGGCATATTAAATTAGTTCATATTGAAATTGACAAAAATGTTATAGATTCACAAAGGGATTGTTGTAAGAATGAGACTGGTACCATGTAAATCAGGTAGTTTAAATCCAAGAATCTCTAGTCACTCAATGAAGACTATGGGCATGACTACATGAAGCCCATATGGGGAACCTTTAATATGACTACTCTGATAGAGTGCCTTAGTGATATGAAACCTTCCTGTTTTTTTCTCTCCATGTAAAGACCAGATAGGTGCTCAAGCATGCTATAAGCATCCATGTTTTCATGAGACATCATGATCACACAATATCATGATGATAGCAGCAAACATTTAACATCAATCACGACATTCATATATTTCTCATGGACTAATAAATCCTCATCACTCACTTATTTGGATGGTGTATTGGGTTATGTTTACTCCAACACATGCGACTTTTGTTCATAGCATAGGGATACCTGAAGGCGTTTAAACCACTCCTAAATGATACTTCCAGTGAGGATGCGGTCTTTATCCATAATTGATTGTATTGGTAGGGCAGTTGATGATCATGTAATTTTTATTCTACAATTAAAAGAGCATATCATTAGTACTTTATTGATTACATTTTATTTGAAATCATATATTTTTATTATGTCTCCCACTATTTTATCAAGTGCAATGACCCTCACCATTTAACTCGTAATGTCCATTTTGCATGAAATTCAAGCATCAAGGATCCATATTTTCCTTCACATAACCCATACAATGGTTGGTAATGCAATTATTAGGTATTTAGGTTGGAAGGTACCTGCCATATTGGGGCTTGCATATCCATGGAATGTTTAGTGGACTCCCCAATCCTGATATAATGACTTTTTATTTCTTCACCTCTTACCTCTAATATTACATCATGACTAGCAAGGGATACTCATCTTCATGTAATATGGTTAATTCAACATGAAACCATTCATAAGGAATTCCTATTTATGTGTATGTGTTTAAACAATGGATGGTCAAACACATTGTTTTATTGTCTTTTTCCCTTAAGCAAGTAGCGAAAGGCATGATCCGAGTTAATATTTTATTTGAAGGTTTTTTATCTCTTATATGTGATTTCTTATTATTATTATCACATGCTTGTTAATATTAAGTGGAAATTACTTATGTTATTAACCATGTATTGATAATATTTATGCATAAGTATGTTTTATTTTAGTTTTATGAGGAATCTTTGTTTAATTCATTAATTATGTGACTGTGACAACACATACATAATGATAAACCATGCATGTGATAGAATCAAATAAAGATAATGATCATGATCATATCTAGAGGTTATTTCATCTAGGAGTTGATAAGTTATCCCAAACCTAGGGGGGAAACATCTTGAACCTTTTGTGTTCTAGTTTAAAACATCCACATGTCCACCACTATTTCTCCTATGAATGGTTATGTCATGGATCCAACATGAATTTCATCAACATGGAAAGGATTTACATCCATTAAATATTCCATTTTTAACACACATTTAGGTGAGGGATAAGAAGGGGTTTTACCTAAAGGAATCCTTTGGAATGCATGCACTTCATATTAATGATGAGAAGGCTCACATTCCAGAAAAAATTAATTTAAATAAATAAATTAAAAGAAACCATCCACATACAAAGGTCTTGGTCTACCTCATGATCATCCATACATGAAACGATATTAATGTATAAATAAAACTTGAATGCAATTAATTAATCCTTTATATTTATGATTAATCATGCTCGAATCAATTAATTATCATCTTAAATTTATAAATCATGTTATCTTATACGTTTGTATGAATTTCCATGAGATTAACATAATAAATAAAACACATATCACTTGTTGTGCTTCATCTTTACAAAGTTGAAAAAAAACATTACATAGTTGTCAAATTAAATGAAAATATAAAACACATATCATGTGTAGAGCTTCATCTTTACACCAGAACGTTGATACACATATCAAGGGTTTGTATTATGTAATAATAAATTATAATAAATTTTTATAATTTGGATGAGTACACTGTGTGGTTCTAACTACAAAGTGTGTACTATTTCTCACAGTCCATCCAAAGAATACGCCCGTGGAAACTGCATTGGAGTGTACATTAGAAATCATCAAAATGCATGGTGTGTCTAGTAGGCCCCACACTATGTAGTTCCTTATTACATGGTCTCCATCTGGGCACGCCGTGTACTGGGTACGCAGACCAACCCTTTCCCGATGGGACTACTCATCTCATCCAGTGGGACACATGTTGTGTAATTCAGAGATCAAAAGCCACCTGTTTCTGGACAATAAAAGGAGTCATTAAGAATTAGACAAACTCCATTGACACATATGGGATTGGTGTACCTAAATTGATGCATTGAACCTTGTCAATAATATGTGTACTACAGAATACATGTCTGGTGGTCTAGTGTTGTATGACCAGGAACCATTGCACCTACAAATGAGATTCTCTGTTTTCTTTTAATAAAAATTAAAAGAAATAATTGTTTCATTAAAGTGAGCATGAAACAAAAGAGGATGAATAGATCTCGAGATTCATATTCTAATAATTTTTAACTTGAATTGAACAAAATAAATTATTAAATGTGTAAATAATAACTAATATATGTAAATAATTATAAAATAATATGTATCCCTTCTGATACCACTTGAAGTTTTCGGGCACAGGTGAATCGTGGTTGGGCCATATCCCTACATTGATTTTTACAATGATTAATTATTATTCCAAGATCAATATGATGATGAATTTTATTCTCCATAGAATAATATCAATTATTTAGATAAATAACGAAGAGGCTCGAAACATTTTGAGAGGATCTTTCAATTTTGGTTTATAATTAATTTTATTTATTTCAGAAAGAAAAAAATACCTAGATGTTTGGTATTTTTGTCATTGATGATGTTGAATGTTCAGAACGACTCATATGTATTGTCTCATTGCACATTAGTTGATCCAAACAAGAATCCCACTACTGGAGATCCACACATGCTCTAATAGCCTCCCATTGACACCACTCATATTTCGGGTGCATGTACGGAGAAGAAAATGACTTGTGTTAGTTGTTATTGATAGCTTGTTCTTCCGCCTTGAAGAAAATCACTCATTCGTTAGAGGGGCATGATGATGATTTGAGATATAAAATTTTTATCTCAATTTTTTTTTAATTCAACAAGATTGCATTGTATTATCTAAGTAACAATAGACATACATACCCATTTATTAGAATGGAAGATCAGTTAAAATATTTAGATTCATAATTGCAATTATATACATTCATGAACATAGAAAAAAACAACATGATCATAATAATAATATTGTGTTATTATTTATGGTGCTCCAACATGCGGAAAATAGATTTATTAATAAAATAATGTTTCATAAAATAATTGGAGGGTCATTATTATTTCAAATTGTGTCATCGAGTTAAGTAATTATTTAACACCTTTTAAATAACTATTTTACTAACGGACCAGCCTTAGTCAACATGAAATCCACATCCATTTGTTGAACAAATGAATAAATAAATAAATAATATATTATTTAAGATAAATATTATATTAACAAACTATTGAATAAATATTTATTAAATGTCCTATAAATAATGAAATATATTTAATTTAATTTACGTGATCATCTTAAATTGAATAAAATTATTCCATGCCTGTGAGAATAATATTTATTTTATTAATTAAATTCAAATAAAATTTAACCGAGTCCACCAAAAACACATATTGTGTGACCCTATAGGATTATTTCCCATTGGAATTAGGCGGGCTAGCCTAAAATCAAAGAGTAATATCTAGAAACAAACTATATGCAATTAATAATGATAGTACACTAGATGATATATAACTTTATTAACATTAGATCAGTCAATATGTCTTAGTACAATGTTCATAAAAACTATACTTCGTTCTAGAATTCATGTTTCAGTCGATGGGCATAACAATGTCCGTAACCAGCTAAAATATATAGATTACTAGTTCATCTCTTAAGATAAATCCTTATAAATGCACTAATCAGGATTTTATCATATTTGGGACTCACCACCTTGAATGGTGTGCCTGAGATCATCATGATGGTGAGGAATATTGTGGCTCAACATAAGAATATCGAGGATGATATATCTGAGCCGTTTCAACTGAATTATATTCTAAAAACTCTCCCAAATAAATATATACCATTTAAAATATTATATAACACACATAAAGAAAAATGTTCAATTAATGATATGATTTATCATTTTGTTTGGAACATTTTATCTTTTAGGTCCGATGGATGAATCCCAAGGGAAGATGGAGATTTTTGCGCCCGAATGCAGAAATTTTCTAGAGAAAGCATAATTGGCCTAAGGCCCATCAAACAAATGTGAGGCCTACAAAACAATCCCAATGATGCTAAAATTTTTATAGTATAAATATAAAAACATGAGGATCATTTTATTCAACTATGGTCAGAGCTAATTCTGAGTTTTTCATGATGATAAAGGGGCATGAAAATGAGAATTAAATGGTGGGCCCGACATTAATGCACATAACGTCATCCCACCATTTAGACCATAACATTCAAACGGCTATGCCAAATGACATTAAATTTGGAAATATGATAAGGGACATATGGAAGAAGATATTTTTATTTTACAACCACTGACGATTCGACCTCCTTCAATTCCAAATTCACATGTGAAAATGGTGGACGAATATGGACGAAATTTCCGGGTCAACATTGAAACGTCAAAATCCCTTAATTTTCTCACCCTCCTTTTGACTCTATAAATTAATGGGGATGGAATTTATTGTGGTGGGGTGTCTCTAAGGCTCATTATATGACTATATAAGTAGCTTTTGGGGAACAGAATTATCATCTAACATTTTTATTTGAATCCAATTTTTTCTTTCAATGGTAATTTTCAGCTTTTGTTTTGTAATGGAATAGTCAATTTATCTAGTGTATGTTTTAATTCATGTTTAGTATTTTAATAAAATTTATTCTTCTTCACATATTATTTTAATTTTCTATACACTTTGGTACTGTTGAATCGAATTGAGAATTTATTCACACATGCACTTGTGAATTCATCACACAACGGTGGAGTGTTCATTTTGATTAATGCTTTTTTTCTTCAATCCCGTTTATTTAAGTCGAATACCTGATTACATTGATATATTAGCATCAATGGAGGGATAAAATTTTGTGGGTTGATACTAGGGAGTTGAATGGGCTGGATTGAATGTTATTTTATGTTCTTAAATTCTTAAATTTTTTCTTTATTTTAGGAGTTCCTTTCTTTGATTTATCTTCTTATTTGTCTTCAACGACTTTATTAGTGACAAATTTTGAGTGATAGTATGATTTAATTACATGGAGTTCTCATTTAATTGATCATTTAAGTGAATTGGTGATTAGACATGAAATTGTGTTTGGATTAATTATGAGAATGATATTGATGTATTATTTCATTTAATGGATACCTCTTGAACTGCTGAACAGAAAAGAAAATGAAAAAAATACATCCAATCAAGACAAGAGACAACCTAGGATCAATTCACCTTAAGTAGTTGTTTTAAATCAAGTAATTTTAGTGGGTTTTTTCTTTAAATTAAATCAATATTTCTTCAAATCAATCAACACCATAGATGTACACATCATAGCCAATCTTGTATCTAATCAAAGTGTATCAAGGTTTCTTATTCGGTCCATGTGGATTCGACCCCTAACTATACTACAACGACCACTTACTTGTAGGTTAAATTTGGGCGCAACCAAATTTTGGCGCCATTGCCAGGGACCCAAGTTAGTTTTCTTAGACACCCACCTTCTATTCTCACATAACTTTTATTTTCTCACCTATATTTCTCTTTTCTTTTCCCCTTTCTATTTTCGTGTGCCCAAAAAAATCCAAATTCAAATTTAATTAAACTCCAATGGAGTATCATCAATAATATCCCTTCACAAACTCAGGATGGAATCAGTTTGAAAATCCCCATTGCAATCACCAATCTTTTTTAATCAACGTTTGAATGAATACCCCACACCCGATAACATGAACGAAATTTGTAATGATTAATGTTTAAAAGATCAATTTCCATACCTACAATAATGATTGAAAGGCTGAATAATGAGGAATTCCATGATGTCTAAATATCTATCAATCCTAATCCTGAAAAAATTCTTCATCAATTGTGTGAACAAATGGAAAAAATGATTTCAGAGGTATCAAGTTTTAGACTAGAACTACAATGCAATAAAACATGTGTGGACCACATTCCAACTCAATCCACCTCTTCCCCAATATTTATAGAAGAATCTTGTAACACACAAACCCCTCATCCATTTATTGAAGAAACAACCTTAGAACATGGGGTAATTCTAGAGAATCGAGTAGTTTTTGAAGGGTCTTTAAATCAATAAGAAATTGACTTTTTGGATTCAAAAGAGGAGAATTTTTCATCATGGATTGAGTCTCCTAAGTATAACTACATTAATGAATATTCAAAAACACCAACCATTGAACCATTGAAAGAAATCACAAACCTTGAGTCCATACCCATTCCTAAAATTGATCATTCTAATTTTGTGGTTGAATCTTCTATTCAAAAGGAATCAATTATATTGAGCAATTTTAAAAATGAAATTCAGTTTGATTCAAAGTTCCAACCTATGTCCAAAAGTGTTAGCCTACCTGAACTTGAACAAAAGTACTTTCAATCCACCCTTAAGTTTCCATTCATCGGGGACATCCAAAAACATCCAATTTTCAAAATTTATTATCTCGAAACCAATAAAGAGGAAATTATTCTTAATGTCATTTAAAGGACTAAAAATGAAATTGAATCCACCATTTCTAACATTACATGGATTTCCGCACTCATTGTAGAAAATATTATTGCACATGAAACAACTTCTAAAGAAAGAATTAATCTCAATATTGTTGAAGTGGAGAAAAATGGGGTCCAAAAATGTTGAAAGTTAAAATTGGATAAGTTGGGGGGTTCAAGATGAGCTAGCAACGTTAAACAAAAGCACTACATGGGAGGTAACCCATGGTTTTCATGTTTATAATCATTTTGAATCATTTTCTTTTTCATATAATAAATTACCATAGACTGTTAACATGTTCTTCTTTTATGAGTAAGGATGGGTATGAAAGGGGAGCGCCATATTTATCTGTGTCATGTGGGGTGATCCCTGAGTAATACCTTACCCAAAAATTTAAATGAAGACAATGTATCATAAGTTTATTTTATTTTTATATTTTTGTTAAGTTAAAAAAATAATATATAAATATATTTATAATAAAAAATTAAAAGGACACATCTTGAGTCATAAAGAAAATCCATTCACCATCGTCCAGGATGCTGAGACTCAAATCCAGGATTTAAGGGAGGTTGTGGCATGAACTTCAACTTCAAAAACTAGTTGAATTTGTTCCATTTTTATCATTTTCAATTTCCACTTTAAACTCCTCTCCTACCCCCCCCCCCCTCTAAAATTTCTTTTCTTTAAACACTGGGGATAGTGTTATTCTATATTGGGGGAGATGAAATAAAAAAGGATTTTTTTTAAAAAGAACATGCATGGAATGAAAGAATTCTATTAACCTTGAACATGATAACAAACATTACAAACTCTAAAATTGGAGATCGAAAATTGTTAAAAGCCTAGATTCTGATTTTAATTAATGTTTCTGTTCATGATCATAGTTTTTGGAATGTGTGTTGTATGATGTGATTTTTCAAATTTTACATTTTCATCCTCATAATAAAAATACCACGATGCACGTCTACTGGATCAGGGGTATAAATTTTAGGTCTTGTGTCCCATTCATTATAGCATAGGGTTCTGGGGTCACTTTTATTTTAATTTCAGTATAAAAAAACAAAAACCAAAATAAAAATTGATGAAAAATAATAATGACCACATAGAGCAATGTTTTGTCCAAATGCATGGTGTTAGACAATTGGAAATCATGACATCATAGTTTTATTTCCCAGAGCTAGGCTTTATATCTAGATTGTAGAGAATGGAATTGACAATATGTGTGGCATCTGGCACTTGGGGATCATGACTACATAGTTGTATTGCCCAGAGATAGTCTTTTCATATCTATTATGGTTAAAAAACAAATAAAAAAGCATACTCATATTAATGTTTAATGTGATTCCCACCTAGCGCTTCCATTTTTTCCCCTTGAACAATAAAATGGGCCCCATATCTTTTAGGATGCACAACCCTTTATCATGCTTAATTGGAATTGGATGAAGTGTGGCAATGAATTGTTACAAAGGAATGGGCATGGGGTTGAGATATTCTTATTGACCTAGCTTGTATTAAATGATTTTGATGGGTTTCATAATTTTTTGTTGGTATAAGGTCTTTGGGTGATCAATGTGTATTAAAATGTTTTTGGAAAAGGGGATTTGAATTTCATATTTGTAATTTATTTCTCTCGGGACTAGAAAAATTCAAGTTGGGGGGTGTGATTAGTCACTAAAAATGGCTAATATTAATTGTTAATATCTTTATTTTCATTGTTCCAAAGTCCATAAACATTGTTTTTAGTTCATTATACAAATAGAACTTCATTTCTCATCTTAAATGCAATTCATGTTTAAAATGAAAATTTGGGCCCAATCATTCATCTATTTGTGGATAAAATTATATACATTATATGAATTAGATATTTTGGGATATGATTACCCACTTAGTTTGGAACATTTTATCTTTTAGGTCTGATGGATGAATCCCAAGGGAAATGGATATTTTTGCGCCCGAATGCGGAAATTTGCTGGAGAAAGCATAATGGGCCTAAGGCCCATCAAACAAATGTGGGGCCCACAATACAAGACAAATGAAGCTCAAATTTTTACAGTTGAAATAGAAAAATACATGGATCATTTTATTAAACTATGGCTGGAGCTAATTCAGAATTTCTCATTATGATAAAGGGACTTAAAGTTGAGATTTAAATGGTGGGCCTGACATTAATGCACATAAAGTCATCCCACCATTTCGACCATAACATCCTAACGGCTGCCCCCAAAATAACTGAAATTTGGAAATATGATAGAGAACACATGGACAAAGATATTTGTCTTCTACTAACACTGATGATTCAGCTTCCTTCAATTTCAAAATTCACACGTAAAAATAGTGGACGAATCTGGTCGAAATTTCTGGGTCAACATCAAAACGTCAAAATCCCTTATTTTTATCACCCTCCTTTTGAATCTCTAAATTAATGTGGATGGAATTTATTGTGGTGGGGTTTATCTAAGGCTCCTAATTTTCCTATATAAATAGTAGTTGGTGAAGGGAATTATCATTATACATTTTTCATAGAATCCATGTTTTTCTATCAATTGTATTTTCCAACTTTCATTTTGTAATGGCATCATCAATTTCCCTAATGTAAGTTTTTCATTCATGTTTAGTATTTTAATAAAATTTCTTTTTAATCACTTTTTATTATCATTTTCTTCACTTGTTGATACCATTGAATCGAAGTGTGAATTTATTCACACCTGCACTTGTGAATTAATCACACAACGGTGGAGTGTTCATTTTGATTAATTTTTTTCTTCTTCAATCTCGCTTCTTTAAGTCGACTACCCGCTTCCATTGATATAATAGCTTCAATGGAGGGATAACCTTTATTGGGTTGATCCTAGGTAGTTTCATGGGCTAGATTTAATGTTATTTTGTGTTCTTAAATTCTTAAATTTGTTCTTTATTTTAAGAGTTCCTTTCTTTGATTTATCTTCTTATTTGTCTTCACTGAATTTAAGAATGACACATTTTGAGTGCTAGTACGATCAAATTCCTTGGAGTTATCATTTAATTAATCCTATAATTGAATTGGTGATTATGCTTGAATATTTTTATGCATTAAATCGGTGAATGATATTGAGGGATTATTTCATTTAATGGATACCTCTTGAACTGAGGAACATAAAATAAAATGTAATACAAATACGTCCAATCAAGTAAAGAGAAAACCTAGGATAAACTCACCTAAATTAGTTGTTTTAATTAAATTAATTTTATTAGTTATGTTCTTTAAATTAATTCAATATTTCTTCAAATCAATCAACACCATATAGTTGGCCAATTTATAGCTAATCCCGCATCAAATCAAAGTGTCTCAACATTTCTTCTTCGGTCCCTGTGGATTGGACCGCTACCTGTACTACAACGACCGTATACCTGTAGGGTAAATTTGGGCACAAACAATTAAAGTACCCTTAAAATGACATCCCTGATTTTTTTGTCTTAATTGTCCATGCTGCTCAAGAGAACAACTCTATTAGTTTGACCAAAAATCATAAGGATCCAAAAATATTTATTAGGTTTATAAACCACCTGAAAACCCAATGTTTGGAATATAACTTCCTTTATAAAGGAAGTATCACCCAAGATAATGGAAATTTATTTTTGGGAATAAATAAATAATTTTTTGGATACATTCTCTGGTTTTTTGAGAAGACCGATAATATAAATTAATTATGAAACTGCGGGCCTTCAGTTGAATTATTGTACAATCAATAACATAATTAGGATGGTGACTGAATATTGAAATATCCTTCTTGAGTCCCGCCTAAATAATATATATGCATAATATTATGAAACATGATACAATAATATTAAAATCCCCATTTGACAGAAATGAAATTTATAGTCTTTTTAATTATATAGAAGAATAATTTTTATGTTGAGATTGGAGTTATTAGGGAATTAAAATTTCAAACCATCAATGATAATTGTCTAAAAATGTTTATTGAAAGCTTCAAATATTTCTAAAAGTTAATTAGTGTTAAAATAATTCATAATATCATCAAGATAATCATAAACATGATAATATATATGAATATAAATTTGATAATTTAAATTTTCACCCAAAATGAAGATATGTTTTATGGGGGTGATATCAATTTATTTTTAGCTTAATACCCATCATTAATCTATTTTATGATTGACATGAAAAGGAATCATGTATGTATCAAAACATTTTTTATTATCCCCAACAATACCAGAAGACATTTCTTCTTAATCATAATAGAAGGTTATCTTTATCTAGCACACGTACATGGTTAGAGATTCTTATTATAATAAATTTATTTATACTGTTATATTATTATAATCTTATTAATAACTATTTGAAAAAATCTCTTATATATACACTCTATTTTTTCATTCATACAAGAAGGTAATTTTCACTGAACATATGGATTGCAATTTGTGTATAAAATTCCTATCATGGATGTTCAAAAAATTAAAATATTAACTGTATTTATGTTCTTCTTACACGAAGGGTCATAATATTTGATGAATTTAATTAATTTTACCCATTGGTAAAGTGGGGATATATATAAAAAATATCATATTAACAACTTATTGATAATTTTGTAGGAAGGAACACCTTGGGGGAGATATGATATAATTATTTAAAATGAATTTTTGAGATACACATATTCTTCTTATCCACCTCCAATATTATATAATTCAAGATTTTTTTTCAAAAATTATGAAAATAATGGCATAGTTTCTTTTGGGATATATATATAAGAAAATAAATATCATGATTCATGACATTGTTCTATCATGTGTAAGGGAGGAGAATTTTTTGAAGGTTTCTTGGAAAAATACCTACATAAAAGCCCCTATATAAAAAATTTTAAGTTCCTCACAATAGGGGAAATTTATTAAATAAGGATCTTTTCTAAATGAAATTACATTTATTGATGTGGGATTATATGATAATAAAATACTTATAGAAAAAGGTAATTCAAGACATTCGAGTGAGGTATGAATTTATATAAGTATGTATGTATTTTTGAGAACATTATATGAAAATGGAATCCTCCTCTTCCTTAACAATGAGAAATGAATTTTCAAAACATAATGAATTATGTTGTGTGAGAACTTACAATGGTTACAAATCTCTTGAATCATTGTACTTTTTTATTAGGGATGGAGAGCCACTATAAAAATCAGTGACGTGTCTTTCATTAATTATTCAATGAAAGGATATTTTTTCATGTAAAGACACGATATCGTCAAACTGATCACATCGTCCATTATATTAACGTGAAATTGATTCTGACAACATCCATGATGACATATGAATAGATATCATAATGAATCACGACAATATTATTGTATTTGATTTGTTTTTACTGAGTGATAAATTTTTTTTCGAAAATATCATATATAAAATAAATCACACACAAAATGTCATATTGATCTCATCATGTGTTCGATTGATGTCCAACTATTACCAAAACATCATAAATTACTTATGTATAATTTTCATAAATTATTTTGATACTCTAGGAATTTATTTTTTTCAGTGATTAACACATAATCTAAACTTATATATCAAATTTATACTAAAAACAGTCAGTTTTAGTCATACTGATAACACAATGTATCAGATTATGGTTTAGATGAATCCTATGTGTCACAAAAGACATTTAATTCATTTTTAAAAATTAAAAATTCAATTTTAATGTGTTTCCTCAATTTTGAGTTTACCACATGTCTTTTTATTAAAATATAATTTTAAATTGAAAAAAAAAATTTAGTCCTTATTAAAAAAACAAACTGAAAATAAAAAGATGAAATAATGAATATATACCTTTATGAATGGAAAAAGTAGTTCATTAGTGTATCTTCTTTATTGTATAAATTGTTCATAATTGGCTTGTATGATCTATATTTAACTAAACATATCACCAAATGGATAAATAAAAAATTTATTGATATAGATAATTACTCAGGAGAGTTTTTAAAATTAAATAGATGTGTATTATGTAAAAATTATATGTAAATTAACTTCAAAAATGATGTAAAATTATGATTAAATTTACAAAAGAAGTTGATGAATGTCACCACATCATGATGTCTATATACATTTTGACACAATGATTATTGTCCATTAATTTGTAAAAAATATACTTCCACTTTTAAAAAAATTATATTAACAATCGTAGGAGTGCTGAAAAATATAAATAAATGTGGATTAATAATTAAATTAATTTATATTGTAATTATCGTCTAAAAAACACATTAGGGAACCTAGTTTATTAATAGAATTAAATATCATTAATAAGATTTCAAATTTAATTTCCAAAACCATTAAAATTTGTTTTTTACATTCTAACATGATGTTTTCATATATTTAACATTCTCAAACAAAATTTCACCTATTAGTGTAGAATTTGTTATACATTCTTCCAAACTCTCATCAAATAACGTCATCCAATATCTATATATATGTCTTCAGTGTAGAAAACTATGATATCATTGAAACATATTCATTAATTAATATGTAATCCAAAATGAACAAAGACCTATTTCATAAATTGGTAAACCTTGATTTCTTATAATACTATATCTTATCAAATTACCAGATGAAAAAATTATTTATCATCCCATACTATGTTTCTATGAAAATGAAATGTTCATTCTGTAAGAATAATACAACATAACAACTAATTCAATCACATATATAAAATTTTAAATCAATGGATCCAAATAAATATCAATATATTTACACAAATTAATTCCTTATATTACAATATACAACATATTTTATTTTTTCATTTGGATTGATCATGGTGGAATGTTATAATTTTTCAACATTCATGTCTATATAATATGTGTACCTTTTTGAAACCAAAAATATTCACACCTTCAAAAGATTTCATAAGATGAGAGTTTCTCGACTCATTTCCCAGTTATTTATACTCGTGAAAAACATAATTTCAATGAAAAATGTCTATAGGGTGTATGTTTTTTCCAAATTTATATATCTTATCTTCATTCGACATCAATTTTCATCCTGTATTCACACTTCTGTATAGGTTTGAAAACATTTTATTTATTATAAAGTACTATAAAACATTAAAAGTAAATGATTCATCAATCAGGTATTGAGATGCACCATACATTTGGATATTTTTATGTGATTCATCATACTCTAAAAGTAGTATACAATCATATAGTTGAAAATTTATTCTATCAAAGATCATACCAATTGAATATATAATTCCATTATTGAAATATGTTTGTTAGGGAAGAGAATTATATTATTGGATAATATAATTCAATTGAGAAAGCAGTTAAGTAAAGATGGGTTCAATCCATACATTTCCAACATTTAAAATATACTGCTTCAGTGTGGTTTCAAATGATATATATTTCATTAAACCGTTGTACATTAGTTTCAACTCACAACACATTATCTTCTAAAACTATTTTCTATGATCATGAAGTTATTCGTCAATTGTAATTTTCTTTTCCTAAATATTATATTCGTCATCATCACACTTATATTCATATCATAAAGATGGTCATTATCATTATTCACACTTATAAACATATACTAATATCCATAAAACACTATTTTATTCATCTCACTATATATATTTATTTTTTACATATGTTTACTCCCTCATTTACAAAATTTATCTATTACACGATAGATCATGATCTATTCGAACTCCAATAGATTAATTACAGTATAATAATAATAGATTATACAATAAAATTTTATTTGAGAAGTGATATATAAATATGATATTTTGTAAATTTTATTAACCCCTTCTTCATAATATTTTTCCTTATGATTAGCATCCGTCGATTTTTATTCATATTTATCCGATATGATTAATTAATATAAATATTAAAAAAAATCATAAAATGTGTGATCTTATAATTATAAAATCTTATTCTTAAGAAATTATTTAGGCTGCATAAATCTATTATTCTATGATAATAAGAGATAAGTGATGTGTATTGATATTGTTTTGTCTATTTGAAATCATCACAAAATATAATGTGTTAAATCTAAAATGTTAGAATTTATACAATTAAATTTAAATCTATTGAAAAAAATAGATCATGGATATTTTATATATCATATCATGGTTGGATTAAAGAAATAATGTGGAGAATATGTTCATAAATTACGTCATTTGGTACATGGCATACCTGGTGGTGTATGAATGAGAGGATACCTAGGTGATGAAGATGATCTTTTTTCAGATGATGAAAAGGTTGATAGGGACCAAAAACCTAGCCTTGATAACATTACATTTAATGAGACTCATGAAATTAATGGTTATAATGAATAAAATATAGGGTTTTTCTTAATGGGATGAACAAATAATGATAACCGAAAAAATGTCATAATGACGACATAAAAAATAAAATATTGATTAGAATGAAATCCATAGTGCCAAGTAAAATAACACAATAAATAGAAAGTCCACATTACTAATTAGTGATTAGGATGGGATGACTACTAAAGTAATCCATAATGGTATCAATAGGTTAATCAACAACTACGCTTGAAAATTTACAATCCCCATTTTAAGAGGTAAAAGAATTTAGGTGATGATAATCTGATAATTGTAATTCTTTATATATCTCAATTTCTTTTTGACACATTTTTTATAGAGGGAGAAGAAATTATATCATATGTTGATTCAACATTCATTCATAAGGTTTCACCATAAATTTGGAATTTTTTCAGAGATTCATATTAATTTAAAACGGTATACAACAATTTATATGAGCGTGTATTCTTTTATAGGTCAAACCCTTCAAATTTAGAATTATTTTTGTTTAATATGTTTTTTGAATAAGATAAATATACTAATTTATCATATCATTAAATAGAGAATACAGTTCATTAATGCCGGTGTCAATCCATAACTTTCCAACTTTTACACTATATTTCTTTGGTAAGTATTAAAATTATTTATATTTAATACAACCAGTATACATATTTTTCTATGCAGAACTCTATATCTTCTAAAATAGTTTTGGGTCATCATGATGGTAATCTTCTATTTTAATCTAATTTCCCTCAATATGATATTCTCCATCATCATACCTATAACCATATCATCAATATTGACTTCATCATTTTTCACACTTCTAATCATATATAATTATCCATAAAAAACAACATTATATGATTATAATCTTACCATTTTTTATTCCATGATATATTAATTGTTCTTCCAACACCTCTGGACTAATATGTCTTGAAAAATAATAGTGTAAAAAAAATTATCTGAGAAGGGTTACGTGCATGATATTTTGAAAATTTGATGAAGCCCATCCTCGTAATCATTTTTCATATGATTATAATCTTACCATTTTTTATTCATATTATTCTTAATTGAGTCAATAATATTAATATTTAATTGAATATATAAATACATACCCAATAGGAACTTATAACCTTGAAATTTTATTCTTAAGTATTTATTTATGCAGAACATAACTATTTTTCTATGATAATAAGGAATAAATGAAGTTTATTATGATTTTATTGAATTGATGGAAATCATTAAAAATTGGAATATTGGATATATATAATGTTACGAATAATGTAATTAAATTTTAGTCTATTGAAAAATAATGAGATCATGGATGGAGTCTATAGTACTTTTAGTTGGGATTAATTCAATAGGGAGGTGTTGATTTTCATAAATTTCATCACTTGGTACATGGAATGTAACACCACAAGCTTCTACGGTACGCTTCTCTTTGAATAATGCAATAGCGTGTGTTGTACGAAACATCGATTTCTAACACACCACAACCAATAAAACTAGCCGTTATGAATAGTAATACACATTTTTGAAATTTATAAAATTCAATTTTCAAAATGGACTTAGTTATTGGATTCGGAATATTGAAATTAGCCTAGGGTGATTTTTTGGTATTTTTCTCGAAAGCTTCTTTTTTTTTATGAATAGTGAAACCACTAAGTGGTAGTTAAAAAAATAAATTTTTCATAAAACATTATTTTACCGATTCTATGAGTGGAATTTCGAAAATATGAAAGACACAGTTAATATCAAGGAGTAAAATGTGGTTCAATGAGATGAAAATAATTTTTGGTGAATAGTATCTTGTTACTTTTATTACCACGGTTAAATGTAAATAGGGCAATTAAGGGTAAAAATGATATTAATATTACCCTAACACATGTCCTAATTCTATTGGACAAGTGTATATCGACCAAAAACAAACTTAGGAATAAAATATTATAATTTAGGTCCACACAGATTAGATTAGGACATTTATTATTATTATTTTCAAAGAAAAGTTAAAAGAGTTAAAATCAATGTGTATTTAGAAAAACATTTTTAATAAAGGGTTATACATAAAGGTAAATTCGATTGTAAATTTTAATTAGAAACATAAATATATTTCCTACATAATAATAATTTATTTAAAATTTTTAGAAAATGAATAATTTAATTTATTTATGACACAATGATGATGTTGTATTTACCATAATAGTGAAAAATTAAAATAATTGATATTATAAATACCCAAATAAATATAATTTGAGACTTTTTATGAATTAAAATAATTTTCTAGGTTAATATGACATTTTAGGAATGTTTTAAATAACTTTTTTCTAAGTAATCTTTCTGTTGTGATTTTTAAAAAAATCAATTATTGAATAGTGTCAAAATTGACATAATAGAGTTTTTAAAACAAATATTATATTATTAATTGATATTAAATTTTTAAAAATCTAATACTTGTCCAAGAGACTTATATCATGATAGTTGTATCATTAATGGACCACTTGGGTGTCTCTTGGATGTATATAGTATTTTTATTAACCATATAATATAAAAATACAAAGAGACATTGTAAAAGTTGAACTAATTAACTAAGAGTTAATACTTAAAGATACGGTTAATATTGTAACCCAAACCAGTATAAATCCTATTGGTTGAGTTTTTTCGACCTATCCCTATCTTAAAATTTAAATGATCCACATTGGAGCCATTAGAAACCGAATATTTATTTAATATAAAATAAAATTTCTAGCTTTTCCAAAGGTTCCCCTCACCCCTCTTATAAAAGGGCACTCACCCTTCTCATTAATTCACACATTAAAAGCCATTTGGCTAGGGAAAAATCTTCCCAAATACTCTCTAAACATCCCTCACTTCATCCTAGAGGCATTAATTTAGTCATAAACCCATCCTATGGAACCATTTTGATCAAATCAAAAGGAAGAACCCGAAGAAGAGGTAATGATTTCACCACCCTTTTTCAAGTTCCTTTCTTCTTCCACTTCTTCTTTCTTTGTTATTACCATTATAAAATAATAACTCCAGTAAATTATATATACTATGATGTTATTATAAATATTGTACAATCATATTCAGTATTCTATCCATCCTTTGAATAAAATGGAATTATACGTGCATACGTACGGCTTACCGTCTCCACGTCGTGGTGTAATTATTATTCAATAAATTATTTTTTGGTTGGGTATAATAATGATGTGTAATTCATGTAAATAATATATCTAACATGATAATTATTCTCTATATATGATATACCATCCAATTATTTATTATTTTATCATCAAAAGAATGATGTTGTCGCTCGTGCATACGTACGGACTACCGTCTCCACGTACGCGATGAGATTCATTCTCCATTGTATCCATTCATGTATAATTCTCATTTGATGATTAATAATAGTATCTAAGGACTTGATATCATTATGGATATGATTAATATACAACCTATCCATGACAAACACAGCTTACATAACCAAACATATAAAGGAAAATGAGTAAGTTAACACCCTAAATGACGATAATTCTAAGATATTATTAACAAAGAAATGTTAAAAGATCATATATGATATCAAATTAATGTATATGATTCTTGTATAATTTAATATCAATTATTTCACCATTATACAGGAGGATAACCTACCCCCAACCATGGATGAGTACATGGTAGTGGTTTATTTTACAATCTCTTCATTATCTGAGGTTGTTTATACGTAATAATCTACTAGGATTACTTTATCATCGATATCCATGTTTCTTAAAAATATATTTCAAAACATTTTTACTATTTAAAATAATATGGGTTAAAGTCATTTATACCTTGTTCGTCTTTTTATAAGTGGTTTATAAAGGAATCTTTCTATTGTTTTCCAAACAAGGTCCTTTTTAACCTTTTCGACATAATTATGTTAAGAATATTTTATTAACTTATAGGGTGGGTGCGGCTATTTTCCACAGTTATAAAGTCGTCGAATCTTCCCATACAAGCTTATAAGAATATTTTCAAAGAAAATGTTTTATTTTATAAATATATGACCCTTAAATGATTTCAAAACAGAAAGATATATTTCTCTAAAAAGAGTAATGATTTCATCTATGTCAACATCCTATGATGTATTTTTCGCTTATTTGAAGTTGATTTATTATGATACAAAACTTCAATATTGTATTGAAGGTTTTGTGATATGTTTGAATATAGATGTGTTATTTTTATACAATTCATGGTTTATAGATGAAGTATTTAAATTTCGTATGTTATTTTTAATACGAATGTTTATGTTATGTTTAATCCTTTTCATATGTAATGCATTGGACTTAATATGTGACGGGTGGAGCCCTCTATAGCTCATCGATGCATCAGTAGGTCTCATGAGACAAACTAGGGTCTTGGCACAAGGCCTTGAAATAATCTTATTTGTAGACTTGGCACGAGGCCTTGAATATGTGGTTATGATAATCTGGCATTATGCATTCCATCATTTTGAATGTGGTTATTGATATTTCATGTGATTATTCAATTAGTAGAATAACCATGTGAATAAGTAAATTTCATTATTTCATTTTATTTTTTCCATACATTGTTAATGTTCAAGTTTAAAAGACTTTTGTTTCAGTTATACATTGCCTTAAATGTTTATTCTTATTTATGAAAGTTTCTGCTATATTTTTATCCTTATAGGGCATTTCAGCTCACCCCTTTTCTATGTTTTATTTTTCCCAGGATGTGAATTAGAAAATTATGAATGACATGTAGGGATATAATGAGGGGATAAGAGTGTAGACTATGTAGACTATGTTTTTGTAGTTTTCATTTTTATGATGTAATGTAAAACTTTATGAATATATCTAGTGTTTCCAAGGCTACTAAACTGATCGGTCTTTCGATATTTGATCTTTCCTGTGATCATGCCAATGTTCTGTAATAATGCACCGACTCTAGTAAATTGGGATCTGGGCATTACAGTTGGTATCAGAGGAAGTTTAATACAAACCATGGAAGCTAGATTTAGATGAACTCTAATTATAGCAAATATACCTATGATGGATTTTGAGGATTAGTATAGAATAACTTCCTTGATTTTGGTATTGAAGAGATTTTGTGAGTTTCTGAGCAATAAATACCTGTCTGGATATGAGCAGGTAGATGCGGCTCTGGAACAGATGTACCTATAAGTGAATCCCGAAAACACCGCTTTGAGATAGACTCGAACGGAAACTGGTGCACGACAATGGGCCTTGCGACACTCTTGGTTATGACACTCCCGGGGGATATGCTTAGGATAACTCTCATTTTCATTACAAATCATTATGAATTGTTTATGAGTATATAAATCCTCAATGAAATCATTTTCATGATTATGGATTATATCTTTAAATAGTTCAATTTATGTTAAGTGTTTTATAAGTATGGAATTATGTATTTTTATTAATAAACTGATCAAGTTTATGCCATTGTTTAGAAATGGTGCCTAGTGGAAGAAATGGAAACTGTATCAATGCACGTACTCCATGTAAGGATTTCCCCCATGCTCAAGATAATTATAGTGGAGCTGGTAATGCAACTAGTGCTGATCAACTAATCACTATACTGGGACAACTCACTCATGTTATGAATAATAACCTTACCCGTATGGATCACCCTGATCTGCAATGTGGAGGATCAATGATAGCTCTCTTTATGAGGCAACAACCACCAATGTTCAATGGGTGTACAAATCCCTTAGTAGCTGAGAAATGGATAAGTTCCCAAGAGAATATATTTTAGGCATTGAGAGGTAGTGAAAGGGAAAAAGTTATCATGGAAGTTTACCGCCTCACTGGAGATGTTGATCAATGGTGGTCATTGATTCAAAACATGAACGAAGATGATGAAGTATCAAATATGGAATGTAGGGAGTTCAAATATATATTTTTAGAAAAACACTTTCCTTGTGACCATCGATTAGATATGGAAAGACAATTTCTGAGTCTGAGACAAACGGAGGATGAGAATGACGCAAAGTATGAGGCTATCTTTGCAAGGTTATCAAGGTATGCTGGAGATTATATATGTAACCCAAGATGTAAGATTGATCGTTTAATTGATGGGTTAAAACAATTTATCTGTCGATCATTAGTCTCACAATCTTTCTCGTCTTATGAAGATATTGTCTCATGTGCTATCAAGACAGAAAAGGAATTCGCTAAGTCTTATTAATTTAAAGCAAAACAAGAGAAGAAGAGATATGTTGATCAATATGGGAATGGAAATAAAGGGATTAAGGGAAATTTTGAATATCTATCCTACAGTAAATGTGGGAAGAAACAACCCAGTACTTTCATAAAAGTAACGGGAGTCTGTTACATGTGTGGTGAAAAAAGCCACAAAGATCGTGATTTCAAGGGGAAGAAGAAAGCTACTGATGTTCAGTGCTACAATTGAAGAAAGATGGGACATTATGAAAATTAATTTCCAAAGCGTCCGGGGAACATACCTCGGAAAAGGCCAAGGGATCAAGGACAAGCATATGCTATCACTAATGCGGAGGTAGAAACTCCGAAATACGTGGTGGCAGGTAATTTAATGGTTTTCTCAAGTTTAGCAAATGCATTTTTTGATTCTGGATCATCGCATTGTTTCATATCATCCAAGCTTGCTAAGAAAATTATATATTTCAATTTTGATTTAACAAGGGAGTTGTCAGTTAAAACACCTAAGGGAAGTATCATTGCAACAATGTTTTTTGAATCAATCCCCATTAGAGCACATAAATGTTCTTTATCTGCTGATCTCATCGTCATATTTATGATTGAGTTTGATATAATCCTCGGTATGGATTTTCTTTCGGACCATGATGCGATGATTTATTATAAGTAGAAGGAGGTTATGATTTTTGATGATGATGATAAGGAACACCTTATCATTAGAGCAGAATCATCACCACCTAATTATTATCTACATCCACCCCATGTAGCACAACTAAATTCAATAATTGGGGTGTAAGAGGATGAAATTACAGTGGGTGAGGAAATGAATGTTCAAATAGAGGTTGTACCTATTGTGAAAGTATATGTAGATATTTTTTCGGAAGAGTTACCTGGATATCCTCCAGAACGAGAAGATGAGTTTTCCATTGATTTAATTCTTGGATCAAGGCCTATATTGAAGACCCCTTATAGAATGGCCACTTTAGAATTAGTTGAACTAAAGAAACAACTAGAGGAATTGAGTAATAAGGGATTTATTCACCCTAGTGTTTCTCCATGGGGATCCCCTGTTCTATTTGTTAAAAATAAAGATGGATATATGAGGTTATGTATCGACAACAGGGAGATCAATGCTATAACAATAAAGAACAAGTATACCCTACCTCTCATTGATGATTTATTTGACAAACTGCATGGAGCTCAATACATATCAAATATTGACCTTCGATCTGGATACCATCAGTTCCTTGTGAAGAAGGAAGACATTATGAAGACAGCATTTCGAACCATGTATGGGCATTACGAGTTTCCAGTAATGCCTTTTGGATTGACTAATGCACCCTCTGTATTAATGGATCTTTTGAATAGGTTTTTCAAAGAATATCGTGTTGAATTTGTGGTGGTATTTATTGATGATATCTTGGTATACACCAAAATCTACGAATATCATGTAAATCACTTGCTCATTATCCTGAAGACTCTTAGAAGACATGAATTATATGGGATGTTTAGAAAGTGTGAATTCTGGCTTTAGGAGATTTCTTTTTTTGGCCATATTGTCTCTAAACATGGAATCTTTGTTGATCCTTCTAAAACCAAGGAAATCCAGGAATGGCCAGCACCTATGAGTATAACTGAGGTACGCAGTTTTATTGGTTTGGCAGGTTATTATCGATGTTTCATCCAGAATTTTGCCCGATTGGCAAATCCATTAACGAAGTTCACATGTAAAGGGGTTAAATTTGTTTGGAAGAAAGAGTGTGAAGAATTTTTTGAAGAACTGAAGAGAATATTAGTCAATGCTCCTATATTGACTCTACCATCGGGGAATGATTGGTTCGTTATTTATAGTGATGCATCAATGAAAGGACATGGTTATGTCTTTATGCAGAATGATAGGGTTATTGCCTATGCAACACGACAGTTGAAAATTCATGAACAAAACTATCCTACGCATGATCTCGAGTTAGAAGCTATGATCTTTTCTTTGAAGATATGGAGGCACTACCACTATGGTGAAAAATGTGAGATTTATACTGATCATAAGAGTTTGAAGTATATTTTCTCACAAAAATAACTCAACTTGAGGGAAAGGATATGGCTTTAATTACTCAAGGATTATGATTGTACGACACACTACCACCCAGAGAAAGCAAACAAGGTGGAAGATTATTTGAGTAGAAAAGACCATGGAGTTTTTAACAATATGATAATTGAAAGGGATCCAATTTTCCTGGATCTAGTGATGATGGACATGGGAATAACCGGGGAAGGTGAAACATTGATTCTTTTTCAAATGGTTTCCAAAACATCTTTACTAGAAAGGATTAAGAGTTCTCAGACCGATGATGAAGAATTTCAAAAGAAGATTAAAGCTGTGAATGATGGGAGATTGAGAGACTTTGTGTATGAAGATGGAATTTTGAAATTTGGGAAGAGTCTTTGCATTCCAGATATACCTGATCTAAAAAGGGAATTATTGGATAATGCTCATAGTTCCAATTTCGCTATACACCCTAAGAGCACCAAAATATATATAGATTTGAAGGTATATTTTTTGTGGGACAATATGAAGAGAGATATTGCCGATTTTGTGTCAAGATGTATGGTTTGTCAACAAGTAAAATCTGGAAGGAAAAATCCTGGATGTTTCATTCAACCTCTTCCCATAACGAAGTGTAAATGGGATAATTTCACGATGAATTTGTCATGGGACTACCAAAGAATCCTAGAAGGAACGATGCAATGTGGGTCATTGTTGATCGTCTTACCAAGTCAGCACATTTTCTTGCTATAAGGGAAGATTTACCACTTGAACTACTAGCAAAACTATATATTAATGAAGTTGTGAGACTTCATGGAGTACCCCGATCATTTTGTTCTGATTGTGATCCCTATTTTACTACAAAATTCTAGAAAAGTCTTCAGAAATCCTTTGATACTGAACTTCATTTGAGCACTACCTACCACCCTCAAATAGATGGACAGTAAGAACGAACTATTCAAACCATAAAAGACATGTTGAGATCCAGCTCACTTGACTTTCCGTGTATGTGAGATCAATATTTACCTCTGGTAGAATTTTCCTATAAAAATAGCTTCCATTCAAGTATTCATATGGCACCATATGAAGCGTTATACAGAATGATATTTCGCACAACACCCTGTTGGGATGACGTTGGTGAAATAAAACTTGTAGGCCTAGAACTGGTGGAGGAAACGATGGAAAAGGTAAAGGTAATCCAAAACCATATCAAAGAAGCTAAAAGTAGGCAAAAGAGCTATGCCGATAATCGAAGGAAGGATTTGGAATTTTGAGTCGGTGATCATGTTTTCAAGAAGGTATCTCCATGGAAGGGAGTCATACGTTTTGGTAAGAAAGGTAAATTGAGTACCAGGTCGGACCTTTAGAAATTCTAGAACGAATTGGGGTTGTTGCTTACCGTTTGGCAATGCCGCCAAATCTCCCCTAATTTCACGATGTGTTAAATATATCACTATTGAGGAAATACATGCATGACCCAATGCATGTACTCACCTATAAGGAATTAGAACTGGAACCCGATTTGTCTTATTGTGAAGTGCCCATCAGGATTCTAGATACGAGAGAACATGTACTGAGAAACCGGAAAACTCGTCTGAGAAAAGTCTTGTGGAGAAACCATAAGATGGAAGATGCAACGTGGGAACCTGAGGAACTTATGATGAAGAACCACCTGAGTCTTTTAATTTTGTAGTATTCTAGAAATTTCAAGGACAACATTATTTGAAGGAGGGGAGAATGTAACTCCCCAAGATTCTATGGTAGGCTTCTATTTGAATAATGTAATAGCATGTGTTGTACACGACATCGAGTTCTAACACACCACAATCAATCAAACTATCCGTTATGAATAGTATTACCCACTTTTTCAAATTTAGAAATTTTCTTTTTCAAAATGGAGTTCATTTTTGGATTCGGAATATCGAAATTAGCCTAGGGTGAATTTTTGGTATTTTTCTAAAAAACATCATTTTTTGATAAATAGTGAAACCACTAAGTGGTAGTTAAAAAAACTAAATTTTTCATAAAACATAATTTTACCACTTCTGTGAGTGGAATTTCGAAAATATGAGAGACATGGTTAATATGAAGGAGTAAAATGTGGTTCAATGAGATGAAAATAATTTTTGGTGAATAGTAACTTTTTACATTTATTTACCATGGTTAAAAATAAAAAGGGTAATTAAGGGTAAAAATGTGTTTAATATGACCCTAAAACATGTCCTAATTCTATTGGACTAGAGTATCTCGACCAAAAACAACCTTAGGAATAAAATATTATCATTTAGGTCCACTTGGATTAGATTAGGACATTTATTAATATTTAATTCAAAGAAGAGTTAAAAGAGTTAAAATCAATGTTTATTTAGTAAAACATTTTTAATATAGGGTTATACAGAAGGTAAATTCAATTCTAAATATTCATTAGAAAGGTAAAAATATTTCCTACATAATGATATTTTATTTATAATTTTTAGACATTATGTAATTTAATTTATTTATGACACAATGATGATACAGTAATTACCATAATAGTGAAAAATTAAAATAATTGATATTATAAATACCCAAATAAATATAATTTTAGACTTTTTATGATTTAAACTAATTTTCTACGTTAATATGACATGTTAGGAATTATTTAATTAACTTTTTTCAAAGTAATTATTCTGTTATTATTTTTAAAAAAATCAATTATTGAATAGTGCCAAGATTGACATAAAAGAGTTTTAAAAACAATTATTATATTATTAATTGATATTATTTTCCTAAAAATATAACTTTCGGACAAGAGACTTATATCATGATAGGTGTATCATTAATTGACCACTTGGGGGTCTATTGGATATATATAGTACGTTTATTAACCATATAATAAAAAATACAAAGAGACATGGTAAAAGTGAAACTAATTAACTAAGAGTTAATACTTAATGATATGGTTAATATTGTAACCCAAACCTATCTAAATCCTATTGTTTGAGTGGTTTTCGACCTATACCCACCTTAAAATTTAAATAATACACTTTTGAGCCACTAGAAACCGAATATGAATTTATTATAAAATAATATTTCTAACTTTTCCAAAGATGCCCCTCACCCATCTTATAAAAGGGTACTCCACCTTCTCATTAATTCACACCTTCAAAGACATTTGTCTCGGCCAAAATCTGCCCAAATACTCTCTCAACATCCCTCACTTCATCCCAGAGGCCTTACTTTAATCATAAATCAAACATATGGAGCCCTTTTAATCAAATTAAAAGGATTAACCCAAAGAAGAGGTAATGATTTCACCACCCTTTTCAAGTTCCTTACTTCTTCCACTTCTTCTTTTTTTATTATTACCATTCTAAAATAATAACTACTTTATCTTATATATATTGTGATTATACTATAAATATGGTACAATCATATTCATTATTCTATCCATCCTTTGAATAACATGTCACCATACGTGCGTACGTACGGCTTACCGTCTCCACGTCGTGGTGTAATTGTTATTCAATAAATTATTATTCTGATGGGTATAGTAATGATGTGTAATTCATTTAAATAATAAATATAACATGATAATTATTCTTTATATATGATATACCATCCAATTATATATTATTTTAATATCAAAAGAATGATATTGTCGCTCGTGCGTACGTATGGACTACCGTCTTCACGAACGCGATTAGATTCATTCTCCATCATATCCATTCAAGTCTAATTATAATTTGTTGATTAATATTCATATCTAAGGACTTGATATCATTTTGGATATGATTAACATACAACCTATCCATGAAAAACATGGCTTACGTAACAAAACATATAAAACAAAACGAGTATGTTAACACCTGAATCGACGATAACTCTAAGATATTATTAACAAAGCAATGTTAAAAGATAAAATATGATACCATATTAATGTATATGATTTTTTTATAATTTAATAACAATTATTTCACCATTATACATGAGGTTATCCTACCCCAAACCAAATAAATGTACAAGGTAAGGGTTGATTTCACAATCTCTTCATTATCCGAGGTTGTTTATATGTAATAATCTATTTGGATTACGTTATCATCCACATCCATGTTTCTTAAAAATGTATTTTCAAAATATTTTTACTATTTACAATAAAATGGGTTAAAGTAATTTATACATTGTTTGACTTTTTAAAAGTGGTTTATACCGGAATATTTCTGTCGTTTTCCAAACAAGGTCCTTTTTAACCTTTTCTACAAAATTAAGGTATGAATGTTTTTTTAACTTATACAGTGGGGGCGGCTGTTTTCCACCGTTATAAATTTATTAAAGCTTCCCTTACAAAAATATATGAATATTTTCAATGAAAATGTTTTATTTTATAAATATATGACTCTTATATGATTTCAAAATAGAAAGAGATATTTCTCTAAAAAGAGTTTTGATTTCATCTATGTCAACATCCATTGATGGATTTTACGCTTATTTGATGTTTATTTATTATCATACAAAACTTATATATTGTATTGAATGTATTTTTTATATGTTTGACTATGGATGTGTTATTTTTTTACCATTCATGGTTTATGGATGAAGTATTTATATTTCGTATTCTAGTTTTAATACAAATGTTTATGTTATGTTTAAACCTTTACATATGGAATGCATTGGACTTAATATGTGACGGGTGGAGCCCGCTATAGCTCCTTGATACATCGGTAGGTCTCATGAGAAAAAATAGTGTCTTGGCATAAGGCGTTGGCAAAATCTTATTTGTAGTCTTTGCACGAGGCCTTGTCTATGTGGTTATGATAGTCTGGCATTATGCATTCCATCATTATGAAAGTGGTTATTGATATTGAATGTGATTATTCGATTAGTATAATATCAATGTCAATAAGTAAATGGAAATATTTCATTTTATTTTTTACATACTATGTTGAGGTTCATGTTTAAAAGGATTTTGTTTTAGTTATACATTTCCTTAAATGTTTATTTTTATTTATAAAAGATTCCGCTATATTGTTATCCTTACTGGGCATTTGAGATCACCCCTTTTCTATGTTTTATTTTTCCCAGGATGTGAAGAAGTAAACTATGAATGACCTGCAGGGAAGTATGAGGGGATAAGTGTGTAGACTATGGAGAATATTTTGTTGTAGTTTTCATTTTTATTATGTAATGTAAAAATTTATGAATATATCTAGTGTTTCCAAGGATACTAAGATAATCAGCCTTTTGAGAATTGATCGTTCTTGTGATCATGCCAATGTAAGGTAATAATTCACCGACTCTAGGTAACTGGGGTCGGGGCGTTAGATGGAATACCTGGTGTTGTATAAATGATTAGAAACATAGGTGATGTAGCTGATATTTTATTAGATTTTTAAAACATTGAATGGGGCCAATCATCTATCCTTGAGAACCATACATTTAATGAGGAACATGAAATTAATAGGGTATAACGAATAAAATTCTGGGTTTCACTCAATCGGTTGAACTGATAATGTAGACTGAATTGTGAGAAAATGATGATATAAAAACGCCAATAGTGATGAAATTTAATTTAGTGGGGCCATGTAAAAGAACACATTAAAAATAAAGGTCCACTGAATTTTTGGATATGAGGATATGATGATTGTAGAAGGAATCCTCAATGTGGATAGCAAGGGAAGCAACTTATACAGTTAAAAACATACAAACTACATCTTATAAGTGAATAGAATTTAGGTGATTATATTCACATAAATATAATTCATAATGCAACTCTAAATCATTTGGGAAAATTAATTATAGTGGGAGAAAATTTTATTTCATATGTTGAACTGCTATAAAAAAAATTCATTTATTATTTATAAACAATTATTTAAAATAATAGTTTAATTTTAATATGGGATTTTAGATAATAAATTATAGGTGATATCCAAGACAGTGGTATGTCCTCCTACAAATTAAGAGGCTCTCCCGAGAGACCAGATGAAGTAATCAATTATTCACCCACTTAACATCACTTTTCATAATTGATAATGAACATGAAAATTATAGAATGAACTACTTTAAGAAATCCAATACCAATTGTTCGGAACAGTTGGTATATCACCAAAACTATTGATTTTAGAAAATCCAATGGTTTGGGGGTATATTGGATTTTATGTCATTAGTATAGACTAATATAAATGGTTTCCTCAAAACATCTTAATAGTTGGTCTATTCCAAAATGTCACAAAACATTGGTATTTGCAACACAAAATAATAATACCAATAGTTAGAAAAACCATTGATAAATGAAAATCAAAAAACCACTTGACAGTTTTGATCCTAAAAACACTAATTAATATTTAAAAACCCTAACCACTAAGAAAACATTTTCATTGGAAAATTAACATGGGAATTATTTATATGTTTATTTATCTGTATTTTTTAATGTATTGAATGTTATATAAATAAGAAATTTTATAAAAATGTTAGAACCGATACAAATTGTTATGAAAACCATTCGTATAAACCTATAAAAATGGTTTTAAAAACCTTTCATATATGTAATATGTATTTTGGTACCTTAATAAATGGTTTTAGAAAACCCATTAGTATATGTTCATTAAATGTATTCTATACATATGGTTTTATCCACATCATTGGTATAATATAATATTATTAAATATATGTAAATATTTTCTATGAAACCATTTGTTTATCTATGGACTATTCCAATGCTTTTTTCCAAATAATTATAATATGTTCATATGATGGTTTTCTTTCAGATGATTTTTTCAAAAATGGTGGTATAAAATAAATTTATTGTACCTATACCAATGGTTTCTACAAACACATTGGAATAGTTACGTTGGTATTGCTCCAGTTTCTAGTAGTGTTTATAATAAATTGAACATTTCTAACTAATAAGATGACGTATTAGAGATCCCAAAATTATTAATTGAAACCATTAATAATGAAAATACAGTATGATTTCAGTGTGACAATTTTCGATCATCTTTGAATGGGGAAATTCAATTCATTGAATAATGTATGGGCAACAACCATTGGTGGATCCCAAAAAAATAGATAGAAATATTTTACATTGTGATAATGAAAACCAAATAATCATGTACCACAATAACCATTCCAAAACAAACACATATGATGATAGAAACATCCCCATTTCACATTAACACATTTGGATAGTATGGGCTCCACATGCTGAAACGATAAGATGGGTAGGGGTTATCAAGTCCAATCTCATTACACATCCAAATCTCCTTCTGAGATACAACCATCATGATCCAAAAGGAGTCAGGTTTTGAAATATTGGCCAATACTAGCTCATATATTTTCATTCATATAATCCATGATAATGTAAAGTGAGAGTATACAGTATTATTGAGGATGAACGAAGTCTACTTTTAGAATAGAGACACAATACCATTCTCCATCTCAATAATCTTATACACATTTGGGTTCTATGCATGTCAGATGTTTCTTGGACCCATGATGGTAGAACATTTCATGTATAAGAGTTTTTTATTCATAATTTGTTCCAGGAAAACATATAATAACCCTCTAATCCATGTCATTGTACTATAAATCTAGTTTATAAAAACATCAACTGATATTACTGTCTGTAAAATTGGAGAAAAATGTGGATTCCTCAAAATGAGAAACTACAAATGATGTGGAAGTCACAAAAAATTTATAAAAATTACCTGGGACCCTCTATATCCAGACATTGGATCTACCTCCAATCGTGAAAATGATTATTTTTTACGAAGAACACCTAATCCCTAGAGGAATCTCAAAAAAAATTTAAGGTTAGGGATAATGCCTACATCACCAAAGCCCTCATAATTATAATATTTGTGTTCAATGATATTAGTACATAAGGATCCAGGGATATGAATCTAGTTTCATCCTTGAATTTTTAAAAGAATAATTTAGAACATGTACATATATTGATATCCCATACCATCATAATAATTAGGAATTAATATATTGTCCCAATCCAAAAAAAGAGATCTTTTTCATTTGTTCATAACCCCCTAGAACATAGAAAGATGAGCGTAAATTTGGTCAATCAAAGAGTCAGATATCATATATTAATACATACGTTTGTGTTCAAACAATTGTGATAAATCATATATAAGTGCTTCCTTATTTAATTTAGAGTCCCTCTTAAAATTCTATCCAGGAAATTTTTCTTACATGTCCATTATGATCGAGACATCTGCTCTTTTATTTTGAAAAAAAAATCACATAGATTCAATTATATTTATTATGTTAATCAACCACCAGACTACCTGAGGATTGGAAAATATATTCTCTTCTACATGTATTCTTACCCCAGCTGATGGACGTTCATGATTTGGAATAATTAACAGACCGAATGTATGCATTCAATTATTATTGGATAAGCTGAAAAATATATAATTATTCCTAAAGAGTATTCATTGATCAACATAAATCTACCAATGTTATAAATGTGATGATAAATAAGACAAATTCATCATTAAACCATACCCTAGGTAATATGTGGTCTTTCACTTTCACACAAATTAAATTAGAAAAACACAATCCATCAAGACACAACAGAAAAGGGAAATATCGGCCCCCCTTTCCGAACAACATCATTTGGATGACCAATTGAGAGAGAGAAGCGTTGAAATTAATCATGAAGGAGACTGACGAATGTTTTTTGATGATGCATCAGTTGAATAATAATATTATAATTCCCATTTGATTTAAATAATTCATTATTTAATCTCAATTGGGAATTTTTAATTTCATCAAATTATATGGAAACAATATTTCTTAATTTTAATTAAAAGTATTTTTTTGGAATTATTGATGTAGTTTGAATGATTAGGTTTTTATTGATTAGACCTTATTATACTACACATGTTATTCTGCTCGGATCATTAATGATAATAATCAACAATACTCTCAGAAGAGTAAATCATTTTACAATATTGTTGTATAAGAAATTACCTTTATAAACACCATATAAATCATGATGTATGGAATTTAAAAAGCATAAAATACTCCCCAAGAAGAGTTTTTTTTTAAGGCTAGAAAAATGTACAAGAAGTCCATCAAATTAACCCTTAATGCTTATAATATGACAGGTTTTATTCTTCCATTATGTTCTAGGGGGAGTTGTGATAGAGTTTTATTTCTATAAGAGGTCATGAATGTGGTAATGAAATAAGTTTCCTTTGTTTTTAATTTATATGTACAAGAAGGCTTTATCATTAATTTCAAAAAAAAATATCTGGAAAATATGAGTTTTAACAATGTGAAATTAATAAATGTTAGAAAAGATAAGTCTGATCAGTAATAAATTTTGCACAGACAAAACCTATCTTCATCATCACTAAAATTGTTGTATATAAATCTTATATTTATCCTCAGTAATATTATTTGACTAATATATATAGGTTTTAAGTGAAATTTTCATTTTAGTGCTAATAAAACCTATTTATATGAAAATTAAAATTATATTAAATGAATATATATTAAGAATGAAATAATTCTTAAAAAATAAAAAATAAATAACTTTATAGATGTATATTTAATGGTAAAAAAATAATTTTCAAAAAAATGTGAAATTTTATAATTAAAATAAAATTGACTCAAAAAATATTAAAAAATTGTAAATTTTTTATTAATTATATAAATTATTGAATAAAATTAAAAATGAATTTATATTCAAATTATGATGAATAAATAGTAAAAATATTAAAACATAAAAAATATGTACAAAAAAAGAATTTTTAATAATAAATATATGAATTATGAAAACCTACAAAAAGATGATGAAAATATTAAAAAATGAATTTAAATAAATTAATTATACAGATTTCAAGCATTTTAAAAATAATACAACTTAATAAATGAAACTGATAATGAATTAATCATATAAATTTAAAACATGTTACGAATATTAAAACATAGTAAAAACTTAGGTAAAAATTGAAAAATTAATTTAATTAAATGTAAACCCATAAAAAATTGTTGAGAATCATAATAAATGTATTTAAATTAATTAATTATTTAAATTTCAATCATTTTAAATGAATAAAAACTTAATAAAAGAAATTTCATAATAATTAATCATATAAATTAAATACTATTTTCAAATATTAAATCACAGTCAATAATTATTTATAAATAAATATTCAAAACTGAATAAATTTAAAAAATTATAAATATTGTTAAATATTAAAAATAAATAAATAATATTAAATGAAATAAAATTAATAATTAATAATGAAATTTTAATACGTAAAGAATCCATAAAATGATATTTTGAATGATTAATTACATCAATTTCATATAAATAATTTCTAGGATTTGAATCATGGCATGTCACCTAGGGTAATTACATCGCAGTGGTGACATAGGCAGGCAGTGATGTGGGTGTGATGCTAGTAGGAGGTGAAGCATTCATGACACATTCTCAGTGACACAGGTGTGATGATGCAAGCAGGACGCTAAACCAAGCCATTCTGAACACATTACTCGGTCACATAGCCTTAGGCCAATGTTCTATGTAATGGATCTTCCTCAACAAAGATAAGAAGAGGACATCGATTTCAAAAATTAAGATCAAAATAAAAACACTTAAAAATGAATAAAAATGAATAAATAGAATATATATATATATATATATATATATATTAGGTACTTAGGGACACAAATTCAAAAAAACACACACAAACCTAACCCACTAACCAATGGGCAGGTCATAGCCCCAAAAGAGATAACCCACCTATATTAAATAGGCCAATACATCTATATTTTATTGATATTGGCCCTAATATCCTTAAAACGTATGCCCATACCACCATGTCCCATAGACCCCTACATTATCGTGCACCACTATAAGATTTTCAGAACTGAATGGGCCTCCCCTACATATCAATTTTGGAAATTCTTGGACCATGCCTTGGGAATCTGTTACCTCACTGAACATCATGGAAGATTGTAATATATAACCATTTAAAAACCTCTATCTTCGTTAATTGGGTGTTCTCAAATTCCAATCGACAATCAATAATTCCTACTACAACATCATCTCTATGAGATTCATAGACACATATTTTCGCATCAAAATCCCTCTCTCATGTCCGACAATGTCGACACTACCACTGCATGAATACTTAATCATGTATGGATAAAAACCATCATTCCTCTTCGGTCCACCGTCAATCTATACCCACATCATCAGTGATGAAGAGTTGTCACGCCTTTAACCTCCACAAACCTGTCATCCAACACTTTCACCACTACCCCTGAAACATACCGCTCAAGAGATGTACTGATCCTGATCCCATTGCCACTATCCAACTATCATCATCTCTCAATGGAACACATTATCAATTCAACAACGAATAATGTTCAACGACCCCATTCATCATTACTAGTCATGGTGATCCACATCCACATCATTTGGCAATGCTTAAATAAACCCCTAAATGGTGTTCAGGATTGTGTAAGATGGGATTCAATTTTAGGGAAAATCATGTGAGTTAGAGAGGATCATATAAGAATCCATTATATGGATTTCAAATATATTGAAAAAAATAAAACACAACAAATAAAAGTGAATAAATATTATTCATATAAATTAAATGAATATTGAAAATATTGACGCTTATTAAATAAATCTTTATAAATTTATTAAAATGATCTAATTCCAATAAAATTGAAAATAATTACATATTGAAAACAAATTTAGAATAAATAATAAAACTGAATAAATTATAAGAAGTAAATTATATAAAATTTCAAAAAGTTAATAAATAACATTAATTTCATAATATGATAAAATATAAAATTCATTTAAATTAATTAAATAATTATTATTAATACTGCAAATTATTGATGTATTCAATATATTAATTATATATAGAAAATATAAAATAATATTAAAAATTATAATAATTTAATAAATTATAATATGTTATTTTATAATTCAATATATGCACATTTAATCTAGAAAAAAAAATTTATTAAAATTGAATTTACTTAAAAATTATTATATAATAAAAACAAATTATTTATTGAAAATACTAAAAATGGGGAGATATTAAAATCCACAAATAATATTAAATCAATCAATTGAAATAAAAGAACAGATATATATATATATATATGCATATACATACATGTTCCCACACATAAACAATATACAAATACACATATTGGAAAACTCATTCACATACACATAAACTTAGACATATGAATATAAACATACACGTACATGTATGTACACATACACATACATATAGTTACATACCCAAACATGCCCATACATATATATCCATACATTCACATATATACATACATATACAACATAACAAAATACATATACAGATTCACAAACTAATACAAATACACATGTACATACACATACAAATGCATATGAATACACATACACAAACATTTTCAAATATATACAAACAATAAAATTATATACATGTTCATGTGCATACATCCACACATATACCAATGAATGTATACACACATGCAACATTAACAAAAACATATACACATACGTTTTCACATAACCATGAACATCGACATAATGATATGCATACACATATATATACACACACACATAGATAAACATACAAATATATACTTACACATACTCATTCCTACACACATACACATAAAAAACAATCACATACTTATAAAAAACACATAAAAATTTATATACAAAAATAAATACATATGTGCAGGTACATATACATACAATACAAATTTTTAAATTCAAACACGTACACATACACAGAAACATAAACATACAAATACACATATCTATTATGTACACATACAATAAAAAACATTCCTATTCACATATAAATATTCACAGATAGAATCCATTGATGTTCATAAACATATACACACACAATAAACAATACAACAGATGCATACACAAACAAAACATACATAAACACACTTATATAGACACATACATAAAAATTCATATAAAGATATTATTAAATGATATATTAACTACATATATATATATATATCTATTTTATATATTAACATGCTGAAATATAAATATCATTTAAAAATATATTAGAATGTATACATATAATTATATATCTTAACATATTCAATGGGTCATTTTGCAACCCTAAACACAAACATCTCAAAATTGTTATGAAAAAATAGGGAAATAGATCAATTTTATTACTGATTTTTTGGAAACAATGTTGACTATTTCAACATTTTTAGAAGCATGACATGAATATAAAAAAATATGGAATTTATAATTAGTGAAAATTTAAATTTAATGGGTTGACAAAATTAAATGATAATTATCGATTAGTTTTAAATTAATTATATAATTAATTTTTTCTTTTTAGTGAAATACAACATATGATAATAAAATAATTTTGTTTGTCACTAAAAGGTAAAATACGTTAATTTCTACCACCGGTTGTTCTTGTTAGATAACTAAACATCTAAAACTAGTCATCCAACATATCATGTTGGATAGCAGGGAGTTGTTATAGTGTTCCCATTTTTGTTTGATACATTAGTAGTTGTTTCACAATTAGACAGAACCTTTTATACTCACAGAGTTTGTGTGCTTCAAACTCAGTAATGTTTAATAATAGGTTTGGGACGATATCATTGTTTCCAAATAGCTCCCTCCAAATTACTTTCTTCCAGTGTATGGAATTAAACACATGGGGGCAGAGACATTCATATCTAGATTCCTCCATTTTTTCTGGAATATTATTTCAGTGGGGAATTGTTGAAGATCATATATGAAAGGGTGCTGATGATGGTAGGAATTATTGATGGGGCATCGAGGAGGGTTGTAAAAGAAAGGGAGTTGAAGGAGGGTAGTGAACGTAGTAGGCATTGTAAATGGGGTACAAGGGATGATCTTTCTAGAAAGGGTGGTGACATTGGTTGGAATTGTCGATGGGGTACCATGGCATGTTCAACGAGAATGGGTGGTGATAGATAAATACCTCAACCCTTTGTCTATACTAGTTGGCGTAGTCAATGGGGTGTCATGACAAGTAGAGATGGAGACCTTCTACGTAGGGGAAATTGACGGGTCTTCATGGTCGATATAATGGGAAATGACTATGGTAGGCATTGTCGATGTGGTGATATGGTAAGTTGGTTGAGAAATGGATGTGACAATCATATTTATCTTTGCATGTCATTACTTGTAGGTGTTGTTGATGGGGATTAATGGAAGGTTCTATAACAAAGGGTGGTGATGGTCCTATTCATCATCCTCACATTTGGACTAGTAGGAATTGTCAATGGGGCATCATGGTGGGTCATATGAGAGAGTCTGGGAAAACTCACTGTGATAAAGGGCAAGTGGCTATTCATTGGCTTGCATCTGTTGAATGGTGATGCAAAATTCATTAGTATATAATGGTTGTTTGAAAACCTCATACATAACCATATTCAGGGACCCTAACATCTTCCAGACGCTCGACTAAAGAATCTTTTTTTTCAACCAAAAATCTATTACACTGTGGACAAAAAATCACAGATAATGGATGGATTATGGTAATCCATGGCCCATGTGTGTGTATATATTCATCTAACGAGTCCACATACAAACATTTTCAAATTCAAATGATTTCATTAAACTCACCATTATTTCTTATCCACATTATTTTCCTTTATTTATTTTTTAATTTATGGTTGAATGTGTTTTGACCACATTAAGCCACACATGTCATTTTTTAACTGAATTTAAATATGCCAATTTATTTATACATATAAAAATAAAAACCCATGATAAAATCTTGTCAATGTGTGGTACAAAAAACAACCCTTGAATTTTATATTATTCATTTTAAATATAATACATTACAAATTAGTTATATTTTATTTTTTCAATTATGTTTTATTAAATTAATACTTAATACATTATAGATCAGTGGGGTTTCATAACTCCATAATAGTATTTATTTATATTGCAATAATAACATATTTTACATCAACAATATTTATTAAATGAACTATAATATTTATTTAAAATATAATTATATAATGTATAATGTTCTTTATTATAATACAAATGAATCTTGAATTATAAAAATAAAAAATTTAAATGATCTAAATATAAACATACAATGTTTAATCATTTAGTTTTATATATTATATTAAATTTATTTTAACTTAATTCATTTCATATATTTAGTTTATAAATAATTATTTTTAATAAAATAAAAAAATTTAATCTAAATTATAATCAATATAATTAATTTATATATATATTTTTTGAATTTTTATTATGAATATATTAGATAAAATTAATTAAATATCTGATACATTTTTAATTATAAATACTAGTGTTAGAGATACTTTATAATATATTGATGTTAAAATGTGATATTTTATTTATTTATAAATAAATATATTATCATGAATTTTATATATTATATATCAATTATCGAGTTTTTTATTCATAAATACCTTTTTTAGTGATTTCATAAATAAAATTTTTACAGGTTAAATTGGAACACTCATAAAGGACCCAACAAAAAAACAAATTTCAAATTCAACCACAAAACAAAATTTCAAATTCAAATGTCTTTTAGTGATTTTAAACTGAATGCTGATATTGGGTTTGTGGAAGGGTGTGATTTTTCCTATGATGTTGAAGGGATTGAGGGTATATGTTCATGCATTGTTTATTTCCCTAGAAAAGGCTTCAGAGTGATGGATTATATGAAATTAGTACTCTGATTTTTATGATGGATCAAATCTAGAAAAATATATAGTTATATAATTTTTTTTTTCTATTTTTTAGGGATTAATGTCATGGAATCATAACATCTCATAGTCATTGGTTGATTATTTTTTTGTGATGATGGGTTTTCTGATGGTTTCATATGTAACATAAGCTTCTAGTTGTGAATAAATGTAATAGAATTTTCATGATTGATGCATCTATTGTATAAAGATTTATGTGTAAGCATCTTGATTATAAAATCGTTTGGTTTAAATATTTTCATAATAAAGAATGTAATGAATGGAGGATACTACACAAGTTTAATTTATTATCAATTTGAATCATTTCATAATAAATGGTACCTCATCATCAATACCTTTCTCAGAATATTATTTAATAACTCAAAACTCATTATTAACACTATGTATCCATATTCTCTATAAACTATGTCATATTGCTTTAAGAAATAAATTATAGTATGTGGGTCATGATGAACATTAATAAAAAATTTATTGCCTAAGGACCATTACCTAAAATATGTTTTTTTATTTTATTGAATACCCATTTTAGGGTAAAGTGGGAACCAACATAAACATTCCATGAACCATCTAATCACACCCTCAAAAACATAATAAAAACACGTATTACAGAATTCAAAATTTAAAATACAAAACCAAAAGCATATCACCCCCACTCAACAGCCACCCTATATAAAAATTCAAAAGAGACCATCAAAACTACAGATCCCGCGAAAAAATGCATGGATTGCATCTTTTGGCCGGTGCACTAACTCTACAAGCACATCGCAGCCTCAAACCTACTACCTGGAGAACTTGATAATACTCCCAAAATAATCACCAATTATCTATAAAAGGAACACAAGTGGGATCCCAATGAGAGAAAAAAGAAATTATTAAATTTGTTCCACATTGAGCATAGGCATCCGCTCGACCTGAACATCCCAAACCCTCTTTGGAATCCTTTTCACCAAACCCACTCAGATAAGTGCCAAGGAAACTGAAGAAAGATAAAATATCAAAGCGGACTGAACCTCAAAACATGACATTAACTACACGGGAAAAGTTATCTCCTTTCAACATCCGCTCAAGGTTCCTCAATGATCATCATCTTCATCTTACCAGTCAAAACAAATCGACAGTAAAAAGTTGGAAACATCGACTGAACCACAACAAGTTAGTGCTGAAAGCACCAGTAATGAGCCAAAATATTCAATAATAGAGAAAAAACCTTCTTCCATCCTTTCCAGAAAGAACACTGACCAGGGATAGCATCCCTGAAATTCAAATTATCCAATCATCACAAGAAAATAACAAGATCACTGGAACCTAAAACAACAAGTGACCAAAAGAAACACATGGTGTACCGTCACGAAAACCGAATGGAACCACCGAGGTCAGATCTAGAATAACCAGAGATGAGAACCACTTCTTTTATTTGAATAGCAAATATAGTAATGATCTAGATGAAACCAATGATGAGAGATGCCCCAAATGGTGAAAAAACCTAGAAAATATGAGGATAGGAGGAAACAGAACCAACGAGGAACCAAGGCACCAGAGCAAGGGGAATCCAATCTCCAGACCAAGAACAAAGATTGAGAGAGAAAATAGGGGAAGATATAAATGTGGATGCATGAGGGAAGCTAGATAAGGAACCCAAAATTGGAATCATGAATATGAAACCATAAATTACATGGGAGATGCGGCCAGGAGAGTGGGGCACCATCGCCTAAAGACCATTACACATACTAATTGATAACAATATCTAATGACACATAATAATGAAAAATTCTTATAGGTGGGTCTATTCTCGTAATATATTATCAGGAATCCTTCATTATACTCCTCTTATTAGGTGAGAGGATTTATAGTATTATAATTGATTGAAAATATAATATGTAGAGGTATATGTTTCCCAAAAACCCCCAAAATAAACATGAAATGTGAATTTTGGTGGAGTGGTTAATATTATGTATTATGCCATTACAGAGGGCATCTAAATAGGATCAAAACCACAAGTTATATATTTATGTGTTCAAACATAAATAATTAATAAATTACACATAATCATCAATGTATATTTTCATGTATATCCATCCAGGGAAAGAATTCTATTTGATAACTTATAGATCAAAGGGATACAATATTTGAATTTCATATCATTAATTTATACATTAACATAATGGATGTAGATCCAAAAACATTACACACATTTACAGCCCAATATGTTTATATTTATATAAATAATGAAAATTTCTTATACAGATTAAAATATTTCGAATGATAAGACTAAATCAGTTTTTTAAACAGATGATCTCATTCCATCAGAGTCAATTATGGATCAATACATTTTTAAATATCCTTCTAATGTAAATATATTGATGGATGATTATTAAAATAACCTACATTAGTCCCACAAAAATGGATATATATGTTCAATATTTTTAAATTTGTTACTAAAATATTGAATCCAAATTTGGCATTAAGTAATTTGATTGTGTTTATAATTATATAGAAGATTAATTTTCTTGTAGTGAGAGGAATTCTATGTGAACTAAAAGTTAAAACCATCTATGTGGTTTTTCAAAAAATGATTATCTATATATTGTAATCGTTCATTCAATGAATTGGTGTTGAAAAATTTAAGAATATATTTATGGGAAACATACCCTGGATAGTATTTGTGAATAAAATTTGTATAATTTTAGTATGCAACACAAATGAAGATATGTTAGCTGAGGGTGATATCTATTTTGGTTTAATTTAATACCCATAATTTATCTCATTGATGATTTAATGGAAAAATGAATTCATGTGTGTATCAATACAGTTTTTGTTCCCCCTAGAAACACATGAATAGATATCTTATTAATCATAAAATAAGGTGATCTTGAAATTGATCACATAAATGATGAGAGATTCTTATTATAATATCATCAAGTATACTAATGGAATTATTAGTAACATACATAACAATGATATGAAATATTAACTTATATGTATAATATATTTATCTATTATTCATATGTGAATTGATTTCTAATTTCACAAGAGAATAGTGGTTCTTTAAAGAAATTCCTATCATGCATTTTTGCAAAAATGAGAATACTAAATGGATTTCAGTTTATCTTAATAGAACGGTTAGACAATGTAATGATTTTTTTTTTGGGAGATGTGGAGATTCCTGGAACATAGATCATATTAAATACTAACTCATAATATTGGAGGAAAGTACACTTTGGTCGAGATATGTTCGATTTCCATAAAAATTATATTGAGGATTTTGGTATTTTATTTTCTGACTCCAAGATGTTGAAATTATAGCATTATATTCAGTTGTTAGTAAAATAATTGCCTTCATTCATTTTGGATATATTTTTAAGAAAATAATTATCTAGATAGCAGACATGTTTCTATCATGTTTTAATGATTGGAGTTGGTTGAATGATTATTTGAACAAATTCCCCATAAACAAGACTATATATAAAAATTTGTATATTCCTCATAATGGGGGTAATTTCATAAAAATGGATCCATTCTTGTAAAATTTTATTTCTAGAAGTTGGCTTATTTGATAATATATTCATTGGATAAAAACATTTCTACCAAAAAATATACTATGTTATGAATTTATATAGGCATGTCTACATCATTTAGAACATCTTATGAATATGGAACCATCCTTTTCCCTAACAAATATAAATATATTTTGAAAACATAAAAAAATTGTTGAGGAAAACTTCCATGGGTTTCAAATCCCCTAAAGCATTGGAGTTGCAACATCATGGATGGAGCACCCCCAATAAACTACTGGTGTGACTATCATTGAGGATAATTACTATATAATACAAATTTATTCATATAAATTTGAATACATGTTTCCGATATTGGTAGTGGGATTTATTCAAAAATCTCATATAGTTGTTGATTATTTTAAATATTCACATTACTAAAACATTTTTTCATATAATACATTTCTTTTTTTATTAAGTAAGTTAAAAATAATGATTTATATATGAACATTTTCATAGTCATTCAGAATAATAATTTCATGAAATTTAAATATGGTCATTGTTCCCTAGGTGAATGTTTTTATTTAACCATGAATAATGCCACCATCGGTAAGTGTTTGATGGATTTACATTCATATATGAGATTTCATATTTTAATTTCAATGTATATTTAAAAAATAAATTGATGAAAATTAGTGAGATCGTATATTTTGAGTTATAAATTACTTGATGTATGGCCTATGATTTTGGGTTTGGGGACAACTGAGTCAAAGTGGTCACATTGTGCATCATATTGAAGTGTAAATTACTCATACAACATCATGAATGAATTAAGGTTAATTATCATAAATAATAATTAAATATGAGTTTATTTTATAGGTTTATAGTGAGTGATATGTTTTTTAACTGAAATTTTATTTCTAAACTAACATCAATCTTATAATGTCATATTGATTTTATCATGTGTTCGATTTATGTCCGACCATCTCCAAAACATCATAAATTACATATACATAATATTCATAGAGTATTAAGATTGTATAAGATTTTTTGGGTTTTTTTCTGTAATTGTCACTTTATTTTAACGTAAATATCAATTTTAAACTAAAAACACACATTTTACGTCATACTAATCACCATATACATCATATTTAGGTATATATGATTTCTACATGTCACAAAATAGTAATGGACCATTTTTCAAAAGTACCAAAAATATTTGAATGAGTTTTTTCAATTTTGAGTATGTCATATTCTATATATATTGAAATATATTTCTATATAGAAAAACCCATTGAGTTCTTTAAGTGTTGAAAAAACAAAAATACTAAACTCAAACCAATCAAATAGAGAAGATATACCACTATAAAGAGAATAAATATTATATGATCCTGGAATTTTCTAGAGAAATATATTTCATGTTTTTAGGTATTTTATTATTTATGTACATTTGATTTGGGGTATGAGTTTGGGTGTATTTGGGAGCGGTTTTTATGAAACTTGGGAAGATATAGGTTGTGCACGATTTTCTCACGGTTTGGAAAACCCGTGAAAAAAACTTACCGTGAAGATAGTGAGGGACCACATGGTTGGAAGATGGATTGCCTATAAATGCACAATTATTCCATACTATCATATAAAGATCATATTGTTGGACCAATGTTTTTCCTTACCGTGTAACCGACTAGATAAAACCGTGCGCACAGACCATTTTATTTTCAAAACAAGATTTAAAAATACACTAACCCAGAAAACCCATATAATTCAATCATGGAATGGGCTTGAAAATTTCTATATTTTCGCAAAACCTTAAAAATTGATTCAATTGAAATCCAAACATTTCATTTAGAGATCAAAAGCTCAGATTTATGATGCACTTTCCTCCCAGTATGTGTATTCCAATGCAATGATTCTACAATTTTTTCACTTATCCTTTCTGTATCTTTTCATTGATGATATACCACATTTTCTTGGATATAAACCTTTTATATGAGATCTATATCTATAATTGTGTATATAGATTTATTGTTTACAATATCTTGACGGATTTATCTTAATACGGGATTTAGGGATTTACATTCGGAGCATGATCGATGACGTTGTGCTGTTCAGATTCTGGGGATATCAATTTGGATAAATACTGCCAACAAACTGAGGTTGGTGGTCCAAATCAAACTCCCATAGTTATGATTTATGATAGTTGAATGTGAGATTATAATTTTTATATTTCCATGATATATGATTTCATAAATTTGAGTAATTTGGAATCTGTAATTGAATTGGGTTTCCCAATTGGGTAATTAAAAATGGAATCATGGAACATTAAAATAGGGTTGAGCAAATTTATATTTAAGAAATTTTTTAGGAGTTTATATTTATTAATTGAGATATTTAATTTATTTTGACAATATAATAAATTAGGGGGAATTAAATATGGAATTAATTTTGTATATGTGAGACAATTAATTGTGAGAATTAATAATGTGCTAAGATGTTGACCAATGATAATTAATTGAGAGAATTAATTATGTGCCATGTTCTGATCTATGATAATTAATTCTGAGAATTAATTATGACATGTTTTATTTCGATATGAATAATTAATTATGAATAATTAATTATGGAAAAACAATTGTATTGATTGATAAATTAATTAAAGAATTATTTAATGGGTTATGTGCTTAGTTAATTATTGAATTAACTATTGGCCTTTGGAATGTTTAACTAATCTATGTATTAGTAAATAAATAATGTGGAAAATTCTTGGGAATTGTAGAATGATTAAATGGATGATATATTTTTGTTTGTATACATTGTGTTCTAGACTGATTAGATGTGGGGACTTGGACCTGGCATTCCACCCCAATAGTTATTCAAGGTTGAGAATATGGGGGTCTAGGCAAGAAGACCTACACTGAATGAGATATAAAGTGATAGTAATTGTGAGCTACACATAATGAGATTTTTTATTCTAGGAAAGATGAACTACACAAAATGAATGATAATAATGAATGATTATTTAAATGAGATTTTCCGGTGTTAGGAATGGAAACGTACACCGGATGAATGAAAATATTGAATGGAAATTCAATTGGAAAACATGATTAGAATGTCGGACTATTGTGAAAAATAATTTTTAATTGACAACGTGTTAATTGTTTAAATTATTTATTGTATTTATTGAATTATAAATCTTAATGCACTATATTTTGATTGGAATCATTTTAGAAACTATTGGTGGTGCCCCACTAGTAATAATCACACCAAATACGGGCAATTCGATCAGCACTCGGGTAGACATTGTTGTTGACTGACATGATAATGGAAATCCCCTAGGATAAGATGTTGTTTGGGATTGGATCATGAGAGAGGGAACCCTTTTCGATTCATTACCCTTTTTGGATTCATCATGTCATTACATATAGATTCATTTTAGACAATAGAAACATGCATATTCTGATCATGATTAACCTTTATACTAATTATTGTGTTTTTTGGTTTTTAATATAATATTTCATGGTATTCTCTTTGTTATTTAAACATTTTCACTTTTGGTTATTTTTGTTTTCATAAACTGGTGTTTTATTTGGATAAAATATGGTATAGTATACCTAATACTAACATATCAAACCCTGGCTAATAGTAGGAACCCTATCGCATATGGGGAGGCATTCTTGAGGGCATGTGACCAACCAGACCAGGCCACTGCTTGGAGGTACCTTGGTCGAGATGTCAGAAAGAGGTATCAAAGGTGTTTTCTTTTCATTCCTCTTCTTTTTTCTTAAAAATTTGTTAATGGGTGAATGGATAATAGGAAGGGTTGAGTCTGGGTAATGGGATCATTCTTTGGAGTCTTAAACCCATGTATGGGAGAAAATCTGAGTAATCAGGGTCGGAATGTTGTGATAGCTATTTGCTGTTACAATAGGAAAATTTTTCACATTGAGTGATGCACATGAGGTGTGATTTGATATTTTTTTGAAATGTTGTTGATTTTTGAGTCTTTTTTTAAAGAGGAATGATACATGGGTCTTCATTAAGTGTTCAAGGCACTCATGGATATTGTGACATGCATCATTCTAGGAAATCACAAGAAAATGGGTTATTGGTAAGTTGTTGAAAATGAACTATTTCTACTTATTATTATTTTAAAATAGTGATTGAAAATGAGTATAAATCGGTGTCTAATGAGAGAATTCATTGTTGAATTGATTATGATATATTAATTAATTTTTTAGTTAATTATCTTGAGATAATGTGATTAATTAATGGCTTAATTAATTTGAGAGAATTAATGTGCCCTTGTAATCCAAGTCCTAGGAGTAGGTTGATTAAGGTTATTGATAAGTCCTTGGTTTCTACCGTGTGGAAATAAATAGAGTAAAATGGCATAAGGAAACTAGTTGTGTTATTTTAGCATCTTACGTAATTGTTTTAAGGATGAGTAATGATAACAATGACATGATTTTGCCCTTTAGAGATATGCCTCCACAATGCTTGTTGGGGAAGATACCAAGGTTATGGCAATAAATGATCTAGGGAGGTTTATGCACCATTGTTTCAAGCTACAAATGAAGGGTAATAGTTCCCATAGAACATTTCCTGTTTCATACAATTCTTGGAGAGAGTCCTAAGGGGTGTTCATGAAAGAATGTTTGAGTTGACAAGGAAGTATTAGTGGAATCACACTTCTACCTTCACTAGAGAGGTTGTACCTGAGGGAGATGATATAAAGATTGAATCCATAATGACTATAAATGAAAATTTGGATACTCTGGCTGAGTTGGTAGCTTATATGCTATGGGGATCAGTATAGTGTTGGTGGGACATCTGACACAAGGATTCTTGTTCATGATGGAATTTTCATAACAATATACAGATTTACATTCTTTTTTTCTCAAACATTAGTTTTAGAAGGAGCTTCTTCAGCAAGACTATTTCAGGACATAAGAAAGTGTGAAATTATGTTTGAGGTGAATAACATTATTCTTAAGAAATTTTTATAAGTGGTTAATAAGTCTCACCTTTTAGAGGGGATCCCAATTTTAACTTCTTGTACTCTACATGTTCCAGGAGTATTAGGGAGTGGGACTTCTAATATTAGGATGTGCTTCCAAAGAATCCTAGTTAGGATTGTGGAATGTGTGGTTGAAAGACAAGAGGAATAATTTCACTGGATCATTCACATGTACTTTTCCACTAGATCGGTAGGCAGGTACACTATCGTACACATTTTTCTTGACCACCAATGGAGTGCCAATTTTTTAATATAATGCAGCATCAAATGATGATATTTAGTATGCAACGACATGCTGGTGCTGAGGGAGAAACTGATCAATGTCAGAGTATAAGAAGAGGGTCTTCTATAACATATAGGTCTGAAAGTTTTTGTTCTACATGAAGAGGAACTTGATTTAATATAAGTTTTTTAGGGAAGGAAAAAATTTATTAGTATTGTGGTGCTACATAGGGGAGTTAGACAATGCCACTAAGAAGAGGGGCAGTATTTTTATGTTTTGTGAAACCTACACTTTTGGAGAGAAAAGATGGTTAATCAAAAGTGACAAGTACTATTTTAGTTTTATATACAATATCTAGTTTATTGTTTGATATTGGTTCCTTTCATTCATTTATATCATCAATCCTTCTTAATGGCTTGAGACTGGAGGAGGTGTCTATAACTGAAGTTAGGATTATCGATACACCATTAGAAACATAGTTAATGGATATCTATTTATGAAGGGGATATATTCTAGATATTGGAGATTATAATTTAATTTTTGAAATATATATATGTAATATAATGGGCTTGGACCTAATTAGGTGTATTGAGTGGCTAATGCATACAGATCCCACATAGATTGTTACTATAGGAGAGTGACATTTCGTTCTTGAGGGGGACCTGTATGTCCTTCATGGATACTAGGATATAAATTTTGGTCGAACTGGTCCAGTTACACTACAAATGGGAGACCACACATTCCATTTTTATAATCTTTTTCTAGATGATGATAGTGTAAGGCAAGGAATCCTTCCACCAGTAGTAGAACTATCTTCAGATTTCATTCCAGAAATCAATACAGAGTTTCCACCGGAGAGATATGTGGAATTCACTATTGATATTGTGTTGAGGGATGATCCGATACATATTCCACCTTAAATAAAGGAACTAACTGAGCTTCATGATCTCAAAATGTATTTTAATGTGTTGGGGGATAAAGGGTTTATTCGTCAAAGTACGTCCCCTTTGGGATCAGCTACTATGCTTCCAAAGAAGGCCGATGTGAGTTTATGTTTCTGTGTTAGTTACTGGAAGATGAATAAATTGAATGTGTAGAACATATATCATCTTCCACATATCAATGATATTTTTGACAAGCTGTTGGGGGATTGTGTGTTCCCCAATATATATTTGAGATTATGGTATCATCATGTGAGAGTTCAGAATTCTTATATAATTGCAACTTCTTTCAAGAGAAGGTATGTCCTTTATGATTTTTTCATAATGCCCTATGGGTTGAAAAATTCATTATAAGTGTTTATGGACTTAATGAATATGATATTTCAACCGTATTTAGATCATTTTGTGGCGGTGTTTGTGGAAGATATATTGGTGTACTGTAGGACTCATGATGATCATGCCCAACATCATCACATTGTCCTGGTTACACTGAGAGAGGACCAGATATGTTCCATGTTATCTAAATTTTACCTTTATATTTACATGGTCACATTTTGGGATACATCATATCATAAGAATGATTGAATGTGGTGCCAGCAAATTTTCATGCAGTGGTATTAGGGGAGTAGAAGAAAATGTTTTTGATATCCGATGATTTTTGGGGATAGCTAGATATTACAGGAGGTAAATTGAGTACTTTTCTAGATTGGGAGCATTTATTACTAGTTTGAAAATGAATTCAGAGAGTTTTTTATGGATAGAAGAATGATATAATTCATTCGAAGAGTTGAATAAGTTCTTGACATCAGCACCAATTTTGATCATATCTAAGTCAGATGATGAGTACATAGTGTACTGTGATCCATCTGAGAACGGACTCATAGTTGTGTTGATTCAAGGAAATAGAGTCATTACATATGGGTCTGGGTTGTTGATGCCACATGAACATAATTATCCTACACATGACCATGAGTTGGAAACAATATTTTATGCTCTTATGTGTTGGCGACACAATCATCTGGGAGAAGAGTTTATTGTTCATATAGATCAAAAAATCATGAAGTATATAATTTCATAGCACATCATGAATCTTCAGTAGTGAAAATTTGTAAATTATATAAAATCCTTTTATTTTTAATTGTTATATACCCTTGGGAAGGGGAACATTTTGGATTATCCCTTGATCCAGAAAAAATATACCCAGTGAGTACATGAGTCGAGTTCAAAGTGAAAGTTAATGACATTGTTGGTGAAAATGCATGTGGTAGTTCAGGAGAGATAGGATATGATGCCTCTTGTTTCTATGGAAGTGGTGTCTACACTCCTGAGACATATCAGGGATCAGCAGTATGAGGATCCATAGTGTTTATCTTTAATGTAAATCCATGATGGGTGGAAGACACATTCAAAATAGTTGATAGATGAGGAAGAGATCTTCTATGTGGAAAATTGGGTTGTTGTGATTAAAATATATAAGAGGAACTAATGAAAAAATTTAATGATTCATAGTGGGTTGTACATCATGTGGTGAAGAAAATTTATTGTGAAAAACATTGAAATTGTTTGTGTCCAGTCATGAAAAATGTAATATCAAGGTAAGTAAACGATGATTCACCTGTAAATAGGTGAAGGCAGAGCATCAATGACCTAGAGGTATACTACAACAATTACCTATTCTAAAATGGATATGGGATGACATGACTATTGATTTTTAGGTAGGAAATACAATGACTCATTTAGAGAATGATTCTATTTGGTTCACCATGGATTAGCTATCAAAGGCTGCACATTTCTTGCCTACCAAGGAAAGCATTATAGTATAGCAGTTGGGAGAGCTATATGTGAGAGTGATTGATTGTTTTCTTTAGGTGACCTAGACAATTTTTTCATATCAAGATTTATTATTTACATCATTATTTTGGAATAAATTAAAATTAGATATTGGTACACTTGTTCTTTCAAGTATGGAATTCCACCCACAGACAGATGGGCAGTCAGATCAAATCATACAGATGTTAAGGGATATGCTACTAGCATGTGTACCTGATATTTTTTGTTCATGGGAGAATTTATTTGATTTAGTGGAGTTCTCCTATAACAATAGTTATCAAAAAAAATACATATAGTTCCATATAAGGATCATTTATTATAGACCTTGTAGATGAAAACAATGTTGGATAGAGGAACGTGAGTCAGAGCTGTTGGGACTACGTCTCGTTCATGGGACATTAGAGTAGGTGCAGTTTATTTGGAAACATATGGATACATCCTAAAGTAGACAGAAGTCATATGCTGGTAGACATTGATGACCCTTAGAGTTTATAGAGGGTGATCGTGAATTCCCTCGGGTGTCGCTTTGATTGGGTCACCATAAGATATAGAGGAAGGGAAAATTGGCATCCTGGATTGTAGGATTGTTTGATGTGCTAGAGAGAATCGGGCCTTTGGCATACTGATTAACATTTCCAAAAATAATGCAGTACTATGCTTGATGTTATCCATGTTTCAAAACTATTGCAGTATCACCTCGATGATTCTCATGTGATTGGTGTGGAAGAGGTATACCTCGAGTTAGATGCGTCCTCTGAGGAGAATCTGATACATATGATGGGTCTTACTGAGAATTTGTTATAGGGAAAGACCATGACACTATTTCACGAGTTATAAAATCCAGGAATTGTTACGGAGTAAATAAGGTAATGGGAAGAAGACATTGGGTCATAATGGCCAATCTTTTTTGATCTGATTCTTTGAAATGCTCTAGAGTGCAGCTCGAGGAAGAGTTGTTATATGGTAGAAACATTGTAAGATCTCATCCTTTTAGGAGAAATATTTGGTGTGTTTTTTGGTAATATTTGTTGATATTTAGGTTCATCTGAGTTGGGGAATACATAGGATGTGTTGGGTGATGTTTTTAAGAAACTGGGGATTACAAGGGTTGTGCATAGTTTGCGAATGGTGTGGACAAACCGAGAAGACAGTGGAGGTCAGAAAAGTTGGAGCACATTTTTCCTAATTGTTACCTATTAATCGATGCAGGTATTGTAAGACCCTATGATTATCATACTTATTGGACTAATCGTGTGGCCTCCTATGTTAATCTGGGTGCCTGACTCAGTTTATTTCGAAAAATTAGTTGTGTAACCACCTGATCCCCTGAAACCTATCTAGTTCGACCTAGGATCGAGCTAGTAAATTTTTAGGTGTCCCCAAAGACTTTCATATTTATTACAAGGCTATTTGTAAACCGTTATTTGAGGTCAAAATCTCACATTGAGGATCCTCTATCCTCCTGGTATGTGTATTTTATCCCGATGCTTCTCCAGTTAATTATCATATCTTTTATAGATCATTTCAGGGAAGATCATCCATGTTTTCATGGATCTAAACCTATATGTTGAGATGTAAATCTAGGATTGTGGATATATAACCAGTTTTTCAAGATCTTCATACCCTGATATTATTTTTGTATTTATGTATTCATATCCGGAGCTTGATCGACAACGTTGTTCCACTCAGATTTTAGGTATTTTCATTGGGATATATTTTATCATTAAACTGAGGTAGGAGGTGTAAATTTAACTCCCATAGTCCTGAATTATGATATGTGAATGAGAATTTATGTTTTCTAGATTTACCTGATAATTTATTTCCTAAATTGTTGTAATTATGAAAGGAGAATTGAATAGATCATCCTTTGTGGTTAATTAATGAAAATATTAAAAAATGCCTTTAGATATGATAGATATATATTTTTCAAAAAAATTATAAATAATTACATGTCAATAAATAAAATTTAATGAAAAATATTAATATAAATAAAGAACATTTTTAGAATAATAAATCCTAGTAACATACTATGTAAAATTTGAAGGATTAAATTAATTACTTGTAAAAACAATAAAAATGTAGAGAATCATTACAAATGAATTTAAATAAATAAATTATATAAATTTCAATAATTAAAAAGGAATTACACTTTAATAAATGTAATTCCAAAAATATTAATCCTATAAAGGAAAATATTTTTATAACAATTATTCAGCAAAAATAATTTTGTATTAATAAATATTAAAAAATTTATAACATCCAATAATATAAATAATTTAATTATTAGAAATTAATATTTAATATACAATGATATCATTTTAAAAATGAATAATTAAAATTGAATATGTTCAAAACAACTAATGAGTGAATCAGTATGAATGGTAACATCAATTTCATAACATAAAAATCATGGTTAGAATCATGCAATGCCCCTTGGAGGATTTATATATCATGTAGTGACTTAGGTAGACAATTGCTTGGGCATGAAGTGGGAAAGCGGTGATTCATGCATGACACATTATTGGTGATGCATATATGATGATGTTGGTTTGGAACTACACTGATCCTGTAGGCCACATTCTTAGGAAACATTTCTGTCAGCCTATGGGCTATGTAACAGATCTTCCTCTACTCATATATATAGAGTCCTTTTCTTTCATGAAAAAAAGGAAAAAATACATATAAAAAATGAATAAAAATGAAATTACGGATTTTACATATATATGTGTGTGTGTGTGTGTGTGTGTGTGTTTGTGTGAGGTACGTGAGGATACAAATACAACAAAGCAGATAGAAAACTCACCCACCGACCAATTGGAATGTCATATCCCCCCAAAAAAATAAATGACCAATATTCAACAGGCCCATAGAAAAACATTTGTATTTATATTTTCCCAAAGACCCTTAAAAAATTTCCCAAACCACCATGGAACATATGACACATCTTTATCATTTATTGCTATTGGAATTATCACAACTGACTGGGCCTCCCCTATAAAAAATGTTTGACAGACCCTACGCTTTCCTTCTACTTCTATTAACTCATTCAACTTCATGGCATATTTTCATAGATGATTATCAGATGACCACCCTCACCGCCAATCAGGAGTTTGCCCATCCCAATAAAAATTCAACAATGCATATAACCAAACCATCTCCCTGAGGTTCACATAAATATCCACCATGCATCCAAATCTATCCCACGTCATTTGCAACACCTGCACCGCCAAAACATGATGCAATCATTAGCGATGGAGTGTCTCCATCATCAGCCTTGGTTTTATCATCATGCTACGCCTAAATTATCTTCGATGAAGAGTTATATCCCCTCCTACATCAACAATACTACCATCTAATGTGTTTTCCACCATCCATGAATAATGTTGCATGAGGACCATAGTGATCCCCGCGCTGACACAACCATTCTATTCTCACCATCCCTCGATGGAATGCAAAATCGAGACTATAAAGCGTGACGTTCAACAACCACTACTACCATTTCCAATCATCTCGAATCAATTCCCAATAATTTTTTTTACATAAAATATTAAATTGTTTTAGGGATGGCGTTTGTTGTGGTACAATTTCATCAGGGAGAAATTGTGTGGGTATGAGATGGTCTGATAGGGATAAATTTTATGGATATCAGACATATTGAAATATTAAAACATAATAATTAAAAATGAATAAATATTAATCATATAATTTTTAAAATATATTGAAAATATTAATGGTTATTAAATAATATGTACAGTTTTCAAAAAATAATTAAATTCAAAAAATATTTCAAGTTATTAAATATCAAAAATTACAAAAAAATAATTAAATATTATATAAAATGATTAAATTAAATGATAGAAATTTAAAAAATAAGAATAATATAATTGATAACAACAATGACATGAATTTAAAACATATAAAATTTAATAAAACTAAATAAATAAATATTATTATTACTTATAATGATTGAAGTATTCTCTTAATTGATTTTATATAGAAAATATAATAAGTTAATATCCTAAATAATTATAAATAATTGTGAAAATTTTATTATTTACACAAATATATACATTTTTAAACATATATAAATAACTATAAAAATGAATATATATAAAATATATTAAATGATTTTATAATAAAAATGAATGAAGTATTGAAAATACTGAAAATTGAGAGATACAAAAAACCAATGAATAATATTAAATCAATAAAAAGACAATCATATACACACATACATACACATATACATATGTATACACATTCATACCCAATATTAGTATACACATATATATACACGCACATACACATACAAATACACATTAGCATTGGCATATAAACATACAAATACATGTATTCACACAAAGACATACATACAGTTAAATACCCATGCATGACCAGAAATACATATCAATACATAAGCATCTATACATACACATACAAAAAAATCAAATACATATACAAAAACACATTCTCATACACATACACATGTATATACACATACACATGCATTTGCATATAAATACACATCCCTACTATTACATTCATGTGCATTCACATTCATACACATCTTTACATATAAATATTCACACACATATACACATATTCATGAACATACCCATGTACATAATGATAACGAAATACATACACATATACATATATGGACACATACATAAACATAAACATATGTTCTTACACTTATTCCAACATATACACATACACATAAAAACACATTCACTTGCACATACAAAAACACTTTTACATTCACATACACATGTATATAAATATGTAAATGTACATATACATTCAATACTAATTTAAAAAGACATACACATACACTTTTTCATACATACATACACATACACATACACATTCTCATATGTATAAAATACACATACAATTACATACACTCGTATGCACATATACATACTAACACTAACAAAAAAACATACATAAACTCACACACACAGAAACACAACACAACACAGCGGTTGCAGACACAAATGAAATATATATAAACACACACATATAGACACACAGATACAAACGTATATACATACATTTTTGAATTATGTAATATGAATATAAATATAAAAATAAAATTGAAATAACATATATATAAATTTTTATGCATTTATATATCGTATAATTGTTTCAATAAACTATTAATAATTATTATTTTTTATTTATATAAAAAAATTCAATTAACTTATATAAATATACAATGATACATTTTTATTGAATAATATAAATATTATTATTTTTATAATATAATGTTTTAAAAAATAAGATTAATTATTTATTAAATTTTATATAAACCATTTAAATATGTTATATTTTCAAATATATACTTGCTGAAATATAAATATTATTTAAAAATATAATATAATATATATATATATATATATATTAACTCCATTAATGTCATATCTTGCAACAATAAAAAAACTGCTCATAATGGAAGGGAAATTTATCCGCCATTGAAAATTGCATAGAGAAATGCTACCCTTTTATTAGTGCTTCACAGGAGTATTGAAAATTGCATGACAAGAATTAGTGTTATATTATTATAAAATTATGGAATTTATAATGGTTGAAATAATAAATTTTATTGAGTGATAAAATAAAATGATAATTAAAAATATGTATTAAATTCATAACATAATGAATTATAACATGATAGAAAAATATAAAATATGAAATTAGTTTAATTATTTTAATCCCAGTGGTAAAAATACATAAATTATATAACCGGTTGTTCAGGATATACAACTCAACATCTGATGTAATTTTATAGGCACTGCGTGTTTGGTGGGAGGGAGTTGTCACATCATTCCCCCTTTCCCCAGATACATTAATCATGGTTTCTCTAATAGACATAAAATTTTATACACCAGATATCTGTGTGCCTCATCCTCTATAGTGGTAAATGACAGATAGGGTCCAAGATTATTGTTTTCAAACACCTCTATCATAATCGGTTGGTTCTGGTGGGGGGAATTACACTCCAGGGGGAACTGACCATCACATCTATCATCCCCCATTTGGCATGATACGAGTTTTCTAGGGGAAAATGGTAGATCGTCTGAGAGACTACATTGAAGTTGGTTGGTTTTGTCAATGGGGTGGTAGGGTAGATCGTATGGGAATGTGAGATTACTATAGGTAGGGACAGGGGATGGCATTGTTGATGGGCCATTGTGGAATATCATCTAAGTAAGGGAAATGATAGTGTTAGGTGATATAGATGGGGATTAATGGGAGGTTGTATGAGAAAGGGAGTGATGAACATATACATCTTCTTATAGTATATCCTGATAGGTATTGTGGATGCGGTTCAATGACAGGTCTTAGAGGTGACTGTCTAAGTAGGCATTACTGATGGGGCACAATGGGAGGTAGAAATTGTTGTGAAAGAGATAGGCATTGTCGATGGGGTGTCATGGATGCTCATTTGAGTAATTTTAGTAATAGAAATTTCTTTTTCCCCTGTCTATCCTTGAAGGAATTATGGATGGGGAACTATGGCTGGTTTTCTGGGAATGGAGGGTGTCGTTCATAACCATCTTCCACCCATATGGCTTCGTAGGTGTTATCGATGGGGTGGTGTTGTAGGTCATCTTATAGAGGCTAGGGTAACCCATGGATAAATAGGGAAATAGGATGCTCCTGGGAAAATGTTTATCGAATGGTGACACAACACAATGTAGCATAAAAGTGGGGCTCGAAAACCTCATACCGAACAATTTTTAGGGACACTAATGACTTTTTCACACTTGTCCAATGCATCCTTAATTTGTTTACCAAAACTATGGTTCATTTTAGACCCAAAACATCACTGAAAGTATTCATTGTGGTAAAACTTGGTCTGTATGTGTGTTTATATACACATCATTAGTCCACAAACCAGTGTTGACTAATTTAAATGTCATCTTTACATTCACTATTATTTCTCAACACAATTTTTTACTTCATTTTATCCATTTTATAGTGCAATGTGTTTTGACATAAATTAGGAACCTAGGTCTTTTTAAATTACATTTTAAATACATATATTGTATTATATGTGGATTAATAAAAACTCATGGGAAATACATTTTAATTTTTGGTACAAAAAACATCCAATGACTTATAGATTTTAATTTATAAATATAATACATCACTAATTAGTTATTATTTACTAAATCATATATTATTTTAAAATATAAACATAAAACATTATATATGAATTTTGATTCTTAAATCAGTGACAATATTTAAATATAATGAAAAAGATAACTAATTTGATGTAAATTATATTTAATAAATAAATTGTAATATTTATTAAAAATATAAATATATAATGTATTATGTTCTTTATTATAATACTAATCAATATCATATTATATTAATAAAAATTTTAAATGATTTATATATAATCATAAAAAGTGTAACCAATTATATTTATAAATTATATTAAGAAATGTTAACATTATTTAGTACATATAATTAGTTAATAAAATAATATAATTAAATATTAAAAAATATTTATTATAATTCATTATCGATATAATTAAAGAATAATATATTAATATTATAAATGTTTAGTTATTTATGGATAGAGTAGATCAACTTGAATTATATATGTTATGCTTTTTTATTGATTAATTCATTCAATATAATTACATTATAATATATTAATAGTGATGTATGATATTTATTCCACTTATATATAAAATATTATATCATAAAATTAATTTTTAATATTGAAATTATGTAATTTGTTTTCATAAAAACATTTTTGCGTTTTCATAAAACCCTTTTTTAATGGTTATGTGGAAACCCTGCAAATGACCCATCCATAAAAAACTAAAATTCAAATTCAAACACAATACAAAATTTCAATTTGAAAAGTCATTTTGTGATTTTAAACTGATCCCAGTTGTTGGGTTGCTTGGAGTGTGTGTTTTATCCTATGATATAGAGTGGATATTAGAGATATTATCTATAATTGTTTATATTCATTGAAAATGATTGGTAGTGATATATGATATGAAATTGGTACTCTGATATAGATGATGTATCAAATCTTTAAAAATATACAATATTCTATACCTTTTTGTTGTGTTTTTGGACTTTTTGATAGGAAGGTCTTCAGATCAGAAAATATCATAGTCATTGGAATATATTAATTGGTTCTAATTATTTTAATTAAGGTTTTATATGTAGAATAATTGTCTCAGTGTGGAATAATTGTAATGGTTTTGTTGAATTTGATGCTTTATTCACAAATTGTAGAAGACATAAATGTCATAACAAAAAAAATGAATCAAATATTGACCTAGAAAATTCTAAAACCGAGAGAGAATATTATTCTTGTTAAATTTATTATTAGTTTAAACCAAATCATAAGAAATAATTCCTCTCCTTAGGAAACGTCTTCAACATATGAATCAAAAAAACATCACTCCTATCACACCCACGGTGTCAATCTTCACTGTAAATTGTATCGTCATGTTTTGTGAAATACATTACAATGTGTGACTCGTGATTGACATTAATAAAATTATAATTTTATAATTACCGTTACCCACACCGATGGATAAAAAATTTCAATGAAACATATACAAGAAAAATTATTATTGGAGGGTATATTATTGTAATCTTTATTCATTAATTCTTTATTTTACACCTCTTACAATGTGAGAGGGTTGATTATTATGGAATTTAATGCAAATATAACATGTTGATATAGAAGATCCCATTCCATCCTCTTAATAATTATCAAAATCGATTTGTGGTGGTGCAATGGTCAATATCACATAATTATCCATTTTAAGAGTAACCCTAATGAATATTAGAACAATATGATATCTATTTATGCTTTCCCACATAAATTACTACAAATTATTCCTCCATCATCAATGTATATTTTCTTCTCCATCAATCAAGGGAATCAAGTTTATTTGATAACATAATGATCATAGGGATACATGGATGGCATTATATAAAATTAATCAATGCATGAAAATCATGGATTTTGAGACAAAAAAATTCACATAAATATACCTTCCCAAGAATTTTAGATTTAAAAAAATCAATATATTTTCTTATGATTAGATGAATATTATCAGATATAAGACTGAATAATTATATTATTCATAATATCTCATTCAATGTATCACCAATATTTCTGAAATTATTTTCCATAATACTACTAATATACATTGGTTGATGCCTGATTATAGGAATATCTAGTGGTAGATTCCCTAAAAAGATATATATATGCATCAAATTTTGAAACATGTAATTAATATTTTAGATTACACATTTGAGATAAAAGAATTAATGTCAATTCTAATTATATATAACATTAATTTTCATGAAGAGAGTTGAATTCTATGTTCATCAAATTATAAACCCATATGTGTGGTTTGTATTATAAATCCAGGCAGGGATGAATTTCCGGGTTACTGTAGTAGGGTACTGTAGCAGTACTGTTGCAGGGCACTATAGCAGCACAGTAGCAGCCGTGGAACTGTTGCAGCGACGACACTGTAGCGGCGAAGGGACTGTAGCAGGTACTGTAGCGGCGGTGGTTATTGTAGTGGGTGCTGTAGTAGCGGGGGTACTGTAGCAGTACTGTTCACCGAGGGGTCCTTTGGGCCAAAAAATGGGCTTTCAAGCCTTGTATTCAGGCCACTTGGCCTTGGGCCTTCGGGCTATGTAATGGGTCACCCTCTATCCAGTCTAAAGAGGTATTTTCTTTAAATAATAAATTGAGGCTTTGGCCCCAGCCTTTAAAAAAACATACCCTTGATAATTTATGTGAATATCGATTTTTTAGAGACCTGAATCTTGACGTACATGTAAATTAAATTACTTTGGCGGAATACATAATACATAACAAAAACCAACACACAAGGACCATAATAGTTTAGTGTATTTGGAAACACAGAACACAAAACTATAGGTCCCACCCATCTCATAATGAAATCATTATTACTTGTGCCACCACATAAACATAAATCATTCATCATAACCCAAAGAATAAAATGGGGTTCATAAACATCATCCCATAATAACATAATCCATATAAAACAAATGTATATAATTTCATCATAATAAAAGTGAAACCATTTAAATCATATATATATTATACATGAAACATAATCATACTAAATAATTTCATCTCATATAGAAAATAGTTTTGAAAAAACATTTGAAATGAATTCTTGAGGAAAATATCATTTTTTCTTCAAAAATATTTTATTTTTACAAAATGCCATGAAATTTTAAAAGAAAAAGATTTTTTTGAAAATACTTATGAAATATTGTATAGTTACCTTCATGAAAATAACTCATTATGAAACCCCAAAAATCCATTAATTCCGTATAAGTTAAAAAACATTCTTCTTGTTCTTTCGCTAGAAAAGTCAAGAAAGTTCCTCGTAAAGAAAACAAAAGAATGATTCCTTTCATACCATGTAGTAAAAGTCAAAAATGCGTAAAAAGGTCTTTAAACCTACATTAAACCATTTTTAGAAAACAGGAACATGGATGATAAATATAACCCCAGTGAATACATACGAATAAACAATCTCGGATAAAAACGAGATTGGGAAAGATATCACTTACAAATATCTTTACGTAAATAAAACAGATCACTTATGTGTATTCACTATAAGGTCACATAAAGAACAAATTAATACATGATATGATATAAAAATTCATTTCTCACATAATCAAAGAACGAAATAAACCAAAAAGAGAAGATCATCCCAAAGAACGGAAATTGGGATAAGATGTTCCCTTACCTCGTGTCCGACTTCACTCGATCGTTCATTGATCTCTTGAATAATAAACCAAAGTTAATTTCTACTTTCTTATGAAGCATTTTAAAATTTATTCTTCCTTTTATCTCACTTATAACCATGTTATAAACATTATGTAACCATTAAAGTTAATAATGTTTGTTTTGTAGATATTTGGTACTTGAGTTGAAAATGGACTCCTTATAATTACATGTTGTTCATGTGGTGAAATGTTCATTATATGCAGAATGATATTCATGATTTAAATATCATAAATATCATATATATCCAGCATATAAATTTATTTTTAATACTATATAACATATGGAGGTAAGAAATAAAATGCACCATTCATGGAGACGGTAAACTGTAAGTACACATGAACACCACATTCATTTATTATTCTTAGTTTTATGGAATTAAAACATAATTATAGATAATTATATTATAATTCCAGTATAATATAATATATAATATCACTAACTGAATCCTTTATAATACCCACATAAGGCATTAACGAATCAGATCACTTTGAGGGGGCGGTAGTCCGCATTTCCTGAAATGAGATTATCGTATTTACCCACTATGGAAACAAAAAAGGATAGATATAATTTGTAATTAAAGATGAATAAGGAAATCATAAACATTATATACATCATATATAAATATATTTCCATAATAATTTCAACCATGAGAGGCAGTAGGAGAAAATCGAACAATCCTCATTTCGTGAGGCGTTAGTTTGCTATCCACAGAAACATTATGTTCTTAATCAATTTTATGGAGGTGTGTGTAAGTGTAGTAAGAATAATTCTCATAAAAACATCCTAGTATATTTATTATAATGGTGTTGTTATAAAAAGAATGTATTAAAAAGATTTTAGTGGTTCGAGAAGTAGAATAAATGAAAACAACTTAAGAGAAACTGTTACCTTTAATTTGGGTAACTTCGTTTGGTTTTAACCAAAATGACTTCTTGAAGTGACTTATTCCTAATGTAAGCCCTCTATGGGGAGGAGAGGAATGTAGAGAGCTTATGTTGTCAGAGTTTGGACGTTCCTAATGGCTTAAGTGTTGTGAAGAATTGGATATAAATGGTTTCCATTTATAAGGGGGGGTGGGGCTCTTTTGGAAAGTGTGAAAATATTATTTTATTATAAAAATATATTTTGTTTCAAAAGGTCAAAAAATATTTAATGATAAAGATAAGTTGAGTCATGGTCGAAATAAAATTATACAATCTGAATTGGACATGTTTTGGATAATATTTTAATCGTTATAATCTAATTTATTTAAATCATTTATTAATTAGGTAAATACTGCATCATTATTGTGTCATAAATAATCTAATTTATTTGATGTCTAGAAATTATAAAAAATATACCAACATGTTGGAAATATTTTTATATTTCCAATTAATATTTATACTATAATTTATAATTTATATATCCCCTTATAAAAAGTAATTACTAAAACATTTTTTTTAATGCCAATTTTGTCTTTACATAAAATTAATTAATCCACATTTTCATTATCACAACCAAGTGGCTCAATGGGGTCCCAAAATCGACCCCAGGATTCCCATGGTGGGCCAATACTCATCCAATAAGGTTAGGACAAGTTTCGTGGTACTTTTTAATTATTATAATATTCTTTTAACCTTGTATTACCCTATATACCTTCAACCACAGTAAATAAAAATTACCGTAGTTACTATTCATAATATCAAAAAAAAAAGTAACCTATTAAAATAATTTTGACCCAATGATTCCAAATATAGAATCCATTTTTCAAAATTCAAAACATAGAAGTTGTAGAAATTAGTTTAAAATTAATCTCGTTGTTAAGCAGACTGGTTTTAAAAGTTTAATCATTGCCAAAGATTGAAATGTTTTTAACTATAAATTCAATGTAAAATTAATGCTAATGACATAAATTATATTAAATGGTAAAAATATATTCTATTTATACTTTAAAACCATAATATATTATAATTTAACCATATAAATTATTTCAATGAAAAAAGGTTATTTAATTAAAATATTGCGTGTTTTTACTATTCATCAGAATATGAAAGTTACCAGAATAATATGAAAATATTATCCAAAGTAAATTTTTATATCCATATTCCAAAGTAGAATTATATTGTGTCAAATTGAACTTATAAACAGGTCAAAAACTATATTTAAAATGGGTTCTTTATCAAAAGGCGGTAACACTGCATTTTTTAAAAAATACTTCTTTTATCTGAAAAAATGATTTTGTTTTCTTACCTAATTCTAAAAAATGTGTATGATGAATTATAATATTATAAAATTCAAAATTCAGTTAATACTATTCATAACAGCTAGTTTATAATATTATAATAATATATTGTTTTTTAGTGAAACTTAGTATTGCGTACTACACACGCTATCGAGGAAGGTCGTGATTGCGTGTAAAGCAAGACAAGTCAGGGATGCGTGTAGTGCATGATCCATTTGGTGTAGCATACAACACAAGACATCAATGAAATTAACAAGAATACTTTTCATAAAATCTCAGGTTGTTACAATCTAACCCCTTAAAATGAATTTCTCACTAGAAATTCTTCGGGGTTATAAATGGTTTAATACTTAAAAATTTCATTAATAGAAACCCACATCGTAAAAAGGGAAAACCAAAACATATCTTTAAAACTAATGTATGAAATTTAACCATTACCCAAATTAACTAGTCATTGGTATTCCACATTGGAGAACATAGTTGAAAATATGGATATGGAAGAAAAATCTAACCATCATGTTCTGATGGAGAGTGGTAGTGAACATGGCTATGAAAAAGCCAACAATCACAAAGCCATATATTTGTGATGATCTATGGAACCATCTGATTCATCAGATATATGAGTTATATGACAACATTTTTGGCTTTCAAGATAATTTACCTAATGATGAAGAATTTTTTAATTAAAAGAAATTCATACATGATTTTCGTACAATCTCACTGTTGTTCATGTCTTGAAAAATTTATACAGCATATCTTAAAGCCATAGATTTTCGTACATGATTATGTTAATCATAATCCATTCGTATCTTTAGGCTTCTCCGAAATACTTCTTTCCAAACTCATAGTATAAGAGAATGATTACAAAAAATGTCATTTAATAAGTATGTGAATATCATCATTTTTCCCTCATATATCTTGTTGGTCACATTGCAATAATGTGAATACCATAATAATGTACTCTGTTGAAAAATCAATACCCATTGAACCTTAGTAAAAACATGGATATTGTGAATAGATAACTCTTTCCACATACCAAAATCCAAAAATTCTATATACTCAAACCATGATATAACTTTTTCCTTATATCAGTTATGAGCTCATGAACACTGTCAAACATTTCATTTTCTCCTTATCCCTTCATTATGCGCATATCATCATCTTTCCAAAAATAACTAAATCACTTTCCATGGTTACCGGTAACATAAAAATTTTGAAAACCACAATAGACCAATACATAAATATTATAATATTCCACGATACTATATAAAACATTATTTTGGAATCCCATTACATAAACACTTAATCATTCCACCACATCGATATCATATTCAACATCACCAATAGTGATCGCATGTGACTTCCCTTTGTCCTTTTCCCTTAGTGGTTTCTCATGTTGGCCAACATTAACCCTTTGATTAGGGCATTGATTAGAAAAATTCTCCATTTCATTGAACTTTATGCATTGAAGTGTTGGTGGTGTATTCTCTGATATCTTTTCTTTATTCACATCATTTGAAACCCTTTTTCCATTACATTGTCATTCAGCTACTTGATGAACTTCTTTTCCACACCTAAAACATTTTCTAGTCCCTTTATGAAAATATCCACCATGCTTCTTTCCACACATTGAGCATAAAGAAACGTTCATCTTCTTTTCACCATTGTTCTGAGATTTCTCCTTGAAATCCATCTTTTAATTAATGTACAAACCATGAGATTGATATGTAACACCAACTTCCATTTCTAATTTGATATCACAACACACAATTTCATCATAACTACTGAAGTCTCTTATTGGTAATTCCCTTCAAATACTGGGTTTTAAGACACTGAAGAATCAATCAACTTTACTTTTAGGATGGATGATAAAGCCAGATGCATTCCATGCAAGCCTTGTAAAATTTTCTTTGAATATACCAATAAATTAATCATCCATTTTTTTAAGCTCAAGTAACTCCTTTTCCATCTTTTTTCGAAGAATACGAGGCAATTAATTACTGAAAAACAAGTTCTTAAACTCATCCCATTCCATGGATTCAATTTCATCTTGGGTTCTTTTATTCCTAATTAGAGTCCACCACTGGTCTGCTTCACCTTTTATGGTAAATAGATAGAATGAATTTATCATGATCCAAATAGTGAAGTATTGAAAATATCATTTCAATGGTATTGATCCATTGTTTAGCAACCAGTGGATCAGAAGACCCATTGAAAGAAGGTAGACATTGCCTCATGAGGGACTAAATAGAATATTGTTCCCTTATCTACTCATTCCCAAGCCCAGAATTATTCATATCTTGCATAATAATAGCAATAATATTTTTAACACTATCTCCCATAACATTGGTTTGTTCAGGAGGACAATCACTGCATTTCACATTACATTGATCAACATGGTTCCTTCAGCTTCCATCCATTGTCTAAAACCCAAAAAAAATCATGAGAGGCAAAAATCATGCTAGGGAAAACAACATTATAAAGGGGGAGTACCTTCAATATCTAACATCTTAGGTTTAATTCTAATATCATTACTGTGATTCTCGTACTATAACTTATTCTTATACATAACCTTAGGTACATCCCTATACATACCTCAGAAATATCTCTAGGGATCTCACTAAAGTTTTCGCATCCTAGTTTGCAAAGGTTAACTAAACCATTCATCTGATACCAACTGTAGAGACCCGAATCTTGATGTACATGGACATTACATTACTTTGGAGGAATACTTAATACATAACAAAAACCAACATACGAGGACTGTAATAGTTTAGTGTCTTTGTAAACTCGGAACATTTTCTTCTAATCATAGTGAACGATCTTCAACATCTTCCAAAAAGATCTTCCCCTTTTGTTTTATTACCTAAAACCTTTCGTTATATCCTAGGGAAAAGAAAATATATAAAGGTTGAGATCAAATGCTCAGTAAGGGTAATCACGGATAAAATAAAACAAACCATATATATTTGAACTTAAAAACGTGAACATAATGTCTAAACATAAAAATCTTGAGCAATGACATAAAACATGGCAGTACATAAGGCATAAATCATAAAAGAAAACTATTCATGATAAAATAGCATGGGAATAAAACATTTAATTGTGGAAAAACATTATGAACATGATATGATTTCCATTGTATCCATGGAATTGCTGAAAAGACTATCTTAGTGGACAAAGTCCCTTACTGAACTGGGTTTACTTGTCGTTCCAGCCCTGTATTACTGAATCTGATTTACATTCCATTCTAGCCATGTCTATCTCATGAGATATAAATCTTTACCCAATTCATTGGAGGGATATATAGTTCTCACCCATCTCATAATTAAATAATTCTAACTTGTGCCAAAACATAAACATAAATCATTCATCATAACCCAAAGAATAAAATGGGTTTCATAAACATCATCCCATCATAACATAATCCATATAAAACAAATGGATATAATTTCATAATAATAAAGTGAAACCATGTAAATCATAGATACATTATACTTGAAACATAATCATACTTAATAATGTCATCTTATATGGAAAATAGTTTTGACAAAACACATGAAATGAATTTTTGAGGAAAATATAATTTCTTATTAAAAAACATTTTCTTTGCACAAAATGCCATGCAATTTAAAAAGAAAAGGATTTTGTTGAAAATACTTATGAAATATTGTAGAGTAAGCTTCATGAAAATAACACATTATGAAACTGTAAAAATCCATTCATGACATATAAGTTAAAAAAAATTATTCACACTCTTTTGCAGGAAAAATCAAAAAAGTACCTCATAACGTAAAAAAAAGATTCCTTACATACCATGTAATAAAATCCAGAAATGGATAAAAAGGAATATAAACATATATGAAACAATTTTCAGAAAACAGGATCATGGATGATAAATATAACCCTAGTGAATACTCACGAATAAAAAATCTTGGATAAAAATGACACTGGAAAAGTTATCCCTTACAATGATCTTTTTGTTAATAAAATAGATCACCATGAGTGGCGGTAAGAGAAAATCGAACAATCATCGTTTCGTGAGGCGTTTGTTTTCCATCCACGGAAACATTATGTTATTCATCCATTAGATGGAGTTGTGTGTAAGTGTAGTTATAATACTTCTCATAAAAACAACCTAGTATATTGAGGATACTGGTGTTGTTAAAAAAGAAAGGATTAAAAGGAGTTTAGGGGTTGGAGAAGTAGAATAAAAGAAATCAACTTAAGAGAAACTGTTACATTTAATTTGGGTAACTTCCTTTGGTTTGAACCAAACGGACTTCTTGAAGTGCCTAATGCCTAATGTATGGCTTCTAGGGGGAGGAGAGGGATGTATAGATCCTAATTGGGCAGAGTTTGGACGAGCCTAATGGCTTGAGAGTTGTGAGGAATTGGATATAAATGGCCTCCTTTTATAAGGGGGCGGATTCTCTCTTTTGGAATGTTTGAAAATATTATTTTATTGTAAACATATCGTCGGTTTTAAAAGGTCCAAAAATAACTAATGATGAAGATAAGATGACTCATGGTCGAAATAAAATCCTAAAATCAGAATTGGATATGTTTTGGATAATATTTTAATCATTTTAATCTAATTTATTTAAATCATATATTAATGAGGTAACCAATGCATCATTATTGTGTCATAAATAATTTAATTTATTTGATGTCTAAAATTTATAAAAAAATACCAACAAATAGGAAATATTTTAAATTTACAATGAATATTTATAGTTTAAATGATAATTTATATATCCCCTTATAAAAATTAATTACTTAAAGATTTTTTTTAATGTGAATTTTGTCTTTACATTAAATTAATTATTCCAAATTTTCATATTCACTACCAAGTGGATCAATGGGGTCCCAAAATCGACCCAAGGATGTACATGGTTGGTAAATACTAATCCAATAAGGCTAGGATAAGTATCAAGGTAAATTTGAATTATTATAATATTCTTTTAACCTTGAATTACCCTATATACCATCAACCGCAGAAAATAAAAATTACCGTAGTTACTATTCATAATATCAAAAAAAAGTAACCTATTAACAAAATTTGGACCCACTGATTACAAATATGGAATCCATTTTCCAAAATTAAAAACATAGAAGTTGCTAAAATTGATTTAAAAATAATCTCATTGTTAAGCAAACGGGTTTTAAAAGTTAAAACATTGCCAAAGATTCAAATGTTTTTACCTATGAATTCAATGTAAAATTAATGCTAATGAAATAAATTATATTAAATTGTAAACATATGTTCTATTTATACTTTAAAACCATTCAATATTATAATTTAACAATATAAAATATTGCGATGAAAAAAGTTGTTTTTTATTAAAATATAGTGTGTTTTTACTATTCATCAAAATATGAAAGTTACCAGAATAATATAAAAAATTTATCCAATGTAAATTTTCATATCCGGATTCCAAAGAAGAATTTTATTTTGTTAAATTTAAATTATAATCATGTCAAAATATATATTTAAAATGGGTGCGCCATCAAAAGGCGGTAAAACTGCTTTTTTTTAATAAATCTTTTATCCAAAAAACTTATCTTGTTTTCATATCTCATTCTAGAAAATATGTACAATGAATTATAATGTGATAAAATTCAAAATTCAGTAAATACAATTCATAAAGGCTAATTAATAATATTATAATAATATATCGTTGTTTATTAAAACTCGGTATTGCGTACTACACACGCTATCGAGGAAGGTCGTGATTGCGTGTAAAGCAAGCCATGTCAGGGATGCATGTAGCGCAAACTCATTTTGGTGTAGTGTACAACACAAGACATCAATGAAATTAAAAAGATTATTTTTCATAAAATCTCTGGTTGTTATAGATTTGATAATTTTTTTTGAAGCATAAATGAATATATGTTGGATGAGTGTGGTATCTTTTTAACTTTAGCATAATAGAAATCATTAATCTCATAGTTGATTGATTAGATAAAACAATTCATTTATGTATTAAAATAGATTTTTTACCCCCAAATACACTTGATGAAATTTCTTGTTAATCGTAAAATATAGTGATCTTGAAATAGCACACATACATGGTGATAGTTTCTTTTTATAATGTCTTCAAGTATAATGACACTATTATTGTAACTAGATTAACAATGATCTGTTACAGTCTTTATATACACATTATTTTTGTATCATTAATATAAGAATGAATTTCTGACTGAACACATTATTTGTAGTTTGTGTAGAAATTTCCTTTAGTGTATTTTACCAAAAATTAAAATATTAAAAGTATTTTGGTTGTTCATCCTCGAAAGGATAGAAAATGTGAAGAATTATTTAATTTTATCCATTAGAGAAGTATGGATACATCTAACAAAAAAGGATTAAAAAACATGAAAAATATTGGAGGAAGGAACAGTTGGGAGGGATACATGATAGATTTCATTAAAATGTATGTTGGGGATTCAGACATTCCCATTATTCATCCACTAGATGCTACAATTATCACATTTCTGTCAAAAATTAGGAATATAAATTCATTGGTATATTTTTTATTGATTTATATGAAAATAAATTTTATAATTACAGACATGTTTCTATCATGTATTAAAGAGGATAATTCTTTGATGGTTTATTTGAACAATATAACTACATCTAACATCTATAACAAACAATTTCTTATTCCTCACCATGGGAGGAATTTTCAAATAAGGATCTATTATTGTTGAAATTCCATTTATTAAATTGTTATTATATGATAATATAACCATTTGATAAAAAATGTACTCCATGAAATTTGATTTAGTTATGAATTTAGATAATCATGTCTCTATGTTTGGGAAAATATTATGAAAATTGATACCCCCTCTTTATTAATAATAAGACATGATGTTTCATTACATTAATATTAATTGTAGATGTGAACATCCCAGATATAAAATCATTTGACGTTTTGGAGTTTGTTTATTTGGGATATAGCACCAAATACAAAATTAGTGATGTGACATTCAATGATGATAACTATTATATATAGAAATTCATTCTTATTATGATGAAAACACATTTCATGTCACTTTAGTTTGATTTATTCAAAACAATCATCTAATTTTTTATTATTTGAAATATTCACATTAAAAAAAATTTATAAATAAATGGGTTATTTTTATTTTTAAATGCATAAATAATTATTTGTTATATAAATAGATGTTCATAATGATTCATAATAATATATTATTGATGACGTAATATAGATATGTTTCCCCATGTTAATATTTATTATTTCATCATGAATTTCTACACCTTATGTAGGAGTTTGATGGATTTACCTCGTTATATGAGAGGTTATATTTGGTATTCATAGTCACATTAAAAATTAATTGGTGAAATTGTAGTGACCATATATTTTGAGTAATGAATTACAGGATTAGTAGACATTGTTTTTTATATGCGAAAATTTGAGTAAAAATACTCACACATTGCGTCAGATTGATGTGTAAATGACTCATACAAATTCTTTAATGGATTTATGATCATTGAACTATTGAATAAAAAAATATGAGAGTGTTTGATAGGATTTTAGTTAGTGAAACATTTGTTAACTAAAATTTAATTTCTAATAAAAACACTCACACATTACGTCATACCTATCTCATTTTTTGTTTGATTGATGTATGACAATTTACTAAACACAAAAAATTACTTATTTATAAATTTCATAAATCTATACAAAATAGTACATGAATGCATCACCATTAATTTTCACATTATTGTTACATTTTTACATTCCTTTTTTTCTTAATATAGTAGAAACAAAAAAATAAAAAACCATTATAATATAAGTTATTTCTTCATGATCATTATTTAAATTAACGATATAAGTATTAGGTAAAAATGATATGGATGTTACCTAAAAAAATTATGTAAAATGATGAGAAAATTTATTAAATAAGATTTAAAATGTCACGTTCTCATGATGTTTTCATACATTCTAACATAATTCAGGATGGTCATTAATTTATAAAAAATAAATTAACTCTTTTATGTAAATTTTATATTGATAATTTTTGTAATACTGATGAAATACAAAAAATCATTAATAGTTTTTTAAATGAAATTAAAATTATCATCGAAAATACATCACTGAGGATGCAATTTTTTGGATAGAATACAATATCATTCCAAAATATCAAAATATAGTTCCCAAAATTATTTCAAATATATTTTTTAATCATATTGAATATTTTTTTGTAGTAATTTATTTTTATATATATTTTAAAAGTGAAATAATTTTAAATATAGCCTAATACTTATCTACTTTTATATGTAGATAAGACTGTTATGTTCAATGACTTTCCTTGGGCCTTAATTATTATAATATTTGAAAACTACCAAACAATAATACTTTATTAACCCATAATGTTAAATTTATAACAATATTTTTAGTTTTAAAATGAGTCACGTAGTGTATTTAATATTCATATACATCATCATATGTGGTCAGTTTTGAAGATAATTTTTGATGTTTTATTTTAACAAGGTTTTTGTTATTCAAGCTATCTTTTTCTAAAATAATTACATTGTAAATTTTGTGAAATTGGTGTTGTAGGATGTTTATGAAATTTTTTTTGATATATTTTTAATACATGGATAATGATATTTTTTAAAATGGTGGTGATCAAACGCAACATAAGACACTAAAATTCAAAAATAAGATCTTATTATTAGATAGATTATGAAACATATGAAAACAATAGAAGAAAGTATAACAACATTAAGACATTATGAAATATTTATTTTCAAATATATAAATTATATTAAATATCAATCACTACATGAAACACTGAGTTTAAATTGAGTTACACACGAAGCCCCTTTTTTGCAAGAATTACATGTAACAATGAGTTTAAATGATATATGTAATAGTTTTAATATATTATTATTCAATACAATAGTCATAACCTTGTTGTTAAATTTTTTTATGAATATTAATGACTATATTTTGAAAATTGGTCTTTTATATTAAGTAGGAATAAAATAATCATCATTTGAATAATAATGAAATATTTACTAGAAATTTTTTTTTCTAAATGATGATTTAATCAATGTCTGAACACATAATTTAAATTAATATATTTATACTTTAGGAAAATTTATGTCACAAAATAAAAATAAATTTTTAAATTGGGTTACCAACATTATTTGTGGCGGTAACGACTTGGAAATTCTGATCACATCAATGAACTCGCAACAACATTATTTTCATAAGGAGACATTCACCTCGACCACAGTAGGTCGATGGTGAGAGTTGGTTATCACTTTTCATGGGAAAAAATTATTTATACATTTTATTTTTATTCTTGAAACCCCTCAAAATGGGATATGGATGTGGGGTCCACTGATCCCGAATCCACCCAATTTGAATTTAATGGTGGGGACCACCCAAACACCATAAACTACATCATTAATGTGTATATAACTCTTGAATTCCCATTTCATGGGATATATCCTTTGGTATCATCCCACATTAATGGTGCCAACCACATTATAATTAATGACGTCAATTTAACTTTTGGCCAACAGTTAAATTGATGAAACACAACATAATGTCTACTTCTATTTTTGTGTGGAATTTGGAGAAAGGAGTTGAAGAGGAGAAACATGGAGGATTTCTTCATCTCCAACAAAGAATGCTTCTCCAATGACTAACATCGACATTCTTCAATGTCATTGACTTCTTTCTTGGGAAAGTGTCCAATGTGGGATGTTTATGATCAACGGCCGACCTTCCTTCCTCATCGAAAGAAAAAAAAAAGAAGTAGTGGTTGTTTAAAATTGGTCAATATTAATTCAATCCTTCAAATTGAATCATCCCCCTTGGGCCGCTTTCTACCACTCTAACTCCGAGGGTGTGGGCCAAACAAACATGGCTCGACCCCTCCTTCCTTCTTACTGAATGGTGTGTTCTTCACTATGGAAGAAGGCGGAATTGTTCCATGACAACGAATAAAGAGCGGTTGGCCGATCCAGCAGCCGATGAAGGCGCTGCGCTCTACCACCCTGCATGGAGATTTCTGTTGGCCATCCGCCCAGCCGCGGCGGACCGCCGCACCGTGGCTGCCCCACTGCACCGCGACCATCCCATTTGACCATAGCCTCCATGGCCCCTACAGCATCTTCAGCACCACGCCTCCCAGTGGGACGGACAACCCAATATTGGTCGGGACATATGTAGGTGGTCGATTCAGGTCAATCTGACTGGGTCGGACCGGACCCAGACTATTTTCGACACATACTCACTTTAGGAAATAACTTTGGCACCGTGCGTCCATTTGGCGAACTGTATATGGTGAAAAAAACCATGGAGTGGTACTGTCCCATTGTTATACCCCACTAGAGATTTAGATAATGTTTTATTATAGACATTTTGGATAGAACCCCAAATCCAAACGAGCCCTCAGAGTGGAAACACTAATAACTCAAAGACTGTGCATCCATTTCACTCAACATCTTTTGCGTTGATACCACTATGATGCTGTGAACCATTGAGATACATCTTCATGTGACTTAGTGGATGTTTTAGTATCAACCAGTGCATTGAGGAGTGTACCCTTCTAGAGACAAGTGAGCATAGTTCGGGTACCCTATAGCTGTTTGTGAGAAGTACTAGGATCTTGTGTGGGTTTGACGATCTACTGGATATGTACTCGGATCTTGTGTGTGTATATAGACATAATAGAGATGTAATAGGATCTTGTGTGGGTATGACAAAATACTAGAGATGTACTAGGATCATATGTGGGTCTGACTACGTAATGGATATGTATTAGGATCTGGTGCGGGTCTGACAACGTACTGGATATGTATGTGGATCAGGTGTGGGTATGAAAACGTACATGAGATGTACTAGGATCTTGTGTGGGTCTGACGACATACTAGTGATGTACTAGGATCTTGTGCGGTTTTGATGACATACTAGAGATGTACTAGGATCTTGTGTGGGTATGATGATGTACTACGATCCTCTATGGGTATAATGATGATTTTGGATACTTCGTGGGTCTTCCTCTTAACAGAGTTATATGATTCAGTAGTTACATATAATAATATTTACTTCTATACATATGTTACACACGGTGTGGGATGAGTCTATACCCGTGAGTTACATACCTTCGTGGTACTCCTTCCACTGTGGAATAGTTGAGCTTAGGATTTTGAGTTGGACTATGTGATTCCTCATGATTGAGATTGGAATTACATTATTACATAGGTATATGTATGGTAATATGTATATATAAGTATTTTTTCAGTTGTTTTAATGCTATGTGGTTTATACTTTGTGGATTTTGTGAGACCGTGAGGGTCTCGAGGTCTGTACTGAGAATCATTCTACTCACCCCTTCCCGGGCTATTCCTGTACCTTGTTGAGTTTGGTGCAGACGATCGTCAACACAGACTAAGGACGATGGTACAAGGACTGGAGGTAGCTCTAGGTGATATTAGACAAGGAATACGACAGAGATGACTGTTCAAGAGCTATACCTAACCTTCAAGTAGGATCATTGGTGGTTTTTCACAGGATTTGTTTCAGTTTAATTGTACATTTTATTTTCTTGTACATTCTATATGGGCTTGTATTCTAGATCATTTTTACTTATTTTACTCACTCTAATTACAATACAGTTGTTTGTCTTCGTATCTTGTTGTTTTCTTGGTTGCGTGAGTTTATAGGTTATAAAGTAAATTCCTTTCTAGTTTTAGGGAATACATCTTTGGTCTAGTCGCCAGCCCCTGGTCTATGGATTGAGGGATTGGGGTAGTCATGGCACATGCCTTGGGGGACGGGTCATGAAAAATTTGTATTAGAGGAGTTGGTTCTACACTAGAACATAGGACACTGATCTTTTTAACATCTATAATTTTAATTGTATTGAATTTGGTTATTAGTTTATGAAATCCACCATTTTTACGGCGAGCGACGTATCCATACACACGGACACTAACTTCTGATTTCGGACTAAGTGCACGAAAACACTGACTGTGAGTCTGTTTTCACGAGTATTCTTTGGGATATCATTAATTATTCTCACCAAGTATAAATTATTGACCATGGAACACCTATTTCTATTCAGTATTCCATCATGCAAATATCCATCTAGGGTTACATATATAGCATGCACTAATATCCCATCAAGTTTCGAGGCCTCGGTGTAGGACCCTCTTCTAGTAGAGGAACTAGTGGAATCACCAGTGGTACCATCACATGTTGGTCCACCAATGACACCAGCACCAGCAACAGAGGGTTCTCACCTCATCAGCGCATTGCATAAGTTCCAATTCCAGAGGCCACATAGGTTTAGGGGAGAGATGGACCCACAGGTGGTTGAGGATTGGCAGGAGGGCGTGGTGAGAGTCTTCTGACTATTAGGGACACCATCGGATAATCTGGTGATCCTTGTTGATAGTCTTTTTCTAGAAACAACATGCAGATGATGGACCTTGATGCTCCAGGTTCACAACAATGTGACACCTCTATGGGCGGATTTGAGAGCCTTTTTTGGGAACAGTTTTTTCCAACGACTCTTCACATAGTGGGCATTCAAGAGCTTCTTCATCTGCAAGAGGGTAGCAAGAATGTGTCTTAGTACTAAATGAGGACCACCTACCTCTCACGATACCCCACTAATATGGTACGAGACACATTCTTTAGGGACCGAACCATTGAGTAGATTCTCAGGCGGCAGATCAGGGCTTCGATGATCTCACTCAGCATCCAGACACTGGTGTGGGTGTTAGAGAAATCCCTATTAGTGGAGATTTTTTTAACTGATCTATCACTTGATACGAGACCCACCACTTGTCATCACATAGCGGTGTCTTCTGCTGCTGGAATCATAATGATTTCACAAGGGTCTAAGAGGACCCGACATACAAGTGGATAAACATTTGACACAGGAAGAGTGGTGATGTGTAATGGAGACAGAGCCAGTCATGCGAGGAACATGTACTGTTTCACATGTGGGGGGTAGGGTCACATGGCTCGTGATAGTTCAACCCATCATACGGATGATCAGTAGACAATTGAGGGACCACCAAGGCAGAGTCATAGATTCGAACTGAGGAGGTCCGTAGGGAACTGGCGGAAATGGCAGAGGATCTGGCTGTGCAGCGGTCGGTGGGCGATGTTTCGAGAGGTTACAACCACCATCACCAGGTGGTCCACCCCTGACCATAGGGAGAAGGAGGGCTAGGGTGAGATCAGCTCTAGGCAAATGAGTCCTATGAACATGGTACTCCAAATATGATACGAGGTATGATCTGTGTCGAATCCACTATATCTTCATTACTTATAGACACAATTTCCTGTCCATATTGTATTTCCACTACCCTCGTTCGGAGATCGATGATTACAACAGAGCCGATGGATTGATCTTTTTGGCTAGAGAATCCTATGGGAGTGGATTTGATGATTACACATTGGTACCGAATGTGTGAGAATACTCTAGGTAGTGAGATCATCGGTTGGGATATCTTTGTAGCAGCATCGAGGCCTTACAATGTCATCATGGTTATGGACTGGTTATCTATAGTCAATGCTCAAATAGACTATATTAGGCACAATGTGTGGTGTTTCTGCACTGATGAGACCATTTTTATCTTCACCGGAGAGAATTGATCATTTCCAGTATAAGATGCAATTACTCGATAGAGAGTACAACCGATATCTCATCAGATGGATAGCATTAACCATAGAGCAGCATATGTGGAGATTCTGAGCTATCCTGTAGTGGTGGACCATTACATGGATGTCTTGCTTGATGATGTTCTAGGTTATACTTCTCGTAGAGAGGAGGACTTTTATATTATCTTGTACCCCTGGATGGAACCGATAACTACAACATCGTATCGGATGGCTCACGCATAGCTTTGTGTGATGCGTGTACAGTTGGAGGAATTATAGGGGAAGGGATTCAGTTAGCAATTTTTTCTCATTGGGCAGCCTCAATATTGTTTCCCAGGAAGGCAGATGAGAGCTTGAGACATTGTGTCGACTATTGGAGCCTGAACCCGGTGACCGTGATGAACAATTACACACTTATGAGGATTGATGACCTCTTTGATCAGCTGTAGGGAGCATGGTGGTTCTCGAAGATAGACCTCAGATTAGGATATCACCATCTCAGAGTACGATACAAGGATCTGAGGAAGATGACATACAGATGTTGTTACGACCATTATAAGTTCTTGGTTATGCCATTCGGCATGACCAACACTTCATCAGTGTTCATGGGACTCATAAACATGATATTTCAGCCATACCTTGATCACTTTGTAGTAGTCTCCATAAACATCATTCTGATATACTCAGCTACTGAGAAAGAGAACACCTGTAATTTTCAAATAGTTCTAGATATTCACTTAGAGCACCTGCTTTATGGTAATCTCTCGATGTTCTAGTTAGGGATCCGAGTTGTACACTTTCTGGGAAATGTCATCTTGGAGGCTTGATTTGCAGTAGATCCAACGGGGATTTAGGTGGTACTTTCTTGGGATCCACCTAGGAGTGTTTCGGAGGTACGGTGTTTCCTAGAATTGGTTGGATACTACCAGAATTTTGTGAAATATTTCTTTAGAGTTTCCGCATTTCTCTCACCATTAACAATGAAACTGAAACCCTTAGTTTAGTAAGAGAGATGAAAACAGATTTTTCAAATGTCGAGGTAGATGCTGACTAGTTCCCCCATCCTAAGGCTACTGGAGGAGGGTGCATGGTATGTGGTCTACTACGATGCATCCGGGACCAGGCTCGGAGGTGTCTTGATGCAGTAGTGAGAAATGTTCGCATAAGGTTCTCAACAAATGATACATCATGAGCAGAACTATGCTATCCATGACCTGGAGTTAGCAATAGTGGTCTTCGCCTTCAGGATGTGGTGACATTACTTGACTCTCATGCGTTTTACAGTGTAATCTTGTCACAAATGTATTGGTTATATCTTATCTCAGAATGAATTGATCCTGAGATAGCGACGTTGTCTTGAATTCTTCCAGGACTATGACATCGTCCTAGTCTATACTCGGGGGAAGGGGAATGTTGTAGAAGATTCGCTCAGTAGGATATTATTATACAGCAGCTAGATGAGGTGACTAAGCAGCTGTTCGATTTGTAGATATCCTTTGTTGATCGAGATGGACCAGAATTAATTCAGTCTCTTACAATCACATCCTCAGTTCTTCATCAGGTTAGGGAGGCGCAGCATGGGGGCGTTGACTATTAGACTGAAAGTTCTCAGATCTCCACATGATAGGAACCTGATTGATTTTATGAATGTTAGGATCATGTCATCCTCTTCAGAGGACGTACCATGGTACGAGTGTCTCATTAGGAGGATGTTTTGAGAGAGTTTCACACATCCCCTCTAGAGGTACATCCCGGACTGGAGAAGATGTAATAGGACCTTCAATGAGAGAACTGGTGGCCGGGAATGAAGATAGAAGTAACAAATATTGTCTCTCAGTTACTCACTTGTAAGAAAACGAAGGCCGGGCATTAGGTAACTTCAGGCTTGGTTCAAAATTTTGGCGTCCAATAGTGGAAGTGGGATGAGATATCCATGTACTTCATGACTGGACTTCTATATACATCCAGAGTTCATGACTCTATCTGGGAAATCATCGACCAACTCAACATGTCATCCCACATCCTACCGATCAGAGAGTAGGGTTCAGTAGAGAGAATGGGATGACTCTATGTGTTGGATATTGTGAGACTACATGGATTACCCTTGGCGATTGTGTTTGATCGTGATACACGTTTCACTTCCCGATAATGGAAGGGGTTGCATGAGTCTTTCAGGATGTAGCTTTGTTTGATCACTGCCTTCCATCCGCAAACGGATGGCCAGACTATGTAGACCATTCAGACACTCGACAACATGTTGTGTGCTTGTGTTCTCGACTTCGGTCGTATTTGGGAGGTTCTGTTTCCTTTGGTGAGGTTTTCATACAGCAACAGTTATCACTCCACCATTAAGATGACAACTTTTGAGGCATTGTATGGGAAACCTTACAGATCACCATTGTGTTGGACTAACTAGGGGAGTCAGCACTAGTGGGACCAGAGATGTTATGGGATACCACATAGATGGTGCAGATCATCATGGAGCTGATGAAGACTATAAAAAGTAGGCATATGTCTTATGCCGACAGGAGATGGAGACCTCTATTGTTCGTGGATGGTGACCACATCTTTCTACGAGTCTCCCCTTGACGAGGTTTGTAGATAATTGGCCTAGTGGCAAATTATCGTCGAGGATAATTAGACACATTAATGTCCAAATCAGAGTTGGAAAGGTGGATTACTGCCTAACACTTTCCCCTCAGTTTCTAGGTGCGCGACATCTTCCACATATCCCATCTTAGGATATACGTGCACGACCCTTCTCACATCATCAATCAGGACGATCTAGACATCGATTATGATGCGACATTTATAGAGGTTCTAGTAGATATTGAGTATCGAAAGGAGTGAGTCCATAAAGGGTGGTTGATACCTCTAGTGCACATTTTCTGGTAGCCCATTAACCTCTAGGAGAGCACATGGCAGTGGGAGGCTCAGATAGCTGCTCAGAAACCCCACTTGTTTTCTTAATCCTGTGATGTGGTATTCGTGGAAGCAAAGCCCTGAGTTGGGGAGAATTTAATGATTCCGATATTCCATGTATTTTTTTTAAATATATGGGAATTTTATGTGGGTGTAAAAATTGACGGTGCATGATTCCGAGACCCGGAGTGCCCAGAATGAATATCTAAATGTTTTTTTCTTATACCATTAATAAACTTACAGGCATTCTTTTCTAAAATTTGAACAGTTGGTCAGTATTGAAATCTATGGGCACTAGTTAACTCGCAATGCCAATATTTTTTTAAGGATACCTTCACCTCGACCATAGTTGGTCGAGGGTGAATGTTAGTTTTCACTTTTCGTGGCTAAAAAATTAAAATTATTTTGACAATTTATTTTTATTCATGAAACCCCTCATAATGGGTTATGGAGGTGAGGACCACCAAGACCCAAACCTACCAATTTTAATTTAATGGTGAGGATTACCCAAACCCCATAAACTAATTCTTTAATGTGGAGATGACACTTTAACTAACCTTTAATTGAAGAAAACCTTTGGTATCCACTCACTTTAATGGTGCCAACCACATTTTAATTAATGACATAAATTTAATTTTGTGCAAACAATTAAATTGAAGAAACAAAACACATTGTCTACATTTCATTTATGGTGGAATTTGGAGAAAGTATTAGAAGAGAAGAACCTTGGAGGAATTCTTCTTCTCCAATGAGAACGCTTCTACAAACGAAGAATGACGTCATTCTCCAACGTCTTTGACTTCTTCCTCGGGACATCCTCCAATGTTGGATGTTTTCAATCCACCATCATCCTTCCCTCCTCATCGACGTCTACAAATAAAAGAGGTCGGGGTTTGTTGAAATTGATCAATGTTAATTTTAGCCATCACATTGAATCATCCCCCTTGAGTGGCTTGCTATCACTCGAACCCGGAGGGTGCAGGCCAAACATAAATGCCCTACCCCTCTGTCGTTCTTCAACAATGGTTTGTTCATCGAGATGAAAGAAGGAGACTTTTGTTCAAAATTATGAATGAATAGAAGTCATCTGATCATTCTATTGGCGAAGGTGCAACGCACATCTGTGTCACGCGGAGAGGACGCTTGGCCATTGGGCCAACTACGGGGGACCACCGCACCGCGGCCGCCCCGCCACACAGCGACGGCCCCACCAGACTGTGACCTACCCACCACACTGCGACACCCTAAGCCACCCACTGCCTCCATAGCCAACATGGCCTCTGCCACAGTACGTCCCCCCATGGGCTCTGCCACCCCTCAGCCTCTGCGGCCATGCGCCGCCTGTGGCCTCCGCTGCCTCCTTACCGCCCTGCAGGCTGGTCCACTAGGATGGGCTGCCCAACAAGCCGGACCGCCCAGCTCGGGCCTGGCTAGACCAAGCATGTTGGACTGGGGGTACAGAAACCGGGATGGCCCAGGATGGGTCCCGCTTGGTCAGTCCAACTGGGTCGGGCCGGACCTGTACCAGTTTCGACCCATACACTCTTCTGGCCATAACATTGGCACCAGGTTTTCGTTTGATGAACTGTCTGTGGCCCCGAAAACCTTGAAGTAGGATGGTTCGATTGGTATAACCCACTAAATATTTATATAAAGTTGGAGTACAACCGGGTTGGATCGATCCCAAAATCCACTGGTCCCTCAGAGCAGAAATGCTAATAAATCATAGAAGGGGTGTCTGTTTGACAGACTGTCTATTGCGTTGTGAACCCTATTTCATATCGCACCATTGAGATACTTCTTCGTAGGACATCATGGAATTTGGAGTATCGCCAGTTTCATGAGAAGAAAACCCTCCTGGAGAAAAACAATCTTTTTGCGGGAAACTTGTAGCTGTTTGTGAGATATACTAGGATCCTGTGTGGGTATGACAATGTACGGGATATGTACTAGGATCATGTGTGGTTATGACAACATACTGGATATGTACTAGGATCCTGTGTGGGTCTGACGATGTACTGGAGATGTAATGGGATCATGTGAGGGTCAGATGATGTACTATGATCTTATGTGCGTCTGATGATGATTTAGGATCCTTCAAGGATATGCCTCTTAACAGAGTAAGATGATTAAGCAGTTACATCTAATCATCTTTACATATGTACATATGTTATATCTAGTGTGAGTTGAGTCCATACCTATGTGGTACATACATTCTTGGTACTCCATATTTTATGGAACAATTGGGATTTCACTTTTTATTTCGACTCTGTGATTCTTCACGATTTTGATGGGAATTACCATATAACATAGGTATATGAATGGGAATATACCTAGGTAGGGTTTTATGTTTTTTTCTTGCTATTTGGTTTATCCATCATGGATTTTGAGAGACCTTAAGTGTCTTGGGGTCTCTACTGAGTATTGTTATACTCACCCCTACACGGTCTATGCCTTCACCTTGTTGTGTTTGGTGTAGACGACAAAAATTGCTGACTGAGGACAAGGGTACCAAGACTAGAGGTAGCTCTAGGTGAAAGATATACGAGGCATACATCAGATATGACTCTTTGAGATTTGTACCAACACATCAAGTAGGAACCTAGGCGGGTGTTCACTAGAGCTATTTCAGTTTACATGTACTTTTCAGTTTCTTGTACATTACAGTTGGGTTTGTATTATACCCCTTTATACAAATTGTACTCACTCTATTTACTATACTTTTCTTAGTGTTCGTATCATGATGTGTTCATGGTTGTGAGAGTTTACAGGTTATAAAGGCAATGCCTTCATAGTGTTAGGGAGTACGCCTTTGCTGATAGTCGCCAGCCCTTGGCCTATAGAAGACGAGATTGGGGTAGTCACGACATGGTTTTATGGGGAAGGGTCGTGACAGAGGGTGATTTTATTTTGTATTTTTTTGAGAAGTTTATTTTTTTAATTAATATTAAAAATACTATATTTTATTATAAAAATGGTTTATTTATTGATTTATTAATATTGTTAAAGTATATTTTTAATTGAAATTGGTTAAATAATATATCATTTAATCCATTTTAGGAAATTTTAATAATTCTCATGTTGAATTTTATAATAAAAATTATAGTTTTCAATATATTTTAATTAATAACTCTTTTTCACATCACATCTTCGAGATTAATTATATCTTCATAATTTACACTTATATTAATTAAAAATGGAAAAATGGCTTCCATATTTGTAATTAGAATAATATATTATTTATAATATGGTAACATTTTTTTATTTTTCCAAAACTAAAAGGGAATACAATGAAAACTAATTAATGTGGGTAGGCTAATAATTTATTTATTTTGTGGTTATCCATAGAAGATATAGGATACAAATTACCGACCAACATTTAAAACACCTATTGTAGGGATATATTTTTACATTATCTCTTCAAGGTTCAAGAATTTACCATTTTCAAAACTTTTTTCTTGAGAAAAATGTCAGTATTATTGAATATTTAGAAAAAATATTACAATTAATCGACTCACCTCAGTTGTAAATGGGAACCCCCCCTCCTATATTATTCATACATTAAAATCAATTCTTTTAATCCAATACGCACTCAAAAAACCACCCAACATCAAACCCATCATCCTAGAACACATATATTAGGTATAAAGTCATCATATGATGGATATTGGGTAAATATAACTATTATAACCAATGAAGAGCTAATGTTCCTCAAAAATCATTTTTATATAATGTTTTCTTCATCTCTATAAATTAATATTATAATATAAAGATATAACTACCACATTTTCTTTAATATAATGTTATCTTTTTCATTATTAGGTCGTGATATAATGTAATTTTAAAGTCCATGAAATGGGATATAAAATGGTTGTTCATGTGTACGGTGGACTACAACATCGTAATGCGATGTCATTCATTATACTATTTCCACCTCTAAAGGTTGTTATGATGATATATATATAAATAGTATAATATATTTTTTTAAAAAAATATTTATTGCTCTGGACTCATTATATTATATATATCTATTTAAATCTTATTTCGTATGAGATACAATAACGTCTCTCATCTGTACGATGGGCTAGCATCATGTGAATTGATGCGAGTCCTCTTTCAAAACAAATCCTCATAGAAAGATCCAAGGATTATTTTAACAATAATATGAGATAAAAATTAAATAAAAATGATATTCATGTTATTTTTATAATTATGAAAATATAATATTTCATTTTCATTATTTTTTGTCTGTCGGTTAAATATCAAAACATTGTTTGTGAACCTATGGACTATCGCCTTCGTGAAGCAATGTGACATTATTTTTATCACCAAAACACATGGATGATTTAAGTATGTATATAATTTTATATATATAATATTATGATGTATAATTATATATTATAACATACATAACATAATTACATGATGATTATTTAAAAATTGAAATGTTACTCATGTGTACCTATTATTTACCGTGCCTATTATAATAATGTACTTCATTTTTCATAACCATATTTAATAATATGTTATAATATTACAATTAATTTTTCAATATGACCATTATTTAGTTATTATTATTATATAAATTTTTAAACTTGGTAATATGTGTAACAAATGGTTCATTATTAAAAAACAAACATAAGAAGGCTATGAAATTGATATAAAAAATAAGGAAAATTTTGAATGATTATCAAGTAATCGGTGATAATATATAATAAAAGTATTATAAGTGATGTTATAAATAGTAATATGGTTCTCATTTAAGATTATAAAAATTTTAATATCGCTATACAAATTTTTAATGAATTTTAAATAAATAAAAAGCATGAGGGAAGGAATTTCATTACTCAATTTCCATTTATTGTGTTAAAATTATAATGCATTGATTATTCCATTATAATTTTAGGTTCATTATACATTTTATTACCATATGTTACATATAATATTTTTTATTTTTATTTATTGTTTAATCATATAATTGATTCATATTTTAACTCTCAGTTTAATATTATGGTTATTGTCAAAGCTTATTTCATAATCGAATTATAAATGAGAATTATTATTGTTGAATTTCAATTTAATAAAATATATTTTCTTCCAAAACCATGTTATCCAAAAATGGTTTAATAAATTTTATTAGTAATTTAAATATGATTTATTAAATATATATTTACCTATTTTTAAATTTTATTTTTGAATGGCTTCTAATTTTCTTTTTCAAAAAAATGACAATTTGGATTTTATTGAAAATGTGAATGGAAATTCTTGTTATTTTCCAAATGTGTAAAATTTTAAAAAAATTATAGTACAAATGGATTTTTTTTTTGACTAGTTCAAAATTTTTGGAATTATGAACTATCATGATCTTCATTTCATTTAAGCCAATTTTGAATGTTTATAATGATACATTTAAAGAATTTTTTCCCTTGTAATCATAAAATACTTCATTTTATAAAAGTGATTTTCAAAAATTTATATTTTCAAATTTATTATGGAATTTTAAAATGAATATTATATTTTCCCCATGAATTATATAATCATATTTCATTTTGAATTTATATTCATTTGATAAATCAACCAATTAATGTACTTATGATCCACTAGTTATATGTTTAATTGATATCATCTTTATTCTTTATACTAATGGATTATGACCAGTTTCATTGTGGATGAGCTTTTTTGATAACATTCACCATACTACATTACATGGATTATGAATTTGTATATTTTATTATAGTATGTATTAAAATTTAATAAGTGATTTTTAGAAAATAATTTTTTAGTAGGACTATCATTCAACCATTTCATATAACGAATGCATTTGAAATAGTAAGTGTCATTCGAGGCCGTGATACAAATAAACAATAAATGAATTAAAAAATATCATGAGAAAAAATTTGTTTTTGAAACGATATGAGATTGTAAACAATATTTTTTTTCATTTTATAGTGAATGTTCTTGATACTGTGTGTCTTGTAAATGGATTGGAAAAAAATATTTTACCAAACCTGATGTGTTTGAATCCAGAGGATTTAGACTATTTTGTGGAAGGTATTAGATGTAAATTTCTTAAAAATGATATTGATTGTATAATTATGATGTTTGACACTATACATTTCCTCAATATGAATTCTCTCATAAAAATAAAATTTGATTATTCAATTAGCTATAAAATACATGTTTCGATGGGTATTTACTTGGAATTATTTAATCATCATTAATTCATTCCATTTAATTATCGTGTTATTGGAAATTTGGAATTTGATTCATTTTTATACCATTCCATATTCATTATTAATGTTTAAATTCATAGCCTTTATTATATATGTACCCTTATTAGTATATTAAAATTATCCATTTCGTTTTTTCCCCATGATAGCTGGGAGAATTTTAGGATTGATATGTACAGATACGCTTCACTAAATAATGATATTCTTGAAAAATATTATGTTTTAATTTCTATATTCAAATGTAATGTAGGAACCATGTATATATCAATCATTAAAAGACATCTAAACTTTTTGTTCCATTAGGATGTGAATCCATGTATTATATAAAAAACATAATAATGTAGAAATTGTCATTGGGTTTTTAAGTCTGAGATATTACAGTTGCAATCATATGAAGTTTATTAGAACCCATGGGAACCATATTTAGGAAAGTGTATGTTGGGATCACAACCCAATGATAGAATGTGATGATAAGAATATAATTTCATCCTTGTATTTAGGTAATGTAGAAATTATGTGGTTTTCCTTGCAATACATCCTTGTATAGAAATTATAAGGAGAAATTTTCTTGTATAGTAGTGCCTTGGGGATATAACAATGAAAATGAAGCATTGGGCTTAACCTAATTATACAAGGTCCAAACAAATTCCATACTTTCACCTAGTTTGACACAACTGGGGGATACTCATAGGATAATTCTATATTTCTTGAGAAACGATTATGATGGATTTAATATTTTTATATACCCAAAGAACCATAATCATGATTTATATATTATCTATGGTGATGCGTAGAGGAGGAAGATTCCCATGGCCTGACAGTGAAGAACCTTGCATCGTCCCTTCCCCATTTATGGGGGAGTCCCCATTATTTTCTTTCAAGGACTCTTGAACCCATTCCTTTCTCCATTTTCTATCCCCAACAACTTACCTTCTCTCCCTATCATCACTCTTAGATGAAATGTTGTAGATTTGTGCGAAGGATACCCAAAACATTTGATCTCACCCTCGAAGTTCAAAAATTCAACATCTTTTCTTAATTTGATATTGATTTCACAATTCAAGCATCAATATCCATCAATGGATTCATTTTTTAATTTAATTCACTATATTGCGATTTACAAGATCGATCAATGGTGGGACTCCTATATAATTGTTGCATCATTGTTTACTTCACATCAAATTGTGTTTGGTAATGTCCAGGTCAATCACTATGTGTATATCCAACAAATTATGGTTCTACCATTTCCAGTGGACCTAAAAGATCCACCAGAAAAATGATTCATTGATGATGACTATTTGTGTGTGATTTAATAACTCTATTGTCCTATTCAATTCCCATTGAATAATCCAATATTTTGAAACCTTGTAGGGAATTATCTTCTTTTGAATGGCTGGACTAGATAACTTTTCCATCCAATTTCTTCATAAATCTACACTGATGTTGATGTTTTTAGACATCTATTTGAAATAATTTGGGATTATGTTAAGGAGGAATTCTGATACATGTAGTCAGTTGTATTCGATTCATGGTTCGATTTCCATCCATCATGAAAGAAATTGTGGCCCTTGTTAGTATTCTGAAGGTATGAGAGATTGAATTCCAAGGGTCATGGGAGTAGTGAAAAATTAGTTGTTCCTAGATATGATACACCTCTGAATGAGAATATTCTAATTGGGTTTTCAGTGGAATGTTGTACCTATTTTAATTTTTTTCACGCTAGAACATAGGAGGGCTGGGAGCTGGATGAGAATTTGATTGGGGCCACCAGGATGGAAACTCTGTTTAGTGTGGGACAACAAAGGATATCTCTAACTAGAAAAAGACTCCTAATTTTTCTACAGATTCCATATTTTTGGACAACAATATATGATAATTCAGTTTCCTAATTTTCACAATATGTCATGAAGAAAATCAATCTAATGAAACACCAAAGGTCTCAAATGAGGTGGTTATTCCTATAAGGAATGGTCTAGTTTGAACTACTAGGGTAAATTGTCTTGTTGTTTTGAATTTATTATCCTGAAATTTAATTTAGGTATCCAAAAGTGGGGATGTGAGATCTGGAATTATTATCAATAATGAAGTAGAAATGAAAATGGATTTTGGGGGAGGGTGAAGGGCACTAAAGGCTACATCCTATGGTGATGTTATTTTTTTCGGGCACATAACCATGGGAAGAAAGGGTTACCGGGATACAGATTCTATGAAATTATATTCACTAGTGAATAAAATGTAATGATATGGTGTTCCATTTAGTGTAAAGGGTCAGGATTTGTCCATATCAGGTGGATCAATTATAAGCTCAATCCTAAGAAGGGAATTAAATGTTATTAAACATTGAAATCCATTAAAAATTTTTGAGAGTGAAGTGAAAAACAATGAGTAAAATGAAACTAATGAAAAGAACTGTATTTATAAATATGGAGCCTTTGGGGTGAGTCTAGGAAAGGAATCTTATTGTAACATTCTATGTAGTGATTGATGACTTGCTTCACGATAGAGGGTTTATCATCCTGATGAGAATGATGTGGTTTAGAGGAAACATGATTGGTCGAATGGAAATATTATATTTACTACTACCAATGGATAAAATAACCTCTAAAGGGATGATATCCATGTTGATGGGTATTGATCCCATGGTTTTTGGAATTTTTTATTTCACTGTGGCTTTAGATCACTGGGAATATCGCTTTGATGGTGTTATTACTGAACAACAAAGTGGGGCCGGTGTAATTTCTTGGAAAAATCTGGAATTTCTCATGAATTTGGGGGTAAAAATATTGGTTGAGTTTAAAGTGGTTAATGAAACACAATAAGAGGAATATTTGATGATCAAAAGATCACTACGTGTGGAAATTAATCATGAGATGTGGGAATGGGTTGAAAAGAATTTTCTTATACAAATAATAGGTTTAGACAATGGTATGATCAACAAAGATGGGTACATTCAAATGTGGGATAAACTGGCCTATAACTATTATGACCTTGTTAAGGATAATATAGATATATAGGTAAAGACACTCTCTTTGACATTTTTTATGGATATTATTTCCTATTGGATTATGTTATCCATTAATCATAACATGGATTTTTTAGTGTATTTATGGGGTGAACCTTTTGGTTTATAACAATTCCCCTTAAAATTGTATTTGATTATAATAATGTTAATTTTCATATTTAGTTATTCATTACTAATTTCCCTAGTTTTGTGGTATGAATTATGATTCAGAATCATCTATTTTATTACATATATTATAAATGGATTTATGTGTAATGTATGGGAAACACATCAATGCATGTAATCCAAAGAGTAATAATCATCACTTCAATAATTTGTTTAATCCAACATATCTAAGTAAACTGGTATCCAAAATAGTATCATTATATGAGGATATATTATCACGTTATTAAAAGGAAGAGAATGAATATTCTATGTATTATTTCTTGATGGGAAAAATTAGATAAGCGGAAGGTGGGAAAAAATGTGGATGAATGGATTAATTAAAAGAAGTCTTTTCCCACATGTGATAGTTAACAACTGAATTATGATTTTACAATATATAGAGTAATGGTATTATTCCAAATGATTTTAGAAAAATTAAACTATTCATGTGATAGCTAGGTTACGAAAAAATATTCCCATTTAAATTTCACTAACTGTATATATTTAGGGAAATACACAAATGAATGTATCAAATATCAAAGGAATATAATCCATGAGAATCATATGCATCATAGTCAACATTAGATTATACATTATAAGATGAAGAGTTATTAATAGAAATGTGTTGGGACCACTTTGTGTGTAAGGTTGTATGTTTTGTCAATAGTTGTCATTGAAGATCAAAATGAAGGAGATCTAGAAGTACTCCATTGAAATGGAGGAATGGAAATCCAGACGATTGTTGTACTGATCATAAGTTTAAAGAACATGTGTCAAATGTGACACATTGTTTACAATAGTGATGAATGGTGAGGCATAATCCATCTATGGATGATTAAAGATGAATGGGGATTTGATGAGGACCATGAAATTCTTTATGATTGCATGAAAACCATGCAAGAATATTCTTGAAGAATAGAATAATATGATTTTCATGAAGTAGATCATGAAAGATGAATAAGAAGACATGAAAGTTGGTGAAGACTATTCAATTATTCATGATTTCATGGGAACAATGCAAGAGAATTCTTGAAGAATAGGATCGTATGATTTTCATGAAGTAGAGAATGCTGGTTGAGAAGAAGACAATGCAAAAGAAATTGGAATTCTGAGATGGCCGTGCACTTCACATTTTCTCAAGGTATGATGATGCTAAATATGTTCTATCAAAGGGTATATATCACGATAGAGGAGTATGTGATGAAAGCAAAAGAGACGTTGAAAATTGGTAAAGGCATGAGCTGCGCGAAACACCATTGTTGTGCGCAGACAAATGGGAATGTGCGCGGAAAAATGTTGTGAGAAGAATAGATGGGTGAATATTTCATGCAATCAGTGTATCAAATCAGAAATACAAGAAAATCAGCAATGGCAAGAGGCACAAGAAAAATCAGAGATGTTCGCACCATCTGTGAGGAAAATAAAACTGGTGTACGTGAAGATGGTTTTGCGCAAAATGTGGGTTTGAAGTTTTACACGCAAGAGAGGATTCATGTTCAGAATGATGAAAAATGTAGAAGTGATGAGATTCGCAAAAAACCAAGGCGGTGCGTGATAATAAAAGGAAGGTGCACATAATTCAAAGAACTGGGAGATAGTTTTATGCATAGGAAGGGGTTTTACACGCAGGATCAAAAATTCCTATAAATATGAGGTGAACCCCTCTCATTCGGAGAGGGTCGACACGTAGAAAAATCCCAAGCTTTGAAGCGCAGAAAAATTGAGGTATAGAGTTGTGCACGAAAATAAGAAGTATTGCATGAAAAAGGAGGTGTTACACAAAAAATAGAAGTTCTGCGTGAAAAAGAAGAGTTGCACAAAAAAGGGTGTTGTTGTGCAAAATATCTTTACATGTGAAAAGTAAATTTTGCGTGCAATAGGGAGGTTTTACGCGCAAACGGTTTGTGTTGCGTACAATTGTCAGTGAAGCTTGTCTACACATTACGGTTATCCGATTTAGTGGTTCTATGCATTCTAATTCATCAATTACGGACTTTGATGCAAGCAGAGTCTCATAGTGATAATAATTATGAAATTAATATGTCTTGTATTATAGTAAATTATTATTAAGGATGAGAATTTTAATATTTAACAACACTAATGAAAAATAAAAATTATTCACTCTAATATTTATATTCTAGTAAAATATGTGATTGAAAGAAATATAACCCTTAATATCTTCATGGTGATGAGTTTATGATGTTGTGATATGATGATTGTTGATATGGATAAAGAAAAATGGACGGTACTGACAACATTGCAACTAATAAAAAAATTTTAAAAGTGGATAATGAATTCAATAATGGAGTAAACTCCATTATTTGGTATTTATGGTATATATCAAATAATATATGTATTATTATTAAGAATATTGAAGCCTAAATTATTAAAATTCTTTTTTTTATTTCACGTTTTTCTCTGGTTTCAAGAGATTACATGAGGAATGTATTCATGTGATTGGTATGAGAATATTAACAACTACATCATGTTGTTTTAGTGATTAGTGATAAGAAAAAAAATTAAATTTATTGATCATATTTGTAATGTTTTTTATCTCAATATCTAGGAAGGGTTATATAGATTAATTATCACGACCCAACCCACCGATGTCCAACTCATGAATACCCCTGGCCCACTTCTAATCGGCCAGTAGCTCAAGGCCCGAGATGAGTTGGCATATTCAATTAATGAGGGGTATTATCCTAATGTACCAATAAATATAAGCACATATCCAATATCACAAAATTATTAAATTTTGGAAAACTAAAACCAATGAAGGGAAACATCTATGATCCCACAAAAGAGTATGATAATAAAGTTCTAAAAGTGGAGAATGAGGTAAAATTCACGCTAATCCAAAAACTAGAAAGATTAAAAAATGCTCCATGGGAGAGGAATAAAATTAATTGAAGTATCTTGTGAACCACCTCATTATTACATGGTCATCCTATGCTCCACCCTCTCTTTATACTCCCAAGATGCTGCCAAATGGGCTATTATCTTCATAAGACATGGGAAGTTCTAGAAAACCACATGCCAATGTGAGTATAACAATACAATGTAGGGAACCCAATAACATTAGTCATAATTAACCATGTACATTAATATTAAAAATAATATATAGAAATTTATAAAAGAAACACCCAGATATACTAAGTAAAGACACAAGGACATAAGGAGATTATAACCAAATGACATCCAAATATTTTTCTGAAAGAAACATTAGTTTTTGGGGGACACTAATTGAGCCTTGCTATAATCAGAGGCACATAGTGAATATATATAGATCATTGTGAACATCCCAAGAATCTCACTAGTCTATGTAGACCTGGATTCACAGATAGGGGGTCAGGCCCACGCCCTTTATAGGACACCTTGACCCAAGTATTGATCAACCCACTATGTTGGGGATTATATAATAATGATATCACAAACCATAAAGATATGACGTGATAAAAATAGGATTATCCCCATACATAGAAAGGTCACACGTAATACACAAACCCCACATAGGATATAAATACGATAAGGTATTTTAGAATAGTCATATGAAGGGAAACCACATCTAAATTTTATACCTGGCCTCTAGAGTGGATTTCAATCATGTGATGTGGAAGAAATGCCACATTTTAACCCCAAGAGAATGGAATAAGGGAAAAATCAACCATGATTTTTTAAATAAATGGAAAATAAAGAGATACAAAAACACTTGAAGGGGGTTTATGGCGTGTACTACGGGTACACAGGGTGAAAAAATATCACTAAGTAATTCTATGTGGTAAAGACTCACACAACATGTAAATTTGAAGATACACAGTGTGTAGAGATCACATGGTTCCAAACAATAGGATGATGGATATGTCAGTGTACTTTTTTAGGCCCTTTTTCCAACCTGTGTATAGGTGGTCATGTTCATGTACACCTGGACATGTTTTTATCCAATTACACGATGTGGCTCTATCCATATATATTTTCAATTGTCAATGTACATTCTGAAGTAAATATAGAGCTGTCACATATGGGTAACATGCTATATGATAGGTTCACACACCATATGATCAATAAACTCAACCCAAAACCTTAGAAACCATTGATAGCTCCACACATGGTGTGTAATACTAAAATACACATTGTCTTCCAATAGATTTTCAAGAAACTATGGTTCTCTTTTGCATTACCTTCCACATAACTAGAGCCACTCCAACACCATAATATATATATTATGTGTCTTCCATGATTAATATATCTATAGATTAATGATTTCGGTATCAACAAATCATTGTAATCATCCATTCACACCATCCATAGTTGTTTCACGCGTCTCTTCGAAAAAATGAATAACAAACAATTCAGTCTCATTTTCCAATAATCTATCCATCAACACCATTATTTCATGAAATTTAAGCACCATCACATGTCGTAACTACAATTTTTCTTATTTTCACAAATTATAGTAACACAAAAATAATAAACAAACTATTCATCAAACCATTAGCCAAAAGAAAACCAATTATGGTATCACAATAAAATAGGAGAAAAACCTGAATACATAAAACATGATGAAGACACAAGATTGAAATTAAACAATCAAGAATCCTAAAATTTGTTTGTATTTATCATTCATGAACTACAATTTTTTATCCATTGTTGATGAGATCAAAAAACTCTATTGGTGTAATGACCCATAATCTGATCTGGATATTTAATAGTTCACCAAGAATTGTCCCTAATGGTAATCTAAATCTCCAGATATTGAGAAATATTCACTGAGGAAATATAATTACTATATACATAGACTAAAATTCATTCCCTATGTCAAAATAATCACAACAAATAAATAATTTTTTTTATTTACACACACCAGAAATTTTTCACAAAAGTCCCACCACAAAAAGGATTATTTCGAAACTAGGTTAAAATATTCATTCCAAATACAAATGTTAAGCATATTTTTGATATGCTCACCCATTCAGGAGTATTTAAACCATTTTATGATAATTCAATGCATGTTACATTTAATATATTTAATATGTTTCAAAAAATTATTTGGGAAAAAGAATCTCATGATGTCCCAACTCCTAGTCTTGAAAATAATATATATAATATCCAAAACTAATACACAGAAAATATGATTTCTTAACTTTTATCCACTTTAGGGGTTTTTTTCCATAATATAAAAAAACAAAAAAAATATTAGGGAACTGTGCTCATTTCCGGGTCTCCCTCTCCCAAGTTCTCAAGCTACGATTACTATACTGATAATAGATACGAAAAAGAGGAATAAAATTCCAATAAAGAATCCTCTCATTCAAATAATTAATATCAACTTGGTTATTGAAAAGTTATACAAATCCTTGATGTCCATCTCAACCTAATTTTTAATGAGTGATAGGTCATCCACATAGCTTATAAACTACGACAGGTGGAAATGTTCATCTACCTGTTCCAACTGCAGTTGTTGATGTAAATGGTACTCCACTATGAGAACAATACCATAAGTGAAAAAGGAAATACAACCCAATATACTAGAGAAACATTTCCAAAAAATGAAAAATGGAGCTTGTCCCTACGTACACCACTCACCAAGTACACATTTCAATAGTCTGAACCACATTTAATTGATCGTTTAACTTCTCGATCCTAAAAGAATATAATATAAAATAACCTGAAGGCACAATTATCGTGTGAACCAATGCCCAATAGTATTTCTCCCAAAGATTCCATAACATGATGGAAGTATCAAATTAACCAAGAATGTGATATAAAATATCAATAAAGTTTTTTATCTTTTAAAAAGAACATTGAAACTAATCATGGTTTACAATTAAAATATATAAATATATTATAAATTCATACATAACGTTTTAAATTTTCGAATTACATGTCAAATGATTGAATTACCTTTAAAATATACTACTTTACACAAATAACCCTTTTGACAAACGTCTTAAATAAAAATAATTATATAACAATAGTTTAGATAAATTAAAAGGTAGGTCAAACAGTCTACATCAATGACATATATACTTTAGAAATGTATTAATGTGAGAAACACGGTCATATTCCTAATTAGGTACAATAGTTCTAGTATATAGGGACCCAATTCTGTAAAATTGAATGTATACAGATACACCTCATTAGGCCTATATCCCAAGAGTACTCACCATCACATCCTAATATAGGTGATGTGATAATATGAGGTTTTAAGAAGTTGTAAGTCCTAATGTTAACAAATAACGACTCACTGACTACATAATTCTTGAATGTGAATTTAGTAAAAAACAATGACGGGGATTTTATTTTAGGTAAATATTGATATTTTATTAAATCCCATTATCCATTTCAAATATTCCTATTTTTTCTCTAAAAACCATAAAGAGATTTTAATAAAAATCAGGCCTTATCACCATGATTAGAGGTCATGATTTCTATCAAAAAAATTATTTTATTTTTCAAAAATACATATTAAAAACAATTTCAGAAATTTCACAAACCAATTTAAAAATTAAATTTAATGATTAAATTTTCTACATATTTCATATATTTCATAAAAAAATCCAAGTCAATTGAATTGTGGGTTTTGACTTTTTTTTACACCAAAAGCCTTTAATCAATAAAATCCTTCAATTAAAATGAAATAATATCAATCAAAAACACAAATAAATTTCATCAATTTAAATATGTAAATGTTCCATAAACACACCTTAATTCAATGAAATTAGTGTTTTTAAATTTCATACCAAAACCACATTTATCATTATAACCTAGATTCAATGGAGTGGAGTATTTCTAACAAATTAATCAAAATCCATTTAATAAAAAATTGAAACTTCATTTAATACTAATATTTAAATTTTAAAAAATGATAATAAGGGTTAATTAAAATTCTTCATTGTAATGGAACCACATACCATAGTATCAACTGATCTCAAATCACAATGGCATACCTTGAAACAACAGTGGAGAATAACAAACAGAAGTTAAAGCATCCATGTCAAAAATATGAGGTCGCTATTCTTTCATCATTAGTCCCTCTATCATGTATCAAGATTATCCAAACTGTGCTTCCATAGAAAATGAACAAAATTTTTCAACATCCAGAAATGTAACATTAGGTTAGATTCAACTGTCCTAACTATCAATATAATCAACGATAAATCAGGTTCAACTTCAAGATCACTCCCGCATAGAATAGTTGATTAATAACATAGATTCATTCAGAATTTGGATACATGAAATATGTTATCGATCGATGTCAGTAGTGGTGGTAGTGATAAATTGTAAGGAAATTTTTACACCTTCTCAACAACCTCAAAAGGTCCCACAAAATTCGGACTAAGAATCCCTTACTTCAAAATCCTTCGATACCCAATTGGGGAGAAACCATAGAGAACACCTTTTCATAAACTAATAATTACAATGGTCAATGTTGAATATTATCATAACACTTATATCGGCATTGTTCTATCCACCTCATCTGATGAACTGACTTAATATTTTAATTCATCCCTTTGACTACGCTTGTTCCATCCAAGGAACAATCATAAATATCTGACCAACACAATAGACACATACAAGGGTAAACATACATGTACTCAAAAGGAGCAATTCTTATCATGAAATCATACATTTTGTTATAGAGAAAGTCAACCATCTCCAAATGATAATCCAAATATCCATTTATGTTGAGAACACAATTCTAAATCCAAACCTGAAGAATCTGTATTTCTCTTTCTATCTTTCAATCCCACTAGGGATGATGTTCCATACTCCAATAGATGTGAGAACGTAGTGCCTCCTGAAGATCTCACCAAAAAATGAGAATATAACAGAATATTACAAACAGAGACTATAACATAATGAACTCCATGAAAATGAAAAAACTATTCCACATATTTAATCCCACATCTATGTAGGGATTTTATGTGGCTGAAGAAAACAATAATGATTATATTACTCGTTCTTCACCTGTTGGAACATATAAAAATGAGAGATAAACTCATCAGAGTCTCTCTCAAACCATGAAAAGAAAACTACCTCCAAATTTAATAGAACATCATTGTGGTTCCTAGGTCAACTTCCCACTAGATAATTTGGAAATAATCTATAAGGGTTTTGCTTAATAGAGTCAGTACTACAAAATGGTTATGAAATCGAATAATGTCCTATTAGGAGAATGATAAATAAATAATTTTCTGATTATCATAAATAGACTCACCCATGATATAGAACTCAAAATCAAGATCTTTTTACAGAAGAATCAAAAAGTGAAGTTAAAATATAAAATAATGACTATCTAAAGAAACCTAGTTTCCTGATTCTCAGACTCCAATATATAACATTGTAAATATAGTCACCATGTTCCACTATTCCAATGATTATTTCAATACAATGGATCAATGTTTCTTGCTCAATGAATCTACAACAACATTTACTTCCCATAGGGAATATGTGATTTCAAAATCGAATGATTGTAGTTATTACACTCAATTCCTTTACAGAAGATTCATATACTATGGAGAGTATATATACCTAAAGCTATTGGGGCTAAAAATTACAGTAATCCTTTTCCATAAGGGTAATTCCATGAAATCATAATTTAATAAATCACCGATTCAGGATAAATGTATTAGGTCATATAATTCTTCTCATGTGGCCTAAGTTGACGACATCTGTAATCAACGACATGATCTCCTACATATGAACATTTCCTAAGCCAGTACCAGATGCATCAAAACATACCACATAGTCCAGAATAGCCTCTAAAAGAGAAAACATTGGGAATGTAGTTTAATGAAATTTAAGAACTCTAAATGAAAACTGAAATTTATTGTCCAAAGTAATCATTACTCAATTCTATGTTAGTGTAGTCATTAGAGAATCCAAAATCGCAAATTCTGTCATGTTTCATTGATAATAGCCAGTTAAGACAAAGATTCACTGAATCTTGAAGATATTTTAGGGTTTATACCATGTAATAATATCCTTAACCTTCTCAAGATTAGAATCTGTTATGTTTATTGATATAATGACTCCCTGTAAATTAACATCCCAGATTGAGAAATCACATTTCAAAACATTGGAATAATGTTAATTATTTCTTAATAAAATCAGAACTATTCTTATATGATGCACATGATCCTTCTATGACATTCAATATTTTACGATTTCATCCAAAAAATACATCCACAAAGGTATTGAGTTACTCATTAAAAATCATGTTCATTAACGCACTGAAAACATTCAGAGCACTAGATAGGTAAATTTCCCACTACAACAAAATTGGCCTTTAATAGCACCAAAAATCGACATTTCAGTGATATAAATGTGTTTAATAGAATAGAAATGTTAATATAAAAGGAATTTTATTAGTGTTGAAAAAGTACAGATAAATGTTTCCATTATTGGGATAAAAATCACTGATAAATGGGACCTTTATTGGCATACCAAAAAGAACCGATAAAGGAAATATCCATCGGAACATTAATTTAGCGATACTAAAATTAAAAAAAAATCAATTATTATAAAAATTTTGGAAATGGGTATTTTAACATCACTTACAGAAGCACTAATAAAGTATACCCTTATCTATAGCTATAAAAGAAACGATTATGAACATTTTACCAGAACAACTATCAGTGCTCATAAATTAGACCTTTATCAATTCTTGTAAAAGAGCTGATAAATTTTGATTTTATCATTTATTTCAAAAGTATTTATAAATGGCTATTCTCTAGTGTGATATAATATAACATGGAAGAACAACTATAGTTTGTAATAATAGCACACCATAACATAATAATTGAAATAAAAATCAACAAAAACATATCCCAATAATGGATTTTATTGAAATGATGTTTTTAAGAAAAATACTAGAAAAAAATAATATCTTTAAATCATTTTAATCTTTTGATTATACAATTCCATAGCAAATTATTACATACATTCAAAAATAATAATGTTCTATTATTGTGTAATATAATCTGGATTAATTTTTTTAAAAGTTGGCCACGCATGTTCAATCAAATGAACACACCTAAAAAAGAAAATTATTATTATGTTAGAATTAATATAAATAAATAAAATAAATAAATGATAATTTTATTAAAATTGATGTTATTTTTTATAAAAAATATGAAAATGATGTCATATTTTTCACACCATGCATATGATTAAGGTGAAGAAGAATAAAGAAATTCACAAATGACATTCAGATCATTTTCCTAATGTATCAAAACAATTTGAATGTGTTTTCTTAGTTTTGAGTATATTAGTTGTCTTTATTAATAAAATATCAATTTAAATTGAATAATCACATTATTGAGTTAGTCTGATCGCATTGTGTTTTTGTTTAATATGAAATAGATTCCTACACATCAAAAATGAAAAATGAATCAATTTGATATATAATAATTAATATATATTCATGTTTGATTTATTTAAGTGAGTGACACTTTTTTGAATTTAAATCATGAATTTAAATTGATAGAGGACAATTTTTGTCATACTAGTAACATCATGTATCAGATTGAGGTGTGGATTAATATTACAAGTCAAAAATGACATATCTATCATTTTTTTGTATCAAAACCATCAAAATGTATTTTCTCTATTTTGAGTAGGATAGTTGCCCATTTTACTAAAATTGATGATGATTTTAAAATAAAATATGCACTTTGAGTCATACAGTTCAAACCATATGTCGGATTTAGATAATATGCTTCCTACTTGTCCCAAATGACATATTGATGATTTTAAAAACATATTTAAAAAATATGATGGTTTTTCCAAGGTTTTTAGTATGTCACGTGTCTTTTTTTACTAAAATGTTATTTTGAAATTGAAATATGCACTTTGACTCATACTGGACACATTGTATATTGGATTGAGTTGCATTGGATTTCAACATATAAAATTGTCTTATGGATTGTTTTCCTTTTGTGTTTAAAAATTTGAATGAATTTTACATGTTTTTTTTAAGTGAGTTGCCATTTTTTACTGAAATTTATGTAAATTTAAAATATAAACATGAACTTTGATTCATATTGGTCCCACCAAGCATCAGAAGGTGCGGAAGATTCGTTAATGTCTCAAATTATGTATGGATCATTTTATTAATGTATCAAAACAATATGATTGTCTTCATTAATATTTGAGTCGGATTGATTTTTGGTTAACTAAAATTAATAAAAATTTAAATAAAAATATACCCTTAGAGTAATACTGGTCACACAATGCATCAATTTGTGTTGCGACCTATTCCAAAACATCTCAAATGTCATGTAGATCATTGTACTAAAATATCAAAACAATATGAATTATTATCCTAATATATTTAGACAAATTCAATGTGTTTTACGGGTTTTGAGTTGGTTAGTTGGGCTTTATACCAAAATTTATGTCAATTTTAAATAAAAACAGGCATTTCGAGTCATATCGGTCACACTGTGCATCATATTGATGTTTCGTTAATTCATTTACTTCTCAAATAACAGATGGATCATTTTCCTAATGTATCAAAATAGTTAGAATGTGTTTTTCAGTTTTGAGTAGGTTATATTGTTTTTTTACTGAAATTAAATCCAATTTTAAATAATGACTCACATATATTCATAATAGTATAACCATGCATCATATTTTGGTGTGGAAGATTCCTACACGTTCCAAATCAGTTATGGATTTTTTTCTTAATGATTCTGTACAATTGGAATGTTTATTCTCATTATTGAATATTTCACTCATCATTATTGCACTTATGTTATTTTAATCATGTAACACACACATTTACTAATATAGATCATATCGTGTATTGTTTTGATGCGAGACCAGTTACTACATGTAATAAATGATTTTGGAATCAATTCCCTAAATTATCATGAAATATGAGCATGTTTTCACTGATTACAGGGACTGAAACTTTTCAATGTAAAATTTCATTTTTAATCTTATAACAGATACGTTGACTCGGTTGTATTTGTAACTAAAATTATTGTCAATATTAAATATAAATAAGTACATTGAGTCACAACTATTACATCATTTGTCCTATGGTGGTGAAACTAATTCCTACATGTCCCAATACATAAAAATCCTAACATTTACTATCACCATGATTTATGTTGACTCTTATTGTTGAACCTTCATCACTTCATGTGTAGCATCGCATAGACAACATCGACTCAAAAATAATCCACCTGTATAATAATACAATTATTATGTTATTAATAATAAAAATTAATTAATTAGTAATAAATATGAAACAATAAATTAATTCTATGGATAATAATTTTACTATGAAAATATCTACATTAACTCTATAATTGAGTAGTGTTATACTTGTTTCACTTCCTACAATGTAATTGGAGGGGACTTGAAGGAATTCTGTAAATCTTAACAGAACCAGTGTGATATTTTTTTAGTGAGTATAAGTATGCTGAATATTTCATGTATAAATTCATGAATTTTTAATAGAGAACCCCAACTAAACCAAAATAATCCACTTTTACAATAATACAATTATTATGTCAATAATATTGAAAAATAATAATTTAAACATAAATATGAAAAAACACAGTAATTCTATGGAAAATTAATTTATGGTTCCAACATGTAGATTACATCAATAATTGGGAAGAGGTGGTGGAATGTCTCTTCATACAAAGGAATTGGAAGGAACATGAATGAAAGTGATTAATGCAACACAATATGGGTGAAAATGATTTGTGGGAGAAGATTCTCGAGGATGTTTTGGTGTGCAATGGACTGCAAGATAGAGAGAATGTAACATAACAGGTAAATAAATAAATAATACATTTTCATACTTATTCATTTTCATGAATTAAAGATTTATGTTACATGAAAGGGGTTGATATGTTTGATGGCGTACCTGATACGTAACAACAAGTTTTTTTGAAATCATATGTTGCACTAATAGTATAATAATATTATTTCAAATGTAGTTAATTCCAAGCCTTTATATTGGTGGGAATTAATAAAACTAAATACATTATGATTATATATGTTTGTTAAATGTTTTTTCATTTATCCAATAAATGTTGAGTCTTAAAATGTGAATGAATCTAATTTTAACCATTATTTCATTCAAAAGGTTGATTTACTTCCTTTTATTGGATAACCATAATTAAATCTACTTTTGTAGAATTTTATTTGTTCTATTTGACCAAATAAAATTTTATTCAGAATCGGGATGTCGGGATTTACTTTGGGTAAATTTTTGTTATTTTTCTAATAAAATACAATTTATAATGAATAGTGAAAAATACAGTATTTTAATTCAAAACATCATTTTAGTAATTTTTATTTATATGTATTGATAATATTTTTATTTGGTTTTAAGGTGTAATTAGATTATATTTTTTCAATTTTATCCAATGGTGGTCATTGAAATTAATTTTACTATGAAATTGTACATAAATATTTGTCAATTTTTTTTAAATATTGATTCGTAAAAACACAAATATTGTGTTTGAAATGGGAAATAAATTTAAATAAATTAAACCAACTTTTATGTTTTAAATTTTTTAAAATATACCTTATTTTTTAATTTGGAATATCATATATTGCCTAGGGTGCATTTTTTGATTTTTTTGGAAAAACGTAAATTTTTGACAAATAGTGAAACCAACAAGAAGTAGATAAAAACTAACGTTTTAACTTAAATGAATCATACCACATCTGGGAATTTAATTAAAAAAATCAGATACGATTTATTTTTTTTATTAATTAAAATGTGGTTTAATAAGAATAAAATAATTTTTGGGGAATAGTAAATTTTACTAATTTTACCGCGGTGAAAGGTAAATAGGGTAATTAAAATTAAAAATAATATCATAATAATAAAAAATTACCAAAAAACATGTCCTAACATTACTGTATGAGTCATTTCAAACCATTGGAATCCTTTAGTCTATTTTTTAACCCCATGGAATCAATTAATAGTCATAATGATACTTTATATTAATTAATTTATTGATAAGACAAAAATGACATAAATAAATATCTTTTAGTTAATTAATTATTACAAGGGTTTATATACATTTTCTTTTAGAATATAAATATTAATTGAAAATATTAAAATATTTCCTACATCATGATATTTTTTTATAATTTTTTAGACAAAAAAAATAACATTATTTATGACACAATAATGATGGAATGTTTACCTCATTCATGAATGATTTTAATAAATAATATTTTAAATTTTACAATAATATCCAAAACCTGTCCAATACATATTAGATGATTTTATTTCTAATAAGATTCATCTTATCTTCGATAATTATTTTTTTTGGACTTTTTGAAACTGAATATAAGTTTATAATAAAACATGTTTTTCAAACATTCCAAAAGACACCCTCCCCCCTTAGAAAAAGGCCTCATTTCTACCCAATTCCATAAACCTCTCCAGATTTTTCTCTCATCCAACCTCTTCCCAATTTATAAACCTATATCCTTTTATTCCTCATTGAATCTTTACCTTAGGCAGATGTCAATTCATGAAGACATTTTGGTTCAAACCAAATAGTGTTACCCAAATTAAAGGTTACAGTTTCTCTTAACTTCTTTTCTTTTATTTTACTTTTGAAACCCCTAAAATATTATTATTCCTATCTTTTGTGAAAAAATCCATTTTCCTCAATATATGAGGATGTTTTTATGAGATTTATTCTATCTTCACTTACACAATCCTGCATCTAATGGGTGAAAAACATATTGTTTCTATGGATGGAAAACTAACGCCTCACGAAATGATGATAGTTCAATTATCTATTACTGCCTCTCATGGTGGACATTAAGATGAGACTATATTTATATATAATATACTATGTTTATTTATCTTTATGCCTCTTTATTTTTCATTTATAACATACCTTTTTGGTTTCCATTATGGGTAAACAAGATAATTTCATTTGAGGAAATGTAGACTACCGACTCCTCAAATCGATGTGACTCATAAATTAAATATATAGGACTTATAAACGATGGAGTTAATGATAATTAATATGATATAATACTGGAATTATAGTATAACTATGTATCATTATGTTTTAATTACATTATAATAGAAAATAGAAATTAAAGTATCGTTCATGTGTACGTATGGATTACAGTCTACATGAATGGTTCGTTCATTTCATATCTCCAAATGTTATATACTATTATGAATACTTGTATATACTGGATATATATGATATATATGATATATAAACCATGAATATCATCATGGATATAATTCACTTTTGACCACATGAACAGTTTTTAATAATAAGAAGACCATTTTTGACGCAAGTACCAAATATCAACATAATGACCATTATTAACTTAAATGATTACATAATGTTTATAAAATGGTAATAAGTTATATAAAATTAATATTAAACATTAAAACGGTTACTAATAATGCATAAATTAAATTTATTTTAATATTCAATAGATTAAAGAATGAACGGGTCAAGTCAGACATGAGGTAGTGGACATCGTCTCAATCTCCATTCATTGAGGAATATAATGTTTTTATACATGATTTTCTTTTATAAGTTGTATAAACCACTATAAATTTTCAGTTCATTCAATTTGAATCTATTTCTACCCAGTGTTTTACAATATGATAAAAATGAATGATTCTTTTTACCGTATGCGGTGACAATGACCTTTCCGCCACCATGAGTATTATTTGACCTTTAGCTTACTTAACATGTCGTAATGTTTTTAAAAGGAGAATAAATACCATATACATTTTACATATTTTGGTATTGAAAATGGTTTTGATAATGGATTTGTTTTGTCAATATATTTAAATGATATATTTTTATTGAAATGTGGAAATGTTATCTTTCCTTTATGTTTGTTTTTAGTGTTATGAATATATTATGGTTCTTGGGAATTGTTATGTATACGGGTTGTTCCTTGATGAACCTAGGGTGGGTGAGCCCGAGATAGCTCTCCAATGAATTGGGTAATGTGACAGTGGTAAAAATGAATGTTTCTCCTAATTTATTTAGGCAATATACATTGGTGGGTATTTCAAATGTAACTCTCTATGAAGCTGTGATAGCGAAAATGTATGTATAATATTCATGCCACAAGTTACCTTTATGATTTATGATTTCATTGTTTTATTCATAAATCTTATGATTTCATGAGGTATGTTAAAGAGTTTATTTCTTTCTATTTATTTATGGAATGACCATTTATTCCCTTATTTTATAACTCTTACGGAGCATTTTAAACGCATCCCATGTTTTGAAATGTTTTTCATAGGACCTACAAATGAATTTGTTCAAGGATTGAATCAAAAAATAGTCATGCTGTCTAAAACATTGAAATATAAATGAATAATTTTTAAATAGTTTTTATTTATAAAAAAATTTTAAACTAAGTAGAAGTGTCTACCTTGTAATTTTGGAGATGTAATGTAAAAGTTATGGACAGATTCATGAAAAATCTAAACCTGGAAGGATCCTAATTTTGAATTATTCATTTAATTCATGATTAATTAATGTTGAAATCCATGTCCTTATAGTTGGTATAACAGGTCTATTTAGATTACTTTTTGAGTTCGAGTGTTGTTAAATTAATATCCATAAATTACGTTATGTTAATATTGAAATAAAATATAATTTAACGGTTATCATGTAGCTTTCCCTAAGATATTCTGGTTTTTGTAATGATTTTCTGATGAGGAAATAGAGAATCTATGTTGGGATGACATCAGTAGGAATACAACCTTCCAAGTAAACAAACTAAGATGGTTGGAATTGAAAATGAACATTTTGTTTCAATGATGGCACAATTGACACATTCTATAAATGGGGTTGGTATCCACGCATGAGATCATCCAAATTAACCACAGAAGAACATGTCAGTAGTGGAGAATTTCATGAGGCAACATCCCCCATCATTCAGAGAATCATCTGACCCAGTGCTAGCTGAAGGGTGGATTAAAGCACTAGATAAATTTTTTGATGTCATGTGGTTTTTCGGAACATCAAAAGGTTAGTCTCGCTATTTAACATTTTGAATGTGATGTTGGTCTGTGGTGGTCGTTGGTGAATAATATTAGGGATAGTGGGGATATTGATGCTATTGATTGGGATGAATTCAAAGGTATGTTTATTGAGAAATATTTTCATAAGGTGGTTCATCTTAGGATGAAATAAATACTGTAATTGAGGCAGGTGTATGATTCAGTGGCTTCTAATAAAGAAAAATTCACTAGACTAGAAGGTATGCCCCAAATTTCTTATGAGATCTTGATTTAAAAATCAACAGTTTTTACTCAGGATTAATGCCAACATATCGAAGGGATTTTTCTACTCATGATTTCAAATGTTATGAAAAACATCTTCATTTTGAAAAGAATGTTGAAATGGAGTTTTTCAATGATTAGGTGTTCATTAACAAACAATAGAATAAGAGGTAGAGGTTGTAGGAAAAAGGATAGAACTCTTCCAAAAAGTATGATGGTATGAAAAATAAGTTTTTAGTTTTTGAAAATTGTGGTAAAAAGAATTTTGGGGAATGTCTTCAGAGATCTATTAACCGCTACCGATGTGGTACAATGATACATAAGGCACATAATTTCATTAAAAAAGAATAGGGTAATGGTATGATAAAGTCTGATTTACAATCAGTTAAAATTTTTTAGTGTAATGAAATAGGTCATTATGAAAATGAGTGTCCCATGAAGAAATCAAATAAGGTAATGCTTCTATACTACCAGCATAAAGTGGTGTTGAAATCCATTGAATCTACTTTAGAATATGTTGGTCCATCCAATGAAGCAGTATCATGTACACTATTTGACTGATCATATTATTCCAATGTTTTTTTTTGATTTAGTGTCTACAAGCTATTTTATTTCAGATAAGTTTTCTAGTAAATTTGGAATTACATCTCCATATATGAATCGTTACCTTATGGTAAAAACACTGGGATGAAATGGTGAAACATAAAGAAATTATAAGAACCCTCTGGTCCTTGTTTGCAGAAATAATGTACCTACAAACCTTATTGTTTTCCCTCTAGTAGATTTTGATGTTATTTGTGGTATGTATTGGATTTCTAATTATCATTCTAGTATTGAATGTAGAGAAAAAGTGATTTCATTCTAATATTATTTTCAGTTTGTGTACAAGAATGGACCATTTATATTGATAACATATCAAGAAGCTGAGAAACTAGGAAAAATGGAAATGAATGTTTCCTTTCACATATGGTTGAAAATAATGAAACTATTGAAATTAGTGTTGTGCAATAGATAAATTAGTATCTTGATTTTTTTCTGATAAGTATCATGGTATTATATCTGATTTGGAATATTAATTTACAGCTATCATATTTCCTAATTCAATGACAATTTGAAAAAACATTTATCGAATAGATCAAAATGATCTTTTTGAGATAAAGAAGTAGTTGTAGGAGTTATTTGATAAAGGTTTCATTTGACCAAGCACATCACCAGTGGGTGCTAATATTGTTTTTGTTAAAAAGAAATATGTATCAACGTTACTTCTCGTTGATTATAGAGCATTGAATAACATTACTATTAAGAACAAGTATCCTTTGCCTCATATCGATGATTTGTTTGATCACATCCATGGAGCTCAGTATATTTTGAATATTGACTCGATGTTGGGGTACAATCATTTGGAAGTAAATGAATAATTCATTCCAGAGACTGCATTTCATAGGATAAATGGCCATTATGAATTTTTAGTTATGCCTTTTGGTTTAACAACTGCACCTGCAATATTAATGGATCTTATGAATAGAATTTTCCATCAGTTCATGGATAATTTTGTAGTTTTGTTCATTGATGATATTTTGGTATATTCAAAAATTAAATAGGAGCATGAACGTCATTGAATGGTTTCTATTCAGACCTTAAATGAAATGAAACTATTTGGGAAATTTAGGAAGAGTGAGTTATGGATACATAAAATTTCATTCCTTAGTAACATTGTTTAAAAAAATGGAATAATTGTTGATACGTCAAAAATAATATTTTTTTGATGAATGTCCAAGACCCAAATACATAACTGAGATTTAATTTTTCTTTGTTTGGAAGGTTATTATAGGAGGTTGGATGTAAATTTTGCACGGTTATATAGTACAATGACTATGTTAACTCGAATAGGTCGTATGTTCATTTGGACAGAAGTATGTGATCATTGTTTATAGAAATTGAAAATTATATTATTGAATGCTCCAATTTTGAAACTACCTTCCAGAAATGGTGAGTTTTTTATTTAATGTTATTCCTCATTGAACATACAGGGTTCCGTACTTATGCAGAATGATCAGGTATTTTCATCTGCTTCACATTATTTGAAACCTCATGAGTTATATTACCCTACATATGATTTAGATTTAGCTGTTGTTGTTTTTTCTTTACAAATTTGGAGGCATCATTTGTATGTAGTAAAAAAGTGAAATATATAGTGACAGTAATATTTTGATGTATATATTCACTTATAATGAATTGAACATGAGACATAGGCGATGGTTTGAATTAATCAAGGATTATGATTGGATGATTCATTATCACACAGGAATGGTAAATAATGTTGTTGATGTTTTGAGTCGAAAAAGTAATGCTTCAATTACCATGATATGTTTGGAACTTGATCCATTGGTTTTGGATTTGTTCAACATTGGCATTGAAGTTCTTCGTTCATGAAATTTTTCGGTTATGTTTCAAGTGTTAGTGAAATCATCTCTATCCAACAAAATGAAGCAAGTGTAGATGGTAGACAGTGGGTTGTAGAAAAAGGAAGGGTTAGTTCAGAAGGGTATGTTCCAAGAATTGAACATTGACAATGATTATGTTTTGAGCATTGGGAAGAGGTTATGTTTTCCATGTGATTTAGTGTTGAAGAATGAGTTTTTTTGGGAAGCTCGTAGTTCTCCATTTTCAGTTCATCCTGGATTTACTATGATGTACTGAGATCATCGGGAGTATTATTGGTGGGATATAATGAAAAGAGATGTTGTTGATTTTATTGTGAAGTGTTTGATTTTCCAGCAGGTTAATGTAGAACGACAGTAAATAAATGGGATGCATCGGTATTTAATGGTGGAAAAGTGGAAATAGGAAAATATATCCATGGACTTCGTTATGGAATTAATGAAGAAAACTCGAGAAAATAATGAAATCTAGATTATTATTAATAAATTGACTAAATCTTCTCATTTGTTTTCCTATTCGAGACACATTGTATCTAGATAAACATTCTCGGTTTTATGTTAAAGAGATAGTTATTTTGCATGGTGTTACCCTATCCATTGTATCTTATCGTTTTCCCAAGATTACTTTTATCTTTTGGAAAGGAAATCACAAGTCATTGGGTACTCAATTAAATTTTAATACAACTTTTCATTTGTAATCAGATGGGCAGTGAGAACGAAAAAAGCGGTCCTCGGAGGATATGTTACGTGCTTGCTCTATGGATTTCCCGGGAAGTCGGGACCAACATCGTTCTTTGCTTTATTTTTCTTATAATAAATGTTTTCATTCTAGTATACAAGATGGCTCCATTTTAGTGCATTTATTGAATTTGTGGTAAAACTCTATCTTTTTTGGATGAAGTAGGTGAATGTAAACTAATCGGACGAATATTTTTAGATGATTTGGGAAAAATTGTTCTGTTGATTCAGGAATATGAGAACAACTCAGATTATGCCGAAAAGTTATGCGGATACCTGGAGTAAGGATCTCACTTTTGAGGTTGGTGATCATGTCATTCACAAATTTACACCATGGAAATGTTTTATGATTTTTTCATAAGAGAAATATGAGTCTAAGGTTCAATGGACCCTATGAAATAATGTAGAATGTTGGATCAGTTGAATACAGAGTGGCTTTACCTCCATGAATATCCTTGGTACACAATATATTTCATGATTAAATGATGAGAATGTATATGCTAGATCCATCTCATGTTTTAGGTCTTGAGGTAGTTCAGTTGGAAGAGACTCTCTCTTATGAAGAACCACCAGTCCGGATTCATGACCGAAGAGAGAATGTGTTGTGGAATAAGGTAATTTACCTGGTGAAGGTTTTATGGAAAAACCATATAAATGAAGAGGAAACGTGGGAATCTAAAATTTCTATCAAGGATAAATATACCCACATAATTGATAGGTAAATAAAATAGTGAGGACACAACTTCCAAAAGGGAGGAAGGATGTAACATCCTAGTTAAATAAAGAAATGATACATTATCCATAATTATTCATATTTGGGAATTAATTATTAATTTTACTTTAAAGGAGTCGATATTCTTCATTCAGATTCTTATGCGTGAATTAATGGATAAAAATAAATGTAATTAATCAATAAATATGTCAACAAATAAAATAAATATATATATAACCTATACTCCTCAGATGAAATTCCACTGTAGAAACCTAATTCCCTTGGGTTGTGCAACACTATGATTGTTTATTCTGATTCATTCTTCTCGACACTCTACATTTTTCTCTTTCCCAACACTCAATAATTTCAGTGGTTTTATGTATTTTTACTCTATAATAATATTATGTTAATAGAGGCAACAAGTAAGTAACTATTTTGAATGGTGTAATTATAACAAATGGGGTACATTTCCTCTTTTAGAGAACTCAATGAAGTGCAATTATCATCATCATCATCTCATCTCCTAAACATTTATAATTTAATTTTTTTTATTGACACAAATCCACCGTCTTTTGTGGAAAATAAAATATGTTTCATGAAATACAATAACAATTAGTCATCCATGGGTTGAATAATTCTCAGTGTAGGGTGAGAATCATAAAATATATTGGGAAGAGTCTCAAGGAAACATAATGTAATAATAACATTTTATGATATTTAGTTGATGTGGATAAATAATTTACAACATTATGTTATCTAAAATGGGAAATGACACACATTTTTGAAAATTACACAATTGGCACTCATAATTAACTCGACAAATCCATTTACACCAAATACATAATGAGAAAATCTCCCCATTTTTATTGAAACGATAGAGTGAAGGGCAGGAATGAAATGGAGAAGTTGGAGATGGAAGAATCAGAATAAAAAAATGTAGTGATGTGTAGCATCAGGGTCTTGGGTTGTACAATGTAATTTCTATAGATTTGTGTATATTACTAAATATAATTTTTTTCATTTTATTGGAGTTAGTGTTAATGATTAACTATATTCATTTTTATCATTAAATTAATCCATTATAATAATAATAATAAATTAATAAAATAAATGGTTTTGGATTTTTTGAATAATTATATTTATCGGGAAAATATGGTTTTTAATCAGCCTTGTTTTATTTTAAAATTACACGTTTCCATATTATTGGAAATAGAGGCTAATTGTTCTATGTATATAATTCAAACATTCTTCGATTGGTAATTTTTCTGAACGGGGTTCACACCATCCATCATAAAAAAATGTAAAGTGGTAGGTACTTATAATCAATTGTAGTGTAGTCAAAGGTGCACAACATAATAAGGTGGAATGGTCGCTTCAGGATGTGGCATGTGGCACAGCGCGAGGTGAAACTATGGAACATGAACAAAAATATTCATATATATATATATATTTAAATATGAGTTTATTATTATTATATAGGTATATATATTTACATATTCATATTATTTTTAAATAATAGTTATATAATTATAGTTATTATTACAATTATGTATCTCTCTCTCTCTCTCTTTTTAATTTTTTTAATGTTTTTGTTGAATATTTTTCGAATTTTACAAAGGATTTCCATTTCCATTGAGAACGCCACACAATTTTCTTTCCTAGTGGGGGATTTCCATGGATGGTTTAACTAAAAAAGTGGCATTGTTGTTCTTTAGTCGGGGTGGGGTGGACGGGGGATTCATATAGAGATGTTTTCCATGATCGCCCATATCCATGATGTCCCTCCATTCTACCAACTGTGATCGCTTGTACCCAACCAGCGATTTCTGCAATTTCCTATTCCCATGATTTCTACCACAAAGCTTTACCCCAATTTCACCTAGGACTACATAGCCTTTCGAGTTTTTGTGGGAGGAGTGCACCTTGGGTAGGCCTTGTTGTTCTCACACTGCCTCACTTGTGAGGTGTCTAACCAAGTGTGCCTTTCCTCACCAGACACCTTTGAAGACATTGTTCGACACATAAATAAATAAAGCTAATATACAGAAATATTATATATGTATATTTCATATATATATGTCATATATATATATATATTATTTTTAAATATATATGATTATAATTATATATATGTTATTTATCATATATAAATTTATTTATATATAAAATATGTTTTTTGATGCATGTATATATATAATAATATTATTTATAATGAAACTAGTAAATAGTATTATAAATAATTTATAAATTATATTATTTTTTAAAATATATTCTTCTACTTACTTTTTTAAAAAATTAACTATTTAAATTTCATAAATATTTTATATTTAAAAAAATTATATATATATATATACATACATTTATTATTTCAAATGTAACATGAGTTTACAAAATACTACTGATTATTTAACTAAAAATATATTACAGTTAAATAAATGAATATAAGGACCTAAATTTTACATATAGACCCAAAATGATGAATGTATAAGAATAATTTCTTATATAAATTTCAAATATTTTAAAGGAATTATTCCATAATGATGGTAGCATTATTGGGCTTCACTATTGACCAAGCCCAATCCAAGCATCAACAAATTAATCATTAGTAGAATTTCCTTTGGGATAAGTGGAAGTTAATAGATATTACAACCCAGGCGATGTTATATGAGCGTCCCAAATAGTATATCATCATCATAAACCTTACCCTTAGGTCTTATGCGGGTGTTATAAGGGGTTACATAACAAGACCCTAGCACATTGATTGTGTTCATCATTTTTGTATAGAATAAATAATATACATTAATATTATTATAGTTACTTTGTAATTTTTTTTAAATCACAAATACTATTTTTTATTTAATATTAAATTAAGAAATATAATTTGATGAATTTAGGAATATATTAATTAAATATTATTTTAATAAAAAAATATTACTAAAATACATTTTTTATATATAATTGATAATATATATTTTTGAATACTATGGAAATATTTTTTAAGGTTTGAAAGTTGTTTTTGTCAAAACCAAATTTTTTTTGATAAATGACAATTTTTAAATTAAAAGAAAAAATTAACATATTTAAAAAATTATTTAGAAAAAATAAGTATTATTTTTGTAATCATTATGATATAATTATCCATTGGATACATTTTCAAAATTTTATGAGATAGTGAAATTTATGGGTAAACTTTATATACAATTTGTTGGATTTAGTGGTCTAGAACAGACAAATTTTTACTTTATTCATTAATAAATACCTTACCACATCTTTATTGTTATTATTCATTAAATTTCATGTGATAATGTCTTAAGGAATGTTTTAGCAACAAAGGGTCATAGCAGATCCCTAATATGATGAGAACCCAAAAGTTTCATAACATTTTTCATGAATAAATGTTATATGGCCGAATGATGTTATATAAGAGACACAATTAATAAAAGCCATTAGTTTTGAGGACTCATAAAATATTTAGGCACCATCTCATTGTGTGAGATCTTGTTAATATCTAGAATTATATTTTAATAATGAGATCCAACATTATCAAATCCACATTTCATAGTGTCATTGGATATTTCTATCTAGAGACTTGTGTGTTTGTCCTTATACATAAATATTGTTATTAATGGGTATTAAGACTCACACACCTAGATTTTTTGAGTAAAATTGAGACAAAACACAGTTCGCATTGAGGTTGGATAAGTTGGGTGTGTCATGTGTGATACTACATTAATATATAATGCGAGAAAGGATTTTCCCATGCAGTTCCATAACTGAAGTAGATATCTCAGACACTTTTATGGAATTGATATAGCCCAAATAAATCAATGGACATGGTTAGTAATGGACATTTTATATTCCATAATGTCAAATTATTTATAATCAAGTGCATGGGTTGATGGTACTTCCATGGAACCAACTACATTCTAGATATCGAAACAAAGGGATTGTATTGCACGTCATTGTGGCCTTAACTTCTTTCTATATGGGTTCGTTGGTTTGTTTCTAGACTCTTCCCTTGGATATTAGGTAGGATCCACCTAATTACACTGATAAATAGGCATAGTGGGTTACATACTATCTGTGTCCATGTATCTCAGCAAAATATTAATTCAAACAGGTGAGTAAATATTATTTCTGATTGTGGTTTAATAATTATTTAGGGTTTTCTGGTCGCATTTATTTCGACACTATTTTTTCATGAGAATATATTTTGGGAAACAAATATTTTTTTTGAGTAATGAATTGATATTTATATTATAAATAAATATCCATTTTTCATGGTCTAATAAATGTAGTTGAGGAAATAAAGAAAAATGGAAAAAAAAGAAGTAACTCTCATATATATTAAACATACACACTATGTAGTTTGTTATTTGAATTTATGAGAAATAATATTATTTATTTAATTAAATAATATTAGGTTTAATTCTCTTGGTGCATGTCAGGAAATAATTATAGTCAGGTGTTATTATTATACATGAGGAATTACTATGAATTAAAGGAAATGAATAAATTATTTCAAGAAATTAATTTATTTTATTATTCTATGTAATAATAAATAAAAAATATATATTTCTCATTATGATATCTAATTTTTGTTCTTTTCCACATCTGTTCTAGAGAATTATCTCAAGACAATAGAGAAACTTTTTCTTTCAATAATGCTCTAAAGCTACGAGAGAGAGATCCTCCTCCACCAGAACAAGGCTATCGAAGGCGGACATCACAAGAAAAGGATCATCTGTGCTAGCACTCATATATACCATCGACTACATCCAGAGTAACGTGGAAAACTTGTGGATCACCTATATAGGAATCCTGCACATGGATTCTATGAGGAAACGATGGATCACATCTTAATGATGAAATAATTACATCATGTTAATTTTTGAAAATTAATTACAATTAGTTGCAACCAACATATGATGATCATATCGATGGTTCTGGGACTCCCCTCTTTTCATTTTCATTTTTCATTCTATTACGAAGATCTGAAAATTTATTATGGTGGCATATATTGTATTGATCATTGTTAACTCTAAAACTAAAGTTGGGTATACCCACAAATGAGCTTCTGATGCCCATGGAACCAACAAATTGGTTCAGAACGGTCATATCATTGATTATAATTATTCAAATTTTCTTTGGAGATTTAAAAATTTAATAACATATGTGTTTAAATCAGTATTACTCATTAATTAAATATGAATCTCAAGATCTATTCATCTTCTATCATTCCTCGTCCACCATATAGAAACACGTCGTGTATTCTAAAAAAAATTCATAAGTAAATCTACAATCCATGTCCCTTGGCTTTTACTTAGGATGGATTTTGAACATAAGTACACACTGTGTAGTTAGAACTATATGTTTTGTAATCATCCAAATTATAGTGACTTATTAAAAATGATTATTATATTATACAAACCCTTGGGACATGTTCTATAGTGAAGTCATAATGCAGAAGCACAACACCTGATAGGTGTTATATATATATATATATATATTTAATTTAAAATATGTTTAATATTCATTTCTATTCACTGGGTAGTGGGGAATGGGAATTCACCATGTTGCCTCCAAGGTAAATGTTACGTACAAATATAATTTTATATGAATATATTTGTTAAATATTATGAATGATGAACATCTAAAGGAAATTCTGAAAAATGGTTCTCAATAAACGGATTGATTAATTAAAGATAATTAATATTTTTTTTGATTTATCTTAAAAAAGAATGATTAAAAAATTGAATATTAGTTTTATTTATGTGTAAATATCATCTCATGGATGGATGATCATGAGATAGACAACAACATTTTTTTGTGAATAGTTTCATTTAATTAATTTATTTAGATTAAAATTTTTGGCCAGCGAGCCTTCGCCTCATTAATATGTAGGGAATGCGTTCCCAAGGATTAATTTGTGTAAAACCCCATTTAAACCCATACATGTATGTGAGAAAAAATCATATGTAATGGTTGGAGATCCCATGGTAGTGGAGGTGGCTCATGTTAGGATCCAAGGTGAAACAAATCCAAGGAGATACAAAGGTGGACAGGTGGAATGTAGTAAACACAAACCCAAAAGGTTCATGTTGTTTCTAACCTAAGACTTTGGTTAGTTTATGAAAAAATAGATAATCTATCAAATAGAACAATATCATGATCATAACATTTATTTCATTTCAATCAGTTGCATGGTTTATTTTTATTGGGTGTGATTTCACGATCACCCAATTAATTAATTAAAAAAGCATGCCAGATGTTATTAAAATATGATAAATTTATGCATAAAATATTATCATAGATATGGTTAATCTCATAAGTATATCCCACATAATATTAAAAAGAATTTAATTTATGATAATATAGTCTAAATTTAAATATAATTATAAAATCCATCAAATAAAATATCTATTCGATATAGCCTTCCATAATCATGCATAGAATGGAACCATTGTTCACGGATCTTGACGAACCCTAATAGGGTGCTTTCAATTATCAGGGAATTATAATTCAATGTTTTGGGTTGAAATGTCATGGATTGCATCAAGGGTTGAATACCATAGCAGCATATGGTGGGACCAAGAGGAAAAGGATGGGGAAATCCAAAATAAATTAATTTAATATATGGGGAGTCCACATAGAATATAATGGGGATAAAAGTTAATGTAGTTGGTATTTGGAATGCCTACCAATAACCATTCAAGATGCAATACCAAGCCTAGATGGGGTAATTCTAAGTGCAATATATATCCTTTCCACTATAATATTTAGGCAACATAAGATTCCAATGTCAAATGTTTAGCTTATTGAATTTCTTAAAAATAGTGGGAGACAAATGTGTATTAATTTATTTATTCGTCTCAATTTTATCATAATATTGTACTAAACCATTTCTCGTCTTAGTGTGTTGAAAAATAGAAAAATTCGCTTCAAACATATCATTGTGAATCATACATGAGAAGGAAAACCTTCTCACTGGCCCCAATTTCCAAGAGTTGCAGAGGAATTTATGTGTAATCCATCGCCACTAGAGGAAATTGTATATGTTGGAAGGGACCGTTCTATATGTGCCTAATAATGGGGCCAGTGATGCAAGACTATATCATTATATGAAAAATATGGATGATGCCAATGATTCATGCTACCGACCATGTCTAATGAGATATTGAAGAAACATGAAATCATGGACGTGTATAACATGATGTCTAACCTTAAGGATCTCTACCAAGGGAAGGAATGAGAGAAGAGATATGAGATCTCCAATGCATTGTTTACAACTAATCATGGAGAGTCTATACCATCTAAAAATTATGTAGTCATGCTTATTGGCTATATTAGATGCCTAGACATAGTAGGGATTATGTTCCCAGATAAGCCGCGTACAAATATCATCCTGTCATCATTCCCCCTGAACTTATCTAGATATATTGTTAACTATTACATGAGAAAAAATGAGAAGATTCTATCTGAAAATATGACTGTAATTCACCAGGTAGAAAAGAAAATGTGGAGTGAAAAACCCACATTTCTTGTGTTGAATAAGAAAAGGAAGGAAAAGGAAAAGGGTCCAAAAACATATAAACGGTCTGAATCCCTTGTTCATAGCCCCTTCTATAAGGGAAAAATCACGAAGTACAACAATAAATGGTATGCTGTAATTATTTCAAGTGGCAATCCAGGCCACTGGAAGATGAATTTCAGCAAGAAGTGTGGGGATGCTAGATGTGCATTTGATATCAATCATAATCATTCCACTTCTACACATTGGGTATTAGATACTGCTTGTGGGGCTCACATTTGTATTCATATGTAGGATCCATGTAGATTTAGAATGATTTTAGGGTAGTGGTTGATCTTCGAGATACCAATTGTGCAAGGTTGGCAACATTGTCCATTGGCGATTACATCCTCGCATTACCAACTCAGATGATTTTGGTTTTGCATAATTTTTATTATGTGCCAAGTTTTACAAAAATCATAATTTTAATATCATGTTTGGATATGGATGGATTTATTTTCATCATTGGAAATAAGGGTTGCTTATTTTATATGAACGACTTTTTTTATGTTATGGTGAATTTAAATAATGGTTTGTATGTATTAAAATATGTAAACTAAAAAAACCCACATTTCAAATTCAAACGCAAACCTAAATTTTAAATTGAAAGGTCTTCCTAGGATTTTATATTTTACCATTATATTGGGTAGGTGAGAGGGTTTGATTATTCCAATGATGATTAGGGGATTTGTGGGATATGTTCATGCATGATTTATTTCCATTGAAATTTCTTGTGAGTGATGGATTATATAACATTAGTACATAGATTTTTATGATGTATCAAATCATGAAAAAGATACAATTAACAACTTTTTGGAGTTTTAGAATGTAATTTCATGGGTTCAGATCATCTCTTAGTCATTGGATGATATTTTTGGTGATGATGGATTTTATAAAGGATTCAGATGCATAATAAGCATCTAGGGATGAATAACCGTAATATTTTGCATGGATTGATGCATCATTTGGAAATTGTAAAATGTGTATGAATCTTGACTATAAAAACATTTCAATTAAATATTTACATAAAATTTCCACAATTACTAGAGGATACTATGCATGTTATATTTATTATTAATTTGAACCATTTTATAAAAAATGATACCACATAATATTAACCATTGTAAATCATATTATTTAATAACACATAACTCATTATTCACCAAATGTGTCCATATTATCCATAAACTAACTCATATTGGTTTATGACATAAATTATACTATGGATCATGATGGACAATAATAAAAATCAAAAATCCTAATGACCATTACACATACTGATATATAACAATATCCAATGGCACATAAGTATGAACAATTACTATTAGAGGGTTTATACTCATAAAATCATATCATGAACCCTTCATTGTATAACTCTTAGTAGGTGAGAGGGTTGAATGTGTTTGAAGTGAATTTATATATAACATTTAGAGGTATATGTTTCCCTTAAAACCTCAAAAAAATGAAAAGAGAATATTGGTGGAGTGGTTAATATCATTATATTATGCTGTTGAAGAGGGTCTCTAAATAGGATCAACCACACATGGTATGTATTTATTTCATCCAACATAAATGATTAGAAAATTATAATCATCATAAATTTATATTTCTTCTATAACTATTAAGGGAAAAAAGTCTAATTGATAACATTTGGATCAAATGGAAACATGGTTGGCATTACAGAACCTTAGTTAATACATTCAAATTATTAATGTATATACAAAAACATACCACACGTTTAACATACGAATATATTTATATTTTTTATAATCAATATTAATTCTTATCTAGAGATAAATATGGTGAGAGATAATAATAAATTATTTTTTAAATAGATGATCTCATTCCATGAGTGTCAAATATGTATCAATACATTTTCCATAATCATTATAAAGTACATCTGTTGATGCCCGATAATTAAAATACCATACATGAGTCCCCAAAAAAATTTATTTATATATGTCTGATATTTTAAAATGTGTTACTAAAATATTATAATACAAGTTTGAAATATAAGATTTTGATGGTGTTTTTAATTATATAGAAGATTATTTTTCATATAGTGAATGGAATTTTATGTGAATTAAAAGTTAAAACCATCTATGTGGTTTCTCAAAAGAGATTTATCTAGATTTTCAAATAATTTATTCAAGGAATTGGTGAATTTTTTTTCATAATATCATTATGGGAAACAAAAAATTGATAAAATTTTTGAATATCAGTTTGATAATTTCAATACGCAACAGAAATGAAGATATTTTAGCCGAGGGTGATATCTGTTTTGTTTAAGTTTAAAAACCTTAATTTATCTCAGGGATGATTGAAAGGAATAATGAATTCATGTCTATATCAAAAACAGTTCTTTACCCCCCTAAACAAATTATGTCATTTCTTATTAATCACAGAAAAGGTTGATCTTGAACTAGATCACATACATGGTTATAAAGTCTTGTTATAATGTCATCAATTATTCAGATGTAATTATAGATAACCTATATAAAAATTGTTGGAAATATTCTCCAATATATACAATATATTTTTTAATATTTCATACTAGAATTTATTTATTACTATACAAAAGAGTAGTGGTTCCTTTATCAAATTCATATAATTGATTATAGAAAAAATAATAATATTTAATGTATTATGGTTCCTCTACATAGAAGGGTTAGAAAAGGTTTAGATTTTTTAATATTATAGTGTTGAGAAGTGGGTAAACATGGAATAAGTTTATATTAAAAAGTAAATCAAAATATTGGAGTAAAGAAACCACTTGGGGAGATATGATAGAATTCATTAGAAAGTATGTTGGGTTTTCAAGTATTCTGATTTTCTTACTCATACAAGCTCCAATTCTCACATTTTATGCCTTTTATTATGAAGATAAAATCTGTGATTCTATTGGGATAGATTTAAATTAAAATAAATATCTAGATAGCATACATAATTCTATCATGTGAGAAGGAGTGGAATTGGTTGAATGATTATTTGTGGAAAACTCCACATAAACAAGACTATATATCAAACATTTGTATCCTCCTCACAATGGTGGGAATTTATTAAAAATGGATCCATTCCTATCAAATTCCTTTTATAGATGTTGGAATATATTATCATATAAATTTTTGATAAATAAATTTATACCAGAAATAAGAATGAGTTATGAATTTATATAAGCATGTTTACAAGATTTAGAACATATTACGAAAATGGAACCATCCTCTTCCCTTAAAATGATAAATATATTTTCAAATCATATAAAATAATGTTGGGAAACAAATTTTAAAGGCTTACAATACACTAAATCATTGGATTAGTTTCATCAGGGATGGAGCTCAACTTAAAAAACTAGAGACTTGACAATCATTGTGGATAATTACTATATAATATAAATTTATTCATTTAAATATGAGTACATGTTTCTTGGTCAGGCAAAGGAATTTATTGAAAACTATCATCTTGTAATTTATTATTTGAATTATTCACCTTACTCAAAAATTTATTCATATAAAATTTTTATTATCATTATGTGTGTTACAAATTATGGGTTATATAACAACATTTTCATATTGCATCAGAATAATAATTTATTGAAATTAATATATGTCTTCTGTTCCGTTGAAGAATGCTTTTTTCAACGTGAATATTGACACCCTCGGTAGGTGTTTGATGCATTTACATTGGTATATGAGATGTTATTTTTTAATTTAAATGTACATTTAATATATAAATTGGTGAAAATTAGTGAGACCATATAATTTGATCTATAAATTACTTGATGGATGGCCTATGTTTTTGTGTTTTCATACCATCGAGTGAAACTGGTAACATTGTTCGTCATATTGATGTGTAATTCATTCATACCACATCAATAATGAATTTAGGATAATTATCTTAAATAATCACGAAAATTAAGAGTGTGTTTGGTAGGTTTTTATTGATTTATATGTGTTTTTAACTGATATTTCATTTCTAAACTAATATCACACACATTATGTCATGCCGAACACATCATGCGATTGATTTATGTATGTCCATTTCCAAGACGTCAGAAAATAAATATACTTAATTGTTATAAATTTTTAAGGAAATATAATATTTTCTTGGGTTTTCCAGTAATTGAAACGTTATTTTATCCTAAATATCAATTTTAAACTGAAAACACACATATTAAGTCATACTAGTCACACCATGCTTCATATTAAGGTGTAGATGTTTGTACATGTCACAAATTACATATGGGCCATTTATCAAAAGTACCAATTCATTTTGAATATGTTTTTCCAATTTTGAGTATGTAATATTCCATTTTTAGATAAATATACTTTCAAATAGAAAAAACATGTTGATTCCTTTACAAATTAAAAAAACACACTACTGAACACAAATATGTCAAATAAAGAAAATATACCACTATAATGGGAATAAATTGTTTAATACCCTAGATATTTATGGAGAAATATCATTTCTGTTTTTAGGTAATTTTTTTATTTATGTACATATATGTTAGGGTATGACTCTAGGTGGTTTTGATAGAAGTTTTTAAGAATCTATGGAAGATAAGGGTTGTGCACGGTTTGCCCACGTTTTAGAAAACCTTGCACAAACAAACCGTTCAAACTGTGCAGGTCAGCACAATTGGTAGATGGTTATCCTAACCATGAACAATTAATCCATGTAGGAATTGGGTGATCATATGGTTTGTACCCAGTAAGGACATACCGGGTGAACTTCCAGGTGAAACCGTGCATTCGACATAGTGTATTCCGAAAACTTTATTTAAATCCTCTTAAACCCTCAAAACCCTTATAATTATATTTTCTATAGGGATAAACAACTTCTAAATGTTTCCAAATCCTTCCAAAGGGATTCCAATGAGATCCAAACAACACATTTCGAGATCTAATGTTCATATTTAATATCAACTCCCCTCTTAGTTGGTGGATCCAATCGTGATGCTTCACCCAATTTTCCCTTATATTTTCTATATCTGTTCATGGATGATCTCCACAATATTCTTGGATATAAACATAAGAGTTGAAATATAGATATAATATTGTGTATATATATCTATCATTTTCCAAATATTGAGGACATTATCTTAATTTTGGATTTAGGGATTTAGGTCCGGAGATTGATCAATGATGTTGTGCTATTCAGATTTTGGGGATTTCCATTTGGAGAACCATCAATAATAGACTAAGTTATGTGGTCTAAATTGTACTCCTATTTTCTTGATTTATGATATTTTAATGTGATTTTATGATTTCGTTATTTCCTTGATATGTTATTTCTTAAATTGGAGTAATTAAGAATGTTGTATTGAATTGAGTAGGTTTACAAGTTTCTTCAGAAATTGATATTTTGGATTTTTATGGGTTGATATTTAGAAATTGAGATGTTTAATTGATTGTGGTAACATATTTAATAAGGGGAATTAATTATGAAATTATTATTGGATTTGTGGGATAATTAATTGTGAGAATTAATTATTTGACATGATGTTGACAAAAGATAATTAATTGAGAGAATTAATTATGTGCCATGTTGTAACCTAAGGTAATTAATTGAGTGAACTAATTATGGCAGGTTGGATTTAAATATGTATAATTAATTTTGGAATGAGAATGGTTTTAATGAATTAATTAATTATTGATTTAATTAATTGATTATGTGCTTAGTTAATTTTTTAATTGACTAATTTCATTTGAAATGATTAAATAACAATTGGATTAGTATATTAATAATGTGGAAAAAAATTGAATTAAATAATGATTAAATGGATGAGATATTTGTGGTGCTAGACATGGTGTTCTATACGGGTTAGATGATGGGACTTGGACATGGCGTCCCTCCCTAATAGTTATCCAAGGGTGAGATAATGGGGTGTTAGGCATGATTACCTACATCGAATGTGAAATAATGTTATAGTAATAGAGACAGATATTTAATGATATTTATTATGAAAGGATTGATGACCTACACCAAATGAATTATAATAATGAATGATGATTTAAATGCAATTTTTTTGTGATAGTCATGGGACCTACTCCGAATGAATGATAATATTGAAAGATGATTCAAATGGAAAACATGAATTTAATATGGGCCTAATGTGAAGAATAAAGATTATATGGAAATGTGATAACTATTTTAATTATGAAATTTATTTATTCATTCTAAAAACTGCGTGAAAAATCATTTGACCGGTCTCGATTTATAAACTGCTGGTGGTGGGCTAATAAGATGTACTCACACCATATTCAGGCCCTTTGATTGGCACCAGAGTAGACATTGTTGCTGAAGGACATGACAAGTGCAAGGCCCTAGGTTAAGATGGTGTTTGGTATTGGAGCATTGGAGAGGGAACTAGTTGGGATTCTGGATGGATTTTGGAGACTACATTTATTTACTTTTATATTCATCATAGACACATGTTGCATGCATTTTCATAGCATGATTTACTATTCATCTGAGTATTGTATTTTATGGTTTTGAATATCATATGTTATGCTATTATCCTTGTTAGTTATATGTTGTCACACATGGTTATTTTTGTTTTCTTCCAATTGATTTTATTTTGATGAAATAAAGTATAGTCTCCATAAGACTAGATTTCCAAACTCTCGCTGCTAGTTGGAACCCTCTAGCATACGTGGACATGCACATGAGGTCATGTGACCAACCAGATCAGGGCACCGCTCGAGGGCATGTGGGTCTGAATGTCACAAAGTGGTATTAAAGGAATTTTATATTCATTCTACTTATTTTTCCTTACTATTTTTGGAAAGTAAGAAAAGAGACTTCGAAGAGCCATGTCTTTGCAATGAGCTAATGCATGGGTGTTTCAAACCTATGTACTAGTGAGAATCTGATTAATTCAGGTGGGATTTTTGTTATAGAGTTTGGTTGTTATAGTTGGAAATTATTTCACCTTGGGTAAACCAGATGTGGGGTGATGTGATATTTTATAATAAAATTGGGGAAATTTAAGTAGTGGAATAAATATTCTTGATAATTGGGTCCTCATTAATCTTTCTAGGAACTCAAGGATGTTGTTACATGCATCCTTCATGGAACTCACGGGAAAAATGGTTATGGGTATTATGTTGAACATGAACAATTTTTCTTTATGGTGAGATTAAAATAATTATTCACAATGATTATAAATGGGTGTATAATGAGAACCTTTATTTTTGAATTGATTATTATAAATTAATTAATTTTTAAATTAATTAATTTGAGATAATGTGATTAATTAATTGTTGAATAAATTAGTGAGAAAGAGTGTACCCTAGTTAACCGAGTGCTAAGAGTAGGATGGTTATGGGTAGTGATAAGGCCTTAGTGTTTATCGTGTTGGGAGAAAAAGTGGGAAAATACAATTGGATACATGTTGAGTTAGTTTATCCTATTACGTATTTATTTTAATGATGAGTTATGATACATGGGATTTGTGTTTCTCTTTGTAGAGATAGGACTCTACCATGCATGATAAGGGGGAGACTATGGTTATGGCCCAAAATGAAATTATAGACATGGAGCATGAGGCACAATTGGTGAATGATAATGAGGAAGGGGAATAATTCCGAGAGAATATTTCTCGTTTCATGAAATTCATGGAGAGAGATACAGGGCGTGTTTAGAAAAGCATGTCTTATGTTACATGGGAGTTTTAGCCGAAGCACCCTTCTACTTTTACAAGAGATAGTGTACCTGAGAAAGATAAAATCTAGATTGAATCCATAGATATGATACATGATCATATGGAGAATCTGGCTAATAGGAGGGTCATGTTGGCTGATTATATTCTACATTTTTTAGTAAAGAGCTGGTGGGACATTCTGGTACGATCTGGATAGAGTGATGATTTGTTATGGAATGGAATTTTGGCGATGTTGAGAGGGATCTTCTATCCAGACACAATGAAGTAAGGCAAGGCTTCAGATAATATTCATCTGACCAATGTGTAGATGTTTATTATGTAATTCTCATGACTTATTATTGATTTATAGCCTTTTTATCGAACATTAGTGGTAGATGAGCCTTCTTCAGCAAAATGATTTCATAACATACTTAAGTGTTTAATTAATTCTGAAGTAATTGTCATTAGGCTAGAGAAATTATTAGAAGTTCTCAATAAGTATCTCATTCTAGAGGGTAACCTGGAAAAATCTTCTAGTAATGGATAGGTTTCTTGAAGATTAGGGGGTGGGCCTTCCGAGAGTAGGAAGCGTCATCAGGGGGATCACAGTCACGACAATGGAAAGCATGGTCGAAAGACAAGATGAATAGTTCCACTAAATCATTCTCTTCTATGTATCCACTAGTGCGGTGGGAATGGACACTATCGTACACATTTTCCTCGACCACCAATGGGGTTCCAATTTTGTTGTATGATGGGTCACCTATAGGTGTTATGTAGGAAGCAGCGGCTGGCTGGTGTTGAGGGAGAAGCTAATACAAGTCAGTGTGTGGGAAGACGATATTCTACACCATATATTTATGGAAGAAGTAGTTCTATTGGATGAGGCGTCATATGTAATGGAAATGGTGCATTAGGGTACGAGTTCATGTATCAGCAGTGTAGTGTTACATAGGTGTGTTAGAAAATGCTAGTGGGAAGAGGGGAGGGACAGTAACATGGAGTGAAACCAACATATGTAGAGGGTGAGGCGAGTCCATCGATAATGAGAGGTACTATTCTAGTTTCTTATACATTATCTACTTCCTTGTTTGATATAAGTTCCTCTCATTAATTTAAATATGCAATCCTTGTTAATGGATTGGGGCTAGAGGAGGTGTTCATAAGCGAGGTGATGAATATCGATACACCATTGGGAACACAGTCTTGGGATATCAACTTATGAAATTTATATTTCCAATAGTTCAGAGAGTATCATTTCCATTAGGATATATATTTACATAATATAATGTGCTTGAACCTAATTATTTGTATGACGTGGCTAGTTCATACTGATACCATTATTATAGTTACTACAATAGAGTGACATTTGTATTTCCTGAGGCTGACTAGTATATTCTTCATGGTGAAGTGGATATCCATGTTGGTAGAACCAGGCCAATTACATAGCAACTATGAGAGCTCACATTCCATGTTTGTAGTTTTTTTACATGATGATAGTTTTAGGAGAGACATCGTTCAATCAATAGTAGATCTATATCCGAATATATTTCCTGAAAACATTTCATGATTTCTACGTAAGAGAGTTTTGGAATGCACTACTGAGATTTTATCGAGGGTAGAGTCTGTATCTATTACTCCGTAGAGAATGTTACTGACATAGCTTCATGAACTCAAAATGTACTTGGATGAGTTGGAGGATAAAGGGTTTATCTTCCCATTTATGTCTCTTTGGGTATCACCGATTTTGTTTTCAAGGAAGTTGACCAGAGTTTTTTCTTATGTTTTAATTATGTGAAGATGAATAAAAAGAATTTGAAGAACATATATCATCATGCACATCAAGATGATTTGTTTTAACAACTAAAGGGGGATTCTGTGTTCTCAAAGATCTATATGAAATTAGGGTATCATCAGGTGATAGATCATTCTTATAATATACTGATAATGGAATTCAAGAGAATTTATGGCTTTTATGAGTTTGTCGTGATTCCTTTTTGGTTGAAAAAGTCTCTAGATATTTTTATGGCCTTGATGAATAGCATCTTTCTACTGTATTTAGATCAATTTTTTGGTTGTGTTTGTGGAAAATATATTGGTGTACACTAAGGCACAAGATGATCATTCCCAACATCTGACATTGTCTTGGGTACAGTGAGAGAGAATTGGCTATATTCCATGCAATCTACATTTCAGTTTTAGTTTTATTGGTTACAATTTTTGGAGCACTTTATCTCTGAAGAAGGTGTGACATTGCATCCAGAAAAACATCACGCAATGGTATCATGAGAGCAGTAGTAAATTTTGTTGATATCATAAGCCTTATGGGGTTAGCTGGATATTACAGGAGGTTCATCTAGTACTTTTCTCGATTTGGAGCAACGCTTATTGGTTTTACAAAGGTCTATATAGAGTTTGTTTGGATAGAATCATGAGATAATTCATTCCAAGTGTTGAAAATGTTTTTGACATCAGCACCAATTTTGATCTTAACTAAGTAATGTGAGGAGTAGACAGTGTATTGTTATTCTTATGGGATCAAACTCGGAGATATGTTGATGTAAGTAAATAGATTCATTACTTATGGGTCTTGGTAGTCGAGGACACATAAAATTATTATCCTGCACATGACCTTGATTTGGAAACAGTAATTTATGCTCTTATGTTTTGGTGACACAATATTTTGGTTCAAGATATTATATTATTTACAGATCAGAAATACATAATGAATATATTTTTATTGCGCAACATGAATCATTAGTAGCGAATATAGGTATAGAATATTCAATCCATTTACATTGAAATGGCATATATCCCTAGGAATGGGAATAGTTTGGATGATGCTTTAAGAAGGAAAACATAGACTTAGTTGGTATATGAGTCGAGTGAAGAATGAATGTTCCTGAAATTACTGGAGAAAATTCATGTGGTAGTTCAGAAATGTTAGGAAAGGATTCCTCTAGTTTCTGTGGTTATTGATTATACACTCTTAAGACGTATCAAGGATAGGAAGTATGAGGTGCCAGTTTGATTATCCTTAAGGGAAAGAATTGAATGTGGGGATACACCTTCAGAGTGGATGATAGATGAGGATTAGATCCATCTATGTCAAAAAATTGCTTGTTGTGCCAATAATAATGGAAGAGGAACTCATGCAAGATTTTCATGCTTCAAAGTGGCTGGTACATCTAAAAGTGAAAAAATGTACTATGACCTACGAATATTTTCATTGTGGACAGGTATGAAAAAAAGAGATATCAATGTTCATAACAAGATGGTTCACCTCTCATCATGTGAAGGAAGAGCCTCAATGACCTAGTGTTTTACAGTAGTTGTTACCTATTCCGGAATGGATATGGGATAACGTGACTATATATTTCTTGGGGGGACATCCAAGGACTCTTAGGATGAATTATGGAATTTGGTTCACTATCATGTAAATCATTACAGTAGAGTAGTTTGGAGAGATATATGTGAGAGAAAGATATCATTTTAATGAGATGCCACAGAATATAGTTTCTGATCATGATTCACACATTAATTCAACACTGTGAGAGGGATAAAATAAGGAGAGTAGTACACATGTTCTGTTATGTATAGAATTCCACCCACTAATAGATTGGTAGTTAGATCACACTATATAGATGTTAGAGGATATGCTACTAGAATTTGTTCAAGACATTGGTGTTTCTTGGGATGAGAACATGGATTTACTGGAGTTCTCCAACAACAAAAATTTTTATAAAACAATAGAGATAGAACCATATAAGGAACATAATTTTCGACCTTATTGATGACTGTTGAGTTGGTTAGAGGCACATGTGTCAGAGCTGTTGGTACCGAGTCTCGTTCAGGAGACATCAGAGAATGTGATGTTGATTTGAAAACAAATAGATACAATAGATTAAAGAAAAGTCAAATGCTGATAGACGAAGATGTCCCCTAGAGTTTACATAGGGTTTTCATGAATTCATTCGGGTGTCACTTAGATTGGGTCACCACATTATACAAAGAAAGACCAAGTTGGCATCCTGGTTTGTAGGATAGTTTGAGGTGCTGGAGAAAATAATTCTGGATAAATACTTATTAGCACTTCCACATAAATTCAGTGCTATGCATGAGGTTTTCCATGTATCACAACTATTACGGTATGACCTCATACTTTATCATGTTGTTGATGTGGAAGAGGTTTACATCAGGTTAGATGTATCCTTTGAGGAGCATATGATACATGTGATGGGTTTTAGTGAGAAAGTGTTACAGGGAAAGACTATTCAATTAGTTCATGTTTCATAGAATCATTGAATTTTTCAAGAGTAAACGTTTGAATGGGAATAATACTAGAGGCAATAATGGATCAATGTTTTTGTCTCAAAATATTAGAGATATTGGGAGTGAAGCCTGACGACGAGCTTTTATATGTTGGAGATAATGTAAGATCCATGTCTTTCTAGAGTTATCTCATGCCTATTATCAGATACTTTGTGTTTTAATTTAAGTACCATTAAGTTAATGTATGACCTGGGGAGTGTTTGGATTATTTTTTTAAGAAACATGGGATGACAACGGTTGTTCACTCTTTGCAAATGATATGGAAAAACCATGCGGATAGTGGAGGGCAGAACTGTAGAATCATCGTTTGATTAACCATGCATAATTAATCAATGTATGTAGTGGAAGACCATAATATTGGTGTACATTTTTTTAGTAACCATGTATCCTCCAATGTTAAACATTTCACACGACATAGTCTATTTCAAAATATTGGTTTTATAACCACCCGAACTACGAAAACCTCTCTAAATCAACCTAGGATCAGGCTTAAAAATTTCAAGGTGTTCCAAAAGCCATCCATAGGGATTCCATGGTGATATGAGAACCATTATTCTTGATCGAAAGCTTGTATTGATGACCCTTTTTCATCCGAGTAAGTGGATTTCATCCCAAATAATTGTCCATGCATGAGATAATTGTGTTCTTGGCGTAACAACAAAACAATGAATTTGATATAATGTTATATGTATGGTTACCTACAAATAATGTTATTTTTGGTGATAGGAATGATTACATACACCAAATGAATGATAATAGTGAATGATATGTTAAATGATATTCTAGGGTGTTAGAAATTGAGACGTACACTGAATGAATGTTAATATTTAACGATGATTCAATTAGGAAACATGAATACAAACTGGGCCTAATGTAATGATTAATGATTAATTGAAAATGTGATAATTGTTTAATTTATGAAATGCATTTAATGCTTCATAAAACTTCATGAACTTTATTTTTACTAGACTCATTTTAGACACCATGGTGGTGGTCTAATGAGTTTTACTCACACCCTTATCGGGTTTCTGGATCGGCACATGAGTATACATTATTGATGCATGACTGGAAAATGAAAAGTCCATGGGACATGTTTATATTTGGGGTTGAATCATGTGAGAGGGAACCGAACGTGGATTAGGAACAATTTTGGAGTCATTGTGGATTGACATTTAGTTTCATTGTATACACAGGAAACATTCATTTTCAAATCATGATTTACCTTTCTGAAGAGTATTGTTTGTTCCAGTTTTAACTATCATATGTCATAATATTTTAATGGTAATTTATACGTTTCCACATTTGGTTATTTTTTTCATTCACAGGTTCATTATTCTGATGAAAGATGGTATAGACTCCCCAAGAATGACTTACCAAACCATCTTTTCTAGTTGCCACCCTCTAGCATATGAGGATATGTGCATCAGGTCATGTGGTCATCCGGCTCGAGGATATGCTCCTTAGAACCTAGGTCATGATGTCACCAATAACATATGACGACATCATTATTATTGAATACATTGCTGATAATTTTTTATTACAATGATTTTTTTGTTTAATATAGCACGAAATTGTTAAATAATTCTTTTTTATGAAGATATTTCCTCAGGATAATTATAAAAAATAAATACATAAGTATCAAGTAATAATTATTATGAAATTAACTAAAAATATTATGTAAAATGATGATAAATTTTACTAATGATGTAGTAGAATGTAACCTCTTCATTATGTAAACATTCATTCAGAAACAATGTCTTTTGGACATTGTTATATTAAAAATCTATTTCATTTATTATTTTAATGTTAAAATAATAGTATTGGTAGTACTAAAAAATACAAACAAATATGGTTTAATAATTATTTTAAATTAAATTGTAATTATCATATAAAATTCCTCATTGGGATTGATAAATTATTTATGGATTTAAATATCATTCATTAATTTTATAATTTAATACCCTAAATAATTTCTATTTGTTTATTATTGTTCTCAAACAATATTTCAATATATCTAACATTATAAAATTAAATATCACATAATAGTGGTGATGTAGTTATAAATTTTTAAAAACTCTATTCGAATAATTAAATTCAATATCTGTATTTATGTCTTTATGGTAGAAATATTAGATTTCATAGAAACATAATCATTAATGCATGTTTCATCCTAACTGAGTTAGTACCTTGATCAAAAATAGGAAAACCTAATGTTACTCTAAAATAAAATCTTAAATAATTACTACAAGCTAAAAAACCATTAATCATCCAATACAACATAACATTCAAAATAATATATTCATAACTATAAGAATCATACAACATAAAAACTAATTCTGACATTATTTTTAAATTTAAAATTAATGGATCTAAATAAATATCCATATCAATATCCATTTTTTCATTTTCATTTGAAGATACAACATATTGTATTTTCGATCCATGATTAATCAACGGGGAATGATATAATTTTTCAATATAAATATCCATACAATTTAGGTAATTATATGAAAATGAAAAGGATTCACTCCATCAGAAGATAACAAAATATGATGGTTTCTCAACTCATTTCCAATTTTAGGATACTCTTGATCAATCATATTTCATACAAAATAATCTACTTTGTGAATTAGTTTACTATATTTTTATATTTTTTCTACCTCTATAGTTGATTTTCGTGAATTATCCTCACATATGTATGGGTGCCAAAACCATATATTTACTGAAATGTTCCATAAAACATTCAAAGGAACTAATTATTCATTCTTATATCAATATGCACCATAAAAATGGAATTTTCAATGTGATTCATTGTATTTTAAAAATATTATACAATTATTTATACATTAATTGATCTTTCATACATCATACCCATTTAATAATGAATTCATTTAGATAAATATGTTTTATAAAGAATAATTTTTATATTCTGGGATCATATCATTCAATAGTTATTGTTTTTCAAAAAAGTTGTTTTTAATCCATTCTTTTCAAACATTTACACTATAAATCTTCATTATGGATTATAATAATGAATATTTATTATAACTAGTATACATTGGCGTCTTTGCAAAACTCATAATCATCAAAAAAAATGTTTGATATTGAATTTAATTTTAATTTTTAATTTTCATTTCCTCAAATCGATATTATGGATCATCAAACCTATAATAAAATCTTTAATATAGTCATTATTAGTATTCACACATCTAATAATACTATATTATCTATAAAACAAAATGTAGTCCTTATCACATTTTGTATTCAGTTATTACCTATAATAATTCTAACAGTTATATAACTTATCTCTTCTGTAATAGATCATGTGTTCTTCCAACTACTCTAGACTTATTACATTGGAATAATAACATTGTAAAGAAGTAAAAAGTTTTTTATAAGGGTTATATGCATGATATTTTTCAAATTTTATGAAACCAGTCCCCATAAACTTTGATAATATTATAAGCATCCATCCACTTTTATTCATATTAATCATATTTTATCCAATAATATAAATATTAAATAAAACAAATATATTCATAAACTGTATGAACATATAACGATCAAAGGTTATTTTTACGGAATTATTTATACCACATTAAACTATTTTTCTAAGAAAATTATTGATAAATGATGTTTATTGAGATTATTTTGTATTTTTGGTAATCATTAATTAATGGTAATGTGTGATATACATAATGATACAAATAATATAATTAAAATTTTATCTATTGAAAATAAATTAAATCAGGGATTGTTTCTTTAGGTTTTATTGTAAGGAGTAATGCAATAAGGAGGATTTTATGTTCGTACATATCTTTTCATGGTATATTGTAGACCTGGTGTTGTTTCAATGATAGTATTCATAGGTGATGGAGTTGATCATTTATCATTTGATAACATCATTGACAGTTCCAAATAACCTATCCTTGAGGACTACACATTTAATAAAACTCTTTTAATTTCAATGATATATCTAATAATATTTTGGGTTTTCGTCAATGTAATGAACCGATAATGTTAAATAAAAAAGGATCAAATGATGACATAAAAATACCATAGTGATGGTAATGAATTCAGTGGTTCCAAGAGAAAGTACACATTAAAAATAAATACCCACCTACTGATTAGTGCTGACGATCATATTAAAGTGAAATGAATCCTCAATGGGGACATCAATAGAATTCTATGACTATGAGTGAAAATTTACAAACCCTATATTTAAAGGGAAAAATGTTTAGTTCATGATAATCCTATAATTTAAATTCTTACGACAACTCAACATCGATTCAACACATTAATTTTAGAGGGACAAAAAATTACTTTGATTCTAGAATTGGTATGTTCAAATTAAATTTCTATTTTATGTGATTTAAAAAATATCATTTTAATAAAGGAACATAGATAAAACAAAATTATAGGTGATATCAGACAATGAGTTATTTCCTCCTACAAAACTATAGGATATCTAGGGAGATGAGGCATGGTAATCAAATGGTACACCTTATTAACATCTATTTTAATAATAGAGAATGAACATGAAAATAATAGGATGATCTATTCTTAAAAAATCTAATACCATTGGTTTGGAACCATTGTTATAGTCTCTTAATCTGTTGGTAAATGTATTACCAATGGTTTGGGGGAACATTCCCTTGACATTCATCGCTATATACCAATAAAAATTATTGTGGGAAAATGTTGGTATAATGGGTTTATTACAATATTTTACAAAATTTTGGTATATGGAATATGAAATAACTATACAAATAGTTTTCAAAACTATTTATATAGGTAATTCAAATAACTCCGTTGTGGGTTTTGATCCCCGCACCATCGAATTATATTTCAAATACATAACCACTACGACACAATGTTTTATAAAAACCTAATATTAGAAATATGTATTTGTATATTTATATTTTATTATTTATCCATATTTATTTGATAAAATAATTCATTAAAATTATGAAAACCCTTACCATGGGTTTTCAAAACAATTGTTATAGACTTATTCCAATTTTTTTCCAAATAATTGATATATTTATTTTGATTATTGGGACCTTTATGAATGGTTTCGGAAAAACCATTATTATTGGTTCATTAAATGTATGCTATACATAGGGTATTATTCGAACTGAAACCATCATATATAAAAATGATATTGGTGAAACCGTTGGTATCATGTAATTTAATTGATGACCTACCAACATTTTGAATAGATCCTTTTGAATAGCTATGAAAAATAACAACAGTTATATTCGTAATATTTTAATAGGGACATAATATGGTTATCATACCAATGGTTTGGGCTAAACACTAGGTATATGTTCATCTAATGGTACCAATATCAACGGTTTCTTAAAAACATATGGTATAAGATATGTTTCTTACGGTATTGGAAATGGATTGAACCTTCATAACCAACAAAAAGAAGGAATGGAGACCAAAATACGATTCACTAATACCATTAACAATTACAATATACTCTAATTCCTTGTTGAAAATTTTACATCCTCTTTCTAGGGAGAACATAATTCCAATGAATAATTCATGGGCTTCATACACTAATGGATTGTAAAAAATAATGGATTAAAAATTGCATGTTCTGATAATGAGACCTAGAGTATCATGTACCAAAAAATCAAATCCAATCATAACTCTTATGTTTATTTATTTATCCAAATTAATAATAAACACATTGGATGGTGGGAGCTCCACTTACATAAGCAAGAAGACAGTAAGGGGTTATCAAGAATAATCTCATTACGCTTCCAAACCTCCTTCCAAGATACAACCTGATTAATCCAAAAGTTGTAGTGTTTTAAAATACAGTTTCATATATAATCACCCATATAAACCATGATGTGGTACAGATGATGTATATTCAATCAGTGGGGATTCAATAATTCCAACATGATAACATTGACACATAATAGTTAACTTTTTTCACTATCAAATTGGAATTTGAGTTTCAATGCATATCAAATGTTCTTGGCCCCTTGATGATTTAAGATTACATGTATATGTGTTTCTATTTAAAAATTAGGTAGCATATAAAATTATCCACCTTAATATTCCATACCATTAGGTACTAATATAAATGGAGTATTCCCATGAAATATTTTAATAAAAAATTTCAGAACTCCGGCGAGACTAGAAGGTCCAATGGCATTTCCTAGAATCTTCCTTTTTGGTTATATGTAATCGGTGGGAAAATGTATATTCATACCTCAAAAAATCTCCTCCCACATACTAATTATTAAAAAATACCTAATTTATATAATATGTTCGAGGAATACTAATAATAATCACATAATCCCTTTCGTTAAACCATACCTCCAGTTTAACAGAACAACATCCATTATTATCATCATTATAATTGTGGACATAGTGGAATCCTCCCAATCCAAAAGCTCCAGTGATGTAGAAATCATACCACATTCATAAAAAACCCATTGGTCCCTCCAGATCATGAATATGTCTCAAACGTCTGTCCTCTAATAGTTCACCTTCCCATGAAGAACACATAATCCCCATAGGCATCTCTAAAAAAAGATAGGGTAGGGGATTAGGGATATATAAATAAAACCCATATGGGGGGGTTATATTTGGATTCAATGTTCTGATATCATAGGGAACCATAGTTATGAATTATCTATCAACCTTTCATTTCTAAGAGAGAAATGATGATAAGGGGAATGTATTTATAGCCCATAAAGCAACAATGATTCGGGATACAAATATTATCCGGAGCCATCTAATGAAATTTTTTCAAAGTTCAATACCATAAAAAACATAGTAATGTGTGAGTGAATTTTATCAATCTCAATTTTGGTAATCATAAATAAATAAATATTCATAATTGGAATCAATTGAGATATATCTTAAATAAGTGCATTCTTATATGCAAAAAGATGTTCTTAAAATCCCATCCATGATTTATTGCCTAAAATATCTATACTGCTCAAGAGAATTGGTCTGTTATTATTGACCAAAAATCATAGGGATAAAATTATATTTATTATGATTATCAACCTCCATAAGACCCAAGGCTCATAGAAGATCATCCTCTCTACAAGCAGTGTCACGTGAGTTGATGGAAATTTATGATTTGGAATAATTAACTAATTGAGAGGATTCATTATCATATTTTTGGAGTAGATAGAAAATATATATGAATTCAAAAAGAGTGGGCCTTTATAAAAAAAACTCCATCAAAGAATATGAGATGGGAAATTGTTTCAATTCTTTTATAATCCACCCCCCCAAAGAAATAGGTTCTCATTATCATATATGGAAAATTAATTAGAAAAATATCCATCCATCAAGGCACAATGTAATGTGGAATGTTGGTCCCCATATATGATCCCTTTGTATGGGTCTAACATTTAAAGAGTATTCCATAGATATTGAATGTGAAGGAGAACCACGTATGTTTTTTTAATTGTAGTTGATGTAAATAATAATGTACGGAATCACAATTTTGAATATTCTGTTTCTAAAAATATTAATGAAATTGAAATTCTTAATTGTAGTCGAATGAATTTTATAATTAATTATTGAAATAGTATGAATGATTATGTTGTTATTGATTAATCATTATTAAACTATACAATTGATTCACCCAGGCTCACTTATTTGAACATTCAAATATACTCATTGAAGAGTAAATCGTTTTAAAAAATGGGTACATAAGAAATTACCTTTATTAACCACATATGAATCATGGAGTATGATATTTCATAATACCTAAATGTTTAATAATGTAATTATTGTTTTTGTTGCATATCCAAAAATGTAAAAGAATATTTATGAGATTAAATCATATAACATAGGTATTTAGAGGTTTTATTAATCCATAAAGATCATGGGGGAGTGATAAAAGTGGTGGAATGTTGTTTGAGAGCATCAATGGGGGAATGAAAAAAGTACCCTTTGTGATGAATTTATTTGACCATGATTTTATTATCAATTAATTCCAACGTATGCAGGTAAAAATGAGTTTGATTAGCAAAAAATTAATAACCACTAAAAAAGATAGGATTTATCAATGAAAAATATATCACTAATAAAACCTATCTTTATTAGCGTGAAAATTATAGATGGAAAACCAATATGTATCATCACTAATATTATATAGTTGATATTTATAGGTTATATTGTAACATTTCATTTATACCAGATAAAAACAATACAAAAAAAATAAAAAAATATTAAAAAAATATATATTTAAAATTATTGAATTGATTAAATATTAAAAATAATTAACCTCATTAAATAATATAAAATATTAAATGCATGATTCTCAAAAAATGACTGAAATTGAATTATTAAAAATGAATAGAAAAAAAATATTAAAAATGGATATGTTTTATATATTAGATTAATTTTGTTAAATACTTAAAATGAAAATATTTTAAAACTAAGCTGAATACATTGTGAAAATATTAAAAAATACGAAAAATCTACAAAAAAAAGAATTTGTAGGAATAATTTCATAAATTTTGAACATGTACCAAAAAAATAGATGAAAATATTAAAAAATGATATTAAATAAATTAAACAAAAATAATTAAAAAACTTTAAAAAAATACTAAAAGTTAATAAATAAAAATGAATGAAAATTAATCATATAAATAAAAAACATGAAAAAAATAATAGATCATAGTAAGCAATTATTTAAATTTTATGGATTAAATGAATTAATTGTAAACACAGACAAAAATGTATAGATTATTTACAAATAAATTTATAAAAACTAATTATATAATTATCAATCATTTTAAAGGCATTACACCGTAATAAATGAAATTGAGAAAATATTAATCATATAAATAATATACATTATTATAATATAAAATCATAGGAAATAATAATGTATGAAAAAATATTAACAAATTAAAAACATCAATTAATATTAAATTTTTTTAATTATTACAAATTAATAAAAAATATTCAACAAAATCATATTAATTATGAATAAATAAAATTGAATATGTTAATAATAATTAAAGTGTGATTCTGTATAAATGATTACATCAATTACATTAAAATAAAAATTAGGGTTTGAATCCTAGAATGCACATTGTGGGATTTATATCGCATTTTGAGACTTAGGTAGTCAATTGTTTGGGCATGATGCAGGGAAGCAGTGATGCAGGCATGAAAAATTCATGGAGATGCATATATGATGATGTAGGACTGATGGTACACGGATCCTGTGGGCCACATTCTTAGGCCACTTTTCCTTGGTCATATGGGCTATGTAACAAATATCATCAACAGAGTTATATAGAAGACTTTTCCCTAATGGAAAAAAAGAAATAACATACACATAAAAATTGACTAAAATGTACAAAAATGTTATACATATATATATATATATTAGGTACTCGAGGATATAAATACACCAAAACACACACACAGCTCACCCACCAACCAATTGCAATGGCATACCCCCCAAATGGATAACTTACCAATATTCAAAAGGCCCATAGAATTACTTTTTTCAAATATTGACCTTAAGAACATTATAACGTTTTCCCTAACAACAAAGTCTCATATGAAACAACATTATCGTGCACTGCTATTGGATTTATCCCAAATGATTGGGACTCCACTTGAAAACAATGATCTACAGGCCCAACCAATGCCTTATGCTACCATTATCTCACTGAACTTCATGGCGGGTTTTCATAGATGATTATCTGATGATCACCCTCGACATTAATATTTTGTTTTCCCATCCCAATAAATTATCAACAATGCTTACCACCAAACCTTATCTCTGAGGTTCACACACAGATCCACTATGCATCCAAAGCTATTTTTCGACACTTGCAATTCAGAAAACACTGCAACATGATGCAGTCAATTGTAATGGAACACCTACATCCTTGTTCTTGGTTCTATCATCAAGCTAGGGCCACATCTTTAGTGATGATGAGTTTTCTCCCATCCTACATTAAAAATTGTAGCTTCCCAAGAGTTCACCACCATCCCTGAATCCTACAGCTTGAGGACCATAGTGATCACTTCGCTGACACTGCCACTCAACTCTCACCATCTCTCAATGGCACACAATGTCGAGACTACAAATCATGACTTTCAATGACACCATCTCTCATTAAACATTTTCTTGATGCACATCCGAATCATTTTTGTTTGTTTACATAAACTACTAAATGGTTTTAGGTAACAGACACATTTTGGTTCAATTTCAATGAATTTGGGGGTCTGAGATTGTCTTATAAATATATATTATATGGATATCAAGAGTAATAAAATATTAATACATTATATATTAAAATGAATACAAATTAATCATAAAAATTAAAACATATTTACAATATTAAACCATATTAAATAATATGTGTACTTTTAATATAATAGTTAAATTCCATAAATATTTATAATTATTAAATATCAAAAATGAAAATATAATAATTAAATATAACTTGAAATGATTAAATTAAATTAAATAAATTAAAAAATTTAATTGATAACCTTAATTACATGAATTTAAAACATATAAAATTGAATAAAACTAAATAAATAAATACTATTTTTACTACTAATGATTGAAGTATGCACTCAATTGATAATATATAGAAATTATAATATTTTAATAAGCTTTATAATTTTTTTAATTCTGAAAATTTTATTATTAAATCAAATATATACATATATAAACATGTATAAATAGCTATAAAAGTTTAATATATTACTGAAATATGAAATGATTAAATAATAAAAATGAATAAATTATAGAAAATACTGATATTTGAGATACACAAAACCAATAAATAATATTAAATCAATCAATTGACATTCATCTACACACATAAATTCACATAGACATACATGTACACATACGTACTCAATATAAGTGTACACATATATACAAGCTCATAAACATACACATACTCAAACTCATACACATATACATGTACATACACATACAATTGTATATGCATACACATACAAAAGCATTTTCATATACATACACATATATACAATTACATACATCAGCATGAAAATACATACAAATATATACATATGACTATACACACACATATACACATACGCATGCACATACACATGTACATAATGATAAGGAAATACATACCCATATACATATATGGATATATACATAAACGTACACATATATTGTTATACTTAGTCATACATATACACATACACATACAAACACATTCCAAAGAACATACAAAAACTCATTAACATGCACATACAGATGTACATACATATGTAAAAGTACAAATACTGTCAATACAAATTTATAAATACTTACAAATACACTTATGCATACATACATAAACATACATATACACGTTAACATATGTATAATATACACATAACCATTTTCATATACATACTCACACAAGCTAACAAAAAACATACATAAACTCACACACACACACAACAAAACACAACAGATGCATACCCAAATGACAAATATATAAACACAGACAAACAGAACCACATATACAAATTTATATACATATATTTTTGAATTATCTCATTTGAATATAAATATTAATAATCAAATAGGAATCACATTTATAAATTTATATATGAATTTATATATCATAAAATATTTTCAATAAAATATTAGTAAATGATAATTATATTAATTATATTAAAAAATTTCAAATAATGTATATAAATATACTATTATAAATATTTACTGACTAATATAATTTATATTAGTTTTTCAATATAAATTTAATAAAATATGATTAATTATTTATTAAATTTTATGTAAACCATTTAAATATATTTTATTTACATATATATACATTTTGAAATATTAATATTATTTACAAATATATATAATAATGTTTATATATATTGACTCATTTAATGAGATATTTAGCAAAAATAATAACATTTCTCATAATGGATGGAAATGTATCAGGGTTTGAATAATGCATAATGAAATTAAACCCTTTTATTAGTTCTTTTTTTATCAATAGTGTTAAATATTTCTTAATATGAATTAGTGTAATGTGATTATAAAAATAGGGAATTTATAATTACTGAAATCCTATATTTTTTTATTGATAAAATTAAATGAGAATTAATAATTAGTATTAAATTCAAAAAATAATGAATTATAACATGATAGTTAAATATAACATATAAAATTACATTAATTATTATAATCCCTTTAGATAAAAATCCATAAATCACTGCAATTGGTTTTTCATACTATACAACTCAACATCTGATAACATTTGTTTGGAACTCCATGTTTGGAAGGAAGGATATCTCGCAACTTTCCCACATTTTACTGATAATTTAGTAGAAGTTTCACTTATAGACTGAACATTTTATACACCCGACTTCACTGTGCTTCCACATCCAAATTAGTAAATGACTGGTACAAGCCAAGAGTGTAGTTTCCAAACACTTATATCCTAATGGGTTTCTTCTGGTGTGGGGATGTACACACCCGGGGGAAGTGACTGTCACATCCATATTCCCCCGTTTTTTATGGTAGGCGTTTTTTATGGGGTGAATTGGTATACTTTTTGAGAAATTGAATTTAGGGTGGTAGGTTTTGAAGATGGGTCACTATGGTAGATCGTATTAGAATGTTCGATGAGGAACGGTGGGGATAGTAGATGGATTTGATGGTGGTCCGTTGTGGCATGTCATCTGAGAAAGGGAAATGATTGTGTTAGGTGATATCGATGCGAAATAATGGATATTTTTTATGAAAAATGAAGGTGGCGACCATATACATCTTCCCACATTTAATCCATTTGGTCATTATGGATGGGGCACTATAACAGGCCATGGAGGTGACTGTCCAGGTATGCATTATTGATAGGGAACAGTATAAGGTCGAAATGGTTGTGAAAGCGACAAGCATTGTCGATTACATGTCATGGAAGGTCATTTGAGAAATTGTAGTGATAGTGATATCTTTCTCCCACTATTTTTCCAAGTAGGCATTTTGAATGGGGTGTTATGGTTGGTATTTTGGGAATGGGCGGTGATGTTTATATCTATATTCCACTCATATGTCCTCGTAGGTGTTCTCAATGGGGTGATGTTGTTTGTCATCTAAGAGAAGATAGGGTAACACATGGGGATAGAGGGAAATAGGATGCTCTAGGGCCTATGTATGTGGAACAGTGATTCAAAATGAGGTAGCATAGGCGAGGGGTTTGAAAACCTCATATAGAAAATTTTTTAGAGACCATTACTACTTCATCGGATTCATCCAATGAATCCTCCATTTGTCTACCAAATCAATGGTTCATTGTAGACTTATAAAATAACAAAATGGATTTATTCTGGTGAGCCATGGCCTGTATGGGTGTATATATACACATCATGAGTCCACATACCAGTGTTGAATAATTTCAAAGGTTTCATTACATTCAAAGTTATTTCTCCACCCCATTTTTTACTTGATTTTTTTAATTTTATAGTACAATGTGTTTTGACCTAATTTAGAAAAATAGTTCTTTTTTGATTACATTATAAATTTGTCTATTGTTTTACATAGAATAATAAAAACTCATTAAAACAGAATGTCTATGTGTGGTACCAAAAACATCCATTCAATTCTAGATTTTTATTCATAAATATACTACATTACAAGTTACTTAATATTTACTAAATCAATTATTGGTTTTTAATATAAAAATTATACATTATATATAACTTATGACCCATAAATCTATGATAATATTTATTTACAATGAAAAGATAACTTATTTGACATCAATTATATTAAATACATCAACTATAATATTTATTCAAAATATAAATAAATTATTTATTATGTTCATAATTAAAATACTAATCAATATCTTTTTTATATAAATAATCATTTTAAATGGTCTAAATATAATCATACAATTTGTAAAACTTTAGATTTATACATTATATGAAAATAATTTGTAATGAATTCAATACATATAATTTCTTTTTAAAATTATATATTCTAATATTATGAAAATATTTATTATAATACATAATCAATAAAATTCATGCATAATATATTAATATTATAAATTTATAATAATTTATCAATATTTTAAATCAAATGAATTAAATATGGGATGCAATTTTATTTATAAATGCATTCGATGTAGTTTTATTATAATATATTGATGTTGATGTATTGTATTTATTTCCATTATATATTAAATATTACATCATAAAATTAATATATAATATTCCAATGACATAACTTTTTTCATAAATACATTTGTTAGTGTTTTCATAAACTCTATTTTTAATGGTAATTGGAAACCCTCACAATGACCCAACCTACAAAAATTCAAATTCCACCAAAAATCAAAATTTCAAATTGAAAAGTAATATTGTGGTTTTAAACTGATCCAGGATAATGGGTTAGTGGGATTTTGTAATGTATCCAATGATGTGGATATAATTTATGATATATGTGATTGCATTGATTATTTTCCAATATAATTACTAAGAGTTATATATGATAGAAAAATGGTACTTATATATGGATGATGTTTCAAGTCATGATCATGATACAATATTCTACACCTTTTAAATTTGTTTGTGGAATTTTTGTTATGTAGGTTTTCAGATCAATGCATATAATAGTAATTATATGATATTGTTTGGATCTGATGGGTTTTAGGAAGGCATTACATGTAGAAGAAGTGTCTGGTGGGTGCATAACTGAAACAGTTTTGAGGGATTTGATGCCACATTAACAAATTGTACATGACATAAACATCTTAACTAAAAATATCAGTCAAATACTGATATAGTAAATTTCATAACCTAGAGAGTATACCATTCATGTTAAATTTATTATTATATTAAATCGTATCATTAGAAATTCTACCTCTTCTTAAGAACCATCCTCAACATATTGATTAATAACACATCACTCATGACACATCCAATGTATCCATGTTCACTGTAAAAGAAATCATAGTGTTTTATGAAATACATTACAATATAGGAGTTGGGATGGACATTAAGAATATTCTTAAAGAATAAAGACCACTACACACACCGATGGATAATAATATCCAATGACACATAGTCATGAACAATTCATATAGGAAGGACTATTTTCATAATCTCGCATATTGAATCTTTTAGTATTCACCTCTCAATAGGTTAGAAGGTTTTTAATTTTGTATATGAATAAAAATATAAAATGATGATTTATAAGATTCAATTCGATCATCTAAATAAATATCAAAATTGAATTATGTTGGAGGAGTGGTCAATAACACTTTATTTTCGCTTTTACAAGTTACTCCAATGATGTTCAACACCACATGTTCTCTATTTATTTCTTCCCACAAAAATTACTAAAAATTTTACAATCATCCGTAAAGTAAATTTTATTCTCCCTCAATCTAGGGAAACAAGTATATTTGAGAACATATTGATCAATGGGATAAATGGATGGAATTACAAAAAATTAATCAACGCATTCCAATAATGGATCTGGAGATAAAATATTCACACAACCATACTTCCCAATAATTTTAGATTTTTAAAAATTCATTAACTTATCATAAATTTAGACTAATATTTTAATATATTAGACTAAATTCTTATATTATTAGTAATATCTCATTCAATGTATGTCAAATATGTATCAAATGATTTTCTAAAATACTAATAATGTATATTGGTTGATGCCTGATTATTGGAATATCCAGTTTGAGTATCCCAAAAAAGTGATATATATGCATAACATTTTGAAAGATTTTACTAAAATATTGGATTCCTCATTTGATATAAAAGTTTTTTTGGGGTTTTTAATTATATTGAACAATAACTTACATGTATCAAGTGGAATTCTATGTGAATTAATTTATTGAACCATATGTGTGGTTTGTCTAATATTGTTTATTTGGTGCTTCTAAACTATCGTGCAATAAGTTAGTGTTAAATTATTTAGGAATAAAATAATGGGAATCATATCCTTTATAATATATGTGAATATTGATTTTAAAATGTTAATTTTCAGCACAAAGTATGTTATGTTTGATGAGGGTGGTATTATTTTATTTCTAGATTAATACCCATCATTTGTCAAAAGGATGATTGATTAGTAAAGAAATAATTCATTTATCTATTAAAACTGATTTATTTATCCCAAGAAACACAGGAAGAAATGTCCTGATAATCCTAAATTAAGGAGATCTTGAACAAGCTGACATACATGGTGAGAGTTATTAATAATAATTTTTTGAAGTATAATGACTATATTTTTGGTTATCAACATGATAATGATCCGAAACATTCTCTTATATACACTTTATATTTGTATAATATATAGAAGAGTTAATTTCTGATTGAACACGAGTTTTGTTGTTTTTGTAGAAATTTCATATAGTGGATGAACCCAAAAATTTAATTATTAGAAGGATCCAGTTTGTTCACCATCTAATGTATATGAAATGTGAATAATTTTTAAATTTTATCCATGGAAGATGTGCAGATATGAGGGACATAGATAAGATTAACAAAACATGGATAATATTTTTGGAAGGAATAGTTGGGGGGATAAATGTTATGATTCATTAAAATTTTTGTTGGGGATTCAGATATTCCCATTATCCATCTCATAGATGCCACAATTCTCACATATTTGCCCTTAAATTATTAATATAAATGCATTGGTTCCATTTGAATGGATTTATATGAAAAGAAATATTTTGATTCCTGACATGTTTCTATAATGTGTTAAACTGGGTGATTATTTGAAGGTTTATTTGACCAATATAGCTACATCAATCATCTATATTAATCATTTTTATGTTCCTCATAGTGGGGGGAATTTTTTAAATATGGATCAATTATTGTCGAAATTTAATTTATTATTGGGTAATAGAGTGGAATTAGTTGACGAGTTTTTTGAACAAACCCCATATAAAAAGTCTCTATATCTAAAACATATATGTACCTCACATTAGTGAGAATTTTTGAAACATTGGTATATTCATGTTGAAATTCCATTTATTGATGCAGGATTCTGTTATATTATATCCATTTGATAAATAAGGTGCTACATGATATTATAGTGAGCTTTGAATTTAGATAAGAATTTATTTATGTTTGAGAAACTATTACGAAAATGGACTCCTTTATTCCATAACAATGATAAATTACTTTTAAAAACATAAAAAAATATTGTTCAATGATAACATCCCTAGGATATATATTCCCTGATGCATTAGAGTTGTCTGATCATGGATGATGTAATTGATTCAAAATCAATGATCTGATTTTAATTAATAATAATTCCTATATAATAGAAATGTATTAATATGATGATTAGAACATGTTTCTTGGAATGAAATAGGGATTTATAAAAAAAGTCATCTAGTTATTGATTATATGAAATCAACACCTTAGAAAAACAATTTTCAATTTTACACATTTCTATTTATATTTTCATGAATTAATAATAATGTGTTCTCTAACAATATTTTCATTTTGATTCAATAAAATAAATTCATGAAGATGATGTACGGATACTTATACCTAGGTGAATTTTGTTTTTTAAATTGAATAGTGAATACTTTGGTAGGTGATTTAAGGATATCAAATTGTATATGAGAGATTATATTTGAACTTCACAGTATCATTAAAAATAAAATGATGAAATTGGGTGTTACCATAGATTTTGAGTAATCAAATACTATAGGGATGTCATAAATTTTTGTTATATTGACCTTCAAGTCCATCTAGTCAAACTATGCATCAAATTGATGAGAAATTGATTCAAAAAACATCATGAATGATTGAAGGATCGTTGTCATAATGAATCTCAAAAATATGAGTTTGTGTGATAGGATTTTAGTGAGTTAAAAATGTTATAACTAAAATTTCATTTATAATATATAATCAACACAAAATATTTCAAACTCATAACCACTAAGCTACAATGTTTTTCATAAAATTATTATGATTAAAAAAATTTCTATAATGTACTCAATGTTATTTGATAAATTAATTCATTAAAAGTATTAAGACTATTACCAACTATTTTGAAACCCCAATGATATAGACCTATACCAATGGTTTCAAAACCATTGATATATGTATTTATAATATTTTTACCTTTATGAATGGTTTTGTAATAACCATTAGTATAGGTTCTTTAAAGGTAAGATATACTGATAGTTTTATAAAAAAGGAAGGATTATCCCTCACATATACCAACTGTTTTTGAAAACCTATTGGTATAATGTCAATGTATTGAATACATGCCAATGGATTGTATGAATCCTTTGGTAGTGATCTGACCTATATAAAAAGGTTTTAAAAAAACTAATGGAATTTTGTCACATTATTGTTTGGATACCATTGGTTTTTGTTAATCCCTTGGTTTAGGGTCATCTTGTTGATCATATTCCGATGATTTCTCAAACCCATTGGAATAGTTCCAATTTCTTGAAGAGGAGAAAATGGATTGAAACATCATAAAAAATAAGTCAGGGGACTGGAGAGCACACTATGATCCATTAATACCATTGATAATGAAAATATAGTCTAACTCCATGATGAAATATTTCCATCCACTCTCAATGGAGAACATCAATCCAGTGAATAATTCATAAGCTTCAGTGACTAGTGGATTCCAAAAATAATGGATGTATGTCTATCTACTTGAGATAATGCAACCAAGATGACCACATACAATATGAACCAATCCTATATAACCTATTACAATTATTGTTGCATCCACATTATTTTTAAACACATTGGATAGTGGGGGGTCCACTTATATATATTAGAATACAAAATGATTATATCATGCTAAATCTCATAATGCTTCCAAATATCCTTATATGCTTTTTAGAAGATCATGGACATTTGATGGAAGAACATTTCATGTATAAGTGTTTTTGCTTCAATAATGTGGAAGGATATAAAATTATCCTCATTATAATGTCATACCAATAGGATCTATATTAAATTTAGTATTCCCATAAAATCATTAAATAATAATGTTTAGGCATTGGGCATGACCACTAAGGTCCATATGTGTTTATAGAAGTCTTCATTGACTATTATTTGTATTTTTTCAGCCAACGTACCCCTAGAAATACCCAAATAGAATTCAATGCATTACTTATTAAATTATTTTTTCAAGTTCAATATATTCTATGTACCGAATACTAATAACAAAAATCCAATAGCTTTTGTTGAACCAAACATTCAGTTTAAAAAAAACCACTAGTTCTTAGTATCACATAAATAAAGGAAAATATTGGCATCCTGCAAATCTGAAACCAAGAGGGATGTGGGAATCATCCCATATTTATAAACAAGCCATTGGACCCTCCAGATCATGAATTGGGTTATGTATCTGGTCCTCCAAATTAGTCCCTTTTTAAGATCACTCAATTCCTTAAGGCATCTCCAAAAAAATCTAGGTTGGGCGCTATAGGTAACCTCTTAAAAGCCAGTATGTGGGAAATATTTGGATTCTACTATATATGTTCATAGGGAATTGGGTTTTTGAATTAGGTTCCTTTATCTTATAAATGATCAATCTTGATCATGAATATGTTATGATATCCCATACCACCAAAAGGATTAGGGATTCATAAATTATCTGAATTCAAAAATTTCATATTTTTTGCTTATTTCATAACCCACAAGAACAATTCAATGTGATAGTGAATTAGGCCAATCCAAACTTCAGGTAGCTTAAAAAAATACATATTTTAAACATGAATTAATTTAGTCGCATCCTTTATAATTGATTCATTCCTTAAATTAGAGACACTTTTAAAATTAAATCCATGAATTTATTTGTCTATCCAATCCATAATGATGGGGAAAACCACTCTACTTGTTTGACCAAAAATCTTAGTGATCCAAATATAATTATTATGTGTATCAACCACTTTAATGATTCATGATCGGAAAATATATTCCGTTCACAAACCGGTCTCAGTCGTGCTGATAGAAATATTGGATTTGGAATAATTAGCCAATTGTATAGATTCTTCCTAATATATTTGGATATGCTGGAAAATATATATGAATTATTTAATAGTGGACCTTGTGAATTATAAATATACCATTGGATAAAAAAAGATATGTTAAATAGGTTTTATTCTTCTATATACTTTCCCCCATGAAATATGTTCTCATTAGATTCCAAATAAAATTAAGTAGAAAAAACTCTACTAATCAAGAAACAAAGGTATGGGGAAAATGGTCCCCCCCTACATGAACACCCTAGTTTGGATGAAGTGTTGATAGAGTGTGCCATTTATATTTATCTTATAAGAAACTCATTAAATATTCGTGAAGTTCCATTATTCAAATAATAATATTACAATGATATGTTTATTTAATTAAATAAATATAGAATCATAATTTGCAATTTTCCATTTGTAAGAACTATAATGAATTAAAAAATATTACTTATAGTTGAATGTATTTTATTTTGAATTATTTATATAGTTTCATTGATTCTATTTTTATTGATTAATCCATATTATACAACACAGTGGATTCAACCCTTCTTGATTATGAGAACATTCAACAATACTCGTGGAAGATTAAATTATTTTACAAAATTGTTGAATAAGAAATTATGTTTATAAACCATGTATAAATCATGGAGAATAGAATTCCATAATCCATAAATGCCCACTAAGATCAGTTTTTTTGTGATGCATAATAAAAAACTAGTTCATGCATTTTCAAGAGATTAACTCACATACCATAGGTGTTGAGAGGTTTATTTATCCAAGAAGTTCTTTGGGAGTGGTGAAAGAGGTTGACATCCATGAGAGTGCATGAATGGGGAAATGATACATGTTACAATAGTGTTGAATTAATATGACCCTAAAGGGTTTAACAGTTCTTTCCCATAATGTTATGCTATATATGAGTTATATTACTTTGAAATTAATATCCGCTACAAAAAGATATGTTTAGCAGTGATAAATTTTTCCCTGATAAAACAACTATTTATAAGTGAAAAAATTATAGGAGATAAAATATATGTTTATCACCACAAATATTATAGTAATTATATAAATATATAGGAATTATGAGATATTTTCATTTTAGAGATGATAAAAAATATTTAAACTGAAATAAAGAAATACTGAATGAATTTATATTAAAAATGACAAAATTCTTCAAAAAAAAAATAATTAACCTTATTAATGAAGATACAATCTTAAATGTATGGTCTATAAAAAATGGGTGAAATTGAATAATTAAAAATTAATTAACTAAAAAATTATTAAAAAAGTGTTATCTTTTATTAATTATATATATTTAATTAAAAAAATGAATATATATTACAATGATGATGAAAATGTAGAAAAAATTTATAACTAAGTAAATATCTATAAAAATGATTTTCTATGAATAATTACTATAATTATGAGCACGTACTAAAATTTTTATGAATAAATTAAAAAATTCATTTATATAATTGAATTCTATATATTTCAAACATTTAAAAATTATTAAAACTTAATAAATAAAATTGAATGAATATTAATCATATAAATTAAAAACATTTTAAGAATATTAAATCATTGTAAATAATTATGTAAAATTTCAATCATTAATTGAATTAATTTTAAACATATCCAAAAATTTAAGGAATCATAAAAAATTAAATAAGTAAATTATCTATATAAATTCCCATCATTTTAAAGAAAATACACCATAATAAATGATATTGATTAAATAATAATCATATGAATAAAAAAATATTTTTATAAAACATAAAAATAGTAAATAATTATGTATATATAAATATTAAAAAATGAAAAATTCTAATAAAATATTAAAAATTGATAAATATTATAAATGAATAATTAATATTAAGTGAAATCATTTAAAACATATTTAAATAAAATTGAATAAATTCATAACATTAATAACTGAATCTGTATGATTAATTAAATAAATTGCAGACATAATGTAAGAACCCAGTTTTCGCTGAGGAACACTTTGGAATATTCTTGTTGATATTCCAGAGCAGCGCCTTCAGACGGCGTGCGATTCCGAGCCCAAGAGTGGCTGGAATTAAATTTTCAGTGCGTTCACACTAGAATCGCCAAATAAATGGGATAACTCCTAAACGGTGCTTCAAATCAGAGATCTGAGTGTACGAATGGGTCTGGAATTGGGTTTTTACCCAAGGAATGACATAAAAACTTGTCGGGGCAGGATGTTTAGACCCCTCGCTCGCTTTCGGTATGAGAAACGGATAAATTAAATAATTAATTTATGCGTTTAAGCATGAAACTCTTGTATCACTTAAATGGTTGCTCATATTGTAAAATCGAAGGCATCGTTGAGTTTGGAATGTGTCGTTTACCCTAGGAGTGGTGTAACATTCACGGGCATAGCCCATCTGTGAAAAATGCTGCCAAGGGCGTTTTAGTAATTTGGTGGTGGTTCGGCGGCGATGCTTCGGGCAACACCACGAGGTAGGGGTTTGTCGTTTTCGTTTTCAATTTGCCAAAATCATTGAGCACAATTTATTGTGTCGAACTATTATTCGATCGTCGATATTCCCATGATGGCGTAGAACGTTATCCGAGCTTTCTGATGCTTGTTTCTGATTCGAAATCTGATCTCCGTGGACTCCACGGTGGTCCGGCGAAGATCCGCGGGTTTTTGGGGTTCTCTGGCCAGCACGGTGGTCCGGCTGGTTTCCAGCGGCGGCAGCATGGTGGTCCGGCGAGGGATTGATGGCGGCAGTGGCGAACCCCTTCAGCAGCGGTGACAGGCGCTTCAGGCGGCAACGACGGTGGGGGATGGCCCGACGGTGAGCCCTTCTGGCAGGTGGTAGCACAGGCGGGTCCCGGGCGGCCGGCGCCGGTGTAGGGCACAGTGGGGAGGGGGTCGTAGGGTGTGCGACCCCGTGCACCACGACCGCGACCCGCGTAACACGGGTCGTTGCGGGAAAAATGACCGGTCATAATGTCTGGTCGGTGGCGGTAGGTCGCGGCCAGCTGGCCGCAGCTGAGCAAACCGGACCCGCAGCTGGGCCGCGGGCCGGATGTGGGCGGACCGGCCGGACCGGGCCGGTCTGGGCGAAGGGGGTTTCCCCTTTTTAATTTCTGAGGCACGTAGCTTTCGCTACGGATGTCCGTTTTGCGCGCCGCCTTCGGCGGCGCGGATCTTACGTCAAGGAAAACCTTTTGAGGTGGTTCCGGGAGTTTAAACTTCTGAGACGTGGGGCTCGGGGGCACGACACGTGCGTAGAGCAGCTAAGCAGGCTTCCTGGGAATTCATGATTTGAACGGTGCAGACGCATCTGACGTCCGTTTTAAGTTTCGTCAGTGACCTTGGGACCCTGACCCCGAGGCGGAGCATTCCAGGGTGGTTTCAGGCGTTGAGGCCGAAGTTGAGTTGCAGGCCCCATGGCCCGTCTTTTGAGCTACGCGCAACATTTAGCAACTTTTTCATCGGGCGTCTGTTCGGGGCGAGTGAGCGGTCGTTTCTGGATGTTTTTCTGAGAGGATTGCAATGGTTAAATCCGCCCGCTCTAATTCGGCATGATGGTGTGGGGACCACGAGGGCTGTTTGGGCATCGATGGTGGTTTTTCCCTCTTTGTCACCGGGCGACCGTTTTGGACAAGTGAATAGTCCATCTTGTGTGCTTTTTTGACAGGATCTCAATGGTGCGATCTGTTGGCAGCGCTTTGGGACTGGGGTGCGGGTCCCATGTGGTACCGCTCGTGCGCGGAAATCCAGAATACATCTTTTTCTCCGGATAACCGTTCCACTCAAGTGAGTAGTGATTTTGAAGTGATTTTTCAAGAGCATTGTGATGGTGCAGTTCGACTGACCTTTTTCGGGGACGTGGTGTGGGTCCCATCCGACCCGGCTATGGTAAATAGCACCTTTTTTCACCAAGTGTTTATTTTTGGGTGATTTATTAGTCAATCCCGTGTGTTTTCCCAAGGGGATCACATTGATGTGCTCCATTTTTTCAGTTTCGGGATTTTTGGGTGGGCCACACACCTGTTGGTCACAGTGAATAGTACCTTTCTCACCAGTTGACCATTTCGGGTGAGTAAGTAGTCTATCTCGCATGTTTTTCCGCAAAGATTACAATGGTGCCATCTGTTTGGTTGTTCGGATCCTTATTCACGATCTTATTAAATGTGGATTATGAAAGACACCCAGGTGGTGGTCCTTCTACTGTGTTTGTAGCGGACCCTTGACATGTGATCGTGTGCACTCCTGGGAGAGTGAGGTTGGTGTTTAAAGAGATTTGGTTGGCGGTACCTCAGTCTTTGAGGCGGAATGTAGGAGATATTATGTCACGCCTTCGCATTGACGTTGGGTATCGTGTGAATGATAGCCCTTGGGCTGAAAATGAGGTATACTCTGGGAGCATACGGGGGCGCTGGGAGGTCTGAGTGGTTTGTACCTGAGACTGTTTGTGTGCTCAGTTGGGGGTTTGACTTGGGGCCACCCGTAATGTGGGCCCCATGAGCGTTCCATGTTCTGCATTGCGTACTTTGACCTCTCGCGACATAGAGGGTCCCTCTGTGCACGTCTGTTTGACTAGTTTGGTGGAGTTTTTCTCCTATCTCTGTGCTCGTTTGTTTTACCTGCTGGGGGGAGTTGTCTCCAATGATTTTTGTTCTCGATGGATCGGCTGGTAGCGATGCTAGTGACACCCAGTGATGGAGTAGGCGCTAATCCTCTTTTGGGTGAGCTGTTCTGTAGTTGGGTGGTTGTTTGATACTCACTCGGTGTTCGTTTAGCCAGTGTTGAACCCTCCTGTGGTTAAGCTATAGAAGTTATGAGTTTTACCCTCTAGCGGGGCTGGGCAGTGGGTTACTCATCGGCTTCTAGGGTCTACCATCTAGCAGAGACTGGGCAGTGGGTCACCCAACGCTCTTAGGGATTACCCTCTAGCAGAGAATGGGCAGTGGGTCACTCGACGCTCTTTGGGTCTACCCTCCAGCAGACATGGGCAGTGGGTCACCCGATGGCCTCATAGGGTCTACCCTCCAGCAGGGCTGGGTAGTGGGTCGCTCGTCGCCTAGTTCTAGGTCTACCCTCCAGCAAGGCTAGGCAGTGGGATGCCTGTTGACTTATTCCAGGTCAACAATCCAGTGGGTCTGGGTAGTGGGTCTCCTGATCAAGTATTTAGTTCTACCCTCCAGCTGGGCTAGGCAGTGGGTCGCCTCATGATGTATTATGGTTTACCCTCTAGCAGGGCTAGGCAGTGGGTCATCCGTTGGCATTCCAAACTCAGTCCTTAAAACTAGGCTAGTCTGTGGCTTTCCTTCGTGATTATCAGTGCGAGACTCTTGGTTACGGGTCTATGGTGTGACAGCTTTGACTTTGAGAAGACCTCTCGATTGTGGGGTAGTGACGAGTTGTCGTTTTATGTTCCCCCAGAACTCTCAAGTACGGTGAGCTCTTCCCCCCACCGAGACGTGTCCTTGTGATGCGACCTAAAACAGTGTGGGCGAGTCAGTGCCTCCCAAAGCGGATAGTGTCGAGGTGTGGTGGTTTGAGCCCCTTGACTTGTAGTTCGGGGCAGACGTGCGGGATGCTGGACATCGATGGATTTTACCTCTAGGACTGTTGGTTACTCGTTTTCTTGGGATGAGCTACGGGATGGAGATCCCCTTAATGTCTTTTTCGGGATTCTTGACAGACCATATGGATTTGTATATACCATGTTATGGTACCCACTTGTTGGGTTTGGTTGCTCTCCTTACAGGAGAGGCGAAGATGCACAGGTTATGACACGTGCTTTCCGCGTCTAGCTTCTCGTGGTTAGATGAGTCTACTCTCCTACTATAGGCAGCGAAAGCTCAACGAGAAGTTCATTTTCTCACCATTCCTAGCTCCATGTGATAATATGAGTCTTCTACCTTTCTGTTTTTGGGTTGAGATGTACTCTTTACTGCACTCTCTGTTGTACTCCGTTACTTTTCATGTTCGATCTACTACTCACCCTTCGATACCTCCTTTTTTTCTCCCTCGAGCCTTCGGGGTATCCAACTGAGTATTTTTATACTCACCCCTGCTCGGCTTTTCCCGGACTTGGTGTGCCCTTGCAGACGACAGATAGGTTGGTCGTGAATTCAGTGGAGCATAGATGTTCGGAAGCTTGGACCGCGTGCGGTGGTCGTAGTCGGGTTCTTGGTGGGAGACCCGTTAGCTATTTCTTTTTGTTTACCTATTGCTGGGTTGTGGCACCTTTTCTGGTTGGGTGCGTGTTTTTCCCCTTTTTCCTTTTCAGCAATTTACTTGTACTATATAGAGGTCGATTAACTTTTTGGGTTATATATATAGCAGTTTCACATTACATTGCTTGTATTTTCTTTTACTCTACACTTTTTCATTGAGTGTGCTCCATGAGTATGTACAGGTACATAGGCAAAGGCCTCCTCTAGTTGTTTGGCCTTTGGTGCTGGTCGCCAGACCCTGTCCTATGGAGGCGGACTTGGGGTAGTTGCGGATCGAGCCCGGGTACGGTCGGATCCTGACAAAGTGGTATCAGAGGTGGTTCATTCCTTGGGATGCTGTTCGGAAATCCCAAAAAGAGAAATTGTTTGGGATATAGAGAAAACAATGTTAATGTGTCTCGAGAGCAGCTCTCAGGCCAGCGAGTTAAGTGATGGTGCGGCGGCCAGCGTATCCATTCACCAGGACATTGATAACCCGCTTGTCGACTCGGCATGCTGAGACACTTGTTGTCGGGATTTTTTTGTGAATCGCATAGGATTGAGTCTTTGACTATCCTTATTGATTCGTCTCCCCATCACTATTATTGTTATATACATATATGCTCATCTGACCGCGGCACTCCATGATGATATTCAGGATGTCTCCGCAAAAATAGCCAGCCATGATACCAGTTTTGGTGCGTGACGATGACCTTGTGAGCTACGAGGCCACAGTTCAAGACCTATCATGTGAGACCCATTCTCCGGGTGGGCTGGTAGCTTCACCCCCACCTATTGAGCAGTAGACAACTCCAGCAGAGCAGACCAAGATTGAGCGCAGGTTGAACGCACTCCGTGAGTTCCAGCGACAAAGACCGTTGAGGTTCAGTGGTGAGCCAGACAATCAGGCAGTAGAGGTTGGGATAGAGACATTGGTTTGCCTTTTCAGGCTTGTTCAGACGCTGACAGATCAGAGAGTGTCTTTGGCAGCCATCCTTTTTTGTGGATCAGCTTGGAGTTGGTGGAGTCTGGTGACTCGGTTTCTTAACGAGTCGTCGCTTTCATGGGGTGACTTTAAGTTGTAGTTCCGTGAGGAGTTCTTGCCCTCCTACTTGAGCTATGTTCAGATTCATGAGGTCGTGTAGTTTCAGTAGGGAGGGATGACGGTGGTCGAGTACGCGGCTAGTTTTGCAGACTGTGTACGCTTTTACCCGGATTTGGATTTTGACGACATCATCCGAGCGCGAATGTTTGAGTAGGGTCTCCACCGAGAGATTCATGTGTTCATAGTACCCTTGGGAATTTCCACATATGTCGGGGTTCTGGAGTAAGCGTTGGTGACAGAGAGCTTCCTATCACATTTTGCAGTTGGTAGTGGCAGAGGGCATGATGGAGCTGAGACGTCTGTCGTAGTTTGCAGGCGTCGGAGGACAGGACCTCGATGCAGGTGGCCTTCCCACTGTCGGTTTTGGAGACGTGGTCGTATACCACTGTGGATAAAAGGCGCAGGGCCTCAGCCGAGGATGCCCTTCCGTGAGTGGATCTAGGGTCATGGTCATACCTTACAGTGGCGCCGGAGGGCAGCAGGGCAGCCCAGAGAGCGCCAGTGTTATGCTTGTGACGGGCGAGATCACATGGCACGAGACTGCCCGACCCTAGTTGCAGAGAGCATCGGGCAGGCAGCAGGTGCACCACCATGATAGAGGCAACACCGTGATCAGAGTAGTACCTAGAGAGGTGGTGCTAGCAGAGGAGAGGGAGGAGCTGGTGGTGGGGGATGACCTTATGAGGTCTTCACATCACCAATAGGCGGTCCACGTCGGGCTGCGGGAGCTGACAGTTGGGACCGCGGAATAGCCGCGTATTTTGGATGTCTACGATCCTATAAAGCTTGACGTGATGAGAGGTACCCCTTGCGAATCTTCTGCTTCTTACAGTGGAATTGTTAGACCCTGTGTGTGGAATTCTTTCCTCCCTGCTCCTTGCTAGAGTTGATACTAGGGTGGCGCGGGGCGTCGGTTTAACCCTGTGTTGGTATGATAAAAGGCGTGAGACCTTTTTCTCTTGTTGATGGTGTTGACTCCTTCGCTCCCCGAGCGTGTAAGAGAGTACGGGTCGTGGGACAACGACTGTGGAACCTTGCGATGTAGTGGTTCGGTCAGGGAGGTGAGTTACTCTTTAAGTCATTTAGGTCGTTTGAGACCGCGCGAAGGGATGACGAGGTTCCCTACCGCCTTTCCCTAACCCCAAAATCTGTTTTGGGTGCATAGCATTTCCTGCGTGACTCACCAGGGGAGATGTGTGTGTGCTCCCATGAATTTCATCGGCGAGGGCAGACCTCACGTGAACAGATCAAATCCTTTGGTCTATGTGCGGTGGCGCAGAGTTGTGCAAGAGTTCTTCTGGGTACGGGAAATCCATGTGTCGGCTTAGTACCCTTTGTTGCTCCATAGTTTTGCTTTTCAGGGATGAAAAGCATGAAGGAGGGAATGATGTAAGAACCATGTTTTTTATGCAGAAGACTTTGGAATATTCTTGTTGATATTCTAGAGCAGTGCCTTTAGACGGCGTGTGATTCCGAGCCTCGGAGTGGCCGGAATTAAATTTTCAGTGTGTTCACAATGGAACTGCCAAATAAATGGGAAAACTCTTAAACGGTGCTTCAGATCAGAGATCTGAGTGTACGAATGGGTCCATAATGGGGTTTTTACACTAGGAACGACATAAAAACTTGCAAGCACCCGATGTTTGGACCCCTCGCTCTCTTCCGGTACGAGAAACGGATAAATTAAATAATTAACTTATTCTTTTAAGGATGAAACTCTATTATCTATTAAATGGCGCTTCGGATTGAAAAATTGAGGGAACCATTGATTTTGGAAGGTGACTTTTACCCTAGGAGTGTTGTAACATTCGCGGGGGCGACCCGTCTGTGAAAAATGCCACCAAGGGCGTTTTCGTAATTTGGTGACGGTTCGGCGGCGAAGCTTCGGGCAACGCCCACGAGGTAGGGGTTTATTGTTTTCATTTTCAAATTCCTGAAATCATTGAGCCCAATTTATAGCATCAAACTGTTATATGATCGTCGATCAATGCCCATGATCGCGTAGAACGTTATCCGAGCATTCCGACACTTGTTTCAGATTCGAAATCCGATCTCCGTGGTCTCTGCGGAGGTCCGGTGAAGATCCTCGGGTTTTTGGGGTTCTCTGGCCAGCACGGTGGTCCATCGGGTTTCCAACGGTGGTGGCACGGTGGTCCGGCGGATTTCCAGCGGTGGCGGGATGGTGGTCTGGTGAGGGTTTGATGGCGGCGGTGACGATAGGCGCTTCCGTCGGCGAAGATGGCGGGGGTCAGCGTGGTGGTGTGCCCCTCCGGCAGGCGGCGGTGCAGGTGGGTCCCGGGCTGCCTGCGCCGGCGTAGGTCACAATGGGGAGCGGGTCGTGGGGTGCGAGACATCGTGTGCCGTGACCGCGACCCGGCGTAGGGCACAATGGGGAGCGGGTTGTGGGTGAACCGGCCGGACCGGGCCGGTCCGGCCCAAGCGGTTTCACCCTTTATAATTTTCGAGGCCCGTAGCTTTCGCTACGGATGTCTGTTTTGCATACCGTGTGCAGCGGCACAGACCTGAAGTCGAGGCGAACCTTTTGAGGGGGTTCCGGGAGTTTAAACATCTGAGACGAGGGGCTTGGGGGGGCAGCACGTGCGTAGAGCAGGTAAGCGGGCTTCCTGGGAATTCTTATTTTGGACGGTGCGGACGCGTCCGACATCCGTTTTAAGCGCTGTCAGTGGTGTTGGGACCTTGACCCCGAGGCAGATCATTCCACGGTGGTTTTAGTCATTGATGCCAAAGTTCAGGCATGGGCCCCAGGGCCCGTCTTTTGAGCTGCGCACAGCGTTTAACAAATTTTTTATCGGGCATCTGTTCGGGGCGAGTAAGAAATCATTTCTGGATGTTTTTCTGAGGGGATTGCAATGGTGCAATCCTCCGGCTCTAATTCGACACAATGGTGCGTGGACCATGAGGGTTGTTTGGGCGTCGACGGTGGTTTTTCCATCTTTGTCACCGGGGGACCGTTTTGGACAAGTGAATAGTCCATCTTGTGTGCTTTTTCGAGAGGATTGCAATTGTGTAATCCGTTGGCAGTGCTTCGGGACCCGGTGTGGGTCCCGCATGGTACCTCTCATGTGCGGAAAGCCGGAATACATCTTTTTCTCTGGATACCCGTTCCACTCAAGTGAGTAGTGCTTTTAACGTGATTTTTATAGAGCAATTTGGTGGTACAGTTCGCCCGACCATTTTCGGGGATGTGGTGTGGGTCCCACCTAACCCGACTACTTTATATATTAAATTTTTTCACCGACTGTTCATTTTGGGCGATTGAGTAGTCAATCCCATGTGTTTTTCCAAGGGGATCACAGTGATGTGCTCCGTTTGTTCAGTTTCGGGATTTTGGGGTGGGCCCCACACCGGTTGGGCATGGTGAATAGTACCATTCTCACTGGTTGACCGTTTCGGGTGAGTAAGTAGTCTATCTTGCATTTTTTCTGCGAGGATTACAACGGTGAATTCTGTTTGGTTGTGTGGGGCCTTATTCGTGATCATATTAAATGTGGATTGTGAAAGGTGCCCAGGTGGCGGTCCTTCTACCGTATTTGTAGCAGAACCTTGATATGTGATCGCGTGCACTCCTGGGAGATTGAGGTTGGTGTTTAAAGAGATTTGGTTGGCGGTACCTCAGTCGTTGAGGCGGAAAGTCGGAGATGTTATGTCACAGCTTCGCGTTGACGTTGGGTGTCGTGTGCATGATATCCCTTGGGCTGAAAATGAGGTGTACTCTGGGAGCATACGGGAGCACTGGGAGGTACGTGTGGCTTGTACCTGAGAATGTTTGCACGCTCAGTTGGGGGTTTGACTTGGGTACACCCGTCATGTGGGCCCCATGGTCGTGCCATGTTCTGCTTTGCATACATTTCCCTCTCGCGACGTAGAGGGTCCCTCTTTGCTCGTCTGTTTGACTAGAAAGGTGGAGTTTCTACCCTGGCTCTGTTCTCGTTTGTTTGACCAGCTGGGTGGAGTTGTATCCCCCTGGTTTTTTTCTCGATGGATCGGCCGGTAGCGGTGCTAGCGACATCCCGTGATGGAGCAGGCACTGAACCTATTTTGGGTGAGCTATTCAGGAGTTGGGAGGTTGCGCGATACTCACTCCGTGTTCGGTTGGCCAGTGTTGAACCCTCCAGTGGTTATGGCCAGAGCAGTTCTGAGTTTTACCCTCTAGCGGGGTTGGGCAGTGGGTTACTCATCGGCTTTTAGGGTCTACACTCCAGCAGAGACTAGGCAGTGGGTCACCCGACGCTATTAGGGTTTACCCTCCAGCAAAGAATGGGCAGTGGGTCCCCAGATGCTCTTTGGATATACCCTCCAGTAGACATGGGAAGTGGGTTACCTGATGACCTCATAGGGTCTACCCTACAGCAGGGCTGGGCAGTGGGTCGCCCATCGTCCAGTTCCAGGTCTACCCTCCAACAAGGCTGGGCAGTGGGTCGCCTGTTGACATATTCCATGTCAACCCTCCAGCGGGTCTGGGCAGTGGGTTTCCTGATGAAGTGTTAAGGTCCACCCTCCAGCGGGGCTAGGCAGTGGGTTGCCGGATTATGTATTATGGTTTACCCTCCAGCAGGGCTGGGCAGTGGGTCACCCGATATCATATTATGAATTACCCTCCAGCAGGGCTGGGTAGTGGATCATCCATTGGCATTCTTGACTCATTCCTTGCTACTAGGCTACTATGTGTCTTTTCTCCATGATAACAGGAGCGATACTCTTGGTTACGGGTCAGTGGTGTGATGGATTTGACTTTGAGAAGACCTCTCGACTGCGGGGCAGTGACGAGTTGTGTTTTGATGGTCCCCTAGAACTCTCAAGTATGAGGAGGGCTTCCCCCCACCGAGACAAGTCCTTGTGAGGTGATCTAAAATCATGCGGGCGAGTCAGTGCCGCCCAAAGTGGATAGTGTCGAGGTGTGGTGGTTTGAGCCCCTTGATGTGTAGTTCGGGGCATACGTGCAGGATGATGGACAATGATGTAGTTTACCTCTGGGACTGTTGGTTACTCGTTTTCTTGGGCTGAGCTACGGGATGGAGATCCCCTTATGGTCTTGCTCAGGCTTCTTGATAGATCATATGGATTTTTATATACCATGTTCTGATACCCACTTCTTGGGTTTGGTTTCTCTCCTTCCAGGAGAGGCGACGATGCGCGGGTTATGCCATGTGCTTTTCGTGTATATCTTCTCATGGATGGATCATTCTACTCTCCTGCTATAGGAAGCGAATGCTCTAAGAGAATTTCATCTTCTCACCATTCCTAGCTTCTTGTGTTAGGACGAGTCTTCTACCTTTCTATTGTTGGGTTGAGCTATACACTTTACTGCACTCTCTATTGTACTCCTTTACTTTACCTGTTCACTCTACTGCTCACCCTTCAGTACCTCCTTTGTTGCTCCCTCGAGCATTCGAGGTATCCTACTGAGTATTTTTGTACTCACCCCTGTTTGGGCTTTGCCCGCACTTGGTGTGCCCTTGCATACGATGGAAAGGTTGGTCGTGACTTCATTGGAGCACAGGAGTTCAGGAGCTTGGACCGTGTGCGGTGGTCGTAGTCGGGATACAGGTGGGAGACCCATCAGTTGTTTCTTTTTTTTACCTGTTTCCGGGTTGTGGAAACTTTTCTGGTTGGGCGCATGTTTTGCCCCGTCTTCCTCTTCAGCACTTTACTTGTACTGTATAGAGGTTGATGCACTTTGTGGGTTATATATATAACAGTTTCACTTTAATTTTCTTGTCTTTTCTTTTACTCTACACATTTTCATTGAGTGTGTTGTGTGTGTGTGTACAGGTACTTAGGAAAAGGCCTCCCCAAGTTGTTGTGCTTCGGCGCTAGTTGCCAGCCCGTGGCCTATGGAGGCGGGCTTGGGGTAGTTGCAGCTCGAGCCCGGGTTGGGTCAGCTCGTGACACATAATTACAAGTTTTAGAATCATCGCATCCCCTTTGGGGGATTTACATCACATACCTTTACTCAGATAGGTGGTGAAGTGGGCATGATGCATGAAGGAAGTTATGCAAGCAGGACACGATATTGGTGATATAGACTGGATGATTCAGGCATGATGCTACACCGAGCCGTCATGAAATTTCATAGGCCACTTGGCCATGGCTTTGTAGGATATGTAATAGATCTTCAACTACCCAGATATAAAGAGCCCAATGATTTCACAAAAAATAATAACAACACGGATAATAAGTGAATAAAACTGAATAAATAGATTATATATATATGGTACTCATTGATACAAATATACAAAAATAAACACAAATAGCTGACCCACCAACCAATGGGTAGGCTTTAGCCGCCACCCCCCACCCAAGGGATATCCCACCTATATTCAAAATGCCCATTGACCTCCTTTTTTAATGATATTTGCCCAATGACACTTACAAATTATACGCAGACCACAACGAACAACAGGCACATACATTATTTTGCACCACTATAGGAATTCTAACAAATAATTGTGCCTCTCTTACAAACCAATGATGGACAGGCCTCAACCACTCCATACACATCCTTTATCTTACTGAACATTATTAAGGATTTCCATAGAATACCGTTAGACCACCACCCTATTCATCAATCGCATTTTTTCCGACCCAAGTCACTGGTCAAAAAATATTTCCAGCACATCAGCTCTCCGAGATTCACAGTCATAGAGACCTTGCATCTAAAGCTATCGCTTTACCTTGTCAATGTCGACACAACCACTGCGTGATGTTGTCAAGAGAAATAGTTCTCCAATATAGTCTCTCTTGGGTCCACTATCAAGCTACACCCACAAAATAAGAATTAATGATTTGTCCCCCCTCCTACATCCACAGAAATGTCATCCCACACATTCACCACCTCCAGTGAAACATACCGTTCTAGAACCATAGGGATCCATGTGCCAACACCACCATCCAAATATCATTGTCTCTCGATGGCATGCTCTGTCGATTCTGCAAAGCACAACGTTCATTACCAGACATCGTGATGCACATCCCCACCACATTCATTGGTTTAAATTAATACCTCTATCATTTGCGGCATGGTGTACATTTGGGGTTCAATTATACGGAAATATGGTGTGTGTTGGAGATGGTAATATTAGAATCATTTATATGTTTTAAAACACATTAAAAATATTTAAAAATAACAAATAAAAATATATAGAATTTAATCATATAAATTAAAAACATGTTGATAATATTGAATCTATTAAATAAATATGCATTAATTTTAAAAAATGATTAAATTCAAAATATATTAAAAATTACTAAATATTGAAAATGGAAAAAAATATTGCAATAATATTAAAAATAATTAAATTAAATGAATTAAATAAATAAAATTAGAAAAGTGTATTCATAACATTAATTACATGAATTTCCAACATAAAAATTTGAATTAAATAAAATAATTAAATATAATTATTATGTAGAATTATTGAAGTATAGAGTGTATTAATTCTTCATAGAAAATATTATATATTATTATCAATTTTAATTTTTATTAATTGTAAAAGGGATACTAATTAATTAAATATATACATATTTAAACATATATAAATAAATATCAAAATTCAATATATAGAAAAATTAATTGGTTATATAAAAAAATGAATAAATTAATGAAAATAGTAAAAATTGAGAGATATTAAAAACCAATAAATGACAATTAATCAATCAACAGACCGACATGCACACACATACAAATGCATAGACATTCATGTATACATAAATACACAACATACATGTAGAAATATTGTAAAACACATACACATACACCTACACATAGTCCTATGCATATAAACATACTCATACATGTATGTACACATTCACATATGTACAACTACATACACATGCATGGACATTCATAAATATCTATACAAACACGTATATGCCTCCACATACAAAATAATATAATACATATACACTTATAAATACTAATACACATACACATTTATATACACATACAAATGTATATGCATACACATAGACATGAATTTGCACATATATATATAGATCAATAAAATTACATACATGTGCATGCACATTCATAGACATCCATACTTCACTATATACACACATACAACATTAACATACATATACACAAACACATACAAATACTCATGTAAATAAACCTAAATTCGTATATACACTTATACATACAATCACACATACATAAAAATACACATATATACTTACACATACTCATACAAATACGCTAACATATAAAAGCACATTAGCATGCACATACGAAAACACATACACATGCACATACACAAATACAAACATATGGGCACATACACATATATATATAATACGAATTTTTAAATACATACACATACACATACGCGAACTCATACACATATATATGTGTGTTTAGGAATATATACATACAGATTCACGTACATGTACACATATGTATAACATATACATTCAATAATATACGGGCCTATGCACATATACATACACACACATGAAAACCATAAATGTAGATAAACACACACAAACCACCAAACACAACAGATGTATAGACGAACAACACATACATAAAAAAACTCACAATGACGCCCATATATGAATACATATATATATATTATCAAATTTTATATAAAAAATTTATAAACAAAATATATATACATATTTATACTTGCTGAAATATAAATATTATTTAAAAATATATAAGAATGTATATTTGTATATATATTTACATTTTAAATGTGTCATTTTGTAACCATAATCAAAAAGTTCTCATAATTGTAGGACTTGTAAAAGTGTTTGAAAATTAATAGTCAAAGGGAACCCTTTTATTACTCATTTTTCAGCAGAATCATTGAATATTTCCTCATATGTACTATTGTAACATGAATATAAAAAATATGGAATTACTATTGGGTGAAATTTTAAATTTATTGGAATTATAAAATTAAGTGAAAATGATCAATATTGATTAAATTCATAATACAATTAATTATAACATGATAATTAAATATAAAATATAAAAATAAAATATCTTTTTTAAATTGCAATGGAAAAAAATCATTAGTTTATATAAATCCGAAAACTGATGTCCGGTGGTGCGCGTTGGGAGGGAGGGAGCCTTCGTAGTGTTCCATACTTTGTACGATACTTCAACAGTCGTTTTACATCTGGACTCAAGCGTGTATAATCTAGGATTTCATGTGTTTCATCCTCAATAGTGGTGAATGAATGGTAGGGTCCAAAAGCGCCTTTTCCGAACACCGCATTCCTAATAGGATTCTTCTGGTGTGGGGAATTAGACAAATGTGGGTAGGGAACATCATATCTATCTTCCCCCACAAGGCAAGGTAGGCGTTGTAGATGGGGATTTGTGGCAGAACTTCTAATAATGTGTTGTGGTGACGGGAGGCATTGAGGATGGAGAGAGATGGTAGATCATCTGAGAGATGATGGTGACATAGGGATGTGACCATGATATGCATTCTGGGAGGTGAGTCGTGAAAGGTTTTGGTGGTGAATGTCCCAGAATGGGTTGTTGATGGAAGGTCGATGAAGGTATAATGGGTGGTGACTTTGGTAGGCTTTATCAATGGGGTGTTCTAGAAATTCATCAGAGAACGGGTGGTGACCGTCATATCCATCATCCCCTTGTCTGGCATGGTAGGATTTGTTGACGGAGCCATGTGGAAAATTGTTTGATAAATGGTTGTGATGGTCTTGTTCTTATTCCCCCCGTCTGGCTTGGTAGGTGTTGTCGATGGGGCATCGTGGCCGGTCATCTCGGAGAGGTCGGGTAAACCCGCACGAACAGAGGGTAAAAGGACGCACCTGCTATTGGGTATGTGGAATGGTGACACAACACGTTGTAACACAGAATAGGGGTTTGAAAACCTCATATAAAACCTTCTTCAAGATACCGAACTTCTTCTTCGCACCAGAAAAATGCATCGTTCTTCTTCAACTAAAACTCTGGTTCTTTCTAGACACATAAACTCACTGAAATTATAGTTTTTTTTTCAAACCATGGACCGTTAGTGTGCATATATATACTCTTAACTATTCCACAAACACTTTTTGACTAATTTTAATTTTTTATTACATTCCCTATAATTTCTCCACCCCATTATATTCATTAATTTCATTTTCATTTTATTGTTAAATATGTTTTGACCTCATTAATGAACATGGGCCGTATGTCTTACAAACCAGAACTTGTAAATATATTTTTATTATAAAAATATTTTATAAAATAGATTTATATATAATTAAAATATATTAATTATATTTTAAAGATGATATTCTATAAATAAAATAAATAAAAATATGTTTATTTTTTAATTTTACTATTAGTTAATGATAATACTTATAATTAATTGAACCAATTATTTTTAGCTTTCAAATTAATTTTAAAAATCCCAATATGATTTTTCATTATCTAAAATATTAATTTAAAATAACACTATTTTTTTGTATTATATATTTTTTTATTAAAACATTAAATAAGTGTAACTTTTTAAAGGAAATTATTATTATTATAAAAATAATATATTTTTTTAATATATGATATATGTTAGGTTTTTTATAAAATTTATAAATTACGAATATATATAATTATAATAATAATAATAAAATAACATTAATTTTTTGTTTTAAATAAATATAAAAATAAAATTATTTATATTATGAAATGAATTATATATATATTTAAAAACCCTAAAAGTTAATATATAAAAAAGAATTTATATGAAGAAAATAAATGTTCAAACCATTATATCTATAAAAACCTGCATGTTTAAAAAATTATTGTTGATATGTTTTGAAAAAATAAAATTATAAAACAAACAACAATGAATTTGTAGTTATATAATAAAAACACTATCATGTATTGTCCAAAAGAAAATATTACAATAAAAAATCAATGTGACGTGATGGACTAATAAAAAGGGAGTAATGACTTAGATAAAAAAGAATAAATTTACTATTGATTACAACATAAATTAATAATAAAGTTAAATCAATCACTATTGAAATTAGTGAGGTTTTATTCCACCAACCATCATGACAATCTACAAGAAAATTTCTCAACATCAATTCTGAAACACTCTATCCTTTTGCTCAGGTTTTCAAAGAACTGATATATTTTTAATTATTTTGTATAAATTTTTTTCACATTGATCAAATTTATTTTCTATATGTTATCCTGATTATTGAAGCTTCACATATAAAAATATATAAACACTTTTTATTTATACCATCATATTTTTCATCAAAAAATATTACCCTCATCTTCGTACGTTCCCCCATTTTTTCTGCCCAATTTCATATAGCCTCAAATACCTAAATTAACCCTATAATAGTTAAGGGTTCATATCCTTTCATCAAATTAATTGTTTTACGATGGGATTCAAAAATGATAATAAATGACATTTAGTGTTTCAAATAATTTTATTATGAGTTAATAACAATAGTTTTAATTAATTATACATATTATTCAATGTTTTTAAATTATTATTCTAAAGACAAATATGGTTCTGCCATTTTTTAATGATAATTTTAATATTACTATATTTATTTAATTAAATTTGTAAGATAGAATTTTTATTCTAAAAATAATTAATGGTAAACCTTGTTTATAGAAATCTATCATTATTATTAAGATTATTTATTTTTTAAATATATGATATATATTAATTTTTTTTTAAAATTTATAAATTATAAATATATATATTTTTTATATTATGAAAAAAACACATCATATTTATGTTTTAAATAATTTTTTTTTTGAATTAATTATATTAAAAAACGAATTATATATATATATATAAACGCCAAAATTTTATACAAAAAATATGAATTTATATTATATTCACAAAAAATGTTCTCACCATTATATTTATTAAAAAATAAAAGATTACACAAATAAATATTGAAATGTTTTGAGAAAAATAAAGGATAAAACAATAAAATATTAATTTTTAATAATATAATGAAAATCAAATTATGTATTGGCCAAAAAACGGTATGTTATAAAAATAAATAGGAGCAATAAAAAGGGATGAATGATTTAGATAAAAAATGAATATTTTAATGGTTACTACATAAATTAGTAATAATGTAAAACATAAGGATATTAAAAATTTTGAGGTTTTATTCAATTCGACATCATGGAAATCTACCAATGAATTTCCTACATTCAATCATGAATGCCTCCATCCATTATCAAAAGTTGTCAATCAAATAGACTCATTTTAATAATATTTTATCGATTATTTTTATTAACATTGATCAATTTTTTTCCACAACAGTCTATTATTATTGAAACATGATATATAAAAACATTTAAACTTTCTTAATTTAATCCCTCACTTTTCACATCAGAACAACCAACACTCATGTCCCCAAGTTCCCCCAATTTTTTTGGTAAATTTATTATAGCTTCAAATCCCTCAGTTGACCTAAAAACATATAATTTCTCATTTCATTTCAAAAAATTAACTGTTTTATAACGGGTTATATATATATATATATATGATTATATAAGTACATATATAAACATATATAACTATCTATCTTCATACTATATGAAAAGGGAATATTATGTTTTAATTTTTTTTCATAGCCTAGACAGGTAAAAGTTCATGGTTTGTAATAAATATATTTTGTATTTTTAATTTTATTTTTATATAAAAAATACACAGGATATATAACCGCTCAACCTAGGTTGTGGATTTAGGTCTTTTTTATATTTTAATTAAATTATAAATACATCTAATTCTTTGTACTTACAATATAAAAACCCACAAGAAAATAATGTCAATGTGTGGTACCCAAAACACTCTTTGACCTCTATATTTTTCGTTACAAATTTAATACATTAAAAATTTGATAAAATTAATTATATAAATAATGTATTTTTTAATATAAAATATATAAATTATAAATCAATTATTTTTTCTAAATTTAGTAATAATATTTATTTATATTGAAATAATAACTTATTTTACTTCAATTGTATTTATTAAATAAATATTTCTATTTATTAAAAATATAAATATTTGATTTATTATTTCTTCATTATAATACAAAGTTATATTCTATTATATAATTATACATTTTAAATGATATTAATATCAACAAACACTGTGAAATCATATTTATTTATACATTATCTTAAATTAATTTTAACCGAATTCAGAATATATAATTACTTTATTATATAAAATATTTTAATGTTATACAAATATTCATTCTAAATCATAATCGATATAATTATGTAAAAATATATTGATATTATTTAATTATATTAATTTAAAAATATATTGGATCAAATCAATTAAATATGTGATCCATTTTAATTTGTAAATACTATTGATAAATTTAATTTATAATATATTGATTATAAAATATGACGTATATTTTATTTAAAAAAAATATTTTATCATGAAATTAACATTATATATATATTATATAAGTTTTTTCCATGAATTTATTTTTTTTGTGTTTTCATATATATAATTTTTATTGGTAATGTGGGTATCCTCACAAAGGACCCAACAATAACAAAATTCAAATTCAATCACAAAACCAAATTTCTAATTGAATTTCATTTTTGTGATATTAAACTGATCCTTCATATTGGATTGTTGGGAGAGTGTGATGATTCCTATGATGATGATGGGATTTATAGATATGTGATGGAATTATTTATTACCCCAGAAAAGGCATCGAAGTGGTGGATGATACGACATAAGTTATCAGATATGGAAGATGTATCATATATTGGTCATGATATAATATTTTATTCACTTTTGTTTTGATTGATGTTTTTTTTGTAGAAATGTCTTGGGATCAGAGCATCTCTTAGTCATTCAATGATATTGTTTCATGATAATGGGTTTTATAAAGATTATAGATGCATCAGAAGATTCTGGTGGGTGAATAACCATAATGTTTTTTTGGGTTTGATGCATTATTTTAATAATTATACAAGACTTAAATGTCATGATAAACAAATTCAATAATATGTTTACATAGAATGTCCAATAACCCCTAATAGATATTTTGCATGTTATATTTTTTTAATAATTTAAATCATATCTTATGAAATGGTACATCATCATAATAACATTCCTCAAAATACTGAATAATAACACATCAATCATGACACGCCCAATGTGTCTATCTTCTTCGTAAACTATATTGGCATGGTTTATGAAATACATTATAGTGCATGAGTCATGGTGTACATTAATAAAATTAATAAAGGCCGATGACTATTACACATGCCGACTAATAAAAATATACAATGAAACATAAGCATGATCAATTCTGATAGGAGGGTATATTCTTATAATCTCCCATTTGAATCCATTATTGAACTCTAGTAGGTTATAGGGTTGATAAATTTGGAAGCTAATGGAAATATAACATGTATACATTTAAGTTTCCCATCAATCATAAAAATAATTATTAAAAAATAATTGTGTTGGAGGACTGGTAAATTTCAATATACATTCCATTTCAAGAGTTCATCCAATAATGATCATCACAACATGGTCAATATTTTTGTCATTCCTCAAAAATTATTACAAATTTCTCCACATAAAAATTAATTTTTCTATAGTATAATAAAATTGAATTAATCCTTTTTGATAAAATCTCGAGAAAAGTGATACTTGGATGGTATTGTAGAACATTAATCGATGTATTCAAATCATTGATGTTGAGAGAGAATATTTCCACATATTTAACATCCCAAAATGATAGGATTTTAAAAAATCAAAATATATTGTTATGTACAGTTGAATAATGTCAGTGATAAGACAATGTCATTATTATATGCAGAATATTTCATTCCATTCATTTCAAAGATGGATCCAATTATTTTCCATTATCCTTCAAATGTACATAGGTTGAAGGTGGATAATTATAATATCCAACATCAATTTCCAAAAAAATTGATACATATGCATAATATTTTTAATCATGTTACTAAAGAATTAGAATCATCATTTGACACAGAATAACATGATGGTGTTTTTAAATATATGGAATTATAATTTTCATGTAGGGACTGGACATAAAAATGAATTAAAATTCCAACAATTTATTTGGTATGGATAAAATTGATTATTTGGAGATTAAAATATTTCTTTTAGTAAATTGGAGGTCTAATATATAAGAATATAATTTGAGTAAATATAACCAGGTAAATATATGTGAATATATATTTGATAATTCTATTTTAGAACTGAAATGAATATATGATGGATGAAGGTGATACATGGTTATTTTTTGCAGTATACCCATTATTTACCTCATTGATGATTTATTAGATGAATTAAATATTATATGTATCAACATAATTTTTTTACCCCCAACAACACAGGTGGAAATTTCATTTTAATCTTATTAAAAGGTTTTCTTGAACTAGCTTACTTTAATTTTTTGGATTTCATATTATAATGTATTCATGTTTTCTAATGATATTATTGTAAACCAACTAAATTATGGTCTCGAACATTCAATTATCTGAACTCTAACATTGTATCATTCATATAATAAGTTATTTATAACTGAACATGGGATTTTATTTGTAGAAAATTCATATAGTGTATGTTGACAATAATAATATTATTAAAAGGATTTTGTATCATCATCATAGAATAGTTATAAAATGTGATTAATTTTTTTTAAATATTATCCCTGGGATAAGTGTGTATACATGGAACAAAGAGAAGATTAATAACTCCCTAATAATTTTGGAGGAAGGAACTCATTGGTGAGAGATGTGTAATATTTCCTTAAAAAGTGTATTTTGGATTCTTATATTCCCATTGTTCGTCTCCTAGATGCTTCACTTCCAAAATAAATTTATAAACTATGATGATAATAGAATTGGATTGTCTAGTATGTATTTACAAGAATATAGATATCAGGATTCGAGAAATGTTTCTATCATGTGTAAAGGTGGGAAATTAGATGAAGGTTTCATCTTACAAAATCCCAATGACAAGACTCAATATAAATAATTTGATTGATCCTCACAATGGTGTTAATTTATTAATGAGGGATATATTCATTTTGAAATTACATTTATTAAATCTAGATTCTATGATATTATAATGCTTTGATAAAAAAAGTGCTACATGATATTCGACTAAGGTTTTAATGTAGATTACCATGTATTTATGTTTGAGAAACTTTTATGAAAATGGATGACTCTTGTTCCATAACAAAGAGAAATGTATTTTCAAAACATAAAACATAATGATGGATTAGAACATAGCATGGTTAAATGTTCCCCGATTCTTTTTTGTTAGTTTTCTTAGGGATGGAGTACTCCCAAGAAAGTTGGTGATGTAATTTTCATTGATAATAATTACTATATAATAAAAATGTATTCTTATGAAGAAGATAATTATTTTAATGTCATGGTAGAGGGATTTATTCAAAACTATCTTCAAGATATTGATTTTTGGAAATATTCACCATATAATAACCTTTTTACATCAAACATATTTCATTATATAGTTAAATTAATTAAAAATTATTGGTTATCTAATTATATTTTCATAGTGATTTAAAAAATCAAATTCATGAAAATGAAATCAAGATACCTATCCCCAGGTGAATGTTTTTTGGTTGATCTTTCATAATTCTACCTTCGGCAGCTATTTGATAGATTTAAATTGGTATATGAGAGAATATATTTTAACTCCATGGTGTCATTTAAAAATTAATTGATGAATGTGGGTGTGATCATATATTTTGTGTTATTTATTACTATAAGTATGTCCTATGATTTGTGTAAAGGCTAGAAAATTGCAAGGATATTGTTTTTTAATACTTTGGAATATTACGAGTCTGTGGCTTCTGACGGTGCATGATTCGGAGGCCCGGTGTTCCCGGAATCAATTTTTGAAGTTTAGTATGGGTACGTTCAGTGAACGAACGAGCGGGTTTTTATATCATTTGAACCGGTGCTCAGAATTAAAATTCGAGGGCACCGATGAAACTGCAGCGCCGATAATTGTTTAAGGGGACCCTTACCGTAGTTGTTTTTGCAAAGGAGGAGGAGATATTTTTGGGACGTTATTTAAGAAGTAAATAAAAATTGTCAGAAAAATTTTTATTTCTTAACATGGATTTTCCCTCCCATGGGTAGTAAAGAGTGGGGCCCACAACCACTTACTACCGAAGTGGGGATGTTAGGGAGGTGGGGCCCGCACGAGCCCCACAATTTAATTCCCTATAACGTCTTAGACATCCCCTCATTAATTTGGAAAACCTCTATTAAATGTCACCTCAATCCATTAAATTATGTCAACCCATAATTTAATGAGGAACCTTCATCTTTCCCCCATTTTAATTTATTTTCCAATGCATATAATAATGGGTAACCTTCTCTCTTCATTCTTTAATTAAATGTCAACACATTTTAATTATTGTGGTGAATTATTTATGGGGGAGTTTCATTTCTTGTATAATAAAATAATAGTGGAAACTATTATTTTATCAAGGATGAGAGCTTCGTTGTGCGAGGAAGAACGCCAACCTCTGACGAAGAACGATGAAGAACGCTAGTTCCTCGGAGATCGATGATGCACCACCCCCTTCTCTTCTCCGCGACAAGAGAGGAGACGTCACTTCCTCCTCGGTGTGCCCTGACGACGCCTACAATCCTTTTCCCCGCGACGTCGTCTACCGCGACGCCAATGATCATCTTCCTTGTTGAGGTAGGGGAATTTGAATAATTTTCCTTATGTGATGTTATATCCTCGGCATGGTGTGAAATTTGTTGGTAATGTTTGAACCACTAACGTGGTGGGTGTGGTATCCAGTGAGACGCAGTGTCGGTCGCCACGTCCGGGGAGTGAAAAGGGGGGGACTATGTCCCCCCCTGCTCAGCCCGCTGGCTGAGCTAGTGCACCCCCCGGCCAAGTCGGGGTGGGTCGTGCGGACTGGGCCGGGCTGCACCACATGGGGGAAAACCCAGATCTGGGTCAGGTCGACCAGGTCGGCCCGACCCGAGGTGCGTATGGCCGGGTCAGACCGGGCCCAGACCCTCCACTTCGGACCTCTTTTCATCTTTAGACCATAACATGAGCTACGAACTTCCGATCTACACACCTTCAATTGCTTTAGAATCCTTGAATTGAGGCGGTCGTTTCAGTATACTACACTTGAGGTTCTGGAAAATTATGGGTATGGCTGGGTTGGTTCAAACTCGATACCAACCGGGCCCTTGGAGCGGAAACACTTATATCTCAAGGACCGGACATCCGTTTGACGTGTTGTCAATTGAATTGGGATCCTTCTGTTCAGAAGGACCTTTTGGCATACTCCACTTGAGCTTTCGACGTAGGTGGCATTAGGTCCGGTTGGTTTTAGTTTAAAAACCAACCGGTCCCCTAGAACGGAAAAGCCAACAACTCTCTGACCGAGCGTCCGATTGAGGCACCGTCTGTCACGTTGTGTTTCTTTTGATGAGGCGGAACATTGGGATACATCAACTCTGGATGTCGTGATACGTGATATATTGACACACAATCTCTCTCTTTTTCTTGAAGAGCGAACCCTCCCGGAATCGAGCATGTTGTGGGCGGAATCCCTAGAGCTGGCTGCGATTGTGATAATGAAAACTGCACATGGATCCTCTGTGGGTTCATCCGCGAGGACTAAAGTACTTGGATCCTCCAAGGGTTTGGAAATTACGATGACCTTAATTGAATCCTCTGTGGGTTCGACGGTGATGACTACAATTCTTGTATCCTATGTGGGTCCGGCAGTATTTGACTCTGTACTTGTATCCTATGTGGGTCTGGCAGAGTAGCTAGCCTTATATCCTTTGTGGGTCCGACAGCTTAGCTGGTCTTGTATCCTATATGGGTCAAACAGCATTGATGAATCAGTGGCTAATCTGATCATCTCCGTTGCCTTATGAAATGTATTCCTGTGTGATTTGAGCCTTGATTCTCTATCATTATCATTGGTGTGGTTGACTAGCTTTCCTGTGTGGATTGGGTTGTGTCTTCCTGTGTGGACGGGGTTGTGATTTTTGAAGTATATTGGGTTGTGATTTCCAATGTGGACTGGGTTAAGATTGGGTTCGAGAGCTGGATCCTAATTGAATCTCATGACTTAGGTATATGTATGGGCATATACCTATGTAGTGTTGTTGATACTTCGTGATTGTACCTTTCCTTTGTGTTTTATACATCGTGGAATATGAGAGACCTTCGGGGGTCTTGAGGTCCTTACTGAGTATCGCACACTCACCTCTACACGGGGTATTCCCACACTTCGTTGTGTTGGATGCAGACGACAGACAGCTTTGCAGGGTGGAGGCTTGTGGAGATGGATGGTACCCGGATGTGGACCACATGGTGGGATGTACACGGAGCAGACGGTCGGGCCCGAGGAGATGAAGAGACTATCTATATCCACCATTCAGGTGGGATTTCTGGAGGATGACACGGTGTTCTGTTTTACTTACTGCTTTTTCACTTTCCTATCCGTTGTACTGCACTTTCAGTTGGGATTGTATACTAGCCTATTTACTTTTCTACACTTACATTATACTCATTTTTACTTATTGCTTATTTCACTAGTGTACTCTGTTGTGTATGTTACTTCATAAAGGCATTGCATTCCCTTCTTTTGGGATTTACACCTTTGGTGCTAGTCGCCAGCCCCTAGCCTATGGAAGGAGGGCATAGAGTAGTCACGGCACTGGACCTCAGGACGTGTCGTGACAAATTGGTATCAGAGGAGTCAGTTCTACCGCAGAACTCATGACTCTGATAATTTCTTCACTATGGAGAGATAGTGTTAATAGAATTGAGTGTGGTTTTTAGTCCAAGGAGTCCAGTGTTGGTGCAGCGGCTGACGTATCCACACACCAGGACACTGACATCTGATTTCCGACTCAGTCCATGAAAACACTGATTGCGTGTGTGTTTACATTCAAAAATTTTCTTTGTGATTTCTTTTTGTCAGCTCACTAGGTATACTGTATTAACCGTGGCGCACCTGTTTCTTTTAAAGATGGCCCCACGATGGCAGCCAGCTAGGGTTCTGGTCATTGTGTGAGATGACATCCCACTGACCGATGAGGCCTCAGTGCAGGGCCCCATTATAGCGGAGGCATCGGCGGTACCTCTACCCGCTGATCCACCGATGCTACCAGCCCCAACGGTGGAGAGTGCATGCCACCTGAGTGCATTTCACTAGTTTCAGAGGCAGAGACCGCCCAGGTTCCGTGGAGAGACGGATCCTCAGGCAGCCAAGGATTAGCTGGAGGCTATCATCAGAGTCTTCAGATTGGTAGGGACACCAACTGACCTCATGGTGATAATTGTGGCGAGTCTCCTCCACCCAGCATCAGGTAGATGGTGGAGGCTAATGCTCCAGGTGCATTATGAGGCATCTCTACTTTGGACGGACTTCGAGAGCCACTTCCGCTCAGAGTTCATTCCAGCCACCCTCCGTGCGGTGCACATCCAGGAGTTACTATAGCTACAGCAGGGCAGCTTTTTAGTAGCCCAGTACTCGGTGAGATTTACCGACCTCTCGCGCTACTACACAGATATGGTGCGAGACCCATTCTTCTAGGCCTAGACCTTTGAGCATGGGATGAGGCATGAGATTAGAGGTTGGATGATTCCACTCAGCATTCAGACCCAGGAAGGATTGCTGGAGCAAGCCCTACTAGTGGAGAGCTTTCTCACTGAGCAACCATCATTGGTGAGTCCCACCATAGGATGGAACGAAAAAGATTCTTCTACATCTGTCATTTGAAAGATGACACATGGGTCCAAGTAGAACAGGATGAATGGTGGGAGACCTCAGGATTTGGGTTCAGATGTGTTGGGCACACGGCACAGAGCCATCCTTACAAGGAGCAGTCAGTGCCATGCATGCAGCGGGCAGGGCCACAAGGCTCGTGACTGCCTGACCCGTCATGCAGATGAGAAGTAGACCATGGAGGGACCTCCTAGACAGAGGAAGAGGTTCGACCGTGGAGGTCCGCATGGAGCAGGCAGACGAGGCAGAGGAGCTGGATGAGAAGCGAGTGGTGGACGACGCTTCGAGTCTCTACGACCACCACCCCCAGTAGTTCCACCCCGACCACAGGGAGCTGGAAGGCATAGGAAGGCCCAGCTCCAGGTAGAGGAAGCTTACGACCACGGTTCACCTGAGATGATTCGAGGTATTATCGGTGTCTACTCCATCCTTGCTGCAGTTCTTAAAGACACATGTGAGAGTTATTCTTTTATTTCCCCTGCCCTTGTTCGGAGCTCAGAGATTCTGACAGAGTCATTGGCTCGATCCTTATGGATAGAGACTCCTACGGGAGAAGACTCGACAATTACGCACTGGTGTTGATAGTGTGATATTACTCTAGGAGGTGAGAGCTTTAGCTGATATCTTCTTGTAGTAACGTTGAGGTCTTACGACATCATCTTGGGCATGGAATGGTTATCTACAGTCTATTCTCTGGTCGAATATATTAGGCACAAGTTGCGGTGTGTCCGCACGGATGGGACCAGTTTCACCTTCAGCGGAGAGAAGGGAACCTTCGCAGCACATGATGGACTTACACAAAAGAGAGCGCAGCCGATCACACATCAGTTGTCTAGTCTCATCCTAGGAGTAGTTGACGTGAGGAGTCCATGTTTTCCTATAGCAGTGGACCAGTATACAGACATTTTTCCTGATGATGTTCTTGGAATACCTCCTCCTAGGGAGGTAGATTTATACATAGACCTATACCCCAGGACATCATCAATATCCAATCTAGCAAATCGGATGGCTCTCACTGAGCTTCATGAGATGCGGGTATAGATGGAGGACTTGCAGGTAAAGGTTTCATCTGACCCAATGTTTTACCATGGGCTTCTCCGATTCTGATCGCCAAGAAGGAGGATGGGAGCCTGCGACTGTGTGTCGACTACAGTCACCTAAACCAAGTGACCGTGAGGAACAAGTATCCGCTTCAGGGATTGACGAACTCTTCAATCAGCTCAAGGGAAGATGTTGGTTCTCGAAGATTGACCTTAGTTCAGGCTATCATCAAATCCGAGTTCGGGATGAGGATGTGAAAATGGCAGCCTTCAGGTGTCGGTACGACCACTATGAGTTCTTGGTCATTCCATTTGGTGTGACCACCAATCCAGTAGTGTTCATGTGTCTCATGAACAAGAACTTTCTTCCCTACCTCGATCGGTTTGTCGTAGTCTTCATTGAAGACATACTGATTTACTCGATGACTGTGGAGGAGCACGCCTACCACCTCCATATTTTTATTCATTATCTAGGTGATCATGGGACTCCATAATTGGACTTTCCTCCAGTGGTGGATCGCTTCAGGGATGTATTTCTATAGGAGTTTTTAGGTTTTCCTCCAGAGCGGGAGGTAGACTTCTCTATTCAGCTCATGCAAGAAGCGGCACCGGTGTCCATTCCTCCATATTGGATGGACACACCTGAGTTGCAGGAGCTCAAGAAGCAGTTGGAGGAGTTAGAGGCTAAGGGTTTCATCCGACCCAATACATCTCCTTGGGGTACACCTGTTCTGTTTTTGATGAAGGAAGACGGTACCCTTTGGCTTTGTGTGGATTATCGGAAGCTGAACCAGTTGACGGAAAAGAACCGATATCCCTTTCTACGGATTGAGGACCTCTTTGATTAGCTTCGAGGAGCCCAGGTGTTCTCGAAGCTCTACTTAAGGTCTGGTTATCATCAGTTGCACGTTAGACCATCAGATATACCTATGACAGCCTTCAGGAGCATGTATGGTCTATATGAGTATACAGTCATGTCGTTTAGACACATGAATGCACCTGCAGTTTTCATGGCACTGATAAACCGAGTGTTCCATCCTTACTTGTATTCCGTCGTTGTGGTCTTTTTGGATGATATCTTGGTGTACTATCACACTTGACACGATCATGCCACACATCTTGATATCGTTCTGAGTACACTGAGAGAGCATCAGTTTTATGCTAAACTCTTGAAGTTCCACTTATGGATGGATCAGATTAACTTCATGGGTTACGTCATCTCAGAGGTAGGAGTATCTGGGGACCCATTGAAAGTGAGAGTTTTAGTTTCCTAGGAGCATCTGAAGAACATCTTTGAGGTACGGTGTTTCCTAGGGCTGTCTGGATACTACAGACGCTTCATTCAGGACATTTCTTGTCTAGCATCACCTTTTAAAAGTTTTACCATGAAGGGGGTGAAGTTCTTATGGTCAGATTCTTGTGAGTCATCCTTTTAGGAGATGAAAGGTGGGTTGAAATCAGCACCGATACTAGTCTTTCCAGAGCCAGGCAAGAGCTACACTGTTTACTCTGATGATTTGGGTATCGGGCTGGGAGTTGTGCTTATGCAGGGAGATGGAGTCATTGCGTACAGGTCTCGACAGTTAAGGCCACATGAGAGAAACTACCCTATGGATGATTTGTAGTTGGCAGTTGTTGTTCATGACTTGCACTATTAGAGACACTATCTTCTGGGAGAGCACTTTGTGGTCTTCACTATCCACAGGAGTCTCAAGTATATCTTCACATAGCGTGATGTGATTCTGAGGCAGTGCAGGTGGGTTGAGTATCTAGAGTTTTTTGACTTCAAGCTTGCTTATACTCCGGGAAAGGGTAACGTCGTGGCAGATGCATTGAGCAAGAAAACTCGGATTCAGGCAGTTCATGAGGCCAGTAGTGAGTGGAAGATCATGGCCCTATTCTCTGAGATGCATCTGGAGGTGCACAACAGACGGGGATAGACATTCCTATCTTCTATAGGTGTTACCTCCACGCTACTTGATCAGGTACAGATGAGGAAACTATTAGACCCATGAGGGTTAGTTCTACAGAAGAGTGTGTCCGGAGAGGACCCTCTTCCTGGATGGACAGTGGGTGAGGATGAGATCTTGCATTTCCAGGGACGCATATGGGTGCCAGCAGATATACGCGAGGAGATGATGTGGGATTTTCATTCCTCTGTTTGGGCAGTTCATCCTGTCATCACCAAGATGTATCGGGATCTTCATCGCATGTACTAGTGGATAGGTATGAAGAAGGTTGTTGCTAGTTTTTTCATGAGATGTTCTACTTGTCAGTAGGTGAATGTAGAGAATCAGCGACCAGTGGGGCTTTTACAGCAGCTACCCATTCCGTAGTGGAAGTGGAACAATGTTGCGATGGACATCGTGACCGGGTTGGTGAGATTGCCCCAGGGGAACGATATTGTTTCAGTTGTCATCGACAGGCTCACGAAGGTTTATCACTTCATTCAGATCAAGGAGACCGTTAGTGTCGATGATCTGGGATGACTTTACATCAGAGAGATCGTCTGTCTGCATGGAGTTCCACGCTCTATTGTTTCAGACAGAGATGCACACTTTACCTCTCGGTTCTGGTAGGGACATTAAAGGCCTTGGGTACACATGTAATTTTGAGTACAGCTTACCATCCCCAAATTGATTGCCAGTCCGAGCACACGATCTAGGTGCTTGAGGATATTCTATGGGATTGCATCCTTGTCTTTGGCGGTTCTTGGGAGAAGCATATCCCTCTAGTGGATTTCGCCTAAAACAACAGTTTTCCGGTGACCATTCAGATGGCACCATACGAGGCTTTGTATGGTAGGCCATGCCGATCACCCTTCTGCTGGATGGAGGCAGGAGAGGCAGCTTTGTCGTGACCTCGTCTTGTACAGGAGACTTTAGAGAAGATAGAAGTGATTTAGAAGAGGATGTATAAAGCACAGTCTTGGTAGAAGTCTTTTGTTGATCAGCAGAGACGGCCTCAGGAGTTCAAGGTCGGTGATCAGGTTTTCCTACATGTCGCACCAAGGTTGGGACACAAAGGGATTCAGAGACAGGGTAAGATATCACCGTGGTACATCGGACCGTTTGAGGTCTTGGAGAGAGTGGGTCTTATTTCCTATCGGTTGCATCTACTACAGAGGTATCGGGTCATGCACGACCTCTTCCACGTCTCTCAACTCTGACATTACCTTTCAGACCCGTCTTATATATTTCAGCCTGAGGAAGTCGAGCTTGATGTGGATGTGCTGTTCGAGGAGAATCCTATCGGGATTGTTGATCATAGTACGAAGGTTCTTCGTGGGTGGTATGTTACTCTGGTACGAGTGCTATGGAAGCACGGGCAAGTACAGGATGAGACCTGGGAGAGGGAGGCTGATGTATGATCGTAGTGGCCGGAGCTATTTGGGGTTTCTTCTTCTCCACCTCGTTAGGGATTTCGGGGACAAATTTCATTATGGGGGAAGTTTGTAAGAACCTGGATCTTCATTCAGGTACATTTTTCCTTTTTTCTGGAGTTTTTGAGAAAAAAAAATTTCTAGAAATTTTTGAAGTACACGCCATGTACATTCTGAGTATAGGCCGTGTACTCCATTTTTTCGCTCGAAGCAATGTGATGGCCGTGTCCGGGCCACACACATGGTGTGTATGGATGAGGTGGAGGCCGGTTAATCCGATGTATGGAAAAATTGAAGTACACACCGTGTACTTTATTTTTTTCTCATTAAACGGACCGGGGTCACGCCTAACCCCTAGTTTCATCTTCTTCTCCAGCTTTTATCCTTCCGAGAGCGACCGTACGGCCGGATCTTCGACGAACTCCAGCCTCGCCGTCTGTTCTCTGATTTGACCATGGCCAGTTGCGTTGGAATCCATCAGTAAGTTATTCCTTCTTCTTTTTTCTCGTTTCATGATTCCTCATCATTTCCATGTTATTATGGGATGAATGTTTTGTGCGTTTTCTCCGATCTTTGTCATTCTAAGGGGAATCTATCATCACTGTTCACGTATATTGATCTCCTAGGTTCGAGGTAGGTGGTTTGTGCCTTTCCTTAGAAGTTGATGAATATTATGTTCAAATTCAACCAATACCATTGAACATGGTATTGCATGTTTCCTGTTTTTCCCTCGTTGCTTGACTGCTTTGCTTGATTTCTTTAGTAGACGTTATTTCTTGTGTGTAGAATAATTTATTTTGTGATCAGGTTTCATTTCCATGCTTGTTTTTCCTTTTGGTCATTTTTCCAGTTGCCATGCCTAGTCGTAGGATAGCGGAACTGTTACTTTTTATTGATGTTGAGCCTTAGTTGATAGCCAAGCAGTTCTTGAGGTTTACTTGGAAGATACACACGCTCTAAGCATGTTTATTTATACTCATGACTGAGAGAACCAAGAGTAGTAGACCAAAGGGAGAATTTATGGAAGGGCTTCTCCAGAGTGTCTTTTTATTACGATGCGATACTATAAGGGGAATTGACGTTGAGTGCCTCCCCAGAGTGTCTGTAGATCCACGACATGGGTTACAAAGGAAATTAACATTGAGTACTTCCCCAGAGAGTCTTCAGCATGATACGATACTCTAGGGGGAATTGAGGGTGAGTGCTTCCGTAGAGAGTATACTTAATTACGTAGCTAAACCAGAGGGGTGAGACTGTGTGTGCCTCCCAGAGGGTTGCTAGTACAATAGGTTGAACCATAGGGGTTAGGCTGTGAGAGCTACACAGAGGGTTAGTTGTTTTCTTCTTGTTGTTGTTTTCTTACTTGTGTACTTTACATGTTAGAACTATTGATTGTCGCATCTTTTTCTTTCCTGTTTACTGCTTCTTGCTTATTTATTTCCATGTATTCATTGACTGTTAGGCACAAATCATTGGGTGATTGCCTTCTGGGATTGTATCTCACACCCTGTTTGGGCCATGCTTTTGGGCCCAAGAAGACTATGTTACTACAGGTATAGATAAGGTAAACCACCCTTCTACTTCAGGATCATGAATGCATCAGGAGCTCGGGAGCATGGAACTGAGCCGTGGCTCACGATGCGGAGGAGACTACTTTGTTATTATTTTGCACTTGGTTTCAGTTGTATTCCATCACGTTGTTGTGTTTGCTGTTTCCTTAGATACATTTACCTGCTGCATCATTGTAATCATATTTATATATCTACATTGCTTCTGCTGTTTGGTTTCTGTTGTTATGCATGTTGTTTACCACTTCCACTGTTTATTTTTGTTTTCTTACCTTGTATACCTTACTGATTGAGGACATATTTTCCCCACTGACTCACCAAGGCCCTCACTGCTAGTCGATAGCCTCTGGCATTCGGGGAAACGCACTTGACGTCATGTGGGGAATCGGATACGGGGCCCCAATGGAAGGGCTCTGGACTCGGGTCAATACAGCGTGCTTGGGGTAGTCATGGCATGGGCCCTAAGGACGGGTAGTAACAATTTGTGATTACAGGCCTTGGAGTAAAACCGGTCCCACTATGCATCAAATTGAATTGTAATTGATTCAAACAACATAATGAAAGACTAATGGATAATTGTGAAAAATAATATCAAATATATTAGAGTAAGTGATAGGTTTTTATTGAGTGAAATATGTTTTTAACTAAAATTTCACTTATTATTTGAAATCATACACATTATAATTAAAAAACATAACCAATATGAAAATGTTTATTTCAAAAAGACAATATGATAAATATTTATATTTATATTTATATTTATTCTTTTATGTACTCATGGTTATTTGATAAAATATTTCATTAAAAATATGAAAACCAATACCAACTGTTTTGAAAACCATTTATATGGACCTATACCAATTTTTCTCCAATCCATTGATATATGTATTTGTTTTTTTTTTACCATTATTTATGGTTTTGGAATGACTAGTAGAATATGTTCCTCAAATGTAAAATGTACTGAATGTTTTAAACAAACCATTGTTTTAGACATCACATATTCAAAAAAATTCATAAAAACAGTTTGTATAATGTCATTTTATTGAGACATTCCTACAGTTTGTATAAAACCCTTGGTATTTCATTGACGTATAAAAACGAATTTTTAAAAATGAATTTTAGAGGGTCTTATGGTTGTTTTCATACCAATAATTTTGTTCAAATCGTTGGTATATGGTCATATTATAATACCGATACCAACAGTTTCAAAAAAACCATTGGTATAGGTCAAATTTAGGTTAGTGTTGTAACTGGATTTATTCATCATAAAAAATAATATGATAGAATGTAATCAACATGAAGATGCATTAATACAATTAATAATGAAAATACATCGTGATTTCATGATGACATATTTCCATCCTCACTAAAGGGAGAATATCGATCCAGTGAATAATGAATAGGATTCCACAATTGGTGGATACCAAAAATAATTGAATGAAATCATTGATGTTGTGATAATGAAATTTAGATGACCATGTACTGCAAGACCCAATCCAATAGAATCTCATCTGTTGATTATTCCAACCACATTGATCTTAAACTCATTGGACGGTGGGGGGAGGGAGGCTCCAACAATAGAAGTGAGAAGACGATAATGGGTTATTAATATGAATCTAATTACACATCCAAATCAAAATCATTGATATATCATGCTTGATCCAAAAGGATTCATGTTAGGAAATGATGGTAAAAACAAGTTCATATTGTTTCTCCCATACAAACCATGATACATTATAGAAGGATAATACTATATCATTAGAGATGAAAGAGGATGACTTTGAGAATAGTGACACAAAAACTTTCACCCTCTCAACAATCGTATCTGAATCTGGGTTATAGACATGTCATATGATCTTGGACAACTGATGGTAGATCATAGCTTGTATAGCCGTTTCAACATCACTAATGAGGATGGGTTTCAATTAATCCACCATAATATGTCAACTATTATGAGATACATTAAATGTAATATTCCAATAAAATATTTCAATATGATGGTTCAGACATAGGGTGGGACTGCTATGGGCCAGAGGCATTTATAAAAAACATCATTGTATATTATATGAATTTTGTGGGCAGACGTAGACATTTAATTCCTGGAATATAGTCCCAAATATTGATTATTAGAAAAATGTTTTCTGGGACTCTATATTCTATTAAATGAATACTTAGAATAACCCTCAAATAAAATTTTCTAAAACATATATCCAATTCAACAAAACACCATCTATTATTAGCATCATTAAAACAAAATAAATTAGAGAAATCCTCCAAATCTGAAACTATGAGAGATGTGGCCATCATCCATGATTTATAAACAAGAAATGGGAACTTCCTAATCAAGAATTTGGATATGTATCTCATCCTCCAAATTAGTCCCTTTTGAAGAAGAACACCTGATCCACAGAGGAATCTTCAAAAAAATCTTGGTCTACTGCTGAATGTTACCTTGCAAAAGCTTGTACGGGGTTAATATTTGGATTCTATGATCTAACTACATAGTGAACTAGGATTAAGAATAGGGTTCCATCCATTATATTCTGAAATATCAATCTTGATCATGCAAATGTGTTGATATCCCATACTGCCCAAGGTTTTAGGGGTTCATATATTATCCCAATCCAAAAAATGACATTTTTTCATATTTCATTCCCCAACAAATCATGTCAATGTGATTCTGAATTACTTAAATAAAAATTTTAGGTAGCTTTAATAAATACATATAATAAATTGGAATAGATTGAGATAAATCCAATATATGTTCTTCCTTACCAACTTTACGGACCCTCATAAAATTCAATCCCTGAATTTTTTTAACATGTCTATGATGCTCAAGAAAACCAATCTATTTTATTGACCAAAAATCATAGGTATCCAAATATAATTATTAATTTCATCAACCACTTGAATAACTAATTATTGGAAATGACATTCTTTTCTATAAGAAGTCTCCCCTGATCTGATGGTAATATCAAATTTGGAATAATAAACCAATTGTATTGATGATTTCTCGTATATTTGGTTAAGCTAGCAAGTAGATATGAATTCATAAAGAGTGATCCATGAGAAAAATAAATCCACCATGAGAAAAGATTTTATGGTTAATATGTGGAATTTTTGTTAATCCTTCCCCCATGAAATATGTTGTCATTATATTCTAATGAAAATAAATTAGAAAAAAACCAGCCACAAAGACAAACAAGAAAGGGGATATAGGGTCCCCCTATCTGATCCCCATAGTATGGGTAAAGCATTGAGAGAGAGAGTAACATTGATATTGACCTTTTAGGATATTGATGAATGTTTATTAAAGTTTCATTAGAAGTACAATAATATTATAATGATCATTTTATTTAAATAATTTAGTATGGAATCATAATATATAATTTTCCATTTCTAAAAATTAAAATGATTTAATAATTATTAATTTCAATTGAATTTATTTTATTTTTAATTATTGATATTTTTTCGCAGAATAGGTTATTAATGATTATACCTTATTATAATACACAATTGATTTATCCAGACATGCTTATGAAAACATTTAAAAATACTGTCATATGATTAAATCATTTTACAAAATTTTTTAATAAGAAACTACCTTTATAAACCATTTTTAATCCTTAGTAATGGTATTTAATAAGACTTTACATATCACTAAGACCATTTTTTGGGATGTGTAATAAAAAACATGTACATACAGTTGCATGTGATTAAGTCACAAAACATAGGTTTTGACATGGTTGATTCGTCCAAGAAGATCTAGGGGGAGTGGAAAAAGTTGTTGAAAACAACAAGAGATAATGAGTGGGAAATAGAAACATTTTCCATTAGTGTTAAATTTGTATGACCAATAAGGCTTTATTAGTGCATTCAAAAAGTATTTATAAATATGATTTTTATCTATGTCAAATTAATAATAGATAAAAAAGATAGGTTTTATTGATGCTAAATTTTGAGCTGATAAATCATATCTTAATAAATTCAAAAATTATATTAGATACAATCAATATTTATCAGAAGTAATATTATAGGGCATATATATATATTTTTTTTATGTTAAATTTATCATTTAGAGGTGATAAAAAATATTTAAATTAAAATAAATAAATATAAATCAAATATATATAAAAAATTGAATAAATTAATAAAAAATTAAAAATAATTAACCTATTTAATGAATATATAATAAAAAAGTTCATGATTATAAAAAATGAGTGAAATTGAATAATTAAACATCAATAGAATCCAAAAATATTTAAAAAAAGTCTTGTTTTATTAATTATTAATATTAATTTTTAAAAATTACAAACTAATATATATTAAAATGAAGATGAAATCATGGTGAAAATTTTAATTCATAGTAAATACATACATAAAATTAATTTTTATGAATAATTACATGAATTATTAACACATAAAAAAATTAATGATAATATTTAAAAAATCATTAAAATAAATTTATTATGTAGATTTCATTCATTTCAAAAATATTAAAAAATAATAAATAAAATTCAGAAAATATTAAACATATCAATTATAAAAAATTCTATGAATATAAAACATTGTAAATAATTATTTAAATATTCAATCATTAATTGAAATAATTTAAAAAAAGATACAATTTTTTTAAAAATCCTAATAAATGCATTTAAAAAATTAATTACAAGGATTTCAAGAATTTTAAAGGAATTATACCTCTAGAAATAAAATTGAATAAATATTAATCATATAAAAAACATTTTTAAATTTCTAAAACACAGTAAATATTTAGGTATAAATAATTATTAAATAATTTAAAAAAATCCAAAAAATATTAAGAAATCATAAATAGAAAAAATGGATAATTAATATAAAATGAAATCATATTAAAAATGATTATATAAAATTTATTAAATTTAAAACTTTAAAAAGATAATTTGAATGATTAATTACATAAATTACGCACACATAATAAATAGGGATTGAATCTGACATGCCCCATGAAGGATTTACATCCCATGTAGTGTTATAGGAAAGTGATGACATGGGCAGGATGTGGGCAGGCGGTGATGCAATCTTGACGCAGGCCTGGTTATGCAGTCTGGATGGTGCAGGCATGTCGCTACACTGAGCCTTTAAGAAATTTTGTGGGCTACCTTGCAATGGTCCTGCAGCTTATGAAGTGGATCTTCCTATACCCAGATAGAATGAGACCATTTCATTCATAAAAAAGAAGACAAACATACACATAATAGACAAATAAAAATGAGTACATAATATGAATATATTTATATATATATTTATATATAAAATTTACTCCTAGAGGAAAATACACCAATACAAACACGCACACCTCAACCAAGGCTAGGTGGAACTAAGAGCCTTACAACATATGTTCTGACCACCATGGCCCAAAGGCCCCTACATTATTGTGAAACTATTTAGGATTTATAATGACCAATCGGGCCTCCCCTACAAATCAGTGATGGACATGCCCCGACCACGCCATATAGTTCCCTTATCACATAGAACATCATGACAGATTGTTATCAATGATCATTAGACCACCACAACCACATTAAATTGTTTGTTCCCTGATCCAAATCACGGGTCAACAAATACATCCAACACATCATCTCTCTGAGCTTCACAGACACATCTACCTTGCTTCAAACGATGTCTATTGATTCCAACAATTCCAACATCACTGCTACGTTAGGCCATCATCAGCGATGGAGCATCTCCATAGTCGCTCAAGGGTCTACCATCAGTCTATACCCAAAACAATATCAATAAACCGTTTTCTCACCTAAAACATCCACAATCCTTCCATCCCATGCATTCACCACCTCCCCTGAAACATGCCTCTCACAACTAGTTGTGATCCTAGCCCCGACCCTGCCATCCACCTCTATTGCCTCTCAATGGACACACTTTCGGGAATTCACCACACGACCCTCAAAGACCACATCTATCAGTACTAATAATCTTGTATCACATTTCCATATTTTTCATTTGATTAATTAAACACATAAATCGTGATAGGCATCCAGTATGCTGGGAATCAATTTTAGGGAAAACTGTTGCGTGTTGGAGATGGTCTTATAGGAATCAATTATATGTTTTTTCAAACACATTAAAATTATTAAAAAAACTAAATAATAATTAATATAAATTAATCAAGTAATTTAAAATCATATTAAAAATATTTAATCCTATTAGATAAATATGTATTCATTTTAAAAAATGGTTAAATTTGAAAATTATTGAAAATTATTAAATAATGAAAATGCAAAAATAAGTAATTAAATTATATTAAAAATTAACAAATTAAATGAAATAAATTATAATAATTTAAAATTATTATTCGTAACATTAATTAGAAATTTTTCAAATAAATAATATTGAATATAATTATGTAGATAAATATTATGTTTAATAGTAGTTTTTTAACAATTAACATTATTAATTGTATATAGAATATATAATTTGTTATTGATCTTTACAATTTTTAATAATTGTTAAATTTTAATTATTTAATTAAATATATTCGTATTTAAACATTTTTAAATAAATATAAAAATTGAATATAATACAATAATGTTAAATGATTATATAATAAAAACTAATAAATTTTTGAAAATAGTAAAAATAGTGAGATTTTGAAAACCATCAAATAATATTAAATCATTAAATATGCATTCATATACACACATACATACACATAGACATTTATGTACACATACATAGACAATACAAACTATAAATACCCGACCATAAAACATTACATATTTATGAATTAAATGAATAATTCACATAGAGGATCTTTTTAGGTTTAGAGTTTTAGTGAATTAGGACATAACTATTACATCTAAATGATTACAAAGTAGACACTTCTACCCAGTTTCAATTTTATTTCATAAAACAAAAACTCTTAAAAAACATGTCTACTTCCATGTTTTAGATAGCTTGTCCTTCCATGTTCCCATCCTTGACCATATTAATCTTTATGTCATGTGGAAAAAATTTCAAAAACCTGGTATGAGCATAAAAAGCTCAATAAAAGATACACAAAGAAGGGAAACAGTTAGTTTTTCAAAACAATAAGTAAATCCTGAATAATTTATTATAAGTAGTACTTTTCACCTTTATGAAGTAGTAAATACTCTTCACTGAATAAAAGATCATTGATTACCATTTTGTAACCATAAGATCAACAAAAAACATATATAAAGAACAAATAACATATAAAGGTAACATGGGACATAAACATACTTAAATGGAAAAACCGTATGAGCGACTTCCAAAAAAGTCACTAAATTGAATAGCCATACAGCTGACTTACATACCCAATGAATTGGAGGTTATAACGTAACCACCCATCCTAGTTTTCACGGAACCACCAGTCGTTTGGTTTATCATGTAACCACCCATCAAATGTTCATGTAACATAATAAAATCATAAAACATAAAACCAATAAAAATGAATGATAACATTTCAACATTTCAAACACAATATATCATTTAAATATATTGACATAAAACAATACTTTATCAAAAAAAAATTCAATACCAAAATACATAAAAGAGTATATGGTATTTTTTTAATCATTACATCTAGTTGAGGAATCCAAAGATCAAATTATACTCGCGGTTGTGGGATGGTCTTTGTCACCATGTACGTTAAAAAACTTAATTTTTTATGTTTAGTAAAATGATTCATAGAGAAAAGATTTTTTTTGAATAAATGTAATAGTAAAAGGGTTTTATAAATGGTATAAAAGAATTTTGTGTATAAAATAAAATATTCCTCAAAGAAAAATATTGAGACGAAGTCCCTTAGAAAGACGATATCCTTATATTAAGGATAAATCAATGTCTTAATTAGGTGTCAAAAATATAAATACACCCAATATAAGTGGATATTAAGTGTACAAAAATAATATGTCATCCAAAAATTATCATAGCATGACATAATCAAGAAGTAGATTTTTAACCCAAAAAATTGAAAATGGATTATGAAGTTCCCTTGAAAAAATTCGATAGCCTAACAACATAACATTAAACATCAGAAAATGAGAATATAAGAGATAAAAAGGGTATCTCATCACTTGGACACAACATTTACAGAAATATGGATATATAAGATCATATCCAAACATAAGAATATGTAAACTAAAAGACCTAAAAAATGAAGTCTTTTAAAAAGACGAGGGTGAAAGGTTTCATTACCGATTTCGGTATCTTTCAAAATGTACACCCCATGAAAGAAGGGTCATACAATGAAGATGTAAACACCCATAAATTAAATTATATTATACAAGGAATACAATAATGGGCTGTTCATACACCACAAGAACATAAATAGTGGAAAATGTAGCATTAATCTCATAGGAATAAAAAGTGAGATATAAACCCCTTACCTCGTTGTAATCAATTGAGTCGTATGACCAAAAGATAATAAACACCAAATCAATAACATAATCCCATGAATATAAATAGAATCATGATAATATATATGAATTGAAAGTACACAATATAGTAACTGAAATAAATAAGTGGTGAACAATGGAAATCTCACAGAATTAAAAGTGAAATAAGAAATTGCTTATGAAAATTCGGCAGCCTAACAACACCACATAAAACATCCAAAAATTGATTGATGGGATAAAATAGGGTCTCTCATCCTATGAAAATAAAAATTATAGTAAGAGGAATATAAAATAACATACCCCAACATATGAAATAGGATCTTAAAAAGAATGACAAAAAAGAGAGTATATAAAAAATGAGAGAGGTTGGATCCCTTACCTCAAGACCGACTTATCTTGTTCGTTTCATTATATAACTGAATAATAAACATTGGTAAATTTATAATTTCATAATGAACTCCTATAATGTTTATTATTCAATTCATATCACATATTATATCGTTATAATATTTAGTTAATTATGTGAGTTCATATCATACGACTTTGTCGATGTTCAGTACATGAGTCAAAAAATGGAGTTCTTATAATTACATGATGTACATCTGGTTCAAAGATCATTAAATCCAGAAGGATATTCATAATGTATATGTAATATATATCATATATATCCATTATAAATATGTACTTATAATAGTACATAATATTTGGGGATAATAAATGAAATGCACCTTTTATTGGAGACGGTAAGCCGTACATATGCATGAACGCTACTTTCATTTCTATTTCATACTTTAATGGAATGAAAACGTAATGATACAAAGGTATATGATAATTACATTAAAATATATATGTTATATATGTTACATAAGTTAAAAAATTATATCCATTATACATTCCATGTATGGCATGAACGAGTCATATCACTTTGAGGGGACGGTAGTCCGCACTTCCTAAAATGAAATTATCGTGGTTACCTATCATTGAAACCATAAAGGTATGCCATAAAAGAAAACAAAGAGGAATAAGGAAATCATAAACATAATATATATCATATATAAATACAGTGACATCTTAATGGCCACCATAAGAGGTGGTAGGAGATAATTGAACAATCATCGTTTTGTGACGCAGTAGTTCGTCGTCCACAGAAACATTATGTTCTTCACCCATTAGATAGAGGTGTGTGTTATTTTAGATCTAATAATTCTCATAAAAAATACTAGTATATTTAAAATACTGGTTTTTTTACAAAATAACCGAATAAAAAGAGTTTATGGGGTCGAAGAAGCAAAAGAAAACAAAAGAACATAAGAGAAGACATTTCATTTAAATCGGTTAACTCTTTTTAATTTGGCCAAAGGCATCCTTGGAAAGACTTCTTCCCAAAGTCAGGCTTTTAGTAGTAAGAGAGGTATTTGGAGATATAATCTAAGAATATTTTATACAAGCTAATGGATTGAGAGTTGGGGTTAAAGGGGTAGAGGTGGGGGCCTTTTATTAGAGGGAGGAGGGTCACTTTTGGAAGGTCTTGAAACATGACTTTATTATAAAATTATTTTTGGAATAAGGTCCCACAATGATATATTTCGAGGATAAGATGATAAGGGTTTGAAATTCATCCATCCAATAGGTTTTCAACATGTTTACATCTTAGAGTTTACCTTATATTTTCATTTTATATAAATTGTTCATTAATGAGGTAATTACTGCATCATCATGGTGTCATAAATAAATTTATTTATATAATGACTAAAAATTAGAAACAAAATACGATGATCGAGGAAATATATTTAGCTTTCCAGTGACTAGTTATAGACTAAGATATAATTTATATAATCAAACATAAAATTGTTCTATTTAGGTGATACATACTTTGGTTATATTTTCCTTTATTTAAAAATAATATGATAAAAGGTCACTATCACACTAAATTGATTTTTTGGGGTCCCAAAGATGGCACAAGGAATTACATGGTCGACCATGACTCAAAAAAATTCATTAAGACACATGTTTGTGTAATTTTATATTATTATGATATTATTTTATTAGCCTTAACTACCCGATTAATAATTAATCATGATAATTAAGGATAATTGTCGTCGTTACTATTCATAATGTCAAAAACCAAAAGCATCTTAATTTCATAATTTGGAACTTCTGATTATAAATATGGAATCTATTTTACTAAATTCCAAGCACATAAATTGCAGTAATTAATTTATAAAAAATTCTCGTTGTAAAACCAAAGACGGGTTTTTAAGAAGTAAAATTTATCAATATATAAACTTGTTTTACATCTAATTGAAAAGTGAAATTACATACAATGAACAAAATTTTATTAAGTGATAAAAACATAATTCAATTACACTTTAAACCCAATTAAATGGAAAATCTACCTATATAATTAAATTATATGAAAAAACAGTTTTGAAGTAAAATGCAGTATTTTTGACTATTCAATAAAAATGAACATTTGTCAGAAAAATACAAAATATTTATCCAAAGTAAATTTGATATCCCAAATTCAAAAATGATTTCAATTTTACCAAATTCAAAAAATAGAAGTGGCATTTATTAATTATCTAATTAATTCTTGCTATCAAAACAAATAGCGTGTTTTTAAGAAACTATATCTATCAAAAGATTGACAGTTGTTTATTTCCAATTTAAAAGTGAAATTAATTCCAATGACCACCATTGGATTAAATGGTAAAAATATATTTTAATTACACTTTCAACAAAATTAAAAATATAATCTTACCATATAAATAAATTATATTAAAAGGAGGCTTTGAATTAAAATACAACATTATTCATTATTCATTAAAAATGAATTTTATCAGAAAAATAACAAAAATTTACAGAAAGTACATTTTGATGTCCTTATATTAATCAAGGATTTTATTCTGTAAAATATAATATATAAAATTGATGAAAAGTATTTTTAAAAAGGGTTCACCATCAAAAGGCAGTTAATCGACCCTTTAAAGAATATTAGAATATTTATGCTCAAAATTGGATTCATTCGTATTTTAAGCCTGTATCATTTATTGGGTATTTGTTAAAATAATTAAAAAACATATATAATCATTTTTTAGTTAGTTCTATTCATTCCTGTCATCACAACAGTTAGGCATTAACTACCATTTAAAATAATATTATTATATTATTAGTGTGCAACAGAAGATTTCAAAGAAACTCGTTGTTGCGTATTGGGTACGCCATCAGACATTCCAATCCCATTAATGTAATATTAAAATTTTATTAACAAATATTAATTAATTTGAAAATTTTATATTCATTATTTACCTGGAATGTTACACACATACACACATATTGGAAAACACGTACACATACACATAATCATAGGAATGGGAATATAAACATACACATACGTGGATTTAAACATACATATACATACAGTTACATACCCATATGGGCACCTTCTCCAAGCTTACACTAAAAATGTTCCTTATAGATCAAAAAAAATTCATCTCTTTCTCTATCCAAGTAATGATCCTGGAGGTGTTCGAGCATGATATATGAATTCATATTTTCATGAGACCTTATGATATCACTATACATTTATGATAGCTTCAAACATTGATCATCAACCGCATCATTTATATATTTCTCATCTACCAAGAAATACTCATCACTCACCTCATTGGAAGGCATATCGTGTAACTTTGACTCAACAAATAAGACTTTTTTTCCTAGAAATGGATAATCCGAAGGAGTCTAATCCAATCCTAGAAGTTACGGACAGTGACGATTTTTTCTTTACCCTGAATTGATTGTAGGGATAGTGTGGTTGACGAGAATGTAATGTTTATTCTAAAAATAAAAGATCATATCACTAGTACATTATATCTAACATTTAATGAGAAATAATAAATATTTACTATGTCTCCCGCTATTTTATCAAGTCCCATTGTACCTCGCGTTTGAACTCCGAATTTCTAGTTTCCATGACATTATTGTGTAATAGATCCATATTACCCATCCCATAACCCCAACTAGGGTTGGTAAAGCAATTATATTGTATTTATGTAGGAAGGCCATTTCCAACTATGGGCTTGCAGCCCCTTGGTCTGTTGAGTTGACACCCCAATCCTGAAATCATGACTTTTTATTTCCTCAACTATTGCCGCCAATATTACTCCAAGTCATCCATGTGCTACTCCTCTTAATGTAATGTGGATAATTCATCTGGAATCTTTTTAAAAGGGATTCCTTTATAAAAGTATATTTCCCAACAAGGGTAAGCCAAACACATAGTTTTATTGTGTTTTCCCTTAATCATGTAGAAGAAGGCTTGATCAGACAAATTTTTTTATTTGACTAATTTTTATCTCATTTGTGTGAGTTTCTTACTATCATTATAACATTCTTGTTAAGATTATGTGAAACTAACTTTTGTTATTAACCATTTCTTGATTATATTTACGCATAAGTCTGGTTTATTTTTCTTCCATCATGCATCCTTATTTAATTCATTAATTTTGGGATTGTGAAAACACCTCCATTATGATAAACCATGCACGTGAAAGAAATAAAATAAATAGAATGATCATGAGATTTTATAATGGTTATTTTTTCTAGTGGATGATAAATTATACGTGAACAAGGGGGAAACAACTTGAATCTTTTGGGTTCATGTTTACATCTTTCCACCTATCCACCTCTGTATCTCTTGGGATTGGTTTCATCTCACCTATAGATTAAACTAATTATAATAGCTTCGGTGTTCCATCCATTACAAATGCCTTTTTTTACTCCCATGTAGTTGAGGGGTAAATGGGGTTTTACCTAAATGAAACCTTGGGAACTCAGGCCCTACATGATAATAACACGAAGGCTCTAATGCAATCAAATTTAAAATAAGTGAATAAATTAAAAGAAACCTTCCACATACAAAGGAATTGTTCTAGCTCATGATCATCCCTACATGAAAAATATTTACACATTAATAAACCTAGAATTAAATTTTATAATCATTATTTTTAAGATATGTCATGATAAAATCATTTAATTATCATATTTAAAGAATCAATCATTTTATATTAGACAATTTTATGAATTTCCTTGAGATTCTAATCCATCATAATTTTGAAAAAATAAAATCATTTCAAATTATCTTTGTATGTATCTTTTACAATGGAGGCAACCCAATGAATTCCTATTCATAACAACAAAATGAGTACAAATGAACATTACACAGATGTTAAATTAAACACATATATGAAAAACTTATCACATGTTGTGCCTCATCATTACACCTACACAGTGGTACACCAATCAATGGTTTATATTATATAATAATAAATTTTAACTAATCTACGTAATTTGTATGAATACACAATGTGTTGTTCCAACTACATAGTGTGTACTATTTTTCACCATCAATCTGAAGTACATTCCTGGGGAAACAATGTGTGAGAGTACTTTGGAAATAATCGGAGTGTAGGGCATGTCCAGTAGGCCACACATCGTATAGTTCATTGTTTCTCAGTCTCCAGCTGGGCAAGTCATGTACGGGGTACACAGTAAAACCCTATCCCTAAGGGACTACATGTCATATATAGTGGGCCAAACTGCATGTAATCAAGAAACCCACATGCCACATGTTCATGGCCAACACACAGAATCAATAATAATTAGACAAAATCCAATTATATGGCCCGGTTTGGTGGACTAGACCCAGTGCATTAATACATGGATACACGTCATGTACTATAGATTACACATCGCGTGTTATTGTGTTGTATAAAGGGAAATATTTTATCCTCCATATGATATACTATGTTCAATTTTAATCAAAATAAAAAAGTATTGTTTCGGTAAGGTTAACGAGAAAAGAAAGAGGAGAAATAGATCTCGAGATTCATATTTGTAGAACGATTATCATGAATTGAAAAAATTATATTATTTAATGTGTAAATCATAATAAAATATATATAAATAATTATAAAAAAAAGATGTATCCTCTCTGATACAACTTGGTGGTTTTAGGCGTAGTAGAATCGTTGTTGGGTCGACACCCAACATTGATTTTTACTATGATCAATGATTATTCTGGGATCAATACAGCGATGAATGCCAGTCTACACTGAATATAATAAAAAATTTATAATTATGTAGGATGTGGAATGTAACCATTAGAAATGAACTTGCACATCATGTTTATAATTAATTTAATTTATTTTAGAATGAAAAAAAAATCATGGATCTTCAATATAATCATTCATAATGATGTTGATCATTTAGAATGTCCCTTATAAATTATCACATTGCACATAAGAGAATCCAAACTATATTCCCCTTAGTGGTGATCCACATGTTCTCTGATAGCCTCTGATCGACACCACTCATTCTTCGGGTGCTAGGGCGGTGATGTGATTTCCATGAGTTAGTCATTCTTAATATCTTGTTCTTTATTGTTGAAGAACATCTCACATTCGTGATAGGGGTGGCAATAAGATTTGAGATTGAAATTTTTTTGCTCACCAATTCTCAATTAACAATGTGTGTGGTGTGTTTTGTATGGCACAAAAGATATATTGTTCTATTTATATGCATGGAAGATGAGTTAAAATATTAATTTTCCAACCAATAATTAAATGCATTCCTGAACATAGAGAAAACCGATGCTCATAATAATACCACGTCATTATTTCTGGTACTCCTACTTGCACAAAACAGATATATGTATAGAATTCCACATCACAAAATAATAGCATCAACATTATTATTTTAACTTCTGAAAACTGGTTAAATAATTATTTATTGTCTTGCAAGTAATTATTTTACTAATAGACTGGCCATTTTCCACTCGAACTCCACTAATATTTTTTGAACAACTGAATAAATAAATAAATAATTTATTCTCTTAAATGAATATTATATTCAAAAAATTTAAAATAAATAATTTTTATATTTTCAATAAAATTAAAAAAAATATATTATTTAATTTATATGATCATCTAAACATGAATAAAAATATCCCACAGTCTTGAGAATAATATTTTTTTAATAATTATATTAAAATAGAATTTATCTGAGACCACAAAACACACATAGTGTAAACCATGTGGATTATTTCTCATTGGAATTGGATGGGGTTGCCTAAATTATATGTGTACTGTCTACCAACAAACTGCATGTATTTAATAATGAATTCACAGTAGATGATATGTCACTTTAATGAACATTGGCAGTGGTCAAATCATCTTTGTACAATGTTCCAAAAAACTAAACTATGTGCTTGCATTCAAGGTTTAGAAGATGTGAATAATAATGTTCGTAACTTGCTAAAAATTATATATAAATAGTATATCTCTTCAGATAGAGGATTAGAAATAACATTTATGTTGATGTTCTCGTCTATGAGACACACCACCACTAAAGGTGTGTGCTAACACATCATGGAGGTGAGGGATATTTTGGCTCCACATACAAATCACTTTTTGATATATTTGAGTTGTTTCTAGTGAATTATATTATCATCACTCTTCCACATCAATATGGGGCATTTTAATTTACTTATAACACAAATAATGATAAATGGCCACTAATGAATTAATGAATATGTGTGTTCAATAGGAGGAAAGGATTGTGGTGGTAATGGGATAAACCAATATGCTGACAATGCACTAGAATCATATGGGTCATAAATTTCAAGCCAATAAATTGGGAAGGAGAAATTAAATATTTATTCAAATATTAAGATGGAAGTCATTTGTTTTTTCAGCAAAGGAAAATGACACATATTGAATAGTGGACCTAAAATTTTGAAATGGCATGAAAAGAATGGTATTTCAATATCATTTGTTTTTGTGGTATCAAATATGGTTGATCCAATTTATAACACATGGTGGACTGGTTTTGGTTCTATAATCTTAATTGTGAATATCTTGTAGGGAATGTAAAACCTAAGGAATCTAGTGGATAGTGAGATTGGCATGTATTTTGAAAACATGAAGAATCATATGTAATTGATTTACCATTTATAGTGATAGGTTGAGAGGTATTTGTTTCTTCTCTCATGAAATATTTATTAATAATTTCTTATAGAGAGTTCATATGAATACTTGTGTGCCATGTATGGAACCCATTTTTAGTGGTGAAAAATTTAGCATTAACCAAAGCACTAAAAATGATTTTCAACAAGATGAAATGAAATCCATCATGTTATCTTATATTTTTGGTAGTTTAATGTACTCTTAGGTCTTCACAAGTCTATAGATTTCATTTATAGTGGGAATGTTGGGGTTTTATAAGATATATCCGATTATAGACCACTGTAAGGTAATGAATAAGGTATTGAAATACCTAGAAGGTACTAAAGACTACATTGTTGTTTATAAACACACTCACAACTAGGTATTAATTAGATACTCTGATGTAGAGTTTGATGGTGGTGTTGATCCACACTAATCAACGTCAGGATGTCTTTTTAATGGCAAGAGGATCTGTGTCATGGAGAATCGTCAAAAATATTCTAATAAAGAATTCTACTATGGAAGATGATTTTTTTCATGTTTTGAGTCAACATCCCATGGTGTATAGACAACGAGTTTAATTTCGGGCTTTGAATTCATGGAGCATTTCCGTGAAGTCAATCAATTAGTATGTTAAGTCCTTGTGTGTTATCGCCATGTGCCATTGTCATTTCAATAAATCTCCATTTTCTATTATCTTTATTCGGTGTGCCAACATGTACCTATACTTAACAACCAATCCTCTAAATAATTCATTAATTGGACATTGTTTGACCTAGTCTATATCTTCTGTGCAAGGAGTATCCAAAATAACCATATATTCACATTCATTTAATCATACATCCTATTTATCTAAACACCAAATGTAAATAACATCATTTAAATAGGACATAGTTATGGAATCATCCCAAAAAGAAACCACTTGGGATGTTTCCATCATCCCATATTTATAAACAAGCCATGGGACCCTCCAGATCATGACTTTGGCTCCCTCTTTAATCCTCTAAAAGCATCCCTTTAATATAAGAACACCTGATCCCCATAGGAATGTCCAAAAAAATCTAGGTTGGTCATAAGGGCTACATCACAAAAGCCTGTAAGGGATTAATATTAAAATTCAATCATATAAGTGTATCTTCAAAATGGGTTTTGAATCAGTTTCCATCCAGTCATTTCTAAAATAGAAATTCTAAACTTGCCCATGTATTGATATCCCATAGCACAAAAATGATTAGGGATGCACAGATTATCCAAAGACAACTAATGTTGTTTTTTAACCATCGTTCATACATAACCAAAACATGGAATGGAAAGAGTGCATTTGGTAAATCAAAATTATATTAAGATTAAAAAAATACATATTAATAATTATAAGAAGATGAGATACATCCTATATATGCTCTTTCCTTCCCTACCTTAAAGTACTCTTAAAATTTCATCCCTAATATTTTTTGTCTAACATGTCCATGATGGTCGATAGAACCACTCTATTAAACTATAAAATTCATTCACCCAGGTTCACTTATTAGAACATTCAAACATACTAATTGAGAAGTAAATCTTTTTAAAAAATGGTTACACAAGACATTACCTTTATAAACCACGTATGAATCCTGGAGTATGAAATTTCATAATACCTAAATGTTTACTAAGGTAATTATTGTTTGCGTTGCATATCCATGAAAGTAAAAGAATATTTATGAGATTAACTCACATAACATATGTATTTAGAGGTTTTATTAATCCATGAAGATCAAGGGGGAGTGATAAAAGTGGTCTAATTTTGTTTGAGAGCATGAATGGGGGAACGAAACAAGTACCCTTTGTGATGAATTTATTTGACCATGATTTTATTATCATTTCATTCCAATGTATGTAGGAAAATATGAGTTTGATCAGCGTGAAATTAATAACCACTAAAAAAGATAGGATTTATCAATGAAAAATATATCACTAATAAAACCTATCTTTATTAGCATGAAAAATATAGATGATAAAACCAATATGTTTCATCACTAATATTATATAGCTAATATATAAAGGGTATATTTTAACATTTCATTTATACCAGATAAAAACAATACAAAAACATAAAATAATATTAAAATAATATATATATAATTATTTAATTCATAAAATATTAAAAATAATTAACCTCATTAAATAATATAAAATATTAAATGCATGATTCTCAAAAAAATAGTGTAATTGAGTTATTAAAAATTAATGGACAAAAAATATTAAAAATGGATATGTTTTATATATTAGATTAATTATGTTAAATACATAAAATGAAAAAAATTTAAAACAAAGATGAATACATTGTGAAAATATTAAAAAATAGTAAAAACATACAAAAAAAGAATTTGTTGGAATAATTTCGTAAATTTTGAACATGTACCAAAAAACTAGATGAAAATATTAAAAAATTAATTAAATTAAATTAAATATATATAATTAAAAAAATTAAAAAAAATACTACAAGTTAATAAAAAAATGAATTATAATTAATCATATAAATAAAAAACATGAACAAAATAATAAATCATAGTGAACAATTATCTAATTTTTATGGATTAAATGAATTAATTGTAAACACACACAAAAATGTATAGAATCATTACAAATAAATTTATAAACATTAATTATATAATTATCAATCATTTTAAAGGCATTACACCTTAATAAATGAAATTGAGAAAATATTAATTATATAAATAAAATCCATTTTTATAATATAAAATCATTGGAAATAATAATGTATAAAAAATATTAACAAATTAAAAACATCAATTAATATTAAAAAAAATTAATTATTACAAATTAATGGGAAATATTCAACAAAATCATATTAATTATGAATAAATAAAATTGAATTTGTTAAAAATAATTAAAGTGTGATTCTGTAAGAATGATTACATCAATTACATTAAAATAAAAATTGGGGTTCGAATCCTAGAATGCACCTTGTGGGATTTATATCGCATGTTGTGACTTAGGTAGAAAATTGTTTGGGCATGATGCAGGGAGGTGGTGATGCAGGCATGCCACATTCATGGAGATGCATATATGATGATGTAGACCTGATGGTACACTGATCCTGTGGGCCACATTCATAGGCCACTTGTCCTTGGTCATATGGGCTATGTAACAAATATCTTCTACACATATATATAGTGGAATTTTCATTAAAGAAAAAAAATAAATAACATACACATAAAAATTGAATAAAATTTACAAAACTTTTATACAAATATATATACATACATACATATATATATATATAAGGTACTCGAGGATACAAATACACAAAAACACACACACAACTCACCCACCATCCAATTGTAATGGCATAACCCCCAAAGGGATAACTTACCAATATTCAATAGGCCCATAGAATTACATTTTTATAATATTGTCCGTAAGAAAATTAAAACTTTTTCCTAACAACCATGTCTCATATGACACGACATTATCATGCACTGCTATTGGATTAATCCCAAATGATTTGGACTCCGCCAGAAAACAATGATCTACAGGCCCTACCAAGGCCTTGCGCTACCATTATCTCACCGAACTTCATGGAAGATTTTCATATATGATTATCAGATGATCACCATCAACGTTAATATTGTGTTTTCCCATCCAAATAAATTCTCAACAAAGCATACCACAAAACCCGCTCTCTGAGGTTCACACAAAAATCCACCATGCATCTAAAGCTGTTGCTCGACACATGCAATACAGAAAACACCACAACATGATGCAGTCTATAGGAATGCAACCCGTCCATCCTCAGTCTTGGTTCTATAATCCATCTATGGCCACATCATTAGTGATGAAGAGTTTTCTCTCCTCCTACATCAACTATCCTATCTTCCCAAGAGTTTTCCACCATCCCTGAATCCTGCTGCTTGAGGACCATAGTGATCACTACGCTGACACTGGCACTCAACTCTCACCATCTCTCAATGGCACATAATTTCGAGACTAAAAATCATGACCTTCAATGACACCATCTGTCATTAAAATGTTTTTTGAAGCACATCTGAATCATTTGTGTTTGTTTACATAAACACATAAATGGTTTTAGGGATAGAACACATTGGGGTTCAATTTCAAGGAAATTGGGGGTTTGAGATGATCTTATAAATATAAATTATATGGATATCAAGGGTAATAAAATATTAAAACATAATATATAAAAATGAATAAAAATTAATCATAAAAATTAAAACATATTTAAAATATTAAAGCATATTAAATAATATGTGTACTTTTAATATAACAGTTACATTCCAAAAAAAATTAATATTATTAAATATCGAAAATAAAAATATAATAAATAAATATAACTTGAAATTATTAAATTAAATAAATTTAAAAATTTAATTGATATCCATAATTACATGAATTTAAAACATATAAACATGAATAAAACTAAATAAATAAATACTATTATTACTGCTAATGATTGAAGTATGCACTCTATTGATAGTATATAGAAATTATAATATTTTAATAACCCTTATAACTTTTTATAATTGTGAAAATTTTATTATTAAATAAAATACATACATATATAAACATGTATAAATAACTATAAAAATTTAATATATTACAGAAACATTAAATGATTATATAATAAAAGTGAATAAATTATATAAAATACTGATAATTGAGATACAAAAAACCAATAAATAATATTAAATCAATCAACAGACATTCATCTACACACATACATGCACATCGACATACATGTACACAAAATTAAACAATATAAGTGTACGAATATATACAAGCTCATAAACATAAATATAAAAAAATACATATACACATACAAAACTCATACACATACACATGTACATACACATACAAATGTATATACATACATATACAAAAGAATTTTCATATACATTCACATCTATACAATTATATACATCTCCGTGAAAATACATAGAAATATATACATATGACTATACACACAATTATACACATACGCATGCACATACACATGTACATAATGATAAGGAAATACATACCCAGATACATATATGGACATATACAGAAACGTACAAAAATAGTGTTATATATAGTCATACATATACACATACACATACAAACACATTCCCAAGCACATACAAAAACTCATTGACATTCACATATAGATGTACATACATATGTAAAAGTACATATATTATCAATACAAATTTATAAATACATACAAATAAACTTATGCATACATACATAAACATACACATACACATTCACATATGTATAATATACACATAAAATTATATACAATCCCATTTTCATATACATACTCACACAAACTAAAAAAACATACATAAACTCACACACACACACAACAAAACACAACAGATGCATACAGAAATGACAAATATATAAACACACACATACAGAACCACATATACAAAAGTATATAAATATATTTTTGAATTATATCATTTGAATATAAATATTAAAAATAAAATAGGAATCACATTTATAAATTAATATATGCATTTATATTTCATATAACTTTTTCAATAAAATATTAATAAATCATATATACATTAAATATATTAAAATTATTCAAATAAAGTATATAAATATACTATTATATATATTTATTTAATAATATAATTTATATTTGTTTTTAAATATAAACATAACAAAATAAGATTAATTATTTATTAAATTTTATGTAAACCAATTAAATATATTTTCTTTACATATATATACATTTCGAAATATTAATATTATTTACAAATATATGTAATAATGTATATATATATATTAACGCATTTAATTAGATATTTATCAACAATAATAAAAGTGCTCATAATGGATGGAAATGTATCAGTGTTTGAAAAATGCATAATGAAATTGAACCCTTTTATTAGTTCTTTTTTTCTCAATAGGGTTGAATATTGCTTGATATGAATTAGTGTGACTTGATTATAAAAATAGGGAATTTCTTATTAGTGAAATCCTATAATTTTTTATAGATAAAAGTAAATGAGAATTAATAATTAGTATTAAATTTAAAAAATAATGAATTATAAAATTATACTTAAATATAACATATGAAATTACATGAATTATTATAATCCCTTTAGATAAAAATCCATAAATTACTGCAACTGGTTTTTCATGTTATTCAACTCAACATCTGATATCATTTTTTTGGCACTGCATGTTAGGAAGGAGGGATCTCTCGCAACTTTCCCACATTTCTATTATAATTTAGTAGAAGTTTCACTTATAGACTGAACATTTTGTACACCTGACATCATTGTGCTTCCACATCCAAATTGGTAAATGATAGGTATGAGCAAAGAGTGTAGTTTCTAAACAATTATATCCTAATGGGTTTCTTCTAGTGTGGGGAATTACACACAAGGGGGAAGTAACTGTCACATCCATATTCCCCCATTTGTCTTGGTAGGCATTTTCTATGGGGTGAAATGGTATAATATTTGAGAAAGGGAATTGAAGGTGGTAGGTTTTGAAGATGGGTAACCATGGTTGATCGTATTAGAATGTTCGATGATGATGGGTGGGGATAGTAGATGGTTTTGTCGATGGTCTGTTGTGGCATATCATATGAGAAAGGGAAATGATTTTGTTTACTGATATTGATGGGGAATTATGGAAGTTATTTTATGAATAATGTAGGTGACGACCATATACATCTACCCACATTTAATCTTTTTGGGAATTATGGATGGGGAACTATGACAGGTCGTGGAGCTGACTGTCCAGGTAGGCATTATTGATGGGGCACAATATAAGGTCGAAATGGTTGTGAAGGCGACATGCATTGTCGATTGCATGTCATGGAATGTAAATTGAGAAATTGTAGTGATAGTGATATCTTTCTTCCCCCTGTTTTTCCTAGTAGGCATTTTGGATGGGGCATTATGGTTGGTTTTTTGGGAATGGGCGGTGATGTTTATATCCTTCTTCCACTCATATGGCCTCGTAGGTGTTGTCAATCGGGTGATGTTGTTTGTCATATATGATAAGATAGGGTAACTCGTGCTGATAGAGGGAAATAGGATGCTCCGGGGCCTATGTCTGTGGAATGGGGATGCAATATGAGGTAGCATAGATTAGGGGTTTGAAAACCTCATATAGAACATTTTTTAGGGACCATTACTACTTCATCAGACTCATCCAGGAATCCTCCATTGGTCTACCAAATCAATGGTTCATTGTAGACTCAGAAACTCACATAATGGATTTATTCCGATAAGCCATGGCCCGTATGGGTGTATATATACATATCATGAGTCCACATGCCAGTGTTGAATAATTTCAATGGTTTCATTACATTCAAAATTATTTCTCCACCCCATTTTTTACTTTATTTTTTTTCATTTTATTATACAATGTGTTTTGAGCTAATTTAGGAATATAGGTCTTTTTTATTGACATTATAAATATGTCTATTGTTTTACATTTAATAATAAAAACTCATTAGAACATCATGTCTATGTGTAGTACCCAAAACATCCGTTCAATTCTATATTTTTATTTCTAAATATAACACATTACAGGTTAGTTAATATTTACTAAATCAATTATTCTTTTTAAATATAAAAATTATACATTATATATAACTTATGACTCATAAATATGTGATAGTATTTATTTACAATGAATAGATAACTTATTTGACCTCAATTATATTAAATACATCAACTATAATATTTATTCAAAATATAAATATATTATTTATTATGTTCATAATTACAGTACAAATCAATATCTTATTATATAAATAATCATTTTAAATGATCTAAATATAATCATACAATTTGTAACCAATTATATTTATACATTATATGAAAATCATTTGTAATGAATTCAATACATATAATTTATTTAAAATATTATATATTCTAATATTATAAAAATAATTATTATAATACATAATCAATAAAATTTACGCATAATATAATAATATTATAAATTTATAGCAATGTATCAATATTGTAAATAAATTGAATTAAATATGTGATGCAATTTTATTTATAAATGCATTCTATATAGTTACATTATAATATATTGATGTTGAAATATTGTATTTATTTCTATTATAAATTAAATATTATATCATTAAATAAATATATAATATTCCAATGACATAACTTTTTTCATAAATACATTTTTTTAGTGTTTTCATAAACTCCATTTATAATGGTAAGTGGAAAACATCACAATGACCCAACCTTAAAAAAATTCAAATTCCACTAAAAAACAAAATTTCAAATTGAAAAGTAATTTTGTGATTTTAAACTGATCTAAGATAATGGGTTGGTGGGAGTGTGTGATGTATCCAATGATGTGGATAGGATTTATGATATATGTGAATGCATTGATTATTTTACAATATAATTACTAGGAGTTATATATGATAGGAAAATTGTACTCATATATGGATGATGTTTCAAGTCATGATCATGATACAATATTCTACACCTTTTAGATTTTTTTGTGGAATTTTTGTTATGTAGGTTTTTAGATCAAAACATATCATAGTCATTATATGATATCATTTGGATCTGATGGGTCTTAGGAAGGATTTAGATGTAGCAGAAGTGTATGGTGGGTGAATAACTAAAATAGTTTAGAGGGATTTCATGCCACATTATCAAATTGTAAATGACATAAACGTCATAACTAAAAATATCAATCAAATACTGACATAGAAAATTATATAACCTAGAGAGGACTCTATTCATGTTAAATTTATTATTTCATTAAATCATATCATTAGAAATTATACCTCTTCTTAAGAAACATCCTCAACATATTGATTAATAACACATCACTCATGACACATCCAACGTATCCATGTTCACTGTAAAAGAAATCATTGTGTTTTATGAAATACATTACAATACATGAGTCGGTATGGATATTAAGAATATTCTTAATGAATAATGACCACTACACACACTGATGGATAATAATATGAAATGAAACATAATCATGAACAATTCATATAGGAAGTTTTATTCTCATAATCTCCCATATTGAATCTTTTAGTATTCACCTCTCAATAGGTGAGATGGTTTATAATTTTGTATATGAATATAAATATAACATGTTGATTTATATGATTCAATTCCATCTTCTAAATAAATATCAAAATTTAATTATGTTGGAGGAGAGGTCAATAACACTTTATTTTCCCTTTTACATGTTACTCAAATGATGTTCAACACCACATGTTCTCTATTTATTTCTTCCCACAAAAATTACTACAAATTTTACAATCATCCTTAAAGTAAATTTTATTCACCCTCAATCTAGGGAAACAAGTCTATTTGAGAACATATTGATCAATGGGATACATGGATGGAATTAGAACAAATTAATCAACGCATTAAAATCATGGATCTTGAGATAAAAAATTCACACAAATTTAACTTCCCAATAATTATATATTTTTAATAATTCAATAAATTTTCTTATATTTAGTCTAATATTTTAATATATTAGACTAAATTCTTATATTATTCATAATATACCATCCATTGAATGTCAAATATGTGTCAAATGATTTTCTAAAATCCTATTAATGTATATAGGTTGATGCCTGATTATTGGAATATCCAGTTTGAGTATCCAAATAATGTGATATATATGCATAACATTTTGAAATATTTTACTAAAATATTGGATTCCTAATTTGATATAATTTTTTTTGGAGGGTTTTAATTATATAGAACATTATTTTTCATGTAGCAAGTGGAATTCTATGTGCATTAAATTATTGAACCATATGTGTGGTTTGTCTAATATTGTTTATTTTGCGCTTCTAAACTATCGTTAAATAAGTTAGTGTTAAATAATTTAAGAATAAAATAATGGGAATCATATCCATTATAATATATGTCAATATTGATTTTATAATATTAATTTTCAGTACAAATTATGATATGTTGGATGAGGCTTTTATTATTTTATTTTTAGATTAATAACCATAATTTATCAAATGGTTGATTGATTAGTAAAGTAATAATTCATTTATCTATTAGAACTCATTTATTTATCCATAGAAACAAAGGAAGAAATTTCCTGATAATATTAAATTAAGGTGATCTTGAACAAGCTGACATACATTGTGAGACCTATTAATAATAATTTCTTGAAATATAATGACTGTATTTTTTTATTGGAATGATAATGATCGGAAACATTATCTTATATACAGTTTATATTTTTATAATATATAGAAGAGTGAATTTCTAATTGAGAATGCGATTTGTAGTTTCTATAGAAATTTCACATATTGGATGATCCCAAATATTTAATTATTAAAATGATCCAGTTTTTTCATCGTCTAATGTATAAGAAATTTGAATAAAATTTTAATTTTATCAATAGAAGATGTGCAGATATTAGGGACATAGATAAGATTAACAAAACATGGATAATATTGTAGGAAGGAATAATTGGGGGGATAAATGTTATATTTCAATAGAATTTATGTTGGGGATTCAGATATTCCAATTATTCATCTCAAATATGCTTAAATTCTCACATATTTGACCCAAAATATTAATATAAATGCATTGGTTCCTTTTGAATAGATTTATATGAAAAGAAATGTTATGATTCCTGACATGTTTCTATCATGTTTTAACGGGGGTGATTAGTATAAGGATTATTTGAAAAATATACCTACATCAATCATCTATATCAAACTTTTTTATGTTCTTCATTGTGGGGGGAATTTTTTAGATATGGATCAATTCTTGTCGAAATTACATTTATTATTACGAAATGGAGAAGAATTGGTTGAATATTTTTTTGAACAAACACCATATAAAAACACTCTGTATCCAAAACTTATATGTACCTCACATTGGGGGGAATTTTTGAAACATTGATAAATTCATGTTGAAGTTCCATTTATTGATGTAGGATTCTATTATATTATATCCATTTGATAAATAAGGTTCTACTTGATATTATAGTGAGATTTGAATTTAGATATGAATTTATTTATGTTTGAGAAACTATTATGAAAATGGACTCCTTTTATTCCATAACAATGATAAATGACTTTTAAAAACATAAAAAATTATGTTCAATGAGAACATCCCTAGGTTACATAATCCCTGATGCATTGGAGTTGTCTGATCATGGATGATGCACTGGATTCAAAATCAATGATGTGATTTTAATTTATAATAATTAATATATAATAGAAATGTATTAATATGATGATTAAAATATGTTTCCTTTAATCATATAGGTATTTATAAAAAAAATCATCTAGTTATTGATTATATGAAATCAACACCTTAGAAAAACAATTTTCAATTTAACACATTTCTATTTATATTTTAATGAATTAATAATATTGTGTTCTATGACAAGATTTTCATTTTTATTCAATAAAATAAATTAATCAAGATGAAGTAAAGATACTTATACCTAGGTGAATGTTTTTTTTATTGAATAGTGAATCCTTCAGTAGGTGATTGATGGATATTAAATTGTAGATGAGAGATTATATTTGAACTTCACAGTACCATTAAAAATGAAATGATGAAATTTGGAGTGACCATAGATTTTGAGTAATCAATTACTATAGGGATGTTCTATATTTTTTGTATGTCGAACTTCGAGTCCATCTGGCCAAACTATGCATCAAATTGATGAGAAATTGATTCAAAAAACATCATGAATGATTGAAGTATCGTTGTCATAATGAATCTAAAAAATATGAGTTTGTGTGATAGGTTTTTAGTGAGATAAAAAAATTTTTACTAAAATTTCATTTATAATATATAATCAACACAAAATATTTCAAACACATAACCACTAATCTACAATGTTTTTCAGAAAATTATTTTGATAAAAAAAATTATATAATGTACTCAATGTTATTTGATAAATTAATTCATTAAAAGTATTAAGACCATTACCAACTATTTTGAAAACACAATGATATATACCTATAAGGTTTCAAAACCATTGATATATGTATTTATAATTTTGGTACCTTTATGAATGGTTTTGGAATAACAATTAGTATAGGTTCTTTAAAGGTAAGATATACTGACAGTTTTATCAAAAATGAAGGATTACCCATCACATATACCAACAGTTTTTGAAAACCTGTTGCTATAATGTCAATGTATTGAATACATGCCCATGGATTGTATGAAACCTTTGGTAATGATCTGACCTATACCAAAATATTTTAAAAAAACTAATGGAATTGGGTAATATGATTGTTTGGAAACCATTGTTTTTGGTTAATCCCTTCGTTTAGGGTCATCTTGGGGATCATATTCAGACGATTTATCAAAACCGTTAGTATAGTTCCAATTTCTAGAAGAGATGAAAATGGATTGAACCTTCATAAAAAATAAGAAAGAGGACTGGAGAGCACACTATGATCCATTAATACCATTGATAATGAAAATATAATCTAATTCCATGATGAAATATTTCCATCCTCTCTCAATGGAGAACATCAATCCAGTGAATAGTGCATAAGATTCAGTGACTGGTGGATTCCAAAAAGAATGGATTGATGTCTATCTACTTGAGATAATGCAACCCAGATGAAAATATGAACCAATACTATATAACCTATTCCAATGATTGTTGCGTCCACATTATTCTTAAACACATTGGATAGTGGGGGGGTCCACTTACATCTGTTAGAATATAGAATGAGGATATTATGCTAAATCTAATAACACTTCCAAATATCCTTATAAGCTTGTTAGAATATATTGAACACTTGATGGTAGAAAATTTCATGTATAAGTGTTTTTTCTTCACTAATGAGTAAGGATATCAAATTATCTTCATTAGTATGTCATACCTATAGGATCTACATTAAATTTATTATTACCATGCAATCTTTCAATAATAATGTTTAGACATTGGGCATGGCTACTAAGGTCCATATGAGTTTATAGAAGTCTTCATTGACTATTATTTGTATTTTTTCAGCCAATGTACCCTTAGAAATACCCAAATAGAATCCCATGCATTAATTATTCAATTGTTTTTTCAAGTTTAATATATTCCATGCATGGAATACTAAAAATAAAAATCTAATAGCTTTTGTTGAACCATACATATTGTTTACAAAAAAACTACTAGTTCTTAGTATCATTTAAATACGGGAATATAGTGGTTTCCTCCAATTCTGAAACCAAGAGGGATGTGGACGTCATACCATATTTATAAACTCGCCATTGGACACTCCAGATCATGAATTGGGTTAGGTATCCGGTCGTCCAAATTAGTCTCTTTTGAAGATCACTCAATTCCTTGAGGCATATCTAAAAAATCTAGTTTGGGCGCTAAAGGTAACCTCTTAAAAGCCAGTATGGGGGAAATATTTGGATTCTACAATATGAGTTCACAGGGAACTGGGTTTATGAATTAGGTTCCTTCCTTTATTTTATAAAAGATCAATATTGATCATGAATATGTAATTATATCCCATACCACCAAATGGATTAGGGATACATAAATTATCTGAATTCAAAAAATTCATATTTTTAGCATATTTCATAACCCCCAAGAACTATTCAATGTGATAGTGAATTAATCCAATAAAAAATTCATGTAGATAAAATAAATACATATTTTAAAAATGAATCAATTTAGCTGCATCCTTTATAAGTGCTTCATTACTTACATTAGATACACTTATAAAATTAACTCCTTGAATTTATTTATTTATCCAGTTCATAATGACTGGGAAACCACTCTACTTGTTTGACCAAAAATCTCAGGGATCCAAATATAATTATTGTGTGTATCAACCAATTTAATGAATGATGATTGGAAAATATATTTCGTTAACAAACCGGTCTCACTCGTGATGATAGAAATATTGGATTTGGAATAATTAACAAATTGTATGGATTCCTTCTCATATATTTGGATAAGCTGGAATATATATTTGAATTATTAAATAGTGGACCTTGAGAAAAAGAAATATACCATTGGAAAAAAAAATATGGTAAAAATAGATTCCCCCATGAAATATGTTGTCATTAGATTCAAAATAAATTAAGTAGAAAAAACTCTACTAATTAAGAAACAAATGTAAGGGGAAAATGGTCCCCCCTACATGAACCCCCAAGATTGGATGAAGCATTAATAGAGTGTTCCATTTATATTTATCTTGTAGGAAACTCATTAAATATTCTTGGAGTTATATTAGTCAAATATTAATATTACAATGCTATGTATATTTAAATAAATAAATATAGAATCATAATTTGGAATTTTCCATTTGAAAGAACGATAATGAATTAGAAAATATTAATTATAGTTGAATGTATTTTATTTTGAATTATTTATATAGTTTCATAGATTTTATTTTTATTGATTAATCCATATTATAAAACACAAAGGATTCAACCCTTCTTAATTATTAGAACATTCATCAATACTTGTGGAAGAGTAAATCATTTTACAAAATGGTTGAATGAGAAATTATGTTTATAAACCATGTATAAATCATGGAGAATGGAATTTCATTATCCATAACTGCTCATTAAGATCAGTTTTTTTGTGATGCATAATAAAAAATATGTTCATGAAATTTGAAGAGATTAACTCACATACCATAGGTTGGGAGAGGTTTATTCATCCAAAAAGTTCTTTGGGAGTGGTGAAAGAGGATGACATCCATGAGAGTGCATGAATAGATAAATGATACATGTTACAATAGTGTTGAATTAATATGACCATGAAGGGTTTAACAGTTCATTCCCATAATGTTATTCTATATATGAGTTGTATTACTGTGAAAATAATATCCGCTACAAAAAGATAGGTTTTATCTATGCTAAATTTTTCACTGATAAAACAACTTTTTATAAGCGCAAAAATTATGGGAGATAAAATATATATTTATCACCACAAATATTATAGTGATGATATAAATATATAGGTTTTATGAGAAATTTTTCATTCTAGAGATGATAAAAAATATTAAAACTAAAATAAAGAAATACTGAATGAATTTATATTAAAAATGAATAAATTTTTAAAAAATTAAAAATAAATAACCTTATTAATAAAGATACAATCATAAATAAAAGATTTATAAAAAATGGGAAAAATTGAATAATTAAAAATTAATTTACAAAAAAATATTAGAAAAGTGTTGACTTTTATTAATTATATATATTAAATTTAAAAAATGAATATATATTAAAATAATGATGAAAAAATAGAAAAAATTTATAACATAGTAAATATCTATAAAGAATATTTTCTATGAATAATTACTATAATTATGAACACGTACAAAAATTTTGAATTTTTTTTTAAAAAAAATCATTTATATAATTTAATTATATATATTTCAAACATTTCAAAATTGTTAAAACTTAATAAATAAAATTTAATGAATATTAATCATATAAATTAAAAAAATGAAGAATATTAAAGCATAGTAAATAATTATGTAAAATATCAATAATTAATTTAATTAATTTTAAACATATCCAAAAATGTAAGGAATCATAAAAAAATTAATTAAGTAAATTAACTATATAAATTTCTATCATTTTAAAGGCAATACACCGTAATTAATGATATTGAATAAATAATAATCATATGAATAAAAAAATATTTTAATAAAATTTAAACATAGTAAATAATTATGTATATATAAATATTAAAAAATGAAAAATTTAAAAAAAATTACAAATCGTTATATATTATAAATTAATTATTAATATTAAGTGAAATCATTGAAAACATATTTAAATAAAATTGAATAAGTTCATAACATTAATAACTTAATTTGTATGATTAATTAAATAAATTGCAGACATAATAACATGTTTTGGAATCCTCGCATGCCCTTTGGGGGATTTACATCACATACCATTACTCAGATAGGTGGTGATGTGGGAATGATGCGGGAAGTATGTTATGCAAGTAGGACACGGGATTGGTGATATAGACTAGATGATTCAGGCATGATGCTACAACGAGCTGTGATGAAATTTCTTAGGCCACCTGGCCATGGATTTGTAGGATATGTAATAGTTCTTCAACTACCCAGATATAAAGAGGCCAATGCATTCACAAAAAATAAGAACAACACAGATAATAAGTGAATAAAAATGAATAAATAGATTATATATAAATATATGGAACTCATTGATACAAATACAAAAAAAATACACACAAATAGTAGGCCTTATCCCCCCCCCCACCCAAGGGATATCCCACCTATATTCAAAATGCCCATTGACCTCCTTTTTTATTGATATTGGACAAAAGACACTTACAAATTATGTGCAGACCACCACGAACAATAGGCCCATACATTATTTTGCACCACTATAGGAATTCTAACAAATAATTGTGCCTCTCTTACAAACCAATGATGGAAAGGCCTCCACCACGCCTTACACATCCTTTATCTCCATGAACGTTATTAAGGATTGTGATATGAGACTGTTAGACAACCACCCTCACCATCAATCTCATTTTTTCCGACCCAAGTCACTGTTCAACAAATCTGTCTAGCACATCAGCTCTCCGAGCTTCACAGACATGTCAACCTTTCATCTAAACCTATCGCTTGACCTCTTCAATGTTGAAACAGTCGTTGCGTGATGTTGTCATGAGAAATAGTTCTCCAATATAGTCTCACTTGGGTCCACCATCTAGCTACACCCACAACATTAGCAATAATGATTTTTCCCCCTTCCTACATCCACAGTCAAGTCATCCAACACATTCACCACCTCCAATGAAACATACCACACTAGAACCATAGGGATCCATGTGCCAACACCACCATCCAACTATCATCGTCTTTCGATGGTATGCTCTGTCGATTCTGAAAAGCACGACGTTCATTACCAGATATCGTGATGCACATCCCCACCACATTCATTTGTTAAAATTAATACCTCAATCATTTTAGGCATGGTGTACATTGGGGGTTCAATTTTATAGAAATATGGTGTTTATTGGGGATGGTAATATAGGAATCATTTATATGTTTTTAAAACATATTTAAAATATTTAAAAATAACAAATAAAAATATATAAAATTTTATCATATAAATTAAAAACATATTGATAATATTGAATCTATTAAATAAATATGAATTAATTTTAAAAAATGATTAAATTAAAAATATATTACAAATTACTAAATATTGAAAATGGAAAAGAAATATTGAAATAATATTAAAAATAAATAAATTTGGTGAAATAAATAAATAAAATTAGAAAAGTGTATTTATAAAATTAATTACATTAACATACAACATTACAATTTGAATTTAATAATATAAATAAATATAATTATTATGGCGAATTATTGAAGTATGGGGTGTATTAATTCATTATAAAAAATATTATATTTTATTTTCAATTTTAATTTTTATTAATTGTAAAAGGGATACTATTTAATTAAATATATACATATTTAAACATATATAAATAAATATCAAAATTCAATATATCAAAAAAAAATAGATGATTATATAACAAAAATGAATATATTAATGAAAATAGTAAAAATTGAGAGATATTAAAGACCAATAAATGACATTTAATCAATCAACAGACAGACATGAACACACATACAAACACCTAGACATTCATGTTTTCATACATACACAAAAAACATGTAGACATATTGGAAAACACATACACATACAACTACACATAGTCATAGGCATATAAACATACTCATACATGTATGTACACATTCTCATACGTACAACTACATACACAAGCATGCACATTCATAAATTTCTATACAAACACATATATGCCTTCACATACAACATAATCAAATACATATACATTTACATATACTAATAGTCATACACATTTAAATACACATACAAATGTAAATGCATACACATAGATATGAATTTGCACATATATATACACCTCAATAAAATTACATACATGTGCATGCACATTCATAGACATCCATATTTGACTATATACACACATACAACATTAACATACATATACACAATCACATGAAAATACTCATGTAAATAAACATAGTCATATATACACTTATACATACAATCAAACATACATAAAAAGACACATATTTACTTACACATACTCATACAGATGCACTAACACATAAAAACACATTATTATGCACATACGAAAACACATACACATGCACATACACAAATACAAACCTATGGGCACATACATACATACATATATATATATATATATATAATAATAATTTTTAAATACAAACACATACACATACACGAACTCATACACATATATATATGCATATTTAGGCATATATACATACACATTAACGTACATCTACACATATGTATAACATACACATTCAATAATATACGTGCCTATGAACATATACATACACACACATACAAACCATAAATGTATATAAAAACACACAAACCACACAACACAACAGATTCATAGACTAACAACACATACATAAAAAAACTCACAATGACGCCCATATATGAATACATATACATATATTATTAAATGTTATATAAAAAATGTATATACACAATATATTTACATATATATACTTTCCGAAATATAAATATTATTTAAAAATATATAAGAATGTATATATGTATATATATTCACATGTTAAATGGGTCATTTTGTAACTATAAACAAAAAGTGCTCAAAATTGTAGGACTTGAAAATGTGTTATAAAATTAATAGTCAAAAGGAACCCTTTTATTAGTCATTTTTCATAATAATCATTGAATATTTCCTCATATGCAATAATGTAACATTAATATAAATAATATTGAATTTCTATTGGGTGAAATTTTAAATTTATTCAAATTATAAAATTAAGTGAAAATGACCAATATTGATTAAATTCATAATACAATGATTTATAACATGATAATTAAATATAAAATATAAAAATGAATTAATTTTTTTAAATTCAAATGGAAAAAATTTATTAGTTTCTATAAATCTGAAAAATGATGTCTGATGGTGCGCGTTGGGAGGGAGGGAGTTGTCGTAGTGTTCCATGTTTTGTCTGATATCTTCAGCAGTCATTTCACATCTGGACTCAAGTGTGTATAATCTAGGCTTTCATGTGCTTCATCCTCATTAGTGGTGCATGAATGGTAGGGTCCAAAAGAATCTTTTCCAAACACCTCCTTCATAATAGGCTTCTTCTAGTGCGGGGAATTAGACAAATGTCGGTATCGAACATTATATTCATCTTCCCCCACAAGGAAAGGTTGGCTTTGTCGATGGGGAATCGTGGAAGAACTTCTAATAATGTGTTGTGGTGACGAGAGGATTTGAGGACAGAGAGTCATGGTAGATCGTCTGAGAGATGTTGGTGACATAGGACTATGACCATGATTTGCAGTCTGGGAGGGGATTCGTGAATGGTCGTGGTGGTGAATGTCCCAATATGGGTCGTTGATGGGAGGTCGATGAAGGTATAATGGGTGGTGGCTGTGGTAGGCTTTTTTGATGGGGTGTTCTGGAAATTCATCGAAGCACGGGCGGTGACGGTCATATCCATCATCCCCTTCTCTGGCATGGTTGGATTTGTTGACGGAGCCCTGTGGAACATTGTCTGATAAATGGTTGCGATGGTCTTGTTTGTCTTCCCCCCATCGGGCCTAGTATGTGTTTTTGATGGGGCGTCGTGGACGGTCATCTGGGAGAGGTCGGGGAAACTTGCAAAAATAGAGGGAAAATGGCCACACATACTCTTGTGTATGTGGAATGGTGACACAACACATTGTAACATAGAACAGGGGTTTGAAAACCTCATATAGAACCTTCTTCAGGATCCCAAACTTCTTCTTCTCACCAGACAAATGCATCGTTCTTCTTCAACTAAAACTCTGGTTCTTTCTAGACACATAAACTCACCGAAATGATAGTTTTTTTAAACCATGGACTGTTAGTGTGAATATATATACTCCTAACTATTCTACAAACATGTTTTTACTAATTTTAATTTTGTTATTACTTTCCCTATAATTTCTCCACCCCATTATTTTCATTAATTTCATTTTCATTTTATTGTAGAATATGTTCTGACCTCATTAATGAACATGGGTCGTCTGTGTTACAAACCTGAAATTGTATATATATTTTTATTACAAAAATATTTTAATAAATAGATTTATATATAATTAAAATATATTAATTATATTTTTAAGATTATATTCTATAAATATAATAAATAAAAATATATTCATTTTTTAATTTTAATATTAATTTATGATAATACTTATAATTAATTGTACCTATTATTTATATCATTCAAATTAAATTTCAAAGGTCCAATATGATTTTTCATTGTTTAAAATATTAATTTAAAATAACAATATTTTTTGTATTATATATTTTTTTATTAAAAAAATAAATAAGTGTAAATTTTTAAAGGAAATTATTATTATTATAAAAATAATATATTTTATAAATATATGATATATGCTATGTTTTTTTTATAAAATTTATAAATTACAAATATATATAATTATAATAATAATAATAAAATAACATTAATTTTTAGTTTTAAATAAAAAAGAAATTTCTGCTATTTATATTAAGAAACGAATTATATATATATTTAAAACCCCTAAATGTTAATATATAGAAAATAATTTATATAAATAAAAGAAATGTTCAAACCATTTTATGTATAAAAACCTAAATGTTTAAAAAATTAATGTTGATATTTTTTGAAAAAATAAAATTAGAAAACAAAAAAACGAATTTTTAGTTATAAAATAAAAACACTATCATGTATTGGCCAAATGAAAATATTTCAACAAAAAATCAAAGAGGCGTGGTTGACTAATAAAAAGGGAGTAATGAATTAGCTAAAAAAGATGAAATATTTTATTGATTACAACATAAATTAATAATATAGATAAATCTAACACTATTAAAATTAGTGAGGTTTTATTCCACCAACCATCATGACAATCTAAAATAAAAGTGCCCAATATCAATTCTGGAACACTCTATCCAGTTCCTCAGGTTTTCAAATAACTGACATATTTTTATTTATTTTGTATAATTTTTTTTCTCATTGATCAAAATTATTTTCCATATATTTTTCTGATTATTGAAGCTTGACATATAAAAATATATAAACACCTTTTATTTATACCATCAAATTTTACATCAAAAAATATTACCCTCATCTGCGTATGTTCCCCCATTTTTTCTGCCCAATCTCATATAGCCTCAAATACCTCAATTAACCCTAAAATAGTTAAGGGTTCATATCATTTCATCAAATTAATTGTTTTACATTGGGATTCAAAAATAATAATAAATGACATTAAGTGTTTTAATTAATTTTATTATTAGTTAATTACAATAGTTTTAATTAATTATACATATTATTCAGTGTTTTTAAATTAATATTCTAAAGAAAAATATGGTTCTTCCATGTTCTAATGATTATTTTAATATTACTATATTTATTTAATTAAATTTTTAAAATAAAATTTTTATTCTAATAATAATTAATGGTAAACCTTGTTTATAGAAAACTATCATTATTATTAAGATTATTTATATTTTAGATATATGATATATATTAATTTTTTTATAAAATTGGTAAATTATAAATATATATAATTATTATATTATGAAAAAAAACACATCATATTTATGTTTTAAATAAAAATTTATTTTGAATTAACTATATTAAAAAAATAATTATATATATATATATATAAATGCTAAAATTTTATACAAAAAAAATATGAATTTATATTATATTCACAAAAAATTCTCACACCATTATATTTATTAAAAAATGAAAGATTACAAAAATTAATATTGAAATGTTTTGATAAAAATAAAGGATAAAAAAATAAAATTGGAATTTTTAATAATATAATGAAAACAATATCAAGTATTGGCCAAAAGAAAATGGTATGTTATAAAAATAAATAGGCGTAATAAAAAGTGATGAATGATTGAGATAAAAAGATAAATATTTTAATGGTTACAACATAAATTAGTAATAATGTAAAACATACGGATATTAAAAATTTTGAGGTTTTATTCAATTGGAAATCATAGAAATCTACCAACGAATTTCCTACAGTCAATCTTGAATGCCTCCATCCATTCTCACAAGTTGTCAAACAAATAGACACTTTTTTATAATATTGTATCAATTATTTTTTTTAACATTGATCAATTTTTATCCACAACCATCTATGATTATTGAAACATGATATATAAAAACATTTAAACTTTTTTAATTTAATCCCACAATTTTCACATCAGAACATCCAACACTCATGTCCCCAAGATCCCCCAATATTTTAGGTAAATTTATTATAGCTTCAAATCCCTCAGTTGACCTAAAAAAGTATAATTTCTCATTTCATTTCAAAAAATTTAACTGTTTTACAATGGGTTATATATATATATAGGATTATATATGTATATATATACATATATATATAACTATCTATTTTCAGAGTATATGAAAAGAGAATATTATGTTTTAATTTTATTTCGTAACCTAGATAGGTAAAAGTTCCTGGTTTGTAATAAATATATTTTTTATTTTTAATTATATTTTTATATAAAAAATACACAGGATATATAACCGCTGAACCTAGGTTGTGGCTTCAGGTATTTTTTTTAATTACATTATAAATACATCTAATTTTTAGTACTTACAACAATAAAAAACCATAAGAAAATCATGTCAATGTGTGGTACCCAAAACATCCTTTGACCTCTATATTTTTCGTTACAAATTTAATACATTACAAATTTGTTAAAACTAATTATATAAATTATGTATTTTTTAATGTAAAATATATAAATTATAAATAAATTATTTTTTCTAAATTTATTAATAATATTTATTTATATTGAAATAATTACTTATTTTACATCAATTATATTTATTAAATCAATATTTATTTTTATTAAAAATATAAATATTTGATTTATTATTTCTTTATTATAATACTGATGTATCTTTTATTATATAAGTATACATTTTAAATGATATTAATAACAACAAAAAATGTGAAATCATATTTATTTATACATTATATTAAATTAATTTTAACCGAATTCAGTATATATAAATACTTTATAATATAATATATTTTAATGTTATACAAATATTGATTCTAAATCATAATCGATATAATTATGTAATAATATATTGATATTAGTTAATTATATTAATTTAAAGATATATTGGATCAAATCAATTAAACATGTGGTCCATTTTTTTATATATACTATGGATAAATTTAATTTATAATATATTGATTATAAAATATGTCGTATATTTTATTTATAAACAAATATTATATCATGAAATTAATATTTTATATATATTATATAAGTTTTTTCCATGAATATATTTTTTTGTGTTTTCATATATAAAATTTTTATTAGTAATGTGGGAATCCTCACAAAGGACCCAACAATAAAAAAATTAAAATTCAAACACAAATCCAAATTTCTAATCGAATTGTCTTTTTGTGATATTAAATTCGTCCTTGATATTGGATTTTTGGGAGGGAGTGATGATTCCTATGATGTTGATGTGATTTAAGTGATATGTGATGGCATTATTTATTACCCCAAAAAAGTCATCGAAGTGGTGTATGATACGACATTAGTTATCAGATATGGATGATGTATCAAATATTTGTCAAGATATAATATTTTAATAATTTTGGATTTGTTTGATGTGTTTTTGGTAGAAATGTCTTGGGATCAGAGAATCTCATAGTCATTCTATGATATTGTTTCATGATAATGGGTTTTATGAAGATTTTAGATGCATCATAATCTTATGGTTGGTGAATAACCATAATGTTTTTTTGGGTTTGATGCATCATTTGTATAATTATACAAGACTTAAATGTCATGATAAAAAATTCAATCATATGATGACATAGAAAGTACCATAACCCATAATGGATATTCTGCATGTTAATTTTTTTTAATAATTTAAATCATATCTTATGAAATGGTACATCATCATAAAAACATTCCTCAAAATACTAATTAATATCAAATCACTCATGACACACCCAATGTGTTTATCTTCTTCGTAAACTGTATTGTCATGGTTTATGAAATACATTACATTGCATGAGTCATGGTAGACATTAATAAAAATCATAAAGGCTGAGGACTATTACACAAGACAACTAATAAAAATATACAATGACACATGAGAATGATTAATTCTTCTAGAAGGGTATATTCTCATAATATCCCATTTGAATCAATTATTGTACTCGAGTAGGTTATAGGGTTGATAAATTTGGAAGCTAATGAAAATATAACTTGTATACATTTATGTTTCCCATCAATCATCAAATTAATTATTAAAATAGAATTATGTTGGAGGAGTGGTAAATGTCAATATACATTCCATTTCCCGATTTCATCTAATAAGGACCATCACAACATGTTTTATATTTTTTTCTTACAAGAAAAATTATTAAATGTTTTTCCACAAAAAAATTAATTTTTAATTATTATACATAAATGGAAATAATCATTTTTGATAACATATGGAGAAATGTGATACATGGATGGTATTATAGAACATTAATCGATGTATTCAATACATTGATGTTGAGAGAGAATTTTTCCACATATTTAACATCCCAAAATGTTAGGATTTTAAAAAATCAAAATATATTGTTATGTAGAGTTGAATAATGTCAGTGATAAGACAATGTCATTATTATGTGCAGAATATTTCATTCCATTCATGTCAAAGATGGGTCCAATTATTTTCCATTGTACTGCAAATGTGCCTAGGTTGATTGTGGATAATTATAATATCAAACTTCAATTTCCCAAAAAAGGGATACATATGCATAATATTTTTAATCATGTTAAAAAAATATTAAAATCATCATTTGACACAGAAGAACTTGATGGTGTTTTTAAATATATGGAATTATAATTTTCATGTAGGATCATGACATAAAAATGAATTAAAATTCCAACAATTTATTTGGTATGGATAAAATTGTTTGTTTGGAGATTAAAATATTTCTGTTAGTAAATAGGAGGTCAAATATATATGAATATAATTAGAGGAAATATAACCGGGTAAATATATGTGAATATAAATTTGTTAACTCTATTTTACAAATCAAATGAAGATATGTTGGATGAAGGTGATACATGTTTATTTTTTTCATTATACCCATCATTTACCTCAGGGGTCCTTGATTAGAAGAATTAAATCATATATGTATCACCATTATTTTTTTACCCCAAACAACACAAGTGAAAATTTCATTTTAATCTTATTAAAAGGTTTTCTTGAATTAGCTAACTTTAATTTTGTGGATGTCATATTATAATGTATTCATGTTTTCTAATGATATTATTGTAAACCTAATAAATAATGGTCCATAACATTTAATTATTTGAACTCTAATTTTTTATCATTCATAAAATAAGCTATTTCTAACTGAACATGGGAATTTTTTTATGTAGAAAATTCATATAGTGTATTCTCACAATATTAATATTATTATAAGGATTGAGGTTAATCATCATAAAACAGTTATAAAATGTGACTAATTTTTTTAAATACTATCCATGGGATAAGTGGGTATACATGGAACAAAGGGAAGATTAATAACTCCCAAATAATTTTGGAGGAAGGAACACTCTGCTGAGAGATATGTAAGATTTTATTAAAAAGTGTATTTTGGATTCTGATTTTCCCATTGTTCGTCTCCTTGATTCTGAAATTCCAAAAAAAAATCTTAAATTATGATGATAATAGAATTGGATCATCTAGTATGTATTTACAAGAATATATATATTATTATTCGAGAAATGTTTCAATCATGTGTAGAGGTGGGAACTTTGATTATGGTTTTGTTGTACAAAATCCCTACGACAAGACACAATATAAAAAATTTGATTGTTCCTCACAACGGTGTTAATTTTTTAATGATGGATATGTTCATATTGAAATTACATTTATTAATTCTAGATTCTATGATATTATAATGCTTTGACAAAAAGGTGCTACTTGATATTCGACTAAGGTTTTAATTTATATTACCATGTATTTATGATTGAGAAACATTTATGAAAATGGATGCCTCATATTCTGTAACAAGGATAAATGTCTTTTCAAAACATAAAACATAAATATGTATAAGAACAAACCATGGTTAAATATTCCCTGATTCATTTTTGATTGTTTTCATAGGGATGGAGCACACCCAATAAAGTCGGTGACGTAATTTTCGTTGATAATAGTTACTATATAATAAAAATGTATTCATATGAAGAAGATAATTAATTTCATGGCATGGTAGCAGGATTTATTCAAAAATATCTTATGGATATTTATTTTTGGAAATATTCACCTTATAATAACCTTTTAACATCAAACTTATTTTATTATATAGTTAAATTAATTAAAATTTTTTGCTTATCTAACTATATTTTCATAGTGATTAACAAAATAAAATTCCTGAACATGAAATATAGATACATATCCCCAGGTGAATGTCATTTATTTGATATTTAATAGTGCTACCTTCGGAAGCAATTTGATAGATTTCAATTGGTATATGAGAGATTATATTTTAACTCAATGGTGCCATTTAAAAATTAATTGATTAATGTTGGTGTGATCATATATTTTGTGTTATATATTACTGTAAGGATGTCCTATGATATTTTTAAAGGCCCTAAAATATCAAGGAAATTGTTCTTTAATACTTTCGAATTTTACGAGTCTATGGATTCTGACGACGCATGATTCCGAGGCTCAGTGTTCCCAGAATCAATTTTCGAAGTTTAGCTCGGGTACGTTAAGTGAATGAATGAGGGGGTTTTACTATCTTTTGAACCGGTGCTCGGAATTAAAATCTAAGGGTACTGATGTAACCGTAGCGCCGATAATTGTTTAAGGGGACCCTTACCGTAGTTTCGTTTGCAACAGAGGAGGAGATATTTTTGTGGGTTTATTTAAGAAGTAAAAAAAAATTGTCCGATCAATTTTTATTTCTTAACGTGGTTTTTCCCTCCCATGGGTAGTTTAGAGTGGGGCCCACAACCACTTACTACCAAAGTGGGGATGTTAGAGAGGTGGGGGCCCACACGAGCCCCACCATATAATTCCCACTAACGTCTTAAGCATCCCGTCATTAATTTGGAAAACCTCCATTAAATGTCACCTCAATCCATTAAATTATGTCAACCCATAATTCAATGAAGAACCTTCCTCTTTCCCCCATTTTAATTTATATGCCAACGTGTTTTATAATGGGGAACCTTATCTCTTCCTTATTTAATTAAATTTCAACACATTTTAATTAGTGTGGTGAATTATTTATGGGAGAGTTTCATTGCTTGTATAATAAAATAATAGGGGAAACCTATTATTTTATCAAGGAAGAGAGCTTCGTTGTGCGAGGAAGAACACCAGCCTCCGACGAAGAATGATGAAGAACGCCGGTTCCTCGGAGATCGACAACGCGCCACCCCCTTCTCTTCTCCACGACACGAGAGGAGACACCAATTCCTCCCCAGCGCACCCCAACGATGACTATGATCCTTTTCCCCGCGACGCCATCTACCGCGACGCCTACGATCATCTCCCTTTTTGAGGTAGGGGAATTTGAATAATTTTCCTAATGTGATTTTATATCCCCAGCATGGCACGCAATTTATTGGTAACTTTTGAACCACTAATGCAGTGGGTGCGGACTAACGATCAAGTCCGAACCCACCGCAAGTTGGTTCTTGATGCACAGAATTCTTGGCGACGAATAAATACGACCGAAATGGTGATTGGTGGCCTTCACTGTAATCTATGGGTCCCGAGATGACCGCAGGTGCAGAAAGGAGCTAGAACGGACCATCGAAGTGGCTTCGGTGGCCCGCCGAAATCTCTTGCGGCGCAAGTTGGAGCCCTCCGCGGCTTAAGCCGACGCGGCGAGGTGTTGGATCCCGCGGCTGCACGATATCTCGTGTGACTCGGCGTCGGTCGCCGCGTCTGTGGAGTGAAAAGGGGGGGGGGGGGGACAGTGTCCCCCCTACTGAGCCCGCTGGCCAAGCCAGCACACCCCCCGGCCGAGGCGGGTCGGGTCGCGGGGACCGGGCCGGGCCGCGCCCCATGAGGACAGACCCGGTCGGGCCGACGCAGGGGTGTTATGGTCGGGTCGGACCGGGCCCGGACCCTCCACATCGGACCGCTTTCCATATTTTCCCCATAACATGAGATACGAACCACCGATCGAGGCACCATCAGTTGCGTGGAAATCCTTGTATCGATACGGTCGTTTCCGTCTATTACACTCGAGGTTCCGGCAATGTATGGGTATGGTTGGGTTGGTTCGAACTCGATACCAACCGGGCCCTTGAGCCGAAACGCTTATATCTAAAGGACCGTACATCTGACTGATGTGATTTCAATTGCATTGGGATCCTTTTTTTGAGACGGTCCTTTTGGATTACTCCACTTGGGGATTGGACGTAGCTGGAGTATGGTCAGTTTGGTTTTAGTTTAAAAACAAATCGAGCCCCTGGAACGGAAATTCCTATAACCCTCAGACCGAGCGTTCAATTGAGGCACCGTCTGTAACGTTGGGTTTCTTTTGACGAGACGGAAATTTGGGATACATAAACTCTAGAATTAGTTATAGTTGATATATCGACAAACACACTCTCTCTTGCTTGATGAGCGAACCCTCCTGGAATCGAGCATGCTGTGTGCGGAAACCCTATAGGTGGATGCGATTGTGATAATGACAAATTCCCTTGGATCCTCCATGGGTTCAGCAGCGAGGACTACAATACATGGATCCCCCATGTGTTTGGTAGTGACGATGACCATACTGGCATACTCTGTGGGTTCGATGGCGATGATTATTGTTCTTGTATCCTATGTGGGTCCGGTAGTATTTGACTCTGTACGTGTATCCAATATGGGTCCGGCAGAGTAGCTGGTCTTGTATCCTTTGTGGGTCCGACAGCTTAGCTGGTCTTGTATCCTATATGGGTCTGATAGCTCAGATGAATCAGTGGTTAATCTGATCATCTCCATCGCCTTATAAAATGTATACATGTTTGAGTTGAGTCTTGATTCTCAATCATTATCATTGGTGTGGTTAACTAGAATTCCTGTGTGGATTGGGTTGTTCTTTCCTATGTGGACTGGGTTATGCTTTCCTAAGTGGATAGGGTTGTGATTTCCTATGTGGACTGGGTTGAGCTAGGGCTCAAGATCTAGAGCCTAATTGTAAATGATGAATTAGGTATATATATGGGCATATACCTATGTAGTGTTGTTGATACTTCATGGTTGTTCCTTTCCTTTGTTGTTTATACTTCTTGGATACTGAGAGACCTTCAGGGGTCTTGAGATCCCTATTGAGTATTGTATACTCACCCCTGCATGGGTTATGCCTGCACTACGTTGTGTTGGATGCAGACGACCGACAACACTGATCAGGGTGGAGGCTTGTGGAGCTGGACAGTACCCAGAGGTGGACCACTTGGCGGGACGTACACAGAGCGGACAGTTAGACCCGAGGAGATGAGGAGACTATATGTACCCACTCTTCAGGTGGGATTTCTGGAGGACGACATGCTGTGATGTTTTACTTACTGCTGTTGCACTTTTCTTTTCCATTGTATTGTACTTTCAGTTGGCATTGTATACTTGCCCATTTACTTTTCTGCACTTACATTATACTCAGTTTTACTTAGTGCTTACTTCACTTGTGTGCTCTGTTGTGTATGATACTTCATAAAGGCAATGCCTCCCCTTATTTGGGGATTTAAACCTTTGGTGCTGGTCGCCAGCCCCTGGCCTATAGAAGGCGGGCATGGGGTAGTCACGGCACGGGCCCACAGGAAGGGTCGTGAAAAATTGGTATCAGTGGAGTCGGTTCTACCGCAGAACTCAAGACTCTGATAATTTTTTCTCTGTGGAGAAATAGTTTTAAGAATATTGAGTGTGGTTTTCAGTCTAGGGATTCCAGTGTTGGTGCGGCGGCTGACGTATCCATAAACCAGGACACTGACTTCTGATTTTTTACTCAGTGCAAGAAAACACTGATTGCGTGTGTGTTTACTTTCAAAAGTTTTCTTTGTGATTACTTTGTATCAGCTCACCAGGTATATTGTATTAACCGTGGTGCACCTGTTTTTTTTTCAGGATGGCCCCACGATGACAACCAGCTAGGGTTCCGAGCTTAGTGTGAGATGGAATCCCACCGAGCGACGAGGCCTCGGTGCAGGGCCCCATTATAGCGGAGGCACCGGTGGTAACTCTACCCACTGAGCCACCGATGCTACCAGCCCTAGTGGCGGAGAGTGCACGCCGCCTGAGCACGTTGCACGAGTTTCATAAGAAGAGGTCTTAGAGGTTCCGCTAAGAGACGGATCCTTAGGCAGCCAAGGATTGGCTGGAGGCTGTCATCAGAGTCTTCATATTGGTAGGGACACCAGCTTTCCTCGTGGTGATCCTTGCTACGAGTCTCCTCCATGCAGTAGTAGGTAGATGGTGGAGCCTAATTCTCCAGGTGCATGATGAGACATCTCTACTTTTTTCGGACTTCGAGATCCTCTTCCGCTCGGAGATCGTTCCAGCCACCCTCTGTGCAGTGCACATCCAGGAGTTACTACAGCTGCGGCAGGGTAGCATGTCCGTAGCCCAGTACTCGGTGATATTTACCGACCTCTCACGCTACTCCATGGACATGGTACAGGACCCATTATTCCAGGACTATACTTTTGAGCTGGGGATGAGGTATGAGATCAGAGGTTGGACGATTCCACTCAGCATTCTGACCCAGGCAAGAGTGCTGGAGAAAGCCCTACTAGTATAGAGCATTCTCACCGAGCAACCATCAGTGGCTAGACCCACCGCAGGACTACACGGAGTAGTGTCTTCTGTAGTTGGCAGTCGACAGATGACATAGTGTTCCAAGTAGACCAGGATGACAGGTGGGAGACCTCAGGATTCGGGTCAAACTGTGCGGGGAACACGGCGCAGAGCCAGCCTTACGAGGAGCAGTCAGTGCTATGCATGCGGCGGGTAGGGCCACATGGCTCATGATTGCTCGACCCGTCATGTAGATGAGTATTAGACCATAGAGGTACCTCCCAGGTAGAGGCAGAGGTTCATCCGTGGCAGTCTGCAAGGAGAAGGGAGATTAGGAAGAGGAGCTGGACAAGCAGCAGTTGGTGGACGACACTTCGATTCTCTACCACCACCACCCCTAGGAGGTCCACCACGACCACAGAGAGCTGGCAGGAAGAGGCAGGCTCAGCTACAGGCAGCGGAAGCTTACCACAACGGTGAACCTGAGATTATTCGATGTAATATCTGTGTCTACTCCACCCTTGTTGTAGTTCATATAGACACTGGTGCGAGTCATTATTTTTTTCTGCTGCCCTTGTTCAGAGCTCAGAGATTCCGATAGAGCAATAGGCTCGATCCTTACGGCTAGAGACTCTTACATGAGAATACTCGATGATTACGCAATGGTGCCGGCAGTGTGAGATTACTATAGAAGGTGAAAGATTTGACTGGGATCTTCTTGTAGTGGCATTGAGGCCTTACGAAATCATCATGGGAATGGACAGATTATCTATAGTCCATGCTCAGGTTGACTATATTAGGCACAATGTGCGGTGTGTACACATGGATGGTACCAAGTTCACATTCACCGGCGAGAAGGGAAGCTTCACAACACATGATGGACTTATGAAAAAGAGAGGGGTTCCGATCACACATCAGTTGGCTAGTCTCATCCTCGGAGTAGTTGACGTGCGGAGTCCGAGTTATCCTGTAGTGGTGGACCAGTATGCGGACGTTTTTCCGGATTATGATCCAGGACTAACTCCTCACAGGGAGGTATATTTATACATATACCTATACCCCGGGACATCACTGATATCCACTTCATCAAATCATATGGCTCTTTTCGTGCTTCGTGAGCTGAGGGTATAGCTGGAGGACTTGTAGGGGAAAGGTTTCCTCAGACACAGTTTTTTACCTTGGGCTTCTCTGATTCTGTTTGCCAAGAAGATGGATGGGAGCTTGAAACTGTGTGTTGACTACCGTTTCCTAAACTAGCTAACTATGAGGAAAACGTAACTGTTTCTGGGGATTTACGACCTCTTCAATCAGCTCAACGGATAATCTTGGTTCTCGAAGATTGACCTCAGGTCAGGATATCATTAGCTCCAAGTTCAGGATGAGGATGTGCATAAGACATACTTCAGGTGTCGGTATGTCCACTATGTGTTCTTGGTCATTCCCTTCGGTATGACCACGATCTATTAGTGTTCATGTGTCTCATAAAAAGGATCTTTTAGCCATACCTCGAACGTTTTGTCGTAGTCTTCCTTGACGACATTATGATTTACTCGATGACCGTGGAGGAGCATGCCTGCCACCTACAGGTTGTACTGGATACACTCTGAAATCACCAACTATATGGTAAGCTCTCCACGTTCCAGTTCTGTCTTAGATAGGGTCACTTCTTGGGGCATGTCATCTCAGAGGCAGGAGTTTCAGTGGATCCTGAGAAGGTCGAGGCGGTACTTTCTTGGGAGCCACCCAGGAGTGTGAAAGAGGTGCGTAGTTTCCTAGGTCTGGATGGGAACTATCGGAGAATTGTTCCAGACTTCTCCAGAGTTGTAGCAACACTTACAGATTTGATGAAGAAGGGTAAACCCTTCATGTGGTTAGACAGTTGTCAGCAGATCTTCTAAGAGCTGAGGCGGAGATTGACCAATGCACCCATCTTGAGGATACCGGAAGAGGGTGTAGGGTACGTAGATTTCTGTGTCGCATCAGGGACCAGACTTGGGTGTGTCATCATGCAAGAGCAAGTAGTGATTACATGGGGTTCATGGAAGTTGAGGCAGAACGAGCGGAACTATGCTACCCATGACCTAGAATTACCAGTAGTGGTCTTCGCCCAGAATATGTGGCGACACTACTTGATGGGCGAGTGATTTACATTCTACTCTGACCACCAGAGACTCAAGTACATTTTCTCACATAAGGACATGTTCCATATACAATGGAGATGGTTCGAGTTCCTCCAGGATTATGATATTGAGAATTTCTATACTCCTTGGAAGGGGAATGTTGTGGCTGATGCTCTCAGCAGGAGATCGAGCCTTCAGCTACATGGAGAGGCGACAGAGCAGTTAGCTACTTTGCAGATATCCTTTGTGGATAGAGATGGGGCAACCAATATACAGTCCCTCATATTCACACCTCCACTACTTCAGCAGGTCAGAGAGGCGCAGCGTGGGGACGTTGATAGTGCGGCGCGACGTACACAGATATCCTCAGGGCTAGCACCCGATGGATTTTTGGAAGGCGGAGAGAACTTCATTTTCTTCAGGGGTCATACCATGGTAGTCGATACTCTACAGGAGGAGGTGTTGAGGTAGTTCCACACTTCCCCTCTAGTGGTACATCTTGGGGTAGAAAAGATGAACCAGGACCTCAGACGATAGTACTGGTGGCTGGGGATGAAGAAGGCTGTGGAAGAGTTCATTTCTCGATGCCTCACTTGTCAGAAAGTGAAGGCAGACCACCAGGTACCAGTAGGCTTGTTACAACCATTATAGGTCCCAAAGTGTATGTGGGATGGGATATCCATGGATTTCATGACAAGGCTTCCACGTACTTCCAGAGGACTCAACTCCATCTGGGTGATCATGGACCAACTCACAAAGTCGGCCCACTTCCTACCGATCAGAGAGCAGCACACATTAGAGAGCTTGGGATGCCTTTATGTTCAGGAGATCGTATGGCTTCACAGTGTGAAATCATCTATTGTCTCTGATCTAGATTCTCACATTACTTATCTTCTTTTGAAGGGGTTACATTAGGCTTTTGGGACGCAGCTACACCTGAGAACTGCCTTTCATCCTTAGTCGGATGGCCAGACAGAGAAGACCATTCAGACACTCAACGACATGCTTCGTGCATGTTTCCTAGACTATGGTTGTAGCTAGGAGGATCACCTACCCTTAGTGGATTTTTCATACAACAACATATTCAACTCCACCATCGGGATGGCACCGTATGAGGCACTTTACGTTTGACCGTGCAGATCACCTTTGTGCTGGACTGATCCAGGGGAGTCAGCACTCGTAGGACCAGAGATGGTTCAAGCAAAGACAGAGAAGGTGCAGATCATCCAGGAGCAGATGAGGACTACACAGAGTAGACATAAGTCCTATGCTGATAGTAGGAGGGGTCCACTGGAGTTCAAAAATGGTGACCACATTTTCTTACGTCTCTCACCTCGATGTGTATTATAGAGATTTGGTCGCGGCGGTAAGTTATCATTGTGCTTCGTCGGACCATTACAGGTCCTCAGAAGGGTATTTGAGGTGGCTTACCACCTGGACCTTCCACCTCAGCTGTACCAGGTGCAAGACGTCTTTCACGTATCTTAGCTGAGAAAATATGTGCACGACCCGATGCATATCATTGACCACAGGGAGCTGGACATCGATGACGGGGAAACTTTTGCAGAGGTCCCGGTGGAGATCATGGATCGATAGAAGTGAGTCCTACGTGGGCGGTCTATTCCTCTTGTGCGCATTCGTTGGCAGGACGGGAACCTCCAGGAGAGCACATAAGAGTGGGAGGCTCAGATTCATGCTTAGTACCCCCATTTGTTCCCCTAGTTTTTGTTATAGCTTTAAGGGGATGTAAATCCCGATGGTGGGAGTAATGTAAAGACCTGAAAATTTCAAGGAAATGTTTTTTATTACTTTGGAATTTTACGAGTCTGTGGCTTCTGCCATCACTAAATTTCGAGGCCCAGTGTGCCTGAAATAAATTTTTGAAGTTTATCTTAGGTACGTTCAGTGAATGAACGAGCGGGTTTTTTCTATCTTTTGAACCAGTGCATGGAATTAAAATCGGAGGGCACCATTGAAACCACAGTGCCGGTAAATGCTTAAGGGGACCCTTAACGTAGTTTCATTCTCAAAGGAGGAGGAGATATTTTTGAGTGTTTATTTAAGAAGTAAATAAAAATTTTCAGAACAATTATTATTTCCTAAGGAGGTTTTTCCCCTCCCATGGGTAGTTAAGATTGGGGCCCATAACCACTTACTACCCAAGTGGGGATGTTAGAGAGGTGGGGGCCTGTATGAGCCCCACTATTTAAATCCCTATAATCTCTTAATCATCCCCTAATTAATCTGGCAAACCTCCATTAAATGTCACCTCAATCCATTAAATTATGTCTACCCACAATTTAATGAGGAACCTTTCTCTTTCCCCCTTTTTAATTTAACATCCAATGCTTTTAATAATGGGGAACCTTCTCTCTTCCTTCTTTAATTAAATGTCAACACATTTTATTTAGTGTAGTGAATTATTTATGGGATAGTTTCTTTGCATGTATAATAAAATAATAGGATAATCCTATTATTTTATCATGGAGGAGAGCTTCATTGTGTGAGGAAGTACGCCAGCCTCCGTCGAAGAACGACGAAGAATGTGGGTTCCTTGGAGATCGACAATGCCCCATCTCCTTCTCTTCTCAATCACAAGAGAAGAGACGCCACTTCCACCACTGCGCGCCCCGACGACGCCTATGATCCTTTTCCCCATGACGTCGTCTACAGTGATGCCAAGGATCATCTTCCTTATTGAGGTAGTATAATTTGAATAATTGTCCTTATGTGATATTATAACCCGGGCATGGAATAAAATTTGTTTGTAATTTTCGAATAACTAACGCGGTGGGTGAGGACTAACAAACAAGTCTGAACACACCGCTAGTTTGTTATTCATGCATGAAATTTTTGGCAAAGACAAAATGAGGCTGAAATGGAGATTGGAGGCCTTAACAGTAATCTACGGGTCCCGAGACGACTACAGGCGTAGATGTTAGCTAGAAGGGACCACCGGAGTCACTCCAGTGGCCCGCGGAACACTCTGGCGGTGCTGGCGGCCGGCCCTGGGAGGCCACCCAGAGCCGGCGACGCCCCGACACGCCGTCGGAAGGATCCAGCCCAGGCTGAAGCCGCGGCGGCGAGGGGTTGGATCCGGCGGCTGCGCCAGATCATGGGAGACGTGAAGTCGGTCGCTGCGTTTTCAGAGCGCAAAGGGAGGGACCGCATCCCCCCTGCCGGCCCGCTGGCCGTGCCAGTGCACCCCCTGGCCAGGACAGGGTGGGTCGTGTAGACTGTGTCGAGCCGCTCCCAGCCGGACCTGGCCTAGACCCCCCACTTCGGACCGCTTTGGGTCTTTTTTCCCATAACATTAGCTACGGAACTCCAATAGATGAATCATTAGCTGTGTGGGAATCCTTGAATCGAGATGATTGTTTCAGTATATTACACTCGAGGTTCTGGAAAAGTATGGGTATGGCCAGGTTGTTTCGAACTTGAAACCAATCAGGCCCTTGGAGTGGAAACGCTTATATCTCAAGGACCAAACATCCGATTGATGTGACGTCAATTGCATTGGGATCATTTATTTGAGAGGGTCCTTTGGGCTTACTCTTCTTGAGGTTTTCATGCAACTAGTGTATAGTCGCATTGGTTTTATTTTAAAAACCAACTGGGCCCCTAAAACGGAAAATACAATAACTCTCAACTCGGGCGCCCGATTGACGCACCATCTGTCGCGTAGGGTTTCTTTTGACGAGACTGAGCATTGGGATACATCAAATCTGTACATTGTGATAGTTGATTTATCAACTCTCTCTCTATCATGCTCGAGGAGTAGACCCTCCCAGAATTGAGCATACTGTGTGTGGAAACCCTAGAGCTGGCTGCCACTGCGACAATGACGACTGCACTTGGATCCTCCATGGGTTCAGCAGCGAGGAAGAATGTACATGGATCCTCTGTGGGTTCGGCAGTGACGACGACCATACTGGAATCCTTCGTGGGTTCGACGGCAATGACTACTGTTCTTGTATCCAATGTGGGTCCGACAGTATTTGACTATGTACTTGTATCCTATGTGGGTCCAGTAGAGTAGATGGTCTTGTATCATTTGTGGGTCTGACTGCATAGATGGTCTTATATCCTATGTGGGTCTGACAGTTTAGGTGAATTAGTGGCTACATCTTATCATCTCCATCGCCTTATGATTTTTATACCTATGTGATCTGAGTTGGTGTGGTTGACTTTCTTTCCTATGTGGATTGGGTTGTGCTTTACTTTGTGGACTGAGTTGTGATTTCCTAAGTGGATTAAGTTGTGATTTCCTATGTGGATTGGGTTGAGATTAGGCTCTGGGGATAGAGCCAAATTGTAACTGATGACACAGGTATATGTATGGGCATATACCTAAGTAGTGTTGTTGATACATTGTGATTGTACCTTTCCATTGTGGTTTATCCTTTGTGGATTCCGAGAGATCTTCGGGGGTCTTGGGGTCCCTACTGAGTATCGTATACTCACCCCTGGATGGGATATTCCCACACTACGTTGTGTTGGATGCAGATGACATCCATCACTGATCAGGGTGGAGCCTTGTGGAGCTGGTCGGTACCCGGAGGTGGACCACTTGGTGGGACGTACACGGAGTGGACGTTCGGACCCGAGGAACTAAGGAGACTATCTGTACCCACCCTTTAGGTGGGATTTCCTGAGGATGACTCGGTGTGCTATTTTACATACTCCTGATTCACTTTCCTTTTAGTTGTACTATACATTCAGTTGGGATTGTATACTGGCCCATTTACTTTTCTGCACTTACCTTGTACTCAGTTTTTCTTAGTGCTTACTACACTTGTGTACTATGTCACATATGTTACTTCATAAAGGAAATTCCTTCCATTATTTTTGGATTTACGGCTTTGGTGCCAGTCGCAAGCCCCTGGCCTATGCAAGGCGGGCTTGGGGTAGTCATGGCATAGGCCCCGAGGACGGGTCGTGACAAATTGTGATTACATGCCTTGGAGTAAAAATGGTCCCAATATGCATCAAATTGAATTGAAATTGATTGAAATAACATAATGAATTACTAGAGGATAATTATGAAAAATAATATCAAATATATGAGAGTATGTGATAGGTTTTTATTGAGTAAAATATGTTTTTAACTAAAATTTCACTTATAATATGAAATCATACACATTATATTTAAAAAACATAACCACTAAAAAAACTTTTATTTCAAAAATAAAATATGATAAATATTTATATCTATTTCTATTTCTATTTTTTTATGTACTCATGGTTATTTGCTAAAATAATTCATTAAAAATATGAAAACCATTACCAACTGTTTTGAAAAACATTTGTATGGACCTATACCAATGTTTTTCCAATACATTGATATATGTATTTTTAATTTTTTTACCATTATTAATGGTTTTGGAAAAACTAGTAAAATAGGTTCCTCAACTGTAAGATATACCGACTATTTTATACAAACCATTGTTTTAGACATCACATATAAAAATTGTTTTTGAAAAACAGTTTGTATAATTCCATTTTATTGAGACATTCCAACAGTTTGTATAAAACCCTTTGTATATCATTGAAATATGCCAACAAATTTTTAACAACGAATGTTATAGGGTCTTCTGGTTGTTTTCATACCAATGGTTTTGGTCAAACTGTTGGTATATGGACATATTATAGTACCTATACCAACAGTTTCACAAAAACCTTTGGTATAGGACAAATATATGTTAGTGTTGAAAATGGATTTAACCATCATAAAAAATAATATGATAGAACGGAATCAACATGATGATGCATTAATACCATTAATAATGAAAATACATCAAGATTTCATGTTGACATTTTTTCATCCTCACTAAAGGGAGAATATCAATCCAATGAATAATGAATAGGATTCCGCAACTGGTGGATACCAAAAATAATTGAATGAAATCATTGATGTTGTGATAATGCAATTTAGATGATCATGTACCACAAGACCCAATCCAATAGAATCTCATCTGATGATTATTCCAACCACGTTGATCATAAACACATTGGACTGTGGGGGGAGGGAGGCTCCAACAATAGAAGTGAGAAGACGATAAGGGGTTATTAAGATGAATCTAATTACGCTTCCAAATCTAAATCTTAGATATAGTATGCTTGATCCAAAAGGAGTCATGTCAGGAAATGTTGGTAAAAACAAGGTCATATTGTTTCTCCCATACAAACCACGATACATTATAGACGTATAATACTATATCATTGAAGATGAAAGAAGATGACATTGAGAATAGTGACACAAAAACTTTCACCCTCTCAACAATCGTATCTGAATCTGGGTTATATACATGTCAGATGATCTTGGACCCTTGATGATATATCATAGCTTGTATAGGTGTTTCAATATCAATAATGAGGAAGAGTTTCAATTAATCCACCATAATATTTCAATCCATTTAGAGATACATTAAATGGAATATTATAAAAAAATATTTCAATATAAAGGTTCAGACATTGGGAGGGACCGCTAGTGGCCAGAGGCAGTTATAAAAAAACTTCATTGTATATTATATGAATTTTGTTGGAAAACATAGACCTTTAATTCTTGAGATATAGTCCCAAATATTATTTATTCGAAAAATGTTTTCTGGGACTCTATCTTCAATTCAATGAATACTTAGAATAACCATATAATCACTTTTTCTAAAACATACATCCAATTCAACAGAACACAATCTATTATTAGCGTCATTAAAAAATGAAATTAGAGGAATCCTCACAATCCGAAAGTACGAGAGATGTGGCCGTCATCATTGATTTATAAACAAGGAATGGGACCCTCCTAATCATGAATATGGATATTTCTCTCATCCTCCAAATTAGTCCCATTTGAAGAAGAAAAACTGATCCATAGATGAATCTTCAAAAAAATCTAGGTCTACAGCTGAATGTTAACTCGAAAAAGCTTGTATGGGGGTAATATTTGGATTCTATGATCTGACTACATATTGAAATAGGATTACGAATCGGGTTCCATCCATTATTTTTTGAAATATCAATCTTTATCATGCACATGTTTTGATATCCAATACCTCCCATGGTTTTAGGGATTCATATATTATCCCAATCCTACAAATGGCATTTCTTCATATTTCATTCCCCTCTAGAACATGTCAATGTGATAGTGAATTAGTTCAATAATAATTTTAGGTAGCTTAAATAAATACATATTATCAATTGGAATCGATTGAGATACATCCCATATATGTTCTTCCTTCCCAACTTTACAGACCCTCATAAAATTCAATCCCAGATTTTTTTAACCTGTCCATGATGCTCAAGAAAACGAATATTTTTTATTGACCAAAAATCATAGGTATCCAAATATAATTATTATTTTCATCAAACACTTGAATAACTATGGATTGGAAATGAATTACTATTCTACAAGAAGTCTCACATGAGGTGATGGAAATATCTTATTTGGAATAATAAACCAATTGTATTGATCCTTTTCTCGTATATTTGGATAAGCTAGAAAATAGATATGAATTCATAATAAGTGGTCCATGAGAAAAAGAAAACAAACATCAAAAAAGATATTATTGTTAATATGTGGAATTATTTGTTTATCCTTCCCCCATTAAATATGTTGTCATTATCTTCTAATGAAATTAAATTAGAAAAAAACCAGCAACAGGGACACATAAGAAAGGGGATAGAGGGTCCCACTATCTGATCCCCATAGTATGGGTAATGCATTGAGAGAGAGAGAGAGTACCATTGTTATTGATCTTTTAGGATACTGAGGAATGTCTATTAAAGTTTCATTAGAAGTTTAATAATATTATAATGATCAGTTTATTTAAATAATTTTGTATGGAATCATAATTTTGAATTTTCCATTTCTAAAAATTAAAATGAATTATAAATTATTAATTTAAATTGAATTTATTTTATTTTGAATTATTGAAATTTTTTTTCAGTATAGGTTATTAATGATTGGCCCTTATTATAATATAGAATTGATTTATCTAGACAAGATTATGAGAACATTTTACAATATCGTAAGATGATTAATTTATTTTACAAAAAATTTTAATAAGAAACTACCTTTATAAACCTCTATGAATCATTAGTAAATGTATTTTATAAGACATTACTTATCACTGAGAACATTTTTTGGGATCCGTAATAAAAAACGTGTACATGCAGTTTCATGTGATTAACTCACAATACATAGGTTTTGACAAGGATGATTCGTACAAGAAGTTCTTGGGGGAGTGGCAAAAGAAGTTGAAAACAACGAGAGATAATGAGTGGGAAATAGAAACATTTTCCATTAGTGATGAATTTGTATGACCAATAAGGGTTTATCAGTGAATTCAAAAATTGTTTATAAATATGAGTTTTATCTATGTGAAATTAATAATCGTTAGAAAAGATATGTTTTATTGATGAAAAAATTTTGAGCTGATAAATCAGATCTTAATCAATTCTAAAATTATAGTCGATAAAATCTATATTTATTAGAAGTAATATTATAGAGAATATATATATGTGTTTTATGTTAAATTTATCATTTAGAAGAGATAAAAAATATTTAAATTAAAATAAAAAAAATATAAATCGATTATATATTTAAAATGAATAAATTAATAAAGAAATAAATATAATTAACCAATTTAATGAATATATAATAAAAAAATTCATGATTATAAAAAATGGGTGAAATTGAATAATTAAACATCAATAAAATCCATAAATATTTAAATGAATTCATGTTTTATTAATTATTATTATTAATTTTTAAAAATTAAAAACTAATATATATTAAAATGAAGTTGAAATCATGGTGAAAATTTTAAATAATAGTAAATACATCATAAAATAAATTTGTACGAATAATTACATGAATTGTTATCACATAAAAAAATTAATGATAATATTTAAAAAATCATTAAAATAAATTAATTATGTAGATTTCATTCATTTCAAAAATATTAAAAAATAATAAATAAAATTGAAAAAATATTATTCATATAAATTATAAAAAATTATATGAATATAATGCATACTAAATAATTATTTAAATTTTATATCAATAATTGAAATAATTGTAAAAAGAGACAATTTTTTTGATAATCCTAATAAATGCATTTAAAAAAATATTTACAAGGATTTCAATAATTTTAAATGAATTAAACCTCTGTGAATAAAATTGAATAATTATTAATCATATAAAAAATATTTTTAAAATCTTAAAACAAAGTAAATATTTACGAATAAATAAATATTAAAAAATTAAAAAAATCCAAAAAAAATTAGGAAATCATAAATATATAAAATGGCTATTTAATATTAAATGAAATCATATTAAAAATGATTATATAAAATTTATTATGTTAAAAACATTAAAAAGATAATTAGAATGATTAATTACATCAATTACGTACACATAATAAACAGAGATTGAATCTGGACAAGCCCCATGAGGGATTTACATCCCATGCAGTGACATAGAAAGGTGATGACATGGGCAGGATGTGGGTAGGCTGTGATGAAATCTTGATGCAGGAATGGTGATGCAGTCTGGATGGTGCAGGCATATTGTTACACTGAGCCTTTAATAAATTTTTTGGGCTACCTTGCCATGGTCCTGCAGCCTATGAAGTGAATATTCCTCTACCCAGATAGAAAGAGGCCATTTCATTCCTAAAAAAGAAGGCAAACATACACATAATAGAAGAATAAAAATGAGTAAATAATATGAATATATTTTTATATATATATATAATGTACTCCTAGAGGAAAATACACCAATACAAACACACATTCACCTCAACCATGGCTAGGTGGACCTAAGACCCTTAAATCATATGTTCTGACCACCATGGCCCAAAGGCCCCTACATTATTTTTAAAATATTTAGGATTTATAAAGACCAATCGGGCCTCCCTTAAAAATCAATGATGGACATGCCCCGACCACGCCATACACTTCCCTTATCACATAGAACATCATGACAGATTGTTATAGAAGATCATTAGACCACCACAACCACATTCAATTGTTTGTTCCCCGATCCAAATCACGGGTCAACAAATACATCCAACACATCATCTCTCTGAGCTTCATAGACACATTGACCTTTCCTCAAACAATATCTATTGATTCCAACAATGACAACATCACTGCTACGTTAGGCCATCAATAGTGATGGGGCGTCTCCATAGTCGCTCTCGGGTCTACCATCAATCTATACCCAAAACAATGACAATAAAGAGTATTATCCCCTAAAACATCCAAAATCCTACCATCCCATGCATTCACTACCTCCCCTAAATCATGCCTCTCACGACTAGTATTGATCCTAGCACCGACCCCACCATACACTTCTAATGCCTCTCAATGGACACAATTTCAGGAATTCACAGCACGACCCTCAAAGACCACATATATCAGTACTAGTAATCTTGTTTCACATTCCCATATTTTCATTTGATTAATTAAACACTTAAATCGTGATAGTCATCGAGTACGCTGGGAATCAATATCAGGGAAAAATGTAGCGAGTTGGAGATGGTCTTATAGGAATCAATTATGTATTTTTCAAACACATTAAAATTATTAAAAAAACTAAATAAAAATTAATATATATTAACAAATAAATTAAAATCATATTGAAAATATTTAGTCCTATTAAAAAAATATGTATTCATTTTATAAAATGAATAAATTTTAAAAATATTGAAAATTATTAAATAATTAAAATGAAAAAATAAGTAAGGAAATAATATTAAAAATGAACTAATTAAATGAAATAAATTATAATCATTTAAAAATTATTATTCATAACATTAGTTACAAATTTCTCAAATAAATTAAGTTGAATATAATTATGTAGATAAATATTATTGTTAATAGTAGTTTTTTAACAATTAAAATTATTAATTGTATATAAAATATATAATTTGTTATTGTTCATTACAGTTTGTCATAATTGCTAAATATTAATTATTTAATTAAATATATTCATATTGAAACATCTATAATTAAATATAAAAACTGTATATAATTCAATATTGTTAAATGATTATATAATAAAAACTGATAAATTTTTTAAAATACTATAAATAGTGAGATTTTGAAAACCATCAAATAATATTAAATCATTAAATATGCATTCATATACACACATACATACACATTGACATTTATGTACACATACATAGACAATACAAACAATAAAGACCCGACCATAAAACATTACATAATCATGAATTAAATTAATAATTCACATAGATGATCTTTTCATGTTTAGAGTTTTAGAGAATTAGGACATAACTATGACTTCTCAATGATTACAAAGTTGACACTTCTACCCAGTTCCAAATTTTTTTCATAAATTTAAATCTCTAAAAAAGAAACATGTATAGTTCCATGTTATAGATAGCTTGTCTTTCCATGATCCCATACATGACCATATTCATCTTTACGTCATGTGAAGAACATTTCAAAAACATGGTATAAGCAAAAAAAGCTCAATAAAAGCTACACCAAGATGGGAAACTGTTAGTTTTTCAAAAAAAAATTAAATCATGAATACATTATCATAAGTAATACTTTTCATCTTTATGATATAATAAATACTCTTCACTGAATAAAATATCATTGATTACAATTTTGTAGCCATAATATTAATATAAAACCCATATAAAGAATATATAACTTATAAAGGTAACATGGGACATAAATATATTTTAATGGAATAACCATACGAGCGACTTTCGAACAAGTCACTAAATGGAGTAGCCATACAACTGACATCCATACCCAATGAATTGGAGGTAATAACGTAACCACCCATCCTAGTTTTCATGGAACCACCCATCATTTGGTTTATCATGTAACCACCCATAAAATTTCCATGTAACATAATAAAATCATAACACATAAAACCAATAAAAAGAAATGATAACATTTCAAAATTTCAATTATAATATATCATTTAAATATATTGACATAAAACAATCCCTTATCAAAAACATTTTCAATACCAAAATACGTAAAGGATTATATGCTATTATTTTCATTTAAAACATTACATCTAGTTGAGGAATCCAAAGATCAAATAATACTCGCGGTGGTGGGATGGTTTTTGTCATCACGTACGTTAAAAAAACAAAATTTTTGTTGTTTAGTAAAATGCTTCGTTGAGAAAAGATTCCATTTGAATAAAATTAATAGTCAATGGTTTTTATACACGGTATAAAATAATGTTGTGTATAAATGAAAATATGCCTCAACGAAAAATATTGAGACGATGTCCCTTACAATGATGGTATCCTTAGATTAAGGATAAATCAATGTCATAATTATGTGTGACAAATATAAATACCCCCAATATAAGTGGATATTATGTGTAAAAAAATAAGTGGTCATCCAAACATATTCATAGCAAGACATAATCCAGAGGTAGAGTTTTAACCCAAAAAATTGAAAATGGATTAAGAATTTCCCTTGAAAAAATTTGATAGCCTAAGGACGTAACATTAAACATCAGAAAATGAGATGATAAGAGATAAAAAGGGTATCTCATCACTTAAACACAACATTTACAACAATTTTTATATATAAGATCATATCCAAACATAATAATATTTAATATAAAAGAACTAAAAAATGAAGACTTTTAAAAAGAGGAGGGTGAAAGGTTTCGTTACCGATTTGGGTAACTTTCAAAATGTACACCCCAAGAAAGAAGGGTCATACAATGAAGATTTAATAACCCAAAAATTAAAGTATATTACACAATTAATACAATCATGTGCAGTTCATACACCACAAAAAGTAAATAGTGGCAAATTTAGAATTAATCTCATGGGAATAAAAAGTGAGATATAAACTCCTTACCTCATTGTAATCAATTGAGTCGTATGACCAAAATATAATAATACAAAATGAACCACATAATAACATGAATATAAATAGAATCATGACAATATGTTGGAAATGAAAGTACACAGTACACCACATGAAATAAATAAGTGGTGAAAAAAGGAAATCTCATGGAATTAAATGTGATATAAGAAATTCCTTACGAGAATTCGGCAGCCTAACGACGCCACATAAAACTTCCAAAAATGGATTGATGTGATCAAATAGGGTCTCTCATCATATGAACATAAAAATTGCAGTAATTGGAATATAAAATAACATACCCCAACATAAGAAAGAGGATCTTAAAAGGAATGAGATAAAATAGAGTACATAAAAAGAAAGAGAGAGGTATGCTCCCTTACCTCGAGTCCGAATTATCTTGTTTGTTTCATTATATACCTGAATAATAAACTTTGGTCAATTTATAATTTCATAAGGACATCCTATAATGATTATTGTTCAATTAATATAACATATTATTACTTTATAATAATTAGTTAATTATGTGAGTTCATATCATACGTTTTTGTCGATGTTCGTACATGAGTCAAAAACTGGACTTCTTAGAATTACATGATGTACATGTGGTTCAAAGATAATTAAATCCAAAAGGATATTCATAATTTATATGTAATATATATCATATATATCCATTATATATATGTACTTATAATAGTACATAATATTTGGAGATAATAAATGAAATGCACCGTTCATGGAGACGGTAAGCCGTACATACGCATGAACGCTACATTCATTTCTATTTCATACTTTAATCGAATGAAAAAATAATGATACAAAGGTATATTATAATTACATTAATATACATATATTTTATATATTTTACATATGTTAAAAAATTATATCCATTATACATTCCACGTATGGCATGAACGAGCAATATCACTTTGAGGGGGCGGTAGTGCGCACTTCCTAAAATGAAATTATCGTGGTTACCTCTCAGTGAAACCATAAATGTATGCCATAAAAGAAAGCAAAGAGGCATAAGGAAAACATAAATATAATATATATCATATATAAATACGGTGACATCTTAATGGCCACCATAAGTGGTGGTAGTAGTTAATTGAACAATAATCGTTTCGTGAGGTAGTAGTTCACCGTCCACAGAAACAGTATGTTCTTCAACCATTAGATGGAATTTTGTGTAATTGTAGCTATAATAAATCTCATAAAAACATACTAGAATATTTAATATACTGGTTTTTTTACAATATAATGGAATAAAAATAGTTTATGGGGTTGGAGAGTCCAAATAAAACAAATGAACATAAGAGAAGACATTTCCTTCAAATCGGTTAACTATTTTTAATTTGGCAAAAGGATTCCTTGGAAACACTTCTTCCCAAAGTCAGGATTAAAGGAGTAAGAGAGGGATATGGAGATATAATCTGAGAAGAGTTTTTATGATCCAATGGATTGAGAGTTGTGGTTAAGGGGGTATAGGTGGGGGCCTTTTATAAGAGGGAGGAGGGTCACTTTTGGAAGGTCTTGAAATGTTCCTTTATTATAAAATTATTTTCAGAATAAGGTCCCACAATGATATATTTTGAGGATATGTTGATAAGGGTTCTAAATTCAGCCATCCAATAGGTTTCCGACATGTTTATATCTTAGAAATTACCTTATCTTTTCATTTTATATAAATCGTTCATTAATGAGGTAATTACTGCATCATCATGGTGTCATAAATAAATTTATTTATATAATGTGTAAAAATTATAAACAAAATACCATGATCTAGGAAATATATTTAGATTTATAGTGAATATTTATATACTATGATATCATTAATATAATCAAACCTAAAATATTTCTACTTAGGTGATACATACTTTGGTTATATTTTACTTTCTTTAAAAATAATATGATAAATGGTCACTATCACACTAAAGAGATCCCATGGGGTCCCAAAGTTGGCCCAAGGAATCCCATGGTCGGCCATTACTCAAAAAATTTCATTAAGACATATGGATGTGTAATTTTAAAGTATTATGATATTATTTTATTACCCTTAACTACTCGATTAATAATTAATCCTTATATTTAATGATAATTGTCATCGTTAATATTCATAATGTCAAAAAACAAAATCATCTTAATTTCATAATTTGGAACATCTGATTCCAAATATGGAATCTATTTTACCATATTCCAAACACAGAAATTGAAGTAATTAATTTAAAAATAATTCTCATTGTCAAAAACAAAGACGAGTTTTTAAGAAGAGAAATTTATCAAAATATAGGCTTTTTTTACATCTAATTGGGAAGTGAAATTACATCCAATGAACAAAATTTTATTAAGTGATAAAAACATAATTAAACTACACTTTAAACCCAATTGAATGGAAAATCTACCTATATAATTAAATTATATGAAAATGAAATTTTGATGTAAAATGTAGTATTTTTGACTAATCATTAAAAATGAACATCTGTCAAAAAAATAAAAAATATTTATCCAAAGTAAATTTGATATTCCAAATTAAAAAATGATTTCCATTTTACCAAATTCAAAAAATAGAAGTTGAATTAATTTATTTTCAAATTAATTCTCGCTATCAATACAAATACTGTGTTCTTAAGAAACTATATGTATCAAAAGATTGACACATGATTATTTCCAATATAAAAGTGAAATAAATTCCAATGACCACCATTGGATTAAGCTGAAAAAATATATTTTAATTAAACATTAAATAAAATTAAAAAGATAATCTATCCATATAAATAAATTATATTAAAAGGAGGATTTGGATTAAAATACAACATTTCTCACTATGCTCAATATTGGATTCATTCGCATTTTAAGCCTCTATCATTTATTGGGTAATAGTTTAAATAATTAACAAACATATATAATCATTTTGTAGTTAGTTCTATTCATTCCCACTATCACAATGGTTTTGCATAAACTACCATTTAAAATAATATTATTTTATTATTAGTGTGCGACGTAAGATTTCAAAGAAACTCATTGTTGCATATTGGGTACGCCATCGAGCATTGAAATCCCATTAAAGTAATATTAAAATTTTAGTCACAAATATTAATAAATATGAAAATTTTATATTCTTTATTTACCTATAATGTTACACACAGACACACATATTAGAAAACACGTACACATACACATAGGCATAGGAATGGGAATATAAACATACACATACGTGGATGTAAACATACACGTACATAAAATTACATACCCAAGAATGAACATTCATATATATATATATCTATCTATAAATATGAAAATATACATACACATATAACATTAACAAATAAATATACACAGACACTAATACACAATCACATGTACATACACATACAACTGTATAAGCATACACATACATGTTAATTTCAATATACATACTCATCCATAAAAATACATACATGTGAATGAACATAGATACATATCTATACATATGAATATATACACAAAATCAAATAAAAACACATTATAATTCACATATGAAAACAAAAACACATCCACATACACACATACATATATATTTCCACATACATATACATAGAATACAAAATTTTAAATACATACACAATCACATTCACACACACACACACACACATATATATATATTCATATATATATACACATTTCCATACACATACATATAGGTATAACATACACATATAATTACATACAGGCCTATAAACATATACAAAAACACACATACAATACATAATTATAGGTAAACACACACCGAGACACACTACACTATGCAACAGATGCATACACAAACTATACATACATAAGCAAATACATCCAGACACACATATATAAAATCCAATACATATATTTTTAAATGTTATATAAACTATCTATATATATTTTATTTTCTTATGTATACTTGCTGAAATATAAATATTATTTAAAAATATATATGAATGTTTACAAATATATAAATATTACATATGAAAATACATTAATGTTTTTATTTCTTATAGGAAAAAATACATTAATTTTGGTAGTTAGTTGTTAATGTTAGATACTCTACATATGAAATATGATGTCCACATTAGCGTGTTGGGAGAGATTTGAAGGTTTCAGAAGCCACCAAAGCGCATTTGCGTTGGTAACCAACATTTATTTTTAACATGATCAATGATTATTTCGGGATCAGTATGACGTTGAAATCCATTATCCAAGAATAGAATCAATGATTTACATAAAGAAGTAAAGGGACCAAAAATATTAGGGATGATCATGCACATCATTATTGTAATTAATTTAATTAATTTCATGAATAATTAATACCAGTATTTAGTAGTAATCCACACGTGCTACGACATCCTCTGATAGATAACACGCATTATCTGGGTGCTAGCATGGAGAATAGAGTGTCTTGTGTTTTTCGTTATTGATCACATGTTCTTCATCATTGAAGATCACCTCTCGTTCATGAGTGTTGAAGGAAGAGGATATGATCGAATTTTTTTTAGCTCAACAGTTATCAATTGAGAAATGGTACGGTTTGTTCACTATGGCACAATAGATATACATGTCTATTTATATGCATGTATGTTTAGTTACAATATTTAATTTCAAAACAGCAATTAAATACATTCATGTACCTTGTGTAAACCCATGATCCTGATAATAATAACACATCATTATTTATGGTGGGCCAACTTGAGAAAAACCAAATTAATAATAAAATTCTTCATCATAAAAAATTTTGAATTTCATTATTGTTTTAACATGTTACAACTAATTAAATAATTAATAACAATCATGAAAATAATTAGTGTACTCCCAATAATTCCTTGGTCGGATCGAACTCCACTTCTATTTATTTACCACCAGAATAAATAAATAAATAATTTATTCTTTTCATTAAATATTTTATTAAACAATTAGCTACTAAATATTTATTAAAGTTTTAATAAAATAAAAAAATATATTTTATTTAATTATTTCGATCATCTTAACTTGTATAAAATTATTCCATGATCTTGGGAATAATATTTATTTTATCAATCAAATTCAAATAGAATATAACTTAGACTGATGAAAACCCTTAGTGTTTTATACTCTACGACTCATTCTCGATGGCATTAAGCGGGATTTCCTAATGTCCAAGAGTAATGTATAGAAAACAGATCAAGGCACCCATGAGAAAGAACACAATGTATCAACAACAACATCCACTTATGGAATCTCACTATGTATATAATCCCTTTGACTCAATATTTTATCAAGAAAGATTCATAGTAGTGTCATCAACCATTATGCTTGATACATCGATCACTGAATACTGAAATGAACCCATCATTACACCATGGCCATGGAATTTCACACGATGGTTCTATTTCAATCAAAGGGCCAATATATAAATTACCAAAAATGGACTGGAGAAATACTTCCCCAATTTATACATTAATAACATGCCACATGTGACACACCCAACATACCCTACATCCCACCTACTGTCTGCATGATGGTTTTAATCAGGAAATCAATGTGTGAAAGTCATGATATGTATTAAAGATAATAATAATGTCTGAGGATCATCAATCATGCTCTCAGATAGAAATATCTGATGACACCAAAAGATGTGGAAATCTTACCGGATGGTCTATTCTCATAATATTTTGTCTTGGTGATTACCATGTGTGAACATCCTGAGAGGAAGTCTAATTTACTTATGAGTACTCACGCCTAACGACCATATTGTTATGTGTCGCTTCATAGTATGTCATCCAACCATATAACATTACTTAAAAATATTGTTATAGAATTTCAAGGTTGACATCATAGTAGCAAACTATCATAACCTTTTCAAAGAAACATATAATATTTGACATTATTACATCATAATGATACAGAACAATGAAAAATTTGTTATATGATGTTTAATTTTTAAATAAATTAAATTTCCATGTAATCAAGTACTACCATATGATTCCAGTACACCAACTCTTACAAATTCCCACATGGACTCTATCCTAGTGCATATGAATTTCGGTCTGATATACCTCATATTGTGATTATGTTTCTGGTGAGTCAAGGATTTCATCAAGGGGTTCACCATGTTATCTTCAATGGATGTAATGTGAATGGAAACTTTACCACTCTATTAAAAATCCCTCTAGATATGATTCTTCAGAAGTATGTGCCTCGTCCACTGATGTGATCGTGGCTCTTTTGTGAGAGCCACCATTGAATTATAATCCCAGTACATTGTGGTGGGATATTTACTGCTTTGTATCACAACCATCTCCTGGAAAAATCATTACATCAAATCTGCTTCTTTAGTTTCCTCCGAAGCTACGAAATACATGGACATTGCTATTGAATCTATAACCACACTCTACTTTGAGCTCCTAAAAAAATTGGTACCTCCATTGAAATTGAATATGTATCCCGGTTGTGACTTCATGTCATATTTATCAGTCTTGAAACTAGCATCTGCATATCCTCTTATGACTAGTTCCTCATATCCTCAATAAAATAGGAAAATATCCTTATTACGCCTCAAATACATTAGCATAGTCTTGACTTCCATCCAATGGCGGTCTCCTGGGTTAGCTGGATATCTTCCTACTACACTCAATGCGTAGGAAACATCCTGCCTACGATATAGCATGATATATAAGACTGACCTAATTATTGATGTGTATGGAGTCATTGCCATTTTCTTTCTGTCCACATTTGTTTTAGGACCCATTTTCCAGCAAATATGAATTCCATGTGATGCTGGAAACAATTATCTTGTGGACTATTCCATTCTGAATCTCTTCAATATAATATCAATGTAAAAACATTAACATAGGCCCAAAAATCACATGGATTTATCATGATGGACCTTGATCCCAAGAATATATGCTACATTCCCCAATTCCATCATATAGAATCATTGATTCCACCATGAATTAACAGATGGTAAGGCTAGTAAATAATTTCAAATAAGTAATATTCCATCAACATTTACTATTATGGAAACATCTACACTCCCACTAAACCATTTTTAGACACAAGTATCACATTCATTCATGATAAAACCTAATTTCATCATGGATTCATAAAAATAAATGTTCCATGATATCTATGCCCTCTATAATTAATAAATGGATTTTTGCAACATTCATACATTATTTGGGTTCCATTGGAGTCATTAACCCTTGAGGTTGTGTCATGTAGTCATATTAATGAAGGTTCCCATTAAATAAGGCTATTTTGAAATCCATTTTACAAATCTTATAGTCATGATAAGTGTTAATTGTCAGTTTTCTACCCTCTCATGTACTCCTACGCAGCTCTTAAGTCTCTCGAACTCTTCCTTTATCCATGGGGCTTCATGGAATATGTTCATGCACCAACTTTTGTGTACCTTGAGCCTTAACTTCCTTGAATTCTATCTCTCCCCCACTCAATCTTTTGGATATCTTCTCCCACTCAAGGAATATGGAGTTCATTTTCACTATAACCATTCTCTTTGAGGAGTTTTATATTAAATATCCCATTGGATCCTTATGGTCTCCAATAAAGGTTCACATTGTTCCTTGGAGTGTATGTTTGTTATCTCTAGTGTCCATGAAAAACACATTGCTTCCCCAGACATGTAAATTCGATAATATTTTTTTCCTTCCACACCAATAATCAATTGGATTACTATTTAGAAATTTAGTTGGTACTTGGTTTAGTATTTGTGTTATTGTTTTAACACAAATCACCAAATGGATAATGGTATACCCACATGACTCGTCATTGATCAGAAAAAGTCCAACCTGATGGGGTTCATCAATTCACTCACACCATTCCACTAGGGCGTGTACGGAGGATTGAGTTTGGATTGGATCCCAATCTCCTATAAGTAATCAATGAAGTATGGATTAAGATATTCTCCACCTCAGTCTGAGTTTAATTTCATAATCTTCTAACTGATCTTTTTGTCAACTTCAATCATGTATTCTTTGAAATTATCAAAAAAATATGAATTATACCTCAATAAGTAGATATATCCTTATCTAGTAAAATCATTAGTAAAAGTTATGATGTATGAGAACCCTCCCCTTTCTTCAACTAAAAATGGTCCACACACATTGGTATAAACCATTTCAATAATTATTTATGACCTTTAACCTTTCCATATAAATTGACATTTGTTCATTTTTCCTTGTAATCTTGCATGACATATTCCCAGTTGTTTTAGTTCAGAAGAATCTAAATATACATCTTGATGTAGCTTTTTCAAATGTTTCTCATTTACATGACCTAGTAGGTGAAGCTAATGTTAGGTGAGGTATGATTCATGTGAAGTATATTTGTTGTCGAATTCCATTACTTGGTTTTTGTAATCCAAGACAAAATCGCTGTTGTATAAATGATCCCAACAAAAACAATTGTTATCTTTGTAAATGGAGAAAGAATAATTTCCAAAAATGAAAGAAAACCCATTTTTTACCAGTCTAGATACATAAATAATGTTTTTAGTAATAGACATTATATAATAACAACCCTTTAACACCAAGATCATCTCTGTTGGAAACGTGAGGGGGTAGTCCTCAACAACAGCAACAACATGTCTAGCTCTATTTACTGCTCGTATATCTACCTCCCCTCAGTCAATCTAACTAAATCTACATGGTTTTTGTATTTGGATACATATATGAGCACTAATATTGGTATATAATAGCCATTTTTATGAAATAGATAGATTTACTTCGATAACGAAAGAACCAAAAGCATCTCATTGCTTCTTAGGTTGGTTGTGGTTCTGCTTCTAGTGTTTCTTCTTTAAACATGTGAAAAAAATAGCCTCATGTTCCCTTGACTCACCTTTGATCTTACTTTTCTTGGATGGTTGTGAAAAATATTTTGGAATAAAGCTCTCCACCTTCCCTTTACTCTTATTGATCATTAGGACATAAGGATTCTCGTGCATTATATCACTGTCCACTTATTGAATTAGTATAAGAAGATTAGATATATGCATCTAAATTATTTTCATATTGAAATTGAAAACAATGATAGTGAAGCTTTGAGGTATTGATGTGAGAATGAGATAGGTACCCAGTTCATCAGAATTTTTAAACCCTAGAACTTCCAGGAACACAAGGTTTCCAATGATCCTGACTACTGGAGGCCCATATGGGAACCTTCTCTAAGCATACACTAAAAATGTTCCTTAGAGATCACAAAAAAATTCCTATCATTCTCTCTCCTAGTAATGATCCTGGAGGTGTTCGAGCATGATATATGAATTCATATTTTCATGAGACCTTATGATCTCACTATACATTTATGATAGCATAAAACTTTGATCCTCAACCAAATCATTTATATATTTCTCATCTACCAAGAAATAGTCATCACTAACCTCATTTTAAGGAAAATCATGTAACGTTGACTCAATACATAAGAATTTTGTTCCTAGAAATGGATAATCCGATGGAGTCTAATCCAATCCTAGAAGTTACAGACGGTGAGTATTTTGTCATTACCATGAATTGATTGTTGGGAAAGTGTGCTTGATGAGAATGTAATTTTTATTCTACAAATAAAATATCATATCACTAGTAAATTATATCTAACATTTATGAGAAATATTAAATATTTATTAAGTCTCCCACTATTTTATCAAGTCCCAATGTACCTCACCTTTGAGCTCGAAATTTCTAGTTTCCATGATATTCTTGTGTAATGGATCCATATTACCCTTCCCATAACCCCATCTAGGGTTAGTAAAGCAATTATATTGTATTTATGTAGGCAGTTCATTTCCAACTATGGGCTTGCAGCTCCTTGGTCTGTTGAGTTGACACCCCAATACTGAAATTATGAAATTTTATTTCCCCAACTATTACCTCCAATATTATTCAATGTCATCCATGGGATACTCCTATTGATGTAATGTGGATAATTCAACTGGAATCCTTTTAGAAGGTATTCCTTTATAAAAGTATGTGTCCCAAAAAGGGTGCATCAAACACATAGTTTTATTGAGTTTTCCCTTAATCATGTAGTAGAAGGCTTGATCAGACAAATTTTTTATTTGAGTGAATTTTATCTCATTTTTGTGAGTTTACTATTATCATTATAACATTCTTGTTAATATTAAGTGAAACTTACTTATGTGATTAAACATTTCTAGATTATATTAACGCATAATTCTGGTATATTTTTCTTCCATCATGCATCCTTATTTAATTCATTAATTCTGGGATTTCTGAAAACACATCCATAATGATAAACCATGCATGTGAAAGAAAAAAATAAATAGAATGATCATGAGATTTTATAAAGGTTATTTTATCTAGCGGTTGATAAATTATACTTGAACTAGGGGGAAACAACTTGAATCTTTTGGGTTAACATTTACAACTTTCCTCCTGTCAACCTCTGTATCTCCTGGGATTGGTTTCATCTCACCTCCAGCTTAAACTACTTCCAATAGCTTGGGAGTTCCATCCATTAAATATTCCTTTTTTAACTCCCGTGTATTTGAGGGGTAAATGGGGTTTTACCTAAATGAAACCATGGGAACTCAAGACCTAAATGTTAAAAACGTGAAGGCACTCATGCCATCAAATTTAAAATAAGTGAATAAATTAAAAGAAACCTTCTACATACAAAAGAATTGGTCTAGCTCATGATCATATCTACATGAAAAATATTTACACATTAATAAAACTAAAATTAAATTATATAATCATTCATGTTTAAGATAAGTCATTATCAAATCATTTAATTATCATCTTTAAATAATCAATCCTCTTATCTTATACTCTTTTATGAATTTTATTGAGATTCACATCCATCATAATTTTGAAAAAATAAATTCATTTCAAATTATTTTTGTATGTATCATGTACCATGGAGGAAACCCAATGAATTCCTATTCATAACAACAAAATGAGTTCAAATAAACATTACACAGATGTTAAATTAAACACATATATAAAAAACATATCACAAGTTGTGCCTCATCATTACACCTGCACGGTGGTACACCATTCAATCGTTTATATTATATAATAATAATTTTTCGCTAATCAACCTACATTGTATGACTACACAACGTGTTGTTCCAACTACATAGTATGTAGTATTTTTTACCATCCATCTGAAGTACACGCCTGGGGAAACAGCGTGTGAGTGTTCATTGGAAATCATCGGAGTGCAGGGCATGTCCAGTAGGCCACACATCGTGTAGTTCATTGTTACTCGATCTCCAGCTGGGCAAGTCGTGTATGGGGTACACTGTGGAACCCTATCCCAAAGGGAATACATATCATATACAGTTGGCCACACTACATGTAATCAGAAAACCACATGCCACTTGTTCCTTTCCAACACACAGAATCAATAAGAATTAGACAAAATCCAATTATATGGCCCGGTTTGGCGGACCAGACCCGGTGCATTAATAATTGGACACACGTCGTGTACTATAGATTACACATCGCGTGATATTGTGTTGTATGAAGAGGAATATTTTATCCTCCATATGATGTACTAAGCTATATTTTAATAAAAAAAACATATTGTTTTGGTAAGGTGAACGAGAAAAGAAAGGGGAGAAATACATCTCGAGATTCAGATTTGTAGAACGATTATCATGAATTGAAGAAAATAAATTATTTAATGCATAAATAATAATAAAATATATTTAAAAAATTATAAAATAATATGTATCCTCTCTGATACAACATGATGGTTTCGGGCGTAGTAGAATCGTTGTTGGGTCGGCACCCAACATTGATTTTAACTATGATCAATTATTATTCTGGGATCCATACAGCGATGAATGTCAATATCCACTGAATATAATAAAATATTTAGATAATGTAGGATGTGGAATTAAACCATTTGAAATGATCTTGCACATAATGTTTATAATTAATTTAATTTATTTTATAATGAAAAAAAAATTCCTGGATCTTCAATATTTTCTTTGTTAATGATGTTGATCATTTGGAATGACCCTTATAGATTATGAAATTAAACATAAGAGAATCCAAAATATATTCACCTATAGGTGATCCACATGTGCTCTGATATCCTCTAATTGACACCACTCATTCTCCAGGTTCTAGGGCGGTGATGTGATTGCCATGAGTCATTCATTCTTAATCTCATGTTCTTCATCCTTGAAGAACGTCTCTCATTAGTGATAGTGGGCTAGGGGATTTGAGATTGAAAATTTTTATCTCACCAATTCTCAATTAACCAAGTCTGTGGTGTGTTCTGTATGGCACAAAAGATGTATTGGTCTATTTATATGAATGGAAGATTAGTTAAAATATTAATTTTGAAACCAATAATTAAATACATTCCCGAACATAGAGAAAACCAATACTCATAATAATAAAACGTCATTATTTTTGGTACTCCAACTTGCACAAAACATATTTATATATATAATTCTGTGTCACAGAATAATAGCATCATCGTTTTTATTTTATCTTATTCCAACTGGTTAAATAATTATTTATCGTCTTGCAAGTAATTATTTTTCTAATAGACCGGCCATTTTCCACTCGAACTCCACTAATACTATTTGAACAACCGAATAAATAAATAAATAATTTATTCTCTTAAATAAATATTCTATTTACAAAATTGAAAATAAATAATTATTAAATTTTCAATAAAAAATATATATTATTTAATTTATAAGATCATCTACACATGAATAAAAATATCCCATAGTCTTGAGAATAATATTTATGTAATTACTTAAATTAAAATTGAATTTATCTGAGACCACCAAACACACATAGTGTGACCCACATGGATTATTTCTAATTGGCATTAGGCGGTGTTGACTAAATTGTATGTGTACTGTCTAGAATAAAACTGCATGCAGTTAATAATGAATTCACAGTATATGATATATCACATTAATTAATATAGGAAGTGGTCAAATCATATTAGTACAATGTTCAAAAAAACTAAACTATGTGCTTGCATTCAAGGTTTAGTCGATGGGAATAATAATGTTCGAAACATGATAAAAGCAGTAGATAACCAGTATAACTCTTTAGATAAATGATTAGAAATAACATTTATGATGATGTTATCGTCTATGAGACTCACCACCACTAACGGTGCGTGTGAGCACATCATGGAGGTGAGGGATATTGTGGCTCCACATAAGAATCTTTTTTTGATAAATTTGATTTTTTTCTAGTGAATTATATTATCATCACTCTCCCACATCAATATGGGACATCTAAAATTACTTATAACACAAATAATGATAAATGGTCATTAATGAATTAATGACTATGTGTGTTCAGTAGGAGGAAAGGATTGTGGTGGAAATAGGAGAAACCAATATGCTGACAATGCACCAGAAATATATGGGTCATGAATTTCAATCCAATAGATTGGGAAGGAGAAATTAAATCTTCATTCCAATATTAAGATGGATTTCATTTGTTTTTCCAGCAAAGGAAAGGGACACATACCAAAAAGTGGACCTAAAATTTTGAAATGGCATAAAAAGAATGGTATTTCAATATCAATGGTTTTTGAGGAATAAAATATGGTTGATACGATTTATAACACTTGGTGGTCTGATTTTTGTTCCACAATCCTAATTGTGAATATCTTGTAGGGAATGTAAAACCTAAGGAATCCAGTGGATAGTGAGATTGGCATGTATTTTGAAAACATGATGAATCATTTGTAAATTATTTACCATTTATAGTTATAGGGTGAGAGGCATTTTTGTCTTGTCTCATGAAAGATTTATTAATAATGTCTTAGAGAGATTTCATATGAATAATTGTCCAACATGTATTGAACCCATTTTTAGTGGTGGCAAAATCAGCATTAACCAAAGCACTAAAAATGATTTTGAATAAGATGAAATGAAATCCATCATGTTTTCTTCTATTTTTGGTTGTTTAATGTATGCATAGGTCTGAACAAGGCCATAGATTGCATTTGTAGTGGGAATGTTAGGGTATTATCAGATTTATCAGATTATGCTCCACTGGAAGGTAATGAATAAGGTATTGAAATAACTCGAAGGTACTAAAAACTACATTGTTTTTTATAAACACACTCACAATTAGATATTCATCAGATACATGGATGTAGACGTTGACGGTTGTGCTGATTCACACAAATCTACTTCATGATGTCTTTATAATGGCTAGAGGATCTGTGTCATGGAGAATTGTCAAAAATATGCTAATAAAGAATTATACAATGGACAATGATTTTTTTTCATGTTTTGAGGCAACATCCCATGGTGTATAGATAAAGAGTTTAAATTCGGACCTTGAAGTCGTGGAGCATTTCCATGAAATCAATGAATTAGTATGTTAATTCCTAGTGTGTTATTGCCATGTTCCATTGTCATTTCCATAAATCTCCATTTTCTATTATCTTTATTCTATGTCCCAACATGTACCTATATATCACCACCAATCCTCCAATGATTTCATTAATTGGACATTGTTTGTCCTAGTCTATATCTTCTGTGAAAGGAATATCCAAAATAACCACATATTCTCTTTCATTGAATCATACATCCTATTTATCTATACACCAAATGTAAATAAAATAATTTAAACATGACATAGTTGTGGCATACTCCCAATCAGAAACCACAAGGGATGTTTCCATCATCCCATATTTATAAACAAGCCATGGGAACCTCTAGATCATGACATTGGCTCCATCTCAAATCCTCTAAAAGCATCACTTTAATATAAGAACACATGATCCCCAAAGGCATATCCAAAAAAAATATAGGTTGGTTATACGGGATACATCAAAAAATCCTGTAAGGGATTAATATTAAAATTCAGTCATATAAGTTTATCGTGAAAATGGTTTTTGAATCAGTTTCCATCCATTAATTTCTAAAATGGAAATTCTGAACATGCCCATGTATTGATATCCCATTGCACCAAAATGATTTTGGATGCACAGATTATCCAATGCCAACTAATGTTTTTTTATCCATCATTCATCCCTAACCAGAACATGGAATGGAGACAGTGAATTTGGTAAATCAAAATTATGTTAATCTTGAAAAAATATATGTAATTAATTATAAGAAGATGAGATACATCCTATATATGCTCTTTCTATCCCTACATTAAAGTACTTTTAAAATTTCATCCCAATTTTTTTTGTCTAACATGTCCTTGATTCTCGATAGAACAACTCTATTAATCTATACAATTGATTCACCAAGGCTCACTTATTATAACATTCAAACATACTCATTGAAAATTAATTCGTTTTAAAAAATGGGTACATAAGACATTACCTTTATAAACCACGTATGAATAATGGAGTATGAAATTTCATAATAGCTAAATTTTTACTAAGGTAATTATTATTTTCATTTCATATCCAAAAAAGTAAATGAATATTTATGAGATTAACTCACATAACATAGGTTTTTAGAGGTTTTATTGATCCATAAAGATCAAGGGGGAGTGCTAAAAGTGGTCGAATGTTGTTTGAGACCATGAATGGGCGAATGAATCATGTACCCTTTGTGATGAATTTATTTGACCATGATTTTATTATCAATTCATTCCAACGTACATAGGTAAATCTGAGTTTGATCAGCATGAAATTAATTACAGCTAAAAGAGAGAGGATTTGTCAATGAAAAATATATCACTAATAAAACCTATCATTATTAGCATGAAAATTATAGATGATAAAACCAATATGTATCATCACTAATATTATATAGTTGATATATATAGGTTATATTGTTACATTTCATTTATACCAAATAAAATCAATACAAAATAAAATAAAAAAATATTAATAGAATATATATTTAATATTATTTAATTCATTAAATAATAAAAATAATTAACCTCATTAAATAATATAAAATATTAAATGCATGATTCTCAAAAAACATGTGAAATTGAAAAATTAAAATTGAATAGGCAAAAAATATTAAAAATGGATATGTTTTATATATTAGATTAATTATGAGAAATACATAAAATGAAAATATTTTAAAACATAGATGAATAAATTGTGAAAATATTAAGAAATACTAAAAACATACAAAAAAAGATTTCGTAGGAATAATTTCATAAATTTTGAACATGTACCAAAAAAATAGATGAAAATATTAAAAATGGAATTTAAATAAATTAAATATATTTAATTAAAAAAATTAAAAAAATACTACAAGTTAATAAATAAAAATGAATGAAAAGTAATCATATAAATAAAAAACATGATAAAAATAATAAATCATAGTAAACAATTATCTAATTTTTATGGATTAAATGAATTAATTGTAAACAGAGACAAAAATTTATAAAATCATTACAAATAAATTTATAAAAATTAATTATATAATAATAAATAATTTTAAAGGCATTACACCGTAATAACTGAAATTGAAAAAATATTAATCATATAAATAAAATACATTTTTATAATATAAAATCATAGGAAATAATAATGTATAAAAAATATTAAAAAATTAAAAACATCAATTAGTATTAAAAAATATTAATTATTAAAAATTAATAGAAAATATTCAACAAAATCATATTAATTATGAATAAATAAAAATGAATATGTTAAAAACAATTAAAGTGTGATTTTGTAAGAATGATTACATCAATTAAATAAAAATAAAAATTAGGGTTCGAATCCTGGAATGCACCTTGTGGGATTTATATCGCATGTTGTGACTTAGGTAGACAATTGTTTGGGCAGGATGCAGGGAAGCGGTGATGTAGGAATGACACATTCATGGAGATGCATATATGATGATGTATGCCTAATGGTACACTGATCCTATGGGCCACATTCATAGGCCACTTGTCCTTGGTCATATGGGCTATGTAACAAATATCCTCTACACAGATATATAGAGGACTTTTCACAAATAAAAAAAGAAATAACATACACATAAAAATTGAATAAAAATGTTCAAAAATGTTATGAAAATATATATACATATATAGATATATATATATATATTGGGTACTCGAGGATACAAGTACAACAAAACCCACACACAACTCACCAACCAACCAATTGGAATTTCATAACCCCCAAAGGGATAAGTTACCAATATTCAACAGGCCCATAGAATTATATTTTTCTAATACTGTCTGTATGAACATTACAACTTTTTCCCTAACAACCATGTCTCATATGACACTACATTATCGTGCACTGCTATTGGATTTATGCCAAATGATTGGGAATCCGCTAGAAAACAATGATCTAGAGGCCCTACCAATGCCTTCTGCTACCATTACCTCACCGAACTTCATGGAGGGTTTTCATAGATGATTATCAGAAGATCACCCTCGACATTAATATTATGTTTTCTCATCCCAATAAACGATCAACAAAGCATAACACCAAACCAGCTCTCTGAGGTTCACACACACATCCACCATGCATCCAAAGCTATTGCTCGACACTTGCAATACAGAAAACACCAAAACAATATGCATTCAATAGGAATGGAACACCTCCATCCTTGGTCTTGATCTATCATCTAGCTAGGGCCACATCTTTAGTGATTAAGAGTTTTATCCCCTCCTACATCAACACTCTTAGCTTCCCAAGAGTTAGCCACCATCCCTGAATCCTGCAGCTTGAGAACCATAGTGATCACTACACTGACACTATCACTCATCTCTCACCATGTCTCAATGGCACACAATGTTGAGACTACAAATCATGACCTTCAATGATGCCATCTGTCATAAAAAAATTTCTCGAAGCACATCCGATTCATTTGTGTTTGTTTACATAAACTCCTAAATGGTTTTCGGGATCAGACACATTGTGTTTCAATTTCAATGAAATTGGGGGTCTGATATGGTCTTATAAATATCAATTATATGGGTATCAAGAGTAATAAAATAATAAAAATTAATATATAAAAATTTATAAAAATTAATCATAAAAATTAAAACCTAATTATAATATAAAATCATATTAAATAATATGTGTACTTTTCATCTAATAGTTAAATTCCAAAAATATTTATAATTATTAAATATCGAAAATGAAAATATAATAATTAAATTTAACTTGAAATGATTAAATTAAATTAAATAAATTAAAAAAATTAATTGATAATCTTAATTACATGAATTTAAAACATATATAATTGAATAAAACTAAATAAATTAATTCTATTATTACTGCTAATGAATGAAGTATGCACTCTATTGATAGTATATAGAAATTATAATATTTTAATAACCTTTATAATTTTTTTAAATTGTGAAAATTTTACTATTAAATCAAATATATACATATATAAACATGTATAAATAACTATAAAAATTTAATATATTACAGAAATATTAAATGATTATATAATAAAAATGAATAAATTATAGAAAATACTGATAATTGAGATACAAAAAACAATAAATAATATTAAATCAATCAACAGACATTCATCTACACACATACATGCACATAGACATACACGTACACATACGTACGCAATATAAGTGTACACATTTATAAAAGCTCAAAAACATACACATAAACAAATACATATACACATACACAAACACATACACATGTACATACTCATAAAAATGTATATGAATACACATACAGAAGCATTTTCATATACATACACATCTATACAATTACATACATCTGCATTAAAATACATACAAATATAAACATATGACTATACACACACATATACACATATGCATGCACATACACATGTACATAATGATAAGGAAATATATACCCATATACATATATAGACATATACATAAACGCACACATATATTGTTATACTTAGTCATACATATACACATACACAGACAAGCACATTCCCAAGCACATACAAATACTCATTAACATGTACATAAAGATGTACATACATATGTAAAAGTACATATACTGTCAATACAAATTTATAAATACTTACAAATACACATATGCATACATACATAAAAAACACAAACACGTTCACATATGTATAATATACAAATAAAATTATATTCAATCCCATTTTCATATACATACTCACACAAAATAACAAAAAAACTTACATAAAGTCACACACAAACACAAAAAAACACAACAGATGGATACACAAATGACAAATATATAAACACACACATACATAACCACATATACAAATGTATATACACATATTTTTTAATTATATAATTTGAATATAAATTTTAATAATCAAATAAAAATAACATTTATAAATTAAGATATGCATTTATATATCATATAATTTTTTCAATAAAATATTAATTAATTATATTTATACTAATAATATTAAAAAATTTCAAATAAAGTGTATAAATACTATTATAAATATTTATTGACTAATATAATTTATATTAGTTTTTAAATATAAATTCAACAAAATATGATTAATTATTTATTAAATTTTATGTAAACCAGTTAAAAATGTTTTATTTACATATATATACATTTTGAAATATTAATATTATTTACAAATATATATAATAATGTATATATATATATATATATTTATGCATTTATTGAGATATTTAGCAACAATAATAAATGTGCTCATAAAGGATGAAAATATATCTGTGTTTGAAAAATGCATAATGAAATTAAACCCTTTTATTAGTTCTATTTTTCACAATAGTGTTGAATATTGCATGATATTAATTACTGTAACATGATTATAAAAATAAGGAATTTCTAATTAGTGAAATCTTATATTTTCTGATAGATAAATTTAAAATGTGAATTAATAATTAGTATTAAATTCAAAAAATAATGAATTATAACATTATAGTTAAATATAACATATGAAAATAAATTAATTATTATAATCCATTTAGATAAAAATCCATAAATTACGGAAATTGGTTTTTCATGTTATACAAGTCAACATCTGATATCATTTGTTTGGCACTGCATGTTTGGAGGGAGGGATCTCTCACAACTTTCCCACATTTCTCTGATAATTTAGTAGAAGTTTCACTTATAGACTGAACATTTTATACACCTGACATCACTGTGCTTCCACCTCCAAATGGGTAAATGATAGGTACTAGAAAAGAGTATAGTTTCCAAACACTTATATCTTAATGGGTTTCTTCTGGTGTGGGGAATTACACACCCAGTGGAAGTGACTGTCAGATCCATATTCCCCCATTTGTCATGGTAGGCGTTTTCTATGTGGTGAAATGGTATACTATTTGAGAAAGGGAATTGAGGGTGGTAGGTTTTGAAGATGGGTCACCATGGTAGATCATATTAGAATGTTCAATGATGATGGGTGGGGATAGTAGACGGCATTGCCGATGGTTCGTTGTGGAATATCATCTGAGAAAGGGAAATGATTGTGGTATGTGATTTTGATGGGGAATAATGGAAGTTTTGTTTACGAAAAATGTAGGTGACGACCATATACATCTTCCCACATTTAATCCTTTTGAGAATTATGGATGGGGAACTATGAAAGGTCGTGGAGGTGACTATCCAGGTAGACATTTTTGATGGGGCACAATATAAAGTTGAAATGGTTGTGAAGGTGACAGGCGTTGTTGATTGCATGTCATGGAAGGTCATTTGAGAAATTGTAGTGATACTGATATCTTTTTCCCCCTGTTTTTATGAGTAGGCATTTTGGATGGGGCATTATTGTTGGTTTTTTGGGAATGGGAAGTGTCGTTTATATCCATCTTCCACTCATATGGCCTCGTAGGTGTTGTCAATTGTCACGACCCGTCCTCGGGGCCCGTGCCGTGACTACCCCAAGCCCACCTTCCAAAGGCCAGGGGCTGGAGACTAGCACCAAGGTGTAAATCCTAGTAAACAGGGAAGGCATTGCCTTTGTAAAGTAAACAAACACCACAGATCAAGCAAGCAGTATAAGTAACACTAAGTAAAAAACCGAGTACAATAGTAAGTGCGGAAAAGCAAGTGGGCCAGTATACAAACCCAAACTGAAAGTAAAGTACAACTGGAAATGAAAAATAGCAACCAGAAAGTAAAGCTGCAACGTCGAGCTGTCCACTGGAAATCCCACCTGAAGGGTGGGTACAGATAGCCTCCACTGCTCCTCAGTTCCAGCCGACCGCTCCGAGTACGTCCCGCCCAGTGGTCCACCTCCAGGTACCGTCCTGCTCCGCAAGCCTCAACCATGATTAGCGATGTCCTTCGTCTATAACCAACACAACGTAGTGCAGACATAGCCCGTGCAGGGGTGAGTATATGCTACTTAGTAGGGACCCCGAGACCCCTGAAGGTCTCCCAGAATCTACAAAGGAAAGATACACTCAGGAAGTAACATCCGACACAGCTTAGGTATATGCCCATAGATATACCTAAGTCATCAATTCTAGTTCAGATCCAACATTTGAACCCAAGTACAACCCAGTCCACACAGGAAAGCAAAACGTATACCCACACAGGATAGCACAACACAATCCACAAAGGAAAGAAAAAGGATTCAGCTCACACAGGTATACTTCTTTGTATGACGATGAAGATGACCAGATATTGCCAGTGATTCATCTAAGTCATCGGACCCAAAAAAGATCGAAAGGTACTAACCCCCGCAATGACCCACAATGGATCTGACCCACAAAGGATCGATAGGTAACTAACCCCCGCAATGACCCACAAAGGATCTGACCCACAATAGATCGATAGGTAACTAACCCCCGCAAAGACCCACACGTGATCAGACCCACACAGGGTCTGTAGGCGCTGACCCACACAGGACCGCTGAGCGTTGACCCACACAGGATCAGACCCACAGAGGATCGGTAGAACTGACCCAAAAAGGATCATTGAGTGTTGCAGTCGTCGCCGTCAAATCCACTGAGGATATCTGTACATTCGTCGTCGAATCCACTGAGGATCTCTGTACTGTCGTCATCGTCGTAGTAGCCAGCTTTAGGGTTCCCGCACACAGAAAGCTCGTTCGGAAGGGTCTGCTCCACGAGCCAAGAGGCTGATACATCAACCGTCACATTGTCCAGAGTTGATGTATCCAAAAGTTCCGTATCGTCAACAGTAACTCAACGTCGCAGACGGCGCATCAATCGGACACCTGGCTTGAGAGTTATTGGCTTTTTCATTCTAGGGGTCCGGTTGGTTTTTAAGGCAAAACCAACCCGACTGTACTCCACCTGCGTCCAAACCTCGGGCGGAGTAAGCCAAATGATCCGTCTCACATAGAGGAATTCAACAAAGCCGACGGTATGTCAATCGGACGTCCGAAGCTCAAGATATGAGTGTTTCCGCTCCGAGGGCCCGGTTCGATTCGTGTACGAACCAACCCGGCCGAACCCAAAGTATTCCAAAACATTGAGTGTGATATACCGAAATGACTTTCATGATCCAATGATCGCGTCGCCGCTGACAGAGCGTCGATCAGAGGCTCGTAGATCAAGATAAGGGAAAAAGACTGAAAAGGGTCCGAAAACGGGGGGTCTGGGCCCGAACCGACCCGGCCCAACCCCCCTGGGTCGGCCCAAACCGGGCCGACCCGACCAGGGTCCGGGATCGACCCGGCCGGCGCGGCCCGGCCCGGTGTGGCGTGGCCCGGCCCGGCGGTCCGGCCGGACGGCTCGGCCGACGCGCTGGGGCTGGCCAGGCGCCGCGCAAGGCAGCCCCCCCCCCCCTGCGCGGGGGCCACTCCATGACACCTGGATGCGGCTTAAGCCGCATCCCTCCTCCGCGGTCCCGCGCGGCCGCGGGATCGGCCAACGTCGCCGCGGCTGAAGCCGCGTCCGGTCATCCAGGCGGCGCGCCGGGCGCCGCCGCATCCTGGCGGCCGGCCGCCGCCTCCGGCCGTCGGGGGGTTCCGTGGACCACCGGACGCGCTCCGGTGGTCCGATTTGCGCGCGGTCTTCGCCAGTGCTCATCCCGGGACTTGTTCTTCACTTAAATGCCTTCAAAATTAACTTGCGGCCCCATTTGTCTTCACCCTCCAATCCGCGCATCAACGAAAAAATGCGGAGGGTTGTTGGGCCGTGTTTGTTTGGCCCGCACCCTCCGCGTTAGGTGATAACAATTGGGAATAATATTCAACACATGAAAAACAAAACAAGGCACAATTTCAGTAAATTAAAATTGAACTTTGATCCGGGTTCTTTGTTTTAGAAGAAACAACCATGGGAATAAATATTATTCTCAAATAAAACCCCTACCTCGTAGCTATCGTCAGACCAGAGTTCTTCGCGAAATTGATCGTCGCAGAAAAAGAGGATCGTCGCGTCGCGGAAGGGCGACACATCATCACGGAAGGGCGTCGTGTCGACGATCTCCGAGGGTTAAAGAAAACACACTGATTTAATTTTATGAATTAAATCCATGTTAAGGATAAAATCCACAAAGGAAATTTAAAAGATCTGAAATCTCCTACCTCAAGCAGTTGATGATCGGAGATTGTTTTGGGGAAGAACGTCGCGGAAGAAGCTTCGTGGAAAGATAATCATCGGCGTCGCGGAACACGGCGCCGCGTCGTCGATCTCCGAGGGTTCGGCGTTCTTCGCGTTCTTCGCGTTCTTAGCGTTCTTCGCGAAGGTGAATGAAGGTACATATTCTCCAAATCCTCTCAACAATCAACCCGTTAACAAAAGAAAAGGTGTTGGTCTTATTTTATTATTATGCAAATAGTTTGAAAACATGTTAAGAAATGAACCATTAATTCGTTGAATTAATGGTAACTACTTAACTTTCCATTTAATAGGAGCGTTTAAGAGTTTTAGAAAACGCCCCAGTTGACTTTCATTAATGAGGAGTTTTTCCGGGTACGTTATTTAGAGGAAAAGAAACGGTTGGGCTCGTGTGGGCCCTACCTCACAAATATCCAACCAAGAGGGTAGGATATTTTGTATTGTACCCTATCCACTTCAACTTAGCTCAAGTGGATTTAAGTGGATTTTAAGTGGCTTTAAGTGAAATAAAAATAATTTTGTCGCACCACTTTATTTTATTTCTTAACTTAACCCCAAAAATTTAAAAACCACACCCGAGAAAATGCAACTCCGGAAGAGGCGTTTCTAAGCAAATACCGGCGCTGCGATTCCATCGGTGCCCTCGGAATTTGATTCCATGCACCTGTTCAAAAGTCAGAAAAACTCGATCGTTCGTTCACTGAACGTACCCGAGCCCAACTTCAGAAAATGATTTCGGGCACACCAGGCCTCGGAATCAGGTACCGTCAGAAACTGCGTTCTTGTAAAATTCCCAAGAAAATTAAGAGCAAAAAAAATTCCTTGAATTTTACAGGTCATTACATCACTCCCACCTCATGTCTTTACGTCCACGTAAAGATACATCATAAACTAGGGAAACAAATGTGGGTACTGAGCACGCATCTGATCCTCCCTCTCCCAAGTTCTCTCCTGGAGGATCCCATGTTTCCATCTGATGCGCACTAGAGGAATCGACCATCCACGTAGGACCCACTCCTATCGATCCTCGATCTCCATCGGAACCTCCGCAAAAGACGCCCCATCATCAACGTCTAGATCCCCATGGTCAATGATTTGCGTCGGGTCGTGCACGTATCTCCTCATCTGAGAAACGTTGAAGACATCGTGCACCAGGTGCAACTGAGGTGGTAGAGCCAGGCGATAAGCCACCTCGCCAATCCTGATGAGGACCTGGAGTGGTCTGATGAAGTGTGGAGACAACATTCCGCCTCGGCCAAATCTCTGTAATCCACATCGAGGTGAGACACGCAAGAAGACGTGGTCCCCATCCTCGAACTATAGTGGCCTCTACCTCATGTCAGCATAAGACTTCTACCGGCTCTGAGATGTCCTCATCCGCTCCTGGATGACATGGACCTTCTCTATCGTGGACCAGACCATTTCTAGTCCCACAAGTTCTGACTCCCAAGGGTCTGTCCAGCATAAAATAGATCTACAAGGTCGGCCGTACAATGCATCGTATGGTGCCATCCCGAAGGTGGAGTGGTAACTGTTGTTGTACGAAAACTCCACCAAGGGTAGGTGGTCCTCCCAGTTGCGAACAAAGTTGAGGACACATGTGCGGAGCATGTCCTCGAGAGTCTGAATGGCCCTCTCCATCTGACCATCCGTCTGAGGGTGAAAGGTGGTGCTCATACATAACAGTGTCCCAAACCTCTCTTTCAACCCCTTCCAAAGTCGGGAAGTAAAGCGAGCATCTCGATCGGAGACGATAGATGATGGCACACCGTGAAGCCGTACAATCTCCTGAATGTAGAGACGTCCCAAGCTATCCATTGAGCCCTTCTCTCTGATGGGTATGAAGTGAGCCGACTTGGTGAGTTGGTCGACAATCACCCAGATGAAGTCATGACCTCTGGATGTGCGTGGAAGTCTAGTCATGATGTCCATAGATATCCCGTCCCACGTCCACTCCAGGACCTCCCAAGGTTGTACCAAGCCTGCTGGTACCTGATGCTCTGCCTTCACCTGCTGGCAGGTGAGGCATCGTGAAACGAACTCTGCCACAACCTTCTTCATGCCTGGCCACCAGTGCTGTTGTCTGAGATCCTGGTACATCTTCTCCACTCCAGGATGTACTGCCAATGGAGAAGTGTGAAACTCTCTCAGCACCTGCTCCTGTAATGCAACCGATACCAAGGTACATCCATTGAAAAGGACGCCGTGCTCTGCTCCAAAGGAGAAACCATCAGCTGCATGTCCTGAGGATATATGTGCATGTCGTGTCTCACAGTCAGCATCCCCATGTTGTGCCTCTCTGACCCGCTGTAGTAGTGGAGGGGTGACTCTGAGAGACTGAAGTAAGGCTGATCCATCTCTATCCACAATGGATATCCGCAAAGCGGCTAGCTGCTATGTCACCTCCTTGAGTAGCTGAATGCCCGTCCTCCTGCTGAGAGCATCAGCTACTACATTCCCCTTCCCAGGAGTATAGACTATCTCAAAGTCATAGTCCTGGAGGAAGTCGAGCCATCGCCGCTATCTCAGGTTCAGTTCATTTTGAGAAAAGATGTACCTGAGACTCTGATGGTCAGAAAAGACTGTAAAGCACTCGCCCATCAGATAGTGTCGCCATGTCTTCAGGGCGAAGACCACTACTGCTAACTCCAGGTCATGGGTAGCGTAGTTCTGCTCATGCGGCCTCAACTGACGTGATCTATAAGCGATCACTGCCCGATCCTGCATTAGGAAACATCCATGTCCGGTCTCTGATGCATCACAGTATACTACGTACCCTACTCCCTCCTCAGGCAACCTCAAGATAGGTGCGCTGGTCAATCTCTGTCTCTGCTCCTGGAAGCTCTGCTGACATCTGTCTGACCACACAAAGGGTTTCCCCTTCTTCGTCAAAGCTTAGAGTGGTGCCGCAACTCTGGAGAAGTCTGGGAAAAAACTCCGATAGTATCCTGCTAGTCCCAAGAAACTTCGCACCTCCATCATGCTCTTGGGTGGATCCCAAGCTAGCACTGCCTCGATATTCGCAGGATCCACTGCAACTCTCGCCTCAAGGATGACGTGTCCCAAGAATTGGACCTCATGCATCCAGAACTGACACTTCGAGAGCATACCATAAAGTAGGTGCTCTCGGAGTGTGTCCTGCACAACCCACAAGTGGCATGCGTGCTCCTCCTCAGTAGTCGAGTATATCAAAATGTCGTTGATGAAGACTATGACATATAGATTGTGGTATGGATGAAAGATCATGTTCATGAGGCCCATGAACACTACTGGAGCATTGGTTACACCTAATGGAATAGCCAAGAACTCATAGTGGCCATACCGACATCTGAAGGTCGTCTTCTGCACGTCCTTGTCCCGAACTCTGAGCTGATGATAGCCTGACCTGAGGTCTATCTTTGAGAACCATCGTGCTCCCTTGATCTGATCGAAGAGGTCATCAATCCTCAGTAGCGAATACTTTTTCCTCACCATCACCTGATTCAGGAGACGATAGTCGACTCAAATTCGCATGCTCCTGTCCGCCTTCTTGGTAAACAATATCGTGGAATCCCAGGGTGAAACATTGGGTTGGATGAATCCCTTGCCCTGCAAGTCCTCCAACTGTACCCGTAGCTCTCGAAGCTCAGTGGGGGCCATCCGGTATGCTGGAGTCGATATCGGGGCTTTCCCGGGGTACATGTCAAAATAAAAGTCTACCTATCTGTGAGGAGGTAGCCCTGGAACGTCGTCGGGAAAGACGTCCGCATACTGATCCACCACTACAGGAAAACTAGGACTCTACACATCAACTGCTCCTAGGATGAGGCTATCCAACTGATGAGTGATGGGTTTTCCACTCCTATGTGGAAGTCCATCCTGTGCTGTGAAGGCTCCCTTCTCGCCGGTGAAGGTGAACCTGCTCCCGTCGGTGCATACACATCGCACCTTGCGCCTAATACAGTCAATCTGTGCATGGACTGTAGATAACCAATCCATGCCCAATATGACGTCATAAGGTCTCGACGCCGCTACAAGAAGATCCCAGCCGAAGCTCTCGCCTCCTAGAGTAAGCTCACACTACCGGAACCAGTGCGTAATCATCAAGTCTGCTCCTGTAAGAGTCTCTAGCCGTAAGGATCGAGCTAATGGCTCTGTCAGAATCTCCGAGCTCCGAACAAGGGCAGCGGCTATGAAAGAGTGACTCGCTCCTGTGTCTATAAGAACTGCAGCAAGGGTGGAATAGACACAGATAGTACCTCAAATCATCTCGGGCGTACCGTGATCGTAGGCCTCTGCTGCCTGGAGCTATGCCTGTCTCTTCCCACCAGCTCCCTGTGGCCGGGGTGGACCTCCTGGTGGTGGTGGTGGTAGAGCCTCAAAGTGTCTCCCACCACCTGCTGCTCGGCCAGCTCCTCTGCCTCGTCCACCTGCTCCCTGCAGAACGCCATAGTCGACCCTCTGCCTCTGCATAGGTTTCCCCTCAACTATCTGCTGCTCCTCGGCACGGTGGGTCAGGCAGTCACGAGCCATGTGACCCTGCCCGCCACATGTGTAGCACCGCCTGCCTCTCGAAAGCCTGGCTCCGCGCTGTGTGCCCCGCACTGCTGAGCCAGTGTCCTGAGGTGGTCTGCCTGAGGGTCTGGTCTGCCTGGACCCAAGCATCATCCGTCGACTTCTTGCTGCAGAAGACTCTACTACGTGCCGCCCCGCGGTAAGTCTCGGTGCTGATAAAGGCTCAGCAAGAAAGCTCTCGATCAAAAGGGATCGCTCCAGTACTACTCCCTGAGTCGGAATGCTGAGGGAGATCAGTGATGCCCCGATCTCAAGTCTCAATCCCTACTCAAAGGTCCGGGACCAAAAGAATGGGTCCTGTACCATGTTGGTCGAGTAGCGAGAGAGATCAGTAAATCTCTCCGAGTACTGGGCGACCGTCAAGCTGCCCTGCCGCAGCTCAAGAAACTCCTAGATGCGCACTGCATGGAGGGTGGCTGGGACGAACACTGAGCGGAAGAGGCCCTCAATGTCTGTCTAGAGAAGAGATGCCTCATCGTGCACCTGGAGCATCAAGCTCCACCATCGGCCCGCTGCTGCGTGTAGTAGGATCGCTGTGAGGATCACCATGAGGTCTGTCGGTGTCCTCACTGACTGGAAAACTCGCACCACTGCCTCTAGCCAGTCCTCTGCTGCCTGGGGGTCCATATCCCCGCGGAACCTGGGCGGTCGCTGGCGCTGGAACTCATGCAGTGCACTGAGGTGACGTGCATCATCAGCGGCTGGTGCTGGAAGCATCGGTGGCTCGACGGGTAAAGGTACCACAGGTGCCTCAGCTGTCAAAGGGCCATGCACCAAGGCCTCGTCACTCGGTGGGTTGTCGTCGCGCTAAACTCTTGGAACCCTAGCTGGCTGCCGTCATGGGGCCATCCTGAAAAGGAAACAGATGCACCATGGTCAGAATAGTATACCTAGTGAGCTGACACAATGTAATCACAAAGAAAACTTGAAACACACACGCAATCAATTTTTTCGTGCATTAATTCAGAAATCAGAAGTCAGGGTCCTGGTGTACGGATACGTCGGCCGCCGCACCAACATTGGACTCCCTGTACTGATAACCACACCCAATATGCTAAACACTGTTACTTCACATAGAAAAAAGATCAGAGTCCCATGTTCTGCGGTAGAACCTAACTCCTCTGATACCAATTTGTCACGACCCGTCCTCGGGCCCCGTGTCGTGACTACCCCAAGCCCGCCTTCCACAGGCCAGGGGCTGGCGACTAACACCAAGGCATAAATACCAGTAAAAAGGGAAGGAATTACCTTTGTAAAGTAAACAAACACCACTGAGCAAGCAAGAAGTAGAAGTAACACTAAGTAAAAAACCTAGCACAACAGTAAGTGCGGAAAAGTATGTGGGCCAGTATACAAACACAAACTGAAAGTAAAGTACAACTAGAAAGGAAAACAGAAACTGGAAAGTAAAGCTGCAACATCGAGCTATCCACTGTAAATCCCAGCTGAAGGGTGGGTACAGATAGCCTCCACTGCTCCTCGGTTCCATCCAACCACTCCATGTACGTCCCGCCCAGTGGTCCACCTCCAGGTACTGTCCTGCTCCGCAAGCCTCAACCAAGATCAGCGCTGTCCATCGTCTACAACCAACACAACGTACTGTGGGCATAGCCCGTATAGGGGTGAGTATAATCTTCTCAGTAGGGACCCCAAGACCCCCGAAGGACTCCCACAATCCACAAAGGAAAGATACAATCACGAAGTAACATCTGACACGGCTTAGGAATATGCCCATACATATACCTAAGTCATCAATTTTCATTCGGCTCCAACATTAGAACCCAAGTACAACCCATTCCACACAAGAAAGAAAAATGTATACCCACACAGGATAGCACAACACAATCTACAAAGTAATGCAAAAGGATTCAGCTCACATAGTTATACTTCTTTGTATGACCACGAAGATGACCAGATATTGCCACTGATTCATCTAAGTCATCGGACCCACAAAGGATCGATAGGTACTAACCCCCACAATGACCCACAATGGATTGATAGGTAACTAACCCCCGCAATGACCCACAAAGGATCTGACCCACAAAGGATTGATAGGTAACTAACCCCCGCAAAGACCCAGACAGGATCGGACCCACACAGGATCTGTAGGTGCTGGCCCACACAGGACCGCTGAGCGCTGACCCTCACAGGATCAGACCCACACAATATCGGTAGCACTGACCCAAAAAGGATCACTAAGTGCTGCAGTCATCGCCGTCGAATCCACTGAGGATCTCTATATAGTCATCATCGAATCCACTGAGGATCTCTGTACTGTCGTCGTCGTCGTAGTAGCCATCTCTAGGGTTCCCGCACACAGCATGCTCGTTCGGGAGGGTCCGCTCCACGAGCCGAGAGGCTGATACATCAACTGACACATAGTCTAGAGTTGATGTATCCAAAAGTTCCGTATCGTCAACAGGAACTCAATGTCGCAGACGGCGCGCCAATCGGACGCCTGGTCTGAGAGTTATTGGCTTTTTCGTTCCAGGGGCCTCATTGGTTTTTAAGGCAAAACCAACCTGACCATACTCTACCTGCATCCAAACCTCGGGCACAGTAATCCAAAAGATCCGTATCACTTATAGGAATTCAACAAAGTCGAAAGTACGTCAATCGGACGTCTAAAGCTCAAGATATGAGCGTTTCTGCTCCGAGGGCCCGGTTGGTTTCATGTACGAACCAACCCGGATGAACCCAAAGTATTCCAAACCTTGAGTGTGATATACTGAAACGACCGTCTGGATCCAAGGATCACATCGCCGCTGACGGTGCGTCGATCGGAGGTTCGTAGATAAAGATACGGTCAAAAGACCTAAAAGGGTCCGAAAATGGGGGGTCTGGGCCTAGACCGACCCAGCCCAACCCACCTGGGTCGGCCCGCACCGGGTCGACCCGACCTGGGTCCGGGTCCGACCCGGCCGGCGCCGCGCAAGGCAGCCCCCCCCCCCCCCCCACGCGGGGGCCGCTCCGTGACACACGAATGCGGCTTAAGCCGCGTTCCTCCTCCGCGGTCCCGCGCGGCCGCGGGACCGGCCAGCGCAGTTGCGGCTTCAGCCGTGGCGGGTCTTCCTGGAGGCACGCCGAGCGCCGCCGTGCCGGTGTGGCGCACCAGCGGGGGGTTCCGCGGACCATCGAATGCGCTTCGGTGGTCCGATTTGTGCGTGGTCTTCTCCATTGCTCGTCCCGGGACTCGTTCTTCACTGCAAAGCCTTCAAAATTAACATGTGGCCCCATTTGTCGTCGCCCGCCAATCTGCGCATCAACGAAAAACTGAGGGGCGTTGTCGGGCCGTGTTTGTTTGGCCCGCACCCTCCGCGTTAGTTGATAACAATTGGGAATAATATTCAACACATGAAAAACAAAACAAGGCACAATATTAATAAATTAAAATTGAACTTTGATCCGGGTTCTTTTTATTAGAAGAAACAACCATGGGAATAAATATTATTCTCAAATAAAACCCTTACCACGTAGCTGTCGTCGGACGCTAGTTCGTCACGGAATTGACCGTCGCGGATGAAGAGGATCGTCGCGTCGCGGAAGGGCGTCGCATCGTCGTGGAAGGGAGTCGCGTCGACGATCTCCGAGGGTTAAATAAAACACACGGATATAATTTTACGAATTAAATCAATGTTAAGGATAAATTCCACAAAGGAAATTTAAAAGATCTGAAATCTCCTACGTCAAGCAGTTGATGATCGGAGATTGTTGTGGGGAAGAACGTCGCGGAAGAAGCGTCGGGGAAGGAGAATCGTCGGTGTCTTGGAAAACGGCGTCGCGTCGTCGATCTCCGAGGGTTCAGCGTTCTTCGCGTTCATCGCGTTCTTCACGTTCTTCGCGAAGGGGAATGAAGGTACAGATTCTCCAAATCCTCTCAACAATCAACCCATCAACAAAAGAAAAGGTGTTGGTCTTATTTTATTATTATGCCAACAGTTTGAAAACATGTTAAGAAACGAACCATTAATTAGGTGAATTAATGGTAACGACTTAACTGTCCATTTAATAGGATCGTTTAAGAGTTTTAGAAAATGCCCCAGTTGACTTTCATTAATGAGGAGTTTTCGCGAGTGCGTTACATAGTGGAAAAGAAACGGTGGGGCGCGTGCGGGCCCCACCTCACAAATATCCTACCAAGAGGGTAGGATACAATGGATTGCACCCTATCTGCTTCAACTTAGCTCAAGTGGCTTTAAGTGGCTTTTAAGTGGATTTAAGTGAAGTAAAAATAATGGTGTCGCACCACTTTATTTTATTTCTTAACATAAACCCAAAAATTCAAAAACCACACCTGATCAAACGCAACTCCAGAAGAGGTGTTTCTAAGCAAATATCGGTGCTGAGATTCCATCGATGCCCTTGTAAGTTGATTTCGAGCACTGGTTCAAAAGTTAGAAAAACCCGCTCGTTCGTTCACTGAACGTACCTGAGCCAAACTTCGGAAAATGATTCCGGGCACACCGGGCCTCGGAATCAGGTGCTGTCAGAAACTGCGTTCTTGTAAAATTCCAAATAAAATTAAGAGGAAAAAAATTTCCTTCAATATAATGGGTATTTACATCATTGTGGTGAGGTTGTTTGTCATCTAAGAGAGGATAGGGTAACCCATGGGGATAGAGGGCAATAGGATGCTCCGGGGCCTATTTCTGTGGAATGGTGATGCAATATGAGGTAGCATATATGAGGGGTTTGAAAACATCATATAGAACATTTTTTAGGGACCATTACTACTTCATCATACTCTTCCAATAAATACTCCATTTTTCTACCAAATCAATGGTTCATTGTAGACTCAGAAACTCACATAATGGATTTATTCCGGTAAGCTATGGCATGTATGGGTGTATATATACACATCATGAGTCCACATACAATTGTTAAATAATTTCAAATGTTTTATTACATTCAAAATTATTTCTCCACCTCATTTTTACTTGATTTTTTTCATTTTATAGTACAATGTGTTTTGACCTAATTTAGAAATATAGGTCTTTTTTAATTACATTATAAATATGTCTATTGTTTTACATTGAATAATAAAAACACATTAGAACAGAATGTCTATGTGTGGTACCCAAAACATCTGTTCAATTCTAGATTTTTATTTATAAATATAATACATTACAAGTTAGTTAATTTTTACTAAATCAATTATACTTTTTAAATATAAAAATTATACATTATATATAACTTATGAATCATAAATCTATGATAATATTAATTTAAAATGAAAAGATAACTTATTTGACATCAATTATATTAAATACATCAACTATAATATTTATTCAAAATATAAATATATTATTTATTATGTTCTTAATTACAATACTAATCAATATATTGTAATATAAATAATCATTTTAAATGATCTAAATATAATAATACAATTTGTAAACAATTATATTTATAAATTATATGAAAATAAATTGTAATGAAATCAATACATATAATTAGTTTATAAAATTTTATATTCTAATATTATAAAAATATTTATTATAATACATAATCAATAAAATTTATGCATATTATATTAATTTTATAAATTTATAGTAACTTATCAATATTATAAATCAAATGAATTAAATGTGTGATTCAATTTTATTTATAAATGCATTCGATATAGTTGCATTTTTATATATTGATGTTGAAGTATTTTATTTATTTCCATTATATATTAAATATTATATCATTAAATTAATATATAATAATCCAATGACATAACTTTTTTCATAAATACATTTGTTTGTGTTTTCATAAACTCTATTTTTAATTGTAATTGTAAACCCTCCCAATGACCAAACCTTCAAAAAATTCAAATTCCACCAAAAAACAAAATTTCAAATTGAAAAGTAATTTTGTGATTTTAAATTGATCCAAGATAATGGGTTGGTGGGAGTGTGTGATGTATCCAATGATGTGGATAGGATTTAAGATATATGTGATTGCATTGATTATTTTCCAATACAATTACTGGGTGTGATATATGATAGGAAAATGGTACTCATATATGGATGATGTTTCAAGTCATGATCATGATACAATATTATAAACCTTTTAGATTTGTTTGTGGAATTTTTGTTATGTAGGCTTTCAGATCGAAGCATATCATAGTCATTATATGATATTGTTTGGATCTGATGGGTTTTAGGATGCCTTTAGATGTAGTAGAAGTGTCTGGTAGGTGAATAACTAAATCAATTTTGAGGGATTTGATGCCACATTAACAAATTGTACATGACATAAACGTTGTAACTAAAAATATCAGTCAAATATTGACATAGAAAATTTCATAACCTAGAGAGGATACTATTCATGTTAAATTTATTATTAGATTGGATCATATCATTAGAAATTATACCTCTTCTTAAGTACCATACTCAACATATTGATTAATAACACATCACTCATGACACATCCAATGTATCCTTGTTCACTGTAAAAGAAATCATAGTGTTTTATGAAATACATTACAATACATGAGTTGGGATGGACATTAAGAATATTCTTATTGAATAAATACCACTACACACACCGATGGATAATAATATACAAAGAAACATAATCTTGAACAATTGATATAGGAAGTTCTATTCTCATAATCTCCCATATTGAATCTTTTAGTATTCACCTCTCAATAGGTGAGAGGGTTTATAATTTTTTATATGAATAAAAATATAAAATTTTGATTTGTGTGATTCAATTCGATCTTCTAAATAAATATCAAAATTGAATTCTGTTGGAGGAGAGGTCAATAAAACTTTATTTTTCCTTTTACAAGTTACTCCAATGATGTTCAACACCGAATGTTCTCTATTTATTTCATCCCAAAAAAAATTCCTACACTTTTTACCTTCATCCTTAAAGTAAATTTTATTCTACCTCAATATAGGGAAACAATTCTATTTAAGAACATATTGATCAATGGGATATATGTATTTCATTACAAAAAATTAATCAACGCATTAAAATCATGGATCTGGAGATAAAAAATTCGCACAAATTTAACATCCCAATAATTTTATATTTTTAAAAATTCAATAACTTTTCTTTTATTTAGTCTAATATTTTAATATATTAGACTAAATTCGTATATTATTCATAATATCTCATTCAATGTATGTCAAATATGTATCAAATGATTTTATAAAAACCTATTAATATATATAGGTTGATGCCTGATTATTGGAATATCCAGTTTTAGTATACCAAAAAAGTGTTATATATGCATAAAATTTTGAAAGGTTTTACTAAAATATTGGATTCCTCATTTGATATAAATTTTTTTGGTGTTTTTAATTATATTGAACATTAATTATCATTTAACAAGTGGAATTCTATGTGAATTAAATTATTGAACCATGTGTGTGGTTTGTCTAATATTGTTTATTTGGTGCTTCTAAACTATCGTGCAATAAGCTAGTGTTAAATAATTTAAGAATAAATTAATGGGAATCATATAAATTATAATATATGTGAATATTTATTTTATAATATAATTTTTCAGCACAAATTATTATATGTTGGTTAAGGGTGGTATTATTTTATTTTTAGATTAATACCCATCATTTATCAAATAGATGATTGATTAGTAAAGTAATAATTCATTTATCTATTAAAAGTGATTTATTTATCCCCAAAAACACAAGAATAAATTTCCTTATAATCCTAAATTATGGTGATCTTGAACAAGCTGACATACATGGTGAGAGTTAATAATAATAATTTTCTAAAGTATAATGACTGTACTTTTGGTTCTCGACATAATAATAATCTGAAACATTATCTTGTATACACTTTATATTTTTATAATATATAGAAGAGTGAATTTCTGATTGAACATGATATTTTTAGTTTCTGTAGAAATTTCATATAGTGGATGAACCGAAAAATATAATTATTAAATGGATCCAGTTTTTTCATAATCTAATGTATAATAAATGTGAATAATATTTTAATTTTATCCATGGAAGATGTGCAGATATGAGGGACATAGATAAGATTAACAAAACATGGATAATATTGTAGGAAGGAATAGTTGGGTGGATAAATGTTATGTTTCATTAAAATTTATGTTGGGGATTCAGATATTCCCATTATTCATCTCATAAATTATGCAATTCTCACATATTTGTCCTTAGATAATTAATATAAATGCATTGGTCCCTTTTGAATGGATTTATATGAAAAGAAATGTTATGATTCCTGACATGTTTCTATCATGTGTTAAAGAGGGTGATTAGTTGAAGGTTTATTTTAACAATATACCTATATCAATCATCTATATCAAACATTTTTATGTTCCTCATTGTGGGGGGAATTTTTTAAATATGGATCAATTCTTGTCGAAATTACATTTATTATTGGGTAATGGAGTGTAATTGGTTGAAGATTTTTTTGAACAAACCCCATATAAAAAGACTCTATATCCAAAATGTATATCTACCACACATTGGGGGGAATTTTTGAAACATTGATATATTCATGTTAAAATTACATTTATTGATGCATGATTCTATTATATTAAATACATTTGATAAATAAAGTGATACTTCAAATTATAGTGAACTTTGAATTTAGATATTAATTTATTAATGTTGTTGAAACTATTATGAAAATGGACTCATTTTATTCCATAACAATGATAAATGACTTTTAAAAACATAAAAAATAATGTTCAATGTGAACATCCCGAGGTTAAATATTCCCTGGTGCATTGGAGTTGTCTGGTCATGGATGGTGCAATGGATTCAAAATCAATGAAGTGATTTTAATTTATAATTATTAAAATATAACAGAAATGTATTAATATAATGATTAAAACATTTTTCTTGGAATGATATAGGGATTTATAAAAAAAATCATCTAGTTATTGATTATATCAAATCAACACCTTAGAAAAGCAATTTTAAATTTAACACATTTCTATTTATATTTTAATGAATTAATAATAATGTGTTCACTAATAAGATTTTAATTTTGATTCAATAAAATAAATTCATGAAGATGAAGTACAGATACATATACCCAGGTGAATGTGTTTTTATATTGATTAGTGAATACTTCGGTAGGTGATTGATGGATATTAAATTGTAGATGAGAGATTGTATTTGAACTTCACAGTATCATTAAAAATGAAATGGTGAAATTGGGTGTGACCATAGATTTTGAGTAATCAATTACTATAGGTATGTCCTATATTTTTTATGTGGACCTTCAAGTCCATCTAGTCAAATAATGCATCAAATTGATGAGAAATTGATTCAAAAAACAGCATGATTGATTGAAGGATCATTGTCAAAATGAATCTCAAAAATATGAGTTTGTGTGATAGGTTTTTAGTGAGTTAAATATGTTTTATCTAAAATTTCATTTATAATATATAATCCGCACAAAATATTTCAAACACATATCCACTAAGCTACAAAGTTTTTTAGAAAATTATATTGATAAAAAAGAATTCTATAATGTACTCAATGTTATTTGAAAAATTAATTCATTAAAATTAATAGGACCATTACCAACTATTTTGAAAACCCAATGATATAGACCTAAACCAATGCTTTCCAAACAATTGATATATGTATATATAATATTGGTACCTTTATGAATGGTTTTGGAATAACCATTAGTATAGGTTCTTTAAAGGTATGATATACTGAAAGTTTTATAAAAAATGAAGGATTATCCCTCACATATACCAATAGTTTTTGAAAACCTATTGGTATAATGTCCATGTATTGAATACATTCCAATGGATTGTATGAAACCTTTGGTAATTATCTGACCTATAGAAAAAGTTTTTTAAAAAAACTAATGGAATTGGGTCATATGATTGTTTGGAAACCAACGGTTTTTTTAATCCCTTGGTTTAGGGTCATCTTGTGGATCATATACAGACGATTTCTCAAAACTGTTGGTATAGTTACAATTTCTAGAAGAGATGAAAAAGGATTGAACCTTCATAAAAACTAAGTCTGGCGACTGGAGAGAACACTATGATCCAATAATACCATTGATAATGAAAATATATTCTAATTACATGATGAAATATTTCCATCCTCTCTCAATAGAGAACATCAATCCAGTGAATAATGCATAAGATTCAGTGACTGGTGGATTCCAAAAACAATGGATGGTTGTCTATCTACTTGAGATAATGCAACCCAGATGACCACATACAGTATGAACCAATCCTATATAACCTATTCCAATGATTGTTGAATCCACATTATTCTTAAACTCATTGGATAGTGGGGGTCCACTTACATATGTTAGAATACAAAATGAGGATATTATGGTAAATCTCATAACACTTCCTAATATCCTTATATGATTGTTAGAAGATATTTAACCCTTGATGGTAGAACATTGCATGTATAAGTGTTTTTGCTTCACTAATGAGGAAGGATATCCAATTATCCTCATTAGTATGTCATAACAATAGGATCTACATTAAATTTAGTTTTCCCATTCAATCTTTCAATAATAATGTTTAGACATTGGGCATGACTACAAAGGTCCATATGTGTTTATAGATGTTTTCATTGACTATTATTTGTATTTTTTCAGCCAACGTACCCTTAGAAATTCCCAAATAGAATCCCACGAATTACGTCTTCAATTTTTTTTTCAAGTTCAATATATTCTATGAAAGGAATACTAATAATAAAAATCTAATAGATTTTGTTGAACCATACATACAGTTTACAAAAAAACCACTAGTTCTTAGTATCATTTAAATAAGGGAAAATAGTGGAATCCTCCAAATCTGAAACCAAGAGGGATGTGTACATCATAAAATATTTATAAACAAGCCATTGGACCCTCCAAACCATGAATTGGGTGATGTATCTGGTCCTCTAAATTAGTCTCTTTTGATGATTACTCAATTCCTTGAGGCATCTCCAAAAAAATCCTGGTTGGGCGCTAAAGGTATCCTCTTAAAAGTTAGTATGGGGGAAATATTTAGATTCTATGATATGAGTTCATAAGGAACTTGGTTTATGAATTAGGTTCCTTCCATTATTTTATAAAATATCAATCTTGATCATGCATATGTAATGATATCCCATAACCCCAAAGGGATAAGGATACATAAATTATCCGAATTCAAAAAAATCATATTTTTAGCATATTTCATAACCCACAAGAACTATTCAATGTGATATTGAATTAGTCCAATACAAAATTAAGGTATCTTAAATAAATACATATTTTCAACATGAATCGATTTAGCTACATCCTTTATAAGTGCTTCATTCCCAACATTAGAGACACTTTTAAAATTAAATCCTTGAATTTATTTTTCTATCCAGTCCATAATGATTGGGAAAACCACTAAAGAAGTTTGACCAAAAATCTCAGAGATCCAAATATAATTATCATGTGTATCAACCACTTTAATGAATGATGATCGGAAAATATATTCCATTCACAAACCGGTCTCACTCGTGCTGATAGAAATATTGGATTTCGAAAAATTAATCAATAGTATGGATTCTTTCTCATATATTTGGATAATCTGGAAAATATATATGAATTATTAAATAGTGGACCTTGAGAAAATTAAATATACCATTGGAAAAAAAAGATATGGTAAATAGGTTTTATTTTTATATATACTTTCACCCATGAAATATTTTGTCATTAGATTCCATAGAAAATTAAGTAGAAAAAACTCTACCAATCAAGAAACAAAGGTAAGGGGAAAATGGTCACCGCCCCCTACATGAACCCCCTAGTTTGGATGAAGCATTGATAGAGTGTTCCATTTATATTTATCTTGTAGGAAACTCATTAAATATTCATGAATTTCCAATAGTCAAATAATAATATTACAATGCTATGTTTATTTAAATAAATAAATATAGAATCACAATTTGGAATTTTCCATTTGAAAGAACAATAATGAATTAAGAAAATATTAATTATAGTTGAATGTATTTTATTTTGAATTATTTATATAGTTTCATAGATTCTATTTTTATTGATTAATCCATATTATACAACACAAGGTATTCAACCCTTCTTGATTATGAGAACATTCAACAATACTCGTGGAAGGGTAAATCATTTTACAAAATGGTTGAATAAGAAATTACGTTTATAAACCATGTATAAATCATGGAGAATGGAATTTAATAATCCATAACTACTCACTATGATCAGTTTTTTTTGTGATGCTTAATAAAAAACAAGTTCATGCTTTTTCAACAGATTAACTCACATACCATAGGCTTTGAGAGGTTTATTTATCCAAGAAGTTCTTTGGGAGTGGCGAAAGAGGTTGACATCCATGAGAGTGCATGAATGGAGAAATGATACATGTTACAATAGTGTTGAATTAATATGACCATGATGGGTTTAACAGTTCGTTCCCATAATGTTATTCTACATATGAGTTATATTATTGTGAAATTAATATCCGCTAAAAAAATATATATTTTATTAGTGCTAAATTTTTCACTGATAAAAAAACTCTTTATAAGTGTAAAAATTAAAGGAGATAAAATATATATTTATCACCACAAATATTATAGTTATGATATAAATATATAGGTTTTATGAGATATGTTTCATTTTAGAGGTGATAAAAAATATTTAAACTAAAATAAAGAAATATTTAATGAATTTATATTAAAAATGAAAAAATTATTAATAAATTAAAAAGAATTAACCATATTAATGAAGATAGAATCATAAATTAATGTTTTATAAAAAATTGGAGAAATTGAATAATTAAAAATTAATTAACTAAAAAAATATTAAAAAAGTTTTATCTTTTATTAATTATATATATTAAATTAAAAAAATGAATATATGTTAAAATGATGATGAAAATATAGAATGAAATTATAACCTAGTAAATATCTATAAAAAATCCTTTTCTATGAATAATTACTATAATTATGAACACGTACTAAAATTCTGATGAAAAAGATAAAAAATTCATTTATATAATTTAATTCTATATATTTCAAACGTTTCAAAAATTTAAAAACTTATTAAATAAAATTGAATGAATATTAATCATATAAATTAAAAAAATTAAGAATATAAAATCATTGAAAATAATTTTGTAAAATTTCAATCATTAATGGAATTAATTTAAAACATATCAAAAAATGTAAGTAATCATAAAAAATTAATTATGTAAATTAACTATATAAATTTCCATCAATTTAAAGTCAATACACCATAAAAATGATATTGATTAAATATTAATCATATGAATAATAAAATATATTTATAAAATGAAAACATAGTAAATAATTATGTATATATAAATATTGAAAAATGAAAAATTCAAAAAAAAATATTAAATATTATAAATGAATAATTAATATTAAGTGAAATCATTTAAAACATATTTAAATAAAATTGAATTAGTTCGTAACATTAATAACTGAATCTGTATGATTAATTAAATAAATTGCAGACATAATAACATGTTTTCGAATCCTCTCATGCCCTTTGGGGGATTTACATCACATGCCATTACTCAGATAGGTGGTGATGTGGGCATGATGCGGGAAGTAAGTTATGCATGCAGGACACGGGATTGGTGATATAGACTAGATGATTCAGGCATGATGCTACAACGAGTCGTGATGAAATTTCTTAGGCCACCTAGCCATGGCTTTGTAGGATATGTAATAGTTCTTCAACTACACAGATATAAGGAGGCCAATGCTTTCACAAAAAATAAGACAACACAGATAATCAGTGAATAAAAATGAATAAATAGATTATATATAAATATGTGGAACTCATTGATACAAATACAAAAAAATACGCACAAATAACTCACCCACCGACCAATGGGTAGGCCTTAGCCCCCCACCCCCACCCAAGGGATATCCCACCTATATTCAAAATGCCCATTGACCTCCTTTTTTATTGATACTGGACCAATGACACTTACAAATTATGTGCAGACCATTACAAACAACATGCCCATACATTATTTTGCACCACTATAGGAATTCTAACAAATAATTGTGCCTCTCTTACAAACCAATGATGGAAAGGCCTCGACCACGCCTTACACATCCTTTATCTCCTTGGACGTTATTAAGGATTGTGATATAAGACCATTAGACAACCACCCTCACCATAAATCTCATTTTTTCCGACCCAAGTCACTGGTCAACAAATCTATCCAGCACATCAGCTCTCCGAGCTTCACAGACATGTCGACTGTTCATCTAAATCTATCGCTTGACCTCTTCAATGTTGAAATAGTCGTTGCGTGATGCTTTCATGAGAAATAGTTCTCCAATATAGTCTCTCTTGGGTCCACCGTCAAGCTACACCCACAACATTAGCAATAATGATTTGTCCCCCTTCCTACGTCCACAGTCATGTCATCCAACACATTCACCACCTCCAATGAAACATACCACACTAGAACCATAGGGATCCATGTTCCAACACCACCATCCAACTATCATCATCTCTCAATGGCATGATCTGTCGATTCTGCAAAGCACGACGTTCATTAACAGATATAGTGATGCACATTTCCACCACATTCATTTGTTTAAATTAATACCTCAATCATTTTAGGCATGGTGTACATTGGGGGTTCAATTTTACAGAAATATGGTGTTTGTTGGGGATGGTAATATAGGAATCATTTATATGTTTTTTAAACATATTAAAAATATTTAAAAATAACAAATAAAAATATATAAAATTTAATCATATCCCAACTATATTCAAAAAGCCCCTTGACCTACTTTTTAAATGATACTGGCCCAAATACACATACAAATTATGCACAGACCACCACAATCAACAGGCCCATACATTTTTTTGCAGCACTATAGGAATTCTAACAAAGTATCGTGCCTCTCTTACAAACCAATGATGGATAGGCCTCGACCACGCCTTACACATCATTTATCTCACTAAACGTTATTAAGGATTTCCATAGAAGACCGTTAGACCACCACCCTCACCATCAATAACATTTTTTCCGACCCAAGTCACTGGTCAACAAATCTGTCTAGCACATCTACTCTCCAAGCTTCACAGACATGTCGACCTTGCATCTAAAGCTATCGCTTGACCTCTTCCATGTCGACACAGACACTGCGTGATGCTGTCATGAGCAATAGTTCTCCAATATATTCTCTCTTGGGTCCACCATCAAGCTACACCCAAAACATTAGAAATAATGATTTTTCCCCCTCCTACGCCCATATTCATGTCATCCCACACATTCAACACCTCCAATGAAACATACCGCTCTAGAACCATAGGGATACATGTGCCAACACCACCATCGAACTATCATCATCTCTCGATGGCATGCTCTGTCGATTCTGCAAAGCATGACGTTCATTACCAGACATCGTGATGCACATACCCACCACATTCATTTGTTTTAATTAATACCTCAATCATTTTAGGCTTTGTGTACATTGGGGGTTCAATTATACGGAAATATGGTGTGTGTTGGAGATGGTAATATAGGAATCATTTATATGTTTTTAAAACATATTAAAAATATTTAAAAATAACAAATAAAAATATATAAAATTTAATCATATAAATTTAAAACATATTGATAATATTGAATATACTAAATAAAAATGCATTAATTTTAAAAATGAATAAATTCAAAATAAATTAAAAACTACGAAATATTGAAAATGGAAAAAAATATTGAAATAATATTAAAAATAAATAAATTAAATGAAATACATAAATAAAATTAGAAAAGTGTATTCATGACATTAATTACATGAATTTCTAACATAATAATTTGAATTAAATAATATAAATAAATAAAATTATTGTACCGGATTATTGAAGTATGCGGTGTATAAATTCTTTATAGAAAATATTGTATATTATTATCAATTTTTATTTTTATTAGTTGTAAAAGGGATACTATTTTATTAAATATATACATATTTAAACATATATAAATAAATATCATAATTCAATAAATCCAAAAAATTAAACATTAACATACATATACACAAACACATGCGAATACACATGTAAATAAACCTAAAGTCATATATACAATTATACATACAATCAAACATACATAAAAATGCACATATATACCTACACATACTCATACAAATACACTAACATATAAAAACACATTAGCATGCACATACGAAATCACATACACATGCACATACACAAATACAAACATATGGGAACATACATACATATATATATAATACGAATTTTTAAATATGTACACATACACAAACACAAACTCATACACACATATATGTATATTTAGGCATATATACATTTACATTCACATACATGTACACGTATGTATAACATACACATTCAATAATATACGTTCCTATACATATATACATACACACACATACAAACGATAAATGTAGATAAAAACACATAAACCACACAACACAACAGATGCATAGATGAACAAAACATACATAAAAAACTCACAATGATGCCCATATATGAATACATATACATATATTATTAAATGTTATATAAAAAATTTATATAAAAAATTTATATACACAACATATTTACATATATATAATTTATGAAATATAAATATTATTTAAAAATTTATAATAATATATATATGTATATATATTTACACGTTGAATGTGTCATTTTGTAACCATAAACAAAAAGTGCTCATAATTGTAGGACTTTTAAAAGTGTTATAAAATTAATAGTCAAAGGGAACCCTTTTATTAGTCATTTTTTCAGAAGAATCATTGAATATTTCCTCATATGTAGTATTGTAACATGAATATAAAAAATATGGAATTACTATTGGGTGAAATTTTAAATATATTAGAATTATAAAATTAAGTGAAAATTATCAATATTGATTAAATTCATAATATAATGAATTATAACATGATAATTAAATATAAAATATAAAAATAAATTTATTTTTTTTAATTCCAATGAAAAAAAATCATTAGATTCTATAAATCTAAAATCTGATCTCCGGTGGTGCCCGTTGGGAGGGAGGGAGCTGTTGTATTGTGCCATGTTTTGTCTGATACATCAGCAGTCGTTTCACATCTGGACACAAGCGTGTATAATCCAGGCTTTCATGTGTTTCATCCTCAATAGTGGTGAATGAAAGGTAGGGTCCAAAAGCGACTTTTCCGAAGACCTCCTTCCTAATTGGCTTCTTCTGGTGCGGGGAATTAGAAAAATGTGGGTAGTGAAAATCATATCCATCTTCCCCCACACTGCAATGTAGGCGTTGTCGATGGGGATTCGTGGAAGAACTTATAATAATTTGTTGTGGTGACGGGAGGCTTTGAGGACGGAGAGACATGGTAGATCGTCTGAGAGATGGTGGTGAGATAGGGATTTGACCATGATTGGCAGTCTAGGAGGGGAGTCATGAAAGGTCCTGGCGGTGAATGTCCATGAATGGGTTGTTGATGGGAGGTCGATGAAGGTATAATGGGTGGTGACTGTGGTAGGCTTTATCGATGGGGGGTTCTGGAAATTCTTTAGAGAAAGGGTGGTGACTGTCATTTCCATCATCCCCTTCTCTGGCATGGTAGGATTTATTGACAGAGCCCTATGGAACATTGTTTGATAAATGGTTGTGATGGTCTTGTCCGTCTTCCCCCCGTCTGGCCTGGTAGGTGTTGTCGATGGGGCATCGTGGCCGGTCATCTGGGAGAGGTCGGGGAAACCCGCACGAACAGAGGGAAAAAGGCTACACCTGCTCTTGTGTATGTGGAATGGTGACACAACAAGTTGTAACACAGAATAGGGGTTTGAAAACCTCATATAGATCCTTCTTCAGGATCCCGAACTTCTTCTTCGCACCAGAAAAATGCATCGTTCTTCTTCAACTAAAACTCTGGTTCTTTATAGACACATAAACTCGTCGAAAGGATAGTTTTTTTAAACCATGGACCATTAGTGTGCATATATATACTCCTAACTGTTTCAAAAACATGTTTTGACTAATTTAAATTATGTTATTACTTTCCCTATAATTTATCCACCCCATTATTTTTATTAATTTCATTTACATTTTAATATTGAATATGTTTTGACCTCATTAATGAACATGGGTCGTCTACGTTACATACCTGAACTTGTAAATATAATTTTATTATAAATATATTTTAATAAATAGATTTATATATAATTAAAATATATTAATTATATTTTTATGATGATATTCAATAAATAAAATAAATAAAAATATGATTATTTTTTAATTTTAATATTATTTAATGATAATAATTAGAATTAATTTTACCTATTATTTATTGCTTTCATATTTATTCTCAAATGTCCAATATGATTTTTCATTGTCTAAAATATTAATTTAAAATAACAATATTTTTGTTTTTGTATTATAGATTTATTTATTTAATCATTAAATAAGTGTAAATTTTTAAAGGAAATTATTATTTTTTTAAAAATAATATATTTTATAAATATATGATATATGTTATGTTTTTTTATAAAATTTATAAATTACAAATATTTATAATTATTATAATAATAATAAAGTGAAATTAGTTTTTGGTTTTAAATAAAAATGAAATTTAAATTATTTACATGACGAAATGAATTATATATATTTAAAACCCCTAAAAGTTAATATATAAAAAATAATTTATATAAATAAATTAAATGTTCAAACCATTATATCTATAATAAACTACATGTTTAAAAAATTAATGTTGATATGTATTGAAAAAATAAAATTATAAAAAAAATGATTTTATAGTTATATAATAAAAACACTATCATGAATTGGTCAAAAGAAAATATTACAATAAAAAATCAAAGAGACGTGATTAACTAATAAAAACGAAGTAATGACTTAGATAAAAAAGAAGAAATATTTTATTGATTTCAACATAAATTAATAATAAAGATAAATCTAACACTATTAACATTAGTGAGGTTTTATTCCACCGACCATCATGACAATCTACAAGAAAAATGCCCAATACAAATCTCGAAACACTCTATCCCTTTCCCCAGGCTTACAATGAACTGATATATTTTTAATTATTTTGTATAATTTTGTTTCACATTGATCGAATTTATTTTCCATAATTTTTTCTGATAATTGAAGCTTGACATATAAAAATATATAAACACATTTTATTTATACCATTATATTTTACATCAAAAAATATTACCCTCATCTTCGTATGTTCTCCCATTTTTTCTGCCCAATTTCATATAGCCTCAAATACCACAATTAACTCTAAAATAGTTAAGGGTTCATATAATTTCATCAAATTAATTGTTTTACGATGGGATTCAAAAATAATAATAAATGACATTTAGTGTTTTAAATAATTTTTTTATTAGTTAATTACAATAGTATTAATTAATTATACATATTATTCGGTGTTTTTAAATTAATATTCTAAAGACAAATATGGTTCTTCCATGAGAAAATTAAGGGTAGGGGCCAATTTTTTTTTATTTTAATGGGGCAGGGGACAGATTATTTAGGGATATGGGTTTCTTTAGTGCCACTAGAAGTGGCGCTATAGTTTTTTTTGTTTTTTTTAAATTTATTATATTTATTATGATACATTTAATATAATTAGATAATTTTAAATAATTGTAAATAATTTAGATAAATAAATTTATTTATAATAAATATTTATACATTATAATTTATTTTTAACAAATATTTATTATAATAAATATTTATACATTTTAAATAATTATATATAATTTAGATAAATAAATTTATTATTTACAATTATAATTTATTTACAATAAATATTTATTATTATAAATATAATTACTTAAATAAATACAATAATTTTAACGAATATAATTAAAAAAATAAAAACAATAAATACATAATTATATTTTATATAATATATATATAATTATAATAAATTATATTTATTATAATAAATTTATTTATTTATATTTATTATAAATATAATACATACATTAATTATAATATATTTAATATATTTATAATTATAAAAATAATAATTATAATAAATATATAATTATGGAAAATATAGAATAGTAATAAATATATAAATATAATAAATATACATTTATAATAATTATAGAATTATAAATATAATAAATACAAAAAAAATAATTATATAATTATAATAAATATTAATTATAATAAATATTTAATTATAATAAATGTATAATAAAATAAATATATAAATATAATAAATATAAAATTATAATAAGTATATAATTACAAATATAAAAAATCCATAATTATAATTAATATATAATTATTATTAAATATCTAAATTTATTATATTTATAAATTATAAATATATAATTGTAAATAAATAAATTATAAATAAATTATAAATCTTTTATAAATATATACATTTATTATATTTATAGATTATTAATATAGAACTGTAAATAAATAAATTATACATTTTTAATATATAATTGTTAATAAATTATAATTATTATAAATTATTTTAATATTAAATTATTATAATTGCAAATAAATTATAAATGTAAATAAATTATAAATGTAAATATATTTTACATATAATTGTAAATAAATTATAATTCTAAATATAATTTACATATAATTAATAAATAAATTGTTATTCATAAATATATATTTAACATTATATTTATAAATACAAAAACATATATTTACAACAAAAAAACTACATTATATACACACACACATATATATATATATATATATATAAATCTAATGAATTGTGATTACGTATTTATAAATATAATTTTAAATATATAATTTTAAATAATAATCTATTTATATAAATATATATTTACAATAATTAATTATTAATTATTAATTATACATGAATTATAAATATTGAATTTATAAATATAATAAATATTTAATTATATATTATTATAATACATTTATTATAAATATCTAATTATAATATTATACATTTATTTTATAAATATTATAATAAATTTATTTTATAATGTAATATTATAATGCATTTATTATACATTTATTATACATTTATTTATATTTATATTTATAATAAATATTTATAATAAATATCTAATAGATATTATAATATTTATTATAATAAATATACATTTATTGTAAATTTATTATAAATATTCTAATATTATAATATTATAATATTTATTATAATAAATATCTAATAAAGGTATAATAAATACAATTATAATAAATATTATAATAAATGCATAATAAATGTATAATAAACGTACAGTAAATATTATTATAATTAATATACCTTTATAATATTTATTATAATAGATATTATTAAAATATTTATTATAATAAATGTATAATAAGTATTAATATAATAAATTCATAATAAATGTATAATAAATTTACACCAAATGTATAATAAATATTTATAATACATTTATTATAAATGTTTGTTTATTATAATAAATATACATTTACTTATTATAATAAACCTACATTTATTTTATAATAATTTAAAATTAAAATAATTTATAATAATTATAATTTATTTACAATTATGATTTATTTACAATTATATATTTATTTTACTTATTTTAGTAATTATATTTATGATAGTAAATAAATTTATTATAGATAAATTTATTATATACATATATATTACATTTATTATATTTATTACATTTATCATAAATATATATATATATTACATCTATTATAATTATATAATTATTATATTTTTTATTAATTATATTAATAAATTTATTATTATTATTATATATTTATCATAATTATATATTTATTATATTTATAAATTTGTTATAACAATATAATTATATTCATGATAATTATAATATTATAAGGAATATAAAATTATAAAAAATATATCATTATAATAAATGTATAATTATAAATATAATAAATTTAAAATTATAAATATTATTATATATTTATTGTATTTTTTTTCTTATACATTTATTATAATTAAATATTTATTATAATTAATATTTACTTTAATTATATAGTTATTATATTTTTGTATTTATTATATTTATATTTCTCTAATTATTATAATTTTATATTTATTATATTTATATATTTAGTACTATTATATATTTATCATAATTATATATTTATTATAGTTATTATTTTTATCATTATAAATTTATAATAATTCCATAATTTTAATTATAATAATTACATAATTATAAATATAATAAATATAGAATTATAATAAATGTATAATTATAAATAGAATAAATATATAATTATAATAAATATATTATAATTAATGTATGTGTTATACTTATAATAAATATAAATAAATAAATTTATTATAATAAATATAATTTATTATAATTTATTTATTCAGGTATTTATTATAAATAAATGTAGATAAACACACACAAACCATACAACACAACAGATGCATAGATGAACAAAACATACATAAAAAACTCACAATGACGCCCATATATGAATACATATACATATATTATTAAAAGTTATATAAAAAATTTCTATACACAACATATTTACATATATATAATTTCTGAAATTTAAATATTATTTAAAAATTTATAAGAATGTATATATGTATATATATTTACACATTGAATGTGTCATTTTGTAACCATAATCAAAAAGTGCTCATAATTGTAGGACTTTTAAAAGTGTTATAAAATTAATAGTCAAAGGGAACCCTTTTATTTGTCATTTTTCAGAAGAATCATTGAATATTTCCTCATATGTAGTATTGTAACATGAATATAAAAAATATGGAATTACTATTGGGTGAAATTTTAAATATATTGGAATTATAAAATTAAGTGAAAATGATCAATATTGATTAAATTCATAATATAATGAATTATAACATGATAATTAAATATAAAATATAAAAATAAATTTATTTTTTTTAAATTCCAATGAAAAGAATCATTAGTTTCTATAAATATAAAAACTGATCTCCGGTGGTGCCCGTTGGGAGGGAGGGAGCTGTCGTATTGTGCCATGTTTTGTCTGATACATCAGCAGTCGTTTCACATCTGGACACAAGCGTGTATAATCCAGGCTTTCATGTGCTTCATCCTCAATAGTGGTGAATGAAAGGTAGGGTCCAAAAGCGTCTTTTCTGAAGACCTCCTTCCTAATAGGCTTCTTCTGGTGCGAGGAATCAGAAAAATGTGGGTAGTGAACATCATATCCATCTTCCCCCACAATGCAATGTAGGCATTGTCGATGGGGATTCGTGTAAGAACTTCTAATAATGTGTTGTGGTGACGGGAGGCTTTGAGGACGGAGATACATGGTAGATCGTCTGAGAGATGGTGGTGAGATAGGTCTTTGACCATGATTGGCAGTCTAGGAGGGGAGTCGTGAAAGGTCCTGGCGGTGAATCTCCATGAATGGGTTGTTGATGGGAGGTCGATGAAGGTATAATGGGTGGTGACTGTGGTAGGCTTTATCGATGGGGTGTTCTGGAAATTCTTTAGAGAAAGGGTGGTGACTGTCATTTCCATCATACCCTTCTCTAGCATGGTAGGATTTATTGACAGAGCCCTATGGAACATTGTTTGATAAATGGTTGCGATGGTCTTGTTCGTCTTCCCCCCGTCTGGCCTGGTAGTTGTTGTCGATGGGGCATCGTGACCGGTCATCTAGGAGAGGTCGGGGAAACCCGCACGAACAGAGGGAAAAAGGCTACACCTACTCTTGTGTATGTGGAATGGTGACACAACAAGTTGTAACACAGAATAGGGGTTTGAAAACCTCATATAAAACCTTCTTCAGGATCCCGAACTTCTTCTTCGCACCAGAAAAATGCATCGTTCTTCTTCAACTAAAACTCTGGTTCTTTATAGACACATAAACTCGCCGAAAGGATAGTTTTTTTAAACCATGGACCGTTAGTGTGCATATATATACTCCTAACTGTTTTAAAAACACGTTTTGACTAATTTAAATTTTGTTATTACTTTCCCTATAATTTATCCACCCCATTATTTTTATTAATTTCATTTACATTTTATTGTTGAATATGTTTTGACCTCATTAATGAACATGGGCCGTCTGTGTTACATACCTGAACTTGTAAATATAATTTTATTATAAAAATATTTTAATAAATAGATTTATATATAATTAAAATATATAAATTATATTTTTATGATGATATTCAATAAATAAAATAAATAAAAATATGATTATTTTTTAATTTTAATATTATTTAATGATAATAATTAGAATTAATTTTACCTATTATTTATTGCTTTCATATTTATTCTCAAATGTCCAATATGATTTTTCATTGTCTAAAATATTAATTTAAAATAACAATATTTTTGTTTTTGTATTATAGATTTATTTATTTAAACATTAAATAAGTGTAAATTTTTAAAGGAAATTATTATTTTTATAAAAATAATATATTTTATAAATATATGATATATGTTATGTTTTTTTATAATATTTATAAATTACAAATATATATAATTATTATAATAATAATAAAGTGACATTAATTTTTGGTTTTAAATAAAAATGAAATTTAAATTATTTACATTACGAAATGAATTATATATATTTAAAACCCGTAAAAGTTAATATATAAAAAATAGTTTATATAAATAAATGAAATGTTCAAACCATTATATCTATAATAACACGCATGTTAAAAAAATTAATGTTGATATGTATTGAAAAAATAAAATTATAAAAAAAATGATTTTATAGTTATATAATAAAAACACTCTCATGAATTGGTCAAAAGAAAATATTACAATAAAAAATCAAAGAGACGTGATTAACAAATAAAAACGAAGTAATGTCTTAGATAAAAAAGAAGAAATATTTTATTGATTTCAACATAAATTAATAATAAAGATAAATCTAACACTATTAAAATTAGTGAGGTTTTATTCCACCGACCATCATGACAATCTACAAGAAAAATTCCCAATATAAATCTTAAAACACTCTATCCCTTTCCTCAGGCTTACAATGAACTGATATATTTTTAATTATTTTGTATAATTTTGTTTCACATAGATCGAATTTATTTTCCATACGTTTTTCTGATAATTGAAGCTTGACATATAAAAATATATAAACACATTTTATTTATACCATTATATTTTACATCAAATAATATTACCCTCATCTTCGTATGTTCCCCCATTTTTTCTGCCCAATTTCATATAGCCTCAAATACCACAATTAACTCTAAAATAGTTAAGGGTTCATATAATTTCATCAAATTAATTGTTTTACGATGGGATTCAAAAATAATAATAAATGACATTTAGTGTTTTAAATAATTTTTTTATTAGTTAATTACAATAGTATTAATTAATTATACATATTATTCAGTGTTTTTAAATTAATATTTTAAAGACAAATATGGTTCTTCCATGAGAAAATTAAGGGTAGGGGCCAATTTTTTTTTTAATGGGGCAGGGGATAGATTATTTAGGGATATGGGTTTCTTTAGTGCCACTTGAAGTGGCACTATAGTATTTTTTTGTTTTTTTAATTTTATTATATTTATTATGATACATTTAATATAATTAGATAATTTTAATTAATTGTAAATAACTTAGATAAATAAATTTATTTATAATAAATATTTATACATTATAATTTATTTTTAACAAATATTTATTATAATAAATATTTATACATTTTAAATAATTATATATAATTTAGATAAATAAATTTATTATTTACGATTATAATTTATTTACAATAAATATTTATTATTATAAATATAATTACTTAAATAAATACAATAATTTTAACGAATATAATTAAAAAAATAAAAACAATAAATACATAATTATATTTTATATAATATATATATAATTATAATAAATTATATTTATTATAATAAATTTATTTATTTATATTTATTATAAATATAATACATACATTAATTATAATATATTTATTATAATTCTATATTTATTATATTTATAATTATAAAAATAATAATTATAATAAATATATAATTATGAAAAATATAGAATAGTAATAAATATATAAATATAATAAATATACATTTATAATAATTATAGAATTATAAATATAATAAATACAAAAAAAATAATTTTATAATTATAATAAATATTTATTATAATAAATATTTAATTATAATAAATGTATAATAAAATAAATATATAAATATAATAAATATAAAATTATAATAAGTATATAATTACAAATATAACAAATCCATAATTATAATTAATATATAATTATTATTAAATATCTAAATTTATTATATTTATAAATTATAAATATATAATTGTAAATAAATAAATTATTAATAAATTATAAATCTTTTATAAATATATACATTTATTATATTTATAGATTATTAATATAGAACTGTAAATAAATAAATTATATATTTTTAATATATAATTGTTAATAAATTATAATTATTATAAATTATTTTAATATTAAATTATTATAATTGCAAGTAAATTATAACTGTAAAGAAATTATAAATGTAAATATATTTTACATATAATTGTAAATAAATTATAATTGTAAATATAATTTACATATAATTAATAAATAAATTGTTATTCATAAATATATATTTACGATTATATTTATAAATACAAAAACATATATTTACAACATAAAAACTACATTATATACACACACACATATATATATATATAAATCTAAGGAATTGTGATTACGTATTTATAAATATAATTTTAAATATATAATTTTAAATATTAATCTATTTATATAAATATATATTTACAATAATTAATTATTAATTATTAATTATACAAGAATTATAAATATTGAATTTATAAATATAATAAATATCTAATTATATATTATTATAATACATTTATTATAAATATCTAATTATAATATTTTACATTTATTTTATGAATATTATAATAAATTTATTTTATAATGTAATATTATAATGCATTTATTATACATTTATTATACATTTATTTATATTTATATTTATAATAAATATTTATAATAAATATCTAATAAATATTATAATATTTATTATAATAAATATACATTTATTGTACATTTATTATAAATATTATAATGTTATAATATTATAATATTTATTATAATAAATATCTAATAAAGGTATAATAAATACAATTATAATAAATATTATAATAAATGCATAATAAATGTATAATAAACGTACAATAAATATTATTATAATAAATATAAATTTATAATATTTATTATAATAGATATTATTAAAATATTTATTATAATAAATGTATAATAAGTATTAATATAATAAATTCATAATAAATGTATAATAAATTTACACCAAATGTATAATAAATATTTATAATACATTTATTATAAATGTTTATTTATTATAATAAATATACATTTATTTATTATAATAAACCTACATTTATTTTATAATAATTTAAAATTAAAATAATTTATAATAATTATAATTTATTTACAATTATGATTTATTTACAATTATATATTTATTTTACTTATTTTAGTAATTATATTTATGATAGTAAATAAATTTATTATAGATAAATTTATTATATACATATATATTACATTTATTATATTTATTACATTTAAGATAAATATATATATATATATATTACATCTATTATAATTATATAATTATTATATTTTTTATTTATTATATTAATAAATTTATTATTATTATTATATATTTATCATAATTATATATTTATTATATTTATAAATTTATTATAACAATATAATTCTATTCATGATAATTATAATATTATAAGGAATATAAAATTATAAAAAAATATATCATTATAATAAATGTATAATTATAAATATAATAAATTTAAAATTATAAATATTATTATATATTTATTGTATTTATTTTCTTATACATTTATTATAATTAAATATTTATTATAATTAATATTTACTATAATTATATAATTATTATATTTTTGTATTTATTATATTTATATTTCTCTAATTATTATAATTGTATATTTATTATATTTATATATTTAGTACTATTATATATTTATCATAATTATATATTTATTATAGTTATTATTTTTATCATTATAAATTTATAATAATTCCATAATTTTAATTATAATAATTACATAATTATAAATATATTAAATATAGAATTATAATAAATGTATAATTATAAATAGAATAAATATATAATTATAATAAATATATTATAATTAATGTATGTGTTATACTTATAATAAATATAAATAAATAAATTTATTATAATAAATATAATTTATTATAATTTATTTATTCAGGTATTTATTATAAATAAATGTAGATAAACACACACAAACCACACAACACAACAGATGCATAGATGAACAAAACATACATAAAAACTCACAATGATGCCCATATATGAATACATATACATATATTATTAAAAGTTATTTAAAAAATTTCTATACACAACATATTTACATATATATAATTTCTGAAATTTAAATATTATTTAAAAATTTATAAGAATGTATATATGTATATATATTTACACGTTGAATGTGTCATTTTTTTATCCATAATCAAAAAGTGCTCATAATTGTAGGACTTTTAAAAGTGTTATAAAATTAATAGTCAAAGGAAACCCTTTTATTTGTCATTTTTCAGAAGAATCATTGAATATTTCCTCATATGTAGTATTGTAACATGAATATAAAAAATATGGAATTACTATTGGGTGAAATTTTAAATATATTGGAATTATAAAATTAAGTGAGAATGATCAATATTGTTTAAATTCATAATATAATGAATTATAACATGATAATTAAATATAAAATATAAAAATAAATTTATTTTTTAAAATTCCAATGAAAAAAAAAACATTAGTTTCTATAAATCTAAAAACTGATCTCCGGTGGTGCCCGTTGGGAGGGAGGGAGCTGTCGTATTGTGCCATGTTTTGTCTGATACATCAGCAGTCATTTCACATCTGGACACAAGCGTGTATAATCCAGGCTTTCATGTGCTTCATCCTCAATAGTGGTGAATGAAAGGTAGGGCCCAAAAGCGTCTTTTCCGAAGACCTCCTTCCTAATAGGCTTCATCTGGTCCGGGGAATTAGAAAAATGTGGGTAGTTAACATGATATCCATCTTCCCCCACAATGAAATGTAGGCGTTGTCGATGGGGATTCGTGGAAGAACTTCTAATAATGTGTTGTGGTGACGAGAGGCTTTGAGGACGGAGAGACATGGTAGATCGTCTGAGAGATGGTGGTGAGAAAGGGCTTTGACCATGATTGGTAGTCTAGGAGGGGAGTCGTGAAAGGTCCTGGTGGTGAATGGCCAAGAATGGGTTGTTGATGGGAGGTCGATGAAGGTATAATGGGTGGTGAGTGTGGTAGGCTTTATCGATGGGGTGTTGTGGAAATTCTTTAGAGAAAGGGTGGTGACTGTCATTTCCATCATCCCCTTCTCTGGCTTGGTAGGATTTATTGACAGAGCCCTGTGGAACATTGTTTGATAAATGGTTGCGATGGTCTTGTCCGTCTTCCCCCCGTCTGGCCTGGTAGTTGTTGTCGATGGGGCATCGTGGCCGGTCATCTGGGAGAGGTCGGGGAAACCCGCACGAACAGAGGGAAAAAGGCTACACCAGCTCTTGTGTATGTGGAATGGTGACACAACAAGTTGTAACACAGAATAGGGGTTTGAAAACCTCATATAGAACCTTCTTCAGGATCCCGAACTTCTTCTTCGCACCAGAAAAATGCATCGTTCTTCTTCAACTAAAACTCTGGTTCTTTATAGACACATAAACTCGCCGAAAGGATAGTTTTTATAAACCATGGACCGTTAGTGTGCATATATATACTCCTAACTGTTTCAAAAACACGTTTTTACTAATTTAAATTTTGTTATTACTTTCCCTATAATTTATCCACCCCATTATTTTTATTAATTTCATTTACATTTTATTGTTGAATATGTTTTGACCTCATTAATGAACATGGGCCGTCTGTGTTACATACCTGAACTTGTAAATATAATTTTATTATAAAAATATTTTAATAGATAGATTTATATATAATTAAAATATATAAATTATATTTTTATGATGATATTCAATAAATAAAATAAATAAAAATATGATTATTTTTTAATTTTAATATTATTTAATGATAATAATTAGAATTAATTTTACCTATTATTTATTGCTTTCATATTTATTCTCAAATGTCCAATATGATTTTTCATTGTCTAAAATATTAATTTAAAATAACAATATTTTTGTTTTTGTATTATAGATTTATTTATTTAAACATTAAATAAATGTAAATTTTTAAAGGAAATTATTATTTTTATAAAAATAATATATTTTATAAATATATGATATATGTTATGTTTTTTTATAATATTTATAAATTACAAATATATATAATTATTATAATAATAATAAAGTGACATTAATTTTTGGTTTTAAATAAAAATGAAATTTAAATTATTTACATTACGAAATGAATTATATATATTTAAAACCCGTAAAAGTTAATATATAAAAAATAGTTTATATAAATAAATGAAATGTTCAAACCATTATATCTATAATAACCCGCATGTTAAAAAAATTAATGTTGATATGTATTGAAAAAATAAAATTATAAAAAAAAATGATTTTATAGTTATATAATAAAAACACTCTCATGAATTGGTCAAAAGAAAATATTACAATAAAAAATCAAAGAGACGTGATTAACTAATAAAAACGAAGTAATGTCTTAGATAAAAAAGAAGAAATATTTTATTGATTTCAACATAAATTAATAATAAAGATAAATCTAACACTATTAAAATTAGTGAGGTTTTATTCCACCGACCATCATGACAATCTACAAGAAAAATGCCCAATATAAATCTTGAAACACTCTATCCCTTTCCTCAGGCTTACAATGAACTGATATATTTTTAATTATTTTGTATAATTTTGTTTCACATTGATCGAATTTATTTTCCATACGTTTTTTTGATAATTGAAGCTTGACATATAAAAATATATAAACACATTTTATTTATACCATTATATTTTACATCAAATAATATTACCCTCATCTTCGTATGTTCCCCCATTTTTTCTGCCCAATTTCATATAGCCTCAAATACCACAATTAACTCTAAAATACTTAAGGGTTCATATAATTTCATCAAAATAATTGTTTTACGATGGGATTCAAAAATAATAATAAATGACATTTAGTGTTTTAAATAATTTTTTTATTAGTTAATTACAATAGTATTAATTAATTATACATATTATTCAGTGTTTTTAAATTAATATTCTAAAGACAAATATGGTTCTTCCATGAGAAAATTAAGGGTAGGGGCCAATTTTTTTTAATGGGGCAGGGGATAGATTATTTAGGGATATGGGTTTCTTTAGTGCCACTTGAAGTGGCGCTATAGTATTTTTTTGTTTTTTTTAATTTTATTATATTTATTATGATACATTTAATATAATTAGATAATTTTAAATAATTGTAAATAATTTAGATAAATAAATTTATTTATAATAAATATTTATACATTATAATTTATTTTTAACAAATATTTATTATAATAAATATTTATACATTTTAAATAATTATATATAATTTAGATAAATAAATTTATTATTTACGATTATAATTTATTTACAATAAATATTTAATATTATAAATATAATTACTTAAATAAATACAATAATTTTAACGAATATAATTAAAAAAATAAAAACAATAAATACATAATTATATTTTATATAATATATATATATTTATAATAAATTATATTTATTATAATAAATTTATTTATATATATTTATTATAAAAATAATACATACATTAATTATAATATATTTATTATAATTCTATATTTATTATATTTATAATTATAAAAATAATAATTATAATAAATATATAATTATGAAAAATATAGAATAGTAATAAATATATAAATAAAATAAATATACATTTATAATAATTATAGAATTATAAATATAAAAAATACAAAAAAAATAATAATTATATAATTATAATAAATATTAATTATATAAATATTTAATTATAATAAATGTATAATAAAATAAATATATAAATATAATAAATATAAAATTATAATAAGTATATAATTACAAATATAACAAATCCATAATTATAATTAATATATAATTATTATTAAATATCTAAATTTATTATATTTATAAATTATAAATATATAATTGTAAATAAATAAATTATTAATAAATTATAAATCTTTTATAAATATATACATTTATTATATTTATAGATTATTAATATAGAACTGTAAATAAATAAATTATATATTTTTAATATATAATTGTTAATAAATTATAATTATTATAAATTATTTTAATATTAAATTATTATAATTGCAAGTAAATTATAAATGTAAAGAAATTATAAATGTAAAGATATTTTACATATAATTGTAAATAAATTATAATTGTAAATATAATTTACATATAATTAATAAATAAATTGTTATTCATAAATATATATTTACGATTATATTTATAAATACAAAAACATATATTTGCAACAAAAAAACTACATTATAAACACACACACATATATATATATATATATATAAATCTAAGGAATTGTGATTACGTATTTATAAATATAATTTTAAATATATAATTTTAAATAATAATCTATTTATATAAATATATATTTACAATAATTAATTTTTAATTATTAATTATACAAGAATTATAAATATTGAATTTATAAATATAATAAATATCTAATTATATATTATTATAATACATTTATTATAAATATCTAATTATAATATTTTACATTTATTTTATGAATATTATAATAAATTTATTTTATAATGTAATATTATAATGCATTTATTATACATTTATTATACATTTATTTATATTCACATTTATAATAAATATTTATAATAAATATCTAATAAATATTATAATATTTATTATAATAAATATAAATTTATTGTACATTTATTATAAATATTCTAATGTTATAATATTATAATATTTATTATAATAAATATCTAATAAAGGTATAATAAATACAATTATAATAAATATTAAAATAAATGCATAATAAATGTATAATAAACGTACAATATATATTATTATAATAAATATACATTTATAATATTTATTATAATATATATTATTAAAATATTTATTACAATAAATGTATAATAAGTATTAATATAATAAATGCATAATAAATGTATAATAAATTTACACCAAATGTATAATAAATATTTATAATACATTTATTATAAATGTTTATTTATTATAATAAATATACATTTATTTATTATAATAAACCTACATTAATTTTATAATAATTTAAAATTAAAATAATTAAAATAATTATAATTTATTTACAATTATGATTTATTTACAATTATATATTTATTTTACTTATTTTAGTAATTATATTTATGATAGTAAATAAATTTATTATAGATAAATTTATTATATACATATATATTACATTTATTATATTTATTACATTTATCATAAATATATATATATATTACATCTATTATAATTATATAATTATTATATTTTTTATTTATTATATTAATAAATTTATTATTATTATTATATATTTATCATAATTATGTATTTATTATATTTATAAATTTCTTATAACAATATAATTCTATTCATGATAATTATAATATTATAAGGAATATAAAATTATAAAAAATATATCATTATAATAAATGTATAATTATAAATATAATAAATTTAAAATTATAAATATTATTATATATTTATTGTATTTATTTTCTTATACATTTAATATAATTAAATATTTATTATAATTAATATTTACTATAATTATATAATTATTATATTTTTGTATTTATTATATTTATATTTCTCTAATTTTTATAATTGTATATTTATTATATTTATATATTTAGTACTATTATATATTTATCATAATTATATATTTATTATAGTTATTATTTTTATCATTATAAATTTATAATAATTCCATAATTTTAATTATAATAATTACATATTTATAAATATATTAAATATAGAATTATAATAAATGTATAATTATAAATAGAATAAATATATAATTATAATAAATATATTATAATTAATGTATGTGTTATACTTATAATAAATATAAATAAATAAATTTATTATAATAAATATAATTTATTATAATTTATTTATTCAGGTATTTATTATAAATAAATGTAGATAAACACACACAAACCACACAACACAACAGATGCATAGATGAACAAAACATACATAAAAACTCACAATGACGCCCATATATGAATACATATACATATATTATTAAAAGTTATATAAAAAATTTCTATACACAACATATTTACATATATATAATTTCTAAAATTTAAATATTATTTAAAAATTTATAAGAATGTATATATGTATATATATTTACATGTTGAATGTGTCATTTTGTAACCATAATCAAAAAGTTCTCATAATTGTAGGACTTTTAAAAGTGTTATAAAATTAATAATCAAAGGAAACCCTTTTATTTGTCATTTTTCAGAAGAATCATTGAATATTTCCTCATATGTAGTATTGTAACATGAATATAAAAAATATGGAATTATTATTGGGTGAAATTTTAAATATATTGGAATTATAAAATTAAGTGAAAATGATCAATATTGATTAAATACATAATATAATGAATTATAACATGATAATTAAATATAAAATATAAAAATAAATTTATTTTTTTAAATTCCAATGAAAAAAAATCATTAGTTTCTATAAATCTAAAAACTGATCTCTGGTGGTGCCCGTTGGGAGGGAGGGATCTGTCGTATTGTGCCATGTTTTGTCCGATACATCAGCAGTCATTTCACATCTGGACACAAGCGTGTATAATCCAGGCTTTCATGTGCTTCATCCTCAATAGTGGTGAATGAAAGGTAGGGTCCAAAAGCGTCTTTTCCGAAGACCTCCTTCCTAATAGGCTTCATCTGGTGCGGGGAATTAGAAAAATGTGGGTAGTTAACATGATATCCATCTTCCCCCACAATGCAATGTAGGCGTTGTCGATGGGGATTCATGGAAGAACTTCTAATAATGTGTTGTGGTGACGAGAGGCTTTGAGGACGGAGAGACATGGTAGATCGTCTGAGAGATGGTGGTGAGAAAGAGCTTTGACCATGATTGGCAGTCTAGGAGGGGAGTCGTGAAAGGTCCTGGCAGTGAATGTCCAAGAATGGGTTGTTGATGGGAGGTCGATGAAGGTATAATGGGTGGTGACTGTGGTAGGCTTTATCGATGGGGTGTTCTGGAAATTCTTTAGAGAAAGGGTGGTGACTGTCATTTCCATCATCCCCTTCTCTGGCATGGTAGGATATATTGACAGAGCCCTGTGGAACATTGTTTGATAAATGGTTGCGATGGTCTTGTCCGTCTTCCCCCCGTCTGGCCTTGTAGGTGTTGTCGATGGGGCATCGTGGCCGGTCATCTGGGAGAGGTCGGGGAAACCCGCACGAACAGAGGGAAAAAGGCTACACCTGCTCTTGTGTATGTGGAATGGTGACACAACAAGTTGTAACACAGAATAGGGGTTTGAAAACCTCATATAGAACCTTCTTCAGGATCCCGAACTTCTTCTTCGCACCAGAAAAATGCATCGTTCTTCTTCAACTAAAACTCTGGTTCTTTATAGAGACAGAAACTCGTCGAAAGGATAGTTTTTTTAAACCATGGACCGTTAGTGTGCATATATATACTCCTAACTGTTTCAAAAACATGTTTTGACTAATTTAAATTTTGTTATTACTTTCCCTATAATTTATCCACCCCATTATTTTTATTAATTTCATTTACATTTTATTGTTGAATATGTTTTGACCTCATTAATGAACATGGGCCGTCTGTGTTACATACCTGAACTTGTAAATATAATTTTATTATAAAAATATTTTAATAAATAGATTTATATATAATTAAAATATATTAATTATATTTTTATGATGATATTCAATAAATAAAATAAATAGAAATATGATTATTTTTTAATTTTAATATTATTTAATGATAATAATTAGAATTAATTTTACCTATTATTTATTGCTTTCATATTTATTCTCAAATGTCCAATATGATTTTTCATTGTCTAAAATATTAATTTAAAATAACAATATTTTTGTTTTTGTATTATTGATTTATTTATTTAAACATTAAATAAGTGTAAATTTTTAAAGGAAATTATTATTTTTATAAAAATAATATATTTTTTAAATATATGATATATGTTATGTTTTTTTATAAAATTTATAAATTACAAATATATATAATTATTATAATAATAATAATGTGACATTAATTTTTGGTTTTAAATAAAAATGAAATTTAAATTATTTACATTACGAAATGAATTATATATATTTAATACCCCTAAAAGTTAATATATAAAAAATAATTTATATAAATAAATGAAATTTTCAAACCATTATATCTATAATAACCTGCATGTTTAAAAAATTAATGTTGATATGTATTGAAAAAATAAAATTATAAAAAAAATGATTTTATAGTTATATAATAAAAACACTATCATGAATTGGTCAAAAGAAAATATTACAATAAAAAATCAAAGAGACGTGATTAAATAATAAAAACGAAGTAATGTCTTAGATAAAAAAGAAGAAATATTTTATTGATTTCAACATAAATTAATATTAAAGATAAATCTAACACTATTAAAATTAGTGAGGTTTTAATCCACCGACCATCATGACAATCTACAAGAAAAATGCCCAATATAAATCTTGAAACACTCTATACCTTTCCTCAGGCTTACAATGAACAGATATATTTTTAATTATTTTGTATAATTTTGTTTCACATTGATCGAATTTATTTTCCATAAGTTTTTCTGATAATTGAAGCTTGATATATAAAAATATATAAACACATTTTATTTATACCATTATATTTTACATCAAATAATATTACCCTCATCTTCGTATGTTCCCCCATTTTTTCTGTCGCATTTCATATAGCCTCAAATACCACAATTAACTCTAAAATAGTTAAGGGTTCATATAATTTCATCAAATTAATTGTTTTACGATGGGATTCAAAAATAATAATAAATGACATTTAGTGTTTTAAATAATTTTTTAATTAGTTAATTACAATAGTATTAATTAATTATACATATTATTCGGTGTTTTTAAATTAATATTCTAAAGACAAATATGGTTCTTCCATGAGAAAATTAAGGGTAGGGGCCAATTTTTTTTTATTTTTTTGGGGCAGGGGATAGATTATTTAGGGATATGGGTTTCTTTAGTGCCACTTGAAGTGGCGCTATAGTTTTTTTTGGATTTTTTTTAAATTTATTATATTTATTATGATACATTTAATATAATTAGATAATTTTAAATAATTGTCAATAATTTAGGTAAATAAATTTATTTATAATAAATATTTATACATTATAATTTATTTTTAACAAATATTTATTATAATAAATATTTATACATTTTAAATAATTATATATAATTTAGATAAATAAATTTATTATTTACAATTATAATTTATTTACAATAAATATTTAATATTATAAATATAATTACTTAAATAAATACAATAATTTTAACGAATATAATTAAAAAAATAAAAACAATAAATACATAATTATATTTTATATAATATATATATAATTATAATAAATTATATTTATTATCTAAATTTATTTATTTATATTTATTATAAATATAATACATACATTAATTATAATATATTTATTATAATTATATGTTTATTATATTTATAATTATAAAAATAATAATTATAATATATATATAATTAAGAAAAATATAGAATAGTAATAAATATATAAATATAATAAATATACATTTATAATAATTATAGAATTATAAATATAATAAATACAAAAAAAAATAATTATATAATTATAATAAATATTAATTATAATAAATATTTAATTATAAAAAATGTATAATAAAATAAATATATAAATATATAAATATAAAATTATAATAAGTATATAATTATAAATATAACAAATCTGTAATTATAATTAATATATAATTATTATTAAATATCTAAATTTATTATATTTATAAATTATAAATATATAATTGTAAATAAATAAATTATTAATAAATTATAAATCTTTTATAAATATATACATTTATTATATTTATAGATTATTAATATAGAACTGTAAATAAATAAATTATACATTTTTAATATATAATTGTTAATAAATTATAATTATTATAAATTAGTTTAATATTAAATTATTATAATTGCAAATAAATTATAACTGTAAATAAATTATAAATGTAAACATATTTTACATATAATTGTAAATAAATTATAATTGTAAATATAATTTACATATAATTAATAAATAAATTGTTATTCATAAATATATATTTAATATTATATTTATAAATACAAAAACATATATTTACAACAAAAAAACTATATTATATACACACACACATATATATATATATATATATCTAAGGAATTTTGATTACGTATTTATAAATATAATTTTAAATATATAATTTTAAATAATAATATATTTATATAAATATGTATTTACAATAATTAATTATTAATTATTAATTATACAAGAATTATAAATATTGAATTTATAAATATAATAAATATTTAATTATATATTATTATAATACATTTATTATAAATATCTAATTATAATATTATACATTTATTTTATAAATATTATAATAAATTTATTTTATAATGTAATATTATAATGCATTTATTATACATTTATTATACATTTATTTATATTTATATTTATAATAAATATTTATAATAAATATCTAATGAATATTATAATATTTATTATAATAAATATACATTTATTGTACATTTATTATAAATATTATAATGTTATAATATTATAATATTTATTATAATAAATAGCTAATAAAGGTATAATAAATACAATTATAATAAATATTATAATAAATGCATAATAAATGTATAATAAACGTACAATAAATATTATTATAATAAATATACATTTATAATATTTATTATAATAGATATTATTAAAATATTTATTATAATAAATGTATAATTAGTATTAATATTATAAATGCATTATAAATGTATAATAAATTTACACCAAATGTATAATAAATATTTATAATACATTTATTATAAATGTTTATTTATTATAATAAATATACATTTATTTATTATAATAAACCTACATTTATTTTATAATAATTTAAAATTAAAATAATTTATAATAATTATAATTTATTTACAATTATGATTTATTTACAATTATATATTTATTTTACTTATTTTAGTAATTATATTTATGATAGTAAATAAATTTATTATAGATAAATTTATTATATACATATGTATTACATTTATTATATTTATTACATTTATCATAAATATATATATTTATTACATCTATTATAATTATATAATTATTATATTTTTTTATTTATTATACTAATATATTTATTATTATTATTATATATTTATCATAATTATATATTTATTATATTTATAAATTTATTATAAAAATATATTTCTATTCATGATAATTATAATATTATAAGGAATATAAAATTATAAAAAATATATCATTATAATAAATGTATAATTATAAATATAATAAATTTATAATTCAAATATAATTATATATTTATTGTATTTATTTTATTATACATTTATTATATTTAAATATTTATTATAATTAATATTTACAATAATTATATAATTATAATATTTTTGTATTTATTATATTTATATTTCTCTAATTATTATAATTATATATTTATTATATTTATATATTTAGTACTATTATATATTTATCATAATTATATATTTATTATAGTTATTATTTTTATCATTATAAATTTATAATAATTCCATAATTTTAATTATAATAATTACATAATTATAAATATAATAAATATAGAATTATAATAAATGTATAATTATAAATAGAATAAATATATAATTATAATAAATATATTATAATTAATGTATGTGTTATATTTATAATAAATATAAATAAATTTATTTATTATAAAAAATATAATTTATTTATTCATGTATTTATTATAAATAAATGTAGATAAACACACACAAACCACACAACACAACAGATGCATAGATGAACAAAACATACATAAAAACTCACAATGACGCCCATATATGAATACATATACATATATTATTAAATGTTATATAAAAAATTTATATACACAACATATTTACATATATATAATTTCTGAAATATAAATATTATTTAAAAATTTATAAGAATGTATATATGTATATATATTTACACGTTGAATGTGTCATTTTGTAACCAAAAACAAAAAGTGCTCATAATTTTAGGACTTTTAAAAGTGTTATGAAATTAATAGTCAAAGGGAACCCTTTTATTTGTCATTTTTCAGAAGAATCATTGAATATTTCCTCATATGTAGTATTGTAACATGAATATAAAAAATATGGAATTACTAGTGGGTGAAATTTTAAATATATTGGAATAATAAAATTAAGTGAAAATGATCAATATTGATTAAATTCATAATATAATGAATTATAACATGATAATTAAATATAAAATATAAAAATAAATTTATTTTTTTTAAATTCCAATGAAAAAAATTCATTAGTTTCTATAAATATAAAAACTGATCTCCGGTGGTGCCCGTTGGGAGGGAGGGAGCTGTCGTATTGTGCCATGTTTTGTGTGATACATCAGTAGTCGTTTCACATCTGGACACAAGCATGTATAATCCAGGCTTTCATGTGCTTAATCCTCAATAGTGATGAATGAAAGGTAGGGTCCAAAAGCGACTTTTCTGAAGACCTCCTTCCTAATTGGCTTCTTCTGGTGCGGGGAATTAGAAAAATGTGGGTAGTGAACATCATATCCATCTTCCCCCACAATGCAATGTAGGCGTTGTCGGTGGGGATTCGTGGCAGAACTTCTAATATTGTGTTGTGGTGACGGGAGGCTTTGAGGACGGAGAGACATGGTAGATCGTCCGAGAGATGGTGGTGAGATAGGGCTTTGACCATGATTGGCAGTCTGGGAGGGGAGTCGTGAAAGTTCGTGGCGGTGAATGTCCCAGAATGGGTTGTTGATGGGAGGTCGATGAAGGTATAATGGGTGGTGACTGTGGTAGGCTTTATCGATGGGGTGTTGTGGAAATTTTTCAGAGAAAGGGTGGTGACTGTCATTTCCATCATCCCCTTCTCTGGCATGGTAGGATTTATTGACAGAGCCCTGTGGAACATTGTTTGATAAATGGTTGCGATGGTCTTGTTCGTCTTCCCCCCGTCTGGCCTGGTAGGTGTTGTCGATGGGGCATCGTGGCCGGTCATCTGGGAGAGGTCGGGGAAACCCGCACGAACAGAGGGAAAAAGGCTACACCTGCTCTTGTGTATGTGGAATGGTGACACAACATGTTGTAACACAGAATAGGGGTTTGAAAACCTCATATAGATCCTTCTTCAGGATCCTGAACTTCTTCTTCGCACCAGAAAAATGCATCGTTCTTCTTCAACTAAAACTCTGGTTCTTTATAGACACATAAACTCGTCGAAAGGATAGTTTTTTTAAACCATGGACCGTTAGTGTGCATATATATACTCCTAACTGTTTCAAAAACACGTTTTGACTAATTTAAATTTTGTTATTACTTTCCCAATAATTTATCCACCCCATTATTTTTATTAATTTCATTTACATTTTATTGTTGAATATGTTTTGACCTCATTAATGAACATGGGCCGTCTGTGTTACATACCTGAACTTGTAAATATAATTTTATTATAAAAATATTTTAATGAATAGATTTATATAAAATTAAAATATATAAATTATATTTTTATGATGATATTCAATAAATAAAATAAATAAAAATATGATTATTTTTTAATTTTAATATTATTTAATGATAATAATTAGAATTAATTTTACCTATTATTTATTGCTTTCATATTTATTCTCAAATTTCCAATATGATTTTTCATTGTCTAAAATATTAATTTAAAATAACAATATTTTTGTTTTTGTATTATAGATTTATTTATTTAAACATTAAATAAGTGTAAATTTTTAAAGGAAATTATTATTTTTATAAAAATAATATATTTTATAAATATATGATATATGTTATGTTTTTTTATAATATTTATAAATTACAAATATATATAATTATTATAATAATAATAAAGTGACATTAATTTTTGGTTTTAAATAAAAATGAAATTTAAATTATTTACATTACGAAATGAATTATATATATTTAAAACCCGTAAAAGTTAGTATATAAAAAATAGTTTATATAAATAAATGAAATGTTCAAACCATTATATCTATAATAACCCGCATGTTAAAAAAATTAATGTTGATATGTATTGAAAAAATAAAATTATAAAAAAAATGATTTTATAGTTATATAATAAAAACACTCTCATGAATTGGTCAAAAGAAAATATTACAATAAAAAATCAAAGATACGTGATTAACTAATAAAAACGAAGTAATGTCTTAGATAAAAAAGAAGAAATATTTTATTGATTTCAACATAAATTAATAATAAAGATAAATCTAACACTATTAAAATTAGTGAGGTTTTATTCCACCGACCATCATGACAATCTACAAGAAAAATGCACAATATAAATCTTGAAACACTCTATCCCTTTCCTCAGGCTTACAATGAACTGATATATTTTTAATTATTTTGTATAATTTTGTTTCACATTGATCGAATTTATTTTCCATACATTTTTCTGATAATTGAAGCTTGACATATAAAAATATATAAACACATTTTATTTATACCATTATATTTTACATCAAATAATATTACCCTCATCTTCGTATGTTCCCCCATTTTTTCTGCCTAATTTCATATAGCCTCAAATACCACAATTAACTCTAAAATATTTAAGGGTTCATATAATTTCATCAAATTAATTGTTTTACGATGGGATTCAAAAATAATAATAAATGAAATTTAGTGTTTTAAATAATTTTTTTATTAGTTAATTACAATAGTATTAATTAATTATACATATTATTCGGTGTTTTTAAATTAATATTCTAAAGACAAATATGGTTCTTCCATGAGAAAATTAAGGGTAGGGGCCAATTTTTTTTTTTTAATGGGGCAGGGGATAGATTATTTAGGGATATGGGTTTCTTTAGTGCCACTTGAAGTGGCGCTATAGTTTTTTTTGGATTTTTTTTAAATTTATTATATTTATTATGATACATTTAATATAATTAGATAATTTTAAATAATTGTCAATAATTTAGGTAAATAAATTTATTTATAATAAATATTTATACATTATAATTTATTTTTAACAAATATTTATTATAATAAATATTTATACATTTTAAATAATTATATATAATTTAGATAAATAAATTTATTATTTACAATTATAATTTATTTACAATAAATATTTAATATTATAAATATAATTACTTAAATAAATACAATAATTTTAATGAATATAATTAAAAAAATAAAAACAATAAATACATAATTATATTTTATATAATATATATATAATTATAATAAATTATATTTATTATCTAAATTTATTTATTTATATTTATTATAAATATAATACATACATTAATTATAATATATTTATTATAATTATATATTTATTATATTTATAATTATAAAAATAATAATTATAATATATATATAATTAAGAAAAATATAGAATAGTAATAAATATATAAATATAATAAATATACATTTATAATAATTATAGAATTATAAATATAATAAATACAAAAAAAAATAATTATATAATTATAATAAATATTAATTATAATAAATATTTAATTATAAAAAATGTATAATAAAATAAATATATAAATATATAAATATAAAATTATAATAAGTATATAATTATAAATATAACAAATCCGTAATTATAATTAATATATAATTATTATTAAATATCTAAATTTATTATATTTATAAATTATAAATATATAATTGTAAATAAATAAATTATTAATAAATTATAAATCTTTTATAAATATATACATTTATTATATTTATAGATTACTAATATAGAACTGTAAATAAATAAATTATACATTTTTAATATATAATTGTTAATAAATTATAATTATTATAAATTAGTTTAATATTAAATTATTATAATTGAAAATAAATTATAATTTTAAATAAATTATAAATGTAAACATATTTTACATATAATTGGAAATAAATTATAATTGTAAATATTATTTACATATAATTAATAAATAAATTGTTATTCATAAATATATATTTAAGATTATATTTATAAATACAAAAACATATATTTACAACAAAAAAACTACATTATATACACACACACACACATATATATATATATATATATCTAAGGAATTGTGATTACGTATTTATAAATATAATTTTAAATATATAATTTTAAATAATAATCTATTTATATAAATATGTATTTACAATAATTAATTATTAATTATTAATTATACAAGAATTATAAATATTGAATTTATAAATATAATAAATATTTAATTATATATTATTATAATACATTTATTATAAATATCTAATTATAATATTATACATTTATTTTATAAATATTATAATAAATTTATTTTATAATGTAATATTATAATGCATTTATTATACATTTATTATACATTTATTTATATTTATATTTATAATAAATATTTATAATAAATATCTAATGAATATTATAATATTTATTATAATAAATATACATTTATTGTACATTTATTATAAATATTATAATGTTATAATATTATAATATTTATTATAATAAATAGCTAATAAAGGTATAATAAATACAATTATAATAAATATTATAATAAATGCATAATAAATGTATAATAAACGTACAACAAATATTATTATAATAAATATAAATTTATAATATTTATTATAATAGATATTATTAAAATATTTATTATAATAAATGTATAATTAGTATTAATATAATAAATGCATTAAAAATGTATAATAAATTTACACCAAATGTATAATAAATATTTATAATACATTTATTATAAATGTTTATTTATTATAATAAATATACATTTATTTATTATAATAAACTTACATTTATTTTATAATAATTTAAAATTAAAATAATTTATAATAATTATAATTTATTTACAATTATGATTTATTTACAATTATATATTTATTTTACTTATTTTAGTAATTATATTTATGATAGTAAATAAATTTATTATAGATAAATTTATTATATACATATGTATTACATTTATTATATTTATTACATTTATCATAAATATATATATTTATTACATCTATTATAATTATATAATTATTATATTTTTTTATTTATTATACTAATATATTTATTATTATTATTATATATTTATCATAATTATATATTTATTATATTTATAAATTTATTATAAAAATATATTTCTATTCATGATAATTATAATATTGTAAGGAATATAAAATTATAAAAAATATATCATTATAATAAATGTATAATTATAAATATAATAAATTTATAATTCAAATATTATTATATATTTATTGTATTTATTTTATTATACATTTATTATATTTAAATATTTATTATAATTAATATTTACAATAATTATATAATTATTATATTTTTGTATTTATTATATTTATATTTCTCTAATTATTATAATTATATATTTATTATATTTATATATTTAGTACTATTATATATTTATCATAATTATATATTTATTATAGTTATTATTTTTATCATTATAAATTTATAATAATTCCATAATTTTAATTATAATAATTACATAATTATAAATATAATAAATATAGAATTATAATAAATGTATAATTATAAATAGAATAAATATATAATTATAATAAATATATTATAATTAATGTATGTGTTATATTTATAATAAATATAAATAAATTTATTTATTATAAAAAATATAATTTATTTATTCATGTATTTATTATAAATAAATGTAGATAAACACACACAAACCACACAACACAACAGATGCATAGATGAACAAAACATACATAAAAACTCACAATGACGCCCATATATGAATACATATACATATATTATTAAATGTTATATAAAAAATTTATATACACAACATATTTACATATATATAATTTCTGAAATATAAATATTATTTAAAAATTTATAAGAATGTATATATGTATATATATTTACACGTTGAATGTGTCATTTTGTAACCAAAAACAATAAGTGCTCATAATTTTAGGACTTTTAAAAGTGTTATGAAATTAATAGTCAAAGGGAACCCTTTTATTTGTCATTTTTCAGAAGAATCATTGAATATTTTCTCATATGTTGTATTGTAACATGAATATAAAAAATATGGAATTACTATTGGGTGAAATTTTAAATATATTGGAATAATAAAATTAAGTGAAAATGATCAATATTGATTAAATTCATAATATAATGAATTATAACATGATAATTAAATATAAAATATAAAAATAAATTTGTTTTTTTTAAATTCCAATGAAAAAAATTCATTAGTTTCTATAAATATAAAAACTGATCTCCGGTGGTGCCCGTTGGGAGGGAGGGAGCTGTCGTATTGTGCCATTATTTGTTTGATACATCAGCAGTCGTTTCACATCTGGACACAAGCATGTATAATCCAGGCTTTCATGTGCTTAATCCTCAATAGTGATGAATGAAAGGTAGGGTCCAAAGGCGACTTTTCTGAAGACCTCCTTCCTAATAGGCTTCTTCTGGTGCGGGGTATTAGAAAAATGTGGGTAGTGAACATCATATCCATCTTCCCCCACAATGCAATGTAGGCGTTGTCGATGGGGATTCGTGGCAGAACTTCTAATAATGTGTTGTGGTGACGGGAGGCTTTGAGGACGGAGAGACATGGTAGATCGTCCGAGAGATGGTGGTGAGATAGGGCTTTGACCATGATTGGCAGTCTGGGAGGGGAGTCGTGAAAGTTCGTGGCGGTGAATGTCCCAGAATGGGTTGTTGATGGGAGGTCGATGAAGGTATAATGGGTGGTGACTGTGGTAGGCTTTATCGATGGGGTGTTGTGGAAATTTTTCAGAGAAAGGGTGGTGACTGTCATTTCCATCATCCCCTTCTCTGGCATGGTAGGATTTATTGACAGAGCCCTGTGGAACATTGTTTGATAAATGGTTGCGATGGTCTTGTTCGTCTTCCCCCCGTCTGGCCTGGTAGGTGTTGTCGATGGGGCATCGTGGCCGGTCATCTGGGAGAGGTCGGGGAAACCCGCACGAACAGAGGGAAAAAGGCTACACCTGCTCTTGTGTATGTGGAATGGTGACACAACATGTTGTAACACGGAATAGGGGTTTGAAAACCACATATAGATCCTTCTTCAGGATCCTGAACTTCTTCTTCGCACCAGAAAAATGCATCGTTCTTCTTCAACTAAAACTCTGGTTCTTTATAGACACATAAACTCGTCGAAAGGATAGTTTTTTTAAACCATGGACCGTTAGTGTGCATATATATACTCCTAACTGTTTCAAAAACACGTTTTGACTAATTTAAATTTTGTTATTACTTTCCCTATAATTTATCCACCCCATTATTTTTATTAATTTCATTTACATTTTATTGTTGAATATGTTTTGACCTCATTAATGAACATGGGCCGTCTGTGTTACATACCTGAACTTGTAAATATAATTTTATTATAAAAATATTTTAATAAATAGATTTATATAAAATTAAAATATATAAATTATATTTTTATGATGATATTCAATAAATAAAATAAATAAAAATATGATTATTTTTTAATTTTAATATTATTTACTGATAATAATTAGAATTAATTTTACCTATTATTTATTGCTTTCGTATTTATTCTCAAATGTCCAATATGATTTTTCATTGTCTAAAATATTAATTTAAAATAACAATATTTTTGTTTTTGTATTATAGATTTATTTATTTAAACATTAAATAAGTGTAAATTTTTAAAGGAAATTATTATTTTTATAAAAATAATATATTTTATAAATATATGATATATGTTATGTTTTTTTATAATATTTATAAATTACAAATATATATAATTATTATTATAATAATAAAGTGACATTAATTTTTGGTTTTAAATAAAAATGAAATTTAAATTATTTACATTACGAAATGAATTATATATATTTAAAACCCGTAAAAGTTAGTATATAAAAAATAGTTTATATAAATAAATGAAATGTTCAAACCATTATATCTATAATAACCCGCATGTTAAAAAAATTAATGTTGATATGTATTGAAAAAATAAAATTATAAAAAAAATGATTTTATAGTTATATAATAAAAACACTCTCATGAATTGGTCAAAAGAAAATATTACAATAAAAAATCAAAGATACGTGATTAACTAATAAAAACGAAGTAATGTCTTAGATAAAAAAGAAGAAATATTTTATTGATTTCAACATAAATTAATAATAAAGATAAATCTAACACTATTAAAATTAGTGAGGTTTTATTCCACCGACCATCATGACAATCTACAAGAAAAATGCCCAATATAAATCTTGAAACACTCTATCCCTTTCCTCAGGCTTACAATGAACTGATATATTTTTAATTATTTTGTATAATTTTGTTTCACATTGATCGAATTTATTTTCCATACGTTTTTCTGATAATTGAAGCTTGACATATAAAAATATATAAACACATTTTATTTATACCATTATATTTTACATCAAATAATATTACCCTCATCTTCGTATGTTCCCCCATTTTTTCTGCCCAATTTCATATAGCCTCAAATACCACAATTAACTCTAAAATAGTTAAGGGTTCATATAATTTCATCAAATTAATTGTTTTACGATGGGATTCAAAAATAATAATAAATGACATTTAGTGTTTTAAATAATTTTTTTATTAGTTAATTACAATAGTATTAATTAATTATACATATTATTCGGTGTTTTTAAATTAATATTCTAAAGACAAATATGGTTCTTCCATGAGAAAATTAAAGGTAGGGGCCAATTTTTTTTAAATGGGTCAGGGGATAGATTATTTAGGGATATGGGTTTCTTTAGTGCCACTTGAAGTGGCGCTATAGTATTTTTTTGTTTTTTTTAATTTTATTATATTTATTATGATACATTTAATATAATTAGATAATTTTAAATAATTGTAAATAATTTAGATAAATAAATTTATTTATAATAAATATTTATACATTATAATTTATTTTTAACAAATATTTATTATAATAAATATTTATACATTTTAAATAATTATATATAATTTAGATAAATAAATTTATTATTTATGATTATAATTTATTTACAATAAATATTTATTATTATAAATATAATTACATAAATAAATACAATAATTTTAACGAATATAATTAAAAAATCAAAACAATAAATACATAATTATATTTTATATAATATATATATAATTATAATAAATTATATTTATTATAATAAATTTATTTATTTATATTTATTATAAATATAATACATACATTAATTATAATAGATTTATTATAATTCTATATTTATTATATTTATAATTATAAAAATAATAATTATAAAAAATATATAATTATGAAAAATATAGAATAATAATAAATATATAAATATAATAAATATACATTTATAATAATTATAGAATTATAAATATAATAAATACAAGAAAATAATAATTATATAATTATAATAAATATTAATTATAATAAATATTTAATTATAATAAATGTATAATAAAATAAATATATAAATATAATAAATATAAAATTATAATAAGTATATAATTACAAATATAACAAATCCATAATTATAATTAATATATAATTATTATTAAATATCTAAATTTATTATATTTATAAATTATAAATATATAATTGTAAATAAATAAATTATAAATAAATTATAAATCTTTTATAAATATATACATTTATTATATTTATAGATTATTAATATAGAACTGTAAATAAATAAATTATACATTTTTAATATATAATTGTTAATAAATTATAATTATTATAAATTATTTTAATATTAAATTATTATAATTGAAAATAAATTATAACTGTAAATAAATTATAAATGTAAATATATTTTACATATAATTGTAAATAAATTATAATTGTAAATATAATTTACATATAATTAATAAATAAATGGTTATTCATAAATATATATTTACGATTATATTTATAAATACAAAAATAAATATTTACAACAAAAAAACTACATTATATATACACACACACACACACATATATATATATATATATAAATAAATCTAAGAAATTGTGATTACGTATTTATAAATATAATTTTAAATATATAATTTTAAATAATAATCTTTTTATATAAATATATATTTACAATAATTAATTATTAATTATTAATTATACAAGAATTATAAATATTTAATTTATAAATATAATAAATATTTAATTATATATTATTATAATACATTTATTATAAATATCTAATTATAATATTATACATTTATTTTATAAATATTATAATAAATTTATTTTATAATGTAATATTATAATGCATTTATTATACATTTATTATACATTTATTTATATTTTTATTTATAATAAATATTTATAATAAATATCTAATAAATATTATAATATTTATTATAATAAATATACATTTATTGTACATTTATTATAAATATTATAATATTATAATATTATAATATTTATTATAATAAATATCTAATAAAGGTATAATAAATACAATTATAATAAATATTATAATAAATGCATAATAAATGTATAATAAACGTACAATAAATATTATTATAATAAATATACATTTATAATATTTATTATAATAGATATTATTAAAATATTTATTATAATAAATGTATAATAAGTATTAATATAATAAATTCATAATAAATGTATAATAAATTTACACCAAATGTATAATAAATATTTATAATACATTTATTATAAATTTTTATTTATTATAATAAATATACATTTATTTATTATAATAAACCTACATTTATTTTATAATAATTTAAAATTAAAATAATTTATAATAATTATAATTTATTTACAATTATGATTTATTTACAATTATATATTTATTTTACTTATTTTTGTAATTATATTTATGATAGTAAATAAATTTATTATAGATAAATTTATTATATACATATATATTACATTTATTATATTTATTACATTTAAGATATATATATATATATATTAAATCTATTATAATTATATAATTATTATATTTTTTATTTATTATATTAATAAATTTATTATTATTATTATATAATTATCATAATTATATATTTATTACATTTATAAATTTATTATAACAATATAATTCTATTCATGATAATTATAATATTATAAGGAATATAAAATTATAAAAAATATATCATTATAATAAATGTATAATTATAAATAAAATAAATTTAAAATTATAAATATTATTATATATTTATTGTATTTATTTTCTTATACATTTATTATAATTAAATATTTATTATAATTAATATTTACTATAATTATATAATTATTATATTTTTGTATTTATTATATTTATATTTCTCTAATTATTATAATTGTATATTTATTATATTTATATATTTAGTACTATTATATATTTATCATAATTATATATTTATTATAGTTATTATTTTTATCATTATAAATTTATAATAATTCCATAATTTTAATTATAATAATTACATAATTATAAATATATTAAATATAGAATTATAATAAATGTATAATTATTAATAGAATAAATATATAATTATAATAAATATATTATAATTAATTTATGTGTTATACTTATAATAAATATAATTTATTATAATTTATTTATTCAGGTATTTATTATAAATAAATGTAGATAAACACACACAAACCACACAACACAACAGATGCATAGATGAACAAAACATACATAAAAACTCACAATGACGCCCATATATGAATACATATACATATATTATTAAAAGTTATATAAAAAATTTCTATACACAACATATTTACATATATATAATTTCTGAAATTTAAATATTATTTAAAAATTTATAAGAATGTATATATGTATATATATTTACATGTTGAATGTGTCATTTTGTAACCATAATCAAAAAGTGCTCATAATTGTAGGACTTTTGAAAGTGTTATAAAATTAATAGTCAAAGGGAACCCTTTTATTTGTCATTTTTCAGAAGAATCATTGAATATTTCCTCATATGTAGTATTGTAACATGAATATAAAAAATATTGAATTACTATTGGGTGAAATTTTAAATATATTGGAATTATAAAATTAAGTGAAAATGATCAATATTGATTAAATTCATAATATAATGAATTATAACATGATAATTAAATATAAAATATAAAAATAAATTTATTTTTTTTAAATTCCAATGAAAAAAATCATTAGTTTCTATAAATCTAAAAACTGATCTCCGGTGGTGCCCGTTGGGAGGGAGGGAGCTGTCGTATTGTGCCATGTTTTGTCCGATACATCAGCAGTCGTTTCACATCTGGACACATGCGTGTATAATCCAGGCTTTCATGTGCTTCATCCTCAATAGTGGTGAATGAAAGGTAGCGTCCAAAAGCATCTTTTCTGAAGACCTCCTTCCTAATAGGCTTCTTCTGGTGCGGGGAATTAGAAAAATATGGGTAGTGAACATGATATCCATCTTCACCCACAATGCAATGTAGGCGTTGTCGATGGGGATTCGTGGAAGAACTTCTAATAATGTGTTGTGGTGACGGGAGGCTTTGAGGACGGAGAGACATGGTAGATCGTCTGATATATGGTGGTGAGAAAGGGCTTTGACCATGATTGGCAGTCTAGGAGGGGAGTCGTGAAAGGTCCTGGCAATGAATGTCCAAGAATGGGTTGTTGATGGGAGGTCGATGAAGGTATAATGGGTGGTGACTGTGGTAGGCTTTATCGATGGGGTGTTCTGGAAATTCTTTAGAGAAAGGGTGGTGACTGTCATTTCCATCATCCCCTTCTCTGGCATGGTAGGATTTATTGACAGAGCCCTATGGAACATTGTTTGATAAATGGTTGCGATGGTCTTCTCCGTCTTCCCCCCGTCTGGCCTGGTAGGTGTTGTCGATGGGGCATCGTGGCCGGTCATCTGGGAGAGGTCGGGGAAACCCGCACGAACAGAGGGAAAAAGGCTACACCTGCTCTTGTGTATGTGGAATGGTGACACAACAAGTTGTAACACAGAATAGGGGTTTGAAAACCTCATATAGAACCTTCTTCAGGATCCCGAACTTCTTCTTCGCACCAGAAAAATGCATCGTTCTTCTTCGACTAAAACTCTGGTTCTTTATAGAGACAGAAACTCGCCGAAAGGATAGTTTTTTTAAACCCTGGACCGTTAGTGTGCATATATATACTCCTAACTGTTTCAAAAACATGTTTTGACTAATTTAAATTTTGTTATTACTTTCCCTATAATTTATCCACCCCATTATTTTTATTAATTTCATTTACATTTTATTGTTGAACATGTTTTGACCTCATTAATGAACATGGGCCGTCTGTGTTACATACCTGAACTTGTAAATATAATTTTATTATAAAAATATTTTAATAAATAGATTTGTATATAATTAAAATATATTAATTATATTTTTATGATGATATTCAATAAATAAAATAAATAAAAATATGATTATTTTTTAATTTTAATATTATTTAATGATAATAATTAGAATTAATTTTACCTATTATTTATTGCTTTCATATTTATTCTCAAATGTCCAATATGATTTTTCATTGTCTAAAATATTAATTTAAAATAACAATATTTTTGTTTTTGTATTATAGATTTATTTATTTAAACATTAAATAAGTGTAAATTTTTAAAGGAAATTATTATTTTTATAAAAATAATATATTTTTTAAATATATGATATATGTTATGTTTTTTTATAAAATTTATAAATTACAAATATATATAATTATTATAATAATAATAATAATGTGACATTAATTTTTGGTTTTAAATAAAAATGAAATTTAAATTATTTACATTACAAAATGAATTATATATATTTAAAACCCCTAAAAGTTAATATATAAAAAATAATTTATATAAATAGATGAAATTTTCAAACCATTATATCTATAATAACCTGCATGTTTAAAAAATTAATGTTGATATGTATTGAAAAAATAAAATTATAAAAAAAAGATTTTATAGTTATATAATAAAAACACTATCATGAATTGGTCAAAATAAAATATTACAATAAAAAATCAAAGAGACGTGATTAACTAATAAAAACAAAGTAATGTCTTAGATAAAAAAGAAGAAATATTTTATTGATCTCAACATAAATTAATAATAAAGATAAATCTAACACTATTAAAATTAGTGAGGTTTTATTCCACCGACCATCATGACAATCTACAAGAAAAATGCCCAATATAAATCTTGAAACACTCTATACCTTTCCTCAGGCTTAGAATGAACTGATATATTTTTAATTATTTTGTATAATTTTGTTTCACATTGATCAAATTTATTTTCCATAAGTTTTTCTGATAATTGAAGCTTGATATATAAAAATATATAAACACATTTTATTTATACCATTATATTTTACATCAAATAATATTACCCTCATCTTCGTATGTTCCCCCATTTTTTCTGCCGAATTTCATATAGCCTCAAATACCACAATTAACTCTAAAATAGTTAAGGGTTCATATAATTTCATCAAATTAATTGTTTTACGATGGGATTCAAAAATAATAATAAATGACATTTAGTGTTTTAAATAATTTTTTTATTAGTTAATTACAATAGTATTAATTAATTATACATATTATTCGGTGTTTTTAAATTAATATTCTAAAGACAAATATGGTTCTTCCATGAGAAAATTAAGGGTAGGGGCCAATTTTTTTTTATTTTAATGGGGCATGGGATAGATTATTTAGGGATATGGGTTTCTTTAGTGCCACTTGAAGTGGCGCTATAGTTTTTTTTTGTTTTTATTTAAATTTATTATATTTATTATGATACATTTAATATAATTAGATAATTTTAAATAATTGTAAATAATTTAGGTAAATAAATTTATTTATAATAAATATTTATACATTATAATTTATTTTTAACAAATATTTATTATAATAAATATTTATACATTTTAAATAATTATATATAATTTAGATAAATAAATTTATTATTTACAATTATAATTTATTTACAATAAATATTTAATATTATAAATATAATTACTTAAATAAATACAATAATTTTAACGAATATAATTAAAAAAATAAAAACAATAAATACATAATTATTTTTTATATAATATATATATAATTATAATAAATTATATTTATTATAATAAATTTATTTATTTATATTTATTATAAATATAATACATACATTAATTATAATATATTTATTATAATTATATATTTATTATATTTATAATTATAAAAATAATAATTATAATAAATATATAATTATGAAAAATATAGAATAGTAATAAATATATAAATATAATAAATATACATTTATAATAATTATAGAATTATAAATATAATAAATACAAAAAAATTAATAATTATATAATTATAATAAATATTAATTATAATAAATATTTAATTATAAAAACTGTATAATAAAATAAATATATAAATATATAAATATAAAATTATAATAAGTATATAATTATAAATATAACAAATCCGTAATTATAATTAATATATAATTATTATTAAATATCTAAATTTATTATATTTATAAATTATAAATATATAATTGTAAATAAATAAATTATTAATAAATTATAAATCTTTTATAAATATATACATTTATTATATTTATAGATTATTAATATAGAACTGTAAATAAATAAATTATACATTTTTAATATATAATTGTTAATAAATTATAATTATTATAAATTAGTTTAATATTAAATTATTATAATTGAAAATAAATTATAATTTTAAATAAATTATAAATGTAAACATATTTTACATATAATTGTAAATAAATTATAATTGTAAATATAATTTACATATAATTAATAAATAAATTGTTATTCATAAATATATATTTAAGATTATATTTATAAATACAAAAACATATATTTATAACAAAAAAACTACATTATATACACACACACACACACATATATATATATATATATATCTAAGGAATTGTGATTACGTATTTATAAATATAATTTTAAATATATAATTTTAAATAATAATCTATTTATATAAATATGTATTTACAATAATTAATTATTAATTATTAATTATACAAGAATTATAAATATTGAATTTATAAATATAATAAATATTTAATTATATATTATTATAATACATTTATTATAAATATCTAATTATAATATTATACATTTATTTTATAAATATTATAATAAATTTATTTTATAATGTAATATTATAATGCATTTATTATACATTTATTTATATTTATATTTATAATAAATATTTATAATAAATATCTAATGAATATTATAATATTTATTATAATAAATATACATTTATTGTACATTTATTATAAATATTATAATGTTATAATATTATAATATTTATTATAATAAATAGCTAATAAAGGTATAATAAATACAATTATAATAAATATTATAATAAATGCATAATAAATGTATAATAAACGTACAATAAATATTATTATAATAAATATACATTTATAATATTTATTATAATAGATATTATTAAAATATTTATTATAATAAATGTATAATTAGTATTAATATAATAAATGCATTATAAATGTATAATAAATTTACACCAAATGTATAATAAATATTTATAATACATTTATTATAAATGTTTATTTATTATAATAAATATACATTTATTTATTATAATAAACCTACATTTATTTTATAATAATTTAAAATTAAAATAATTTATAATAATTATAATTTATTTACAATTATGATTTATTTACAATTATATATTTATTTTACTTATTTTAGTAATTATATTTATGATAGTAAATAAATTTATTATAGATAAATTTATTATATACATATGTATTACATTTATTATATTTATTACATTTATCATAAATATATATATTTATTACATCTTTTATAATTATATAATTATTATATTTTTTTATTTATTATACTAATATATTTATTATTATTATTATATATTTATCATAATTATATATTTATTATATTTATAAATTTATTATAAAAATATATTTCTATTCATGATAATTATAATATTATAAGGAATATAAAATTATAAAAAATATATCATTATAATAAATGTATAATTATAAATATAATAAATTTATAATTCAAATATTATTATATATTTATTGTATTTATTTTATTATACATTTATTATATTTAAATATTTATTATAATTAATATTTACAATAATTATATAATTATTATATTTTTGTATTTATTATATTTATATTTCTCTAATTATTATAATTATATATTTATTATATTCATATATTTAGTACTATTATATATTTATCATAATTATATATTTATTATAGTTATTATTTTTATCATTATAAATTTATAATAATTCCATAATTTTAATTATAATAATTACATAATTATAAATATAATAAATATAGAATTATAATAAATGTATAATTATAAATAGAATAAATATATAATTATAATAAATATATTATAATTAATGTATGTGTTATATTTATAATAAATATAAATAAATTTATTTATTATAAAAAATATAATTTATTATAATTTATTTATTCATGTATTTATTATAAATAAATGTAGATAAACACACACAAACCACACAACACAACAGATGCATAGATGAAAAAAACATACATAAAAACTCACAATGACGCCCATATATGAATACATATACATATATTATTAAATGTTATATAAAAAATTTATATACACAACATATTTACATATATATAATTTCTGAAATATAAATATTATTTAAAAATTTATAAGAATGTATATATGTATATATATTTACACGTTGAATGTGTCATTTTGTAACCAAAAACAAAAAGTGCTCATAATTTTAGGACTTTTAAAAGTGTTATGAAATTAATAGTCAAAGGGAACCCTTTTATTTGTCATTTTTCAGAAGAATCATTGAATATTTCCTCATATGTAGTATTGTAACATGAATATAAAAAATATGGAATTACTATTGGGTGAAATTTTAAATATATTGGAATAATAAAATTAAGTGAAAATGATCAATATTGATTAAATTCATAATATAATGAATTATAACATGATAATTAAATATAAAATATAAAAATAAATTTATTTTTTTTAAATTCCAATGAAAAAAATTCATTAGTTTCTATAAATATAAAAACTGATCTCCGGTGGTGCCCGTTGGGAGGGAGGGAGCTGTCGTATTGCGCCATGTTTTGTTTGATACATCAGCAGTCGTTTCACATCTGGACACAAGCGTGTATAATCCAGGCTTTCATGTGCTTAATCCTCAATAGTGATGAATGAAAGGTAGGGTCCAAAAGTGACTTTTCTGAAGACCTCCTTCCTAATAGGCTTCTTCTGGTGCGGGGAATTAGAAAAATGTGGGTAGTGAACATCATATCCATCTTTCCCCACAATGCAATGTAGGCGTTGTCGATGGGGATTCGTGGCAGAACTTCTAATAATGTGTTGTGGTGACGGGAGGCTTTGAGGATGGAGAGACATGGTAAATCGTCCGAGAGATGGTGGTGAGATAGGGCTTTGACCATGATTGGCAGTCTGGGAGGGGAGTCGTGAAAGTTCGTGGTGGTGAATGTCCCAGAATGGGTTGTTGATGGGAGGTTGATGAAGGTATAATGGGTGGTGACTGTGGTAGGCTTTATCGATGGGGTGTTCTGGAAATTTTTCAGAGAAAGGTTGGTGATTGTCATTTCCATCATCCCCTTCTCTGGCATGGTAGGATTTGTTGACGGAGCCCTGTGGAACATTTTTTGATAAATGGTTGTGATGGTCTTGTCCGTCTTCCCCCCGTCTGGCCTGGTAGGTGTTGTCGATGGGGCGTCGTGGCCGGTCATCTGGGAGAGGTCGGGGAAACCCGCACGAACAGAGGGAAAAAGGCTGCACCTGTTCTTGTGTATGTGGAATGGTGACACAACAAGTTGTAACACAGAATAGGGATTTGAAAACCTCATATAGAACCTTTTTCAGTATCCCGAACTTCTTCTTCGCACCAGAAAAATGCATCATTCTTCTTCAACTAAAACTCTGGTTCATTATAGACACACAGACTCACCGAAAGGATAGTTTTTTTAAACCATGGACCATTAGTGTGCATATATATACTCCTAACTGTTTCAAAAACATGTTTTGACTAATTTAAATTTTGTTATTACTTTCCCTATAATTTATCTACCCCATTATTTTCATTAATTTCATTTACATTTTATTGTTGAATATGTTTTGACCTCATTAATGAACACGGGTCGTCTGTGTTACATACCTGAACTTTTAAATATAATTTTATTATAAAAATATTTTAATAAATAGATTTATATATAATTAAAATATATTAATTATATTTTTATGATGATATTCAATAAATAAAATAAATAAAAATATGATTATTTTTTAATTTTAATATTAGTTAATGATAATAATTATAATTAATTGTACCTATTATTTATTGATTTCATATTTATTCTCAAAAGTCCAATATGATTTTTCATTGTCTAAAATATTAATTTAAAATAACAATATATTTGATTTTGTATTATAGATTTATTTATTTAAACATTAAATAAGGGTAAATTTTTAAAAGAAATTATTATTTTTATAAATATAATATATTTTATAAATATATGATATATGTTATGTTTTTTTTAAATATTTATAAATTACAAATATATATAATTATTATAATAATAATAAAGTGACATTAATTTTTGGTTTTAAATAAAAAAGAAATTTAAATTATTTACATTACGAAATGAATTATATATATATATTTAAAACCCCTAAAAGTTAATATATAAAAAAAATTATATAAATAAATGAAATGTTCAAACCATTATATCTATAATAACATGCATGTTTAAAAAATTAATGTTGATATGTTTTGAAAAAATAAAATTATAAAAAAAATGAATTTATAGTTATATAATAAAAACACTATCATGTATTGGTCAAAAGAAAATATTACAATAAAAAATCAAAGAGACGTGATTAACTAATAAAAACGAAGTAATGTCTTAGATAAAAAAGAAGAAATATTTTATTGATTTCAACATAAATTAATAATAAAGATAAATCTAACACTATTAAAATTAGTGAGGTTTTATTCCACCGACCATCATGACAATCTTCAAGAAAAATGCCCAATATAAATCTTGAAACACTCTATCCCTTTCCTCAGGCATACAAAAAACTGATATATTTTTAATTATTTTGTATAATTTTGTTTCACATTGATCAAATTTATTTTCCATCAGTTTTTCTAATAATTGAAGCTTGACATATAAAAATATATAAACACATTTTATTTATACCATTATATTTTACATCAAAAAATATTAACCTCATCTTCGTATGTTCCCCCATTTTTTCTGCCCAATTTCATATAGCCTCAAATACCACAATTAACTCTAAAATAGTTAAGGGTTCATATAATTTCATCATATTAATTGTTTTACGATGGAATTCAGAAATAATAATAAATGACATTTAGTGTTTTAAATAATTTTTTTATTAGTTAATTACAATAGTATTAATTAATTATACATATTATTCGGTGTTTTTAAATTATTATTCTAAAGACAAATATGGTTCTTCCATGATAAAATTTAGGGTAGCGGCCAATTTTTTTTATTTTAATGGGGCAGGGGATAGATTATTTAGGGATATGGGTTTCTTTAGCGCCACTTGAAGTGGCGCTTTAGTTTTTTTTTTGTTTTTTTTGAATTTATTATGTTACATTGAATATAATTAGATAATTTTAAATAATTGTTAATAATTTAGATAAATATTTTTATTTATAATAAATATTTATACATTATAATTTATTTTTAACAAATATTTATTATAATAAATATTTATACATTTTAAATAATTATATATAATTTAGCTAAATAAATTTATTATTTACAATTATAATTTATTTACAATAAATATTTATTATTATAAATATAATTACTTAAATAAATACAATAATTTTAACGAATATAATTAAAAAAATAAAAACAATAAATACATAATTATATTTTTTATAATATATATATAATTATAATAAATTTATTTATTATAATAAATTTATTTATTATAATAAATTTATTTATTTATATTTATTATAAATATAATACATACATTAATTATAATATATTTATTATAATTATATATTGATTATATTTATAATTATAAAAATAATAATTATAATAAATATATAATTATGAAAATTATATAATAGTAATAAATATATAAATATAATAAATATACAATTATAATAATTATAGAATTATAAATATAATAAATACAAAAAAATCATAATTATATAATTATAATAAATATTAATTATAATAAATATAAAATTTTAATAAGTATTAATTATAATAAATATAAAATTTTAATAAGTATATAATTACAAATATAACAAATTCATAATTATAATTAATATATAATTATTATTAAATATCTAAATTTATTATATTTATAAATTATAAATATATAATTGTAAATAAATAAATTATTAATAAATTATAAATCTTTTATAAATATATACATTTATTATATTTATAGATTATTAATATAGAACTGTAAATAAATAAATTATACATTATTAATATATAATTGTTAATAAATTATAATTATTATAAATTATTTTAATATTAAATTATTATAATTGAAAATCAATTATAATTGTAAATAAATTATAAATGTAAATATATTTTACATATAATTGTAAATAAATTATAATTGTAAATATAATTTACATATAATTAATAAATAAATTGTTATTCATAAATATATATTTAATTTTATATTTATAAATACAAAAATATATATTTACAACAAAAAAACTACATTATATACATATATATATATATAAATCTAAGGAATTGTGATTACATATTTATAAATATAATTTTAAATATATAATTTTAAATAATAATCTATTTATATAAATATATATTTACAATAATTAATTATTAATTATTAATTATACAGGAATTATAAATATTGATTTTATAAATATAATAAATATTTATTTATATATTATTATAATATATTTATTATAATACATTTATTATAAATATCTAATTTTAATATTATATATTTATTTTATAAAAATTATAATAAATTTATTTTATAATGTAATATTATAATGCATTTATTATACATTTATTATACATTTATTTATATTTATATTTATAATAAATATTTATAATAAATATCTAATGAATATTATAATATTTATTATAATAAATATACATTTATTGTACATTTATTATAAATATTATAATGTTATAATATTATAATATTTATTATAATAAATAGCTAATAAAGGTATAATAAATACAATTATAATAAATATTATAATAAATGCATAATAAATGTATAATAAACGTACAATAAATATTATTATAACAAATATACATTTATAATATTTATTATAATAGATATTATTAAAATATTTATATAATAAATGTATAATTAGTATTAATATAATAAATGCATTATAAATGTATAATAAATTTACACCAAATGTATAATAAATATTTATAATACATTTATTATAAATGTTTATTTATTATAATAAATATACATTTATTTATTATAATAAACCTATATTTATTTTATAATAATTTAAAATTAAAATAATTTATAATAATTATAATTTATTTACAATTATGATTTATTTACAATTATATATTTATTTTACTTATTTTAGTAATTATATTTATGATAGTAAATAAATTTATTATAGATAAATTTATTATATACATATGTATTACATTTATTATATTTATTACAGTTATCATAAATATATATATTTATTACATCTATTATAATTATATAATTATTATATATTTTTATTTATTATACTAATATATTTATTATTATTATTATATATTTATCATAATTATATATTTATTATATTTATAAATTTATTATAAAAATATATTTCTATTCATGATAATTATAATATTATAAGGAATATAAAATTATAAAAAATATATCATTATAATAAATGTATAATTATAAATATAATAAATTTATAATTAAAATATTATTATATATTTATTGTATTTATTTTATTATACATTGATTATATTTAAATATTTATTATAATTAATATTTACAATAATTATATAATTATTATATTTTTGTATTTATTATATTTATATTTCTCTAATTATTATAATTATATATTTATTATATTTATATATTTAGTACTATTATATATTTATCATAATTATATATTTATTATAGTTATTATTTTTATCATTATAAATTTATAATAATTCCATTATTTTAATTATAATAATTACATAATTATAAATATAATAAATATAGAATTATAATAAATGTATAATTATAAATAGAATAAATATATAATTATAATAAATATATTATAATTAATGTATGTGTTATATTTATAATAAATATAAATAAATTTATTTATTATAAAAAATATAATTTATTATAATTTATTTATTCATGTATTTATTATAAATAAATGTAGATAAACACACACAAACCACACAACACAACAGATGCATAGATGAACAAAACATACATAAAAACTCACAATGACGCCCATATATGAATACATATACATATATTATTAAATGTTATATAAAAAATTTATATACACAACATATTTACATATATATAATTTCTGAAATATAAATATTATTTAAAAATTTATAAGAATGTATATATGTATATATATTTACACGATGAATGTGTCATTTTGTAACCAAAAACAAAAAGTGCTCATAATTTTAGGACTTTTAAAAGTGTTATGAAATTAATAGTCAAAGGGAACCCTTTTATTTGTCATTTTTCAGTAGAATAATTGAATATTTCCTCATATGTAGTATTGTAACATGAATATAAAAAATATGGAATTACTATTGGGTGAAATTTTAAATATATTGGAATAATAAAATTAAGTGAAAATGATCAATATTGATTAAATTCATAATATAATGAATTATAACATGATAATTAAATATAAAATATAAAAATAAATTTATTTTTTTTAATTCCAATGAAAAAAATTCATTAGTTTCTATAAATATAAAAACTGATCTCCGGTTGTGCCCGTTGGGAGGGAGGGAGCTGTCGTATTGTGCCATGTTTTGTTTGATACATCAGCAGTCGTTTCACATCTGGACACAAGCGTGTATAATCCAGGCTTTCATGTGCTTAATCCTCAATAGTGATGAATGAAAGGTAGGGTCCAAAAGTGACTTTTCTGAAGACCTCCTTCCTAATAGGCTTCTTCTGGTGCGGGGAATTAGAAAAATGTGGGTAGTGAACATCATATCCATCTTCCCCCACAATGCAATGTAGGGGTTGTCGATGGGGATTCGTGGCAGAACTTCTAATAATGTGTTGTGGTGACGGGAGGCTTTGAGGACGGAGAGACATGGTAAATCGTCTGAGAGATGGTGGTGAGATAGGGCTTTGACCATGATTGGCAGTCTGGGAGGGGAGTCGTGAATGATCGTGGCGGTGAATGTCCCAGAATGGGTTGTTGATGGGAGGTCGATGAAGGTATAATGGGTGGTGACTGTGGTAGGCTTTATCGATGGGGTGTTCTGGAAATTTTTCAGAGAAAGGGTGGTGACTGTCATTTCCATCATCCCCTTCTCTGGCACGGTAGGATTTGTTGACGGAGCCCTGTGGAATATTGTATGATAAATGGTTGCGATTGTCTTGTCCGTCTTCCCCCCGTCTGGCCTGGTAGGTGTTGTTGATGGGGCGTCGTGGCCGGTCATCTGGGAGAGGTCGGGGAAACCCGCATGAACAGAGGGAAAAAGGCTGCACCTGCTCTTGTGTATGTGGAATGGTGACACAACAAGTTGTAACACAGAATAGGGGTTTGAAAACCCCATATAGAACCTTTTTCAGGATCCCGAACTTCTTCTTCGCACCAGAAAAATGCATCGTTCTTCTTCAACTAAAACTCTGGTTCTTTATAGACACACAAACTCACCGAAAGGATAGTTTTTTTAAACCATGGACCGTTAGTGTGCATATATATACTCCTAACTGTTTCAAAAACACGTTTTGACTAATTTAAATTTTCTTATTACTTTCCCTATAATTTATCCACCCCATTATTCTCATTAATTTCATTTACATTTTATTGTTGAATATGTTTTGACCTCATTAATGAACACGGGCCGTCTGTATTACATACCTGAACTTTTAAATATAATTTTATTATACAAATATTTTAATAAATAGATTTATATATAATTAAAATATATTAATTATATTTTTATGATGATATTCAATAAATAAAATAAATAAAAATATGATTATTTTTTAATTTTAATATTAGTTAATGATAATAATTATAATTAATTGTACCTATTATTTATTGATTTCATATATTTTCTCAAAAGTCCAATATGATTTTTCATTGTCTAAAATATTAATTTAAAATAACAATGTTTTTGTTTTTGTATTATAGATTTATTTATTTAAACATTAAATAAGTGTAAATTTTTAAAAGAAATTATTATTTTTATAAAAATAATATATTTTATAAATATATGATATATGTTATGTTTTTTTTAATTTTATAAATTACAAATATATATAATTATTATAATAATAATAAAGTGACATTAATTTTTGTTTTTAAATAAAAATGAAATTTAAATTATTTACATTACGAAATGAATTATATATATATATTTAAAACCCCTAAAAGTTAATATATAAAAAATAAATTATATAATTAAATGAAATGTTCAAACCATTATATCTATAATAACCTGCATGTTTAAAAAATTAATGTTGATATCTTTTGAAAAAATAAAATTATAAAAAAAATGAATTTATAGTTATATAATAAAAACACTATCATGTATTGGTCAAAAGAAAATATTACAATAAAAAATCAAAGAGACGTGATTAACTAATAAAAACGAAGTAATGTCTTAGATAAAAAAGAAGAAATATTTTATTGATTTCAACATAAATTAATAATAAAGATAATTCTAACACAATTAAAATTAGTGAGGTTTTATTCCACCGACCATCATGACAATCTACAAGAAAAATGCCCAATATAAATCTTGAAACACTCTATCCCTTTCCTCAGGCTTACAAAAAACTGATATATTTTTAATTATTTTGTATAATTTTGTTTCACATAGATCAAATTTATTTTCCATAAGTTTTTCTGATAATTGAATCTTGACATATAAAAATATATAAACACATTTTATTTATACCATTATATTTTACATCAAAAAATATTACCCTCATCTTCGTATGTTCCCCCATTTTTTCTGCCCAATTTCATATAGCCTCAAATACCACAATTAACTCTAAAATAGTTAAGGGTTCATATAATTTCATCAAATTAATTGTTTTACGATGGGATTCAGAAATAATAATAAATGACATTTAGTGTTTTAAATAATTTTTTTATTAGTTAATTACAATAGTATTAATTAATTATACATATTATTCGGTGTTTTTAAATTATTATTCTAAACACAAATATGGTTCTTCCATGATAAGATTTAGGGTTGGGGCCAATTTTTTTTATTTTAATGGGTCAGGGGATAGATTATTTAGGGATATGGGTTTCTTTAGCGCCACTTGAAGTGGCGCTATAGTTTTTTTTTGGTTTTTTTTTGAATTTATTATATTTATTATTTTACATTTAATATATTTAGATAAATTTAAATAATTTAAATAATTTAGATAAATAAATTTATTTATAATAAATATTTATACATTATAATATATTTTTAACAAATATTTATTATAATAAATATTTATACATTTTAAATAATTATATATAATTTAGATAAATAAATTTATTATTTACAATTATAATTTATTTACAATTATAATTTATTTACAATAAATATTTATTATTATAAATATAATTACTTAAATAAATACAATAATTTTAACGAATATAATTAAAAAAATAAATACAATAAATACATAATTATATTTTTTATAATATATATAATTATAATAAATTATATTTATTATAATAAATTTATTTATTTATATTTATTATAAATATAATACCTACATTAATTATAATATATTTATTATAATTATATATTTATTATATTTATAATTATAAAAATAATAATTATAATAAATATATAATTATGAAAAATATATAATAGTATTAAATATATAAATATAATAAATATACAATTATAATAATTATAGAATTATAAATATAATAAATACAAAAATAAAAATAATTATATAATTATAATTAATATTTAATTATAATAAATGTATAATAAAATAAATATATAAATATAATAAATATAAAATTATAATAAGTATATAATTACAAATATAACAAATCCATAATTATAATTAATATATAATTATTATTAAATATCTAAATTTATTATATTTATAAATTATAAATATATAATTGTAAATAAATAAATTATTAATAAATTATAAATCTTTTATAAATATATACATTTATTATATTTATAGATTATTAATATAGAACTGTAAATAAATAAATTATACATTATTATTATATAATTTTTAATAAATTATAATTATTATAAATTATTTTAATATTAAATTATTATAATTGCAAATCATTTATAATTGTAAATAAATTATAAATGTAAATATATTTTACATATAATTGTAAATAAATTATAATTGTAAATATAATTTACATATAATTAATAAATAAATTGTTATTCATAAATATATATTTAGTTTTATATTTATAAATACAAAAATATATATTTACAACAAAAAAACTACATTATATACATACATATATATATATATATCTAAGGAATTGTGATTACATATTTATAAATATAATTTTAAATATATAATTTTAAATAATAATCTATTTATATAAATATATATTTACAATAATTAATTATTAATTATTAATTATACAGGAATTATAAATATTGATTTTATAAATATAATAAATATTTAATTATATATTATTATAATACATTTATTATAATATATTTATTATAAATATCTATTTATAATATTATACATTTATTTTATAAATATTATAATAAATTTATTTTATAATGTAATATTATAATGCATTTATTATACATTTATTATACATTTATTTATATTTATATTTATAATAAATATTTATAATAAATATCTAATAAATATTATAATATTTATTATAATAAATATAAATTTATTGAACATTTATTATAAATATTATAATGTTATAATATTATAATATTTATTATAATAAATATCTAATAAATGTATAATAAATACAATTATAATAAATATTATAATAAATGCATAATAAATGTATAATAAAAGTACAATAAATATTATTATAATAAATATACATTTATAATATTTATTATAATTGATATTATTAAAATATTTATTATAATAAATATATAATAAATGTATAATTAGTATTAATATAATAAATGCATAATAAATGTATAATAAATTTACACCAAATGTATAATAAATATTTATAATACGTTTATTATAAATGTTTACTTATTATAATAAATATACATTTATTTATTATAATAAACCTACATTTATTTTATAATAATTTAAAATTAAAATAATTTATAATAATTATAATTTATTTACAATTATGATTTATTTACAATTATATATTTATTTTACTTATTTTAGTAATTAAATTTATGATAGTAAATAAATTTATTATAGATAAATTTATTATACACATATATATTACATTTATTATATTTATTACAATTATCATAAATATATATATTTATTACATCTATTATAATTATATAATTATTATATTTTTTATTTATTATACAAATATATTTATTATTATTATTATATATTTATCATAATTATATATTTATTATATTTATAAAATTATTATAAAAATATAATTCTATTCATGATAATTATAATATTATAAGGAATATAAAATTATAAAAAATATATCATTATAATAAATGTATAATTATAAATATAATAAATTTATAATTCAAATATTATAATATATTTGCTGTATTTATTTTATTATACATTTATTATATTTAAATATTTATTATAATTAATATTTACAATAATTATATAATTATTATATTTTTGTATTTATTATATTTATATTTCTCTAATTATTATAATTATATATTTATTATATTTATATATTTAGTACTATTATATATTTATCATAATTATATATTTATTATTTTTATTATTTTTATCATTATAAATTTATAATAATTACATAATTTTAATTATAATAATTACATAATTATAAATATAATAAATATAGAATTATAATAAATGTATAATTATAAATAGAATAAATATATAATTATAATAAATATATTATAATTAATGTATGTGTTCTATTTATAATAAATATAAATAAATTTATTTATTATAAAAAATATAATTTATTATAATTTATTTATTCATGTATTTATTATAAATAAATGTAGATAAACACACACAAACCACACAACACAACAGATGCATAGATGAACAAAACATTCATAAAAAACTCACAATGACACCCATATATGAATACATATACATATATTATTAAATGTTATATAAAAAATTTATATACACAACATATTTACATATATATAATTTCTGAAATATAAATATTATTTAAAAATTTATAAGAATGTATATATGTATATATATTTACACGTTGAATGTGTCATTTTGTAACCATAAACAAAAAGTGCTCATAATTGTAGGACTTTTAATAGTGTTATAAAATTAATAGTCAAAGGGAACCCTTTTATTTGTCATTTTTCAGAAGAATCATTGAATATTTACTCATATGTAGTATTGTAACATGAATATAAAAAATATGGAATTACTATTGGGTGATATTTTAAATATATTGGAATTATAAAATTAAGTGAAAATGATCAATATTGATTAAATTCATAATATAATGAATTATAACATGATAATTAAATATATAATATAAAAATAAATTTATTTTTTTTAAATTCCAATGAAAAAGAATCATTAGTTTCTATAAATCTAAAAACTGATCTCCGGTGGTGCCCGTTGGGAGGGAGGGAGCTGTCGTATTGTGCCATGTTTTGTCCGATACATCAGCAGTCGTTTCACATCTGGACACAAGCGTGTATAATCCAGGCTTTCATGTGCTTCATCCTCAATAGTGGTGAATGAAAGGTAGGGTCCAAAAGCGTCTTTTCCGAAGACCTCCATCCTAATAGGCTACTTTTGGTGTGGGGAATTAGAAAAAAGTGGTAGTGAACATCATATCCATCTTCCCCCACAATGCAATGTAGGCGTTGTCGATGGGGATTCGTGGCAGAACTTCTAATAATGTGTTGTGGTGACGGGAGGCTTTGAGGACGGAGACACATGGTAGATCCTCTGAGAGATGGTCGTGAGATAGGGCTTTGACCATGATTGGCAGTCTGGGAGGGGAGTCGTGAAAGGTCATGGCGGTGAATGTCCCAGAATGGGTTGTTGATGGGAGGTCGATGAAGGTATAATGGGTGGTGACTGTGGTAGGCTTTATCGATGGGGTGTTCTGGAAATTCTTCAGAGAAAGGGTGGTGACTGTCATTTCCATCATCCCCTTCTCTGGTATGGTTGGATTTGTTGACAGAGCCCTGTGGAACATTGTTTGATAAATGGTTGCGATGGTCTTGTCCGTCTTCCCCCCGTCTGGCCTGGTAGGTGTTGTCGATGGGGCATCGTGGCCGGTCATCTGGGAGAGGTCGGGGAAACCCGTACGAACCGAGGGAAAAAGGTTGCACCTGCTCTTGTGTATGTGGAATGGTGACACAACAAGTTGTAACACAGAATAGGGGTTTGAAAACCTCATATAGAACCTTTTTCAGGATCCCGAACTTCTTCTTCGCACCAGAAAAATGCATCATTCTTCTTCAACTAAATCTCTGGTTCTTTATAGACACACAAACTCGCCGAAAGGATAGTTTTTTTAAACTGTGGTCCGTTAGTGTGCATATATATACTCCTAACTGTTTCAAAAACACGTTTTGACTAATTTAAATTTTGTTATTACTTTCCCTATAATTTATCCACCACATTATTTTCATTAATTTCATTTACATTTTATTGTTGAATATGTTTTGACCTCATTAATGAACACGTGCCGTCTGTGTTACATACCTGAACTTTTAAATATAATTTTATTATAAAAATAATTTAATTAATAGATTTATATATAATTAAAATATATTAATTATATTTTTATGATGATATTCAATAAATAAAATAAATAAAAATATGATTATTTTTTAATTTTAATATTAGTTAATGATAATAATTATAATTAATTGTACCTATTATTTATTGATTTCATATTTATTTTCAAAAGTCCAATATGATTTTTCATTGTCTAAAATATTAATTTAAAATAACAATGTTTTTGTTTTTGTATTATAGATTTATTTATTTCAACATTAAATAAGTGTAAATTTTTAAAAGAAATTATTATTTTTATAAAAATAATATATTTTATAAATATATGATATATGTTATGTTTTTTTTAATTTTATAAATTACAAATATATATAATTATTATAATAATAATAAAGTGACATTAATTTTTTATTTTAAATAAAAATGAAATTTAAATTTTTTACATTACGAAATGAATTATATATATATATTTAAAACCCCTAAAAGTTAATATATAAAAAATAAATTATATAATTAAATGAAATGTTCAAACCATTATGTCTATAATAACCTGCATGTTTAAAAAAATAATGTTGATATGTTTTGAAAAAATAAAATTATAAAAAAAACGAATTTATAGTTATATAATAAAAACACTATCATGTATTGGTCAAAAGAAAATATTACAATAAAAAATCAAAGAGACGTGATTAACTAATAAAAACGAAGTAATGTCTTAGATAAAAAAGAAGAAATATTTTATTGATTTCAACATAAATTAATAATAAAGATAAATCTAACACTATTAAAATTAGTGAGGTTTTATTCCACCGACCATCATGACAATCTACAAGAAAAATGCCCAATATAAATCTTGAAACACTCTATCCCTTTCCTCAGGCTTACAAAAAACTGATATATTTTTAATTATTTTGTATAATTTTGTTTCACATTGATCAAATTTATTTTCCATAAGTTTTTCTGATAATTGAATCTTGACATATAAAAATATATAAACACATTTTATTTATACCATTATATTTTACATCAAAAAATATTACCCTCATCTTTGTATGTTCCCCCATTTTTTCTGCCCAATTTCATATAGCCTCAAATACCACAATTAACTCTAAAATAGTTAAGGGTTCATATAATTTCATCAAATTAATTGTTTTACGATGGTATTTAGAAATAATAATAAATGACATTTAGTGTTTTAAATAATTTTTTTATTAGTTAATTACAATAGTATTAATTAATTATACATATTATTCGGTGTTTTTAAATTATTATTCTAAAGACAAATATGGTTCTTCCATGATAAAAATTAGTGTAGGGGCCAATTTTTTTTATTTTAATGGGGCAGGGGATAGATTATTTAGGGATATGGGTTTCTTTAGCGCCACATGAAGTGGCGCTATAGTTTTTTTTTTTTTGAATTTATTATATTTATTATTTTACATTTAATATATTTAGATAATTTTAAATAATTGTAAATAATTTAGATAAATAAATTTATTTATAATAAATATTTATACATTATAATTTATTTTTAACAAATATTTATTATAATAAATATTTTTAAATAATTATATATAATTTAGCTAAATAAATTTATTATTTACAATTATAATTTATTTACAATTAATATTTATTATTATAAATATAATTACTTAATTAAATGCAATAATTTTAACGAATATAATTAAAAAAATAAAAACAATAAATACATATTTATATTTTTTATAATATATATATAATTACAATAAATTATATTTATTATAATAAATTTATTTATTATAATAAATTTATTTATTTATATTTATTATAAATATAATACATACACTAATTATAATATATTTATGATATTTATATATTTATTATATTTATAATTATAAAAATAATAATTATAATAAATATATAATTATGAAAATTATATAATAGTAATAAATATATAAATATAAAAAATATACAATTATAATAATTATAGAATTATAAATATATTAAATACAAAAAAATCATAATTATATAATTATAATAAATATTAATTATAATAAATATTTAATTATAATAAATGTATAATAAAATAAATATATAAATATAATAAATATAAAATTATAATAAGTATATAATTACAAATATAACAAATCCATAATTATAATTAATATATAATTATTATTAAATATCTAAATTTATTATATTTATCAATTATAAATATATAATTGTAAATAAATAAATTATTAATAAATTATAAATCTTTTATAAATATATACATTTATTATATTTATAGATTATTAATATAGAACTGTAAATAAATAAATTATACATTATTATTATATAATTGTTAATAAATTATAATTATTATAAATTATTTTAATATTAAATTATTATAATTGCAAATCAATTATAATTGTAAATAAATTATAAATGTAAATATATTTTACATATAATTGTAAATAAATTATAATTGTAAATATAATTTACATATAATTAATAAATAAATTTTTATTCATAAATATATATTTAATTTCATATTTATAAATACAAAAATATATATTTACAACAAAAAAACTACATTATATACATATACATATATATATATATATATATATATCTAAGGAATTGTGATTACATATTTATAAATATAATTTTAAATATATAATTTTAAATAATAATATATATATATAAATATATATTTACAATAATTATTTATTAATTATTAATTATACAGGAATTATAAATATTGATTTTATAAATATAATAAATATTTAATTATATATTATTATAATACATTTATTATAATACATTTATTATAAATATCTAATTATAATATTATACATTTATTTTATAAATATTATAATAAATTTTTTTTATAATGTAATATTATAATGCATTTATTATACATTTATTATACATTTATTTATATTTATATTTATAATAAATATTTATAATAAATATCTAATAAATATTATAATATTTATTATGATAAATATAAATTTATTGAACATTTATTATAAATATTATAATGTTATAATATTATAATATTTATTATAATAAATATCTAATAAATGTATAATAAATACAATTATAATAAATATTATAATAAATGCATAATAAATGTATAATAAACGTACAATAAATATTATTATAATAAATATAAATTTATAATATTTATTATAATAGATATTATGAAAATATTTATTATAATAAATGTATAATAAGTATTAATATAATAAATTCATAATAAATGTATAATAAATTTACACCAAATGTATAATAAATATTTATAATACATTTATTATAAATGTTAACTTATTATAATAAATATACATTTATTTATTATAATAAACCTACATTTATTTTATAATAATTTAAAATTAAAATAATTTATAATAATTATAATTTATTTACAATTATGATTTATTTACAATTATATATTTATTTTACTTATTTTAGTAATTATATTTATGATAGTAAATAAATTTATTATGGATAAATTTATTGTATACATATATATTACATTTATTATATTTATTATAATTATTATAAATATATATATTTATTACATCTATTATAATTATATAATTATTATATTTTTTATTTATTATACTAATATATTTATTATTATCATTATATATTTATCATAATTATATATTTATTATATTTATAAATTTATTATAAAAATATAATTCTATTGATGATAATTATAATATTATAAGGAATATAAAATTATAAAAAATATATCATTATAATAAATGTATAATTATAAATATAATCAATTTATAATTCAAATATTATAATATATTTACTGTATTTATTTTATTATACATTTATTATATTTAAATATTTATTATAATTAATATTTACAATAATTATATAATTATTATATTTTTGTATTTATTATATTTATATTTCTCTAATTATTATAATTATATATTTATTATATTTATATATTTAGTACTGTTATATATTTATCATAATTATATATTTATTATTTTTATTATTTTTATCATTATAAATTTATAATAATTACATAATTTTAATTATAATAATTACATAATTTTAATTATAATAATTACATAATTATAAATATAATAAATATAGAATTATAATAAATGTATAATTATAAATAGAATAAATATATAATTATAATAAATATATTATAATTAATGTATGTGTTATATTTATAATAAATATAAATAAATTTATTTATTATAAAAAATATAATTTATTATAATTTATTTATTCATGTATTTATTATAAATAAATGTAGATAAACACACACAAACCACACAACACAACAGATGCATAGATGAACAAAACATACATAAAAACTCACAATGACGCCCATATATGAATACATATACATATATTATTAAATGTTATATAAAAAATTTATATACACAACATATTTACATATATATAATTTCTGAAATATAAATATTATTTAAAAATTTATAAGAATGTATATATGTATATATATTTACATGTTGAATGTGTCATTTTGTAACCAAAAACAAAAAGTGCTCATAATTTTAGGACTTTTAAAAGTGTTATGAAATTAATAGTCAAAGGGAACCCTTTTATTTGTCATTTTTCAGAAGAATCATTGAATATTTACTCATATGTAGTATTGTAACATGAATATAAAAAATATGGAATTACTATTGGGTGATATTTTAAATATATTGGAATTATAAAATTAAGTGAAAATGATCAATATTGATTAAATTCATAATATAATGAATTATAACATGATAATTAAATATATAATATAAAAATAAATTTATTTTTTTAAAATTCCAATGAAAAAGAATCATTAGTTTCTCTAAATCTAAAAACGGATCTCCGGTGGTGCCCGTTGGGAGGGAGGGAGATGTCGTATTGTGTCATGTTTTGTCCGATACATCAGCAGTCGTTTCACATCTGGACACAAGCGTGTATAATCCAGGCTTTCATGTGCTTCATCCTCAATAGTGGTGAATGAAAGGTAGGGTCCAAAAGCGTCTTTTCCGAAGACCTCCTTCCTAATAGGCTTCTTCTGGTGCGGGGAATTAGAAAAATGTGGTAGTGAACATCATATCCATCTTCCCCCACAATGCAATGTAGGCGTTGTCGATGGGGATTCGTGGCAGAACTTCTAATAATGTGTTGTGGTGACGGGAGGCTTTGAGGACGGAGACACATGGTAGATCGTCTGAGAGATGGTGGTGAGATAGGGCTTTGACCACGATTGGCAGTCTGGGAGGGGAGTCGTGAAAGGTCATGGCGGTGAATGTCCCAGAATGGGTTATTGATGGGAGGTCGATGAAGGTATAATGGGTGGTGACTGTGGCAGGCTTTATCGATGGGGTGTTCTGGAAATTCTTCAGAGAAAGGGTGGTGACTGTCATTTCCATCATCCCCTTCTCTGGTATGGTTGGATTTGTTGACAGAGCCCTGTGGAACATTGTTTGATAAATGGTTGCGATGGTCTTGTCCGTCTTCCCCCCGTCTGGCCTGGTAGGTGTTGTCGATGGGGCATCGTGGCCGGTCATCTGGGAGAGGTCGGGGAAACCCGTACGAACCGAGGGAAAAAGGTTGCACCTGCTCTTGTGTATGTGGAATGGTGACACAACAAGTTGTAACACAGAATAGGGGTTTGAAAACCTCATATAGAACCTTTTTCAGGATCCCGAACTTCTTCTTCGCACCAGAAAAATGCATCATTCTTCTTCAACTAAAACTCTGGTTCTTTATAGACACACAAACTCGCCGAAAGGATAGTTTTTTTAAACCGTGGTCCGTTAGTGTGCATATATATACTCCTAACTGTTTCAAAAACACGTTTTGACTAATTTAAATTTTGTTATTACTTTCCCTATAATTTATCCACCCCATTATTTTCATTAATTTCATTTACATTTTATTGTTGAATATGTTTTGACCTCATTAATGAACACGGGCCGTCTGTGTTACATACCTGAACTTTTAAATATAATTTTATTATAAAAATATTTTAATAAATAGATTTATATATAATTAAAATATATTAATTATATTTTTATGATGATATTCAATAAATAAAATAAATAAAAATATGATTATTTTTTAATTTTAATATTAGTTAATGATAATAATTATAATTAATTGTACCTATAATTTATTGATTTCATATTTATTCTCAAAAGTCTAATATGATTTTTCATTGTCTATAATATTAATTTAAAATAAAAATATTTTTGTTTTTGTATTATAGATTTATTTATTTAAACATTAAATAAGTGTAAATTTTTAAAAGAAATTATTATTTTTATAAAAATAATATATTTTATAAATATATGATATATGTTATGTTTTTTTTTAAATTTATAAATTACAAATATATATAATTATTATAATAATAATAAAGTGACATTAATTTTTGGTTTTAAATAAAAATGAAATTTAAATTTTTTACATTACGAAATGAATTATATATATATATTTAAAACCCCTAAAAGTTAATATATAAAAAATAAATTATATAATTAAATGAAATGTTCAAACCATTATGTCTATAATAACCTGCATGTTTAAAAAATTAATGTTGATATGTTTTGAAAAAATAAAATTATAAAAAAAATGAATTTATAGTTATATAATAAAAACACTATCATGTATTGGTCAAAAGAAAATATTACAATAAAAAATCAAAGAGACGTGATTAACTAATAAAAACGAAGTAATGTCTTAGATAAAAAAGAAGAAATATTTTATTGATTTCAACATAAATTAATAATAAAGATAAATCTAACACTATTAAAATTAGTGAGGTTTTATTCCACCGACCATCATGACAATCTACAAGAAAAATGCCCAATATAAATCTTGAAACACTCTATCCCTTTCCTCAGGCTTACAAAAAACTGATATATTTTTAATTATTTTGTATAATTTTGTTTCACATTGATCAAATTTATTTTCCATAAGTTTTTCTGATAATTGAATCTTGACATATAAAAATATATAAACACATTTTATTTATACCATTATATTTTACATCAAAAAATATTACCCTCATCTTCGTATGTTCCCCCATTTTTTCTGCCCAATTTCATATAGCCTCAAATACCACAATTAACTCTAAAATAGTTAAGGGTTCATATAATTTCATCAAATTAATTGTTTTACGATGGTATTTAGAAATAATAATAAATGACATTTAGTGTTTTAAATAATTTTTTTATTAGTTAATTACAATAGTATTAATTAATTATACATATTATTCGGTGTTTTTAAATTATTATTCTAAAGACAAATATGGTTCTTCCATGATAAAATTTAGTGTAGGGGCCAATTTTTTTTATTTTAATGGGGCAGGGGATAGATTATTTAGGGATATGGGTTTCTTTAGCGCCACATGAAGTGGCGCTATAGTTTTTTTTTTTTGAATTTATTATATTTATTATTTTACATTTAATATATTTAGATAATTTTAAATAATTGTAAATAATTTAGATAAATAAATTTATTTATAATAAATATTTATACATTATAATTTATTTTTAACAAATATTTATTATAATAAATATTTTTAAATAATTATATATAATTTAGCTAAATAAATTTATTATTTACAATTATAATTTATTTACAATTAATATTTATTATTATAAATATAATTAGTTAATTAAATGCAATAATTTTAACGAATATAATTAAAAAAATAAAAACAATAAATACATATTTATATTTTTTATAATATATATATAATTACAATAAATTATATTTATTATAATAAATTTATTTATTATAATAAATTTATTTATTTATATTTATTATAAATATAATACATACATTAATTATAATATATTTATGATATTTATATATTTATTATATTTATAATTATAAAAATAATAATTATAATAAATATATAATTATGAAAATTATATAATAGTAATAAATATATAAATATAAAAAATATACAATTATAATAATTATAGAATTATAAATATATTAAATACAAAAAAATCATAATTATATAATTATAATAAATATTAATTATAATAAATATTTAATTATAATAAATGTATAATAAAATAAATATATAAATATAATAAATATAAAATTATAATAAGTATATAATTACAAATATAACAAATCCATAATTATAATTAATATATAATTATTATTAAATATCTAAATTTATTATATTTATAAATTATAAATATATAATTGTAAATAAATAAATTATTAATAAATTATAAATCTTTTATAAATATATACATTTATTATATTTATAGATTATTAATATAGAACTGTAAATAAATAAATTATACATTATTATTATATAATTGTTAATAAATTATAATTATTATAAATTATTTTAATATTAAATTATTATAATTGCAAATCAATTATAATTGTAAATAAATTATAAATGTAAATATATTTTACATATAATTGTAAATAAATTATAATTGTAAATATAATTTACATATAATTAATAAATAAATTTTTATTCATAAATATATATTTAATTTCATATTTATAAATACAAAAATATATATTTACAACAAAAAAACTACATTATATACATACATATATATATATATATATATATATATATATATATCTAAGGAATTGTGATTACATATTTATAAATATAATTTTAAATATATAATTTTAAATAATAATATATATATATATAAATATATATTTACAATAATTATTTATTAATTATTAATTATACAGGAATTATAAATATTGATTTTATAAATATAATAAATATTTAATTATATATTATTATAATACATTTATTATAATACATTTATTATAAATATCTAATTATAATATTATACATTTATTTTATAAATATTATAATAAATTTTTTTTATAATGTAATATTATAATGCATTTATTATACATTTATTATACATTTATTTATATTTATATTTATAATAAATATTTATAATAAATATCTAATAAATATTATAATATTTATTATGATAAATATAAATTTATTGAACATTTATTATAAATATTATAATGTTATAATATTATAATATTTATTATAATAAATATCTAATAAATGTATAATAAATACAATTATAATAAATATTATAATAAATGCATAATAAATGTATAATAAACGTACAATAAATATTATTATAATAAATATAAATTTATAATATTTATTATAATAGATATTATGAAAATATTTATTATAATAAATGTATAATAAGTATTAATATAATAAATTCATAATAAATGTATAATAAATTTACACCAAATGTATAATAAATATTTATAATACATTTATTATAAATGTTAACTTATTATAATAAATATACATTTATTTATTATAATAAACCTACATTTATTTTATAATAATTTAAAATTAAAATAATTTATAATAATTATAATTTATTTACAATTATGATTTATTTACAATTATATATTTATTTTACTTATTTTAGTAATTATATTTATGATAGTAAATAAATTTATTATGGATAAATTTATTGTATACATATATATTACATTTATTATATTTATTATAATTATTATAAATATATATATTTATTACATCTATTATAATTATATAATTATTATATTTTTTATTTATTATACTAATATATTTATTATTATCATTATATATTTATCATAATTATATATTTATTATATTTATAAATTTATTATAAAAATATAATTCTATTGATGATAATTATAATATTATAAGGAATATAAAATTATAAAAAATATATCATTATAATAAATGTATAATTATAAATATAATAAATTTATAATTCAAATATTATAATATATTTACTGTATTTATTTTATTATACATTTATTATATTTAAATATTTATTATAATTAATATTTACAATAATTATATAATTATTATATTTTTGTATTTATTATATTTATATTTCTCTAATTATTATAATTATATATTTATTATATTTATATATTTAGTACTGTTATATATTTATCATAATTATATATTTATTATTTTTATTATTTTTATCATTATAAATTTATAATAATTACATAATTTTAATTATAATAATTACATAATTTTAATTATAATAATTACATAATTATAAATATAATAAATATAGAATTATAATAAATGTATAATTATAAATAGAATAAATATATAATTATAATAAATATATTATAATTAATGTATGTGTTATATTTATAATAAATATAAATAAATTTATTTATTATAAAAAATATAATTTATTATAATTTATTTATTCAAGTATTTATTATAAATAAATGTAGATAAACACACACAAACCACACAACACAACAGATGCATAGATGAACAAAACATACATAAAAACTCACAATGACGCCCATATATGAATACATATACATATATTATTAAATGTTATATAAAAAATTTATATACACAACATATTTACATATATATAATTTCTGAAATATAAATATTATTTAAAAATTTATAAGAATGTATATATGTATATATATTTACATGTTGAATGTGTCATTTTGTAACCAAAAACAAAAAGTGCTCATAATTTTAGGACTTTTAAAAGTGTTATGAAATTAATAGTCAAAGGGAACCCTTTTATTTGTCATTTTTCAGAAGAATCATTGAATATTTACTCATATGTAGTATTGTAACATGAATATAAAAAATATGGAATTACTATTGGGTGATATTTTAAATATATTGGAATTATAAAATTAAGTGAAAATGATCAATATTGATTAAATTCATAATATAATGAATTATAACATGATAATTAAATATATAATATAAAAATAAATTTATTTTTTTAAAATTCCAATGAAAAAGAATCATTAGTTTCTCTAAATCTAAAAACGGATCTCCGGTGGTGCCCGTTGGGAGGGAGGGAGATGTCGTATTGTGTCATGTTTTGTCCGATACATCAGCAGTCGTTTCACATCTGGACACAAGCGTGTATAATCCAGGCTTTCATGTGCTTCATCCTCAATAGTGGTGAATGAAAGGTAGGGTCCAAAAGCGTCTTTTCCGAAGACCTCCTTCCTAATAGGCTTCTTCTGGTGCGGGGAATTAGAAAAATGTGGTAGTGAACATCATATCCATCTTCCCCCACAATGCAATGTAGGCGTTGTCGATGGGGATTCGTGGCAGAACTTCTAATAATGTGTTGTGGTGACGGGAGGCTTTGAGGACGGAGACACATGGTAGATCGTCTGAGAGATGGTGGTGAGATAGGGCTTTGACCACGATTGGCAGTCTGGGAGGGGAGTCGTGAAAGGTCATGGCGGTGAATGTCCCAGAATGGGTTATTGATGGGAGGTCGATGAAGGTATAATGGGTGGTGACTGTGGCAGGCTTTATCGATGGGGTGTTCTGGAAATTCTTCAGAGAAAGGGTGGTGACTGTCATTTCCATCATCCCCTTCTCTGGTATGGTTGGATTTGTTGACAGAGCCCTGTGGAACATTGTTTGATAAATGGTTGCGATGGTCTTGTCCGTCTTCCCCCCGTCTGGCCTGGTAGGTGTTGTCGATGGGGCATCGTGGCCGGTCATCTGGGAGAGGTCGGGGAAACCCGTACGAACCGAGGGAAAAAGGTTGCACCTGCTCTTGTGTATGTGGAATGGTGACACAACAAGTTGTAACACAGAATAGGGGTTTGAAAACCTCATATAGAACCTTTTTCAGGATCCCGAACTTCTTCTTCGCACCAGAAAAATGCATCATTCTTCTTCAACTAAAACTCTGGTTCTTTATAGACACACAAACTCGCCGAAAGGATAGTTTTTTTAAACCGTGGTCCGTTAGTGTGCATATATATACTCCTAACTGTTTCAAAAACACGTTTTGACTAATTTAAATTTTGTTATTACTTTCCCTATAATTTATCCACCCCATTATTTTCATTAATTTCATTTACATTTTATTGTTGAATATGTTTTGACCTCATTAATGAACACGGGCCGTCTGTGTTACATACCTGAACTTTTAAATATAATTTTATTATAAAAATATTTTAATAAATAGATTTATATATAATTAAAATATATTAATTATATTTTTATGATGATATTCAATAAATAAAATAAATAAAAATATGATTATTTTTTAATTTTAATATTAGTTAATGATAATAATTATAATTAATTGTACCTATAATTTATTGATTTCATATTTATTCTCAAAAGTCTAATATGATTTTTCATTGTCTATAATATTAATTTAAAATAAAAATATTTTTGTTTTTGTATTATAGATTTATTTATTTAAACATTAAATAAGTGTAAATTTTTAAAAGAAATTATTATTTTTATAAAAATAATATATTTTATAAATATATGATATATGTTATGTTTTTTTTTAAATTTATAAATTACAAATATATATAATTATTATAATAATAATAAAGTGACATTAATTTTTGGTTTTAAATAAAAATGAAATTTAAATTTTTTACATTACGAAATGAATTATATATATATATTTAAAACCCCTAAAAGTTAATATATAAAAAATAAATTATATAATTAAATGAAATGTTCAAACCATTATGTCTATAATAACCTGCATGTTTAAAAAATTAATGTTGATATGTTTTGAAAAAATAAAATTATAAAAAAAATGAATTTATAGTTATATAATAAAAACACTATCATGTATTGGTCAAAAGAAAATATTACAATAAAAAATCAAAGAGACGTGATTAACTAATAAAAACGAAGTAATGTCTTAGATAAAAAAGAAGAAATATTTTATTGATTTCAACATAAATTAATAATAAAGATAAATCTAACACTATTAAAATTAGTGAGGTTTTATTCCACCGACCATCATGACAATCTACAAGAAAAATGCCCAATATAAATCTTGAAACACTCTATCCCTTTCCTCAGGCTTACAAAAAACTGATATATTTTTAATTATTTTGTATAATTTTGTTTCACATTGATCAAATTTATTTTCCATAAGTTTTTCTGATAATTGAATCTTGACATATAAAAATATATAAACACATTTTATTTATACCATTATATTTTACATCAAAAAATATTACCCTCATCTTCGTATGTTCCCCCATTTTTTCTGCCCAATTTCATATAGCCTCAAATACCACAATTAACTCTAAAATAGTTAAGGGTTCATATAATTTCATCAAATTAATTGTTTTACGATGGTATTTAGAAATAATAATAAATGACATTTAGTGTTTTAAATAATTTTTTTATTAGTTAATTACAATAGTATTAATTAATTATACATATTATTCGGTGTTTTTAAATTATTATTCTAAAGACAAATATGGTTCTTCCATGATAAAATTTAGTGTAGGGGCCAATTTTTTTTATTTTAATGGGGCAGGGGATAGATTATTTAGGGATATGGGTTTCTTTAGCGCCACATGAAGTGGCGCTATAGTTTTTTTTTTTTGAATTTATTATATTTATTATTTTACATTTAATATATTTAGATAATTTTAAATAATTGTAAATAATTTAGATAAATAAATTTATTTATAATAAATATTTATACATTATAATTTATTTTTAACAAATATTTATTATAATAAATATTTTTAAATAATTATATATAATTTAGCTAAATAAATTTATTATTTACAATTATAATTTATTTACAATTAATATTTATTATTATAAATATAATTACTTAATTAAATGCAATAATTTTAACGAATATAATTAAAAAAATAAAAACAATAAATACATATTTATATTTTTTATAATATATATATAATTACAATAAATTATATTTATTATAATAAATTTATTTATTATAATAAATTTATTTATTTATATTTATTATAAATATAATACATACATTAATTATAATATATTTATGATATTTATATATTTATTATATTTATAATTATAAAAATAATAATTATAATAAATATATAATTATGAAAATTATATAATAGTAATAAATATATAAATATAAAAAATATACAATTATAATAATTATAGAATTATAAATATATTAAATACAAAAAAAATCATAATTATATAATTATAATAAATATTAATTATAATAAATATTTAATTATAATAAATGTATAATAAAATAAATATATAAATATAATAAATATAAAATTATAATAAGTATATAATTACAAATATAACAAATCCATAATTATAATTAATATATAATTATTATTAAATATCTAAATTTATTATATTTATAAATTATAAATATATAATTGTAAATAAATAAATTATTAATAAATTATAAATCTTTTATAAATATATACATTTATTATATTTATAGATTATTAATATAGAACTGTAAATAAATAAATTATACATTATTATTATATAATTGTTAATAAATTATAATTATTATAAATTATTTTAATATTAAATTATTATAATTGCAAATCAATTATAATTGTAAATAAATTATAAATGTAAATATATTTTACATATAATTGTAAATAAATTATAATTGTAAATATAATTTACATATAATTAATAAATAAATTTTTATTCATAAATATATATTTAATTTCATATTTATAAATACAAAAATATATATTTACAACAAAAAAACTACATTATATACATACATATATATATATATATATATATATATATATCTAAGGAATTGTGATTACATATTTATAAATATAATTTTAAATATATAATTTTAAATAATAATATATATATATATAAATATATATTTACAATAATTATTTATTAATTATTAATTATACAGGAATTATAAATATTGATTTTATAAATATAATAAATATTTAATTATATATTATTATAATACATTTATTATAATACATTTATTATAAATATCTAATTATAATATTATACATTTATTTTATAAATATTATAATAAATTTTTTTTATAATGTAATATTATAATGCATTTATTATACATTTATTATACATTTATTTATATTTATATTTATAATAAATATTTATAATAAATATCTAATAAATATTATAATATTTATTATGATAAATATAAATTTATTGAACATTTATTATAAATATTATAATGTTATAATATTATAATATTTATTATAATAAATATCTAATAAATGTATAATAAATACAATTATAATAAATATTATAATAAATGCATAATAAATGTATAATAAACGTACAATAAATATTATTATAATAAATATAAATTTATAATATTTATTATAATAGATATTATGAAAATATTTATTATAATAAATGTATAATAAGTATTAATATAATAAATTCATAATAAATGTATAATAAATTTACACCAAATGTATAATAAATATTTATAATACATTTATTATAAATGTTAACTTATTATAATAAATATACATTTATTTATTATAATAAACCTACATTTATTTTATAATAATTTAAAATTAAAATAATTTATAATAATTATAATTTATTTACAATTATGATTTATTTACAATTATATATTTATTTTACTTATTTTAGTAATTATATTTATGATAGTAAATAAATTTATTATGGATAAATTTATTGTATACATATATATTACATTTATTATATTTATTATAATTATTATAAATATATATATTTATTACATCTATTATAATTATATAATTATTATATTTTTTATTTATTATACTAATATATTTATTATTATCATTATATATTTATCATAATTATATATTTATTATATTTATAAATTTATTATAAAAATATAATTCTATTGATGATAATTATAATATTATAAGGAATATAAAATTATAAAAAATATATCATTATAATAAATGTATAATTATAAATATAATAAATTTATAATTCAAATATTATAATATATTTACTGTATTTATTTTATTATACATTTATTATATTTAAATATTTATTATAATTAATATTTACAATAATTATATAATTATTATATTTTTGTATTTATTATATTTATATTTCTCTAATTATTATAATTATATATTTATTATATTTATATATTTAGTACTGTTATATATTTATCATAATTATATATTTATTATTTTTATTATTTTTATCATTATAAATTTATAATAATTACATAATTTTAATTATAATAATTACATAATTTTAATTATAATAATTACATAATTATAAATATAATAAATATAGAATTATAATAAATGTATAATTATAAATAGAATAAATATATAATTATAATAAATATATTATAATTAATGTATGTGTTATATTTATAATAAATATAAATAAATTTATTTATTATAAAAAATATAATTTATTATAATTTATTTATTCATGTGTTTATTATAAATAAATGTAGATAAACACACACAAACCACACAACACAACAGATGCATAGATGAACAAAACATACATAAAAACTCACAATGACGCCCATATATGAATACATATACATATATTTTTAAATGTTATATAAAAAATTTATATACACAACATATTTACATATATATAATTTCTGAAATATAAATATTATTTAAAAATTTATAAGAATGTATATATGTATATATATTTACACGTTGAATGTGTCATTTTGTAACCAAAAACAAAAAGTGCTCATAATTTTAGGACTTTTAAAAGTGTTATGAAATTAATAGTCAAAGGGAACCCTTTTATTTGTCATTTTTCAGAAGAATCATTGAATATTTACTCATATGTAGTATTGTAACATGAATATAAAAAATATGGAATTACTATTGGGTGATATTTTAAATATATTGGAATTATAAAATTAAGTGAAAATGATCAATATTGATTAAATTCATAATATAATGAATTATAACATGATAATTAAATATATAATATAAAAATAAATTTATTTTTTTAAAATTCCAATGAAAAAGAATCATTAGTTTCTCTAAATCTAAAAACGGATCTCCGGTGGTGCCCGTTGGGAGGGAGGGAGATGTCGTATTGTGTCATGTTTTGTCCGATACATCAGCAGTCGTTTCACATCTGGACACAAGCGTGTATAATCCAGGCTTTCATGTGCTTCATCCTCAATAGTGGTGAATGAAAGGTAGGGTCCAAAAGCGTCTTTTCCGAAGACCTCCTTCCTAATAGGCTTCTTCTGGTGCGGGGAATTAGAAAAATGTGGTAGTGAACATCATATCCATCTTCCCCCATAATGCAATGTAGGCGTTTTCGATGGGGATTCGTGGCAGAACTTCTAATAATGTGTTGTGGTGACGGGAGGCTTTGAGGACGGAGACACATGGTAGATCGTCTGAGAGATGGTGGTGAGATAGGGCTTTGACCACGATTGGCAGTCTGGGAGGGGAGTCGTGAAAGGTCATGGCGGTGAATGTCCCAGAATGGGTTATTGATGGGAGGTCGATGAAGGTATAATGGGTGGTGACTGTGGCAGGCTTTATCGATGGGGTGTTCTGGAAATTCTTCAGAGAAAGGGTGGTGACTGTCATTTCCATCATCCCCTTCTCTGGTATGGTTGGATTTGTTGACAGAGCCCTGTGGAACATTGTTTGATAAATGGTTGCGATGGTCTTGTCCGTCTTCCCCCCGTCTGGCCTGGTAGGTGTTGTCGATGGGGCATCGTGGCCGGTCATCTGGGAGAGGTCGGGGAAACCCGTACGAACCGAGGGAAAAAGGTTGCACCTGCTCTTGTGTATGTGGAATGGTGACACAACAAGTTGTAACACAGAATAGGGGTTTGAAAACCTCATATAGAACCTTTTTCAGGATCCCGAACTTCTTCTTCGCACCAGAAAAATGCATCATTCTTCTTCAACTAAAACTCTGGTTCTTTATAGACACACAAACTCGCCGAAAGGATAGTTTTTTTAAACCGTGGTCCGTTAGTGTGCATATATATACTCCTAACTGTTTCAAAAACACGTTTTGACTAATTTAAATTTTGTTATTACTTTCCCTATAATTTATCCACCCCATTATTTTCATTAATTTCATTTACATTTTATTGTTGAATATGTTTTGACCTCATTAATGAACATGGGCCGTCTGTGTTACATACCTGAACTTTTAAATATAATTTTATTATAAAAATATTTTAATAAATAGATTTATATATAATTAAAATATATTAATTATATTTTTATGATGATATTCAATAAATAAAATAAATAAAAATATGATTATTTTTTAATTTTAATATTAGTTAATGATAATAATTATAATTAATTGTACCTATAATTTATTGATTTCATATTTATTCTCAAAAGTCTAATATGATTTTTCATTGTCTATAATATTAATTTAAAATAAAAATATTTTTGTTTTTGTATTATAGATTTATTTATTTAAACATTAAATAAGTGTAAATTTTTAAAAGAAATTATTATTTTTATAAAAATAATATATTTTATAAATATATGATATATGTTATGTTTTTTTTTAAATTTATAAATTACAAATATATATAATTATTATAATAATAATAAAGTGACATTAATTTTTGGTTTTAAATAAAAATGAAATTTAAATTATTTACATTAAGAAATTAATTATATATATATATTTAAAACCCCTAAAAGTTAATATATAAAAAATAAATTATATAAATAAATGAAATGTTCAAACCATTAAATCTATAATAACCTGCATGTTTAAAAAATTAATGTTGATATGTTTTGAAAAAATAAAATTATAAAAAAATGAATTTATATTTATCTAATAAAAACACTATCATGTATTGGTCAAAAGAAAATATTACAATAAAAAATCAAAGAGATGTGATTAACTAATAAAAACGAAGTAATGTCTTAGATAAAAAAGAAGAAATATTTTATTGATTTCAACATAAATTAATAATAAAGATAAATCTAACACTATTAAAATTAGTGAGGTTTTATTCCACCAACCATCATGACAATCTACAAGAAAAATGCCCAATATAAATCTTGAAACACTCTATCCCTTTCCTAAGGCTTACAAAAAACTGATATCTTTTTAATTATTTTGTATAATTTTGTTTCACATTGATCAAATTTATTTTCCATAAGTTTTTCTGATAATTGAAGCTTGACATATAAAAATATATAAACACATTTTATTTATACCATTATATTTTACATCAAAAAATATTACCCTCATATTCGTATGTTCCCCCATTTTTTCTGGCCAATTTCATATAGCCTCAAATACCACAATTAACTCAAAAATAGTTAAGGGTTCATATAATTTCATCAAATTAACTGTTTTACGATGGGATTCAGAAATAATAATAAATGACATTTAGTGTTTTAAATAATTTTTTTATTAGTTAATTACAATAGTATTAATTAATTATACATATTATTCGGTGTTTTTAAATTATTATTCTAAAGACAAATATGGTTCTTCCATGATAAAATTTATGGTAGGGGCCAATTTTTTTTATTTTAATGGGGCAGGGGATATATTATTTGGGGATATAGGTTTCTTTAGCGCCACTTGAAGTGGCGCTATAGTTTTTTTTGTTTTTTTTTTGAATTTATTATATTTATTATTTTACATTTAATATAATTAGATAATTTTAAATAATTGTAAATAATTTAGATAAATAAATTTATTTATAATAAATATTTATACATTATAATTTATTTTTAACAAATATTTATTATAATAAATATTTATACATTTTAAATAATTATATATAATTTAGCTAAATAAATTTATTATTTACAATTATAATTTATTTACAATAAATATTTATTATTATAAATATAATTACTTAAATAAATACAATAATTTTAACAAATATAATTAAAAAAATAAAAACAATAAATACATAACTATATTTTTTATAATATATATATAATTATAATAAATTATATTTATTATAATAAATTTATTTATTATAATAAATTTATTTATTATAATAAATTTATTTATTTATATTTATTATAAATATAATACATACATTAATTATAATATATTTATTATAATTATATATTTATTATATTTATAATTATAAAAATAATAATTATAATAAATATATAATTATGAAAATTATATAATAGTAATAAATATATAAATATAATAAATATACAATTATAATAATTATAGAATTATAAATATAATAAATACAAAAAAATCATAATTATATAATTATAATAAATATTTAATTATAATAAATGTATAATTAAATAAATATATAAATATAATAAATATAAAATTATAATAAGTATATAATTACAAATATAACAAATCCATATTTATAATTAATATATAATTATTATTAAATATCTAAATTTATTATATTTATAAATTATAAATATATAATTGTAAATAAATAAATTATTAATAAATTATAAATCTTTTATAAATATATACATTTATTATATTTATAGATTATTAATATAGAACTGTAAATAAATAAAGTATAGATTTTTAATATATAATTGTTAATAAATTATAATTATTATAAATTATTTTAATATTAAATTATTATAATTGCAAGTAAATTATAACTGTAAAGAAATTATAAATGTAAATATATTTTACATATAATTGTAAATAAATTATAATTGTAAATATAATTTACATATAATTAATAAATAAATTGTTATTCATAAATATATATTTACGATTATATTTATAAATACAAAAACATATATTTACAACATAAAAACTACATTATATATACACACATATATATATATATATAAATCTAAGGAATTGTGATTACGTATTTATAAATATAATTTTAAATATATAATTTTAAATATTAATCTATTTATATAAATATATATTTACAATAATTAATTATTAATTATTAATTATACAAGAATTATAAATATTGAATTTATAAATATAATAAATATCTAATTATATATTATTATAATACATTTATTATAATATATTTATTATAAATATCTAATTATAATATTATACATTTATTTTATAAATATTATAATAAATTTATTTTATAATGTAATATTATAATGTATTTATTATACATTTATTATACATTTATTTATATTTATATTTATAATAAATATTTATAATAAATATCTAATAAATATTATAATATTTATTATAATAAATATAAATTTATTGAACATTTATTATAAATATTATAATGTTATAATATTATAATATTTATTATAATAAATATCTAATAAATGTATAATAAATACAATTATAATAAATATTATAATAAATGAATAATAAATGTATAATAAACGTACAATAAATATTATTATAATAAATATACATTTATAATATTTATTATTATAGATATTATTAAAATATTTATTATAATAAATATATAATAAATGTATAATTAGTATTAATATAATAAATGCATAATAAATGTATAATAAATTTACACCAAATGTATAATAAATATTTATAATACATTTATTATAAATGTTTACTTATTATAATAAATATACATTTATTTATTATAATAAACCTACATTTATTTTATAATAATTTAAAATTAAAATAATTTATAATAATTATAATTTATTTACAATTATGATTTATTTACAATTATATATTTATTTTACTTATTTTAGTAATTATATTTATGATAGTAAATAAATTTATTGTTGATAAATTTATTATATACATATATATTACATTTATTATATTTATTACATTTATCATAAATATATATATTTATTACATTTATTATAATTATATAATTATTATATTTTTTATTTATTATACTAATATATTTATTATTATTATTATATATTTATCATAATTATATATTTATTATATTTATAAATTTATTATAAAAATATAATTCTATTCATGATAATTATAATATTATAAGGAATATAAAATTATAAAAAATATATCATTATAATAAATGTATAATTATAAATATAATAAATTTATAATTCAAATATTATAATATATTTGTTGTATTTATTTTATTATACATTTATTATATTTAAATATTTATTATAATTAATATTTACAATAATTATATAATTATTATACTTTTGTATTTATTATATTTATATTTCTCTAATTATTATAATTATATATTTATTATATTTATATATTTAGTACTATTATATATTTATCATAATTATATATTTATTATAGTTATTATTTTTATCATTATAAATTTATAATATTTCCATAATACTAATTATAATAATTACATAAATATAAATATAATAAATATAGAATTATAATAAATGTATAATTATAAATAGAATAAATATATAATTATAATAAATATATTATAATTAATGTATGTGTTATATTTATAATAAATATAAATAAATAAATTTATTATAAAAAATATAATTTATTATAATTTATTTATTCATGTATTTATTATAAATAAATGTAGATAAACACACACAAACCACACAACACAACATATGCATAGATGAACAAAACATACATAAAAACTCACAATGACGCCCATATATGAATACATATACATATATTATTAAATGTTATATAAAAAAATTATATACACAACATATTTACATATATATAATTTCTGAAATATAAATATTATTTAAAAATTTATAAGAATGTATATATGTATATATATTTACACGTTGAATGTGTCATTTTGTAACCATAAACAAAAAGTGCTCATAATTTTAGGACTTTTAAAAGTGTTATGAAATTAATAGTCAAAGGGAACCCTTTTATTTCTCATTTTTTAGAAGAATCATTGAATATTTCCTCGTATGTAGTATTGTAACATGAATATAAAAAATATGGAATTACTATTGGGGGAAATTTTAAATATATTGGAATTATAAAATTAAGTGAAAATGATCAATATTGATTAAATTCATAATATAATGAATTATAACATGATAATTAAATATAAAATATAAAAATAAATTTATTTTTTTTAAATTCCAATGAAAAAAAATCATTAGTTTCTGTAAATATAAAAACTGATCTCCGGTGGTGCCCGTTGGGAGGGAGGGAGCTGTCGTATTGTTCCATGTTTTGTCTGATACATCAGCAGTCATTTCACATCTGGACACAAGCGTGTATAATCCAGGCTTTCATGTGCTTCATCCTCAATAGTGGTGAATGAAATGTAGGGTCCAAAAGCGACTTTTCTGAAGACCTCCTTCCTAATAGGCTTCTTCTGGTGCGGGGAATTAGAAAAATGTGGGTAGTGAACATCATATCCATCTTCCCCCACAATGCAATGTAGGCGTTGTCGATGGGGATTTGTGGCAGAACTTCTAATAATGTGTTGTGGTGACGGGAGGCTTTGAGGACGGAGAGACATGGTAAATCGTCTGAGAGATGGTGGTGAGATAGGGCTTTGACCATGATTGGCAGTCTGGGAGGGGAGTCGTGAAAGTTCGTGGCGGTGAATGTCCCAGAATGGGTTGTTGATGGGAGGTCGATGAAGGTATAATGGGTGGTGGCTATGGTAGGCTTTATCGATGGGGTGTTCTGGAAATTCTTCAGAGAAAGGGTGGTGACTGTCATTTCCATCATCCCCTTCTCTGGCATGGTAGGATTTGTTGACAGAGCCCTGTGGAACATTGTTTGATAAATGGTTGCGATGGTCTTGTAGGTCTTCCCCCCGTCTGGCCTGGTAGGTGTTGTCGATGTGGCGTCGTGGCCGGTCATCTGGGAGAGGTCAGGGAAACCCGCACGAACAGAGGGAAAAAGGCTGCACCTGCTCTTGTGTATGTGGAATGGTGACACAACAAGTTGTAACACAGAATAGGGGTTTGAAAACCTCATATAAAACCTTTTTTAGGATCCCGGACTTCTTCTTCGCACCAGAAAAATGCATCGTTCTTCTTCAACTAAAACTCTGGTTCTTTATAGACACACAAACTCGCCGAAAGGATAGTTTTTTTAAACCATGGACCGTTAGTGTGCATATATATACTCCTAACTGTTTCAGAAACACGTTATGACTAATTTAAATTTTGTTATTACTTTCCCTATAATTTATCCACCCCATTATTTTCATTAATTTCATTTACATTTTATTGTTGAATATGTTTTGACCTCATTAATTAACACGGGCCGTCTGTGTTACATACCTGAACATTTAAATATAATTTTATTATAAAAATATTTTAATAAATAGATTTATATATAATTAAAATATATTAATTATATTTTTATGATGATATTCAATAAATAAAATAAATTAAAATATGATTATTTTTTAATTTTAATATTAGTTAATGATAATAATTATAATTAATTGTACCTATTATTTATTGATTTCATATTTATTCTCAAAAGTCCAATATGATTTTTCATTGTCTAAAATATTAATTTAAAATAACAATATTTTTGTTTTTGTATTATAGATTTATTTATTTAAACATTAAATAAGTGTAAATTTTTAAAAGAAATTATTATTTTTATAAAAATAATATATTTTATAAATATATGATATATGTTATGTTTTTTTTTAATTTATAAATTACAAATATATATATTTATTATAATAATAATTAAGTGACATTAATTTTTGTTTTTAAATAAAAATGAAATTTAAATTATTTACATTACGAAATGAATTATATATATATATATTTAAATCCCCTAAAAGTTAATATATAAAAAATAAATTATATAAATAAATGAAATGAACAAACCATTAAATCTATAATAACCTGCATGTTTAAAAAATTAATGTTGATATGTTTTGAAAAAATAAAATTATAAAAAAAATGAATTTATAGTTATATAATAAAAACACTATCATGTATTGGTCAAAAGAAAATATTACAATAAAAAATCAAAGAGACGTGATTAACTAATAAAAACGAAGTAATGTCTTAGATAAAAAAGAAGAAATATTTTATTGATTTCAACATAAATTAATAATAAAGATAAATCTAACACTATTAAAATTAGTGAGGTTTTATTCCACTGACCATCGTGACAATCTACAAGAAAAATGCCCAATATAAATCTTGAAACACTCTATCCCTTTCCTCAGGCTTACAAAAAACTGATATATTTTTAATTATTTTGTATAATTTTGTTTCACATTGATCAAATTTATTTTCCATAAGTTTTTCTGATAATTGAAGCTTGACATATAAAAATATATAAACACATTTTATGTATACCATTATATTTTACATCAAAAAATATTACCCTCATCTTCGTATGTTCCCCCATTTTTTCTGCCCAATTTCATATAGCCTCAAATACCACAATTAACTCTAAAATAGTTAAGGGTTCATATAATTTCATCAAATTAATTGTTTTACGATGGGATTCAGAAATAATAATAAATGACATTTAGTGTTTTAAATAATTTTTTTGTTAGTTAATTACAATAGTATTAATTAATTATAAATATTATTCGGTGTTTTTAAATTATTATTCTAAAGACAAATATGGTTCTTCCTTGATAAAATTTAGGGTAGGGGCCAATTTTTTTTATTTTAATGGGGTAGGGGATAAATTATTTAGGGATATGGGTTTCTTTAGCGCCACTTGAAGTGGCGCTATAGTTTTTTATTTGTTTTTTTTGAATTTATTATATTTATTATGTTACATTTAATATAATTAGATAATTTTAAATAATTGTAAATAATTTAGATAAATAAATTTATTTATAATAAATATTTATACATTATAATTTATTTTTAACAAATATTTATTATAATAAATATTTATACATTTTAAATATTTATATATAATTTAGCTATATAAATTTATTATTTACAATTATAACTTATTTACAATAAATATTTAATATTATAAATATAATTACTTAAATAAATACAATAATTTTAATGAATATAATTAAAAAAATAAAAACAATAAATACATAATTATATTTTTTATAATATATATATAATTATAATAAATTATATTTATTATAACAAATTTATTTATTATAATAAATTTATTTATTATAATAAATTTATTTATTTATATTTATTATAAATATAATACATACATTAATTATAATATATTTATTATAATTATATATTTATTATATTTATAATTATAAAAATAATAATTATAATAAATATATAATTATGAAAATTATATAATAGTAATAAATATATAATTATAATAAATATACAATTATAATAATTATAGAATTAAAATATAATAAATACAAAAAAATCATAATTATATAATTATAATAAATATTAATTATAATAAATATTTAATTATAATAAATGTATAATAAAATAAATATTTAACTATAATAAATATAAAATTATAATAAGTATATAATTACAAATATAACAAATCCATAATTATAATTAATATATAATTATTATTAAATATCTAAATTTATTATATTTGTAAATTATAAATATATAATTGTAAATAAATAAATTATTAATAAATTATAAATCTTTTATAAATATATACATTTATTATATTTATAGATTATTAATATAGAACTGTAAATAAATAAATTATACATTATTAATATATAATTGTTAATAAATTATAATTATTATAAATTATTTTAATATTAAATTATTATAATTGCAAATCAATTTTAATTGTAAATAAATTATAAATGTAAATATATTTTACATATAATTGTAAATAAATTATAATTGTAAATATAATTTACATATAATTAATAAATAAATTGTTATTCATAAATATATATTTAATTTTATATTTATAAATACAAAAATATATATTTACAACAAAAAAACTACATTATAAACATATATATATATATATAAATCTAAGGAATTGTGATTACATATTTATAAATATAATTTTAAATATATAATTTTAAATAATAATCTATGTATATAAATATATATTTACAATAATTAATTATTAATTATTAATTATATGGGAATTATAAATATTGATTTTATAAATATAATAAATATCTAATTATATATTATTATAATACATTTATTATAATACATTTATTATAAATATCTAATTATAATATTATACATTTATTTTATAAATATTATAATAAATTTCTTTTATAATGTAATATTATAATGCATTTATTATACATTTATTATACATTTATTTATATTTATATTTATAATAAATATTTATAATAAATATCTAATAAATATTATAATATTTATTATAATAAATATAAATTTATTGAACATTTATTATAAATATTATAATGTTATAATATTATAATATTTATTATAATAAATATCTAATAAATGTATAATAAATACAATTATAATAAATATTATAATAAATGCATAATAAATGTATAATAAACATACAATAAATATTATTATAATAAATATAAATTTATAATAATTATTATAATAGATATTATTAAAATATTTATTATAATAAATATATAATAAATGTATAATTAGTATTAATTTAATAAATGCATAATAAATGTATAATAAATTTACACCAAATGTATAATAAATATTTATAATACATTTATTATAAATGTTAACTTATTATAATAAATATACATTTATTTATTATAATAAACCTACATTTATTTTATAATAATTTAAAATTAAAATAATTTATAATAATTATAATTTATTTACAATTATGATTTATTTACAATTATATATTTATTTTACTTATTTTAGTAATTATATTTATGATAGTAAATAAATTTATTATGGATAAATTTATTGTATACATATATATTACATTTATTATATATATTATAATTATTATAAATATATATATTTATTACATCTATTATAATTATATAATTATTATATTTTTTATTTATTATACTAATATATTTATTATTATCATTATATATTTATCATAATTATATATTTATTATATTTATAAATTTATTATAAAAATATAATTCTATTGATGATAATTATAATATTATAAGGAATATAAAATTATAAAAAATATATCATTATAATAAATGTATAATTATAAATATAATAAATTTATAATTCAAATATTATAATATATTTACTGTATTTGTTTTATTATAAATTTATTATATTTAAATATTTATTATAATTAATATTTACAATAATTATATAATTATTATATTTTTTTATTTATTATATTTATATTTCTCTAATTATTATAATTATATATTTATTATATTTATATATATAGTACTTTTATATATTTATCATAATTATATATTTATTATAGTTATTATTTTTATCATTATAAATTTATAATAATTCCATAATTTTAATTATAATAATTACATAATTATAAATATAATAAATATAGAATTATAATAAATGTATAATTATAAATAGAATAAATATATAATTATAATAAATATATTATAATTAATGTATGTGTTATATTTATAATAAATATAAATAAATTTATTTATTATAAAAAATATAATTTATTATAATTTATTTATTCATGTATTTATTATAAATAAATGTAGATAAACACACACAAACCACACAACACAACAGATGCATAGATGAACAAAACATACATAAAAAACTCACAATGACGCCCATATATGAATACATATACATATATTATTAAATGTTATATAAAAAATTTATATACACAACATATTTACATATATATAATTTCTGAAATATAAATATTATTTAAAAATTTATAAGAATGTATATATGTATATATATTTACACGTTGAATGTGTCATTTTGTAACCATAAACAAAAAGTGCTCATAATTGTAGGACTTTTAAAAGTGTTATCAAATTAATAGTCAAAGGGAACCCTTTTATTTGTCATTTTTCAGAAGAATCATTGAATATATCCTCATATGTAGTATTGTAACATGAATATAAAAAATATGGAATTACTATTGGGTGATATTTTAAATATATTGGAATTCTAAAATTAAGTGAAAATGATCAATATTGATTAAATTCATAATATAATGAATTATAACATGATAATTAAATATATGATATAAAAATAAATTTATTTTTTTTAAATTCCAATGAAAAAGAATCATTAGTTTCTATAAATCTAAAAACTGATCTCTGGTGGTGCCCGTTGGGAGGGAGGGAGCTGTCGTATTGTGCCATGTTTTGTCCGATACATCAGCTGTCGTTTCACATCTGGACACAAGCATGTATAATCCAGGCTTTCATGTGCTTCATCCTCAATAGTGGTGAATGAAAGGTAGGGTCCAAAAGTGTCTTTTCCGAAGACCTCCTTCCTAATAGGCTTCTTCTGGTGTGGGTAATTAGAAAAATGTGGTAGTGAACATCATATCCATCTTCCCCCACAATGCAATGTAGGCGTTGTCGATGGGGATTCGTGGCAGAACTTCTAATAATGTGTTGTGGTGACGGGAGGCTTTGAGGACGGAGAGACATGGTAGATCGTCTGAGAGATGGTGGTGAGATAGGGCTTTGACCATGATTGGCAGTCTGGGAGGGGAGTCGTGAAAGGTCATGGCGGTGAATGTCCAAGAATGGGTTGTTGATGGGAGGTCGATGAAGGTATAATGGGTGGTGACTGTGGTAGGCTTTATCGATGGGGTGTTCTGGAAATTCTTCAGAGAAAGGGTGGTGACTGTCATTTCCATCATCCCCTTCTCTGGCATGGTAGGATTTGTTGACGGAGCCCTGTGGAACATTGTTTGATAAATGGTTGCGATGGTCTTGTCCGTCTTCCCCCCGTCTGGCCTGGTAGGTGTTGTCGAAGGGGCGTCGTGGCCTGTCATCTGGGAGAGGTCAGGGAAACCCGCACGAACCGAGGGAAAAAGGCTTCACTTGCTCTTGTGTATGTGGAATGGTGACACAACAAGTTGTAACACAGAATAGGGGTTTGAAAACCTCATATAGAACCTTTTTCAGGATCCCGAACTTCTTCTTCGCACCAGAAAAATGCATCGTTCTTCTTCAACTAAAACTCTAGTTCTTTATAGACGCACAAACTCGCCGAAAGGATAGATTTTTTAAACCATGGACCGTTAGTGTGCATATATATACTCCTAACTGTTTCAAAAACACGTTTTGAATAATTTAAATTTTGTTATTACTTTCCCTATAATTTATACACCCCATTATTTTCATTAATTTCATTTACATTTTATTGTTGAATATGTTTTGACCTCATTAATGAACACGGGCCGTCTGTGTTACATACCTGAACATTTAAATATAATTTTATTATAAAAATATTTTAATAAATAGATTTATATATAATTAAAATATATTAATTATATTTTTATGATGATATTCAATAAATAAAATAAATTAAAATATGATTATTTTTTAATTTTAATATTAGTTAATGATAATAATTATAATTAATTGTACCTATTACTTATTGATTTCATATTTATTCTCAAAAGTCCAATATGATTTTTCATTGTCTAAAATATTAATTTAAAATAACAATATTTTTGTTTTTGTATTATAGATTTATTTATTTAATCATTAAATAAGTGTAAATTTTTAAAAGAAATTATTATTTTTATAAAAATAATATATTTTATAAATATATGATATATGTTATGTTTTTTTTAATTTATAAATTACAAATATATATAATTATTATAATAATAATAAAGTGACATTAATTTTTGTTTTTAACTAAAAATTAAATTTAAATTATTTACGTTACGAAATGAATTATATATATATATTTAAAACCCCTAAAAGTTAATATATAAAAAATAAATTATATAAATAAATGAAATGTTCAAACCATTAAGTCTATAATAACCTGCATGTTTAAAAAATTAATGTTGATATGTTTTGAAAAAATAAAATTATAAAAAAATTGAATTTATAGTTATATATTAAAAACACTATCATATATTGGTCAAAAGAAAATATTACAATAAAAAATCAAAGAGACGTGATTAACTAATAAAAACGAAGTAATGTCTTAGATAAAAAAGAAGAAATATTTTATTGATTTCAACATAAATTAATAATAAAGATAAATCTAACACTATTAAAATTAGTGAGGTTTTATTCCACCGACCATCATGACAATCTACAAGAAAAATGCCCAATATAAATCTTGAAACACTCTATCCCTTTCCTCAAGCTTACAAAAAACTGATATATTTTTAATTATTTTGTATAATTTTGTTTCACATTGATCAAATTTATTTTCCATAAGTTTTTCTGATAATTGAAGCTTGACATATAAAAATATATAAACACATTTTATGTATACCATTATATTTTACATCAAAAAATATTACCCTCATCTTAGTATGTTCCCCCATTTTTTCTGCCCAATTTCATATAGCCTCAAATACCACAATTAACTCTAAAATAGTTAAGGGTTCATATAATTTCATCTAATTAATTGTTTTACGATGGGATTCAGAAATAATAATAAATGACATTTAGTGTTTGAAATAATTTTTTTATTAGTTAATTACAATAGTATTAATTAATTATACATATTATTCGGTGTTTTTAAATTATTATTCTAAAGACAAATATGGTTCTTCCATGATAAAATTTAGGGTAGGGGCCAATTTTTTTTATTTTAATAGGGCAGGGGATAGATTATTTAGGGATATGGGTTTCTTTAGCGCCACTTGAAGTGGCGCTATAGTTTTTTATTTGTTTTTTTTGAATTTATTATATTTATTACGTTACATTTAATATAATTAGATAATTTTAAATAATTGTAAATAATTTAGATAAATAAATTTATTTATAATAAATATTTATACATTATAATTTATTTTTAACAAATATTTATTATAATAAATATTTATACATTTTAAGTAATTATATATAATTTAGCTAAATAAATTTATTATTTACAATTATAACTTATTTACAATAAATATTTATTATTATAAATATAATTACTTAAATAAATACAATAATTTTAACGAGTATATTTAAAAAAATAAAAACAATAAATACATAATTATATTTTTTATAATATATATATAATTATAATAAATTATATTTATTATAATAAATTTATTTATTATAATAAATTTATTTATTTATATTTATTATAAATATAATACATACATTAATTATAATATATTTATTATAATTATATATTTATTATATTTATAATTATAAAAATAATAATTATAATAAATATATAATTATGAAAATTATATAATAGTAATATATATATAATTATAATAAATATACAATTATAACAATTATAGAATTATAAATATAATAAATACAAAAAAATCATAATTATATAATTATAATAAATATTAATTATAATAAATATTTAATTATAATAAATGTATAATAAAATAAATATTTATCTACAATAAATATAAAATTATAATAAGTATATAATTACAAATATAACAAATCCATAATTATAATTAATATATAATTATTACTAAATATCTAAATTTATTATATTTGTAAATTATAAATATATAATTCTAAATAAATAAATTATTAATAAATTATAAATCTTTTATAAACATATACATTTATTATATTTATAGATTATTAATATAGAACTGTAAATAAATAAATTATACATTATTAATATATAATTGTTAATAAATTATAATTATTATAAATTAATTTAATATTAAATTATTATAATTGCAAATCAATTTTAATTGTAAATAAATTATAAATGTAAATATATTTTACATATAATTGTAAATAAATTATAATTGTAAATATAATTTACATATAATTAATAAATAAATTGTTATTCATAAATATATATTTAATTTTATATTTATAAATACAAAAATATATATTTACAACAAAAAAACTACATTATAAACATATATATATATATATTTATAAATCTAAGGAATTGTGATTACATATTTATAAATATAATTTTAAATATATAATTTTAAATAATAATCTATTTATATAAATATATATTTACAATAATTAATTATTAATTATTAATTATACAGGAATTATAAATATTGATTTTATAAATATAATAAATATTTAATTATATATTATTATTATACATTTATTATAATACATTTATTATAAATATCTAATTATAATATTATACATTTATTTTATAAATATTATAATAAATTTATTTTATAATGTAATATTATAATGCATTTATTATACATTTATTATACATTTATTTATATTTATATTTATAATAAATATTTATAATAAATATCTAATAAATATTATAATATTTATTATAATAAATATAAATTTATTGAACATTTATTATAAATATTATAATGTTATAATATTATAATATTTATTATAATAAATATCTAATAAATGTATAATAAATACAATTATAATAAATATTATAATAAATGCATAATAAATGTATAATAAACGTACAATAAATATTATTATAATAAATATACATTTATAATATTTATTATAATAGATATTATTAAAATATGTATTATAATAAATATATAATAAATGTATAATTAGTATTAATTTAATAAATGCATAATAAATGTATAATAAATTTACACCAAATGTATAATAAATATTTATAATACATTTATTATTAATGTTTACTTATTATAAAAAATATTCATTTATTTATTATAATAAACCTACATTTATTTTATAATAATTTAAAATTAAAGTAATTTATAATAATTATAATTTATTTACAATTATAATTTATTTACAATTATATATTTATTTTACTTATTTTAGTAATTATATTTATGATAGTAAATAAATTTATTATAGATAAATTTATTATATACATATATATTACATTTATTATATTTATTACATTTATCATAAATATATATATTTATTACAGTTATTATAATTATATAATTATTATATTTTTTATTTATTATACTAATATATTTATTATTATTATTATATATTTATCATAATTATATATTTATTATATTTATAAATTTATTATAAAAATATAATTCTATTCATGATAATTATAATATTATAAGGAATATAAAATTATAAAAAATATATCATTATAATAAATGTATAATTATAAATATAATAAATTTATAATTCAAATATTATAATATATTTAATGTATTTATTTTATTATACATTTATTATATTTAAATATTTATTATAATTAATATTTACAATAATTATATAATTATTATATTTTTGTATTTATTATATTTATATTTCTCTAATTATTATAATTATATATTTATTATATTTATATATTTAGTACTTTTATATATTTATCATAATTATATATTTATTATAGTTATTATTTTTATCATTATAAATTTATAATAATTCCATAATTTTAATTATAATAATTACATAATTATAAATATAATAAATATAGAATTATAATAAATGTATAATTATAAATATAATAAATATATAATTATAATAAATATATTATAATTAATGTAGGTGTTATATTTATAATAAATATAAATAAATTTATTTATTATAAAAAATATAATTTATTATAATTTATTTATTCATGTATTTATTATAAATAAATGTAGATAAACACACAAAAACCACACAACACAACAGATGCATAGATGAACAAAACATATATAAAAAACTCACAATGACGCCCATATATGAATACATATACATATATTATTAAATGTTATATAAAAAATTTATATACACAACATATTTACATATATATAATTTCTGAAATATAAATATTATTTAAAAATTTATAAGAATGTATATATGTATATATATTTACACGTTGAATGTGTCATTTTGTAACCATAAACAAAAAGTGCTCATAATTGTAGGACTTTTAAAAGTGTTATAAAATTAATAGTTAAAGGGAACCTTTTATTTGTCATTTTTCAGAAGAATCATTGAATATTTCCTCATATGTAGTATTGTAACATGAATATAAAAAATATGGAATTACTATTGGGTGATATTTTAAATATATTGGAATTCTAAAATTAAGTGAAAATGATCAATATTGATTAAATTCATAATATAATGAATTATAACATGATAATTAAATATATAATATAAAAATAATTTTTTTTTTAATTCCAATGAAAAAGAATCATTAGTTTCTATAAATCTAAAAACTGATCTCCGGTGGTGCCCGTTGGGAGGGAGGGAGCTGTCGTATTGTGCCATGTTTTGTCCGATACATCAGCAGTCGTTTCACATCTGGACACAAGCATGTATAATCCAGGCGTTCATGTGCTTCATCCTCAATAGTGGTGAATGAAAGGTAGGGTCCAAAAGTGTCTTTTCCGAAGACCTCCTTCCTAATAGGCTTCTTCTGGTGCGGGTAATTAGAAAAATGTGGTAGTAAACATCATATCCATCTTCCCCCACAATGCAATGTAGGCGTTGTCGATGGGGATTCGTGGCAGAACTTCTAATAATGTTTTGTGGTGACGGGAGGCTTTGAGGACGGAGAGACATGGTAGATCGTCTTAGAGATGGTGGTGAGATAGGGCTTTGACCATGATTGGCAGTCTGGGAGGGGAGTCATGAAAGGTCATGGCGGTGAATGTCCCAGAATGGGTTGTTGATGGGAGGTCGATGAAGGTATAATGGGTGGTGACTGTGGTAGGCTTTATCGATGGGGTGTTCTGGAAATTCTTCAGAGAAAGGGTGGTGACTGTCATTTCCATCATCCCCTTCTCTGGCATGGTAGGATTTGTTGATGGAGCCCTGTGGAACATTGTTTGATAAATGGTTGCGATGGTCTTGTCCGTCTTCCCCCCGTCTGGCCTGGTAGGTGTTGTCGATGGGGCGTCGTGGTCGGTCATCTGGGAGAGGTCGGGGAAACCCGCACGAACCGATGGAAAAAGGCTGCACCTGCTCTTGTGTATGTGGAATGGTGACACAACAAGTTGTAACACAGAATAGGGGTTTGAAAACCTCATATAGAACCTTTTTCAGGATCCCGAACTTCTTCTTCGCACCAGAAAAATGCATCGTTCTTCTTCAACTAAAACTCTGGTTCTTTATAGACGCACAAACTCGCCGAAAGGATAGTTTTTTAAAACCATGGACCGTTAGTGTGCATATATATACTCCTAACTGTTTCAAAAACACGTTTTGAATAATTTAAATTTTGTTATTACTTTCCCTATAATTTATCCACCACATTATTTTCATTAATTTCATTTACATTTTATTGTTGACTATGTTTTGACCTCATTAATGAACATGGGCCGTCTGTGTTACATACCTGAACTTTTAAATATAATTTTATTATAAAAATATTTTAATAAATAGATTTATATATAATTAAAATATATTAATTAGATTTTTATGATGATATTCAATAAATAAAATAAATAAAAATACGATTATTTTTTAATTTTAATATTAGTTAATGATAATAATTATAATTAATTGTACCTATTATTTATTGATTTCATATTTATTCTCAAAAGTCCAATATTATTTTTCATTGTCTAAAATATTAATTTAAAATAACAATATTTTTGTTTTTGTATTATAGATTTATTTATTTAAACATTAAATAAGTGTAAATTTTTAAAAGAAATTATTATTTTTATAAAAATAATATATTTTATAAATATATGATATATGTTATGTTTTTATTAAATTTATAAATTACAAATATATATAATTATTATAATAATAATAAAGTGACATTAATTTTTGGTTTTAAATAAAAATGAAATTTAAATTATTTACATTACGAAATGAATTATATATATATATTTAAAACCCCTAAAAGTTAATATATAAAAAATAAATTATATAAATAAATGAAATGTTCAAACCATTTTATCTATAATAACCTGCATGTTTAAAAAATTAATGTTGATATGTTTTGAAAATATAAAATTATAAAAAAAATGAATTTATAGTTATATAATAAAAACACTATCATGTATTGGTCAAAATAAAATATTACAATAAAAAATCAAAGAGACGTGATTAACTAATAAAAACGAAGTAATGTCCTAGATAAAAAAGAAGAAATATTTTATTGATTTCAACATAAATTAATAATAAATATAAATCTAACACTATTAAAATTAGTGAGGTTTTATTCCACCGACCATCATGACAATCTACAAGAAAAATTCCCAATATAAATCTTGAAACACTCTATCCCTTTCCTCAGGCTTACAAAAAACTGATATATTTTTAATTATTTTGTATAATTTTGTTTCACATTGATCAAATTTATTTTCCATATGTTTTTCTGATAATTGAAGCTTGACTATAAAAATATATAAACACATTTTATTTATACCATTATATTTAACATCAAAAAATATTACCCTCATCTTCGTATGTTCCCCCATTTTTTCTGCCCAATTTCATATAGCCTCAAATACAACAATTAACTCTAAAATAGTTAAGGGTTCATATAATTTCATCAAATTAATTGTTTTACGATGGGATTCAGATATAATAATAAATGACATTTAGTGTTTTAAATAATTTTTTTATTAGTTAATTACAATAGTATTAATTAATTATACATATTATTCGGTGTTTTTAAATTATTATTCTAAAGACAAATATGGTTCTTCCATGATAAAATTTAGGGTAGGGGCCCATTTTTTTTATTTTAATGGGGCAGGGGATAGATTATTTAGGGATATGGGTTTCTTTAGCGCCACTTGAAGTGGCGCTATAGTTTTTTTTTGTTTTTTTTTGAATTTATTATATTTATTATTTTACATTTAATATAATTAGATAATTTTAAATAATTGTAAATAATTTAGATAAAAAAATTTATTTATAATAAATATTTATCCATTATAATTTATTTTTAACAAATATTTATTATAATAAATATGTATACATTTTAAATAATTATATATAATTTAGCTAAATAAATTTATTATTTACAATTATAATTTATTTACAATAAATATTTATTATTATAAATATAATTACTTAAATAAATACAATAATTTTAACGAATATAATTAAAAAAATAAAAACAATAAATACATAATTATATTTTTTATAATATATATATAATTATAATAAATTATATTTGTTATAATAAATTTATTTATTATAATAAATTTATTTATTATAATAAATTTATTTATTTATATTTATTATAAATATAATACATACATTAATTATAATATATTTTTTATAATTATATATTTATTATATTTATAATTATAAAAATAATAATTACAATAAATATATAATTAGGAAAATTATATAATAGTAATAAATATATAAATATAATAAATATAGAATTATAATAATTATAGAATTATAAATATAATAAATACAAAAAAATCATAATTATATAATTTTAATAAATATTAATTTTAATAAATATTTAATTATAATAAATGTATAATAAAATAAATATATAAATATAATAAATATTAAATTATAATAAGTATATAATTACAAATATTACAAATCCATAATTATAATTAATATATAATTATTATTAAATATCTAAATTTATTATATTTATAAATTATAAATATATAATTGTAAATAAATAAATTATTAATAAATTATAAATCTTTTATAAACATATACATTTATTATATTTATAGATTATTAATATAGAACTGTAAATAAATAAATTATACATTATTAATATATAATTGTTAATAAATTATAATTATTATAAATTATTTTAATATTAAATTATTATAATTGCAAATCAATTATAATTGTAAATAAATTATAAATGTAAATATATTTTACATATAATTGTAAATAAATTATAATTGTAAATATAATTTACATATAATTAATAAATAAATTGTTATTCATAAATATATATTTAATTTTATATTTATAAATACAAAAATATATATTTACAACAAAAAAACTACATTATATACATATATATATATATAAATCTAAGGAATTGTGACTACATATTTATAAATATAATTTTAAATATATAATTTTAAATAATAATCTATTTAAATAAATATATATTTACAATAATTAATTATTAATTATTAATTATACAGGAATTATGAATATTGATTTTATAAATATAATAAATATTTAATTATATATTATTATAATACATTTATTATAATACATTTATTATAAATATCTAATTATAATATTATACATTTATTTTATAAATATTATAATAAATTTATTTTATAATGTAATATTATAATGCATTTATTATACATTTATTATACATTTATTTATATTTATATTTATAATAAATATTTATAATAAATATCTAATAAATATTATAATATTTATTATAATAAATACAAATTTATTGTACATTTATTATAAATATTATAATGTTATAATATTATAATATTTATTATAATAAATATCTAATAAATGTATAATAAATACAATTATAATAAATATTATAATAAATACATAATAAATGTATAATAAACGTACAATAAATATTATTATAATAAATATACATTTATAATATTTATTATAATAGATATTATTAAAATATTTATTATAATAAATATATAATAAATGTATAATTAGTATTAATATAATAAATGCATAATAAATGTATAATAAATTTACACCAAATGTATAATAAATATTTATAATACATTTATTATAAATGTTTATTTATTATAATAAATATACATTTATTTATTATAAAAAACCTACATTTATTTTATAATAATTTAAAATTAAAATAATTTATAATAGTTATAATTTATTTACAATTATGATTTATTTACAATTATATATTTATTTTACTTATTTTAGTAATTATATTTATGATAGTAATTAAATTTATTATAGATAAATTTATTATATATATATATATTACATTTATTATATTTATTACATTTATCATAAATATATATATTTATTACGTCTATTATGATTATAAAATTATTATATTTTTTATTTATTATACTAATATATTTATTATTATTAATATATATTTATCATAATTATATATTTATTATATTTATAAATTTATTATAAAAATATAATTCTATCCATGATAATTATAATATTACAAGGAATATAAAATTATAAAAAATATATCATTATAATAAATGTATAATTATAAATATAATAAATTTATAATTCAAATATTATTATATATTTATTGTATTTATTTTATTATACATTTATTATATTTAAATATTTATTATAATTAATATTTACAATAATTATATAATTATTATATTTTTGTATTTATTATATTTATATTTCTCTAATTATTATAATTATATATTTATTATATTTATATATTTAGTACTATTATATATTTATCATAATTATATATTTATTATAGTTATTATTTTTATCATTATAAATTTATAATAATTCCATAATTTTAATTATAATAATTACATAATTATAAATATAATAAATATAATATTATAATAAATGTATAATTATAAATAGAATAAATATATAATTATAATAAATATATTATAATTAATGTATGTGTTATATTTATAATAAATATAAATAAATTTATTTATTATAAAAAATATAATTTATTATAATTTATTTATCCATGTATTTATTATAAATAAATGTAGATAAACACACACAAACCACACAACACAACAGATGCATAGATGAACAATACATACATAAAAAACTCACAATGACGCCCATATATGAATACATATACATATATTATTAAATGTTATATAAAAAATTTATATACACAACATATTTACATATATATAATTTCTGAAATATAAATATTATTTAAAAATTTATAAGAATGTATATATGTATATATATTTAAACGTTGAATGTGTCATTTTGTAACCATAAACAAAAAGTGCTCATAATTGTAGGACTTTTAAAAGTGTTATCAAATTAATAGTCAAAGGGAACCCTTTTATTTGTCATTTTTCAGAAGAATCATTGAATATTTCCTCATATGTAGTATTGTAACATGAATATAAAAAATATGGAATTACTATTGGGTGATATTTTAAATATATTGGAATTATAAAATTAAGTGAAAATGATCAATATTGATTAAATTCATAATATAATGAATTATAACATGATAATTAAATATATAATATAAAAATAAATTTATTTTTTTTAAATTCCAATGAAAAATAATCATTAGTTTCTATAAATCTAAAAACTGATCTTCGGTAGAGTCCCTTGGGAGGGAGGGAGCTGTCGTATTGTGCCAGGTTTTTCCCGATACATCCGCAGTCGTTTCACATCTGGACAGAAGCGTGTATAATCCAGGCTTTCATGTGCTTCATCCTCAATAGTGGTGAATGAAAGGTAGGGTCCAAAAGCGTCTTTTCCGAAGACCTCCTTCCTAATAGGCTTCTTCTGGTGTGGGGAATTAGAAAAATGTTGTAGTGAACATCATATCCATCTTCCCCTACAATGCAATGTAGGCGTTGTCGATGGGGATTTGTGGCAGAACTTCTAATAATGTGTTGTGGTGACGGGAGGCTTTGAGGACGGAGAGACATGGTAGATCGTCTGAGAGATGGTGGTGAGATAGGGATTTGACCATGATTGACAGTCTAGGAGGGGAGTCGTGAATGGTCATGGCGGTGAATGTCCCAGAATGGGTTGTTGATGGGAGGTCGATGAAGGTATAATGGGTGGTGACTCTGGTAGGCTTTATCGATGGGGTGTTCTGGAAATTCTTCAGAGAAAGGGTGGTGACTGTCATTTCATTCATCCCCTTCTCTGGCATGGTAGGATTTGTTGACGGAGCCCTGTGGAACATTGTTTGATAAATGGTTGCGATGGTCTTGTCCGTCTTCCACCCGTCTGGCCTGGTAGGTGTTGTCGATGGGGCGTTGTGGCCGGTCATCTGGGAGAGGTCGGCGAAACCCGCACGAACCAAGGGAAAAAGGATGCACCTACTATTGTGTATGTGGAATGGTGAAACAACAAGTTGTAACACAGAATAGGGGATTTAAAACCTCATATAGAACCTTTTTCAGGATCCCAAACTTCTTCGCACCAGAAAAATGCTTCGTTCTTCTTCAACTAAAACTCTGGTTCTTTATAGACACATAAACTCACCGAAAGGACAGTTTTTTTAAACCATGGACCATTAGTGTGCATATATATACTCCTAACTATCTCAAAAACACGTTTTGACTAATTTAAATTTTGTTATTACTTTCCCTATAATTTATCCCCCCCATTATTTTCATTAATTTCATTTACATTTTATTGTTGAATATGTTTTGACCTCATTAATGAACATGGGTCGTCTGTGTTACATACCTGAACTTGTAAATATAATTTTATTATACAAATATTTTAATAAATAGATTTATATATAATTAAAATATATTAATTATATTTTTATGATGATATTCAATAAATAAAATAAATAAATATATGATTATTTTTTAATTTTAATATTAGTTAATGATAATAATTATAATTAATTGTACCTATTATTTATTGCTTTCATATTTATTCTCAAAAGTCCAATATGATTTTTCATTGTATAAAATATTAATTTAAAATAACAATATTTTTGTTTTTGTATTATAGATTTATTTATTTAAACATTAAATAAGTGTAAATTTTTAAAGGAAATTATTATTTTTATAAAAATAATAAATTTTATAAATATATGATATATGTTATGTTTTTTTTATAAAATTTATAAATTACAAATATATATATAATTATTATAATAATAATAAAGTGACATTAATTTTTGGTTTTAAATAAAAATGAAATTTAAATTATTTACATTGCAAAATGAATTATATATATATCTAAAACCCCTAATAGTTAATATATAAAAAATAATTTATATAAATAAATGAAATGTTCAAACCATTATATCTATAATAACCTGCATGTTTAAAAAATTAATGTTTATATGTTTTGAAAAAATAAAATTATAAAAAAATGAATTTATAGTTATATAATAAAAACACTATCATGTATTGGTCAAAAGAAAATATTACAATAAAAAATCAAAGAGATGTGATTAACTAATAAAAACGAAGTAATGTCTTAGATAAAAAAGAAGAAATATTTTATTGATTTCAACATAAATTATTAATAAAGATAAATCTAACACTATTAAAATTAGTGAGGTTTTATTCCACCGACCATCATGACAATCTACAAGAAAAATGCCCAATATAAATCTTGAAACACTCTATCCCTTTCCTCAGGCTTACAAAGAACTGATATATTTTTAATTATTTTGTGTAATTTTGTTTCACATTGATCGAATTTATTTTCCATAAGTTTTTCTGATAATTGAAGCTTGACATATAAAAATATATAAGCACATTTTATTTACACCATCATATTTTACATCAAAAAATATTACCCTCATCTTCGTATGTTCCCCCATTTTTTCTGCCCAATTTCATATAGCCTCAAATACCACAATTAACTCTAAAATAGTTAAGGGTTCATATAATTTCATCAAATTAATTGTTTTACGATGGGATTCAAAAATAATAATAAATGACATTTAGTGTTTTAAATAATTTTTTTATTAGTTAATTACAATAGTATTAATTAATTATACATATTATTCGGTGTTTTTAAATTAATATTCTAAAGACAAATATGGTTTTTCCATGGGAAAATTTAGGGTAGGGGCCACTTTTTTTATTTTAATGGGGCAGGGGATAGATTATTTAGGGATATGGGTTTCTTTAGTGCCACTTGAAGTGGGGGTATAGTTTTTTTTTTAAATTTATTATATTTATTATGTTACATTTAATATAATTAGATAATTTTAAATAATTGTAAATAATTTAGATAAATAAATTTATTTATAATAAATATTTATACATTATAATTTATTTTTAACAAATATTTATTATAATAAATATTTATACATTTTAAATAATTATATATAATTTAGATAAATAAATTTATTAATTACAATTATAATTTATTTACAATAAATATTTATTATTATAAATATAATTACTTAAATAAATACAATAATTTTAACGAATATATTTTAAAAAATAAAAACAATAAATACATAATTATATTTTTTATAATATATATAATTATAATAAATTATATTTATTTTAAAAAATTTATTTATTTATATTTATTATAAATATAATACATACATTAATTATAATATATTTATTATAATTATATATTTATTATATTTAATATTATAAAAATAATAATTATTTTAAATATATAATTATGAAAAATATATAATAGTATTAAATATATAAAAATAATAAATATATAATTATAATAATTATAGAATTATAAATATAATAAATACAAAAAATAATAATAATTAAATAATTATAATAAATATTATTTATAATAAATATTTAATTATAATAAATGTATAATAAAATAAATATATAAATATAATAAATATAAAATTATAATAATTATATAATTAAAAATATAACAAATCCATAATTATAATTAATATATAATTATTATTAAATATCTAAATTTATTATCTTTATAAATTATAAATATATAATTGTAAATAAATAAATTATTAATAAATTATAAATCTTTTATAAATATATACATTTATTATATTTATAGATTATTAATAAAGAACTGTAAATAAATAAATTATACATTATTAATATATAATTGTTAATAAATTATAATTATTATAAATTATTTTAATATTAAATTACTATAATTGCAAAGAAATTATAATTGTAAATAAATTATAAATGTAAATATATTTTACATATAATTATAAATAAATTATAATTGTAAATATTATTTACATATAATTAATAAATAAATTGTTATTCATAAATATATATTTAAGATTATATTTATAAATACAAAAATATATATTTACAAAAAAAAACTACATTATAAACATATATATATATATATAAATAAATCAAAGGAATTGTGATTATGTATTTATAAATATAATTTTAAATATATAATTTTAAATAATAATCTATTTATATAAATATATATTTACAATAATTAATTATTAATTATTAATTATACAATAATTATAAATATTGATTTTATAAATATAATAAATATTTAATTATATATTATTATAATACATTTATTATAAATATCTAATTATAATATTATACATTTATTTTATAAATATTATAATAAATTTATTTTATTATGTAATATTATAATGCATTTATTATGCATTTATTATACATTTATTTATATTTATATTTATAATAAATATTTATAATAAATATCTAATAAATATTATAATATTTATTATAATAAATATACATTTATTGTACATTTATTATAAATATTATAATGTTATAATATTATAATATTTATTATAATAAATATCTAATAAATGTATAATAAATACAATTATAATAAATATTATAATAAATGCATAATAAATGTATAATAAATGTACAATAAATATTATTATAACAAATATAAATTTATAATATTTATTATAATAGATATTATTAAAATATTTATTATAATAAATATATAATAAATGTATAAGTAACTTACACCAAAAGTATAATAAATATTTATAATACATTTATTATAAATTTTTATTTATTATAATAAATATACATTTATTTATTATAATAAACCTACATTTATTTTATAATAAATTAAAATTAAAATAATTTATAATAATTATAATTTATTTACCATTATGATTTATTTACAATTATAAATTTATTTTAAATATTTTAGTAATTATATTTATGATAGTAAATAAATTTATTATAGACAAATTTATTATATACATATATATTACATTTATTATATTTATTACATTTATCATAAATATATATATTTATTACATCTATTATAATTATATAATAATTAAATTTTTTATTTATTATATCAATATATTTATTATTATTATTATATATTTATCATGATTATATATTTATTATATTTATAAATTTATTATAACAATATAATTCTATTCATGATAATTATAATATTATAAGGATTATAAAATTATAAAAAATATATCATTATAATAAATGTATAATTATAAATATAATAAATTTATAATTATAAATATTATTATATATTTATTGTATTTATTTTATTATACATTTATTATAATTAAATATTTATTATAATTAATATTTACTATAATTATATAATTATTATATTTTTGTATTTATTATATTTCTATTTCTCTAATTATTATAATTGTATATTTATTATATTTATATATTTAGTACTATTATATATCTATCATAATTATATATTTATTATTTTTATTATTTTTATCATTATAAATTTATAAAAATTCCATAATTTTAATTATAATAATTACATAATTATAAATATAATAAATATAGAATTATAATAAATGTATAATTATAAATAGAATAAATATATAATTATAATAAATATATTATAATTTATGTATGTGTTATATTTATAATAAATATAAATAAATAAATTTATTATTACAAATATAATTTATTATAATTTATTTATTCATGTATTTATTATAAATAAATGTAGATTAACACACACAAACCACACAACACAACAGATGCATAGATGAACAAAAAATACATAAAAAACTCACAATGACACCCATATATGAATACATATACATATATTATTAAATGTTATATAAAAAATTTATATACACAACATATTTACATATATATAATTTATGAAATATAAATATTATTTAAAAATTTATAAGAATGTATATATGTATATATATATTTACACGTTGAATGTGTCATTTTGTAACCATAAACAAAATGTGCTCATAATTGTAGGACTTTTAAAAGTGTTATAAAATTAATAGTCAAAGGGAACCCTTTTAATAAATATTATAATAAATGCATAATAAATGTATAATAAACGTACAATAAATATTATTATAACAAATATAAATTTATAATATTTATTATAATAGATATTATAAAAATATTTATTATAATAAATATATAATAAATGTATAAGTAACTTACACCAAAAGTATAATAAATATTTATAATACATTTATTATAAATTTTTATTTTTTATAATAAATATACATTTATTTATTATAATAAACCTACATTTATTTTATAATAAATTAAAATTAAAATAATTTATAATAATTATAATTTATTTACCATTATGATTTATTTACAATTATAAATTTATTTTAAATATTTTAGTAATTATATTTATGATAGTAAATAAATTTATTATAGACAAATTTATTATATACATATATATTACATTTATTATATTTATTACATTTATCATAAATATATATATTTATTACATCTATTATAATTATATAATAATGAAATTTTTTATTTATTATATTAATATATTTATTATTATTATTATATATTTATCATGATTATATATTTATTATATTTATAAATTTATTATAACAATATAAATCTATTCATGATAATTATAATATTATAAGGAATATAAAATTATAAAAAATATATCATTATAATAAATGTATAATTATAAATATAATAAATTTATAATTATAAATATTATTATATATTTATTGTATTTATTTTATTATACATTTATTATAATTAAATATTTATTATAATTAATATATACTATAATTATATAATTATTATATTTTTGTATTTATTATATTTCTATTTCTCTAATTATTATAATTGTATATTTATTATATTTATATATTTAGTACTATTATATATCTATCATAATTATATATTTATTATTTTTATTATTTTTATCATTATAAATTTATAAAAATTCCATAATTTTAATTATAATAATTACATAATTATAAATATAATAAATATAGAATTATAATAAATGTATAATTATAAATAGAATAAATATATAATTATAATAAATATATTATAATTTATGTATGTGTTATATTTATAATAAATATAAATAAATAAATTTATTATTACAAATATAATTTATTATAATTTATTTATTCATGTATTTATTATAAATAAATGTAGATTAACACACACAAACCACACAACACAACAGATGCATAGATGAACAAAAAATACATAAAAAACTCACAATGACACCCATATATGAATACATATACATATATTATTAAATGTTATATAAAAAATTTATATACACAACATATTTACATATATATAATTTATGAAATATAAATATTATTTAAAAATTTATAAGAATGTATATATGTATATATATATTTACACGTTGAATGTGTCATTTTGTAACCATAAACAAAAAGTGCTCATAATTGTAGGACTTTTAAAAGTGTTATAAAATTAATAGTCAAAGGGAACCCTTTTAATAAATATTATAATAAATGCATAATAAATGTATAATAAACGTACAATAAATATTATTATAACAAATATAAATTTATAATATTTATTATAATAGATATTATTAAAATATTTATTATAATAAATATATAATAAATGTATAAGTAACTTACACCAAAAGTATAATAAATATTTATAATACATTTATTATAAATTTTTATTTATTATAATAAATATACATTTATTTATTATAATAAACCTACATTTATTTTATAATAAATTAAAATTAAAATAATTTATAATAATTATAATTTATTTACCATTATGATTTATTTACAATTATAAATTTATTTTAAATATTTTAGTAATTATATTTATGATAGTAAATAAATTTATTATAGACAAATTTATTATATATGTATATATTACATTTATTATATTTATTACATTTATCATAAATATATATATTTATTACATCTATTATAATTATATAATAATTAAATTTTTTATTTATTATATTAATATATTTATTATTATTATTATATATTTATCATGATTATATATTTATTATATTTATAAATTTATTATAACAATATAATTCTATTCATGATAATTATAATATTATAAGGAATATAAAATTATAAAAAATATATCATTATAATAAATGTATAATTATAAATATAATAAATTTATAATTATAAATATTATTATATATTTATTGTATTTATTTTATTATACATTTATTATAATTAAATATTTATTATAATTAATATTTACTATAATTATATAATTATTATATTTTTGTATTTATTATATTTCTATTTCTCTAATTATTATAATTGTATATTTATTATATTTATATATTTAGTACTATTATATATCTATCATAATTATATATTTATTATTTTTATTATTTTTATCATTATAAATTTATAAAAATTCCATAATTTTAATTATAATAATTACATAATTATAAATATAATAAATATAGAATTATAATAAATGTATAATTATAAATAGAATAAATATATAATTATAATAAATATATTATAATTTATGTATGTGTTATATTTATAATAAATATAAATAAATAAATTTATTATTACAAATATAATTTATTATAATTTATTTATTCATGTATTTATTATAAATAAATGTAGATTAACACACACAAACCACACAACACAACAGATGCATAGATGAACAAAAAATACATAAAAAACTCACAATGACACCCATATATGAATACATATACATATATTATTAAATGTTATATAAAAAATTTATATACACAACATATTTACATATATATAATTTATGAAATATAAATATTATTTAAAAATTTATAAGAATGTATATATGTATATATATATTTACACGTTGAATGTGTCATTTTGTAACCATAAACAAAAAGTGCTCATAATTGTAGGACTTATAAAAGTGTTATAAAATTAATAGCCTGGGAGGGGAGTCGTGAAAGGTCGTGGCGGTGAATGTCCCAGAATGGGTTGTTGATGGGAGGTCGATGAAGGTATAATGGGTGGTGACTGTGGTAGGCTTTATCGATGGGGTGTTCTGGAAATTCTTCAAAGAAAGGGTGGTGACTGTCATTTCCATCATCCCCTTCTCTGGCGTGGTAGGATTTGTTGATGGAGCCCTGTGGAACATTGTTTGATAAATGGTTGCGATAGTCTTGTTCATCTTCCCCCCGTCTGGCCTGGTAGGTGTTGTCGATGGGGCGTCGTGGCCGGTCATCTGGGAGAGGTCGGGGAAACCCGCACGAACAGAGGGAAAAAGGCTGCACCTGCTCTTGTGTATGTGGAATGGTGACACAACAAGTTGTAACACAGAATAGGGGTTTGAAAACCTCATATAGAACCTACTTCAGGATCCCGAACTTCTTATTTGCACCAGAAAAATTCATCGTTCTTCTTCAACTAAAACTCTGGTTCTTTATAGACACATAAACTCGCAGAAAGGATAGTTTTTTTAAACCATGGACCGTTAGTGTGCATATATATACTCCTAACTGTTTCGAAAACACGTTTTGACTAATTTAAATTTTGTTATTAATTTCCCTATAATTTATCCACCCCATTATTTTCATTAATTTCATTTACATTTTATTGTTGAGTATGTTTTGACCTCATTAATGAACATGGGTCGTCTGTGTTACATACCTGAACTTGTAAATATAGATTTATTATAAAAATATTTTAATAAATAGATTTATATATAATTAAAATATATTAATTATATTTTTATGATGATATTCAATAAATAAAATAAATAAAAATATGCTTATTTTTTAATTTTTATATTAGTTAATGATAATAATTATAATTAATTGTATCTATTATTTATTGCTTTCATATTTATTTTCAAAAGTCCAATATGATTTTTCATTGTCTAAAATATTAATTTAAAATAATAATATTTTTGTTTTTGTATTATAGATTTATTTATTTAAACATTAAATAAGTGTAAATTTTTAAAGGAAATTATTATTTTTATAAAAATAATATATTTTATAAATATATGATATATGTTATGTTTTTTTATAAAATTTATAAATTAAAAATATATAATTATTATAATAATAATAAAGTGACATTAATTTTTGGTTTTAAGTTAAAACGAAATTTAAATTATTTACATTACGAAATGAATTATATATATATATTTAAAACCCCTAAAAGTTAATATATAAAAAATAATTTATATAAATAAATGAAATGTTCAAACAATTTTATCTATAATAACCTGCATGTTTAAAAAATTAATGTTGATATGTTTTGATAAAATAAAATTATAAAAAAATGAATTTATAGTTATTTAATAAAAACACTATCATGTATTGGTCAAAAGAAAATATTACAATAAAAAATCAAAGATACGTGATTAACTAATAAAAACGAATTAATGTCTTAGATAAAAAAGAAGAAATATTTTATTGATTTCAACATAAATTAAAAATAAAGATAAATCTAACACTATTAAAATTAGTGAGGAATTATTCCACCGACCATCATGACAATCTACAAGAAAAATGCCCAATATAAATCTTGAAACACTCTATCCCTTTCCTTAGGCTTATAAAGAACTGATATATTTTTAATTATTTTGTATAATTTTGTTTCACATTGATCAAATTTATTTTCCATAAGTTTTTCTGAAAATTGAAGCTTGACATATAAAAATATATAAACACATTTTATTTATACCATTATATTTTACATCAAAAAATATTACCCCCATCTTCGTATGTTCCCCCATTTTTTCTGCCCAATTTCATATAACCTCAAATACCACAATTAACTCTAAAATAGTTAAGGGTTCATATAATTTCATCAAATTAATTGTTTTACGATGGGATTCAAAAATAATAATAAATGACATTTAGTGTTTTAAATCATTTTTATTAGTTAATTACAATATTATTAATTAATTATACATATTATTCGGTGTTTTTAAATTAATATTCTAAAGACAAATATGGTTCTTCCATGGGAAAATTTAGGGTAGGGGCCAATTTTTTTTAATGGGGCAGGGGATAGATTATTTAGAGATATGGGTTTATTTAGTGCCACTTGAAGTGGCGCTATTCAAAGAATTGAATAGCACAACTTGACGTGGCGGTATAGTTTTTTTTGTTTTTTTTTTGAATTTATTATATTTATTATGTTACATTTAATATAATTAGATAATTTTAAATAATTGTAAATAATTTAGATAAATAAATTTATTTATAATAAATATTTATACATTATAATTTATTTTTAACAAATATTTATTATAATAAATATTTATACATTTTAAATAATTATATATAATTTAGATAAATAAATTTATTATTTACAATTATAATTTATTTACAATAAATATTTATTATTATAAATATAATACATACATTAATTATAACATATTTATTATAATTATATATTTATTATATTTATAATTATAAAAATAATAATTATAATAAATATATAATTATGAAAAATATATAATAGTATTAAAAATATAAATATAAAAAATATACAATTATAATAATTATAGAATTATAAATATAATAAATACAAAAAAAATAATAATTATATAATAATAAAAAATATTAATTATAATAAATATTTAATTATAATAAATGTATAATAAAATAAATATATAAATATAATAAATATAAAATTATAATAAGTATATAATTACAAATATAACAAATCCATAATTATAATTAATATATAATATTTATTAAATATCTAAATTTATTATATTTATAAATTATAAATATATAATTGTAAATAAATAAATTATTAATAAATTATAAATCTTTTATAAATATATACATTTATTATATTTATAGATTATTAATATAGAACTGTAAATAAATAAATTATACATTATTAATATATAATTGTTAATAAATTATAATTATTATAAATTATTTTAATATTAAATTATTATAATTGCAAAGAAATTATAATTGTAAATAAATTATAAATGTAAATATATTTTACATATAATTGTAAATAAATTATAATTGTAAATATAATTTACATATAATTAATAAATAAATTGTAATTCATAAATATATATTTAAGATTATATTTATAAATACAAAAATATATATTTACAACAAAAAAACTACATTATATACATATATATATATATATATAAATCTAAGGAATTGTGATTACATATTTATAAATATAATTTTAAATATATAATTTTAAATAATAATCTATTTGTATAAATATATATTTACAATAATTAATTATTAATTATTAATTATACAATAATTATAAATATTGATTTTATAAATATAATAAATATTTAATTATATATTATTATAATACATTTATTATAAATATCTAATTATAATATTATACATTTATTTTATAAATATTATAATAAATTTATTTTATAATGCATTTATTATACATTTATTTATATTTATATTTATAATAAATATTTATAATAAATATCTAATAAATATTATAATATTTATTATAATAAATATACATTTATTGTACATTTATTATAAATATTATAATGTTATAATATTATAATATTTATTATAATAAATATCTAATAAATGTATAATAAATACAATTATAATAAATATTATAATAAATGCATAATAAATGTATAATAAACGTACAATAAATATTATTATAATAAATATACATTTATAATATTTATTAAAATAGATATTATTAAAATATTTATTATAATAAATATATAATAAATGTATAATAATTATTAATATAATAAATGCATAATAAATGTATAATAAATTTACACCAAATGTATAATAAATATTTATAATACATTTATTATAAATGTTTATTTATTATAATAAATATACATTTATTTATTATAATAAACCTACATTAATTTTATAATAATTTAAAATTAAAATAATTTATAATAGTTATAATTTATTTACAATTATGATTTATTTACAATTATATATTTATTTTACTTATTTTAGTAATTATATTTATGATAGTAAATACATTTATTATAGATAAATTTATTATATACATATATATTACATTTATTATATTTATTACATTTATCATAAATATATATATTTATTACAGCTATTATAATTATATAATTATTTTATTTTTTATTTTTTATATTAATATATTTATTATTATTATTATATATTTATCATAATTATATATTAATTATATTTATAAATTTATTATAACAATATAATTCTATTCATGACAATTATAATATTATAAGGAATATAAAATTATAAAAAATATATCATTATAATAAATGTATAATTATAAATATAATAAATTTATAATTATAAATATTATTATCTATTTATTGTATTTATTTTATTATACATTTATTATAATTAAATATTTATTATAATTAATATATACTATAATTATATAATTATTATATTTTTGTATTTATTATATTTATATTTCTCTAATTATTATAATTGTATATTTATTATATTTATATATTTAGTACTATTATATATTTATCATAATTATATATTTATTATAGTTATTATTTTTATCATTATAAATTTATAATAATTCCATAATTTTAATTATAATAATTACATAATTATAAATATAATAAATATAGGATTATAATAAATGTATAATTATTAATAGAATAAATATATAATTATAATAAATATATTATAAATAATGTATGTGTTATAGTTATAGTAAATATAAATAAATAAATTTATTATAAAAAATATAATTTATTATAATTTATTTATTCATGTATTTATTATAAATAATAGTAGATAAACACACACAAACCACACAACACAACAGATGCATAGATGAACAAAACATACATAAAAAACTCACAATGACGCCCATATATGAATACATATACATATATTATTAAATTTTATATAAAAAATTTATATACACAACATATTTACATATATATAATTTCTAAAATATAAATATTATTTAAAAATTTATAAGAATGTATATATGTATATATATTTACACGTTGAATGTGTCATTTTGTAACCATAAACAAAAAGTGCTCATAATTGTAGGACTTTTAAAAGTGTTATAAAATTAATAGTCAAAGGGAACCCTTTTATTAGTCATTTTTCAGAAGAATCATTGAATATTTCCTCATATGTAGTACTGCAACATGAATATAAAAAGTATGGAATTACTATTGGGTGAAATTCTAAATATATTTGAATTATAAAATTAAGTGAAAATGATCAATATTGATTAAATTCATAACATAATGAATTATAACATGATAATTAAATATAAAATATAAAAATAAATTTATTTTTTTTAAATTCCAATGAAAAAAAATCATTAGTTTCTATAAATCTAAAAACTGATCTCCGGTGGTGCCCGTTGGGAGGGAGGGAGCTTTCGTATTGTTCCATGTTTTGTCCGATACATCAGCAGTCGTTTCACATTTGGACAGAAGCATGTATAATCCAGGCTTTCATGTGTTTCATCCTCAATAGTGGTGAATGAAAGGTAGGGTCCAAAATCATCTTTTCCGAAGACCTCCTTCCTAATAGGCTTCTTCTGGTGCGGGGAATTAGAAAAATGTGGGTAGTGAACATCATATCCATCTTCCCCCACAATGCAATGTAGGCGTTGTCGATGGGGATTCGTGGAAGAACTTCTAATAATGTGTTGTCATGACGGGAGGTTTTGAGGACAGAGAGACATGGTAGATCGTCTGAGAGATGGTGGTGAGATAGGGCTTTGACCATGATTGGAAGTCTGGGAGGGGAGTCGTGAAAGGTTGTGGCGGTGAATGTCCCAGAATGGGTTGTTGATGGGAGGTCGATGAAGGTATAATGGGTGGTGACTGTGGTAGGCTTTATCGATGGGGTGTTCTGGAAATTCTTCAGAGAAAGGGTGGTGACTGTCATTTCCATCATCCCCTTCTCTGGCATGGTAGGATTTGTTGACGGAGCCATGTGGAACATTGTTTGATAAATGGTTGCGATGGTCTTGTCCGTCTTCCCCCCGTCTGGCCTGGTAGGTGTTGTCGATGGGGCGTCGTGGCCGGTCATCTGGGAGAGGTCGGGGAAACCCGCACGAACAGAGGGAAAAAGGTTGCACATGCTCTTGTGTATGTGGAATGGTGACACAACAAGTTGTAACACAGAATAGGGGTTTGAAAACCTCATATAGAACCTTCTTCAGGATCCCGAACTTCTTCTTCGCACCAGAAAAATGCATCGTTCTTCTTCAACAAAAACTCTGGTTCTTTATAGACACATAAACTCGCCGAAAGGATAGTTTTTTTAATCCATGGACCGTTAGTGTGCATATATATACTCCTAACTGTTTTAAAAGCACGTTTTGACTAATTTATATTTTGTTATTACTTTCCCTATAATTTATCCACCCCATTATTTTCATTAATTTCATTTACATTTTATTGTTGAATATGTTTTGACCTCATTAATGAACATGGGCCATCTGTGTCACATACTTGAACTTGTAAATATAATTTTATTATAAAAATATTTTAATAAATAGATTTATATATAATTAAAATATATTAATTATATTTTTATGATGATATTCAATAAATAAAATAAATAAAAATTTGATTATTTTTTAATTTTAATATTAGTTAATGATAATAATTATAATTAATTGTACCTATTATTTATTGCTTTCATATTTATTCTCAAAAGTCCAATATGATTTTTCATTGTCTAAAATATTAATTTAAAATAACAATATATTTGTTTTTGTATTAAAGATTTATTTATTTAAACATTAAATAAATGTAATTTTTTAAAGGAAATTATTATTTTTATAAAAATAATATATTTTATAAATATATGATATATGCTATGTTTTTTTTATAAAATTTATAAATTACAAATATATATAATTATTATAATAATAATAAAGTGACATTAATTTTTGGTTTTAAGTAAAAATGAAATTTAAATTATTTATATTACGAAATGAATTATATATATATCTAAAAGCCCTGAAAGTTAATATATAAAAAATAATTTATATAAATAAATGAAATGTTCCAACCATTATATCTATAATAACCTGCATGTTTAAAAAATTAATGTTGATATGTTTTGAAAAAATAAAATTATAAAAAAAAATGAATTTATAGTTATATAATAAAAACACTATCATGTATTTTTCAAAAGAAAATATTACAATAAAAAATCAAAGAGATGTGATTAACTAATAAAAACGAAGTAATGTCTTAGATAAAAAAGAAGAAATATTTTATTGATTTCAACATAAATTAATAATAAAGATAAATCTAACACTATTAAAATTAGTGAGGTTTTATTCCACCAACCATCATGACAATCTACAAGAAAAATGCCCAATATAAATCTTGAAACACACGATCCCTTTCCTCAGGCTTATAAAGAACTGATATATTTTTAATTATTTTGTATAATTTTGTTTCACATTGATCAAATTTATTTTCCATAAGTTTTTCTGATAATTGAAGCTTGACATATAAAAATATATAAACACATTTTATTTATACCATTATATTTTACATCAAAAAATATTTCCCTCATCTTCGTATGTTCCCCCATTTTTTTTGCCCAATTTCATATATCCTCAAATACCACAGTTAACTCTAAAATAGTTAAGGGTTCATATAATTTCATCAAATTAATTGTTTTACGATGGGATTTAAAAATAATAATAAATGACATTTAGTGTTTTAAATAATTTTTTTATTAGTTAATTACAATAGTATTAATTAATTATACATATTATTCGGTGTTTTTAAATTAATATTCTAAAGACAAATATGGTTCTTCCATGGGAAAATTTAGGGTAGGGGCCAATTTTTTTTTAATGGGGCAGGGGATAGATTATTTAGGGATATGGGTTTCTTTAGTGCCACTTGAAGTGGCGGTATTCAAAGAATTGAATAGCGCCACTTGAAGTGGCAGTATAGTTTTTTTTTTGAATTTATTATATTTATTATGTTACATTTAATATAATTAGATAACTTTAAATAATTTAAACAATTTAGTTAAATAAATTTATTTATAATAAATATTTATACATTATAATTTATTTTTAACAAATATTTATTATAATAAATATTTATACATTTTAAATAATTATATATAATTTAGATAAATAAATTTATTATTTACCATTATAATTTATTTACAATAAATATTTATTATTATAAATATAATTACTTAAATAAATACAATAATTTTAACGAATATAATTAAAAAAATAAAAACAATAAATACATAATTATATTTTTTATAATATATATAATTATAATAAATTATATTTATTATAATAAATTTATTTATTTATATTTATTATAAATATAATACATACATTAATTATAATATATTTATTATAATTATATATTTATTATATTAATAATTATAAAAATAATAATTATAATAAATATATAATTATGAAAAATATATAATAGTATTATATATATAAATATAATAAATATACAATTATAATAATTATAGAATTATAAATATAATAAATACAAAAAAATAATTATATAATTATAATAAATATTACTTATAATAAATATTTAATTATAATAAATGTATAATAAAATAAATATATAAATATAATAAATATAAAATTATAATAAGTATATAATTACAAATATAACAAATCCATAATTATAATTAATATATAATTATTATTAAATATCTAAATTTATTATATTTATAAATTATAAATATATAATTGTAAATAAATAAATTATTAATAAATTATAAGTCTTTTCTAAATATATACATTTATTATATTTATAGATTATTAATATAGAACAGTAAATAAATAAATTATACATTATTAATATATAATTTTTAATAAATTATAATTATTATAAATTATTTTAATATTAAATCATTATAATTGAAAAGAAATTATAATTGCAAATAAATTATAAATGTAAATATATTTTACATATAATTGTAAATAAATTATAATTGTAAATATTATTTACATATAATTAATAAATAAATTTTTATTCATAAATATATATTTAAGATTATATTTATAAATACAAAAATAAATATTTACAACAACAAAACTACATTATATACATATATATATATATAAATAAATTTAAGGAATTGTGATTACGTATTTATAAATATAATTTTAAATATATAATTTTATATAATAATCTATTTATATAAATATATATTTACAATAATTAATTATTAATTATTAATTATACAATAATTATAAATATTGATGTTATAAATATAATAAATATTTAATTATATATTATTATAATACATTTATTATAAATATCTAATTATATTATTATACATTTATTTTATAAATATTATAATAAATTTATTTTATAATGTAATATTATAATGCATTTATTATACATTTATTATACATTTATTTATATTTATATTTATAATAAATATTTATAATAAATATCTAATAAATATTATAATATTTATTATAATAAATATACATTTATTGTACATTTATTATAAATATTAAAATGTTATAATATTATAATATTCATTATAATAAATATCTAATAAATGTATAATAAATACAATTATAATAAATATTATAATAAATTCATAATAAATGTATAATAAACGTACAACAAATATTATTATAATAAATATACATTTATAATATTTATTATAATAGATATTATTAAAATATTTATTATAATAAATATATAATAAATGTATAATAAGTATTAATATAATAAATGCATAATAAATATATAATAAATTTACACCAAATGTATAATAAATATTTATAATACATTTATTATAAATGTTAATTTATTATAATAAATATACATTTATTTATTATAATAAATCTACATTTATTTTATAATAATTTAAAATTAAAATAATTTATAATAATTATAATTTATTTCCAATTATGATTTATTTACAATTATATATTTATTTTACTTATTTTAGTAATAATATTTATGATAGTAAATAAATTTATTATAGATAAATTTATTATATACATATATATTACATTTATTATATTTATTACATTTATCATAAATATATATATTTATTACATCTATTATAATTATATCATTATTATATTTTTTATTTATTATATTAATATATTTATTATTATTATTATATATTTATCATAATTAAATATTTATTATATTTATAAATTTATTATAACAATATAATTCTATTCATGATAATTATAATATTATAAGGAATATAAAATTATAAAAAATATATCATTATAATAAATTTATAATTATAAATATAATAAATTTATAATTATAAATATTAGTATAAATTTATTGTATTTATTTTATTATACATTTATTATAATTAAATATTTATTATAATTAATATTTACTATAATTTTATGATTATTATATTTTTGTATTTATTATATTTATATTTCTGTAATTATTATAATTGTATATTTATTATATTTATATATTTAGTACTATTATATATTTAGCATAATTATATATGTATTATAGTTATTATTTTTATCATTATAAATTTATAATAATTCCATAATTTTAATTATAATAATTACATAATTATAAATATAATAAATATAGAATTATAATAAATGTATAATTATAAATAGAATAAATATATAATTATAATAAATATATTATAATTAATGTACGTGTTATATTTATAATAAATATAAATAAATAAATTTATTATAATTTATTTATTCATGTATTTATTATAAATAAATGTAGATAAACACACACAAACCACACAACACAACAGATGCATAGATGAACAAAACATACATAAAAAACTCACAATGACGCCCATATATGAATACATATACATATATTATTAAATGTTATATAAAAAATTTATATACACAACATATTTACATATATATAATTTCTGAAATATAAATATTATTTAAAAATTTATAAGAATGTATATATGTATATATATTTACACGTTGAATGTGTCATTTTGTAACCATAAACAAAAAGTGCTCATAATTGTAGGACTTTTAAAAGTGTTATTAAATTAATAGTCAAAGGGAACCCTTTTATTAGTCATTTTTCAGAATAATCATTGAATATTTCATCATATGTAGTATTGTAACATGAATATAAAAAATATGGAATTACTATTGGGTGAAATTTTAAATATATTGGAATTATAAAATTAAGTGAAAATGAACAATATTGATTAAATTCATAATATAATGAATTATAACATGATAATTAAATATAAAATATAAAAATAAATTTATTTTTTTTTAATTCCAATGAAAAAAAATCATTAGTTTCTATAAATCTAAAAACTGATCTCCGGTGGTGCCCGTTGGGAGGGAGGGAGTTGTCGTATTGTGCCATGTTTTGTCCGATACATCAGCAGTCGTTTCACATCTGGATACAAGCTTGTATAATCCAGGCTTTCATGTGCTTCATCCTCAATAGTGGTGAATGAAAGGTAGGGTCCAAAATCGTCTTTTCCGAAGACCTCCTTCCTAATAGGCTTCTTCTGGTGCGGGGAATTAGAAAAATGTGGGTAGTGAACATCATATCCATCTTCCCCCACAATGCAATGTAGGCGTTGTTGATGGGGATTCGTGGAAGAACTTCTAATAATGTGTTGTGTTGACGGGAGGCTTTGAGGACGGAGAGACATGGTAGATCGTCTGAGAGATGGTGGTGAGATAGGGCTTTGACCATGATTGGCAGTCTGGGAGGGGATTCATGAAAGGTCATGGCGGTGAATGTCCCGGAATGGGTTGTTGATGGGAGGTCGATGAAGGTATAATGGGTGGTGACTGTGGTAGGCTTTATCGATGGGGTGTTCTGGAAATTCTTCAAAGAAAGGGTGGTGACTGTTATTTCCATCATCCCCTTCTCTGGCATGGTAGGATTTGTTGACGAAGCCCTGTGGAACATTGTTTGATAAATGGTTGCGATGGTCTTGTCCGTCTTCCCCCCGTCTGGCCTGGTAGGTGTTGTCGATGGGGCGTTGTGGCCGGTCATCTGGGAGAGCTCGGGGAAACCCGCATGAACAGAGGGAAAAAGGCTACACCTTCTCTTGTGTATGTGGAATGGTGACACAACAAGTTGTAACAAAGAATAGGGGTTTGAAAACCTCATATAGAGCCTTCTTCAGGATCTCGACCTTCTTCTTTGCACCATAAAAATGCATCGTTCTTCTTCAACTAAAACTCCGGTTCTTTATAGACACATAAACTCACTGAAAGGATAGTTTTTTTAAACCATGCACCGTTAGTGTGCATATATATACTCCTAACTGTTTCAAAAACATGTTTTGACTAATTTAAATTTTGTTATTACTTTCCCTATAATTTATCCACCCCATTATTTTCATTAATTTCATTTACATTTTACTGTTGAATATGTTTTGACCTCATTAATGAACATGGGCCGTCTGTGTTACATACCTGAACTTGTAAATATAATTTTATTATAAAAATATTTTAATAAATAGATTTATATATAATTAAAATATATTAATTATATATTTATGATGATATTCAATAAATAAAATAAATAAAAATATGATTATTTTTTAATTTTAATATTAGTTAATGATAATAATTATAATTAATTGTACCTATTATTTTTTGCTTTCATATTTATTCTCAAAAGTCCAATATGATTTTTCATTGTCTAAAATATTAATTTAAAATAACAATAATTTTGTTTTTCTATTATAGATTTATTTATTTAAACATTAAATAAGTGTAAATTTTTAAAGGAAATTATTAATTTTATAAAAATAATATATTTTATAAATATATGATATATGTTATGTTTTTTTTATAAAATTTATAAATTACAAATATATATAATTATTATAATAAAAATATAGTGACATTAGTTTTTGGTTTTAAGTAAAAATTAAATTTAAATTATTTACATTACGAAATGAATTATATATATATTTAAAACCCCTAAAAGTTAATATATACAAAATAATTTGTATAAATAAATGAAATGTTCCAACCATTATATCTATAATAACCTGCATGTTTAAAAAATTAATGTTGATATGTTTTTATAAAATAAAATTATAAAAAAAATGAATTTATAGTTATATAATAAAAACACTATCATGTATTGGTCAAAAGAAAATATTACAATAAAAAATCAAAGAGATGTGATTAACTAATAAAAACGAAGTAATGTCTTAGATAAAAAAGAAGAAATATTTTATTGATTTCAACATAAATTAATAATAAAGATAAATCAAACACTATTAAAATTAGTGAGGTTTTATTCCACCGACCATCATGACAATCTACAAGAAAAATGCCCAATATAAATCTTGAAACACACTATCCCTTTCCTCAGGCTTATAAAGAACTGATATATTTTTAATTATTTTGTATAATTTTGTTTCACATTGATCAAATTTATTTTCCATAAGTTTTTCTGATAATTGAATCTTGACACATAAAAATATATAAACACATTTTATTTATACCATTATATTTTACATCAAAAAATATTACCCTCATCTTCGTATGTTCCCCCATTTTTTCTGCCCAATTTCATATAACCTCAAATACCACAATTAACTCTAAAATAGTTAAGGGTTCATATAATTTCATCAAATTAATTGTTTTACGATGGGATTCAAAAATAATAATAAATGACATTTAGTGTTTTAAATATTTTTTTTATTAGTTAATTACAATAGTATTAATTAATTATACATATTATTCGGTGTTTTTAAATTAATATTCTAAAGAAAAATATGGTTCTTCCATGGGAAAATTTAGGGTAGGGGCCAATTTTTTTTTTTTAATGGGGCAGGGGATATATTATTTAGGGATATGGGTTTCTTTAGTGCCACTTGAAGTGGCTCTATTCAAAGAATTGAATTGCGCCACTTGAAGTGGCGGTATAGTTTTTTATTGTTTTTTTTTTAATTTATTATATTTATTATGTTACAATTAATATAATTAGATAAATTTAAAAAATTTAAAAAATTTAGATAAATAAATTTATTTATAATAAATATTTATACATTATAATTTATTTTTAACAAATATTTATTATAATAAATATTTATACATTTTAAATAATTATATATAATTTAGATAAATAAATTTATTATTTAAAATTATAATTTATTTAAAATAAATATTTATTATTATAAATATAATTACTTAAATAAATACAATAATTTTAACGAATAAAATTAAAAATATAAAAACAATAAATACATAATTATATTTTTTTATAATATATATAATTATAATAAATTATATTTATTATAATAAATTTATTTAGTTATATTTATTATAAATATAATACATACATTAATTATAATATAATAAATGCATAATAAATATATAATAAATTTACACCAAATGTATAATAAATATTTATAATACATTTATTATAAATGTTAATTTATTATAATAAATATACATTTATTTATTATAATAAATCTACATTTATTTTATAATAATTTAAAATTAAAATAATTTATAATAATTATAATTTATTTCCAATTATGATTTATTTACAATTATATATTTATTTTACTTATTTTAGTAATAATATTTATGATAGTAAATAAATTTATTATAGATAAATTTATTATATACATATATATTACATTTATTATATTTATTACATTTATCATAAATATATATATTTATTACATCTATTATAATTATATCATTATTATATTTTTTATTTATTATATTAATATATTTATTATTATTATTATATATTTATCATAATTAAATATTTATTATATTTATAAATTTATTATAACAATATAATTCTATTCATGATAATTATAATATTATAAGGAATATAAAATTATAAAAAATATATCATTATAATAAATTTATAATTATAAATATAATAAATTTATAATTATAAATATTAGTATAGATTTATTGTATTTATTTTATTATACATTTATTATAATTAAATATTTATTATAATTAATATTTACTATAATTTTATGATTATTATATTTTTGTATTTATTATATTTATATTTCTGTAATTATTATAATTGTATATTTATTATATTTATATATTTAGTACTATTATATATTTAGCATAATTATATATGTATTATAGTTATTATTTTTATCATTATAAATTTATAATAATTCCATAATTTTAATTATAATAATTACATAATTATAAATATAATAAATATAGAATTATAATAAATGTATAATTATAAATAGAATAAATATATAATTATAATAAATATATTATAATTAATGTATGTGTTATATTTATAATAAATATAAATAAATAAATTTATTATAATTTATTTATTCATGTATTTATTATAAATAAATGTAGATAAACACACACAAACCACACAACACAACAGATGCATAGATGAACAAAACATACATAAAAAACTCACAATGACGCCCATATATGAATACATATACATATATTATTAAATGTTATATAAAAAATTTATATACACAACATATTTACATATATATAATTTCTGAAATATAAATATTATTTAAAAATTTATAAGAATGTATATATGTATATATATTTACACGTTGAATGTGTCATTTTGTAACCATAAACAAAAAGTGCTCATAATTGTAGGACTTTTAAAAGTGTTATTAAATTAATAGTCAAAGGGAACCCTTTTATTAGTCATTTTTCAGAATAATCATTGAATATTTCATCATATGTAGTATTGTAACATGAATATAAAAAATATGGAATTACTATTGGGTGAAATTTTAAATATATTGGAATTATAAAATTAAGTGAAAATGATCAATATTGATTAAATTCATAATATAATGAATTATAACATGATAATTAAATATAAAATATAAAAATAAATTTATTTTTTTTTAATTCCAATGAAAAAAAATCATTAGTTTCTATAAATCTAAAAACTGATCTCCGGTGGTGCCCGTTGGGAGGGAGGGAGTTGTCGTATTGTGCCATGTTTTGTCCGATACATCAGCAGTCGTTTCACATCTGGATACAAGCTTGTATAATCCAGGCTTTCATGTGCTTCATCCTCAATAGTGGTGAATGAAAGGTAGGGTCCAAAATCATCTTTTCCGAAGACCTCCTTCCTAATAGGCTTCTTCTGGTGCGGGGAATTAGAAAAATGTGGGTAGTGAACATCATATCCATCTTCCCCCACAATGAAATGTAGGCGTTGTTGATGGGGATTCGTGGAAGAACTTCTAATAATGTGTTGTGTTGACGGGAGGCTTTGAGGACGGAGAGACATGGTAGATCGTCTGAGAGATGGTGGTGAGATAGGGCTTTGACCATGATTGGCAGTCTGGGAGGGGATTCATGAAAGGTCATGGCGGTGAATGTCCCGGAATGGGTTGTTGATGGGAGGTCGATGAAGGTATAATGGGTGGTGACTGTGGTAGGCTTTATCGATGGGGTGTTCTGGAAATTCTTCAAAGAAAGGGTGGTGACTGTTATTTCCATCATCCCCTTCTCTGGCATGGTAGGATTTGTTGACGAAGCCCTGTGGAACATTGTTTGATAAATGGTTGCGATGGTCTTGTCCGTCTTCCCCCCGTCTGGCCTGGTAGGTGTTGTCGATGGGGCGTTGTGGCCGGTCATCTGGGAGAGCTCGGGGAAACCCGCATGAACAGAGGGAAAAAGGCTACACCTTCTCTTGTGTATGTGGAATGGTGACACAACAAGTTGTAACAAAGAATAGGGGTTTGAAAACCTCATATAGAGCCTTCTTCAGGATCTCGACCTTCTTCTTTGCACCATAAAAATGCATCGTTCTTCTTCAACTAAAACTCCGGTTCTTTATAGACACATAAACTCACTGAAAGGATAGTTTTTTTAAACCATGCATCGTTAGTGTGCATATATATACTCCTAACTGATTCAAAAACACGTTTTGACTAATTTAAATTTTGTTATTACTTTCCCTATAATTTATCCACCCCATTATTTTCATTAATTTCATTTACATTTTATTGTTGAATATGTTTTGACCTCATTAATGAACATGGGCCGTCTGTGTTACATACCTGAACTTGTAAATATAATTTTATTATAAAAATATTTTAATAAATAGATTTATATATAATTAAAATATATTAATTATATATTTATGATGATATTCAATAAATAAAATAAATAAAAATATGATTATTTTTTAATTTTAATATTAGTTAATGATAATAATTATAATTAATTGTACCTATTATTTTTTGCTTTCATATTTATTCTCAAAAGTCCAATATGATTTTTCATTGTCTAAAATATTAATTTAAAATAACAATAATTTTGTTTTTCTTTTATAGATTTATTTATTTAAACATTAAATAAGTGTAAATTTTTAAAGGAAATTATTATTTTTATAAAAATAATATATTTTATAAATATATGATATATGTTATGTTTTTTTTATAAAATTTATAAATTACAAATATATATAATTATTATAATAATAATATAGTGACATTAGTTTTTGGTTTTAAGTAAAAATTAAATTTAAATTATTTACATTACGAAATGAATTATATATATATTTAAAACCCCTAAAAGTTAATATATACAAAATAATTTGTATAAATAAATGAAATGTTCCAACCATTATATCTATAATAACCTGCATGTTTAAAAAATTAATGTTGATATGTTTTTATAAAATAAAATTATAAAAAAAATGAATTTATAGTTATATAATAAAAACACTATCATGTATTGGTCAAAAGAAAATATTACAATAAAAAATCAAAGAGACGTGATTAACTAATAAAAACGAAGTAATGTCTTAGATAAAAAAGAAGAAATATTTTATTGATTTCAACATAAATTAATAATAAAGATAAATCAAACACTATTAAAATTAGTGAGGTTTTATTCCACCGACCATCATGACAATCTACAAGAAAAATGCCCAATATAAATCTTGAAACACACTATCCCTTTCCTCAGGCTTATAAAGAACTGATATATTTTTAATTATTTTCTATAATTTTGTTTCACATTGATCAAATTTATTTTCCATAAGTTTTTTTGATAATTGAATCTTGACACATAAAAATATATAAACACATTTTATTTATACCATTATATTTTACATCAAAAAATATTACCCTCATCTTCGTATGTTCCCCCATTTTTTCTGCCCAATTTCATATAACCTCAAATACCACAATTAACTCTAAAATAGTTAAGGGTTCATATAATTTCATCAAATTAATTGTTTTACGATGGGATTCAAAAATAATAATAAATGACATTTAGTGTTTTAAATAATTTTTTTATTAGTTAATTACAATAGTATTAATTAATTATACATATTATTCGGTGTTTTTAAATTAATATTCTAAAAAAAAATATGGTTCTTCCGTGGGAAAATTTAGGGTAGGGGCCAATTTTTTTTTTTTAATGGGGCAGGGGATATATTATTTAGGGATATGAGTTTCTTTAGTGCCACGTGAAGTGGCTCTATTCAAAGAATTGAATTGCGCCACTTGAAGTGGCGGTATAGTTTTTTATTGTTTTTTTTTAATTTATTATATTTATTATGTTACAATTAATATAATTAGATAAATTTAAAAAATTTAAAAAATTTAGATAAATAAATTTATTTATAATAAATATTTATACATTATAATTTATTTTTAACAAATATTTATTATAATAAATATTTATACATTTTAAATAATTATATATAATTTAGATAAATAAATTTATTATTTAAAATTATAATTTATTTAAAATAAATATTTATTATTATAAATATAATTACTTAAATAAATACAATAATTTTAACGAATAAAATTAAAAATATAAAAACAATAAATACATAATTATATTTTTTTATAATATATATAATTATAATAAATTATATTTATTATAATAAATTTATTTAGTTATATTTATTATAAATATAATACAAACATTAATTATAATATATTTATTATATTTATAATTATAAAAATAATAATTATAATAAATATATAATTATGAAAAATATATAATAGTATTAAATATATAAATATAATATATATACAATTATAATAATGATAGAATTATAAATATAATAAATACAAAAAAAATAAAAATTATATAATTATAATAAATATTAATTATAATAAATATTTAATTATAATAAACGTATAATAAAATAAATATATAAATATAATAAATATAAAATTATAATAAGTATATAATTACAAATATAACAAATCCATAATTATAATTAATATATAATTATTATTAAATATCTAAATTTATTATATTTATAAATTATAAATATATAATTGTAAATAAATAAATTATTAATAAATTATAAATCTTTTATAAATATATACATTTATTATATTTATAGATTATTAATATAGAACTGTAAATAAATAAATTATACATTATGAATATTTAATTGTTAATAAATTATAATTATAATAAATTATTTTAATATTAAATTATTATAATTGCAAATAAATTATAATTGTAAATAAGTTATAAATGTAAATATATTTTACATATAATTGTAAATAAATTATAATTGAAAATATAATTTACATATAATTAATAAATAAATTTTTATTCATAAATATATATTTAAGATTATATTTTTAAATAAAAAAATATATATTTACAACAAAAAAACAACATTATGTACATATATATATATATATATAAATAAATCTTAGGAATTGTGATTACGTATTTATAAATATAATTTTAAATATATAATTTTAAATAATAATCTATTTATATAAATATATATTTACAATAAATAATTATTAATTATTAATTATACAATAATTATAAATATTGATTTTATAAATATAATAAATATTTAATTATATATTATTATAATACATTTATTATAAATATATAATTATAATGTGATACATTTATTTTATAAATATTAAAATAAATTTATTTTATAATGTAATATTATAATGCATTTATTATACATTTATTATACATTTATTTATATTTATATTTATAATAAATATTTATAATAAATATCAAATAAATATTATAATATTTATTATAATAAATATACATTTATTGTACATTTATTATAAATAATATAATGTTATAATATTATAATATTTATTATAATTAATATCTAATAAATGTATAATAAATACAATTATAATAAATATTATAATAAATGCATAATAAATGTATAATAAATGCACAATAAATATTATTATAATAAATATACATTTATAATATTTATTATAATAGATATTATTAAAATATTTATTATAATAAATATATAATAAATGTATAATAAGTATTAATATAATAAATGCATAATAAATGTATAATAAATTTACACCAAATGTATAATAAATATTTACAATACATTTATTATAAATGTTTATTTATTATAATAAATATACATTTATTTATTATAATAAACCAACATTTATTTTATAATAATTTAAAATTAAAATAATTTATAATAATTATAATTTATTTACAATTATGATTTATTTTCAATTATATATTTATTTTACATATTTTAGTAATTATATTTATGATAGTAAATAAATTTATTATAGATAAATTTATTATATACATATACATTACATTTATTATATTTATTACATTTATCATAAATATATATATTTATTACAGCTATTATAATTATATAATTATTATATTTTTTATTTATTATATTAATATATTTATTATTATTATATATTTATCATAATTATATATTTATTATATTTATAAATTTATTATAACAATATAATTCTATTCATGATAATTATAATATTATAAGGAATATAAAATTATAAAAAATATATCATTATAATAAATGTATAATTATAAATATAATAAATTTATAATTATAAATATTATTATATATTTATTGTATTTATTTTATTATACATTTATTATAATTAAATATTTATTATAATTAATATTTAGTATAATTATATAATTATTATATTTTTGTATTTATTATATTTATATTTCTCTAATTATTATAATTTTATATTTATTATATTTATATATTTAGCACTGTTATATATTTATCATAATTATATATTTATTATAGTTATTATTTTTATCATTATAAATTTATAATAAATCCATAATTTTAATTATAATAATTACATAATTATAAATATAATAAATATATAATTATAATAAATGTATAATTATAAATAGAATAAATATATAATTATAATAAATATATTATAATTAATGTATGTGTTATATTTATAATAAATATAAATAAATAAATTTATTATAAAAAATATAATTTGTTATAATTTATTTATTCATGTATTTATTATAAATAAATTTAGATAAACACACACAAACCACACAACACAACAAGTGCATAGATGAACAAAACATACATAAAAAACTCACAATGACGCCCATATATGAATACATATACATATATTATTAAATGTTATATAAAAAATTTATATACACAACATATTTACATATATATAATTTCTGAAATATAAATATTATTTAAAAACATATAAGAATGTATATATGTACATATATTTACACATTGAATGTGTCATTTTGTAACCATAAACAAAAAGTGCTTATAATTGTCGGACTTTTAAAAGTGTTATAAAATTAACAGTCAAAGGGAACCCTTTTATTAGTCATTTTTCAGAAGAATCATTGAATATTTCCTCATATGTAGTATTGTAACTTGAATATAAAAAATATGGAATTACTATTGGGTGAAATTTTAAATATATTGGAATTATAAAATTAAGTGAAAATGATCAATATTGATTAAATTCATAATATAATGAATTATAACATGATAATTAAATATAAAATATAAAAATAATTTTATTTTTTTTTAAATTCCAATGAAAATAAAATCATTAGTTTCTATAAATCTAAAAACTGATCTCCGGTGGTGCCCGTTGGGAGGGAGGGAGCTGTCGTATTGTGCCATGTTTTGTCTGATACATCATCAGTCGTTTCACATCTGGACACAAGCGTGTATAATCCATGCTTTCATGTGCTTCATCCTCAATAGTGGTGAATGAAAGGTAGGATCCAAAATCATCTTTTCCGAAGACCTCCTTCCTAATAGGCTTCTTCTGGTGCGGGGAATTAGAAAAATGTGGGTAGTGAACATCATATCCATCTTCCCCCAAAATGAAATGTAGGCATTGTCGATGGGGATTCGTGGCAGAACTTCTAATAATGTGTTGTGGTGACGGGAGGCTTTGAGGACGGAGATACATGGTAGATCGTCTGAGAGATGGTGGTGATATAGGGCTTTGACCATGATTGGCAGTCTGGGAGGGGAGTCGTGAAAGGTCGTGGCGGTGAATGTCCCGGAATGGGTTGTTGATGGCAGATCGATGAAGGTATAATGGATGGTGATTGTGGTAGGCTTTATCGATGGGGTGTTCTGCAAAATTCTTCAGAGAAAGGGTGGTGACTGATATTTCCATCATCCCCTTCTCTGGCACGGTAGGATTTGTTGACGGAGCCCTGTGGAACATTGTTTGATAAATGGTTGTGATGGTCTTGTCCGTCTTCCCCCCGTCTGGCCTGGTAGGTGTTGTCGATGGGGCGTCGTGGACGGTCATCTGGGAGAGCTCGGGGAAACCCGCACGAACAGAAGGAAAAAGGCTGCACTTGCTCTTGTGTATGAGGAATAGTGACACAACAAGTTGTAACACAGAATAGGGGTTTGAAAACCTCATATAGAACCTTCTTCAGGATCCCGACCTTCTTCTTTGCACCAGAAAAATGCATCGTTCTTCTTCAACTAAAAGTCTGGTTCTTTATAGATACATAAACTCGCCGAAAGGATAGTTTTTTAAACCATGGACCGTTAGTGTGAATATATATACTCCTAACTATTTCAAAAATACGTTTTTACTAATTTAAATTTTGTTATTACTTTCCCTATAATTTATCCACCCCATTATTTTCATTAATTTCATTTACATTTTATTGTTGAATATGTTTTGACCTCATTAATGAACATGGGCCGTCTGTGTTACATACCTGAACTTGTAAATATAATTTTATTATAAAAATATTTTAATAAATAGATTTATATATAATTAAAATATATTAATTATATATTTATGATGATATTCAATAAATAAAATAAATAAAAATATGATTATTTTTTAATTTTAATATTAGTTCATGATAATAATTATAATTAATTGTACCTATTATTTATTGCCTTCATATTTATTTTCAAAAGTCCAATATGATTTTTTATTGTCTAAAATATTAATTTAAAATGAAAATCTTTTTGTTTTTCTATTATAGATTTATTTATTTAAACATTAAATAAGTGTAAATTTTTAAAGGAAATTATTCTTTTTATAAAAATAATATATTTTATAAATATATGATATATGTTATGTTTTTTTATAAAATTTATAAATTACAAATATATATAATTATTATAATAATAATAAAGTGACATTAATTTTTGGTTTTAAGTAAAAATTAAATTTAAATTATTTATATTACGAAATGAATTATATATATATTTAAAACCCCTAAAAGTTAATATATAAAAAATAATTTATATAAATAAATGAAATGTTCCCACCATTATATCTACAATAACCTGCATGTTTAAAAAATTAATTTTGATATGTTTTTAAAAAATAAAATTATAAAAAAAATGAATTTATAGTTATATAATAAAAACACTATCATGTATTGGTCAAAAGAAAATATTACAATAAAAATTCAAAGAGACGTGATTAACTAATAAAAACGAAGTAATGTCTTAGATAAAAAAGTAGAAATATTTTATTGATTTCAACATAAATTAATAATAAAGATAAATCTAACACTATTAAAATTAGTGAGGTTTTATTCCACCGACTATCATGACAATCTACAAGAAAAATTCCCAATATAAATCTTGAAACACACTATCCCTTTCCTCAGGCTTATAAAGAACTGATATATTTTTAATTATTTTGTATAATTTTGTTTCACATTTATCAAATTTATTTTCCATAAGTTTTTATGATAATTGAATCTTGACATATAAAAATATATAAACACATTTTATTTATACCATTATATTTTACATCAAAAAATATTACCCTCGTCTTCGTATGTTCCCCCATTTTTTCTGCCCAATTTCATATAGCCTCAAATACCACAATTAACTCTAAAATAGTTAAGGGTTCATATAATTTCATCAAATTAATTTTTTTACGATGGGATTCAAAAATAATAATAAATGACATTTAGTGTTTTAAATAAATTTTTTATTAGTTAATTACAATAGTATTAATTAATTATACATATTATTCGGTGTTTTTAAATTAATATTCTAAAGACAAATATGGTTCTTCCATGGGAAAATTTAGGGTAGGGGCCAATTTTTTTTTTATTTTAATGGGGCAGGGGATAGATTATTTAAGGATATGGGTTTCTTTAGTGCCACTTGAAGTGGCGGTATTCAAAGAATTGAATAGCGCCACTTGAAGTGGCGGTATAGTTTTTTTTTGAATTTATTATATTTATTATGTTACATTTAATATAATTAGATAAATTTAAATAATTTAAATAATTTATATAAATAAATTTATTTAATAAATATTTATACATTTTAAATAATTATATATAATTTAGATAAATAAATTATTATTTACAATTATAATTTATTTAAAATAAATATTTATTATTATAAATATAATTACTTAAATAAATACAATAATTTTTAACGAATATAATTAAAAAAATAAAACCAATAAATACATAATTATATTTTTTATAATATATATAATTATAATAAATTATATTTGTTATAATAAATTTATTTATTTATATTTATTATAAATATAATAAATACATTAATTATAATATATTTATTATAGTTATATATTTATTATATTTATAATTATAAAAATAATAATTATAATAAATATATAATTATGAAAAATATATAATAGTAATAAATATATAAATATAATAAATATACAATTATAATAATTATAGAATTATAAATATAATAAATACAAAAAAATAATAATTATATAATTATAATAAATATTAATTATAATAAATATTTAATTATAATAAACGTATAATAAAATAAATATATAAATATAATAAATATAAAATTATAATAAGTATATAATTACAAATCTAACAAATCCATAATTATAATTAATATATAATTATTATTAAATATCTAAATTTATTATATTTATAAATTATAAATATATAATTGTAAATAAATAAATTATTAATAAATTATAAATCTTTTACAAATATATACATTTATTATATTTATAGATTATTAATATAGAACTGTAAATAAATAAATTATACATTATTAATATATAATTGTTAATAAATTATAATTATTATAAATTATTTTAATATTAAATTATTATAATTGCAAATAAATTATAACTGTAAATAAATTATAAATGTAAATATATTTTACATATAATTGTAAATAAATTATAATTGTAAATATAATTTACATATAATTAATAAATAAATTGTTATTCATAAATATATATTTAAGATTATATTTATAAATACAAAAACATATATTTACAACAAAAAAAACTACATTATACACACACACATATATGTATATATATAAATCTAAGGAATTGTGATTACGTATATATAAATATAATTTTAAATATATAATTTTAAATAATAATCTATTTATATAAATATATATTTACAATAATTAATTATTAATTATTAATTATACAAGAATTATAAATATTGAATTTATAAATATAATAAGTATTTAATTATATATTATTATAATACATTTATTATAAATATCTAATTATAATATTATACCTTTATTTTATAAATATTATAATAAATTTATTTTATAATGTAATATTATAATGCATTTATTATACATTTATTATACATTTATTTATATTTATATTTATAATAAATATTTATAATAAATATTTATAATAAATATCTAATAAATATTATAATATTTTTTATAATAAATATCCATTTATTGTACATTTATTATAAATAATATAATGTTATAATATTATAATATTTATTATAATAAATATCTAATAAATGTATAATAATATCTATTATAATAAATATTATAATAAATGCATAATAAATGTATAATAAACGTACAGTAAATATTATTATAATAAATATACATTTATAATATTTATTATAATAGATATTATTAAAATATTTATTATAATAAATATATAATAAATGTATAATAAGTATTAATATAATAAATGAATAATAAATGTATAACAAATTTACACCAAATGTATAATAAATATTTATAATACATTTATTATAAATGTTTATTTATTATAATAAATATAAATTTATTTATTATAATAAACCTACATTTATTTTATAATAATTTAAAATTAAAATAATTTATAATAATTATAATTTATTTACAATTATGATTTATTTACAATTATATATTTATTTTACTTATTTTAGTAATTATATTTATGATAGTAAATAAATTTATTATAGATAAATTTATTATATACATATACATTACATTTATTATATTTATTACATTTATCATAAATATATATATTTATTACAGCTATTATAATTATATAATTATTATATTTTTTATTTATTATATTAATAGATTTATTATTATTATATATTTATCATAATTATATAATTATTATATTTATAAATTTATTATAACAATATAATTCTATTCATGATAATTATAATATTATAAGGAATATAAAATTATAAAAATATATCATTATAATAAATGTGTAATTATAAATATAATAAATTTATAATTATAAATATTATTATATATTTATTGTATTTATTTTGTTATACATTTATTATAATTAAATATTTATTATAATTAATATTTACTATAATTATATAATTATTATATTTTTGTATTTATTATATTTATATTTCTCTAATTATTATAATTGTATATTTATAATATTTATATATTTAGTACTATTATATATTTATTATAGTTATTATTTTTATCATTATAAATTTATAATAATTCCATAATTTTAATTATAATAATTACATAATTAAAAATATAATAAATATAGAATTATAATAAATGTATAATAATAAATAGAATAAATATATAATTATAATAAATATATTATAATTAATGTATGTGTTATATTTATAATAAATATAAATAATTAAATTTATTATAAAAAATATAATTTATTATAATTTATTTATTCATGTATTTATTATAAATAAATGTAGATAAACACACACAAACCACACAACACAACAAGTGCATAGATGAACAAAACATACATAAAAAACTCACAATGACGCCCATATATGAATGCATATACATATATTATTAAATGTTATAAAAAAAATTTATATACACAACATATTTACATATATATAATTTCTGAAATATAAATATTATTTAAAAATTTATAAGAATGTATATATGTATATATATTTACACGTTGAATGTGTCATTTTGTAACCATAAACAAAAGGTGCCCATAATTGTAGGACTTTTAAAAGTGTTATAAAATTAATAGTCAAAGGGAACCCTTTTTATTAGTCATTTTTCAAAAGAATCATTGAATATTTCCTCATATGTAGTATTGTAACTTGAATATAAAAAATATGGAATTACTATTGGGTGAAATTTTAAATATATTGGAATTATAAAATTAAGTGAAAATGATCAATATTGATTAAATTCATAATATAATGAATTATAACATGATAATTAAATATAAAATATAAAAATAAATTTATTTTTTTAAAATTCCAATGAAAAAAATCATTAGTTTCTATAAATCTAAAAACTGATCTCTGGTGGTGCCCGTTGGGAGGGAGAGAGCTGTCGTATTGTGCCATGTTTTGTCCGATACATCAGTAGTCGTTTCACATCTGGACACAAGCGTGTATAATCCAGGCTTTCATGTGCTTCATCCTCAATAGTGGTGAATGAAAGGTAGGGTCCAAAATCGTCTTTTCCGAAGACCTCCTTCCTAATAGGCTTTTCTGGAGCGGGGAATTAGAAAAATGTGGGTAGTGAACATCATATCCATATCCCCCCCCCCAATGCAATGTAGGCGTTGTCGATGGGGATTCGTGGCAGAACTTCTAATAATGTGTTGTGGTGACGGAAGGCTTTGAGGACGGAGAGACATGGTAGATCGTCTGAGAGATGGTGCTGAGATAGGGCTTTGACCATGATTGACAGTCTGGGAGGGGAGTCGTGAAAGGTCGTGGCAGTGAATGTCCCGGAATGGGTTGTTGATGGCAGGTCGATGAAGGTATAATGGGTGGTGACTGTGGTAGGCTTTATCGATGGGGTGTTCTGGAAATTCTTTAGAGAAAGGGTGGTGACTGTCATTTCCATCATCCCCTTCTCTGGCATGGTAGGATTTGTTGACGGAGCCCTGTGGAACATTGTTTGATAAATGGTTGCGATGGTCATGTCCGTCTTCCCCCCGTCGGGCCTGGTAGGTGTTGTCGATGGGGCGTCGTGGACTGTCATCTGGGAGAGCTCGGGGAAACCCGCACGAACAGAGGGAAAAAGGATGCACCTGCTCTTGTTTATGTGGAATGGTGACACAACAAGTTGTAACACAGAATAGGGGTTTGAAAACCTCATATAGAACCCTCTTCAGGATCCCGACCTTCTTCTTCGCACCAGAAAAATGCATCGTTCATCTTCAACTAAAACTCTGGTTCTTTATAGACACATAAACTCACCGAAAGGATAGTTTTTTTAAACCATGGACCGTTAGTGTGCATATATATACTCCTAACTGTTTCAAAAACACGTTTTGACAAATTTAAATTTTGTTATTACGTTCCCTATAATTTATCCACCCCATTATTTTCATTAATTTCATTTACATTTTATTGTTGAATATGATTTGACCTCATTAATGAACATGGGCCGTCTATGTTACATACCTGAACTTGTAAATATAATTTTGTTATAAAAATATTTTAATAAATAGATTTATATATAATTAAAATATATTAATTATATTTTTATGATGATATTCAATAAATAAAATAAATAAAAATATGAATATTTTTTAATTTTAATATTAGTTAATGATAATAATTATAATTAATTGTACCTATTATTTATTGCTTTCATATTTATTCTCAAAAGTCCAATATGATTTTTCATTGTCTAAAATATTAATTTAAAATAACAATATTTTTTTTGTATTATAGATTTATTTATTTTAACATTAAATAAGTGTAAATTTTTAAAGGAAAATATTATTTTTATAAAAATAATATATTTTATAAATATATGATATATGTTATGTTTTTTTTATAAAATTTATAAATTACAAATATATATAATTATTATAATAATAATAATGTGACATTAATTTTTGGTTTTAAATAAAAATGAAATTTAAATTATTTACATTACGAAATGAATTATATATATATTTAAAACCCATAAAAGTTAATATATATAAAAAATAATTTATATAAATAAATGCAATGTTCAAACCATTATATCTATAATAACCTGCATGTTTAAAAATTTAATGTTGATATGTCTTGAAAAAATAAAATTATAAAAAAAATGATTTTATAGTTATATAATAAAAACACTATCATGTATTTTTCAAAAGAAAATATTAAAATAAAAAATCAAAGAGACGCGATTAACTAATAAAAACGATGTAATGTCTTACATAAAAAAGAAGAAATATTTTATTATTTTCAAGATAAATTAATAATAATTATAAATATAACACTATTAAAATTAGTGAGGTTTTATTCCACCGACCATCATGACAATCTACAAGAAAAATGCCCAATATAAATCTTGAAACACTATATCCCTTTCCTTAGGCTTACAAAGAACTGATATATTTTTAATTATTTTGTATAATTTTGTTTCACATTGATCGAATTTATTTTCCATAAGTTTTTCTGATAATTGAAGCTTGACATATAAAAATATATAAACACATTTTATTTATACCATCATATTTTACATCAAAAAATATTACCCTCATCTTCGTATGTTCCCCCATTTTTTCTGCCCAATTTCATATAGCCTCAAATACCACAATTAACTCTAAAATAGTTAAGGGTTCATATAATTTCATCAAATTAATTGTTTTACGATGGGATTCAAAAATAATAATAAATGACATTTAGTGTTTTAAATAATTTTTTTATTAGTTAATTACAATAGTATTAATTAATTATAGATATTATTCGGTGTTTTTAAATTAATATTCTAAAGACAAATTTGGTTCTTCCATGGGAAAATTTAGGGTAGGGGCCAATTATTTTTTATTTTAATGGGGTAGGGGATAGATTATTTAGGGATATGGGTTTCTTTAGTGCCACTTGAAGTGGCGCTATTCAAAGAATTGAATAGCGCCATTTGAAGTGGCGGTATAGTTTTTTTTTGTTTTTTTTGAATTTATTATATTTATTATGTTACATTTAATATAATTAGATAATTTTAAATAATTCTAAATAATTTAGATAAATAAATTTATTTATAATAAATATTTATACAATATAATTTATTTTTAACAAATATTTATTATAATAAATATTTATACATTTTAAATAATTATATATAATTTAGATAAATAAATTTATTTACAATTATAATTTATTTACAATAAATATTTCTTATTATAAATATAATTACTTAAATAAATACAATAATTTTGATGAATATAATTAAAAAAATAAAAACAATAAATACATAATTATATTTTTTATAATATATATAATTATAATAAATTATATTTATTATAAATATAATACATACATTAATTATAATATATTTATTATAATTATATATTTATTATATTTATAATTATAAAAATTATAATTATAATAAATATATAATTATGAAAAATATATAATAGTATTAAATATATAAATATAATAAATATACAATTATAATAATTATAGAATTATAAATATAATAAATACAACAAAAAATAATTATATAATTATAATAAATATTAATTATAATAAATATTTAATTATAATAAATGTATAATAAAATAAATATATAAATATAATACATATAAAATTATAATAAGTATATAATTACAAATATAACAAGTCCATAATTATAATTAATATATAATTATTATTAAATATCTAAATTTATTATATTTATAAATTATAAATATATAATTGTAAATAAATAAATTATTAATAAATTATAAATTTTTTATAAATATATACATTTATTATATTTATAGATAATTAATATAGAAATGTAAATAAATAAATTATACATTATTAATATATAATTGTTAATAAATTATAATTATTATAAATTATTTTAATATTAAATTATTATAATTGCAAATAAATTATAATTGTAAATAAGTTACAAATGTAAATATATTTTACATATAATTGTAAATAAATTATAATTGTAAATATAATTTACATATAATTAATAAATAAATTGTTATTCATAAATATATATTTAAGATTATATTTTTAAATACAAAAATATATATTTACAATAGAAAAACTACATTATATACATATATATATATAAATAAATCTAAGGAATTGTGATTGCGTATTTATAAATATAATATTAAATATATAATTTTAAATAATAATCTATTTATATAAATATATATTTACAATAATTAATTATTAATTATTAATTATCCAATAATTATAAATATTGATTTTATAAATATTATAAATATTTAATTATATATTATTATAATACATTTATTAAAAATATCTAATTATAATATTATACATTTATTTTATAAATATTATATAAATTTATTTTATAATGTAATATTATAATGCATTTATTATACATTTATTATACATTTATTTATATTTATATTTATAATAAATATTTATAATAAGTATCTAATAAATATTATAATATTTATTATAATAAATATACATTTATTGTACATTTATTATAAATATTATAATGTTATAATATTATAATATTTATTATAATAAATATCTAATAAATGTATAATAAATACAATTATAATAAATATTATAATAAATGCATAATAAATGTATAATAAACGTACAATAAATATTATTATAATAAATTTACATTTATAATATTTATTATAATATATATTATTAAAATATTTATTATAATAAATATATAATAAATGTATAATAAGTATTAATATAATAAATGCATAATAAATGTATAACAAATTTACAAAAAATGTATAAAAAATATTTATAATACATTTATTATAAATGTTTATTTATTATAATAAATATACAATTATTTATTATAATAAACCTACATTTATTTTATAATATTTTGTATTTAAAATAATTTATAATAATTATAATTTATTTACAATTATGATTTATTTACAATTATATATTTATTTTACTTATTTTAGTAATTATATTTATGATAGTAAATAAATTTATTATAGATAAATTTATTATATACATATACATTACATTTATTATATTTATTACATTTATCATAAATATATATATTTATTACTTCTATTATAATTATATAATAATTATATTTTTTATTTATTATATTAACATATTTATTATTATTATTATATATTTATCATAATTATATATTTATTATATTTATAAATTTATTATAACAATATAATTCTATTCATGATAATTATAATATTATAAGGAATATAAAATTATAAAAAATATATCATTATAATAAATGTATAATTATAAATATAATAAATTTATAATTATAAATATTATTATATATTTATTTTATTTATTTTATTATACATTTATTATAATTAAATATTTATTATAATTAATATTTACTATAATTATATAATTATTATATTTTTGTATTTATTATATTTATATTTCTCTAATTATTATAATTGTATATTTATTATATTTATATATTTAGTACTATTATATATTTATCATAATTATATATTTATTATAGTTATTATTTTTATCATTATAAATTTATAATAATTCCATAATTTTAATTATAATAATTACATAATTATAAATATAATAAATATAGAATTATAATAAATGTATAATTATAAATAGAATAAATATATAATTATAATAAATATATTATAATTAATGTATGTGTTATATTTATAATAAATATAAATAAATAAATTTATTATAAAAAATATAATTTATTATAATTTATTTATTCGTGTATTTATTATAAATAAATGTAGATGAACACACACAAACCACACAACACAACAGATGCATAGATGAAGAAAACATACATAAAAAACTCACAATGACGCCCATATATGAATACATATACATATATTATTAAATATTATATAAAAAATATTTATACACAACATATTTACATATATATAATTTCTGAAAAATAAATATTATTTAAAAATTTATAAGAATGTATATATGTATATATATTTACACGTTGAATGTGTCAGTTTTTAACCATAAACAAAAAGTGCTCATAATTGGAGGACTTTTAAAAGTGATATAAAATTAATAGTCAAAGGGAACCCTTTTATTAGTCATTTTTCAGAAGAATCATTGAATATTTCCTCATATGTAGTATTGTAACATGAATATAAAAAATATGGAATTACTATTGGGTGAAATTTTAAATATATTGGATTTATAAAATTAAGTGAAAATGATCAATATTGATTAAATTCATAATATAATGAATTATAACATGATAATTAAATATAAAATATAAAAATAAATTTATTTTTTTTAAATTCCAATGAAAAAAAATCATTAGTTTCTATAAATCTAAAAACTGATCTCCGGTGGTGCCTGTTGGGAGGGAGGGAGCTATCGTATTGTGCCATGTTTTGTCCGATACATCAGCAGTCGTTTCACATCTGGACACAACCGTGTATAATCCAGGCTTTCATGTGCTTCATCCTCAATAGTGGTGAATGAAAGGTAGGGTCCAAAAGCGTCTTTCCGGAAGACCTCCTTCCTAATAGGCTTCTTCTGGTGCGGGGAATTAGAAAAATGTGGGTAGTGAACATCATATCCATCTTCCCCCACAATGCAATGTAGGCGTTGTCGATGGGGATTCGTGGAAGAACTCCTAATAATGTGTTGTGGTGACGGGAGGCTTTGAGGACGGAGAGACATGGTAGATCGTCTGAGAGATGGTGGTGAGATAGGACTTTGACCATGATTGGCAGTCTGGGAGGGGAGTTTTGAAAGGTCATGGCGGTGAATGTCCCAGAATGGGTTGTTGATGGGAGGTCGATGAAGGTATAATGGGTGGTGACTGTGGTAGGCTTTATCAATGGGGTGTTCTGGAAATTCTTCAGAGAAATGGTGGTGACTGTCATTTCCATCATCCCCTTCTCTAGCATGGTAGGATTTGTTGACGGAGCCCTGTGGAACATTTTTTGATAAATGGTTGCGATGGTCTTGTTCGTCTTCCCCCCGTCTGGCCTGGTAGGTGTTGTCGATGGGGCGTTGTGGCCGTTCATCTGGGAGAGGTCGGCGAAACCCGCACGAACAGAGAGAAAAAGGCTGCACCTGCTCTTGTGTATGTGGAATGGTGACGCAACAAGTTGTAACACAGAATAGGGGTGTGAAAACCTCATATAGAACCTTCTTCAGGATCCCGAACTTCTTCTTCGCACCAGAAAAATGCATCGTTCTTCTTCAACTAAAACTCTGGTTCTTTATAGACACATAAACTCGCCGAAAGGATAGTTTTTTTAAACCATGGACCGTTAGTGTGCATATATATACTCCTAACTATTTCAGAAACATGTTTTGACTAATTAAAATTTTGTTATTACTTTCCCTATAGTTTATCCACCCCATTATTTTCATTAATTTCATTTACATTTTATTGTTGAATATGTTTTGACCTCATTAATGAACATGGGCCATCTGTGTTACATACCTGAACTTGTAAATATATTTTATTATAAAAATATTTTAATAAATAGATTTATATATAATTAAAATATATTAATTATATTTTTATGATGATATTCAATAAATAAAATAAATAAAAATATGATTATTTTTTAATTTTAATATTAGTTAATGATAATAATTATAATTAATTGTACCTATTATTTATTGCTTTCATATTTATTCTCAAAAGTCCAATATGATTTTTCATTGTCAAAAATATTAATTTAAAATAACAATATTTTTGTTTTTGTATTATAGATTTATTTATTTTAACATTAAATAAGTGTAAATTTTTAAAAGAAATATTATTTTTATAAAAATAATATATTTTATAAATATATGATATATGTTATGTTTTTTTTATAAAATTTATAAATTACAAATATATATAATTATTATAATAATAATAAAGTGACATTAATTTTTGGTTTTAAATAAAAATGAAATTTAAATTATTTACATTACGAAATGAATTATATATATATTTAAAACCCCTAAAAGTTAATATATAAAAAATAATTTATATAAATAAATGAAATGTACTAACCATTATATCTATAATAAACTGCATGTTTAAAAAATTAATGTTGATATGTTTTCAAAAAAAAAATAAAAAAAAAATGAATTTATAGTTATATAATAAAAACACTATCATGTATTGGTCAAAAGAAAATATTACAATAAAAAATCAAAGAGACGTGATTAACTAATAAAAACGAAGTAATGTCTTAGATAAAAAAGAAGAAATATTTTATTGTTTTCAAGATAAATTAATAATAAAGATAAATCTAACACTATTAAAATTAGTGAGGTTTTATTCCACCGACCATCATGAAAATCTACAAGAAAAATGCCCAATATAAATCTTGAAACACTCTATCCCTTTCCTCAGGCTTACAATGAACTGATATATTTTTAATTATTTTGTATAATTTTGTTTCACATTGATCGAATTTATTTTAAATAAGTTTTTTTGATAATTGAATCTTGGCATATAAAAATATATAAACACATTTTATTTATACCATCATATTTTACATCAAAAAATATTACCCTCATCTTCGTATGTTCCCCCATTTTTTCTGCCCAATTTCATATAGCCTCAAATACCACAATTAGCTCTAAAATAGTTAAGTGTTCATATAATTTCATCAAATTAATTGTTTTACGATGGGATTCAAAAATAATAATAAATGACATTTAGTGTTTTAAATAATTTTTTTATTAGTTAATTACAATAGTATTAATTAATTATACATATTATTCGGTGTTTTTAAATTAATATTCTAAAGACAAATATGGTTCTTCCATGGGAAAATTTAGTGTAGGGGCCAATTTTTTTTTTATTTTAATGGTGCAGGGGATAGATTATTTAGGGATATGGGTTTCTTTAGTGCAACTTAAAGTGGCGCTATTCAAAGAATTGAATAGCGCCACTTCAAGTGGCGGTATAGTTTTTGTTTTGTTTTTTTTGAATTTATTATATTTATTATGTTACATTTAATATAATTAGATAATTTTAAATAATTGTAAATAATTTAGATAAATAAATTTATTTATAATAAATATTTATACATTATAATTTATTTTTAATAAATATTTATTATAATAAATATTTATACATTTTAAATAATTATATATAATTTAGATAAATAAATTTATTATTTAAAATTATAATTTATTTACAATAAATATTTATTATAATAAATATAATTACTTAAATAAATACAATAATTTTAACGAATATAATTAAAAAAATAAAAACAGTAAACACATAATTATATTTTTTATAATATATATAATTATAATAAATTATATTTATTATAATAAATTTATTTATTTATATTTATTATAAATATAATACAGACATTAATTATAATATATTTATTATAATCATATATTTATTATATTTATAATTATAAAAATAATAAAAATAATAATTATAATAAATATATAATTATGAAAAATATATAATAGTATTAAATATATAAATATAATAAATATAAAATTATAATAATTATAGAATTATAAATATAATGAATACAAAAAAATAATAATTATATAATTATAATAAATATTAATTATAATAAATATTTAATTATAATAAATGTATAATAAAATAAATATATAAATATAATAAATATAAAATTATAATAAGTATATAATTACAAATCTAACAAATCCATTATTATAATTAATATATAATTATTATTAAATATCTAAATTTATTATATTTATAAATTATTAATATATAATTGTAAATTAATAAATTATTAACAAATTATAAGTCTTTTATAAATATATACATTTATTATATTTATAGATTATTAATATAGAACTGTAAATAAATAAATTACACATTATTAATATATAATTGTTAATAAATTATAATTATTATAAATTATTTTAATATTAAATTATTATAATTGCAAATAAATTATAATTGTAAATAAGTTATAAATGGAAATATATTTTACATATAATTGTAAATAAATTATAATTGTAAATATAATTTACATATAATTAATAAATAAATTATTATTCATAAATATATATTTAAGATTATATTTTTAAATACAAAAATATATATTTTCAACAGAAAAACTACATTATATACATATATATATAAATAAATCTAAGGAATTGTGATTATGTTTTTATAAATATAATTTTAAATATATAATTTTAAATAATAATCTATTAATATAAATATATATTTACAATAATTAATTATTAATTATTAATTATACAATAATTATAAATATTGATTTTATATATATAATAAATATTTAATTATATATTATTATAATACATTTATTATAAATATCTAATTATAATATTATACATTTATTTTATAAATATTATAATAAATTTATTTTATAATGTAATATTATAATGCATTTATTATACATTTATTATACATTTATTTATATTTATATTTATAATAAATATTTATAATTAATATCTAATAAATATTATAATATTTATTATAATAAATATACATTTATTGTACATATATTATAAATATTATAATGTTATAATATTATAATATTTATTATAATAAATATCTAATAAATGTATAATAAATACAATTATAATAAATATTATAATAAATGCATAATAAATCTATAATAAACATACAATAAATATTATTATAATAAATATACATTTATAATATTTATTATAATAGATATTATTAAAATATTTATTATAATAAATATATAATAAATGTATAATAAGTATTAATATAATAAATGCATAATTAATGTATAACAAATTAACACAAAATGTATAATAAATATTTATAATACATTTATTGTAAATGTTTATTTATTATAATAAATATACATTTATTTATTATAATAAACCTACATTTATTTTATAATAATTTAAAATTAAAATAATTTATAATAATTATAATTTATTTACAATTATGATTTATTTACAATTATAAATTTATTTTACTTATTTTAGTAATTATATTTATGATAGTAAATAAATTTATTATAGATAAATTTATTATATACATATATATTACATTTATTATATTTATTACATTTATCATAAATATATATATTTATTAAATCTATTATAATTATATAATTATTATATTTTTTATTTATTATATTAATATATTTATTATTATTATTATATATTTATTATTATTATTATATATTTATCGTAATTATATATTTATTATATTTATAAATTTATTATTACAATATAATTCTATTCATGATAATTATAATATTATAAGGAATATAAAATTATAAAAAATATGTCATTATAATAAATGTATAATTATAAATAGAATAAATATATAATTATAATAAATATATTATAATTAATGTATGTGTTATATTTATAATAAATATAAATAAATAAATTTATTATAAAAAATATAATTTATTATAATTTATTTATTCATGTATTTATTATAAATAAATGTAGATAAACACACACAAACCACACAACACAACAGATGCATAGATGAACAAAACATACATAAAAAACTCACAATGACGCCCATATATGAATACATATACATATATTATTAAATGTTATATAAAAAATTTATATACACAACATATTTACATATATATAATTTCTGAAATATAAATATTATTTAAAAATTTATAAGAATGTATATATGTATATATATTTACACGTTGAATGTGTCATTTTGTAACCATAAACAAAAAGTTCTCATAATTGTAGGACTTTTAAAAGTCATATAAAATTAATAGTCAAAGGGAACCCTTTTATTAGTCATTTTTCAGAAGAATCATTGAATATTTCCTCATATGTAGTATTGTAACATGAATATAAAAAATATGGAATTACTATTGGGTGAAATTTTAAATATATTGGAATTATAAAATTAAGTGAAAATGATCAATATTGATTAAATTCATAATATAATGAATTTTAACATGATAATTAAATATAAAATATCAAAATAAATTTATTTTTTTAAAATTCCAATGAAAAAAAATTATTAGTTTCTATAAATCTAAAAACTGATCTTCGGGGGTGCCCGTTGGGAGGGAGGGAGCTGTCGTATTGTGCCATGTTTTGTCTGATACATCAGCAGTCGTTTCACATCTGGACACAAGCGTGTATAATCCAGGCATTCATGTGCTTCATCCTCAATAGTGGTGAATGAAAGGTAGGGTCCAAAAGCGTCTTTTCCGAAGACCTCCTTCCTAATAGTCTTCTTCTGGTGCAGGGAATTAGAAAAATGTGGGTAGTGAACATCATATCCATCTTCCCCCGCAATGCAATGTAGGCGTTGTCGATGGGGATTCGTGGCAGAACTTCTAATAATGTGTTGTGGTGACGAAAGGCTTTGAGGACGGAGAGGCATGGTAGATCGTCTGAGAGATGGTGGTGAGATAGGGCTTTGACCATGATTGACAGTCTGGGAGGGGAGTCGTGAAAGGTCGTGGCGGTGAATGTCCCGGAATGGGTTGTTGATGGCAGGTCGATGAAGGTATAATGGGTGGTGACTGTGGTAGGCTTTATCGATGGGGTGTTCTGGAAATTCTTTAGAGAAAGGGTGTTGACTGTTATTTGCATCATCCCCTTCTCTGGCATGGTAGGATTTGTTGATGGAGCCCTGTGGAACATTGTTTGATAAATGGTTGTGATGGTCTTGTCCGTCTTCCCCCCGTATGGCCTGGTAGGTGTTGTCGATGGGGCGTTGTGGCCGGTCATCTCGGAGAGCTCGTGCAAACCCGCACGAACAGAGGGAAAAAGGCTGCACCTGCTCTTCTGTATGTGGAATGGTGACACAACAAGTTGTAACACATAATAGGGGTTTGAAACCCTCATATAGAACCTTCTTCAGGATCCCGAACTTCTTCTTCGCACCAGAAAAATGCATCGTTCTTCTTCAACTAAAACTCTTGTTCTTTATAGACACATAAACTCGCCGAAAGGATAGTTTTTTTAAACCATGGACCGTTAGTGTGCATATATATACTCCTAACTGTTTCAAAAACACGTTTTGACTAATTTAAATTTTGTTATTACTTTCCCTATAATTTATCCACCCCATTATTTTCATTAATTTCATTTACATTTTATTGTTGAATATGTTTTGACCTCATTAATGAACATGGGTCGTCTGTGTTACACACCTGAACTTGTAAATATAAATTTATTATAAAAATATTTTAATAAATAGATTTATTATTTTCAAGATAAATTAATAATAATGATAAATCTAACACTATTACAATTAGTGAGGTTTTATTCCACCGACCATCATGACAATCTACAAGAAAAATGCCCAATATAAATCTTGAAACACTCTATCCCTTTCCTCAGGCTTACAATGAACTGATATATTTTTAATTATTTTGTATAATTTTGTTTCACATTGATCGAATTTATTTTCCATAAGTTTTTCTGATAATTGAAGCTTGACATATAAAAATATATAAACACATTTTATTTATACCATCATATTTTACATCAAAAAATATTACCCTCATCTTCGTATGTTCCCCCATTTTTTCTGCCCAATTTCATATAGCCTCAAATACCACAATTAACTCTAAAATAGTTAAGGGTTCATATAATTTCATCAAATTAATTGTTTTACGATGGGATTCAAAAATAATAATAAATGACATTTAGTGTTTTAAATAATTTTTTTATTAGTTAATTACAATAGTATTAATTAATTATACATATTATTCGGTGTTTTTAAATTAATATTCTAAAGACAAATTTGGTTCTTCCATGGGAAAATTTAGGGTAGGGGCCAATTATTTTTTATTTTAATGGGGTAGGGGATAGATTATTTAGGGATATGGGTTTCTTTAGTGCCACTTGAAGTGGCACTATTCAAAGAATTGAATAGCGCCATTTGAAGTGGCGGTATAGTTTTTTTTTGTTTTTTTTTTGAATTTATTATATTTATTATGTTACATTTAATATAATTAAATAATTTTAAAAAATTGTAAATAATTTAGATAAATAAATTTATTTATAATAAATATTTATACATTATAATTTATTTTTAACAAATATTTATTATAATAAATATTTATACATTTTAAATAATTATATATAATTTAGATAAATAAATTTATTATTTACAATTATAATTTATTTACAATAAATATTTATTATTATAAATATAATTACTTAAATAAATAAAATAATTTTAACGAATATAATTAAAAAAATAAAAAAAATAAATACATAATTATATTTTTTATAATATATATAATTATAATAAATTATATTTATTATAATAAATTTATTTATTTATATTTATTATAAATATAATACATACATTAATTATAATATATTTATTATAATTATATATTTATTATATTTATAATTATAAAAATAATAATTTTAATAAATATATAATAGTATTAAATATATAAATATAATAAATATACAATTATAATAATTATAGAATTATAAATATAATAAATACAAAAGAAAATAATAATTATATAATTATAATAAATATTATTTATAATAAATGTATAATAAAATCAATATATAAATATAATAAATATAAAATTATAATAAGTATATAATTACAAATATAACAGATCACTAATTATAATTAATATATAATTATTATTAAATATCTAAATTTATTATATTTATAAATTATAAATATATAATTGTAAATAAATAAGTTATTAACAAATTATAAATCTTTTATAAATATATACATTTATTATATTTATAGATTATTAATATAGAACTGTAAATAAATAAATTATACATTATTAATATATAATTGTTAATAAATTATAATTATATTAATATTATTTTAATATTAAATTATTATAATTGCAAATAAATTATAATTGTAAATCCGTTATAAATGTAAATATATTTTACATATAATTGTAAATAAATTATAATTGTAAATATAATTTACATATAATTAATAAATAAATTGTTATTCATAAATATATATTTAAGATTATATTTTTAAATACAAAAATATATATTTACAACAGAAAAACTACATTATATATATATATATATATATAAATCTAAGGAATTGTGATTACGTATTTATAAATATAATTTTAAATATATAATTTTAAATAATAATCTATTTATATAAATATATATTTACAATAATTAATTATTAATTATTAATTATACTATAATTATAAATATTGATTTTATAAATATAATAAATATTTAATTATATATTATTATAATACATTTATTATAAATAACTAATTATAATATTATACATTTATTTTATAAATATTATAATAAATTTATTTTATAATGTAATATTATAATGCATTTATTATACATTTATTATACATTTATTTATATTTATATTTATAATAAATATTTATAATAAATATCTAATAAATATTATAATATTTATTATAATAAATATACATTTATTGTACATTTATTATAAATATTATAATGTCATAATATTATAATAATTATTATAATAAATATATAATAAATGTATAATAAAAACAATTATAATAAATTTTATAATAAATGCATAATAAATGTATAATAAACGTACAATAAATATTATTATAATAAATATACATTTATAATATTTATTATAATAGATATTATTAAAATATTTATTATAATAAATATATAATAAATATATAATAAGTATTAATATAATAAATGCATAATAAATGTATAACAAATTTACACCAAATGTATAATAAATATTTATAATACATTTATTATAAATGATTATTTATTATAATAAATATACATTTATTTATTATAAAAAACCTACATTTATTTTATAGTAATTTAAAATTAAAATAATTTATAATAATTATAATTTATTTACAATTATGATTTATTTACAATTATATATTTATTTTACTTATTTTAGTAATTATATTTATGATAGTAAATAAATTTATTATAGATAAATTTATTTTATACATATATATTACATTTATTATATTTATTACATTTATCATAAATATATATATTTATTACATCTATTATAATTATATAATAATTATATTTTTTATTTATTATATTAATATATTTATTATTATTATTATTATATATTTATCCTAATTATATATATTTATTATATTTATAAATTTATTATAACAATATAATTCTATTCATGATAATTATAATATTATAAAGAATATAAAATTATAAAAAATATATCATTATAATAAATGTATAATTATAAATATAATAAATTTATAATTATAAATATTATTATATATTTATTTTATTTATTTTATTATATATTTATTATAATTAAATATTTATTATAATTAATATTTACTATAATTATATAATTATTATATTTTTGTATTTATTATATTTATATTTCTCTAATTATTATAATTGTATATTTATTATATTTATATATTTAGTACTCTTATATATTTATCATAATTATATATTTATTATAGTTATTATTTTTATCATTATAAATTTATAATAATTCCTTAATTTTAATTATAATAATTACATAATTATAAATATAATAAATAATGAATTATAATAAATGTATAATTATAAATAGAATAAATATATAATTATAATAAATATATTATAATTAATGTATGTGTTATATTTATAATAAATATAAATAAATAAATTTATTATAAAAAATATAATTTATTATAATTTATTTATTCATGTATTTATTATAAATAAATGTAGACAAACTCACACAAACCACACAACACAACAGATGCATAGATGAACAAAACATATATAAAAACTCAAAATGATGCCCATATATGAATACATATACATATATTATTAAATGTTATATAAAAAATTTATATACACAACATATTTACATATATATAATTTCTGAAATATAAATATTATTTAAAAATTTATAAGAATGTATATATGTATATATATTTACACGTTGAATGTGTCATTTTGTAACCATAAACAAAAAGTGCTCATAATTGTAGGACTTTTAAAAGTGATATAAAATTAATAGTCAAAGGGAACCCTTTTATTAGTCATTTTTCAGAAGAATCATTGAATATTTCCTCATATGTAGTATTGTAACATGAATATAAAAAATATGGAATTACTATTTGGTGAAATTTTAAATATATTAGAATTATAAAATTAAGTGAAAATGATCAATATTGATTAAATTCATAATGTAATGAATTATAACATGATAATTAAATATAAAATATAAAAATAAATTTATTTTTTTTAAATTCCAAAGAAAAAAAATCATTAGTTTCTATAAATCTAAAAACTGATCTCCGGTGGTGCCCGTTAGGAGGGAGGGAGCTGTCGTATTGTGCCATGTTTTGTCCGATACATCAGCAGTCATTTCACATCTGGACACAAGCGTGTATAATCCAGGCTTTCATGTGCTTCATCCTCAATAGTGGTGAATGAAAGGTAGGGTCCAAAAGCGTCTTTTCCGAAGACCTCCTTCCTAATAGTCTTCTTCTGGTGCGGGGAATTAGAAAAATGTGGGTAGTGAACATCATATCCATCTTCCCCGACAATGCAATGTAGGCGTTGTCGATGGGGATTCGTGGCATAACTTCTAATAATGTGTTGTGGTGATGGGAGGCTTTGAGGACGGAGAGACATGGTAGATCGTCTGAGAGATGGTGGTGGGAAAGGGCTTTGACCATGATTGGCAGTCTGGGAGGGGAGTCGTGAAAGGTCGTGGCGGTGAATGTCCCAGAATGGGTTGTTGATGGGAGGTCGATGAAGGTATAATGGGTGGTGACTGTGGTAGGCTTTATCGATGGGGTGTTCTGGAAATTCTTTAGAGAAAGGGTGGTGACTGTCATTTCCATCATCCCCTTCTCTGGCATGGTAGGATTTATTGACAGAGCCCTGTGGAACATTTTTTGATAAATGGTTGCGATGGTCTTGTCCGTCTTCCCCCCGTCTGGCCTGGTAGGTGTTGTCGATGGGGCATCGTGGCCGGTCATCTGGGAGAGGTCGGGGAAACCCGCACGAACAGAGGGAAAAAGGCTACACCTGCTCTTGTGTATGTGGAATAGTGACACAACAAGTTGTAACACAGAATAGGGGTTTGAAAACCTCATATAGAACCTTCTTCAGGATCCCGAACTTCTTCTTCGCACCAGAAAAATGCATCGTTCTTCTTCAACTAAAACTCTGGTTCTTTATAGACACATAAACTCCCCGAAAGGATAGTTTTTTTAAACCATGGACTGTTAGTGTGCATATATATACTCCTAACTGTTTCAAAAACACGTTTTGACTAATTTAAATTTTGTTATTACATTCCCTATAATTTATCCACCCCATTATTTTTATTAATTTCATTTACATTTTATTGTTGAATATGTTCTGACCTCATTAATGAACATGGGCCGTCTGTGTTACATACCTGAACTTGTAAATATAATTTTATTATAAAAATATTTTAATAAATAGATTTATATATAATTAAAATATATTAATTATATTTTTATGATGATATTCAATAAATAAAATAAATAAAAATATGATTATTTTTTAATTTTAATATTATTTAATGATAATAATTAGAATTAATTTTACCTATTATTTATTGCTTTCATATTTATTCTCAAATGTCCAATATGATTTTTCATTCTATAAAATATTAATTTAAAATAACAATATTTTTGTTTTTGTATTATAGATTTATTTATTTAAACATTAAATAAGTGTAAATTTTTAAAGGAAATTATTATTTTTATAAAAATAATATATTTTATAAATATATGATATATGTTATGTTTTTTTATAAAATTTATAAATTACAAATATATATAATTATTATAATAATAATAATGTGACATTAATTTTTGGTTTTAAATAAAGATGAAATTTAAATTATTTACATTACGAAATGAATTATATATATTTAAAACCCCTAAAAGTTAATATATAAAAAATAATTTATATAAATAAATTAAATGTCCAAACCATTAAATCTATAATAACCTGCATGTTTAAAAATTTAATGTTGATATGTATTGAAAAAATAAAATTATAAAAAAAATGATTTTATAGTTATATAATAAAAACACTATCATGAATTGGTCAAAAGAAAATATTACAATAAAAAATCAAAGAGACGTGATTAACTAATAAAAACGAAGTAATGTCTTAGATAAAAAAGAAGAAATAGTTTATTGATTTCAACATAAATTAATAATAAAGATAAATCTAACACTATTAAAATTAGTGTGGTTTTATTCCACCGACCATCATGACAATCTACAAGAAAAAAACCCAATATAAATCTTGAAACACTCTATCCCTTTCCTCAGGCTTACAATGAACTGATATATTTTTAATTATTTTGTATAATTTTGTTTCACATTGATCGAATTTATTTTCCATAAGTTTTTTTGATAATTGAAGCTTGACATATAAAAATATATAAAAACATTTTATTTATATCATTATATTTTACATCAAATAATATTACCCTCATCTTCGTATGTTCCCCCATTTTTTCTTCCCAATTTCATATAGCCTCAAATACCACAATTAACTCTAAAATAGTTAAGGGTTCATATAATTTCATCAAATTAATTGCTTTACGTAGGGATTCAAAAATAATAATAAATGACATTTAGTGTTTTAAATAATTTTTTTATTAGTTAATTACAATAGTATTAATTAATTATACATATTATTCGGTGTTTTTAAATTAATATTCTAAAGACAAATATGGTTCTTCCATGAGAAAATTAAGGGTAGGGGCCAATTTTTTTTTTATTTTAATGGGGCAGGGGATAGATTATTTAGGGATATGGGTTTCTTTAGTGCCACTTGAAGTGGCGCTATAGTTTTTTTTTGTTTTTTTTTAATTTATTATATTTATTATGATACATTTAATATAATTAGATAATTTTAAATAATTGTAAATAATTTAGATAAATAAATAAATTTATAATAAATATTTATACATTATAATTTATTTTTAACAAATATTTATTATAATAAATATTTATACATTTTAAATAATTATATATAATTTAGATAAATAAATTTATTATTTACAATTATAATTTATTTACAATAAATATTTATTATTATAAATATAATTACTTAAATAAATACAATAATTTTAACGAATATAATTAAAAAAATAAAAACAATAAATACATAATTATATTTTATATAATATATATATAATTATAATAACTTATATTTATTATAATAAATTTATTTATTTATATTTATTATAAATATAATACATACATTAATTATAATATATTTTTTATAATTATATATTTATTATATTTATAATTATAAAAATAATAATTATAATAAATATATAATTATGAAAAATATAGAATAGTAATAAATATATAAATATAATAAATATACATTTATAATAATTATAGAATTATAAATATAACAAATACAAAAAAATAATTATTATATAATTATAAAAATATTAATTATAATAAATATTTAATTATAATAAATGTATAATAAAATAAATATATAAATATAATAAATATAAAATTATAATAAGTATATAATTACAAATATAACAAATCCATAATTATAATTAATATATAATTATTATTAAATATCTAAATTTATTATATTTATAAATTATAAATATATAATTGTAAATAAATAAATTATTAATAAATTATAAATCTTTTATAAATATATACATTTATTATATTTATAGATTATTAATATAGAACTGTAAATAAATAAATTATACATTTTTAATATATAATTGTTAATAAATTATAATTATTATAAATTATTTTAATATTAAATTATTATAATTGAAAATAAATTATAATTGTAAATAAATTATAAATGTAAATATATTTTACATATAATTGTAAATAAATTATAATTGTAAATATAATTTACATATAATTAATAAATAAATTGTTATTCATAAATATATATTTAAGATTATATTTATAAATACAAAAACATATATTTACAGAAAAAAAACTACATTATATACACACACACACATATATATATATATATATATAAATCTAAGGAATTGTGATTACGTATTTATAAATATAATTTTGAATATATAATTTTAAATAATAATCTATTTATATACATATATATTTACAATAATTAATTATTAATTATTAATTATACAAGAATTATAAATATTGAATTTATAAATATAATAAATATTTAATTATATATTATTATAATACATTTATTATAAATATCTAATTATAATATTATACATTTATTTTATAAATATTATAATAAATTTATTTTATAATGTAATATTATAATGCATTTATTATACATTTATTATACATTTATTTATATTAATATTTATAATAAATATTTATAATAAATATCTAATGAATATTATAATATTTATTATAATAAATATACATTTATTGTACATTTATTATAAATATTATAATGTTATAATATTATAATATTTATTATAATAAATAGCTAATAAAGGTATAATAAATACAATTATAATAAATATTATAATAAATGCATAATAAATGTATAATAAACGTACAATAAATATTATTATAATAAATATACATTTATATAATATTTATTATAATAGATATTATTAAAATATTTATTATAATAAATGTATAATAAGTATTGATATAATAAATGCATAATAAATGTATAAGAAATTTACACCAAATGTATATTAAATATTTCTAATACATTTATTATAAATGTTTATTTATTATAATAAATATACATTTATTTATTATAATAAACCTACATTTATTTTATAATAATTTAAAATTAAAATAATTTATAATAATTATAATTTATTTACAATTATGATTTATTTACAATTATATATTTATTTTACTTATTTTAGTAATTATATTTATGATAGTAAATAAATTTATTATAGATAAATTTATTATATACATATATATTACATTTATTATATTTATTACATTTATCATAAATATATATATATATATATTACATCTATTATAATTATATAATTATTATATTTTTTATTTATTATATTAATAAATTTATTATTATTATTATATATTTATCAATATATATATTTATTATATTTATAAATTTATTATAACAATATAATTCTATTAATGATAATTATAATATTATTAAGAATATAAAATTATAAAAAATATATCATTATAATAAATGTATAATTATAAATATAATTAATTTAAAATTATAAATATTATTATATATTTATTGTATTTATTTTCTTATGCATTTATTATAATTAAATATTTATTATAATTAATATTTACAATAATTATATAATTATTATATTTTTGTATTTATTATATTTATATTTCTCTAATTATTATAATTGTATATTTATTATATTTATATATTTAGTACTATTATATATTTATCATAATTATATATTTATTATAGTTATTATTTTTAACATTATAAATTTATAATAATTCCATAATTTTAATTATAATAATTACATAATTATAAATATAATAAATATAGAATTATAATAAATGTATAATTATAAATAGAATAAATATATAATTATAATAAATATATTATAATTAATGTATGTGTTATAATTATAATAAATATAAATAAATAACTTTATTATAATAAATATAATTTATTATAATTTATTTATTCAGGTATTTATTATAAATAAATGTAGATAAACACACACAAACCACAAAACACAACAGACGCATAGATGAACAAAACATACATAAAAAACTCACAATGACGCCCATATATGAATACATATACATATATTATTAAAAGTTATATAAAAAATTTCTATACACAACATATTTACATATATATAATTTCTGAATTTTATATATTATTTAAAAATTTATAAGAATGTATATATGTATATATATTTACACGTTGAATGTGTCATTTTGTAACCATAATAAATAAGTGCTCATAATTGTTGGACTTTTAAAAGTGTTATAAAATTAATAGTCAAAGGGAACCCTTTTATTTGTCATTTTTCAGAAGAATCATTGAATATTTCCTCATATGTAGTATTGTAACATGAATATAAAAAATATGGAATTACTATTGGGTTAAATTTTAAATATATTGGAATTATAAAATTAAGTGAAAATGATCAATATTGATTAAATTCATAATATAATGAATTATAACATGATAATTAAATATAAAATATAAAAATAATTTTTTTTTTTTAAATTCTAATGAAAAAAATTCATTAGTTTCTATAAATATAAAAACTGATCTCCGCTGGTGCCCGTTGGGAGGGAGGGTGCTGTTGTATTGTTCCATGTTTTGTCTGATACATCAACAGTCGTTTCACATCTTGACACAAGCGTGTACAATCCAGGCTTTCATGTGCTTAATCCTCAATAGTGATGAATGAAAGGTAGGGTCCAAAAGCGTCTTTTCTGAAGACCTCCTTCATAATAGGCTTCTTCTGGTGCGGGGAATTAGAAAAATGTGGGTAGTGAACATCATATCCATATTCCCCCACAATGAAATGTAGGTGTTGTCGATGGGGATTCGTGGCAGAACTTCTAATAATGTGTTGTGGTGACGGGAGGCTTTGAGGACGGAGAGACATGGTAAATCTTCTGAGAGATGGTGGTGAGATAGGGCTTTGACCATGATTGGCAGTCTGGGAGGGGAGTCGTGAAAGTTCGTGGTGGTGAATGTCCCAGAATGGGTTGTTGATGGGAGGTCGATGAAGGTATAATGGGTGGTGACTGTGGTAGGCTTTATCGATGGGGTGTTCTGGAAATTCTTGACAGAGAGGGTGGTGACTGTCATTTCCATCATCCCCTTCTCTGGCACGGTAGGATTTGTTGACGGAGCCCTGTGGAACATTGTTTGATAAATGGTTGCGATGGTCTTTTCCGTCTTCCCCCCGTCTGGCCTAGTAGGTGTTGTCGATGGGGCGTCGTGGCCGGTCATCTGGGAGAGGTCGGGGAAACCCGCACGAACAGAGGGAAAAAGGCTTCACCTGCTCTTGTGTATGTGGAATGGTGACACAACAAGTGGTAACACAGAATAGGGGCTTGAAAACCTCATATAGAACCTTTTTCAGGATCCCGATCTTATTCTTCGTACCAGAAAAATGCATCGTTCTTCTTCAACTAAAACTCTGGTTCTTTATAGACACACAAACTCACCGAAAGGATAGTTTTTTTAAACCATGGACCGTTAGTGTGCATATATATACTACTAACTGTTTCAAAAACACGTTTTGACTAATTTAAATTTTGTTATTACTTTCCCTATAATTTATCCACCCCATTATTTTCATTAATTTCATTTACATTTTATTGTTGAATATGTTTTGACCTCATTAATGAACATGGGCCGTCTGTGTTACATACCTGAACTTTTACATATAATTTTATTATAAAAATATTTTAATAAATAGAGTTATATATAATTAAAATATATTAATTATATTTTTATGATGATATTCAATAAATGAAATAAGTAAAAATATGATTATTTTTTAATTTTAATATTAGTTAATGATAATAATTATAATTAATTGTACCTATTATTTATTGATTTCATACTTATTCTCAAAAGTCCAATATGATTTTTCATTGTCTAAAATATTAATTTAAAATAACAATATATTTGTTTTTGTATTATAGATTTATTTATTTAAACATTAAATAAGTGTAACTTTTTAAAAGAAATTATTATTTTTATAAAAATAATATATTTTATAAATATATGATATATGTTGTGTTTTTTTTTAATTTATAAATTAAAAATATATATAATTATTATAATAATAATAAAGTGACATTAATTTTTGGTTTTAAATAAAAATGAAATTTAAATTATTTACATTACGAGATGAATTATATATATATATTTAAAACCCCTAAAAGTTAATATATAAAAAATAAATTATATAAATAAATGAAATGTTAAAACCATTATATCTATAATAACCTGCATGTTTATAAAATTAATGTTGATATGTTTTGAAAAAATAAAATTATAAAAAAAATGAATTTATAGTTATATAATAAAAACACTATCATGTATGGGTCAAAAGAAAATATTACAATAAAAAATCAAAGAGACGTGATTAACTAATAAAAACGAAGTAATGTCTTAGATAAAAAAGAAGAAATATTTTATTGATTTCAACATAAATTAATAATAAAGATAAATCTAACACTGTTAAAATTAGTGAGGTTTTATTCAACCGACCATCATGACAATCTACAAGAAAAATGCCCAATATAAATCTTGAAACACTCTATCCCTTTCCTCAGGCTTACAAAAAACTGATATATTTTTAATTATTTTGCATAATTTTGTTTCACATTGATCAAATTTATTTTCCATAAGTTTTTCTGATAATTGAAGCTTGACATATAAAAATATATAAACACATTTTATTTATACCCTTATATTTTACATCAAAAAATATTACCCTCATCTTCGTATGTTCCCCCATTTTTTCTGCCCAATTTCATATAGCCTCAAATACCACAATTAACTCTAAAATAGTTAAGGGTTCATATAATTTCATCAAATTAATTGTTTTATGATGGGATTCAGAAATAATAATAAATGACATTTAGTGTTTTAAATAATTTTTTTATTAGTTAATTACAATAGTATTAATTAATTATACATGTTATTCGGTGTTTTTAAATTATTATTCTAAAGACAAATATGGTTCTTCCATTATAAAATTTAGGGTAGGGGCCATTTTTTTTATTTTAATGGGGCAGGGGATAGATTATTTAGGGATATGGGTTTCTTTAGCGCCACTTGAAGTGGCGCTATAGTTTTTTTTTTGAATTTATTATATTTATTATGTTACATTTAATATAAATAGATAATTTTAAATAATTGTAAATAATTTAGATAAATAAATTTATTTTTAATAAATATTTATACATTATAATTTATTTTTAACAAATATTTATTATAATAAATATTTATACATTTTAAATAATTATATATAATTTAGCTAAATAAATTTATTATTTACAATTATAATTTATTTACAATAAATATTTATTATTATAAATATAATTACTTAAATAAATACAATAATTTTAACGAATATAATTAAAAAAATAAAAAAAATAAAAACATAATTATATTTTTATAATATATATATAATTATAATAAATTATATTTATTATAATAAATTTATTTATTATAATAAATTTATTTATTTATATTTATTATAAATATAATACATACATTAATTATAATATATTTATTATAATTATATATTTATTATATTTATAATTATAAAAATAATAATTATAATAAATATATATTTATGAAAATTATATAATAGTAATAAATATATAAATATAATAAATATACAATTATAATAATTATAGAATTATAAATATAATAAATACAAAAAAATCATAATTATATAATTATAATAAATATTAATTATAATAAATATTTAATTATAATAAATGTATAATAAAATAAATATATAAATATAATAAATATAAAATTATAATAAGTATATAATTACAAATATAACAAATCCATAATTATAATTAATATATAATTATTATTAAATATCTAAATTTATTATATTTATAAATTATAAATATATAATTGTAAATAAATAAATTATTAATAAATTATAAATCTTTTATAAATATATACATTTATTATATTTATGGATTATTAATATAGAACTGTAAATAAATAAATTATACATTATTAATATATAATTGTTAATAAATTATAATTATTATAAATTATTTTAATATTAAATTATTATAATTGCAAATCAATTATAATTGTAAATATATTATAAATGTAAATATATTTTACATATAATTGTAAATAAATTATAATTGTAAATATAATTTACATATAATTAATAAATAAATTGTTATTCATAAATATATATTTAATTTTATATTTATAAATACAAAAATATATATTTACAACAAAAAAACTACATTATATTCATATATATATATATATAAATCTAAGGAATTGTGATTACATATTTATAAATATAATTTTAAATATATAATTTTAAATAATAATCTATTTATATTAATATATATTTACAATAATTAATTATTAATTATTAATTATACAGGAATTATAAATATTGATTTTATAAATATAATAAATATTTAATTATATATTATTATAATACATTTATTATAATACATTTATTATAAATATCTAATTATAATATTATACATTTATTTTATAAATATTATATTAAATTTATTTTATAATGTAATATTATAATGCATTTATTATACATTTATTATACATTTATTTATATTTATATTTATAATAAATATCTAAAAAATATTATAATATTTATTATAATAAATATAAATTTATTGAACATTTATTATAAATATTATAATGTTATAATATTATAATATTTTTTATATTAAATATCTAATAAATGTATAATAAATACAATTATAATAAATATTATAATAAATGCATAATAAATGTATAATAAACGTACAATAAATATTATTATAATAAATATACATTTATAATATTTATTATAATAGATATTATTAAAATATTTATTATAATAAATATATAATAAATGTATAATTAGTATTAATATAATAAATGCATAATAAATGTATAATAAATTTACACAAAATGTATAATAAATATTTATAATACATTTATTATAAATGTTTACTTATTATAATAAATATACATTTATTTATTATAATAAACCTACATTTATTTTATAATAATTTAAAATTAAAATAATTTATAATAATTATAATTTATTTACAATTATGATTTATTTACAATTATATATTTATTTTACTTATTTTAGTAATTATATTTATGATAGTAAATAAATTTATTATAGATAAATTTATTATATACATATATATTACATTTATTATATTTATTACAATTATCATAAATATATATATTTATTACATCTATTATAATTATATAATTATTATATTTTTTATTTATTATACTAATATATTTATTATTATTATTATATATTTATCATAATTATATATTTATTATATTTATAAATTTATTAAAATAATATAATTCTATTCATGATAATTATAATATTATAAGGAATATAAAATTATAAAAAATATATCATTATAATAAATGTATAATTATAATTATAATAAATTTATAATTCAAATATTATAATATATCTACTGTATTTATTTTATTATACATTTATTATATTTAAATATTTATTATAATTAATATTTACAATAATTATATAATTATTATATTTTTGTATTTATTATATTTATATTTCTCTAATTATTATAATTATATATTTATTATATTTATATATTTAGTACTATTATATATTTATCATAATTATATATTTATTATAGTTATTATTTTTATCATTATAAATTTATAATAATTCCATAATTTTAATTATAATAATTACATAATTATAAATATAATAAATAGAGAATTATAATAAATGTATAATTATAAATAGAATAAATATATAATTATAATAAATATATTATAATTAATGTATGTTTTATATTTATAATAAATATAAATAAATTTATTTATTATAAAAAATATAATTTATTATAATTTATTTATTCATGTATTTATTATAAATAAATGTAGATAAACACACACAAACCACACAACACAACAGATGCATAGATGAACAAAACATACATAAAAAACTCACCATGCCGCCCATATATGAATACATATACATATATTATTAAATATTATATAAAAAATTTATATACACAACATATTTACATATATATAATTTCTGAAATATAAATATTCTTTAAAAATTTATAAGAATGTATATATGTATATATATTTACACGTTGAATGTGTCATTTTTAACCATAAACAAAAAGTGCTCATAATTGTAGGACTTTTAAAAGTGTTATAAAATTAATAGTCAAAGGGAACCCTTTTATTTGTCATTTTTCAGAAGAATCATTGAATATTTTCTCATATGTAGTATTGTAACATGAATATAAAAAATATGGAATTACTATTGGGTGATATTTTAAATATATTGGAATTATAAAATTAAGAGAAAATGATCGAAATTGATTAAATTCATAATGTAATGAATTATAACATGATAATTAAATATATAATATAAAAATATTTTTTTTTAATTCCAATGAAAAAGAATCATTAGTTTCTATAAATCTAAAAACTGATCTCCGGTGGTGCCCGTTGGGAGGGAGGGAGCTGTCGTATTGTGCCATGTTTTGTCCGATACATCAGCAGTCGTTTCACATCTGGACACAAGCGTGTATAATCCAGGAATTCATGTGCTTCATCCTCAACAGTGGTGAATGAAAGGTAGGGTCCAAAAGCGTCTTTTCCGAAGACCTCCTTCCTAATAGGCTTCTTCTGGTGCGGGGAATTAGAAAAATGTGGTAGTGAACATCATATCCATCTTCCCCCACAATGCAATGTAGGCGTTGTCGATGGGGATTCGTGGCAGAACTTCTAATAATGTGTTGTGGTGACGGGAGGCTTTGAGGACGGAGAGACATGGTAGATCATTTGAGAGATGGTGGTGAGATAGGGCTTTGACCTTGGTTGGCAGTCTGGGAGGGGAGTCGTGAAAGGTCATGGCGGTGAATGTCCCAGAATGGGTTGTTGATGGGAGGTCGATGAAGGTATAATGGGTCGTGACTGTGGTAGGCTTTATCGATGGGGTGTTCTGGAAATTCTTCAGAGAAAGGGTGGTGACTGTCATTTCCATCATCCCCTTCTCTGGCATGGTAGGATTTGTTGACGGAGCCCTGTGGAACATTGTTTGATAAATGTTTGCGATGGTCTTGTCCGTCTTCCCCCCGTCTGGCCTGGTAGGTGTTGTCGATGGGGCGTCGTGGCCGGTCATCTGGGAGAGGTCGGGGAAACCCGCACGAACCGAGGGAAAAAGGCTGCACCTGCTCTTGTGTATGTGGAATGGTGACACAACAAGTTGTAACACAGAATAGGGGTTTGAAAACCTCATATAGAACCTTTTTCAGGATCCTGAACTTCTTCTTCGCACCAGAAAAATGCATCGTTCTTCTTCAACTAAAACTCTGGTTCTTTATAGACACACAAACTCGCCGAAAGGATAGTTTTTTTAAACCATGGACCGTTAGTGTGCATATATATACTCCTAACTGTTTCAAAAACACGTTTTGACTAATTTAAATTTTGTTATTACTTTCCCTATAATTTATCCACCCCATTATTTTCATTAATTTCATTTACATTTTATTGTTGAATATGTTTTGACCTCATTAATGAACATGGACCGTCTGTGTTACATACCTGAACTTTTAAATATAATTTTATTATAAAAATATTTTAACAAATAGATTTATATATAATTAAAATATATTAATTATATTTTTATGATGATATTCAATAAATAAAATAAATAAAAATATGATTATTTTTTAATTTTAATATTAGTTAATGATAATAATTATAATTAATTGTACCTATTATTTATTTATTTCATATTTATTCTCAAAAGTCCAATATGATTTTTCATTGTCTAAAATATTAATTTATAATAACAATATTTTTGTTTTTGTATTATAGTTGTATTTATTTAAACATTAAATAAGTGTAAATTTTTAAAAGAAATTATTATTTTTATAAAAATAATATATTTTATAAATATATGATATATGTAATGTTTTTTTTAAATTTATAAATTACAAATATATATAATTATTATAATAATAATAAAGTGACATTAAATTTTGGTTTTAAATAAAAATGAAATTTAAATTATTTACGTTACGAAATGAATTATATATATATATTTAAAACCCCTAAAAGTTAATATATAAAAAATAAATTATATAAATAAATGAAATGTTCAAACCATTAAATCTATAATAACTTGCATGTTTAAAAAATTAATGTTGATATGTTTTGAAAAAATAAAATTATAAAAAAAATGAATTTATAGTTATATAATAAAAACACTATAATGTATTGGTTAAAAGAAAATATTACAATAAAAAATCAAAGAGACGTGATTAACTAATAAAAACGAAGTAATGTCTTAGATAAAAAAGAAGAGATATTTTATTGATTTCAACATAAATTAATAATAAAGATAAATCTAACACTATTAAAATTAGTGAGGTTTTATTCCACCGACCATCATGACAATCTACAACAAAAATGCCCAATATAAATCTTGAAACACTGTATCCCTTTCCTCAGGCTTACAAAAAACTGATATATTTTTAATTATTTTGTATAATTTTGTTTCACATTGATCAAATTTATTTTCCATAAGTTTTTCTGATAATTGAAGCTTGACATATAAAAATATATAAACACATTTTATTTATACCATTATATTTCACATCAAAAAATATTACCCTCATCTTCGTATGTTCCCCCATTTTTTCTGCCCAATTTCATATAGCCTCAAATACCACAATTAACTCTAAAATAGTTAAGGGTTCATATAATTTCATCAAATTAATTGTTTTACGATGGGATTCATAAATAATAATAAATGACATTTAGTGTTTTAAATAATTTTTTTATTAGTTAATTACAATAGTATTAATTAATTATACATATTATTCGGTGTTTTTAAATTATTATTCTAAAAACAAATATGGTTCTTCCATGACAAAATTTAGGGTAGGGGCCAATTTTTTTTATTTTAATGGGGCAGGGGATAGATTATTTAGGGATATGGGTTTCTTTAGCGCCACTTGAAGTGGCGCTATAGTGTTTTTTGTTTTTTTTTTGAATTTATTATATTTATTATGTTACATTTAATATAATTAAATAATTTTAAATAGTTGTAAATAATTTAGATAAATAAATTTATTTATAATAAATATTTATACATTATAATTTATTTTTAACATATATTTATTATAATAAATATTTATACATTTTAAATATTTATATATAATTTAGCTAAATAAATTTATTATTTACAATTATAATTTATTTACAATAAATATTTATTATTATAAATATAATTACTTAAATAAATACAATAATTTTAACGAATATAATTAAAAAAATAAAAATAATAAATACTTTATTATCATAAATTTATTTATTATAATAAATTTATTTATTTATATTTATTATAAATATAATACATACATTAATTATAATATATTTATTATAATTATATATTTATTATATTTATAATTATAAAAATAATAGTTATAATAAATATAGAATTATGAAAATTATATAATAGTAATAAATATATAAATATAATAAATATACAATTATAATAATTATAGAATTATAAATATAATAAATACAAAAAAATCATAATTATATAATTATAATAAATATTAATTAAAATAAATGTATAATAAAATAAATATAAAAATATAATAAATATAAAATTATAATAAGTATATAATTACAAATATAACAAATCCATAATTATAATTAATATATAATTATTATTAAATATCTAAATTTATTATATTTATAAATTATAAATATATAATTGTAAATAAATAAATTATTAATAAATTATAAATCTTTTATAAACATATACATTTATTATATTTATAGATTATTAATATAGAACTGTAAATAAATAAATTATACCTTATTAATATATAATTGTTAATAAATTATAATTATTATAAATTATTTTAATATTAAATTATTATAATTGCAAATCAATAATAATTGTAAATAAATTATAAATGTAAATATATTTTACATATAATTGTAAATAAATTATAATTGTAAATATAAATTACATATAATTAATAAATAAATTGTTATTCATAAATATATATTTAATTTTATAATTATAAATACAAAAATATATATTTACAACAAAAAAACTACATTATATATATATATATATATATCTAAGGAATTGTGATTACATATTTATAAATATAATTTTAAATATATAATTTTAAATATTAATCTATTTATATAAATATATATTTATAATAATTAATTATTAATTATTAATTATACAGGAATTATAAATATTGATTTTATAAATATAATAAATATTTAATTATATATTATTATAATACATTTATTATAAATATCTAATTATAATATTATACATTTATTTTATAAATATTATAATATATTTATTTTATAATGAAATATTATAATGCATTTATTGTACATTTATTATACATTTATTTATATTTATATTTATAATAAATATTTATAATAAATATCTAATAAATATTATAATATTTATTATAATAAATATAAATTTATTGTACATTTATTATAAATGTTATAATGTTATAATATTATAATATTTATTATAATAAATATCTAATAAATGTATAATAAATACAATTATAATAAATATTATAATCAATGCATAATAAATGTATAATAAACGTACAATAAATATTATTATAATAAATATACATTTATAATATTTATTATAATAGATATTATTAAAATATTTATTATAATAAATATATAATAAATATATAATTAGTATTAATATAATAAATGCATAATAAATGTATAATAAATTTACACCAAATGTATAATAAATATTTATAATACATTTATTATAATAAATATACATTTATTTATTATAATAAACCTACATTTATTTTATAATAATTTAAAATTAAAATAATTTATAATAATTATAATTTATTTACAATTATGATTTATTTACAATTATATATTTATTTTACTTATTTTAGTAATTATATTTATGATAGTAAATAAATTTATTATAGATAAATTTATTGTATACATATATATTACATTTATTATATTTATTACATTTATCATAAATATATATATTTATTACGTCTATTATAATTATAAAATTATAATATTTTTTATTTATTATACTAATATATTTATTATTATTATTATATATTTATCATAATTATATATTTATTATATTTATAAATTTATTATAAAAATATAATTCTATTCATGATAATTATAATATTATAAGGAATATAAAATTATAAAAAATATATCATTATAATAAATGTATAATTATAAATATAATAAATTTATAATTCAAATATTATTATATATTTATTGTATTTATTTTATTATACATTTATTATATTTAAATATTTATTATAATTAATATTTACAATAATTATATAATTATTATATTTTTGTATTTATTATATTTATATTTCACTAATTATTATAATTATATATTTATTATATTTATATATTTAGTACTATTATATATTTATCATAATTATATATTTATTATAGTTATTATTTTTATCATTATAGATTTATAATAATTCCATAATTTTAATTAAAATAATTACATAATTATAAATATAATAAATATAGAATTATAATAAATGTATAATTATAAATAGAATAAATATATAATTATAATAAATATATTATAATTAATGTATGTGTTATATTTATAGTAAATATAAATAAATTTATTTATTATAAAAAATATAATTTATTATAATTTATTTATTCATGTATTTATTATAAATAAATGTAGATAAACACACACAAACCACACAACACAACAGATGCATAGATGAACAAAACATACATAAAAAACTCACAATGACGCCCATATATGAATACATATACATATATTATTAAATATTATATAAAAAATATTTATACACAACATATTTACATATATATAATTTCTGAAAAATAAATATTATTTAAAAATTTATAAGAATGTATATATGTATATATATTTACACGTTGAATGTGTCAGTTTTTAACCATAAACAAAAAGTGCTCATAATTGGAGGACTTTTAAAAGTGATATAAAATTAATAGTCAAAGGGAACCCTTTTATTAGTCATTTTTCAGAAGAATCATTGAATATTTCCTCATATGTAGTATTGTAACATGAATATAAAAAATATGGAATTACTATTGGGTGAAATTTTAAATATATTGGATTTATAAAATTAAGTGAAAATGATCAATATTGATTAAATTCATAATATAATGAATTATAACATGATAATTAAATATATAATATAAAAATAATTTTTTTTAATTCCAATGAAAAAGAATCATTAGTTTCTATAAATCAAAAAACTGATCTCCGGTGGTGCCCGTTGGAAGGGAGGGAGCTGTCGTATTGTGCCAAGTTTTGTCCGATACATCAGCAGTCGTTTCACATCTGGACACAAGCGTGTATAATCCAGGCTTTCATGTGGTTCATCCTCAATAGTGGTGAATGAAAGGTAGGGTCCAAAAGCATCTTTTCCGAAGACCTCCTTCCTAATAAGCTTCTTCTGGTATGAGGAATTAGAAAAATGTGGTAGTGAACATCATATCCATCTTCCCCCACAATGCAATATAGGCGTTGTCGATGGGGATTCGTGGCAGAACTTCTAATAATGTGTTGTGGTGACGCGAGGCTTTGAGGACGGAGAGACATGGTAGATCGTCTGAGAGATGGTGGTGAGATAGGGCTTTGACCATGATTGGCAGTCTGGGAGGGGAGTTGTGAAAGGTCATGGCGGTGAATGTCCCAGAATGGGTTGTTGATGGGAGGTCGATGAAGGTATAATGGGTGGTGACTGTGGTAGGCTTTATCGATGGGGTGTTCTAGAAATTCTTCAGAGAAAGGGTGGTGACTGTCATTTCCATCTTCCCCTTCTCTAGCACGGTAGGATTTGTTGATGGAGCCCTGTGGAACATTGTTTGATAAATGGTTGCGATGGTCTTGTCCGTCTTCCCCCCGTCTGGCCTGGTAGGTTTTGTCGATGGGGCGTCGTGGCCGGTCATCTGGGAGAGGTCGGGGAAACCCGCACGAACCGAGGGGAAAAGGCTGCACCTGCTCTTGTGTATGTGGAATGGTGACACAACAAGTTGTAACACAGAATAGGGGTTTGAAAACCTCATATAGAACCTTTTTTAGGATCCCGAACTTCTTCTTCGCACAAGAAAAATGCATCGTTCTTCTTCAACTAAAACTCTGGTTCTTTATAGACACACAAACTCGCCGAAAGGATAGTTTTTTTAAACCATGGACCGTTAGTGTGCATATATATACTTCTAACTGTTTCAAAAACACGTTTTGACTAATTTAAATTTTGTTATTACTTTCCCTATAATTTATCCACCCCATTATTTTCATTAATTTCATTTACATTTTATTGTTGAATATGTTTTGACCTCATTAATGAACATGGGCCGTCTGTGTTACATACCTGAACTTTTAAATATAATTTTATTATAAAAATATTTTAATAAATAGATTTATATATAATTAAAATATATTAATTATATTTTTATGATGATATTCAATAAATAAAATAAATAAAAATATGATTATTTTTTAATTTTAATATTAGTTAATGATAATAATTATAATTAATTGTACCTATTATTTATTGATTTCATATTTATTATCAAAAGTCCAATATGATTTTTCATTGTCTAAAATATTAATTTAAAATAACAATATTTTTGTTTTTGTATTATAGATTTATTTATTTAAACATTAAATAAGTGTAAATTTTTAAAAGAAATTATTATTTTTATAAAAATAATATATTTTATAAATATATGATATATGTTATGTTTTTTTTTAAATTTATAAATTACAAATATATATAATTATAATAATAATAATAAAGTGACATTAATTTTTGGTTTTAAATAAAAATGAAATTTAAATTATTTACATTACAAAATGAATTATATATATATATTTAAAACCCCTAAAAGTTAATATATAAAAAATAAATTATATAAATAAATGAAATGTTCAAACCATTATATCAATAATAAACTGCATGTTTAAAAAATTAATGTTGATATGTTTTGAAAAAATAAAATTATAAAAAAAATGAATTTATAGTTATATAATAAAAACACTATCATGTATTGGTCAAAAGGAAATATTACAATAAAAAATCGAAGAGACGTGATTAACTAATAAAAACGAAGTAATGTCCTAGATAAAAAAGAAGAAATATTTTATTGATTTCAACATAAATTAATAATAAAGATAAATCTAACACTATTAAAATTAGTGAGGTTTTATTCCACCGACCATCATGACAATCTACAAGAAAAATGCCCAATATAAATCTTGAAACACTCTATCCCTTTCCTCAGGCTTACAAAAAACTGATATATTTTTAATTATTTTGTATAATTTTGTTTCACATTGATCAAATTTATTTTCCATATGTTTTTCTGATAATTGAAGCTTGACTCTAAAAATATATAAACACATTTTATTTATACCATTATATTTTACTTCAAAAAATATTACCCTCATCTTCGTATGTACCCCCATTTTTTCTGCCCAATTTCATATAGCCTCAAATACCACAATTAACTCTAAAATAGTTAAGGGTTCATATAATTTCATCAAATTAATTGTTTTACGATGGGATTCAGAAATAATAATAAATGACATTTAGTGTTTTAAATAATTTTTTTATTATTTAATTACAATAGTATTAATTAATTATACATATTATTCAGTGTATTTAAATTATTATTCTAAAGAAAAATATGGTTCTTCCATGATAAAATTTAGGGTAGGGGCCAATTTTTTTATTTTAATGGGGCAGGGGATAGATTATTTAGGGATATGGGTTTCTTTAGTGCCACTTGAAGTGGCGCTATAGTTTTTTTTTGTTTTTTTTTAATTTATTATATTTATTATGTTACATTTAATATAATTAGATAATTTTAAATAATTGTAAATAATTTAGATAAATAAATTTATTTATAATAAATATTTATACATTATAATTTATTTTTAACAAATATTTATTATAATAAATATTTATACATTTTAAATAATTATATATAATTTAGCTAAATAAATTTATTATTTACAATTATAATTTATTTACAATAAATATTTATTATTATAAATATAATTACTTAAATAAATACAATAATTTTAACGAATATAATTTAAAAAATAAAAACAAAAAATTCTTTATTATAATAAATTTATTTATTATAATAAATTTATTTATTATAATAAATTTATTTATTTATATTTATTTTAAATATAATACATACATTAATTATAATATATTTATTATAATTATATATTTATTATATTTATAATTATAAAAATAATAATTATAATAAATAAATAATTATGAAAATTATATAATAGTAAAAAATATATAAATATAATAAATATACAATTATAATAATTATAGAATTATAAATATAATAAATACAAAAAAATCATAATTATATAATTATAATAAATATTAATTATAATAAATATTTAATTATAATAAATGTATAATAAAATAAATATATAAATATAATAAATATAAAATTATAATAGGTATATAATTACAAATATTACAAATCCATAATTATAATTAATATATAATTATTATTAAATATCTAAATTTATTATATTTATAAATTATAAATATATAATTGTAAATAAATAAATTATTAATAAATTATAAATCTTTTATAAACATATACATTTATTATATTTATAGATTATTAATATAGAACTATAAATAAATAAATTATACATTATTAATATATAATTGTTAATAAATTATAATTATTATAAATTATTTTAATATTAAATTATTATAATTGCAAATCAAATATAATTGTAAATAAATTATAAATGTAAATATATTTTACATATAATTGTAAATAAATTATAATTTTAAATATAATTTACATATAATTAATAAATAAATTGTTATTCATAAATATATATTTAATTTTATATTTATAAATACAAAAATATATATTTACAACAAAAAAACAACATTATATACATATATATATATATATATATATAAATCTAAGGAATTGTGATTACATATTTATAAATATAATTTTAAATATATAATTTTAAATAATAATCTATTTATATAAATATATATTTACAATAATTAATTATTAATTATTAATTATACAGGATTTATAAATATTGATTTTATAAATATAATAAATATTTAATTATATATTATTATAATACATTTATTATAATACATTTATTGTAAATATCTAATTATAATATTATACATTTATTTTATAAATATTATAATAAATTTATTTTATAATGTAATATTATAATGCATTTATTATACATTTATTATACATTTATTTATATTTATATTTATAATAAGTATTTATAATAAATATCTAATAAATATTATATTATTTATTATAATAAATATAAATTTATTGTACATTTATTATAAATATTATAATGTTATAATATTATAATATTTCTTATAATAAATATCTAATAAATGTATAATAAATACAATTATAATAAATATTATAATAAATGCATAATAAATGTATAATAAACGTACAATAAATATTATTATAATAAATATACATTTATAATATTTATTATAATAGATATTATTAAAATATTTATTATAATAAATATATAATAAATGTATAATTAGTATTAATATAATAAATGCATAATAAATGTATAATAAATTTACACCAAATGTATAATAAATATTTATAATACATTTATTATAATAAATATACATTTATTTATTATAATAAACCTACATTTATTTTATAATAATTTAAAATTAAAATAATTTATAATAATTATAATTTATTTACAATTATGATTTATTTACAATTATATATTTATTTTACTTATTTTAGTAATTATATTTATGATAGTAAATAAATTTATTATAGATAAATTTATTATATACATATATATTACATTTATTATATTTATTACATTTATCATAAATATATATATTTATTACATCTATTATAATTATAAAATTATTATATTTTTTATTTATTATACTAATATATTTATTATTATTATTATATATTTATCATAATTATATATTTATTATATTTATAAATTTATTATAAAAATATAATTCTATTCATGATAGTTATAATATTATAAGGAATATAAAATTATAAAAAATATATCATTATAAAAAATGTATAATTATAAATATAATAAATTTATAATTCAAATATTATTATATATTTATTGTATTTATTTTATTATACATTTATTATATTTAAATATTTATTATAATTAATATTTAGAATAATTATATAATTATTATATTTTTGTATTTATTATATTTATATTTCTCTAATTATTATAATTGTATATTTATTATATTTATATATTTAGTACTATTATATATTTATCATAATTATATATTTATTATAGTTATTATTTTTATCATTATAAATTTATAATAATTCCATAATATTAATTATAATAATTACATAATTATAAATATAATAAATATTGAATTATAATAAATGTATAATTATAAATAGAAAAAATATATAATTATAATAAATATATTATAATTAATGTATGTGTTATATTTATAATAAATATAAATAAATAAATTTATTATAAAAAATATAATTTATTATAATTTATTTATTCATGTATTTGTTATAAATAAATGTAGATAAACACACACAAACCACACAACACAACAGATGCATAGATGAACAAAACATACATAAAAAACTCACAATGACGCCCATATATGAATACATATACATATATTATTAAATGTTATATAAAAAATTTATATACACAACATATTTACATATATATAATTTCGGAAATATAAATATTATTTAAAAATTTAAAAAAATGTATATATGTATATATATTTACATGTTGAATGTGTCATTTTGTAACCGTAAACAAAAAGTGCTCTTAATTGTAGGACTTTTAAAAGTGTTATAAAATTAATAGTCAAAGGGAACCCTTTTATTAGTCATTTTTCAGAAGAATCATTGAATATTTCCTCATATGTAGTATTGTAACATGAATATAAAAAATATGGAATTACTATTGGGTGAAATTTTAAATATATTGGAATTATAAAATTAAGTGAAAATGATCAATATTGATTAAATTCATAATATAATGAATTATAACATGATAATTAAATATAAAATATAAAAATAAATTTATTTTTTTAAAATTCCAATGAAAAAAAATCATTAGTTTCTATAAATCTAAAAACTGATCTCCGGTGGTGCCCGTTGGGAGGGAGGGAGCTGTCGTATTGTGCCATGTTTTGTCCGATACATCAGCAGTCGTCTCACATCTGGACACAAGCGTGTATAATCCAGGCTTTCATGTGCTTCATCCTTAATAGTGGTGAATGAAAGGTAGGGTCCAAAATCGTCTTTTCTGAAGACCTCCTTCCTAATAGGCTTCTTCTGGTGCGGGGAATTAGAATAATGTGGGTAGTGAACATCATATCCATCTTCCCCCACAATGAAATGTAGGCGTTGTCGATGGGGATTCGTGGCAGAACTTCTAATAATGTGTTGTGGTGACGGGAGGCTTTGAGGACGGAGAGACATGGTAGATCGTCTCAGAGATGGTGGTGAGATAGGGCTTTGACCATGATTGGCAGTCTGGGAGGGGAGTCGTGAAAGGTCATGGCGGTGAATGTCCCAGAATGGGTTATTGATGGGAGGTCGATGAAGGTATAATGGGTGGTGACTGTCATTTCCATCATCCCCTTCTCTGGCATGGTAGGATTTGTTGACGAAGCCCTGTGGAACATTGTTTGATAAATGGTTGCGATGGTCTTGTCCGTCTTCCCCCCGTTTGGCCTGGTAGGTGTTGTCGATGGGGCGTCGTGGCCGATCATCTGGGAGAGGACGTGGAAACCCGCACGAACAGAGGGAAAAAGGCTGCACCTGCTCTTGTGTATGTGGAATGGTGACACAACAAGTTGTAACACAGAATAGGGGTTTGAAAACCTCATATAGAACCTTCTTCAGGATCCCGAACTTCTTCTTCGCACCAGAAAAATGCATCGTTCTTCTTCAACTAAAACTCTGGTTCTTTATAGACACATAAACTCGCAGAAAGGATTGTTTTTTTAAACCATTGACCGTTAGAGTGCATATATATAATCCTAACTGTTTCAAAAACACGTTTTGTCTAATTTAAATTTTGTTATTAATTTCCCTATAATTTATCCACCCCATTATTTTCATTAATTTCATTTACATTTTATTGTTAAATATGTTTTGCCTCATTAATGAACATGGGCCGTCTGTGTTACATACCTGAACTTGTAAATATAATTTTATTATAAAAATATTTTAATAAATAGATTTATATATAATTAAAATATATTAATTATATTTTTATGATGATATTCAATAAATAAAATAAATAAAAATATGATTATTTTTAAATTTTAATATTAGTTAATGATAATAATTATAATTAATTGTACCTATTATTTATTGCTTTCATATTTATTCTCAAAAGTCCAATATGATTTTTCATTGTCTAAAATATATATTTAAAATAACAATATTTTTGTTTTTGTATTATAGATTTATTTATTTAAACATTAAATTAGTTTAAATTTTTAAAGGAAATTATTATTTCTATAAAAATAATATATTTTATAAATATATGATATATGTTATGTTTTTTTTATAAAATTTATAAATTACAAATATATATAATTATAATAATAATAATAAAGTGACATTAATTTTTGGTTTTAAGTAAAAATGAAATTTAAATTATTTACATTACAAAATGAATTATATATATATTTAAAACCCCTAAAAATTAATATATAAAAAATAATTAATATAAATAAATGAAATGTTCAAACCATTATATCTATAATAACCTGCATGTTTAAAAAATTAATGTTGATATGTTTTGAAAAAATAAAATTATAAAAAAAATGAATTTATAATTATATAATAAAAACACTATCATGTATTGGTCAAAAGAAAATATTACAATAAAAAATCAAAGAGACGTGATTAACTAATAAAAACGAAGTAATGTCTTAGATAAAAAAGAAGAAATATTTTATTGATTTCAACATAAATTAATAATAAAGATAAATCTAACACTATTAAAATTAGTGAGTTTTAATTCCACCGACCATCATGACAATATAGAAGAAAAATGCCCAATATAAATCTTGAAACACTCTATCCCTTTCCTCAGGCTTACAAAGAACTGATATATTTTTAATTATTTTGTATAATTTTGTTTCACATTGATCAAATTTATTTTCCATAAGTTTTTCTGATAATTGAAGCTTGACATATAAAAATATATAAACACATTTTATTTATACCATCATATTTTACATCAAAAAATATTACCCTCATCTTCGTATTTTCCCCCATTTTTTCTGCCCAATTTCATATAGCCTCAAATACCACAATTAACTCTAAAATAGTTAAGGGTTCATATAATTTCATCAAATTAATTGTTTTACGATGGAATTCAAAAATAATAATAAATGACATCTAGTGTTTTAAATAATTTTTTTATTAGTTAATTACAATAGTATTAATTAATTATACATATTATTCTGTGTTTCTAAATTAATATTCTAAAGGCAAATATGGTTCTTCCATGGGAAAATTTAGGGTAGGGGCCAATTTTGTTTTATTTTAATGGGCCAGGTGATAGATTATTTAGGGATATGGGTTTCTTTAGTGCCACTTGAAGTGGCGCTATTCAAAGAATTGAATAGCGCCACTTGAAGTGACGCTATAGTTTTTTTTGGTTTTTTTTGAATTTATTATATTTATTATGTTACATTTAATATAATTAGATAATTTTAAATAATTGTAAATAATTTAGATAAATAAATTTATTTATAATAAATATTTATACATTATAATTTATTTTTAACAAATATTTATTATAATAAATATTTATACATTTTAAATAATTATATATAATTTAGATAACTAAATTTATTATTTACAATTATAATTTATTTACAATAAATATTTATTATTATAAATATAATTACTTAAATAAATACAATAATTTTAACGAATATAATTAAAAAATTAAAAACAATAAATACATAATTATATTTTTTATAATATATATATAATTATAATAAATTATATTTATTATAATAAATAAATTTATTTATATTTATTATAAATATAATACATACATTAATTATAATATATTTATTATAATTATATATTTATTATATTTATAATTATAAAAATAAAAATAATAATAAATATATAATTATGAAAAATATATATTAGTAATAAATATATAAATATAAAAAATATACAATTATAATAACTATAGAATTATAAATATAATAAATACAAAAAAATAATAATTATATAATTATAATAAATATTATTTACAATAAATATTTAATTATAATAAATGTATTTTAAAATAAATAAATAAATATAATAAATATAAAATTATAATAAGTATATAATTACAAATATAACAAATCCATAATTATAATTAATATATAATTATTATTAAATATCTAAATTTATTATATTTATAAATTATAAATATATAATTGTAAATAAATAAATTATTAATAAATTATAAATCTTTTATAAATATATAAATTTATTATATTTATAGATTATTAATATAGAACTGTAAATAAATAAATTATACATTATTAATATATAATTGTTACTAAATTATAATTATTATAAATTTTTTTAATATTAAATTATTATAATTGCAAATAAATTATAATTGTAAATAAATTATAAATGTAAATATATTTTACATATAATTGTAAATAAATTATGATTGTAAATATAATTTACATATAATTAATAAATAAATTGTTATTCATAAATATATATTTAAGATTATATTTAAAAATACAAAAATATATATTTACAACAAAAAAACTACATTATATATATATATATTTATAAATCTAAGGAATTGGGATTACGTATTTATAAATATAATTTTAAATATATAATTTTAAATAATAATCTATTTATATAAATATATATTTACAATAATTAATTATTAATTATTAATTATACATGAATTATAAATATTGATTTTATGAATATAATAAATATTTAATTATATATTATTATAATACATTTATTATAAATATCTAATTATAATATTATACATTTATTTTATAAATATTATAATAAATTTATTTTATAATGTAATATTATAATGCATTTATTATACATTTATTATACTTTTATTTATATTTATATTTATAATAAGTATATATAATAAATATCTAATAAATATTATAATATTTATTATAATAAATATCTAATAAATGTATAATAAATACAATTATAATAAATATTATAATAAATTCATAATAAATGTTTAATAAACGTACAATAAATATTATTATAATAAATATTCATTTATAATATTTATTATAATAGATATTATTAAAATATTTATTATAATAAATATATAATAAATGTATAATAATTATTAATATAATAAATACATAATAAATGTATAATAAATTTACACCAAATGTATAATAAATATTTATAATAAATTTATTATAAATGTTTATTTATTATAATAAATATACATTTATTTATTATAATAAACCTACATTTATTTTATAATAATTTAAAATTAAAATAATTTATAATAATTATAATTTATTTACAATTATGATTTATTTACAATTATATATTTATTTTACTTATTTTAGAAATTATATTTATGATAGTAAATAAATTTATTATAGAGAAATTTATTATATACATATATATTACATTTATTATATTTATTACATTTATCATAAATATATATATTTATTACATCTATTATAATTATATAATTATTATATTTTTTATTTATTATATTAATATATTTATTATTATTATTATATATTTATCATAATTATATATTTATTATATTTATAAATTTATTATAACAATATAATTCTATTCATGATAATTATAATATTATAAAGAATATAAAATTATAAAAAATATATCATTATAATAAATGTATAATTATAAATATAATAAATGTATAATTATAAATATAATAAATGTATAATTATAAATATAATAAATGTATAATTATAAATATTATTATATATTTATTGTATTTATTTTATTATACATTTATTATAATTAAATATTTATTATAATTAATATTTACTATAATAATATAATTATTATATTTTTGTATTTATTATATTTATATTTTTCTAATTATTATAATTGTATATTTACTATATTTATATATTTAGTACTATTATATATTTATCATAATTATATATTTATTATAGTTATTATTTTTATCATTATAAATTTATAATAATTCCATAATTTTAATTATAATAATTACATAATTATAAATATAATAAATATAGAATTATAATAAATGTATAATTATAAATAGAATAAATATATAAATATAATAAATATATTATAATTAATGTATGTGTTATATTTATAATAAATATAAATAAATAAATTTATTATAAAAAATATAATTTATTATAACTTATTTATTCATGTATTCATTATAAATAAATGTAGATAAACACACACAAACCACACAACACAACAGATACATAGATGAACAAAACATACATAAAAAACTCACAATGACGCCCATATACGAATACATATAAATATATTATTAAATGTTATATAAAAAATTTATATACACAACATATTTACATATATATAATTTCTGAAATATAAATATTATTTAAAAATTTATAAGAATGTATATATGTATATATATTTACACGTTGAATGTGTCATTTTGTAACAATAAACAAAAAGTGCTCATAATTGTAGGACTTTTAAAAGTGTTATAAAATTAATAGTCAAAGGGAACCCTTTTATTAGTCATTTTTTAGAAGAGTCATTGAATATTTCCTCATATGTAGTATTGTAACATGAATATAAAAAATATGGAATTACTATTGGGTGAAATTTTAAATATATTGGAATTATAAAATTAAGTGAAAATGATCAATATTGATTAAATTCATAATATAATGAATTATAACATGATAATTAAATATAAAATATAAAAATAAATTCATTTTTTTTAAATTGTAATGAAAAAAAATCATTAGTTTATATAAATATAAAAACAGATCTCCGGTGGTGCCCGTTGGGAGGGAGGGAGCTGTCGTATTGTGCCATGTTTTTTCCGATACATCAGCAGTTGTTTCACATCTGGACACAAGCGTGTATAATCCAGGCTTTCATGTGCTTCATCCTCAATAGTGGTGAATGAAAGGTAGGGTCCAAAATCGTCTTTTCTGAAGACCTCCTTCCAAATAGGCATCTTCTGGTGAGGGGAATTAGAAAAATGTGGGTAGTGAACATCATATCCATCTTCCCCCACAATGCTATGTAGGCGTTGTTGATTGGGATTCGTGGCAGAACTTCTAATAATTTGTTGTGGTGACGGGAGGCTTTGAGGATGGAGAGACATGGTAGATCGTCTAAGAGCTGGTGGTGAGATAGGGCTCTGACCATGATTGGCAGTCTGGGAGGGGAGTCGTGAAAGGTCCTGGTGGTGAATGTCCCAGAATGGGTTGTTGATGGGAGGTCGATGAAGGTATAATGGGCGGTGACTATGGTAGGCTTTATCGATGGGGTGTTCTGGAAATTCTTCAGAGAAAGGGTGGTGACTGTCATTTCCATCATCTTCTTCTCTGGCATGGTAGGATTTGTTGACGAAGCCCTGTGGAACATAGTTTGATAAATGGTTGTGATGGTCTTGTCCGTCTTCCCTCCGTCTGGCCTGGTAGGTGTTGTCGATGGGGCGTCGTGGCCGATCATCTGGGAGAGGTCGGGGAAACCTGCACAAACAGAGGGAAAAAGGCTGCACCTGCTCTTGTGTATGTGGAATGGTGACACAACAAGTTGTAACACAGAATAGGGGTTTGAAAACCTCATATAGAACCATCTTCATGATCCCGAACTTCATCTTCGCACTAGAAAAATGCATCGTTCTTCTTCAACTAAAACTCTTGTTCTTTATAGACACATAAACTCGCCGAAAGGATAGTTTTTTAAACCATGGACCGTTAGTGTGCACATATATACTCCTAACTGTTTCAAAAACACGTTTTGACTAATTTAAATTTTGTTATTACTTTCCCTATAATTTATCCACCCCATTATTTCATTAATTTCATTTACATTTTATTGTTGAATATGTTTTGACCTCATTAATGAACATGGGCCGTCTGTGTTGCATACCTGAAATTGTAAATATAATTTTATTATAAAAATATTTTAATAAATAGTTTTATATATAATTAAAATATATTAAGTATATTTTTATGATGATATTTAATAAATAAAATAAATAAAAATATGATTATTTTTTAATTTTAATATTAGTTAATGATAATAATTATAATTAATTTTACCTATTATTTATTACTTTGATATTTATTCTCAAAAGTCCAATATGATTTTTCATTGTCTAAAATATTAATTTAAAATAACAATATTTTTGTTTTTTTATTATAGATTTATTTATTTAAACATTAAATAAGTGTAAATTTTTAAATGAAATTATTATTTTTATAAAAATAATATATTTTATAAATATATGATATATGTTATGTTTTTTTATAAAATTAATAAATTACAAATATATATAATTATTATAATAATAATAAAGTGACATTAATTTTTGGTTTTATGTAAAAATGAAATTTAAATTATTTACATTACGAAATGAATTATATATATATTTAAAACCCTTAAAAGTTAATATATAAAAAATAATTTATATAAATAAATGAAATGTTCAAACCATTATATCTATAATAACCTCCATGTTTAAAAAATTAATATTGATATGTTTTGATAAAATAAAATTAAAAAAAATGAATTTATAATTATATAATAAAAACACTATCATGTATTGGTCAAAAGAAAATATTACAATAAAAAATCAAAGAGACGTGATTAACTAATAAACACGAAGTAATGTCTTAGATAAAAAAGATGAAATATTTTATTGATTTCAACATAAATTAATAATAAAGATAAATCTAACACTATTAAAATTAGTGAGGTTTTATTCCACCGACCATCATGACAATCTACAAGAAAAATTCCCAATATAAATCTTGAAACACTCTATCCCTTTCCTTAAGCTTACAAAGAACTGATATATTTTTAATTATTTTGTATAATTTTGTTTCACATTGATCAAATTTATTTTCCATAAGTTTTTCTCATAATTGAAGCTTGAGATATAAAAATATATAAACACATTTTATTTATACCATTATATTTTACCTCAAAAAATATTACCCTCATCTTCGTATGTTCCCCCATTTTTTCTGCCCAATTTCATATAGCCTCAAATGCCACAATTAGCTCTAAAATAGTTAAGGTTTCATATAATTTCATCAAATTAATTTTTTACGATGGGATTCAAAAATAATAATAAATGACATTTAGTGTTTTATATAATCTTTTTATTAGTTAATTACAATAGTATTAATTAATTATACATATTATTCGGTGTTTTTAAATTAATATTCTAAAGTAAAATATGGTTCTTCCATGGGAAAATTTAGGGTTGGGGCCAATTTTTATTTTATTTTAATGGGGCAGGGGATAGATTATTTAGGGATATGGGTTTCTTTAGGGCCACTTGAAGTGGCGTTATCCAAAGAATTGAATAGCTCCACTTGAAGTGGCGCTATAGTTTTTTTGTTTTTTTTTGAATTTATTATTTTTATTATGTTACATTTAATATAATTAGATAATTTTAAATAATTTTAAATAATTTAGATAAATAAATTTATTTATAATAAATATTTATACATTATAATTTATTTTTAACAAAAATTTATTATAATAAATATTTATACATTTTAAATAATTATATATAATTTAGATAAATAAATTTATTATTTACAATTATAATTTATTTACAATAAATATTTAATATTATAAATATAATTACTTAAATAAATACAATAATTTTAACGAATATAATTAAAAATATAAAAACAATAAATACAAAATTATATTTTTTATAATATATATATAATTATAATAAATTATATTTATTATAATTAATTAATTTATTTATATTAATTATAAATATAATACATACATTAATTATAATATATTTATTATAATTATATATTTATTATATTTATAATTATAAAAATAATAATTATAATAAATATATAATTATGAAAAATATATAATTGTAAAAAATATATAAATATAATAAATATACAATTATAATAATTATAGAAATATAAATATAGTAAATACAAAAAAAATTATATAATTATAATAAATATTAATTATAATAAATATTTAATTATAATAAATTTATAATAAAATAAATATATAAATATAATAAATATAAAATTATAATAAGTATATAATTACAAATATAACAAATCCATAATTATAATTAATATATAATTATTATTAAATATATAAATTTATTATATTTATAAATTATAAATATATAATTGTAAATAAATAAATTATTAATAAATTAAAAATCTTTTATAAATATATACATTTATTATATTTATAGATTATTAATATAGAACTGTAAATAAATAAATTATACGTTATTAATATATAATTTTTAATAAATTATAATTATTATAAATTATTTTAATATTAAATTATTATAATTGCCAATAAATTATAATTGTAAATAAATTATAAATGTAAATATATTTTACATATAATTGTAAATAAATTATAATTGTAAATATAATTTACATATAATTAATAAATAAATTGTTATTCCTAAATATATATTTATGATTATATTTATAAATACAAAAATATATATTTATAACAAAAAAAAACATTATATAAATAAATATATATATATATATAAATAAATCTAAGGAATTGTGATTACGTATTTATAAATATAATTATATATATATAATTTTAAATAATAATCTATTTATATAAATAAATATTTACAATAATTAATAATTAATTATTAATTATACAAGAATTATAAATATTGATTTGATAAATATAATAAATATTTAATTATATATTATTATAATACATTTATTATAAATATCTAATTATAATATTATACATTTATTTTATAAATATTATAATAAATTTATTTTATAATGTAATATTATAATGCATTTATTATAGATTTATTATACCTTTATTTATATTTATATTTATAATAAGTATATATAATAAATATATAATAAATATTATAATATTTATTATAATAAATATAAATTTATTGTACGTTTATTATAAATATTATAATGTTATAATATTATAATATTTATTATAATAGATATCTAATAAATGTATAATAAATACAATTATAATAAATATTATAATAAATGCATAATAAATGTATAATAAACGTACAATAAAAAGGAGATGGAGAGTTTCTCTCTCATAAAATGAGAGCCTCTCACTCTACTTCATGGGGATTTATCCAGTAATCGTAATGGTGTGTTGGGACTCCGTTCAATCGGACATGAGGAAGAGATAGTTGGCCACTTTGAACTATTTGCTGCCTGCGGTAGAAGACATGCTAAGACGCTGCATGATTGCAGTGATGGGCGTCGTCCACGGCCGATGTCTGTGGGACTGTTGGAGGTTGAAGATAGTGCTAGTGGCTTGACCACTGCAGACAACGTCTTGACGACGGATGATGGTGCTTTGACGACAGAAGTGATGAAGGTGGTTATCGACGGTGAACTGATGGCGGTGGTGGAAGATGGCACCCCGATGGGAGTGGATAGCGATTTATGTTTGCTAGGTCAAGGATGGCTTGGTTTTCTTTCAGGCGAACTGTGTTTTCGGGGGCTGAAGTGGCGTGCAGGAGCCGATGTTGAAGGCAGCGCTGTGCGCTTGGGATGCTTTCCGGGTGTGGAGCGTCAACGATGGCATGTCGTGTGGGATCCTGGAGGCGATGCGCATCTTGACAGTGGGACAGCCTGCCTCGCAATGAGATCTGGCCATCCGGTGATGGCGGAGAGCTGGTGTTGGAAAGATGGATTAATGTGTTGCAGTTGAAGGCATGGGACAGGGCGACTTGTCGAGCTAGGGGCTTCGTGGATTTCTTGCTCCGGTGAGGAGCACGATGGCGGTGAGGTGATTTCCGGCGTTTGTAGGGCAGGGAGCAGGTAACGGAGATGAGGACGGCCACGTCCGCTGCGTGATTGGCGGGGTTAACCACAGAGGCGCCGGAGGAGTTTTTTATTTTAATGGATCAATATGCGGTCGCTTTTGTTTGGCTGTGAGAAGCAGATCTGTGAAGATCGTGGTGCGGGCCATAAGGCTATGTGTTGGTGCAGGGTCATCATTTTTTGTTCTGGGATCCCAGCGGCCAATCTTCATCTCTAATTGTGGGGGGATGGTTCGCTTATGGAACCGTTCTCAGCAGCAAGGGGTTCCGGCTGGTGGGTGAGATTTTCCGGCGACTGTATGGTGCGGCCCGAGGTGATTTCGATAGATGGACCTGGACAGCAGTGGGTGTGCAATGCACTGGTGTCAGAACTATTCCGGCCCAGCGGTGATGGCGGTGCAAGCCTTATGCGAGCATGGTGGCGACAGGCTGTTGATCATGCACAGGTCTTTGTTGACCACCTCGGGATGTGGGTGGTGACTTTGGGACGCGTCTTTATCGGAGGCGTCGGGGAAGGTGTTTTGACCTCGGAATGCGGTTTAACAGCCAGTTTTTCTCTAATTTTGGCGCTGTCCAGCTATCTAATTGTAGGGCGATCGACTAAGGGAAGCGGCGTTTTCCACGGGTAGTGCAAGTGGATCGTGACGGATGGGCTGAAAGGTGAGATTTTATGTCTTTATTTTGTGTAGGTCTTTGGACCATATGTTGTTTGGATGACAATAATTTGTCATTTCTTTTTTTTGGTGGTAATTTTGTACCACAACTCTATTTGTAACTTATGCATTTTTATTTTCAATAAATTTTCTAGGATCGAGTATGCTCGGTCCGGAACTTTCCTGGTAAACGTACAATAAATATTATTATAATAAATAATCATTTATAATATTTATTATAATAGATATTATTAAAATATTTATTATAATAAATATTTAATAAATGTATAATAATTATTAATATAATAAATGCATAATAAATGTATAATAAATTTACACCAAATGTATAATAAATATTTATATTACATTTATTATAAATGTTTATTTATTATAATAAATATACATTTATTTATTATAATAAACCTACATTTATTTTATAATAATTTAAAATTAAAATAATTTATAATAATTATAATTTATTTACAATTATGATTTATTTACAATTATATATTTATTTTACTTATTTTAGTAATTATATTTATGATAGTAAATAAATCTATTATAGATAAATTTATTATATACATATATTTTACATTTATTATATTTATTATATTTATCATAAATATATATATTTATTACATCTATTATATTTATATAATTATTATATTTTTTATTTATTATATTAACATATTTATTATTATTATTATATATTTATCATAATTATATATTTATTATATTTATAAATTTATTATAACAATATAATTCTATTCATGATAATTATAATATTATAAGGAATATAAAATTATAAAAAATATATCAATATAATAAATGTATAATTATAAATATAATAAATTTATAATTATAAATATTATTATATTTTTATTGTATTTATATTATTATACATTTATTATAATTAAATATTTATTATAATTAATATTTACTATAATTATATAATTATTATATTTTTGTATTTCTTATATTTATATTTCTCTAATTATTATAATTGTATATTTATTATATTTATATATTTAGTACTATTATATATTTATCATAATTATATATTTATTATAGTTATTATTTTTATCATTATAAATTTATAATAATTCCATAATTTTATTTATAATAATTACATAATTATAAATATAATAAATATAGAATTATAATAAATGTATAATTATAAATAGAATAAATATATAATTATAATAAATATATTATAATTAATGTATGTGTTATATTTATAATAAATATAAATAAAAAAATTTATTATAAAAAATATAATTTATTGTAATTTATTTATTCATGTATTTATTATAAATAAATGTAGATAAACACACACAAACCACACAACACAACAGATGCATAGATGAACCAAAGATACATAAAAAACTCACAATGACGCCCATATATGAATACATATACATATATTATTAAATGTTATATAAAAAATTTCTATACACAACATATTTACATATATATAATTTCTGAAATAAAAATATTATTTAAAAATTTATAAGATTGTATATATGTATATATATTTACACGTTGAATATGTCATTTTGTAACCATAACCAAAAAGTGCTCATAATTGTAGGACTTTTAAATGTCATATAAAATTAATAGTCAAAGGGAACCCTTTTATTAGTCATTTTTCAGAAGAATCATTGAATATTTTCTAATATGTAGTATTGTAACATGAATATAAAAAATATGGAATTACTATTGGGTGAAATTTTAAATATATTGGAATTATAAAATTAAGTGAAAATGATCAATATTGATTAAATTCATAATATAATGAATTATAACATGATAATTAAATATAAAATATAAAAATAATTTTATTTTTTTTAAATTCTAATGAAAAAAAATCATTAGTTTCTATAAATCTAAAAACTGATCTCCGGTGGTGCCCGTTGGGAGGGAGGGAGCTGTCGTATTGTTCCATGTTTTTTCCGATACATCAGCAGTCATTTCACATCTGGACACAAGCGTGCATAATCCAGACTTTCATGTGGATCATCCTCAGTAGTGGTGAATGAAAGGTAGGGTCCAAAATCGTCTTTTCTGAAGACCTCCTTCCTAATAGGCTTCTTCTGGTGCGGGGAATTAGAAAAATGAGGGTAGTGAACATCATATCCATCTTCCCCCACAATGCAATATAGGCGTTTTCGATGGGGATTCGCGGCAGAACTTCTAATAATGTGTTGTGGAGACGGGAGGCTTTGAGGATGGAGAGACATGGTAGATCGTCTGAGAGATGGTGGTGAGATAGGGCTTTGACCATGATTGAGAGTCTGGGAGGGGAGTCATGAAAGGTTGTGGTGGTGAATGTCCCAGAATGGGTTGTTGATGGGAGGTCGATGAAGGTATAATGGGTGGTGACTGTGGTAGGATTTATCGATGGGGTGTTCTGGAAATTCTTCATAGAAAGGGTGGTGACTGTCATTTCCATCATACCCTTCTCTGGCATGGTAGGATTTGTTGACGGAGCCCTGTGGAACATTGTTTGATAAATGGTTGCGATGGTCTTGTCCGTCTTCCCCCCGTCTGGCCTGGTAGGTGTTGTCGATGGGGCGTCGTGGCCGGTCATCTGGGAGAGGTCGGGGAAACCCGCACGAACAGAGGGAAAAAGGCTGCATCTGCTCTTGTGTATGTGGAATGGTGACACAACAAGTTGTAACACACAATATGGGTTTGAAAACCTCATATAGAACCTTCTTCAGGATCCCAAACTTCTTCTTCGCACCAGAAAAATGCATCGTTCTTCTTCAACTAAAACTCTGGTTCTTTATAGACACATAAAATCGCCGAATGGATAGTTTTTTTAAACCATGGACCGTTAGTGTGCATATATATACTCCTAACTGTTTCAAAAACACGTTTTGACTAATTTAAATTTTGTTATTACTTTCCCTATAATTTATCCACCCCATTATTTTCATTAATTTCATTTACATTTTATTATTGAATATGTTTTGACCTAATTAATGAACATGGGCCATCTGTGTTACATACCTGAACTTGTAAATATAATTTTATTATATAATTATTTTAATAAATAGATTTATATATAATTAAAATATATTAATTATATTTTTATGATGATATTCTATAATGAAAATAAATAAAATATGATTATTTTTTAATTGTAATATTAGTTAATGATAATAATTTTAATTAATTGTACCTATTATTTATTACTTTCATATTTATTCTCAAAAGTCCAATATGAGTTTTCATTGTCTAAAATATTAATTTAAAATAAAAATATTTTTGTTTTTGTATTATAGTTTTATTTATTTTAACATTCAATAAGTGTAAATTTTTAAAGGAAAATATTATTTTTATAAAAATAATATATTTTATAAATATATGATATATGTTATGTTTTTTTATAAAATTTATAAATTAAAAATATATATAATTATTATAATAATAATAAAGTGACATTAATTTTTGGTTTTAAATAAAAATGAATTTTAAATTATTTACATTACGAAATGAATTATATATATATATTTAAAACCCCTAAAAGTTAATATATAAAAAATAATTTATATAAATAAATGAAATTCTCAAACCATTATATCTATAATAACCTGCATGTTTAAAAAATTAATGTTGATATGTTTTGAAAAAATAAAACTATAAAAAAAATGAATTTATAGTTATATAATAAAAACACTATCATGTATTGGTCAAAAGAAAATGTTACAATAAAAAATCAAAGAGACGTGATTAATTAATAAAAACGAAGTAATGTCTTAGATAAAAAAGAAGAAATATTTTATTGTTTTCTACATAAATTAATAATAAAGATAAATCTAACACTATTAAAATTAGTGAGGTTTTATTCCACCGACCATCATGTCAATCTACAAGAAAAATGCCCAATATAAATCTTGAAACACGCTATCCCTTTCCTCAGGCTTACAAAGAACTGATATATTTTTAATTATTTTGTATAATTTTGTTTCACATTGATCGAATTTATTTTCCATAAGTTTTTCTGATAATTGAAGCTTGACATATAAAAATATATAAACACATTTTATTTAAACCATCATATTTTACATCAAAAAATATTACCCTCATCTTCGTATGTTCCCCCATTTTTTCTGCCCAATTTCATATAGCCTCAAATACCACAATTAACTCTAAAATAGTTAAGGGTTCATATAATTTCATCAAATTAATTGTTTTACGTTGGGATTCAAAAATAATAATAAATGAAATTTAGTGTTTTAAATAATTTTTTTATTAGTTAATTACAATAATATTAATTAATTATACATATTATTCGGTGTTTTTAAATTAATATTCTAAAGACAAATATGGTTCTTCCATGGGAAAATTTAGGGTAGGGGCCAATTTTTTTTTTATTTTAATGGGGCAGGGGATATATTATTTAGGGATATGTGTTTCTTTAGTGCCACCTGAAGTGGCGCTATTCAAAGAATTGAATAGCGCCACTTGAAGTGGCGGTATAGTTGTTTTTTGTTTTTTTTTGAATTTATTATATTTATTATGTTACATTTAATATAATTAGATAATTTTAAATAATTGTAAATAATTTAGATAAATAAATTTATTTATAATAAATATTTTTACATTATAATTTATTTTTAACAAATATTTATTATAATAAATATTTATACATTTTAAATAATTATATATAATTTAGATAAATAAATTTATTATTTACAATTATAATTTATTTACAATAAATATTTATTATTATAAATATAATTACTTATATAAATTCAATAATTTTAACGAATATAATTAAAAAAAAACAATAAATACATAATGATATTTTTTATAATATATACATAATTATAACAAATTATATTTATTATAATAAATTTATTTATTTATATTTATTATAAATATAATAAATACATTAATTATAATATATTTATTATAATTATATATTTATTATATTTATAATTATAAAAATAATAATTATAATAAATATATAATTGTGAAAAATATATAATAGTATTAAATATATAAATATAATACATATACAATTATAATAATTATAGAATTATAAATATAATAAATACAAAAAAAATAATTATATAATTGTAATAAATATTAATTATAATAAATATTTAATTATAATAAATGTATAATAAAATTAATATATAAATATAATAAATATAAAATTATAATAAGTATATAATTAAAAATATAACAAATGCATAATTATAATTAATATATAATTATTATTAAATATCTAAATTTATTATATTTATAAATTATAAATATATAATTGAAAATAAATAAATTATTAATAAATTATAAATCTTTTATAAATATATACATTTATTATATTTATAGATTATTAATATAGAACTTTAAATAAATAAATTATACATTATTAATATATAATTGTTAATAAATTATAATTATTATAAATTATTTTAATATTAAATTATTATAATTGCAAATAAATTATTATTGTAAATAAATTATATATGTAAATATATTTTACATATAACTGTAAATAAATTATAATTGTAAATATAATTTACATATAATTAATAAATAAATTGTTATTCATAAATATATATTTAAGATTATATTTATAAATACAAAAATGTATATTTACAACAAAAAAACTACATTATATACATATATATATATAAATAAATAAATCTAAGGAATTGTGATTACATATTTATAAATACAATTTTAAATATATAATTTTTAATAATAATTTATTTATAAAAAATATATTTACAATAATTAATTATTAATTATTAATTATACAATAATTATAAATATTGATTTTATAAATTTAATAAATATTTAATTATATATTATTATAATACATTTATTATAAATATCTAATTATAATATTATACATTTATTTTATAAATATTATAATAAATTTATTTTATAATTTAATATTCTAATGGATTTATTATACATTTATTAAACATTTATTTATATTTACATTTATAATAAATATTTATAATAAATATCTAATAAATATTATAATATTTATGATAATAAATATACATTTATTGTACTTTTATTAAAAATATTCTAATGTTATAATATTATAATATTTATTATAATGAATATCTAATAAATGTATAATAAATACAATTATAATAAATATTATAATAAATGCATAATAAATGTATAATAAACGTACAATAAATATTATTATAATAAATATACATTTATAATATTTATTATATTAGATATTATTAAAATATTTATTATAATAAATATATAATAAATGTATAATAAGTATTAATATAATAAATTCATAATAAATGTATAATAAATTTACACCAAATGTATAATAAATATTTATAATACATTTATTATAAATGTTTATTTATTATAATAAATATACATTTATTTATTATAATAAACCAACATTTATTTTATAATAATTTAAAATAAAAATAATTTATAATAATTATAATTTATTTATAATTATGATTTATTTACAATTATATATTTATTTTACTTATTTTAGTAATTATATTTATGATAGTAAATAAATTTATTATAGATAAATTTATTATATACATATATATTACATTTATTATATTTATTACATTTATCATAAATATATATATTTATTACATCTATTATAATTATATAATAATTATATTTTTTATTTATTATATTAATATATTTATTATTATTATTATATATTTATCATAATTATATATTTATTATATTTATAAATTTATTATAACAATATAATTCTATTCATGATAATTATAATATTATAAGGAATATAAAATTATAAGAAATATATCATTATAATAAATGTATAATTATAAATATAATAAATTTATAATTATAAATATTATTATATATTTATTGTATTTATTTTATTATACATTTATTATAATTAAATATTTATTATAATTAAAATTTACTATAATTATATAATTATTATATTTTTGTATTTATTATATTTATATTTCTCTAATTATTATAATTGTATATTTATTATATTTATATATTTAGTACTATTATATATTTATCATAATTATATATTTATTATAGTTATTATTTTTATCATTATAAATTTATAATAATTCCATAATTTTAATTATAATAATTACATAATTATAAATATAATAAATATAGAATTATAATAAATGTATAAATATAAATAGAATAAATATATAATTATAATAAATATTTTATAATTAATGTATGTGTTATATTTATAATAAATATAAATAAAAAAATTTATTATAAAAAATTTAATTTATTATAATTTATTTATTCATGTATTTATTATAAATAAATGTAGATAAACACACACAAACCACACAACAAAACAGATGCATAGATGAACAAAACATACATAAAAAACTCACAATGACACCCATATATGAATACATATACATATATTATTAAATGTTATATAAAAAATTTATATACACAACATATTTAGATATATATAATTTCTGAAATATAAATATTATTTAAAAATTTATAAGAATGTATATATGTATATATATTTACACGTTGAATGTGTCATTTTGTAACCATAAACAAAAAGTGCTCATAATTATAGGACTTTTAAAAGTGTTATAAAATTAATAGTCAAAGGGAACCCTTTTATTAGTCATTTTTCAGAAGAATCATTGAATATTTCCTCATATGTAGTATTGTAACATGATTATAAAAAATATGGAATTACTATTGGGTGAAATTTTAAATATATTGGAATTATAAAATTAAGTGAAAATGATCAATATTGATTAAATTCATAATATAATGAATTATATCATGATAATTAAATATATAATATAAAAATAAATTTATGTTTTTTAAATTCCAATGAAAAAAAATCATTAGTTTCTATAAATCTAAAAACTGATCTCTGGTGGTGCCCGTTGGGAAGGAGGGAGCTGTCTTATTGTGCCATGTTTTGTCTGATACATCAGCAGTCGTTTCACATCTGGACACAAGCGTGTATAATCCAGGCTTTCATGTGCTTCATCCTCAATAGCAGTGAATGAAAGGTAGGGTCCAAAATCATCTTTTTCGAAGACCTCCTTCCAAATAGGGTTCTTCTGGTGCGGGGAATTAGAAAAATTTGGGTAGTGAACATCATATCCATCTTCCCCCACAATGCAATGTAGGCGTTGTTGATGGGGATTCGTGGCAGAACTTCTAATAATGTGTTGTGGTGATGGGAGGCTTTGAGGATGGAGAGACATGGTAGATCATCTGAAAGATGGTGGTGAAATTGGGCTTTGACCATGATTGGTAGTCTGAGAGGGGAGTCGTGAAAGGTCGTGATGGTGAATGTCCCAGAATGGGTTGTTGATGGGAGGTCGATGAAGGTATAATGGGTGGTGACTGTGGTAGGCTTTATCGATGGGGTGTTCTGGAAATTCTTCAGAGAATGGGTGGTGACTGTCATTTCCATCATCCCCTTCTCTGGCATGGTAGGATTTGTTAACAAGTAAGTATATCTATTTATTATCTTAGTCAATATCATTAATAAATTCCTCAACTTCATGAAATGGATCTTAAAACAAAAAACATTGTTTGTTAACTTTTCCTATAGGGAAACTGATGAATGTTTATCCCATCACATGTTTGTGGATTTCTTGTTCTTAAATTTCTCATGATCATGTTTTCTCTCACTCTCCATCAAAACATGACACAATGTTTATTTTCCATATCCATGTTTTCTTTGATGGAATCCAGTTATGGGTTATCTTGGGTGACCTTTGTACTTCTCTTTCATTATTTTAAAGTGATATTTTAATTGAATATATTTCTGATGTGGGTCTTTCAATTAAGTTACCAAGCCCAGTTTTAAAATTTCGGGGAAAAAAATTCCAAAATTGGGGAATGATTTAACACTCCAAGATTTCATAGTATGTTAATTTCTTTAAAGAAATTCAATAGCTTGAGCTACACTCAACATTGAGTTCGAGCACACCACATCATAACAATCTAGCCGTTCAAAATGATGTTATGGATAATATTAACTAAATTTTGAATTTTATATACTCCATATAATTTTAAAAACCATATTATGTGTTTCTTTGAAATAATATAAGAACGAGTTCAATTTTTTAGATAAAAGATGTATTTTTCAAAAAATGAAATTTTATTATCTTTTAATGGAGATCCATTTTATATTCAATATTTGACACTATTATATATTCAATTTGAAGAAATAAACTTCTCATATAGATTAGATAAATAAAAAAATAGTGTTGATAAATTTTTGGAGCTTTTCTGAAAGCTTTCATATTTTGATGAATAGTGAAAAATACTAAATATTAATTAAAAACATCATTTTTAATAAAAATAATTTATAGTGATAAATTTTATATTTGAATGTTTTTACGTATAATTAGATTATATTTTTATCATTTAATACAATTTTGGTCATTATAAGTAATTTTACATTTCAATTGAACATAAACACATATAAATCTTTTGATAGTTTTAACTTCTCAAAATCCCAGTTTTTGGTTTTGACAATGGGAATTTTTTTAAAATTAATAAATAAAACTTCTATGTTCTTAATTTGGTGAAATAGGAATCATTTTTTAAATTTAAATATCAAAATTATCTTACAGTAAATTTTAAGGTATTTTTTTGAAAACTTTCGATATTTAATGAATTGTGAAAAACACTATGTTATTGTTTAAAAACGAATTATTATTTAAATAGTTATTTTTTGATTTAAATTTATTTTAATTAAAAATAGATACATAATACCTACATAAATTAAATATAATCCATTGGATTAATTTTATAAAAAGATTATATGTATAAAATTTTAATGAACTTTTTACCGTCTTTTTCCCACTTTCTAGGCATGTCTGCTAATTTACATAACACATAATTTTTCCGCTTTTGTGGATTCAATTTCCAAAATCTGAGAGACATGGATTAAAATAGTAAGTAAAATTTGGTTCAATAAGATGAAAATATTTTTTGGTGAATAATAAAATTTTTATTTTATTTACCATGGTTAAAAGTAAATATGGTAATTAGTGGTAAAAATAATATTATAATTACCCTAACACATATCCTAATTCTATTGGATAATTTTATTTCGACCAAAATAATTCTTTGGAATAAAATATGACCCTTTTGATCCACTAATATTAGATTAGGACATTTATTATTATTTTATTTAAAGAATATTTAAAAGTGTAAAATTCAAAGTTTAATAACTAAACCATTTTAATGTAGGGTTATACATAAGATAAATTTGACTATAAATATTAATTCAAAAGATAAAAATATTTCCTACATCATGATATTTTATTTATAATTTTTAGACATTATATAATTAAATTTATTTATACCACAATGATGACGTAGTAATTTCCTAATTAAAGAATGATTAAAATAATAGATATTAAAAATATTAAATTATATGTAAATTGAGACTTTCTATAATTCTCCGACCTAGTTACCCAGAGTCAGAGCATTATTACATAACATTAGTGTTGGATGTACTAGATACATTTATAAGTTTTACATTACATCATGAAATACAAACATCAACAACATTTTGTCCCCATTGAACACACTTATATCCTTAGCCTATCCCTACAGGTCAACCATAAAATATTTCTTCACCTCCTGGGAAATATAGAACATATAAATGGGTGAGCTCAGATGCTCAGTAAAGATAACAATATAGCCGAAAATTTCATAAATAAGCATAAACATTTATGAAAATGTATAAGACGTAATCAAAATCAATTTAAAATTAATATTCAGCATAATATGGTAAACAGAAAATCAAATAATGATATTTACTTATTCACATGGATATTCTACTAGTAGAATAATCACATGAAATATCAATAGCCAATTTCATAATGATGTAATTCATAGTGCGATATTTCATAACCACATAATCAAGGCCTTGTCCCAAGAGTTCAAATAAAATTTTGTCAAGGCCTCATGTCAAGCCACTATATTGTCTCATGAGACCTACCAATTCATCAAGGAGTAATAGTGGGCTTCACCCATCACTTACTAAGTCCAATATATTCCTCATACAAAAAGGTTTAAACATAACATAAACATTGGTATTAAAACTTGCATACAAAATGTCAATACTTTTTCCCTAAAAAATTAATGGTTTAAAAATAAGACATCCATAGTCAAACATATCACAAAACCTTCAATAAAATATTAAATATTTGTATTATAATTAATCAACTTCAAACAAGTTAAAAATTCATCAAAGGATGTTGACAAATATGAAATCAATACTTTTTATATAAAAATATCTCTATTTATTTTGAAATAATTTAAAAGACATATAATTATAAAAGAAAACATGTATTTTTGAAATATTATTATATTCTTTTATGGGATGCTTAGATGAAGTAATAACGGAAAAAAATAGCCACACCCGCCATATAATATAATAAAAGACATTCTTAAATTAATTTTTTTGAAAATGTAATAATGTAACCTGTTTGGAAAATGATGGAAAGATTCTTTTCGAAAATGTAATAATGTAACTTGTCTGTCTTCCCCCGTCTGGCCTGGTAGGTGTTGTCGATGGGGCGTCGTGGCCGGTCATCTGGGAGAGGTCGGGGAAACCTGCACGAACAGAGAGAAAAAGGTTGCACCTGCTCTTTTGTATGTGGAATGGTGACACAACAAGTTGTAACACAGAATAGGGGTTTGAAAACCTCATATAAAACCTTCTTCAGGATCCCAATCTTATTCTTCGCACCAGAAAAATGCATCGTTCTTCTTCTACTAAAACTCTGGTTCTTTATAGACACATAAACTCGTCGAAAGGATAGTTTTTTTAAACCATGGACCGTTAGTGTGCATATATATACTCCTAACTGCTTCAAAAACACGTTTTGACTAATTTAAATTTTGTTATTACTTTCCCTATAATTTATCCACCCCATTATTTTCATTAATTTCATTTACATTTTATTGTTGAATATGTTTTGACCTCATTAATGAACATGGGCTGTCTGTGGTACATACCTGAACTTGTAAATATAATTTTATTATAAAAATATTTTAATAAATAGATTTATATATAATTAAAATATATTAATTATATTTTTATGATGATATTCAATAAATAAAATAAATAAAAATATGATTATTTTTTAATTTTAATATTAGTTAATGATAATAATTATAATTAATTGTACCTATTATTTATTGCTTTCATATTTATTCTCAAAAGTCCAATATGATTTTTCAATGTCTAAAATATTAATTTAAAATAAAAATATTTTTGTTTTGGTATTATAGATTTATTTATTTAAACATTAAATAAGTGTAAATTTTTAAAGGAAATTATTATTTTTATAAAAATAATATAATTTATAAATATATGATATATGTTATGTTTTTTTAATAAAATTTATAAATTACAAATATATATAATAATAATAATAATAATAAAGTGACATTAATTTTTGGTTTTAAATAAAAATGAAATTTAAATTATTTACATTACGAAATGAATTATATATATATTTAAAACCCCTAAAAGTTAATATATAAAAAATAATTTATATAAATAAATGAAATTTTCAAACCATTATATCTATAATAACCTGCATGTTTAAAAAATTAATGTTGATTTGTTTTGAAAAAATAAAATTATAAAAAAATGAATTTATTGTTATATAATAAAAACACTATCATATATTGGTAAAAAGAAAATATTACAAAAAAAATCAAAGAGACGTGATTGACTAATAAAAACGAAGTAATGGAATAGATAAAAAAGAAGAAATATTTTATTGATTTCAACATAAATTTATAATAAAGATAAATCTAACACTATTAAAATTTGTGAGGTTTTATTCCACCGACCATCATGACAATCTACAAGACAAATGCCCAATATAAATCTTGAAACACTCTATCCCTTTCCTCAGGCTTACAAAGAACTGATATATTTTTAATTATTTTGTATAATTTTGTTTCACATTGATCAAATTTATTTTCCATATGTTTTTCTTATAATTGAATCTAGACATATAAAAATATATAAAAACATTTTATTTATACCATCATATTTTACATCAAAAAATATTACCCTCATCTTCGTATGTTCCCCCATTTTTTCTACCCAATTTCATATAGTCTCAAATACCACAATTAACTCTAAAATAGTTAAGGGTTCATATAATTTCATCAAATTAATTGTTTTACGATGGGATTAAATAATAATATTAAATGACATTTAGTGTTTTAAATATTTTTTTATTAGTTAATTACAATAGTATTAATTAATTATACATATTATTCGGTGTTTTTAAATTAATATTCTAAAGACAAATATGGTTCTTGCATGGGAAAATTTAGGGTATGGGCCAATTTTTTTTTAATGGGGCATGGGATAGATTAGTTAGGGATATGGGTTTCTTTAGGGCCACTTGAAGTAGCGCTATTCAAAGAATTGAATAGCGCCACTTGAAGTGGCGCTATAGTTTTTTTTTGTTTTTTTTGAATTTAATATATTTATTATGTTACATTTAATATAATTAGATAATTTTAAATAATTGTAAATAATTTAGATAAGTAAATTTATTTATAATAATTATTTATACATTATAATTTATTTTTAACAAATATTTATTATAATAAATATTTATACATTTTAAATAATTATATATAATTTAGATAAATAAATTTATTATTTACAATTATAATTTATTTACAATAAATATTTATTATTATAAATATAATTAATTAAATAAATACAATAATTTTAACGAATATAATTAAAAAAATAAAAACAATAAATACATAATTATATTTTTTATAATATATATATAATTATAATAAATTATATTTATTATAATAAATTTATTTATTTATATTTATTATAAATATAATACATACATTAATTATAATATATTTATTATAATTATATATTTATTATATTTATAATTATAAAAATAATAATTATAATAAATATATAATTATGAAAAATATATAATAGTAATAAATATATAAATATAATAAATATAGAATTATAATAATTATAGAATTATAAATATAATAAATACAAAAAAAATAATTATTATATAATTATAATAAATATTAATTATAATAAATATTTAATTATAATAAATGTATAATAAAATAAATATATAAATATAATAAATATAAAATTATAATAAGTATATAATTACAAATATAACAAATCCATAATTATAATTAATATATAATTATTATTAAATAACTAAATTTATTATATTTTTAAATTATAAATATATTATTGTAAATAAATAAATTATTAATAAATTATAAACCTTTTATAAATATATACATTTAATATATTTATAGATTATTAATATAGAACTGTAAATAAATAAATTATACATTATTAATATATAATTGTTAATAAATTATAATTATTATAAATTTTTTTAATATTAAATTATTATAATTGCAAATAAATTATAATTGTAAATAAATTATAAATGTAAATATATTTTACATATAATTGTAAATAAATTACAATTGTAAATATAATTTACATATAATTAATAAATAAATTGTTATTCATAAATATATATTTAAGATTATATTTATAAATACAAAAATATATATTTACAACAAAAAAACTACATTATATATATATATATAAATAAATCTAAGGAATTGTGATTACATAATTATAAATATAATTATAAATGTATAATTTTAAATATATAATTTTAAATAATAATCTATATATATAAATATATATTTACAATAATTAATTATTAATTATTAATTTTACAATAATTATAAATATTGATTTTATAAATATAATAAATATTTAATTATATATTATTATAATACATTTATTATAAATATCTAATTATATTATTATACATTTATTTTATAAATATTATAATAAATTTATTTTATAATGTAATATTATAATGCATTTATTATACATTTATTATACATTTATTTATATTTATATTTATAATAAATATTTATAATAAATATCTAATAAATATTATAATATTTATTATAACAAATATACATTTATTGTACATTTATTATAAATATTATAATGTTATAATATTATAATATTTATTATAATAAATATCTAATAAATGTATAATAAATACAATTATAATAAATATTATAATAAATGCATAATAAATGTATAATAAACGTACAATAAATATTATTATAATAAATATACATTTATAATATTTATTATAATAGATATTATTAAAATATTTATTATAATAAATATATAATAAATGTATAATAAGTATTAATATAATAAATGCATAATAAATGTATAATAAATTTACACCAAATGTATAATAAATATTTTTAATACATTTATTATAAATGTTTATTTATTATAATAAATATACATTTATTTATTATAATAAACCTACATTTATTTTATAATAATTTAAGATGAAAATAATTTATAATAATTATAATTTATTTAAAATTATGATTTATTTACAAATATATATTTATTTTACTTATTTTAGTAATTATATTTATGATAGTAAATAAATTTATAATAGATAAATTTATTATATACATATATATTACATTTATTATATCTATTACATTTATCATAAATATATATATTTATTACATCTATTATAATTATATAATTATTATACTTTTTATTTATTATATTAATATATTTATTATTATTATTATATATTTAACATAATTATAAATTTATTATATTTATAAATTTATTATAACAATATAATTATATTCATGATAATTATAATATTATAAGGAATATAAAATTATAAAAAATATATCATTATAATAAATGTATAATTATAAATATAATAAATTTATAACTATAAATATTATTATATATTTATTGTATTTATTTTATTATACATTTATTATAATTAAATATTTATTATAATTAATATTTACTATAATTATATAATTATTATATTTTTGTATTTATTTTATTTATATTTCTCTAATTATTATAATTGTATATTTATTATATTTATATATTTAGTACTATTATATATTTATCATAATTATATATTTATTATAGTTATTATTTTTATCATTATAAAATTATAATAATTCCATAATTTTAATTATAATAATTACGTAATTATAAATATAATAAATATAGAATTATAATAAATGTATAATTATAAATAGAATAAATATATAGTTATAATAAATATATTATAATTAATGTATGTGTTATATTTATAATAAATATAAATAAATAAATTTATTATAAAAAATATAATTTATTATAATTTATTTATTCATGTATTTATTATAAATAAATAAATTTCTTATATTTATAAAAATATAATTATATATATATATATAAACGGGGGTTGGGGGTGGGGTGGGGTCAAAGCGCCACTTGAAGTGGCGCTGAACAAACCCATCTTCGTAATATTATAAAACCCTACCCCATAAATTAAAAAAAAACCTACCCTCCTAAAATACCCTTCTTCCATGTTTTAAAGATTATTTTAATATTACTATATTTATTTAATTGAATTTTTAAAATAGAATTTTTATTCTAATAACAATTAAGGGTAAACCTTGTTTATAGAAATCAATCATTATTATAAAGATTTTTTTTTAAATATATGATATATATTAATTTTTTTATAAAATTTTAGTTTATAAATATATATAATTATTATATTATAGAAAAACACATCATATTTATTTTTTAAATAAAAATTTATTTTGAATTAATTATATTAAAATAATAATTATATATATATATATATATAAATGTTAAAATTTTATACAAAAAAATGAATTTATATTATATTCAAAAAAATGTTCACTCCATTATATTTATAAAAAAATTAAAGGTTGCAAAAATATATATTGAAATGTTTTGATAAAAATAAAGGATAAAACAATAAAATATGAATTTTTAGTAATATAATGAAAACAAAATCATGTATTGGCCAAAAGAAAACAGTATGTTATAAAAATAAATAGGCGTAATAAAAAGGGATGAATGATTGAGATAAAAAGATGAATATTTTAATGGTTACTACATAAATCAGTAATAATTTAAAACATAAGGGTATTAAAAATTTTGAGGTTTTATTCAATTCTAAATCATGGAAATCTACCAACGAATATCCTACAGTCAATCTTGAATGCCTCCATCCATTCTCACAAGTTTTCAAACAAATAGACTCTTTTTTATAATATTGTATCTATTAATTTTTTTAACATTGATCAATTTTTTTCCACAACCATCTATGATTATCAAAACATGATATATAAAAACATTGAAACTTTTTTAATTTAATCCCTCACTTTTCACATCATAACATCCAACACTCATGTCCCCAAGTTCCCCGATTTTTTTTGTAAATTTACTGTAGCTTCAAATCCCTCAATTGACCTAATAACATATAATTTCTCATTTCATTTCAAAAAATTAACTATTTTACAATGGATTATATATATAGGATTATATACGAACATTTATAAACATATATAACTATCTATTTTCAGAGTATATGAAAATGGAATATTATGTTTTTCGTTACAAATTTAATACATTAAAAATTTGATATATAACCTCTATATTTTTCGTTAAAAATTTAATACATTAAAAATTTGATAAAATTAATTATATAAATTATATATTTTTTAATATAAAATATATAATTTCTAAATCAATTATTTTTTCTAAATTTAGTAATAATATTTATTTATATTGAAATAATAACTTATCTTACATCAATTATATTTATTAAATCAACATTTCTATTTATTAAAAATATAAATATTTGATTTATTATTTCTTCATTATAATACAGATTTATCTTGTATTATATAAGTATACATTTTAAATGATATTAATATCAACAAACAGTGTGAAATCATATTTATTTATACATTATATTAAATTAATTTTAACTGAATTCAGAAAATATAATTAATATATAATATAATATATTTTAATGTTATTCAAATATTCATTATAAATCATAATCGATATAATTATGAAATAATATATTGATATTAGTGAATTATATTAATTTAAAAATATATTCGATCAAATCAATTAAACATGTGATCTATTTTTATTTATAAATACTATTGATAAATTTAATTTATAATATATTGATTATAAAATATGACGTATATTTTATTTATAAAAAAATATTATATCATGAAATGAATATTATATATATATTATATAAATTTTTCCACAAATTTTTGTTTGTGTTTTCATATATACAATTTTTATTGGTAATGTGGGAATCCTCACAATGGACCCACAAATAAAAAAAATAAAATTCAATCAAAAAACCAAATTTCTAAATGAATTTCCATTCTGTGATATTAAACCGATCCTTGATATTGGATTTTTGGGAGTGTGTGATGATTCCTATGATGATGATGGGATTTAAGTGATATGTGATGACATTATTTATTTCCCCAGAAAAGGCATCAAAGTGGTGGATGATACGAGATAAGTTATCAGATATGGATGATCTATCAAATATTGGTCAAGATATAATATTTTAATCATTTTTTGTTAGATGTGTTTTTTTGTAGAAATTTATTGGGATTAGAGCATCCCTTAGTCATTCAATGATATTGTTTCATGATAATGGGTTTTATGAAGATTTTAGATGCATCAGAAGCTTCCGGTGGGTGAATAAAAATAATATTTTTTTCGGTTTGATGCATCATTTGTATAATTATACAAGACTTAAATGTCATGATAAAAAAATTCAATCATATGTTGACATAGAAAGTCCCATAACCCCTAATAAATATTCTGCATGTTAATTTTTTTAAATAATTTAAATCATATCTTCTGAAATTGTACATCATCATAAAAACATTCCTCAAAATACTAATTAATATCACATCACTCATGACACACCCAATGAATCTATATTCTTCGTAAACTGTATTGTCATGGTTTATGAAATACATTACAGTGCATGAGTCATGGTAGACATTAATAAAAATCATAAAGGATGAGGACTATTACACATGCTGACTAATAAAAATATACAATGAAACATAAGCATGATCAATTCTAATAGGAGGGTGTATTCTCATAATCTCCCATTTGAATCCATTATTGTTCTCTAGTAGGTTATAGGTTTGATAAATTTGGAAGCTAAATAAAATATTACATGTATATATTTAAGTTTCCCATAAATCATCAAAATAAATATTAAAATAGAATTGTGTTGGAGGAGTGGTAAATATCAATATACATTCCATTTCCGGAGTTCATCCAATAAGGATCATCACAACATGGTCAATATTTTTGTCTTTCCACAAAAATTATTACAAATTTTTCGATAATAAAATTAATTTTTCTTTAGTATACATAAATGGAAATAATCCTTTTAGATAACATCTGGAGAAAAGTGATACATTGATGGTATTATAGAACATTAATCGATGTATTCAAATCATTGATGTTGAGAGAGTATATTTCCACATATTTAACATCCCAAAATGTAATTATTTTAAAAAATCAAAATATATTGTTATGTACAGTTGAATAATGTCACTGATAAGACAATGCCATTATTATATGCAGAATATTTCATTCCATTCATGTCAAAGATGGATCCAATTAGTTTCCATTATCTTGCAAATTTACAAAAGATGAATGTGGATAATTATAATATCCAACTTCAATTTCCCAAATAGGGATACATATGCACAATATTTTTAATCTTGGTACTAAAATATTAGAATCATCATTTGACGCAGAAGAACTTGATGGTGTTTTTAAAAATATGGAATTATAATTTTCATGTAGGAACTGGACTTAAAAACTAATTAAAGTTCCAACAATTTATTTGGTATGGCTAAAATTATTTATTTGGAGATTAACATATTTCTTTTAGTAAATTGGAGGTCAAATATAGAAGAATATAATTAGAGGAAATATAACCGGGTAAATATATGTGAATATAAATTTGATAATTCTATTTTAAAACTCAAATGAAGATATGTTGGATGAAGGTGATACATGTTTATTTTTTGCATTATACCCATCATTTACCTCATGGATGATTGATTAGAAGAATTTAATCATATATGTATCAACATAATTTTTATACCCCCAACAACACAGGTGGAAATTTCATTTTAATCTTATTAAAATATTTTCTTGAACTAGCTAACAATAATTTTGTGGATTTCATATTATAATGTCGTCATGTTTTCTAAGAATATTATTGTAAACTTACTAAATAATGATCATGAACATTCAATTATTTGAACTCTAATTTTGTTTCATTCATAAAATAAGTTATTTCTAACTGAACATGGGAATTGTTTTTTGTGTAGAAAATTCATATAGTGTTTGTTCACAATAATAATATTATTAAAAGGATTGTGGTTCATCATCATAGAACAGTTATAAAATGTGATTATTTTTTTTGAACACTATCCATGGGATATGTGGGTAAACATGGAACAAAGAGAAGATTAATAACTACCTAATAATTTTGGAGGAAGGAACACTTTGGTGAGAGATGCGTAAGATTTCATTAAAAAGTGTTTTTTGGATTCTAATATTCCCATTGTTCGTCTCCCAGATTCTGCAATTCCAACAAAAAATCATAAATTATGATCATAATAGAATTGGATCGTCAAGTATGTATTTACAAGAATATAGATATCCTGATTCGACAAATGATTCTATCATGTGTAAAGGTGGGAAATTAGATGACGTTTTTGTTGTACAAAATCCATACGAAAAGAATCAACATAAAAAATATCATTGTTCCTCAAAATGGTGTTAATTTTTTAATGATGGATATGTTCATGTTGAAATTAAATTTATTAATGCTGGATTCTATGATATTATAACGCTTTGATAAAAAATGTGCTACTTGATATTCGACTATGGTTTTAATGAAGATTACCATGTATTTATGTTTGAGAATATTTTATGAAAATGGATGCCTCATATTCTGTAACAAAGAGAAGTTATTTTCAAAACATAAAACATATTGATGGATTTGAACTTACCATGGTTAAATGTTCCCTGATTCATTTTTGTTAGTTTTCTCAGGGATGGAGCACTCCCAAGAAAGTCGGTAATGTAATTTTCATTGATAATAATTACTATATAATAAAAATGTATTCATATGAAGAAGATAATTAGTTTAATGGCATGGTAGCGGGATTTATTCAAAAATATCTTCAAGATATTTATTTTTGGAAATATTCACCATATAATAACCTTTTTACATCAAACATATTTCATTATATAGTCAAATTAATTAAAAATAATTGGTTATCTAACTATATTTTCATAGTGATTTAAAAATCAAATTCATGAGCATTAAATCTAGATAATTATCCCTAGGTGAATGTTTTTATTTGATCTTTAATAGTGCTACCTTTGGCAGTTGTTTGATATATTGGTAGATGATATATTATATTTTAACTCCATGGTGGAATTTATAAATTAATTGATGAATATTGGTGTGATCATAGATTTTGTGTTATCTATTACTATAAGGATGTCCTATGATTTGTGTAAAGGCCCAGAAATTTCAAGGAAATTGTTTTTTATACATTGGAATTTTACGACTCTGTGGCTTCTTGACGACGCATGATTCCGAGGACCGGTGTGCCCGAAATCAATTTTTAAAGTTTAGCTCGAGTACGTTCAGTGAACGAACGAGCGTGTTTTTTTATCTTTTGAACCAGTTCTCGGAATTAAAAGCCGAGGGCACCGATGAAACCACAACACCGATAATTGTTTAAGGGGACCCTTACTGTAGTTGCATTCGCAGAGGAGGAGATATTTTTCGGGGTTTATTTATGAAGTAAATAAAAATTGTCGGAAAATTTTTTATTTATTAACGTGGTTTTTCCATCCCATGGGTAGTTAAGAGTGGGGCCCACATCCATCTACTACCCAAGTGGGGACGTTAGAGAGGTGGGGTCCCACACGAGCCCCACCATTTAATTCCCTCTAACATCTTAAACATCTCCTCATGAATTTTGAAAACCCCCATTAAATTTCACCTCAATCCATTAAATTATGTCAACCCATAATTTAATTAGGAACCTTCCTCTTTACCCCATTTTAATTTACTTTACAACATGTTTAATAATGGGTAACCTTCTCTCTTCCTTCTTTATTTAAATGTCAACACATTTTAATTAGTGTGGTGAATTATTTATAATAGAGTTTCATTACTTGTATAAAAAAAAATACTGGAAACATATTATTTTATCAAGGAAGAGAGCTTCATTGTGCGAGGAAGAAGGCCAGCCTCCGACGAAGAACGACGAAGAACGCCTGTTCCTCAGAGATCGACGATGCGCCACCCCCTACTCTTCTCCGCGACAAGAGAGGAGACGTCACTTCCTCCTCAGCGTGCCCTGACAATGCCTAGGATCCTTTTCACCGCGATGTCGTCTACCACGACGCCTACGATCGTCTTCCTTGTTGAGGTAGGGGACTTTGAATAATTTTCCTTATGTGATTTTATATCCCCGATATGGTGTGCAATGTTTTGGTAATGATTGAACCACTATGGCGGAGGGAGCAGTATCCTATGAGACGCGGTGTTGGTCACCGCATCTATAGAGTGCAAAGGGGGGGACCGCATCCCCCCTGCTCGGGCCGCTGGCCGAGCCAGCGCCCCCCCTGGCCGAGCCGGGGTGGGTCGCGCAGACCTGTCCGGGCCGCACCCCACAGGGCCAGAACCGAATCTGGGTCGGGTCGACCCGGTCGGGCCGACCCAGTCGGGCCGACCCATGGAGGGTATGGCCGGGTCGGACTGGGCCTAGACCCTCCACTTTAGACCGCATTCCATCTTTTCCCCATAGCATCAGCTACGAACCTCCGATCGATGAACCATCAGTTACGTGAGAATCCGTGAATTGAGATGGTTGTGTCAGTATATTAAACTTGAGGTTCCAGAAAATTATGGGTATGGATGGGTTGGTTCGAACTCGATACCAACCGGGCCCTTGGAGCAGAAACACTTATATCTCAAGGACCGGACATCCGATTGACGTGCCGTCAATTGAGATGGGATATTTTTGTTCAGACGGTCCTTTTGGAATAATCCACTTGAGGTTTGGATGCATCTGGAGTATGATCAGATAAGATTTAGTTTAAAAACCAACCGGGCCCCTGGAATGGAAAAGCCAATAACTCTCAGACTAGGCGTCCGATTGAGGCACCATCTGTCACGTTGGGTTTATTTTGACGAGACAGAACATTGGGATACATCAACTCTGGACTTCGTGACAGTTGACATATCGAAACAATCTCTCTCTTTTCTCTAAGAGATAACTCTCCAAGAATCGAGCATGTTGTGTGCGGAAACCCTAGAGCTGGATTTGATTGCGATAATAACGACTGCACTTCGATCCTTCATGGGTTCAGCAGTGAGGACTACTATAATTGGATCCTCCGTGGGTTTTTCAGCGACGATGACCGTACTAGAATCCTCTGTTGGTTAGACGACGATGACTACTGTTCTTGTATCCTATGTGGGTCCGACAGTATTTGACTCTGTACTTGTATTATATGAGGGTCCGGCAGAGTAGCTGGTCTTGTATCCTTTGTGGGTCCGACAGCTTATCTGGTCTTGAATCCTATATTGGTCTGATATCTTAGATGAATAAGTGGCTAAATCTGATCATATACATCCCCTTATGAAATGTATTCCTATGTGAGTTGATTCTTGATTATCAATCATTATCATTATTGTTGTTGACTTGCTTTCCTGTGTGGATTGGATTGTGCTTTCCTGTGTGGACTGGGTTATGCTATCCTAAGTGGATTGGGTTGTGATTTCCTTTATGGACTGGGTTGAGCTCGGGCTCGGGAGCTGGATCCTAATTGTAACTGATGTCTTAGGTATATGTATGGGCATATACCTAAGTATTGTTATTGAAACTTTGTGATTGTACCTTTCCTTTGTGGTCGATACTTAGTGGCTTCTGAGAGACCTTTGGGGGTCTCGATGGCCCTACTTATTATTGTATACTCACCCCTTCTTGGGCTATGCCCGCACTATATTGTGTTGGATGCAGACGAAAGACAACACTGATCAGGGTGGAGGCTTGTGGAGCAGGACGGTACCCAGAGGTGGACCACTTGGCAGGACATACACGGAGCGGACGGTCGGACCCGAGGAGATGAGGAGACTATCTGTACCCACCCTTCAGGAGGGATTTCCGGAGGATGACTCGGTGAGCTGTTTTATTTACTACTATTGCACTTTCCTTTCCATTGTGCTGCACTGTCAGTTGGGATTGTATACTGGCCTATTTACTTTTCTAAACTTACATTATACTCAGTTTTACATAGCGCTTACTTCACATGCATACTCTGTTGTGTATGTTACTTCATAAAGGTAATGACCTCCCTTCTTTTGGGATATACGCCTTTGGTTCTAGTCGCCAGCCCCTGGCCTAAGGAAGGTGGGCATGGGGTAGTCACGAAATGGGCCCTGAGGATGGGTCATGAAAAATTGGTATCAGAGGAGTCGGTTCTACCTCAGAACTCAGGAATATGATAATTTCTTCTCTGTTGAGAAATAGTGTTAAGAGAATAGAGTGTGGTTTTCTGTCCAGGGAGTCCAGTGTTTGTGCGATGGCTGACGTATCCATACACCAGGTCACTAACTTCTGATTTCTGACTCAGTCCACGAAAACACTGATTGCGTTTGTGTTTACTTTAAAATTTTTTCTTTATTATTACTTTATGTTAGCTCACCAGGCATACTGTATTAACCGTGCCACACCTATTTCTTTTCAGGATGGCCCCACAATAGTAGCCATCTAGGGTTCCATGCTTTTTACGAGATGACATCTCACCGAGCGACCAGGCCTCAGTGCAGGGCCCCATTACAGCGGAGGCAACAGCGGTACCACTACCCGCTGAGCCACCGATGCTACAAGCACCAGTGGTGGAGTGTGCACGCCGCCTGAGCGCGTTGCACAAGTTTTCGAGGCAGATGCTGCCCAGGTTCTGCGGAGAGATGGATCCTCAGGCAGCCAAGGATTGGCTGGAGCCTGATGCTCCAGGTGCACGATGAGACATCTCTATATTGGAAGGACTTAGAGTGCCTCTTCCACTCGGAGTTCGTTCCAGCCACCCTCCATGTGGTGCGCATCCAGGAGTTACTATAGCTGCAGTAGGGAAGCATGTTGGTATCCCAGTACTCGGCAAGATTTTTCGACCTCTTGCGCTACTCAATTGACATGATACGGGACCCATTCTTCCAGGCCTAGTCCTTTGAGCAGTGTATGAAGCATGAGATCAATGGTTGGACGATTCCACTCAGTATTCAGACCCAGGAAGGAGTGCTGGAGTAATCCCTACTAGTGGAGAGCTTTCTCGCCAAGCAACCATCAGTGGCGAGACCCACCGTAGGACGGCACGAAGCAGAGTCGACTAAAGCTAGCAGTCGACAGATGACGTAGGGGTCCAAGTAGACCAGGCCGACAGGTGGGAGACCTCAGGATTCGGGTTCAGCTGTGTGGGGCACACGGCGCAGATCCAACCATACGAGGAGTAGTCGGTGCTATGCATGTGGTGGGCACGGCCACATTACTCGTGACTGCCCGACCAGTCATGTAGACGAGTATCAGACCGTGAAGGGACCTCCCAGACAAAGGCAGAGGTTCGACCGTGGCGGTCTGCAGGGAGCAGGCGGACGTGGCAGAGGAGATGGACGAGAAACGGGTGGTGGATGACGCTATGAGGCCCTACCACCACCACCCTGAAGAGGTCCACCCCGACCACAGGGAGCTGGCAGGTAGAGGCAGGCTCAGCTCTAGGTAGCAGAAGCATACGACAACAGTGCACTTGAGATGATTCAAGGTACTATCTGTGTCTACTCCACCTTTGCAATAGTTCTGATTGACACATGTGTGAGTCATTCTATTATTACCGCTTACCTTGTTTGGAGCTCGGAGATTTCGATAGAGCCATTGGCTCGATACTTATGGCTAGAGACTCTTACAGGAGAGGACTCGACGATTACGCACTGGTGCTGGCCATGTGAGATTACTCTAAGAGGTGAGAGCTTTGGCTGGGATCTTCTTGTAGCAGCGTTGAGGCCTTAAGACGTCATCTTGGGCATGGACAGGTTATCTACAGTCCATGCTCAGGTCGACTATATTAGGCACATGGTACGGTGTGTCCGCAAGGATGGGACCAAGTTCACCTTCACCGGCGAGAGGGGAAGCTTGGCAGCACAGGATGGACTTACACAGAGGAGAGGGCAGCTGATCACACATCAGTTGGCTAGTCTCATCCTCGGAGTAGTTGACTTGTGGAGTCCGAGTTTTCATGTAGTGGTAGACCAGTATGCGGATGTTTTTCCTGATGATGTTCCAGGACTACCTCCTCATAGATATATAGATTTCTATATAGACCTATACCCCGGGACATCACCAAAATCCACTCCAGAAAATCGGATGGCTCTTGCCAAGATTCATGAGCTGCGGGTACAGCTGGAGGACTTGCAGGGGAAAGGTTTCATCCGACCCAGTGTTTTACCCTGGGGTTCACTGATTCTGTTCGCCAAGAAGGCGGATGGGAGCTTGCGACTATGTGTCGACTACCGTCGCCTAAACCAGGTGACTGTGAGGAACAAGTATCTACTTCCGGGGTTTGACGAACTCTTCAATCATCTCAAGGGAGAATGTTGGTTCTGGAAGATAGACCTCAGGTCAGGCTATCATCAGCTCCGAGTTCAGGATGAGTATGTGCAGAATATAGCCTTCAGGTTTCGGTACGACCACTATGAGTTCTTGGTCATGCCCTTCGGTGTGACCACCGCTAGAGCAGTGTTCATGTGTCTCATGATGATGAACTTCCAGCCCTACCTCGATCGGGTTGTCATTGTCTTCATTGAAGACATATTGATTTACTCAATGATCCTGGAGGAGCACGCCTACCACCTACAGGTTGTACTGGATACACTCTGAGAGCACCAACCTTATGGTAATCTCTTGAAGATCCAGTTCTAGCTTTGAGAGGTTCACATCTTGGGGCACGTCATCTCAGATGCGGGAGTTGCAGTGGATCCCGCAATGGTCGAGGCGATACTTTCTTGGGATCCACCCAGGAGCGTGTCAGAGGTGTGGAGTTTCTTAGGTCTATATGGGTAATATCGAAGAATTTTGCCAATCTTCTCCAGAGTTTTAGCACCGATTACAGCTTTGATGAAGAAAGGGAAACCCTTCATGTGGTCAGACAGATGTCAGTAGATCTTCTAGGAGCTGAGACAGAGATTGACTAGTGCGCCCATCTTGAGGCTACCGGAGGAGGGTGTAGGGTACGTAGTTTACTGCGACGCATCAGGGACCATAATCGGGTGTGTCCTCATGCAAGAGAGAGTAGTGATCGCTTGTGGTTCACGACAGTTGAGGCAGCACGAGTAGAACTATTCTACACATGTCCTGGAATTATCAGCAGTGGTCTTTGCCCTGATTATGTGGCGACACTATCTGATGGGAGAGCGCTTTATAGTCTACTCTGACCACCAGAGTCTCAGGTACATTTTCTCATAGAAGGACCTGATCCAAAGATAGATGTGATGGCTCGAGTTCCTCCTGGATTATGACTTTGAGAATGTTTATACTCCTTGGAAGGGGAATTTTGTGGCTGATGCTCTCAGTAGGAGATCAAGCCTTCAAATACTTTGAAGGGCGACATAGAAGTTATCCGCTTATCAGATATATTTCGTGTATAGAGATGGGGAAACCAATCTAATGTCCCTCACAGTCACACCTCCACTACATCAGCAGGTCAGAGAGGCACAACGTGGGGACGTTGACAGTAAGGCGCGACGTACACATATATCCTCGGGGCTAGCACCTGATAGATTTTCAAAAAGCGTAGATCACGTCGTCCTCTTCAGGGGTCGTACTAGGGTACCTGTTACACTACATGAGGAGGTGATGGGGGAGATCCAAACTTCCCCTCTAGCAGTACATTTTGGTTTGGCAATGATATACCAGGACCTTAGACGATAGTACTTGTGGCCGGGTATGAAGAAGGCTGTGGAAGAGTTCATTTCTCGATTTATCACTTGTCCGAAAGTGAAGGCAGAGAACTATGTACAATCAGGATTGGTACAACCATTACAGATCCCGAAGTGGAAGTGGGATGGGTTATCCTTGGATTTTGTTATGGAACTTCCATGCAATTTTCTAGGACACGACTATCTAGGTGATCGTGGACCGACTCACCATGTCGGCCCACTTTCTATCGATCAGAGAGTAGGGAACAGTAGAGAGCTTGGGACTCCTCTACGTTCAGGAGATCGTACGACTTCACATTGTGAAATCTTCTATCGTCTCCGATCGAGATGCTCGCATTACTTCCCGGCTTTGGAAGAGTTTACAGGAGGCATTTGGGATGCAGCTACGCCTGAGCACTGCATTTCATCCTCAGACGGATGGTCAGTCATAGAGGACCATTCAGACACTCAAGGACATGCTCCGTGCATGTGTCCTCGACTATGGTTGCAGTTAAGAGGATCACCTACCCTTGGTGGATTTTGCGTACAACAATAGATACCACTCCACCATCAGGATGGCACCATATGAGGCATTGTACGATCGACCGTGCAGATCACCTATGTGCTGGACTGACCCAGGGGAGTCAGCACTCGTAGGACCAGATATGGTTCAGGCTACGACAGAGAAGGTGCAGATCATCCAGGAGCAGATGAGGACTGCACAGAGCAGATAGAAGTCCATTGCTGATAGGAGGCAGAGACCACTGGAGTTCTAAAATGGAGACGACGTTTTCTTAAAGCTCTCACCTCAACATGGATTACGAAGATTTGGCCATGACGGAAAGTTATCTCGGTGATTCATCGCACCTTTCCAGGTCCTCAGCAGGCTAAGCGAGGTGGCTTACTGCCTGGCCCTTCCACCTCAGCTGCATCGGGTGCACGACGTCTTTCTTGTATCTTAGCTGTGGAGATATGTGCCTGACCCGACACATATCATCGACCACGGGGAGCTGGACATTGATGACAGGTGACTTTTGTGGAGGTCCCCATGGAGATAGAGGATCTATAAGAGCGAGTCCAACGTGGGCGGTCGATTTCTCTTGTGTGCATTTGTTGGCAGCACGGGAACCTCAAGGGGAGTACATGGTAGCGGGAGGCTCAAATGTGTGATTAGTACCCTCATTTGTTCCCCTAGTTATTGTTATAGCTTTACGGGGAAGTAAAGACCTGAGGTGGGAGTAATGTAAAGAACCTAAAATTTAAAGGAAATGTTTTTTAATACTTTGTAATTTTACGAGTCTGTGGCTTCTTTTGGCGCTTAATTTCGAGGCCCAGTGTGCTCAAAATCAATTTTTGAAGTTTATCTTGGGTTCGTTTAGTGAATGAATGAGCATGTTTTTCTATCATTTGAACTGGTGCTTGGAATTAAAATCTAACGACACCACAGAAACCGCAGCGCCAATAATTGCTTAAGGGGACCCTTACCGTAGTTGCGTTCACAAAGGAGGAGGAGAAATTTTTGGGGGTTTATTTTAGATGTAAATAAAATTTTTTGGAACAATGTTTATTTCATAAGGTGGTTTTCCCCTCCCATGGGTAGTTAAGAGTGGGGACCACAACCACTTACTACCCATGTGGGGATGTTAGAGAGGTGGGGGCATGCACGATCCCCACAATTTAATTCCCAATAATCTATTAAACATCCCCTCAATAACTTGGAAAACGTCCATTAAATGTCACCTCAATCCATTAAATTATGTCAACCCATAATTTAATGAAGAACCTTCTTCTTTCCCCCTTTTTAGTTTAACTACCAACGCTTTTTATAATGGGGAACCTTCTCTCATCCTTCTTTAATTAAATTTCAACACATTTTAATTAGTGTAGAGAATTATTTATGGGAGAGTTTTTTTGTGTGTATAATAAAATAATAGGGGAATCCTATTATTTTATCATGGAGGAGACCTTTGTTGTGTGAGGAAGAACGCCAGCCTCTGACGAAGAACGACGAAAAATGCCGGTTCCTAGGAGTTCGATGATGCGCCACCCCTGTCTCTTCTTTGCGATAAGAGAGGAGACACCACTTTCCCCTCGGTGTGCCCCGATGATGCCTACGATCCTTTTCCCCATGACACCGTCTACCGTGAAGCTGAAGAGCGTCTTCCTTGTTGAGGTAGTAGAATTTGAATAATATTCCTTCTGTGATTTTATATCCCTGGCATGGTGTGCAATTTGTTGGTAATGTTTGAACAACTAACGCGGTGGGTGCAGAATAAAAAACAAGTCCGAACCCACCGCTAGTTTGTTCTTGATGCACGAAATTCTTGGAGAAGACAAAATAAGGACGAAATGGATATTGGAGGTCTTAACAGTAATCTACGGGTCCGGATATGACCAAAGGCGTAGATGGGAGCTAGAACAGACCACCGGAGTGACTCCGGTGGCCCGTGGAAATCTCTGGCGACGCCAGCGGCCGGCCCCGGGCGGCCGCCCGGAGGCGGCAGTGCCCCGGCGCGCTGCCAGAAGGATACCACCTTGGATGAAACCGCGGTGGCGAGGAGTTGGATCCTGCGGCTACGACAGATCCTGGGAGACGCGACGTCGGTCGCCGCGTCGACGGAGCGCAATGGGGGGGACCGAGTCCCCCCTGCTCGGCCCACTGGCCGAGCCAGCGCACCCCTCGGTCGGGACATGGTGGGTCACGCGGACCGTGTCATGCCGCGCCCAGCCGGGCTGGGCCGTACACACCTGGTTTTGTCTCGGACCCGGGTCGGGTCGACCCTGTTCGGGCCGACCCAGGGGGGTTTGGCCGGGTCGGACCGGGCCCAGACCCCCCACTTCAGACCGCTTTCGGTCTTTTTCCCATAAAGTTAGCTACCGAACTCTGATCGACGCACTGTTAGATAGGTGGGAATTCTTGAATCGATACGATTGTTTTGGAATATTACACTCGAAGTTCAGACAAAGTATGGGTATGGCCAGGTTGGTTCGATCTCGAAACCACCTAGGCCCTTAGAGTGGAAACACTTATATCTCAAGGACCGAACATCCGATTGACGTGCCTTTAATTGCGTTGGGATCCTTTTGTTGAGAGGGTCCTTTTGGCTTACTCCTCTTGAGGTTTGGATGCAATTGGAGTACGGCCGGGTTGGTTTTAATTTAAAAACCAATCGGGCCCCTAGAACGGAAAAGCCAATAACTCTCAGACCGGGCATCTGATTGACGCACCATTTGTCTCTTTGGGTTTCTTTTGACGAGACTAAACATATGGATAAATCAACTCTGGACTTCATGATTGTTGATTTATCAACTCTCTCTCAGGATCGAGGAGCGTACCCTCCTAGAATCGAGCATACTATGTGCGGAAACCCTAGAGTTGGCTGCCACTACGACAATAACGACTGCACATGGATCCTCTGTGGGTTCGGCAGTGAGGAAAAATGTACATGGATCCTCCGTTGGTTTGGAAGCGATGAAGACCATACTGGAATCATCCTTGGGTTCGATGGTTATGCCTACTGTTCTTGTATCCAATGTGGGTCTGACAGTATTTGACTCTATACTTGTATCCTATGTGGGTTCGGCAGAGTAGCTGGTTTTGTATCGTTTGTGGGTCCGACAGCTTAGCTGGTCTTATATCCTATGTGGGTCGACAGCTTAGATGAATCTGTGGCTACATCTTATCATCTCCATCCCCTTAAAAAGTTTATACCTATGTGAGCTGAGTCTTGATTCTCAATCATTATCATTGTTGTGGTTGACTTTCTTTCCGTTGTGTATTGGGTTGTGCTTTCCTGTGTGTATTGGGTTGTTCTTTCCTAATTGGACTGAGTTGTGATTTCTTATGTGGACTGGGTTGAGCTTGGGCTCTGGAGCTGGAGCCGAATTGAAACTGATGACATAGGTATATGTATGGGAATATACCTAAGTAGTGTTGTTGATACTTCGTGATTATACCATTCCATTGTGGTTTATCCTTCGTGGATTCTGAGAGACCTTCAGGGGTCTCGGGGTCCCTATTGAGTATCGTATACTAACCCCATCTTGGGCTATTCCCGCACTACATTGTGTTGGATGCATACGACATACATCGCTGATCAGGGTGGAGGATTGTGGAGTTGGACGGTACCCGGAGGTGGACCACATGGTGGGACGTACACAGAGCGGACGGTCGGACCCGAGGAGATGAGGAGACTATCTATACCCACCCTTTAGGTGGGATTTCTGGAGGATGACTCGGTGTGCTATTATTACTTACTCATGTTGCACTTTCCTTTCAGTTGTACTGTACTTTCAGTTGGGTTTGTATACTGGAACAGTTAATTTTTAGCACTTACCTTGTACTCAGTTTTACATATTGCTTACTTCACATTCATACTCTATCTTGTATGTTACATCATAAAGGCAATTCCTTCCCTTATTTTGATATTTACACCTTTGGTCCTAGTTTCAAGCCCCTGGACTATGGAAGGCGGGTTTGGTGTAGTCATGGCATGGGCCCCGAGGATGGGTCGTAACGATTTGTGATTACAGGCCTTGGAGTAAAACCGGTCACACTATGAATCAAATTGAATTGAAATTGATTCAAACAACATAATGAAAGACTAATGGATAATTGTGAAAAATAATATCAAATATATGAGGGTAATTGATAGGGTTTTATTGAGTGAAATATGTTTTTAACTAAAATTTCACTTATAATCTGAAATCATACACATTATATTTAAAAAACATAACCAGTACGAAAACATTTATTTAAAAAACAAAATATGATAAATATTTATATGTATATGTATACTTATTCTTTTATGTACTCATGGGTTTTTGATAAAATAATTCATTAAATATATGAAAACCATTACCAACTATTTTGAAAACCATTTGTATGGACCTATACCAATGTTTTTCCAATCCATTGATATATGTATTTAAAATTTTTGTACCATTATTAATGGTTTTGAAAAAACTAGTAGAATAGGTTCCTCAAATTTAAGATATAACGACTGTTTTATACAAACAATTGGTTTAGACATCACATATACAACATGTTTTGGAAAAATAGTTTGTATAATGTCATTTTATTGAGACATTCCAACCGTTTGTATAAAAAACTTGGTATATCTTTGACGTATAGCAACAAATTTTAAAAAAAGAATGTCATAGGGTATTATGGTTGGTTTCATAACAACGGTTTTGGTCAAATATTTTGTATATGGTCATATTATAGTACCTATACCAACAGTTTCACAAAATCCATTTGTATAGGTCAAATATATGTTAGTGTTGAAAATGGATTTAACCATCATAAAAAATAATACGATTGAATGGAATCAACATGATGATGCATCAATACCATTAATAATGAAAATACATCATTATTTCATGATGACATATTTCCATCCTCACTAAAGTGAGAATATCAATCCAGTGAATAATGAATAGGATTCCGCAACTGGTGGATACCAAAAATAATTCAACAAAATCATTGATGTTGGGATAATGCAATTTAGATGATCATGTACCGCAAGACCCAATCCAATAGAGTCTCATCTGATGATTATTCCAGCCATGTTGATCTTAAACACATTGGATGTTGGGGGGAGGGAGGCTACGACAACAGAAGTGAGATGACGATAAGGGGTTATTAAGATGAATATAATTACGCTTCCAAATCTAAATCATAGATATATCATGCTTGATCCAAAAGGAGTCATGTCAGGAAATGATGGTAAAAACAAGGTCATATTGATTCTCCCATACAAACCATGTTACATTATAGAAGGATAATACTATATCATTGGAGATGAAAGAAGATGACTTTGAGAATAGTGACACCAAAACATTCACCCTCTCAACAATCATAACTGAATCTGGGTTATAGACATGTCAGATGATCTTGGACCCTTGATGGTAGATCATAACTTGTATAGGTGTTTCAAAATCACTTTTGAGGAAGGGTTTCAATTAATCCACCATAATATGTAAAACCATTAGGAGATACATTAAAGGGAATATTCGAATAAAATATTTCAATATGAAGGTTCAGACATTGTGCGGGACCACTAGGGGCCAGAGGCATTTATAAAAAACTTCATTTGTTATTATATATATTTTCTGGGCAAACGTAGAGATTTAATTCCGGAAATATAGTCCCAAATATAGATTATTCAAAGAATGTTTTCTGGGACTCTATATTCTATTCAATGAATACTAAGAATAACCCTCTAATCACATTTTCTAAAACATACATCCAATTCAACAAAACACCATCTATTATTATCATCATTAAAACAAAAGAAATTAGAAGAATCCTCCCAATCCGAAACTACGAGAGATGTGTGAATCATCCATGATTTATAAAAAAGGAATGGGACCCTCCTAATCATGAATATGGATATGTCTCTCGTCCTCCAAATTAGTCCCATTTGAAGAAGAACACCTGATACACAGAGGCATATTCAAAAAAATCTTGGTCTACGGTTGAATGTTACCTCACAAAAGCCTGTACGGGTTTAATATTTGGATTCTATGATCTGACTACATAGTGAACTAGGATTACAAATCGAGTTCCATCCATTATTTTCTGAAATATCAATCTTAATCATGCACATGTATTGATATCCCATACCGCCCATGGTTTTAGGGGTGCATACATTATCCCAATCCATCAAATGGCATTTTTTCATATTTCATTCCCCACCAAAATATGTCAATGTGATTGTGAATTAGTTCAATAAAAAATTTAGGTAGCTTAAATAAATACATATAGTCAATTGGAATCGATTGAGATACATCCCATATATGTTCTTCCTTCCCTACTTTACAGACCCTCATAAAATTCCATCCCTGATTTTATTAACATGTCCTGTAAAGACACTAAAATTTCAAGGATTTTTTTTATTAATTTCATTGGGATTTTACAAGAACGCAGTTTCTAACGGTGTCTGATTCCGAGGCCCGGTGTGCCCGGAATCAATTCCCGAAGTTTATCTCGGGTACGTTTAGTGAACGAACGAGGAAGTTTTTCAAACAATTGAACCGGTGCTCAGAATTGAAATATGAGGGAACTGATGTAATCACAGAGTTGATTTTCTCTTAAGAGAACATTCACCTTGAGGGGAGATGATCGGGTTTGAGTGTTGGTTTTTGGGTTTCACGTGGGTTAATAAAATAAAATAAGTGACAACTTATTTTATCTTTGTTGAACCCACGCCATGTGGATAGTGTTGGTTAGAAGCTTGACATGGGAGTTGGTGGTGGGAACTCCACACCCAAACCTCCCATGGAAGGATAATTACGGTGGGGACCACCCGAGCAGCATAACCTCCCACCATAGGTTATGACATGGGGTCCACATGGGGCTTAACCCCCCATTTAATGGGAGGGGAGGAAATCTCTCACTACTTTCCCATTAATATGGGAGAGCTTCTTGGACTCTAACTCCCCTCTTAATGGAGGAGACTAAAACCTCCTCAAATCCCCCCCCCCCATTTAATTGGAGGAAATTCCTTGACCCTCTCCTTGTTAATTATGTGGGGACCACCCGGGCCCCTAAACCCCCTCAAAACTCCCCAAATAAATTATGCCATCCACTCGGGCAATTAATTTGGCAGAGCCTCTCCAATTTTAAAATTTTGAATTGTGGTAACCATCGTGAACTTTATTAAGTGGGGCCCACTTAATTAATTCCTGCCACCATGATTAATAGATTATTTTCTATTATTTTGTGCAAGTTCTTGCGCTTTTGGTGGAGAGCTTGAGAGAACTTTTTTCTCCCACGAAGAACGTGAAGAACGCCAGCGACGCTTCTTCCTCGACCTTCTTCGGCCTTCTTCCTCGGATCCCCCCTTTCTGACATGGTGCTTCCATGACGACCATCCTTCCTCCCCCCTCATTGTCAACGCACCGACGCACGAGCTCAGAAGTGGAATCGTGCGTTGAGCAACGTCATCATCTTCCCCCGCAACACCACATTTCGCGATGATCTTAGAACGTCATCTCGTTATCAAGAAAGGGAAGTTGTATTTGATTTTCTCTTGATCTTTTGAGAAAAGGACGATGAGCGCGGATCAATCTCTGCCAGTTGATTCGCGGATCACTCGTTCATGCGGGTTGGTGGCGGGGTAAATATTCGGGATTGGTTGAGTTTGATATTGATTTAAAATCCTCTAACACGGAGGGTATGGTCTAACGTACAAAGCCCGATCCTTCCACAGATTGTTTATTTGACGGTGGAATGACAGGAGATGACGGAACGGGCCGCAGAGGCGGTTTGATGATTCCACAGTAATGTACGGGACCCGAGATGAACACAGGCCTAGACTGATTTGAAAACAGACCACCGAAGCAACTCCAGTGGCCTGCGGACTACACAGGCGGCTCGGGGCGCCGGCGCGGCAGCGTCGGAGACCGGCACCGGCCAGCCGCCCGGAGGTGGCGGAGTCCCGGAGCGCCGCCAGGAGGGATCGCCGCAACAGTAGCTGCGATGGCAGGCTCGCGTTCCCGCGGCCGTGCGAGAACGAGGGGGGGACATGGCACTGGGCCGCGTCCGCTGGCAAAGAGAAACCCCAAGTGGGGGACGTGGCTTCAATCAAGGGGGTAGCACCCCCTTGCATTGTCCGCTCGGCTGACGTCGAGCCGACCCCACTCAGCCAGCGCCGAGCCACCCCGGGCCGGACCGGCCGCACCGGGCCGGGCCGCCCAGGCCAGGTCGGGCCGCGCCGGCGGGGCTGGGCTGCACTCACCAGGCCAGGCCGCTCCCTAATGGGCCGGACCCGGACCCAGTTCGGGTCGACCCGGTTTGGGCCGACCCAGGGGGTATCGAGCCATGTCAGACCGGGCCCGAACACCCTATTTTCGGACAGATCCGTTCAAATGCTCATAACGTAGGGTACGAACCTCCGATTGACACACCGTTAGTTGTGATGTGATCCTTGGATCGAGACGGTCATTTTGGTATATTACACTCAAGGTTTCAGAGAACTTTGGGTACAGCCGGGTTGGTTTGAACACGAAACCAACCAGGCCCTTGGAGCGGAAACGCTTATAACTTGAGCTCCGGACGTCCGATTGACGTGCCGTCGAATTTGTTGGATTTCTCTTGATGAGACAGAAAATTTTGGAATACTTGGCCTATGGTTTGGATGCAGTTGGATAGTGGCTGGGTTAAATTGAACCTGAAATCCAACCGGGCCCCTAGAACGTAAAAGCTGATAACTATCAGACCGAACATCCGTTTGACGAACCGTCAGTGCCGATGGTGATCACGTTGAGAAATGGTCCCTATGAGTATTCCGTATGAGTGTTAGAGGTACAATTGAGATTTGGTCGGGATGGTTCATACACGAAACCAATCGGGCCCCTGGGACGAAGAGATTAATAACTCACAGACCGGGCACCCGATTGATGCACCTTCTGTTGCGTTGAGTCCCCTATGACGAGGTGGTCCTTTGAGATACTTATTCTGGGGTCTTTGTGATACTTGGAGTGTTTACCTGTAGCTCATGGAGCAGACCCTCTCGAAGGTGAGCATATGGATTACAGAGACCGTGTAGTTGGCTGAGACCAGATGACTACTTGTCCATTTCGATTCGGAGTGACTTTCATAGCCCAGTCGGGAGTACTACATTGTGAGGTGGAAGACCCATGGCGGAGGAACACTACTTTGTGAGGTGGCAGACCTACAGTACACGACAGGAGGAGTTCCTCTGTAGGCTATGAGGGGGACCACTACTGTGTGAGGTGGTAGACCCATGGCAGAGGAACACTACATTGTGAGGTGGCAGACCCGTGGTACTTGAGAGGAGGAGTATCTCAGCAGTCTTAGGTTATTGAGTAGTACCTCAAATTTGTGACAGAATCACTATACTCGTCAGAGATGGAGCTCTTCAGTAGATACAGTTTCAATAATGAAAATCCTGGTTTGAGCTGAGTCAATGACCTTTGTGTTTACCTCATGATTCAGATGGGTTACGTGATAAATTCGGTATATGTATGGGCATATACCTAAGTAGAGGTTATCTATTGAGATATTTCTCTGTGGTTATCCTTTTTGTATTTAGTGAGACCTTGAGGGTCTCGGGGTTTCTACTGAGTATTGTTATACTCACCCTTGCACGGGCTATGCCCGCACCTCATTGTGTTGGTTGCAGACGATGAGTAGCGTTGATAGAGACCGAATGTTCAAGGGCTGGATGGTACCCGGAGGTGGACCTCACGACGATTCAGTATCCAAAGTTGGAATTCACGACGAGACGATAGTCTGAGGATGTTTACGGGCGAGAGCGTTGTGGAGGCTATCTGTACCTACCCTTTAGGGAGGATCTGTGGTGGACGATCTAGGAGCTGTACAATTTGTACATACCATTCAGGTAGGATCTGAGGTGGACGACCTAGGATCTGCTTCTATTCTTCTAGTTTCTTGTCTTTTCTATTGTACTTTCATTCAGTTGTAGTTTTAATTTCTGTTGGGTTTGTATTCTGGCCCATTTTCTTTTCAGCACTTCTTTTTTACTCAGTGTATAACTTCCGCTTGTATTCTGTGGTGTTTTATTACTTTTATAAAGGCAACTAATTCCCAGTTACCGGGATTTATACCTTTGGTTCTAGTTTCCATCCCCTAGCCAATGGAAGGCGGGCTTGGGGTAGACACGGCACGGGCCCCAAGGACGGGTCGTGACATGTCCATGATGCTCAAGAAAACCAATCTATTTTATTGAAAAAAAATCATAGGTATCCAAATATAATTATTATTTTCATCACCTACATGAATAATTAAGGATTGGAAATGAAATTATATTCTACAGGAAGTCTCACCTGATCAGATGGAAATATCTTATTTGGAATAATAAACCAATTTTATTGAGGCTTTCTCATATATTTGGATAATCTAGAAAATAGATATGAATTCCTAAAGAGTGGTCCATGTGAAAAAGAAATCCATGATCAGAAAAGATGTTATGGTTAATATGTGGAATTCTATTTTAATCCTTACCCTATGAAATATGTTGTCATTATCTTATAATGAAATTAAATTAGAAAAAATCTGACCACAAAGACACTCAAGAAAGTTGATAGAGGGTCCCATATCTGATCCCAATAGTATGGGTAAAGCATTGAGAGAGAGAGAGAGAGTATCATTGATATTGATCTTTTAGGATACTGATGAATGTTTATTAATGTTTCATTAGAAGTATAATAATTTTATAATGATCAGTTTATTTAAAAAAATTTGTATGGAATCATAATTTTTAATTTTCAATTTCTAAAAATTAAAATGAATTATAAATTATTAGTTTCAATTGAATTTATTTTACTTTGAATTATTGATATTTTTTCACAGAATAGTTTATTAATGACTGGCCCTTATTATAATACAAAATTGATTTATCCAGAAAATCTTATGAGAACATTTAACAATACCGTCAGATGATTAAATCATTTTACAAAATTTTTTAATAAGAAACTACCTTTATAAACATTTATGAATCATTAGTAATGTTATTTCATAATCCTTTACTTATCACTAAGACCATTTTTTGGGATGCATAATAAATAACATGTACATGCAGTTGCATGTGATTAACTCACAAAACATAGGTTTTGACAGGGTTGATTCCTCCAAGATGTTCTAGGGGGAGTGGCAAAAGCGGTTAAAAACAACGAGATTTAATGAGTGGGAAATAGAAACATTTTCCATTAGGGTTTAATTTGTTTGACCAATAAGGGTTTATCAGTGCATTCAAAAAGTGTTGATAAATATGAGTTTTATCTATGTGAAATTAATAATCGTTAAAAAAGATAGGTTTTATTGATGCTAAATTATGAGCTGATAAATCATATCTTAATAAATTCAAAAATTATAGTAGATACAATCTATATTTATCAGGAGTAATATTATTGAACATATATATATATGTTTTATGTTAAATTTATCATTTATAGGTGATAAAAAATATTTAAATTAAAATAATAAAATATAAATCAAATAAATATTAAAAATGAATTAATTAATAAAAAATTGATAATAATTATCCTATTTAATTAATATATAATAAAAAAAATCATGATTATAAAAAAATGAGTGAAATTTAATAAATAAACATCAATAAATCCAAAAATAATAAAAAAATTCAGGTTTTATTAATTATTAATATTAATTTTTAAAAATTTCAAACTAATATATATTAAAATGAAGATGAAATCATGGTGAAAATTTTCAATCATAGTAAATACATACATAAAATTAATTTGTATGAATAATTACATGAATTATCAACACATAGTAAAATTAATGATAATATTTAAAAAATCATTAAAATAAATTAATTATGTAGATTTCAATATTTTCAAAAATATTAAAAAATAATAAATAAAATTGAACAAATATTAAACATCTAAATTATAAAAAATTATATGAATAGAAAAAATACTAAATAATTATTTAAATTTTAAATCATTAATTGAAATAATTGTAAAAAGATACAATTTTTTGAGAATTTTAATAAATGCATTTAAAAAATAATTTACAATTATTTCAAGAATTTTAAAGGAATTACACTTCTATAAATAAAATTAAATAAATATTCATAATATGAAAAACATTTTTAAAATTTTAAAACATAGTAAATATTTAGGTATAAATAAATATTAAAAAATTAAAAAATCCAAAAAATATTAAGAAATCCTAATTATAAAAAATGGCTAATTAATATTAAATGAAATCATATTAAAAATGATTATATAAAATTTATCAAATTTAAAACATTAAAAAGATAATTTTAATGATTAATTACATCAATTACTTACACATAATAAACAAGGATTGAATCCTGACATTCCCCATGAAGAATTTACATCCCATGCAGTGACATATGAAGGTGATGACATGTGCAGGATGTGGGTAGGCGGTGATGCAATCTTGACGCAGGCCTGGTGATGCAGTCTGGATGGTGTAGGCATGTCGCTACACTAAGCCTTTATGAAATTTTGTGGGCTACCTTGCCATGGTCCTACAGCATATGAAGTGGATCTTCCACTACCCAGATAGAAAGAGGTCATTTCATTCATAAAAAAGAAGACAAACATACACATAATAGACAAATAAAAATGAGTAAATAATATGAATATATTTATATTCATATATATATATGTAATGTACTCCTGGGGGAAAATACACCAATAAAAACACACACACATCAACCATGGCTAGGTGGACCTAACACCCTTACAACATATGTTCTGACCACCATGGCCCAAAGTCCCCTAAAATAATGTTCAACTATTTATGATTTATAAAGACCAATCGGGCCTCCCCTATATATCAATGATGGACGTCCCCTGACCATGCCCGCCACTTCCCTTATCACATAGAACATAATGACAGATTGTTATAGATGATCATTAGACCACCACAACCACATTCAATTGTTTGTTCCCTGATCCAAATCACGGGTCAACAAATACTTCCAACACATCATCTCTCTGAGCTTCACAGACACATCAACCTTGCTTCAAACGATTTCTATTTATTCCAACAAAGCCAACATCACTACTACATTATGCCACCATCAATGATGGAGCGTCTCCATAGTCGCTCAAGGATCTACCATTAATCTATACCCAAAACAATAACAATAAATAGTTTTCTCCCATAAAACATCTATAATCCTGCAATCCCATGCATTCACCACATCCCCTGAAACTTGCCTCTCACGACTAGTAGTGATCCTAGCACCGACCCCGCCTTCCACCTCTAATGCCTCTCAATGGACACACTTTTGGGAATTCACCGCACGACCCTCAACGACCACATCTATCAGTACTAGTAATCATGTAGCACATCCACATATTTTTCATTTGATTAATTAAACACATAAATCACGATAGGCATCGAGTAGGCTGGGAATCAATTTCAGGGAAAAATGTTTCATGTTGGGGATGGTCTTATAGGAATAAATTATATGATTTTCAAACACATTAAATTTATTAAAAAACTAAATAAAAATTAATATATATTAATCAAATAAATTAAAATCATATTGAAAATATTTAATCCTATTAGATAAATATGTATTCGTTTTATAAAATGATTAAATTTGAAAATTATTGAAAATTATTAAATAATGAAAATTAAAAAATAAGAAATGAAAAAATATTAAAAATTAACTAATTAAATGATATAAATTAAAAAAATTTAAAAATTATTATTCATAACATTAATTACAAAATTTTCAAATAAATAAAATTGAATATAATTATGTAGATAAATATTATTGTTAATAGTAGTTTTTTAACAATTAAAATTATTAATTGTATATAGAATATATAATTTGTTATTGATACTTACAGTTTTTAATAATTGTTAAATTTTAATTATTTAATTAAATATATTCATATTTAAATGTTTTTAAATAAATATAAAAATTGAATATAATACAATAATGTTAAATGATTATATAATTAAAACTAATAAATTTTTAAAATACTAAAAGTAGTGAGATTTTGAAAACCATCAAATAATATTAAATCATTAAATATGCATTCATATACACACATACATACACCTAGACATTTATGTACACATACATAGACAATACAAACTATAATGACCCGACCTTAAAACATTACATAATCATGAATTAAATGAATAATTCACATAGAGCTTCTTTTCAGGATTAGAGTTTTATAGAATTAGTAAATAACTATAACATCTAAATGATTACAAACTAGACACTTCTACCCAGTTTCAATTTTTTTTCATAAAATTAAAACTCTTAAAAAGAAACATGTCTAGTTCCATGTATTAGATAGATTGTATTTCCATGATCCCATCCTTGACCATATTCATCGTTAAGTCCTGTGGAAAGCATTTCAAAAACATGGTATGAGCATAAAAAGCTCAATAAGAGATACACAAAGAAGGGAAACTGTTTGTTTTTAAAAACCACATGTAAATCATGAATAATTTATCATAAGTAATAATTTTCATCATTATGAAGTAGTAAAAACTCTTCACTGAATAAAAGATCATTGATTACCATTTTGTAACCATAAGATCAACATAAAACACATATAAAGAACAGATAACTTATAAAGGTTTCATGGGACATAAACATACATAAATGGAATAACCATACGAGCGACTTCCAAACATTTCACTAAATGGAATAGCCATAAAGCCGACTTCTATACCCAATTAATTGGAGTTTATAACGTAACCACCCATCCAAGTTTTCCTGGAACCACCTTTCATTTGGCTTATCTTGTAACCACCCGTCAAATGTCCATGTAACATAATAATATCATAACACATAAAACCAATAAAAAGGAATGAAAACATTTCAACATTTCAATCACAAAATATCATTTAAATATATTGACATAAAACAATCTTTTATCAAAAACATTTTCAATACCAAAATACGTAAAAGAGTATATGGTATTTATTTTCTTTTAAAACATTACAGCTAGTTGTGGAAGCCAAAGATCAAATAATACTCGCGGTGGTGGGATGGTCTTTGTCACCACGTACGTTAAAAAAACATATTTTTTGCAATTTAGTAAAATTCTTCGTAGAGATAAGATTCATTTTGAATAAAAGTAATAGTCAAAGGGTTTTATACTCGGTATAAAAGAATGATGTGTATAAATGAAAATATTCCCCAATGAAAAATATTGAGATGAAGTCCCTTACAAAGACGATATCCTTAGATTAAGGATAAATCAATGTCGTGATTATGTGTGACAAATATAAAAACACCCTATATAAGTGGATATTAAGGGTAAAAAAATCAGATGTCATCCACACATATTTATAGAACGACATAATCAAGAAGTAGATATTTAAACCAAAAAATTGAAAATGGATTAAGAATTTCCCTTGAAAAAATTCGATAGCCTAACGACGTAACATTAAACATCAGAAAATGAGATGATAAGAGATAAAAAAGGTATCTCATCACTTGGACACCACATTTACAGCAATAGGGATATATTAGATCATATCCAAACATAAGAAGATGTAAACTAAAATACCTATAAAAATTAAGTCTTTTAAAATGAGGAGGGTGAAAGGTTTCGTTACCGATTTAGGTAACATTCAAAATGTACACCACATGAAAGAAGGGTCATAAAATGAAGATTTAAAAACCCATAAATTAAAGTATATTACACAAAGAATAAAATCATGGGCAGTTCATACACCACAATAAAGTAAATAGTGGCAAATGTAGCATTAATCTCATTGGAATAAAAAGTGAGATATAAACCCTTTACCTCGTTGTAATCAATTGAGTCGTATGAAAAAAAGATAATAAACACCAAGTGAATCACAGAATACCATGAATATAAATAGAATCACGATAATATATATGAAATTAAAGTACAAAATACACCAAATTAAATAAATAAGTGGTGAACAATGGAAATCTCATGGATTTAAAAGTGATATAAGAAATCCCTTATGAAAATTCGGCAGCCTAACAACACCACATAAAACATCCAAAAATGGATTGATGTGATCAAACAGGGTCTCTCATCATATGAACATAAAAATTACAGTAAGACGAATATAAAAGAACACACCCAAACATAAGAAATAGGAGCATAAAAGTAATGACATAAAAGAGAGTACATAAAAAGAAAGAGAGAGGTAGGATCCCTTACCTCAAGTCCGACTTATCTTGTTCGTTTCATTATATACCTGAATAATAAACATTGGTCAATTTATAATTTCATAAGGACCTCATATAATGATTATTATTCAATTAATAACACATATTATAACGTTATAATAATTAGTTAATTATGTGAGTTCATATCATATGTATTTGTCGATGTTTGGTACATGAGTAAAAAATGGACTTCTTATAATTACATGATGTACATGTGGTAAAAAGATCATTAAATCTAGAAGGATATTCATAATTTATATGTAATATATATCATATATTTCCATTATATATATATATGTACTTATAATACTACATAATATTTGGAGATAAGAAATGAAATGCACCGTTCATGGAGACGGTAAGCCGTACGTACGGATGGAAGCTACTTTCATTTCTATTTCATACTTTAATGGAATGAATACATAATGATAAAAAGGTATATTATAATTACATTAAAATATATATGTTATATATTATACATAAATTAAAAAATTATATACTTTATACATTCCATGTATGGCATGAACGAGTCATATCACTTTGAGGGGGCGGTAGTCCACACTTCCTAAAATGAAATTATCGCGGTTACCTCTCATTCAAAACATAATGGTATGACATTAAAGAAAACACATAGTAATAAGGAGTACATTAACATAATATATTTCATATAAAAATACAGTGACATCTTAATGGCCACCATAATAGGTGGTAGGAGATAATTGAACAATCATCGTTTCGTGAGGCAGTAGTTCGCCGTCCACAGAAATAGTATGTTCTTCACCCATTAGATGAAGGTGTGTGTAATTGTAGCTCTAATAATTCTCATAAAAAATAATAGTATATTTAATATACTGCTGTTTTTAGAAAATAAGGTAATAAAAAGAGTTTATTGGTTTGGAGAAGAAAAATAAAACAAAAGAAAATAAGAGAAGACAATTCATTTAAATCAGTTAAATCTTTTTAATTTGGCCAAAGGCATCCTTGGAAAGTCTTCTTCCCAAAGTCAGGCTTCTGGTATTAAGAGAGAGATATGGAGATATAATCTATGAAGTGTTTGGATGAGCCAATGGATTGAGAGTTGTGTTTAAGGGGTAGAGGTGGGGGATTTTTATAAGAGGGGGGAGGGTCACATTTTGAAGGTCTTGAAATGTGACATTATTATAAAATTATTTTCGGAATAAAGTCCCACAATGATATATTTCAAGGATTAGTTGATAAGGGTTTGAAATTCAACCAACCAATAGGATATAGACATGTTTACATCTTAGAGTTTACCTAATCTTTTCATTTTATATAAATCGTTCATTAATGAGGTAATTACTGCGTCATCATTGTGTCATAAATAAATTTATTTATATAATGTCTAAAATTTAGAAAAAAAATATCATGATCTAGGAAATATATTTATCTATCCAGTGACTATTTATAGACTAAGTTATCATTTATATAATCAAGCCTAAAATTGTTCTACTTAGGTGATACATACTTTTGTTATATTTTCCTTTCATTAAAAATCATATGATAAAAGGCCACTATCACACTAAAGTGATTCCATGGGGTCCCAAAGTTGGAACAAGGAATCCCATGGTCGGTCATGACTCAAGAAATTGCATTAAGACACAAGGATGTGCAAATTTATATTATTATGATATTATTTTATTACCCTTAACTACCCGAATAATAATTAATTAAAATAATTAATGATAATTGTCCTCATTACTATTCATAATGTCAAAAAAAGCAAAAGCATCTTAATTTCATAATTTCGAACTTCTCATTCCAAATATGGAATATATTTTACCAAATTCCAAACACATAAATTTCAGTAATTAATTTAAAAAAATATTCTTGTTCTCAAAACCAAAGACGGGTTTTTAAGAAGTAAAAGTTATCAAAATATAGACTTTTTTACATCTAATTGAAAAGTGAAATTACATCCAATGAACAAAATTTTATTACGTGATAAAAACATAATTCAATTACAATTTAAACACAATTAAATGGACAATCTACCTATATAATTAAATTTTATGAAAAAGCAGTTTTGATGTAAAATGTAGTATTTTTGAATATTCGTTAAAAATGAACATTTGTCAGAAAAATACAAAATATTTATCCAAAGTAAATTTGATATCCCAAATTCAAAAATGATTTCCATTTTACCAAATTAAAAAAAAGAAGTTTCATTAATTAATTTTCTAATTAATTTCCACTGTCAAAACAAATAGTGTGTTTTTATGAAACTATATCTATCAAATGATTGACAATTGTTTATTTCAAATTTAAAAGTTAAATTAATTCCAATGACCACCATTGGATTTAATGGTAAAAAATTCTTTTAATTACACTGTATACCAAATTAAAAATATAATCTAACCATATAAATAAATTAGATTAAAAGGAAGCTTTGAATTAAAATACAACATTTTTCACTATTCATTAAAAAATGAATTTTGTCAAGAAAATAAAAAAATACAAAAAGTTCATTTTGATGTCCTGATATTAAAAAAGGTTTTTATTTTGTGAAATATAACATAAAAAAATGACAAAAAGTATTTTGAAAAAGGGTTCACCATCAAAAGGAGGTTAATCGACCCTTTAAAGAATATTAGAATATTTATGCTCAATATTGGATTCATTCACATTTTAAGCCTCTATAATTTATTGGGTAATTGTTAAATTATTTAACAAACATATGTAATCATTTTTTAGTTAGTTCTATTCATTCCCTCTATTTCAACAGTTAGGCATTAACTACGATTTAAAATAATTTTATTATATTATTATTGTGATACGTAACATTTCAAAGAAACTCGTTGTTGCATATTGGGTACGCCATTGAAAATTTTAATCCCTTTAAAGTAATATTAAAATTTTATGGACAAATAATAATAAATATGAAAATTTTATATTCTTTATTTACGTATCATGTTACACACAAACACACATATTGGAAAACATGTTCACATACACATAGGAATAGGAATGTGACTATAAACATACACATACGTGGATGTAAACATACACGTACATACAATTACATACCCATATGGGCACCTTCTTCAAGCATACACTAAAAATTTTCCTTAGAGATCACAAAAAATTCCTCTCTTTCTCTCTCCTAGTAATGATCCCGGAGGTGTTCGAGCATGCCATATGAATTCATATTTTCATGAGACCTTATGATCTCACAATACATTTATGATAGCATCAAACATTGATCATTGACCACATTATTTATATATTTCTCATTATCCAAGAAATACTCATCACTCACCTCATTGGAAGGCATATCGTGTAATGTTTACTCAACACATAAGACTTTTGTTCCCTGAAATGGATAATCTGAAGGTGTCTAATCCAATCCTAGAAGTTAAGAACAATGAGGATTTTGTGTTTACCCTGAATTAATTTTAGGGATAGTTTGGTTGAAGAGAATGTAGTTTTTTATTCTACAAATAAAAGATCATATCACTAGTACATTATATCTTACATTTTATGAGAAATAATAAATATTTATTAAGGCTCCCACTATTTTATCAAGTCCCAATGTACCTCACCTTTGAACTCAGAATTTCTATTTTCCATGCCATTCATGTGTAATGGGTCCATATTACCCTTCCCATATCCCCAACTAGGGTGGGTAAAGCAATTATATTGTATTTATGTAGGCATGTCTTTTCCAACTATGGGCTTACAGCTCCTTGGTCTATTGAGTTGACACCCTAATCCTGAAATCATGACTTTTGATTTCCTCAACTATAGCCTCCAATATTACTCCAAGTCATCCATGGGCTACTCCTCTTGATGTAATGTGGAGAATTCAACCAAAATCCTTTCAATAGGTATTCCTTTATAAAATTATGTGTCCCAACAAGGCTGCGTCAAACACATCATTTTATTGAGTTTTCCCTTAATCATGTAGCAGAAGGCTTGATCTGACAAATATTTTTATTTGACTGATTTTTATCTCATTTGTGTGATTTTCTTATTATCATTATAACATTTTTGTTAATATTAAGTGAAACTTACTTATGTGATTAACCATTTCTGGATTATATTTACGCATAAGCATGGTTTATTGTTCATCCATCATGCATCCGTATTTATTTCCTTAATTTTGGGATTGTGGAAGCACATCCTTAATGATTAACCATGCATGTGAAAGAAATAAAATAAATAGAATGATCATGAGATTTTATAATCGTTATTTTATCTAGAGGATGATAAATTATACCGGAACTAGGGGGAAAACTAGAATCTTTTGCGTTCATGTTTAAAACTTTCCACTTGTCCACCTCTATATCTCCTGGGATTGGTTCCATCTCACCTTCAGAATAAACTACTTCCAATATCTTTGGAGTTGCATCCATTACATATGCCTTTTTTTAACTCTGATGTAGTTGAGGGGTAAATGGGGTTTAACCTAAATGAAACCATGAGAACTCAGGCCCTATAAGTTAATAACGTGAAGGCTCTCATGCCATCAAATTTAAAATAAGTGAATAAATTAAATGAAACATTCCACATACAATGGAATTGGTCTAGCTCATGATCATCCCTACATGAAATTTTTTAACACATTAATAAAACTAGAATTAAATTATATAATAATTCTTGTTTAAGATATGTCATGATCAAATCATTTAATTATCATCTTTAATGAATCAATACTTTTATCTTATACAGTTTTATGAATATCCTTGAGATTCTCATGCATCATAATTTTGAAAAAATAAGTTCATTTCAAATTATCTTTGTATGTATCTTGTACCATGGAGGCAACCCAATGAATTCCGATTCATAACATCAAAATGAGTACAAATGAACATTTCAAAGATGTTAAATTAAACACATAAATAAATAACTTATCACAAGTTGTGCCTCATCATTACACCTACAAGGTGGTACACCAATTAATGGTTTATATTATATAATAATAAATTTTAACTAATCTACGTAATTTGTATGACTACACAACATGTTTTTCCAACTACATAGTGTGTACTATTTTTCACCATCCATTTGAAGTACAAGCCTTGGGAAACAGCATGTGAGTGTACTTTGGAAATCATTGGATTGCAGGGCGTGTCCAGTAGGCCACACATCGTGTAGTTCATTGTTACTCGGTCTCCAGCTAGGCATGTTGTGTATGGGGTAAACAGTGAAACCCTATCCTGAAGGGAGTAAACATCATATACAGTGGGCCACACTACGTGTAATCAGAAAACCACATGCCACATGTTCCTGGCCAACACACAGAATCAATAAGAATTAGACAAAATTGAAATATATGGCCCGATTTGGCGTACTAGACCCGGTGCATTAATACATAGATACACGTCGTGTACTATAGATTAAACATCACATGTTATTGTGTAGTATGAAGAGGAATATTTTATTCTCCTTATGATATGCTACATTATATTTTAATCAAAATAAAAAAAATATTGTTTCAGTAAGGTGAATGAGAAAAGAAAGAGGAGAAATAGATCTCGAGATTCAGATTTGTAGAACAATTATCCTGAATTGAAAAAAATACATTATTTAATGCGTAAATCATAATAAAATATATTTAAATAATTATAAAATAAGATGTATCCTCTCTGATACAACATGATGGTTTCAGGTGTAGTAGAATCATTGTTGTGTCAGCACCCAACATTGATTTTTACTATGATCAATGATTTTTCTGGGATCAATACATCGATGAATGTCAGTTTCCACTAAATATAATAAAAAATTCAGATAAAGCAGGATGTGGCATGAAACCATTAGAAATGATCATGCATATCATGTTTATAATTAATTTAATTTATTTTAGAATGGAAAAAAATTCCTAGATCTTCAATATAATCTTTGTTAATGATGTTGATCATTTGGAATGACCCTTATAGATTATCTCATTGCTCACAAGAGAATCCAATGTATATTACCCCTAGCGGTGATCCACATGTGCTCTGCTAGCCTATGATCGACACCACTCATTCTCCGAGTGCTAGGGAGGTAATGTGAATGCCATGAGTCATTCATTCTTAATATCTTGTTCTTCATCCATGAAGAACGTCTCTCATTTGTGATAGGGGGGGGCAAGAGGATTTGAGATTGAAATATTTTAGCTCATCTATTTTCAATTAACCAAGTGTGTGGTGTGTTCTTTATGGCACAAATGATGTACTGTTCTATTTATATGCATGGAAGATTAGTTAAAATATTAATTTTCCAACCAATAATTAAATACATTACTGAACATAGAGAAAAAAAATGGTCATAATAATACCACGTAATTATTTTTTGTACTCCAATATTCACAAAAAATATTTATGTATATAATTACACGTCACCAAAATAATAGCATCGTCGTTATTATTTTAACTTGTGCCAACTGGTTAAATAATTATTTATCGTCTTGCAAGTAATTATTTTACTGATAGATGCGCCATTTTCAACTCGAACTCCACTAATATTTTTTGAAAAACTAAATAAATAAATAAATAATTTATTCTCATAAATAAAAATTCTAATTAAAAAATTGAAAATAAATAATTATGAAATTTTCAATAAAATTTTAAAAAAATATATTATTTAATTTATATGATCATCTAAACAGGAATAAAAATATCCCACAGTCTTGAGAATAATATTTATGTTATTAATTAAATTAAAATAGAATTTATCTGAGACCACGAAACATACATAGTGTGACCCCCGTGGATTATTTCTCATTGGAATTAGGTGGTGTTACCTAAATTGTATGTGTACTATCTAACAACAAACTGCATGCATTTAATAATGAATTCACAGTAGATGATATATCACTTTAATGAACATTCGAAGCGGTCAAATCATCTTAGTATAATGTTCAAAAAAACTAAACTATGTGCATGCATTCAAGGTTTAGTTGATGGGAATAATAATGTTCGCAACTTGCTAAAATCTATAGACAACTAGTATATCTCTTCAGATAATGGATTAGAAATAACATTTCTGTTGATGTTCTCATCTATGAGACTCACCACCACTAAAGGAGTGCGCAAACACATCATGGAGGTGAGGGATATTGTGGATCCACTTAAAAATTTATTTTCGATATATTTGAGTTGTTTCTAGTGAATTGTATTATCATCACTCTGCCACATCAATATGGGACATTTAAAATTACTTATAACACAAATAATGATGAATGGTCATTAATGAATTAATGACTATGTGTGATCAATAGGAGGAAAGGATTGTGGTGGAAATGGGAGATACCAATATGATGACAATGCAGCAGAATCATATGGGTCATGAATTTCAAGCCAATAAATTGGGAAGGAGAAACTACATCTTCATTCTAATATTAAGATGGAAGTCATTTGTTTTTTTAGTAAAGGAAATGGACACATGTCGAATAGTAGATCTAAAATTTTGAAATGGCATGAAAAGAATTGTATTTCAATATCATTGGTTTTTGAGGAATAAAATATGGTTGATACAATTTATAACACTTGGTGGACTGATTTTGGTTCTACAATCCTAATTGTGAATATCTTGTAGGGAATGTAAAACCTAAGGAATCCAGTGGATAGTGAGATTAGCATGTATTTTGAAAACATGATGAATCATATATAATTGATTTACCATTTATAGTGATAGGTTGAGAGGCATTTTTTTCTTGTCTCATGAAAGCATTATTAATAGTGACTTATAGAAATTTCATATGAATAACTATGCACCATGTATAGCACCCATTTTTGGTGGAGAAAAATTCAGCATTAACCAAAGCACTAAAAATGATTTTGAACATGTTGAAATTAAATCCATCATGTTTTCTTCTGTTTTTTGGTAGTTTAATATAAGCTTTGGTCTACACAAGGCCATAGATTTCATTTGTAGTGGGAATGTTGGGGTATAATCAGATTTATCTGATTATAGACCACTAGAAGGTAATGAATAAGGTAATGAAATACCTCGAAGGTACTAAAGACTACATTATTGTTTATAAACACACAGACAATTAAGTATTCATTAGATACTTAGATGTAGATGTTTACGGTTGTGTTGATTCACACAAATCAACGTCAGGATGACTTTATAATGGCTGGAGGATCTGTGTCACGGAGAATTGTCAAAAATATTCTAATAAAGAAATATACATTAGACGATGAGTTTGTTTCATGTTTTGAGTCAAAACCCCCGGTGTATAGATAAAGAGATTAATTTCGGACCTTGAAGTCATGGAGCATTTCCATGAAATCAATCAATTTGTATGTCAAGTCCTTTTGAGTTATCGCCATGTTCCATTGTCATTTCCTTAAATCTCCATTTTCTATTATCTTTATTCTGTGTGCCAACATGTACCTATAATTCACCACCAATCCTCCAAAGAATTATTTAATTGGACATTGTTTGTCCTAGTCTATATCTTATGTGCAAGGAATATCCAAAATAACCATATATTAACTTTCATTGAATCATACATCCTATTTATCTAAACGACAAATGTAAATAACATCATTTGAACATGACATAGTTGAGGAATACTCCCAATTAGAAACTAAGAGGGATCTTTCCATCATCCCATTTTTATAAACAAGCCAGGGGACCATCCAGATCATGACTATAGATCCATCTCTAATCCTCTAAAAGCATCACATCAATATAAGAACACCTGATCCCCATAGGAATATCCAAAAAAAATCTAGGTTGGTTATAAGGGAAACATCACAAAATCCAGCAAGGGATTAATATTAAAATTCAATCATATAAGTGTATCGTCAAAATGGGGTTTCAATCAGTTTCCATCCAGTCATTTCTAAAATTGGAATTCTGAACATGTCCATGTATTGATATCCCATAGCACCAAAATGATCTGGGATGCATAGATTATACGAAGGCAACTAATGTTGTTTTTTTCCATCATTCATACCTAACTAGAACATGGAATGGAGAGAGTGAATTTGGTAAATCATAATTATATTAATCATAAAAAAATACATATTATTAATTATAATAATATGAGATACATCCTATATATGCTCTTTCCTTCCCTAACATAAAGTACTCTTAAAATTTCATCCCTAATTTTTTTGTCTAACATGTCCATGATTCTCGATAGAAACACTCTATTAAACTATAAAATTGACTCACCCAGGCTTAGTTATTAGAATATTAAAACATACTCATTGTAATGTATATCATTTTTAAAAATGGTTATAAAAAAAATTACCTTTATAATCTACGTATGAATCATGGAGTATGAAATTTTATAATACCTAAATGTTTACTAAGGTAATTATTGTTTGCGTTGCATATCCAAAAAAGTAAGAGAATATTTATGAGATTAACTCAAATAACATAGGTATTTAGAGGTTTTATTAATCCATAAAGATCAAGGGGGAGTGATAAAAGTGGTCGAATATTGTTTGAGAGCATGAATGGGGAAAAGAAACAAGTACCCATTGTGATGAATTTATTTGACCATGATTTTATTATCAATTCATTCCAACGTATGAAGGAAAATATGTATTTGATTAGTGTGAAATTAATAATCTCTAAAAAAGAAAGGATTTATCAATGAAAAATATATCACTAATAAAACCTATCATTATTAGCGTGAAAATTATAGATGATAAAACCAATATGTATCATCACTAATATTATATAGTTGATATATATAGGTTATATTGTAACATTTCATTTATATTAGATAAAAATAATACAAAATAAAATAAAAAAATATTAAAAGAATATATATTTAAAATTATTTAAATCATAAAATATTAAAAATAATTAACCTCAATAAAAAATATTAAATATTAAATGCATGATTCTGAAAAATAAATAGTGAAATTGAATTATTAAAAATGAATAGACCAAAAATATTAAATATTGATATGTTTTATACATTAGATTAATTATGTTAAATACATAAAATGAAAATATTTTAAAACTAAGATGAATATATTGTGAAAATATTAATAAATACAAAAAACGTACAGAAAAAGAATTTGTAGGAAAAATTTCATAAATTTTGAACATGTACAAAAAAATAGATGAAAATATTAAAAAATAAATTTAAATTAATTAAATATATATAATTCAAAAAAATAATAAAATACTACAAGTTAATAAATAAAAAAGATTTAAAATTAATCATATAAATAAAAAACATGATCAAAATAATAAATCATAGTAAACAATTGTCTAATTTTTATATATTAAATGAATTAATTGTAAACAGAGACAAAAATGTATAGAATCATTACAAATAATTTTATAAAAATTAATTATATAATTATCAATCATTTTAAAGGCATTACATCTTAATAAATGAAATTGAAAAAATATAAATCATATAAATAAAGTACATTTTTATAATATAAAATCATAGGAAATAATAATGTATAAAAAAATCTTAACAGATTAAAACCATCAATTAATATTAAAAAAATTTAATTATTGCAAATTAATAGAAAATATTCAACAAAATAATATTAATTATGAATAAATAAAATTGAATATGTTAAAAACAATTTAAGTTTGATTCTATAAGAATGATTACATCAATTACATTAAAATAAAAATTAGGGTTCGAATACTCGAATGCACCTTGTGGGATTTATATCACATGTTGTGACTTAGGTAGACAATTGTTTGGGAATGATGTAGGGAAGAGGTGATGCACGCATTCCACATTCATGGAGATGCATATACGATGATGTAGGCCTAATGGTACACTGATCATGTGGGCCACATTAATTGGCCACTTGTCCTTGGACATATGGCCTAAGTAACAAATATCTTCTTCACAGATATATGGAGGACTTTTCATTAATGAAAAAAAAGAAATAACATACACAAAAAATTTGAATAAAATTTACAAAACTTTTATACAAATATATATATATATATATACAAATATATTAGGTAATCGAGGAAAAAAATACACCAAAACACACACATAACTCACACACCAACCAATTGTAATGGCATATCCCCCAAATGGATAACGTACCAATATTCAACAGGCCCATAGAATTACATTTTTCTAATATTGTCCGTAAGAACATTACAATTTTTTCCCTAACAACCATGTCTCATATGACACGATATTATCGTGTACTACTATTGGATTTATCCCAAATGATTGGGACTCCACCAGAAAACAATGATCTACAGGCCCTACCAATGCCTTGTGCTACCATTATCTCACCGAACATCATGGCGGGTTTTCATAGTTGATTATCAGATGATCACCCTCGACGTTAATATTGTGTTTTCCCATCCCAATAAATTCTCAGCAAAGCATACCACCAAACCAGATCTCTGAGGTTCACACAAACTTCCACCATGCATCTAAAGCTATTGCTCGACACTTGCAATACAAAAAACACCACAACAAGATGCAGTCAATAGGAATGGAACACCTCTATCATCGGTCTTGGTTCTATCATCCATCTATGGCCACATATTTAGTGATGAAGAGTTTTCTCCCCTCCTACATCAACAATCCTAGCTTCCCAAGAGTTCACCACCATCCCTGAATCCTGCAGCTTGAGAACCATAGTGATCACTACACTGACACTGCCACTCAACTCTCACCATCTCTCAATGGCACACAATGTCAAGACTACAAATCATGACCTTCAATGACACCATTTGTCATTAAAAAATTTATCGAAGCACATCTGAATCATTTTTGTTTGTTTACATAAACACAAAAATGGTTTTAGGGATCCGACACATTGTGGTTAAATTTCATGGAAATTGGGGGTTTGAGATGGCATTATAAATATCAATTATATGGAAATCAAGCATAATAAAATATTAAAACATAATATATAAAAATGAATAAAAATTAATCATAAAAATTAAAACATATTTACAATATTAAAGCATATTAATGGATTTATATTAATGTGGAATGGCCTATATGGGTGTATATATACACATCATGAGTCCACATACCAGTGTTGAATAATTTGAAAGGATTCATTACATTCAAAATTATTTCTCCACCCCATTTTTTACTTGATTATTTATTCATTTTATAGTACAATGTGTCTTGAACTAATTTAGGAATATAGGAATATTTTAATTTCATTATAAATATGTCTATTGTTTTACATATAATAATAAGAACTCATTAGAACTGCATGTCTATGTGTGGTACCCAAAACATCTGTTCAATTCTAGATTTTAATTTATAAATATAATAAATTACAGGTTAGTTAATATTTACTAAATCAATTATTCTTTTTAAATATAAAAATTATACATTATATATAACTTATGACTCAAAAATCTATGATAATATTTATTTACAATGAAAGGATATCTTATTTGACATCAATTATAATAAATACATCAACTATAATATTTATTCAAAATATAAATATATTATTTATTTTTTCATAATTACAATACTAATCAATATCTTATTATATAAATAATCATTTAAAATGATCTAAATATAATCATACAATTTTTAACCAATTATATTTATACATTATATGAAAATCTTTTGTAATTATTTCACTACATATAACTAGTTTATAAAATTATATATTCTAATATTATAAAAATAATTATTATAATACATAACCCATAAAATTTACCCATAATATATTAATATTGTAAATTTATAGTAATTTATTAATATTGTATATCAAATTAAATAAATAAGTGATGAAATTTTATTTATAAATTCATTCAATATAGATACATTATAATATATTGATGTTGATGTATTGTATTTATTTCTATTATATATTAAATATTATATCATTAAATTAATATATAATATTCCAATGACATAACTGTTTTCATAAATACATTTTTTAGTGTTTTTATAAACTCTATTTTTAATGGTAAGTGGAAACCATCACAATGAACCATACATAAAAAAATTCAAATTCCACAAAAAAACAAAATTTCAAATTGAAAACTAATATTTTGATTTTAAACTGATCCAAGATAATGGGTTGGTGGGAGTGTGTGATGTATCCAATGATGTGGATAAGATTTAAGATATATGTGATTGCATTGATTATTTTCCAATATAATTACTGGGAGTTATATACGATTGGAAAATGGAACTCATATTTGGATGGTGTTTCAAGTCATGATCATGATACAATATTCTACACCTTTTAGATTTGTTTGTGGAATTTTTGTTATGTAGGTTTTCAGATCAAAGCATATCATATTCATTATATGATATTGTTTGGATCTTATGGGTTTTAGGAAGGCTTTAGATGTAGAAGATGTGACTGGTGGGTGAATAAGTAAAATAGTTTTGAGGGATTTGATTCCACATTAACAAATTGTAAATGACATAAATGTCATAACAAAAAATATCAATCAAATAATGACATATAAAATTGCATATCCTAGAGAGGAATCTATTCATGTTAAATTTATTATTAGATTAAATCATATCATTTGAAATTATACCTCTTCTTAAGAACCATCCTCAACATATTGATTAATAACACATCACTCAGGACACAACCAATGTATCCTTGTTCACTGTAAATGAAATCATAGTGTTTTATAAAATACATTACAATACATGAGTCGAGATGGAAATTAAGAATATTCTTAATGAATAAGGACCACTACACACACCGATGGATAATAATATCCGATGACACATAATCATGAAGAATTCATATAGGAAGGTCTATTGTCACAATCTCTCCTATTGAATCTTTTAGTATTCACCTCTCAATAGGTGAGAGGGTTTATAATTTTTTATATGAATAAAAATATAACATGTTTATTTATAAGTTTCAATTAGATCTTCTAAATAAATATCAAGATTGAATTATGATGGAGGAGTGGTAAATAACACTTTATTTTCCCTTTTACAAGTTACTCCAATGATGTTCAACACCACATGTTCTATATTTATTTCTTCCCACAAAAATTACTACAAATTTTAACATCATCCTTAAAGTAAATTTAATTCTCCATCAATCTAGGGAAAATAGTATATTTGAGAACATATTGATCAATGGGATACATGGATGGCATTACAAAAAATTAATCAACGCATTCAAATCATGGATCTGGAGATTAAAAATTCACCCAAATTTAACATCCCAATAATTTTATATTTTTAAAAATTCAATAAATTTTCCTATATTTAGTATAATAATTTAATATATTAGACTAAATTATTATATTATTCATAATATCTCATTCAATGAATGTCAAATATGTATCAAATGATTTTCTAAAATCCTATTAAGGTATATAGGATGATGCTTGATCATTGGAATATCCAGTTTGAGTATCCCAAAAATGTTATATATATGCATAACATTTTGAAATATTTTACTAAAATATTGGATTCCTCATTTGATATAAATTTTTTTGGGGGTTTTTAATTATATAGAACATTAATTTTAATGTAACAAGTGGAATTCTATGTGCATTATATTATTGAACCATATGTCTGGTTTGTCTAATATTGTTTATTTGGTGCTTCTAAACTATCATGCAATAAGTTAGTGTTAAATAATTTAAGAATAAAATAATGGGAATCAAATCCTTTATAATATATGTGAAAATTTATTTTATAATATTATTTTTCAGCACAAATTATGATATGTTGGATGAGGGTGGTATTATTTGTTTTAGATTAATCCCCATCATTTATCAAATGGATGATTGATTAGTAAAGTAATAATTCATTTATCTATTAAAACTGATTTATTTATCCTCAGAAAAATAGGAATAAATTTCTTGATAATCCTAAATTATGGTGATCTTAAATAAGATGACACACATGGTGAGAGTTACTAATAATAACTTCTTGAATTATAATGACTTTATTTTTGGTTATAGACATGAAAATGATTTGAAACATCCTCTTATATACACTTTATATTTTTTTTAATATTTAGAAGAGTGAATTTCTGATTGAACACGAGATTTTTAGTTTCTGTAGAAATTTTATATAGTGGATGATCCCAAAAATTTAATTGTTAAAAGGATACAATTTTTTCATCATCTAATGTATAAAAAATGTGAATAATATTTTAATTTTATCCATGGAAGATGTGCAGATATGAAGGACATAGAAAAGATTAACAAAACATGGATAATATTGTAGGATGGAATTTGGGGGGGGGGGTAAATGTTATATTTCATTAAAATTTATGTTGGGGATTCACATATTCCCATTATTCATCTGATAGATGCTGCAATTCTCACATATTTGTCCCAAATTATTAATATAAATGCATTGGTTCCTTTTTGAATGGATTTATATGAAACGGAATGTTATGATTCATGACATGTTTCTATCATGTGTAAAAGAGGGTGATTAGTTGAAGGATTATATGAACAATATACCTACATCAATCATCTATATCAAATATTTTTATGTTCCTCATTGTGGGGGGAATTTTTTAAATATTGATCAATTCTTGTCAAAATTACATTTATTATTGGGTAAGGGAGAGGAATTGGATGATGATTTTTTAACAAACCCCATATAAAAATACTGCATATCCAAAACTTATATGTACCTCAGATTGGAGGGAATTTTTGAAACATTGATATATTCATGTTGAAATTCCATTTTTTAATGCAAGATTCTATTATATTATGTCCATTTGATAAGTAAGGTGCTACTTGATATTATAATGAGCTTTGAATTTAGATATGAGTATATTTATGTTTGAGAAACATTAATAAAAATGGACTCCTTTTATTCCATAAAAATGATAAATGACTTTTAAAAACATAAAAAATAAAGTTCAATGAGAACATCCCTAGGCTACATATTCCCTGATGCATTGGAGTTGTCTGATCATGGATGATGCACTGGATTCAAAATCAATGATGTGATTTTAATTTATAATAATAACTATATAATATAAATGTATTAATATGATGATTAAAACATGTTTCTTGGAATGATATGGGGATTTATAAAAAATCTATCTAGTTATTGATTATATGAAATCAAAACCATAGGAAAACAATTTTCAATATAACACAATTCTATTTGTATTTTAATTAATTAATAATAATGTGTTCTCTAATAAGATTATCATTTTGATTCAATAAAATAAATTTAATAAAATGAAGTGCAGATACTTACACCTGGATGAATGTTTTTTTATATTGAATAGTGAATCCTTTGGTAGGTGATTGATGGATATTAAATTGTAGATGCGAGATTATATATGAACTTCATAGTATCATTAAAAATGAAATGATGAAATTGCCTGTGACCATAGATTTTGAGTAATCAATTACTATAGGGATGTCCTATATTTTTTGTACGTGGACCTTCGAGTCTATCTGGTCAAAATATGCATCAAATTGATGAGTAATTTATTCAAAAAACATCATGAATTAGTGAAGGATCATTGTCATAATGAATCTAAAAAATATGAGTTTGTGTGATAGGTTATTAGTGAGTTTAAAATGTTTTAACTAAAATTTTATTTATAATATATTATCAACACAAAATATTTCAAACACATAACAACTAAACTACATTGTTTTTCAGAAAATTATATTGATGAAAAAATTTCTATAATGTACTCAATGTTATTTGATAAATTAATTCATTAAAACTATGAATACCATTATGAACTATTTTGAAAACCGAATGATATAGACCTATACCAATGGTTTCCAAACCATTGATATATGTATTTATAATTTTGGTACCTTTATGAATGGTTTTGGAATAAAAATTAGTATAGGTTCATTAAAGGTATGATATACTGATAGTTTTATAAAAAATGAAGGATTATCCATCACATATACTAAAAGTTTTTGAAAAACTATTTGTATAATGTCAATGTATTGAATAAATTCCAATGGATTGTATGAAACCTTTGGTAATGATCTAACCTATACCATTTTTTTAAAAAAAATTAATGGAATTGGGTCATATGATTGTTTGGAAACCATTCGTTTTGTTTAATCCCTTGGTTTAGGTTCATCTTGTGGATCATATACCAACGATTTCTCAAAACTGTTGGTATAGTTTCAGTTTCTATAAGAGGTTAAAATGGATTGGACCTTCCTAAAAAATATGTAAGGGGACTGTAGAGCACACTATGATCCATTAATACCATTGATAATGAAAATATAGTCTAATTCCATGATGAAATATTTACATCCTCTCTCCATGGAGAACATAATTCCAGCGAATAATGCATAAGCTTCAGTGCCTGGTGGATTCCAAAAAGATTGGATGGATGTCTATCTACATGAGATAATACAACCTAGATGATAACATACAATATTAACCAATCCTATATAACCTATTCAAATGATTGTTGCGTCCACATTATTCTTAAACACATTGGATTGTGGGGGGGGGGGTCCACTTACATCTTTTAGAATAGAAAATGAGGATATTATGCTAAATCTCATAACGCTTCCAAATATCCTTACATGCTTGTTAGAAGATATTGGACCCTTGATGGTAGAACATTGCATGTATAAGTGTTTTTGCTTCAATAATGAGGAATGATATCAAATTATCCTAATTAGTATGTCATACCAATAGGATCTACATTAAATTTAGTATTCCCATGCAATATATCAATATTAATGTTTAGACATTGGGCATGACTAATAAGGTCCATATGAGTTTATAGAAGTCTTCATTGACTATTATTTGTATTTTTCAGCCAACGTACCCTTAGAAATACCCAAATATAATCCCATGCAATACTTATTCAATTGTTTTTTCAATTTCAATATATTCTATGCATCGAATACTAATAATACAAATCTAATAGCTTTTGTTGAATCATACATCCAGTTTACAAAAAAACCACTAGTTCTTAGTATCATTTAAGTAAATGAAAATAGTGGCATCCTCCAAATCTGAAACCAAGAGGGATGTGGACATCATCCCATATTTATAAACAAGCCATTGGACCGTACAGATCATGAATTGGGTTATGTATCTAGTCCTCCAAGTTAGTCTCTTTTGAAGATCACTCAATTACTTGGGTCATCTCCAAAAAAAGCTAGGTTGGGCGCTGTAGGTAACCTCTTAAAAGCCAGTATGGGGAAAATATTTGGATTCTACGATATGGTTTCATCAGAAACTGGGTTTATGAATTAGGTTCCTTACTTTATTTTATAAAAGATCCATCTTTATCATGCATATGTAATGATATCACATACCACCAAAGGGATTAGGGATACATAAATTATCCGAATTCAAAAAATTCAAAATTTTAGTGTATTTGATAACCCACAAGTACTATTCAATGTGATAGTGAATTAGACAAATCCAAAATTCAGGTATCTTAAATAAATACATATTTTCAACATGAATCGATTTAGCTTCATCCTTTATAATTGCTTCATTCCTTACATTAGAGACACTTTTAAAATTAATTACTTGAATTAATTTATCTATCCAGTCCATAATGATTGGGAAAACCACTATACTAGTGTGACCAAAAATCTCAGGGATCCAAATATAATTATTGTTTGTATCAACCACTTTATTGAATGATGATTGGAAAATATATTCCGTTCACAAACCAGTCTCACTCATGCTGATAGAAATATTGGATTTGGAATAATTAAGTAATTGTATGGATTCTTTATCATATATTTGTATAATATGGAAAATATATATGAGTTATTAAATATTGGACCTTGAGAAAAAGAAATATACCCTTGAAAAAAAAAGATATGGTAAATAGGATTTATTCTTCTATATACATTCCCCCATGAAATATGTTGTCAATAGAATCCAAAGAAAATTAACTAGAAAAAATTCTACCAATCAAGAAACAATGGTAAGGGGAAAATGTCCCCCCCCTACATGAACCCCCTAGTGTGGATGAAGCATTGATAGAGTGTGTCGTTTATATTTATCTTGTAGGAAACTCATTAAATATTATTGTAGTTCCATTAGTCAAATAATAATATTACAATGCTATGTTTATTTAAATAAATAATTATAGAATCATAATTTGGAATTCTCCATTTGAAAGAACAATAATGAATTAGAAAATATTAATTATAGATTAATGTATTTTATTATGAATTATTTATGCAGTTTCATATATTCTATTTTTATTGATTAATCCATATTATACAACACAAGGGATTCAACCCTTCTTGATTATGAGAACATTCAACAATACTCTTGGAAGAGTAAATCATTTTACAAAATGGTTGAATAAGAAATTACGTTTATAAACCATGTATAAATCATGGAGAATGGAATTTAATAATCCATAAATTCTCACTAAGATCAGTTTTTTGTGATGAATAATAAAAAACAAATTCATGCATTTTCAAGAGATAAACTCACATACCATAGGTTGTGAGAGGTTTATTTATCCAAGATGTTCTATGGGAGTGGTGAAACATGTTGACATCCATGAGAGTGCGTGAATGGGGAAATGATACATGTTACAATAGTGTTGAATTAATATGACCATGAAGGGTTTAACAGTTCATTCCCATAATGATATTATATATATGAGTTGTATTACTATGAAATTAATATCCGCTACAAAAAGATATGTTTTATCAGTGATAAATTTTTCACTAATAAAACAACTATTTATATGTTCAAAAATTATAGGAGATAAAATATATATTTATCAACACAAATATTATAGTGATGATATAAATATATAGGTTTTATGTGATATATTTCATTTTATAGATGATAAAAAATATTTAAACTAAAATAAATAAATATTGAATGAATTTATATTAAAAATGAATAAATTCTTAAAAAATTGAAAATATTTAACCTTTTTAATGAAGATACAATCATAATTGCATGGTTTATAAAAAATGGGAGAAATTGAATAATTAAAAATTAATTAGCTAAAAAAATGTTTAAAAAGTGTTATCTTTTATTAATTATATATAATAAATTAAAATAATGAATATATATTAAAATGATGATGAAAATATAAAAAAAATCATAACCTAGTAAATATCTATAAAAAATATTTTCTATGAATAATTACTATAATTATGAACATGTACAAAAATTTTGATGAAAAAAGAAACTCATTTATATAATTTAATTCAATATATTTTAAACATTTCAAAATTATTAAAACATAATAAATATAATTTAATGAATATTAATCATATAAATTAAAAAATTAAGGAATATTAAATCAAAGTAAATAATTATTTAAAATATAAATCATTAATTTAATTAAATTTAAACATATAGAATAATGTAAGGAATCATAAAAAAATTAATTAAGTAAATTAGCTATATAAATTTACATCATTTTAAAGGAAATAAACCATAATAAATGATATTGAATAAATAATAATCATATGAATAAAAAATTATTTTAATAAAATGTAAACATAGAAAAGAATTATGTATATATAAATATTAAAAAATGAAAAATTAAAAGAAAAATATTAAAAATCGTTAAATATTATAAATGAATAATTAATATTAAGAGAAATCATTTAAAACATATTTAAATAAAATTGAATAAGTTCATAACATTCATAACTGATGTTGTATGATTAATTAAATAAATTGCAGACATAATAAAATGTTTTGGAATCCTCGCAAGCCATTTGGGGGATTTACATCACATACCGTTACACAGATAGGTGGTGATGTGGGCATGATCCGGGAATTAAGTTATGCAAGCAGGACACGGGATTAGTGATATAGACTAGATGATTCAGGCACGATGCTACACCGAGCCATGATGAAAATTTTAAGGCCACCTTTCCATGGCTTTGTAGGATATGTAATATATCTTCAACTACCCAAATATAATGAGGCCAATGCTTTCAAAAAAACAAGAACAACACAGATAATAAGTGAATAAAAATGAATAAATAGATTATATATATATTTATGGTACTCATTGATACAAATCCACAAAAATGAACACAAATAGCTCACCCACCGACCAATGGTAGGCCTTAGCCCCCCCCCCAGCCAAGGGATATCCCACCTATGTACAAAATGACCATTGACCTCCTTTTTTATTGATATTGGCCCAATGACACTTACAAATTATGCGCAGACCACCACGAACAACAGGCCCATACATTATTTTGCACCACTATAGGAATTCTAACAAATAATTGTGCCTCTATTACAAAACAATGATGGAAAGGCCTCGACCACACCATGCACATCCTTTATCACACTGAACGTTATAAAGGATTTCCATAGAAGTCCGTTAGACCACAACCCTCACCGTCAATCGCATTTTTGCAGACCCAAGTCACTGGTCACCAAATCTGTCCAGCACATTAGCTCTCCGAGCTTCACAGACATGTCGACCTTGCATCTAAACCTATCACTTCACCTCTTCAATGTACAGACAGCCGCTGCGTGATGCTGTCATGAGCAATAGTTCTCCAATATTATCTCTCTTGGGTCCACCGTCACGCTACACCCACAACATTAGCAATAATGATTTCCCCCCCTCCTACATCCACAATCATTTCATCCCACACATTCACCACCTCCAATGAAACATACAACTCTAGAACCATAGGGATTCATGTGCCAACACCACTATCCAACTATCATCGTCTCTCAATGCCATGCTCTGTCGACTCTACAAACCACAACGTTCATTTCCAACATCGTGATGCACATCCCCTCCACATTCATTTGTTTAAATTAATACCTCAATCATTTTAGGCATGGTGTACATTGGGGGTTCAATTTTACAGAAATATGGTGTGTGTTGGAGATGGTAATATAGGAATCATTTATATGTTTTTAAAATATATTCAAAATATTTAAAAATAACAAATAAAAATATATAAAATTTAATCATATAAATTAAAAACAAATTTATAATATTGAATCTATTAAATGAATATGAATTAACTTTTAAAAAATGATTAAATTTAAAATATATTAAAATTAACTAAATATTGAAAATAGAAAAAAAAATGAATAAATATTAAAAATAAATAAATGAAATGAAATAAATAAATAAAATTAGAAAAGTGTATTCATAACATTAATTACGAGAATTTCAAACATAAAAATTTGAATTAAATAATATAAATAAATATAATTATTATGGTGAATTATTGAAGTATGTAGTGTATTAATTCTTTATAGAAAATATTATATGTTATTATCAATTTTAATTTTTATTAATTGTAAAAGGGATACTATTTAATTAAATATATACATATTTAAACATATATAAATAAATATAAAAATAAAATATTTCAAAAAAAATTAGATGATTATATAAAAAAAATGAATATATTAATGAAAATATTAAAAAATGAAAGATATTAATAACCAATAAATGACATTTAATCAATCAATAGACAGCCATGAACACACATACAAACGCATAGACATTCATGTATACTTACATACACAGCATACATGTAGACATATTGGAAAACATATACACATACACTTACACATAGTCATATGAATATAAACATACTGATACATGTATGTACACATTCACATATGTACAACTACATACACATGCATTCACATTCATAAATATCTATAAAAAATCATATATGCCTTCACATACAACATAATCAAATACATATACACTTACAAATACTACCTCACATACACATTTACATACACATACAAATGTAAATGCATACACATAGATAAGAATTTGCACATATATATACACATCAATAAAATTACATACATGTGCATGCACATTCATTGACATCCATACATGATAATATACACACATAAAACATTAACATACATATATAGAAACACATGAAAATACACATGTAAATAAACCTAAAGTCGTATATACACTTATACATACAATCACACATACATAAAAATACACATATATACATACACATACTCATACAAATACACTAACACATAAAAAAACATTAGTATGCACATACGAAAACATATACACATGCACATTCACAAATACAAACTTATGCGAACAAACATACATTTATATATAATACAAATTTTTAAATACATACACATACACATACACTAACTCATACACATATATATGTATATTTAGGAATATATACATACACATTCACATACATGTACACATATGTATAACATACACATTCAATAACATACGTTCCTATGCACATATACATACACACACATACAAACCATAAACGTAGATAAACACACACAAACCACACAACACAACATATGCACAAACGAACAACACATACATAAAGAAACTCATAATGACACCCATATATCAATACATATACATATATTATTAAATGTTATATAAAAAATTTATATACACAGTATATTTACATATATATACTTTCTGAAATATAAATATTTTTTAAAATTATATTAGAATCTATATATGTATATATATTTACATGTTAAATGTGTCATTTTGTAACCAAAAAAAAGTGATCAAAATTGTAGGACATTTAAAAGTGTTAGAATATTAATAGTCAATGGGAACCTGTTTATTAGTCATTTTTCAGTAGAATCATTGAATATTTCCTCATATGCAGTATTGTAACATGTATATAAAAAATATGGAATTACTATTGGGTGAAATTTTAAATTCATTGGAGTTATAAAATTATGTGAAAATGATAAATGTTGATTAATTTCATAATACAATGAATTATAAAAATATAATTAAATAAAAAATATAAAAATAAATTAATTTTTTTAAATTCCAATGGAAAAAAATTCATTAGATTCTGTATATCTGAAAACTGATGTCCGATGGTCTGCTTTGGGAGAGAGGGAGCCGTCGTAGTGTGCCATGTTTTGTCCGATACTTCAGCAGTTGTTTCACATCTGTACTCAAGCATGTATAATTTAGGCTTTCATGTGCTTTATCCTCAACAGTGTTGAATGAAAGGTAGGGTCCAGAAGCATCTTTTCCAAACACCTCCTTTCTAATAGGCTTCTTCTGGTGAGGGGAATAAGACAAATGTGGGTAGCGAACATCATATCCATCTTCCCCCATAAGGCAAGGTAGGCGTTGTCGATGAGGAATCGTGGCAGAACTTCTAGTAATGTGTTGTGGTGACGGGAGGCTTTGAGGATGGAGAAAAATGGTAGATTGTTTGATAGATGGTGGTGACATAGGGCTGTGACCATGATTGGCAGTCTGGGAGGGGAGTCGTGAATGGTCGTGGTGTTGAATGTCCCGGTATGGGTTGTTGTTGGGAGGTTGATGAAGGTATAATGGGTGGTGACTTTGGTAGGCTTTATCGATGGGGTGTTCTGGAAATTCATTAGAGCACGGGCGGTGACGGTCATATTCATCATCGCCTTCTATGGCATGGTAGGAATTTTTGACGGAGCCCTGTGGAACATTGTCTGATAAATGGTTACGATGGTCTTGTCTGTCTTCCCCCCATCTGGCATGGTAGGTGTTGTCGATGGGGCATCGTGGCCGGTCATATGGGAGAAGTCGGGGAGACCCGCACGAACAGAGGGAAAAAGGCCGCTCCTGCTCTTGTGTATGTGGAATGGTGGCACAACACGTTGTAACACAGAACATGGGTTTGAAAACCTCATATAGAACCTTCTTCAGGTTCCCAAACTTCTTCTTCGCACCAGACAAATGCATCGTTCTTCTTCAACTAAAACTCTGATTCTTTCTAGACACATATACTCGTCGAGAGGATAGTTTTTTTTAAACAATGGACAGTTAGTGTGCATATATATACTCCTAACTATTCCACAAACACGTTTTGACTAATTTTAATTTTGTTATTACTTTCCCTATAATTTCTCCACCCCACTAATTTCCTTAATTTCATTTTCATTTTATTGTTGAATATGTTTTGACCTCATTAATGAACATAGGCCGTCTGTGTTACAAACTAGAAATTTTAAATATATTTTTATTATAGAAATATTTTAATAAATAGATTTATATATAATTAAAATATATTAATTATTTTTTTAAGATGATATTCTACAAATATAATAAATAAAAATATGTTTATTTTTTTATTTTAATATTAGTTAATGATACTACTTATAATTAATTGTACCTATTATTTATAGTTTTCAAATTAATTTTCAAAAGTCCAATATGATTTTTCATTGTTTAAAATATTAATTTAAAATAACAATTTTTTTGTATTATTGATTTTTTTATTAAAAAATTAAATAAGTGTAAATTTTTAAAAGAAAATTATTATTATTATAAAAATAATATATTTGTTAAATATATGATATATGTTATGTTTTTTTATAAAATTTATAAATTAAAAATATATATTATTATTATAATATTAATAAAATAACATTAATTTTTTGTTTTATATAAAAAATAAATTCAAATTATTTATATTAAAAAACGAATTATATATATATTTAATACCCCAAAAAGACAATATGTAAAAAAGAATTTATATAAGGAAAAGAAATGTTCAAACCATTATATGTATAAAAACCTGCATGTTTAAAAAATCAATGTTGATATGTTTTGAAAAAATAAAATTATAAAACAAAAAAAACAAATTTATAGTTATATCATAAAAACACTATCATGTATTGGCCAAATGAAAATATTACAATAAAAAATGAAGGATACGTGATTGACTAATAAAAAGGGAGTAATGACTTAGATAAAAAATATGAAATATGTTATTGATTACAACATAAATTAAGAATATAGATATATCTAACACAATCAAAATTAGTGAGGTTTTATTCCACCAACCATCATGACAATTTATAAGAAAAATGCCCAATATCAATCCGGAAACACTCTATCCTATTCCTCATGTTATCAAATAACTGATATATTATTAATTATTTTGGATAATTTTTTTTTCACATTGATCAAATTTATTTTCCATAAGTTTTTATGATTATTAAAGCTTGACATATTAAAATATATAAACAATTTTTATTTATACCATAAGATTTTACATCAAAAAATATTACCCTCATCTTCGTATGTTCCCCCATTTTTTCTGCCCAATTTCATATAGCCTCAAATACATCAATTAACCCTAAAATAATTAAGTGTTCATATCATTTCATCAAATTAATTGTTTTACGATGGGATTCAAAAATAATATTAAATGACATTAAGTGTTTTAAATATTTTTATTATTAGTTAATTAAAATTGTTTTAATTATTTATACATATTATTCAGTGTTTTTAAATTAATATTCTAAAGACAAATATGGTTATTCCATGTTTGAATGATTATTTTAATATTACTATATTTATTTAATTAAATTTGAAAAATAGATTTTTTTTCTAATAATAATTAAGGTTAAACATTGTTTATAGAAAACTATCATTATTATTAAGATTATTTATTTTATAAATATATGATATATGTTAATATTTTTATAAAATTTATAAATTATAATTAATTATAATTATTATATGATGAAAATAACACATCATATTTATGTTTTAAATAAAAATTTATTTTGAATTAATTAAATTAAAAAAATAAATATATATATATATAAAACACTAATATTTTTTACAAAAAATATTAATTTATATTATATTCACAAAAAATTCTCACACCATTATATTTATTAAAAAATGAAAGATTACAAAAATTAATATTGAAATGTTTTGATAAAAATAAAGGATAAAAAAATAAAATATGAATTGTTAATAATATAATGAAAACAATATCAAGTATTGGCCAAAAGAAAATGGTATGTTATAAAAATAAATAGGCGTAATAAAAAGGGATGAATGATTGAGATAAAAAGATGAATATTTTAATGGTTACTACATAAATTAGTAATAATGTAAAACATAAGGATATTAAATATTTTGAGGTTTTATTCAATTTGAAATCATGGAAATCTACCACCGAATTTCCTACAGTCAATCTTGAAGGCCTCTATCCATTCTCACAAGTTGTCAAACAAATAGACACTTTATTATAATATTGTATCAATTATTTTTTTTAACATTGATCAATTTTTTCCACAACCGTCTATGATTTTTGAAATATGATATATAAAAACATTTCAACTTTTTTAATTTAATCCCTCACTTTTCACATCAGAACATACAACAGTCATGTCCCCAAGTTCCCCCAATTTTTTTTGGTAAATTTATTATAGCTTCGAATCCCTCAGTTGACCTAAAAACATATAATTTCTCATTTCATTTCAAAAAATTAACTATTTTACAATTGGTTATATATATAGGATTATATACATACATATATACATATATATAATTATTTATTTTCAGAGAATATGAAAATGGAATATTATGTTTCAATTTTTTTTCATAACCTAGACAGGTAAAAGATCCTGGTTTGTAATAAATATATTTTTGATTTATAAATATATTTTTATATAAAAAATACAAATGATATATAACCGCTGAACATAGGTTGTTGATTTAGGTATTTTTTGTTTTTTAATTACATTATAAATACATCTAATTTTTTGTACTTACAACAATAAAAACCGATAATAAAAAAATGTCAATGTGTGGTACCCAAAACATCCTTTGACCTCTATATTTTTCATTACAAAATTAATACATTACAAATTTGATAAAATTAATTATATAAATTATGTATTTTTTAATATAAAATATATAAATTATAAATCAATTTTTTTTTCTAAATTTAGTAATAAAATTTATTTATATTGAAATAATAACTTATTTTACATCAATTATATTTATTAAATCAACATTTATATTTATTAAAAATATAAATATTTTATTTATTATTTCATCATTATAATACATATATATCTTTTATTATATAAGTATACATTTTAAATGATATTAATATCAACAAAAAATGTGAAATCATATTTATTTATACATTATATTAAATTAATTTTAACCGAATTCAGTATATATAAATACTTTATAATATAATATATTTTAATGTTATACAAATATTCATTCTAAATAATAATCGATATAATTATGTAATAATAATTGATATTAGTGAATTATATTAATTTAAAAATATATTGGATCAAATAAATTAAAGATGTGATCAATTTTTATTTATAAATACTATTGATAAATATAATTTATAATATATTGATTTTAAAATATGACGTATATTTTATTTATAAAAAAATATTATATCATGAAATTAATGTTATATATATTATATATATTTTTTCCATGAATTTAGTTTTTTTTGTTTTCATATATACAATTTTAATTGGTGATGTGGGAATCCTCACAAAGGACCCAACAATAAAAAAATTCAAATTCAAACACAAATTCAAATTTCTAATTGAATTGTTTTTTTGTGATATTAAACTGATCCTGGATATTGGATTTTTGGGAGGGTGTGATGATTCCTATGATTCTGATGGAATTTAAGTGATATGTGGTGGCATTATTTATTACCCCACAAAAGTCATCGAAGTGGTGGATGATACAACATCAGTTATCGGATATGGACGATGTATCAAATATTGGTCAAGATATAATATTTTAATCATTTTTGTTTTGTTTGATGTGTTTTTTGTAGAAATTTCTTGGGATCAGAGCATCTCTTAGTCATTCAATGATATTTTTTCATGATAATGGGTTTTATGAAGATTTTAGATGCATCAGAAGCTTCTAGTGGATGAATAACCATAATGTTTTTTTGTTTGATGCATCATTTGTATAATTATACAAGACAAAAATGTCATGATAAAAAAAAATCAATCACATGCTGACATAGAAAGTCCCATAACCCATAATGGATATTATGCATGTTAATTTTTTTTAATAATTTCAATCATATCTTATAAAATGGTACATCATCATAAAAACATTCCTCAAAATACTAATTAATAACACATCACTCATGACACACCCAATGTGTCTATCTTCTTCGTAAACTGTATTGTAGTTATAAGGCCCAAGCCTTAAACCTTACTTAATGTTGAGTTAATACAAGATTAGAAATTTTGGATCTTTTTAGGTTTAGAGTTTTAGAGAATTATATCATAAACATTCATTACATTTCACATTTAAACAAAGTGGTTACATAAAAGATAATATTCATTTTTTCCATCAACGGAAACATATTTAAAATAAAAAATGCATTCTTTCTTGACACTTCCTTAACACTATCATCATATCATGTACCTTTCCCTTGACCTGTGAAAAACATTTCAAAAACTTGGGATGAGCATAAAAAGCTCAGTAAGGGATATAAAAATAAATGGAAAGGAAACATGAGTATATGTACACATAAGAATCAATGAAATCATACTTTACTCATAAAACTTAATCACTTTAACATACCTCATCAAATCATGAATAAATCATAGAAATCATAAGACATAAATATAACTTGAGGCATTCAAACATTCTTACGTATGTAGTAACCCTCTTGGTTACGTTTGGAATACCCATCATAGTATATTCCCTAAATCTCTTCGGAGAACCCTTAACTTTTCACTCCTTCACATTACCCAATGCATTGGAGAGCTATATCGGGCTCACCCGCCCTTAGTTTATCAAGGAACCACCCATCTTCATAACAATTCCCATGAATCACAACATAATCATATCACATAAAACATGCATAAAGGAAACATAACATTTCCACCTTTCAATCACAAGATAACAATACAACACATTCATATAAAAACATTATGAAATACATTTTAAGTACCAAAATAAAATAAAAGTAAAACATGGTATTTATTTTTCTTTTAAAAAGAAAGTATGGCTTGTAGAGGAAGCCGAAACTCAAATAATGGTCACGGCAGAGGAGAAGTCGTTGTCGCTGCATACGTATGACGAAAAAAATCCCTTTTGTCATTTAATAAACGCTTCGTTTAAAAAATATTTCTTTTGAATAAATGTAAAAGTAAAAGGGGTTTATACACCATATAAAAGAATGTTGTTTATAAAACAAAATATTCCTCAATGAATGGAGATTGTAACGAAGTCCCATAGAAAGACGGTATTCGTGGATTAAGGATAAATCAATTACATAATAATGTGTGGCAAATGAATACACGAAATATAAGTGGATATTAAGTGTAAAAAAATCAGAGGTTATTCACACATATTCATAGAACTACATATTCAAGGAGTACAAGTTTATCCCAAAGAATCAAATTTGGGTTAAGAAGTTCCCTTGAAAAAGATTGACAGCCTAACGACGTCCCTACAAAATTCAAAAAATGAGATGATGAGAGATAAAAAGGGTATCTCATCACATGGACATAAAATTTAAATCAATAAGGATATATACGAACATATCCCAACATAATATTATTTTAATTAAAAGACATAAAAAAATAAGTATTTTAAAAAGCGGAGGGTGAAAGGTTCCCTTACTGACATGGGTATCTTTCCAGACATGCACCCTGTGAAAGAAGGACAATACAACATTGATGTAAATACTAATAAATGAATGTATATTACACAATGAGTAAAATAATGGTCAGTACATATACCACTCAATGGAAATTGTGGCAAATGTTGCATAAATTTCACAGGAATAAAAGTGAGATGAAAAATCCCTTACGAAAACTCGGCAGCCTAACGACGCCACATAAAACTTCCAAAATGGATTGATGAAAGAAAATAGGGTCTCTAATCATATTAACATAATGTTTAAAGAAATAGTAATATAAAGTAACATCCCCCAACATAACAAAGAGGAGCATAAAAGAAGTGACACAAATGAGAGTACTTAAATTGAAAGAGAGAGGTTAGATCTCTTACGAAAATTTTGCAGCCTAACGGCGCCACTCAAAACTTCCAAAATGGATTGATGAGAGAGAATAGGGTCTCTCATCATATTTACATAAAACATACAGTAAGAGTAATATAAAATAACATCCCAATAACAAGAAAGATGAGATTTAAAAGAAATGACATAAAAGAGTGTACTTAAAATGAAAGAGAGGAGTAGGATCCCTTATGAAAATTCGGCAGCCTAACGGCGCCACTCAAAACTTACAAAATGGATTGATGATAGAAAATAGTTTCTCTAATCATATGAACATAAAAAGTATAGTAGGAGTAATATAAACATACATCCATGTCATAAGAAATATGAGCTTAAAAGGAATGACATAAAAGAGTGTACTTAAAAAAAGGAGATAGGTTGGATCCCTTGCCTCAAGTCCAAGTTGTCTAGTTCGTTTATTTATATTCCTGAATAATAATCTTTGGTCAATTTATAATTGATTATGGACCTCTTATAAAGATTATTATTCATTTCATATCACATATTTTAATGTTATAATAATTGGTTAATAATATGATTTCATATCAGACGTTTTTGTCGATGTTTGGTACATCAGTCAAAAATGAACTTGTTTGAAAAATGATTGTCCATGTAGTTATAAGTAAATAATTTATGGAATATTTTTAATTATTAAAATATCATATATATCCAGTAAATATTCATTTTATACTATTCAATATCATTTGGAGATAAAAAACGAAAAGCACCATTCATGGAGACGGTAGGTCGTACGTATGCATAAACACAACTTTCATTTTTTCTTGGTCATATTAATGGAATTAAAAATAAATGATATATATATATAAATATATATTATAATTCCAGTATAATATATATGTTATATAGGTCACATATGTTCATTAATTTCATTCTTTATACATTCCATGTATTTCATGTACTAGTCACATCACTTGAGGTGGCGGTAGTCCACACTTCCTCATATGAAACTATCACATTTACACAACATGAAAAGAATAATGGTATGGTTTGGATATATAATAAATAAGAATATAGCAAACATAAATACCATATATATCATATATAAAATACATTAACATCATAATGGACACCTTTAAAGGTGTTAAAAGAATATTGAACAATCATCGTTTCGTGAGGCAGAAAATCACCAACCACAGAAACTGTATGTTCTTAAACCATTAGACGAAGGTGTGTGTAAGTGTAGCTCGAATCATTCTTATAACAAAATCATAGTATATTGATGATACATGAGTTGTTACAAATGATGTGAATAAAAAGAGTTTAGGGGGTTGGAGAATCAAATAAAATAAAATGACACAAGTGAAGACATTACCTTAAAATCGGGTAACTCCCTTTGGTTTGAGCTCAAAGGCTTATTTGGGAAGACTTATTCCCAATGTGAGGATTAAAGGAGTTATAGAGGGATGTGGAGAGACAAAATGAGCAGTGTTTGTCCGAGCCAAATGCTTTGGATGTGTGGGTAAGGAGGTAGAGGTGGGGGCCTTTTATAAGAGGAGAGGAGGGGCACTATTTGAAAGTAATGAAATGTTACTTTATTTCAGAATGAGTTTCGTATTTTAATGGAACCACATTGATGTGTTTCGATTATAAGGTGATAAGAGTTCGAAATCCACCCATAAAAAAGGTTCTGGACATGTGTAGGTATTAGATTTTACCTTATATTTCCATTTTCTTTAAATCGTTAAATAATGAGGTCGTCGCTGCATCATCATGATGTCATAAATAATTTAATTTATTTAATATATAAAAATTAAAAAAAAATACTATGATGTAGGAAATATTTTTAGCTTACCAATTACTATTTATATCCAAAAATATTACTTGTATAACCCCTTGTAAAAATTTATTTAGTAAAACATCTCATGTTTGTTTCATTTTTACTTTAACATTAAATAAAAATGTATTTATGTCATTTTCCAACCAAAGTGGCTCCATGGGGTCCCCAAGTTTACCCATGGATTTTCATGGTCGGCCATGACACATCCAATGAGGGTAGGACAAGTGTCTAGGTCATTTCATTTTATTAAAACATTATTCATACCTTAAACTACACTAATTACCACTAATCACGATTAAAAACTTAATAAGTTACTATTCACCAAAAAATTATTCTAATCCCATTGAACCACATTTTACTTCTTAATTACAACCATGTATGTCGGATTTTTAAAATTCAAAACACAAAGATGGAAAAATTTCATTTAAACGGAAAATCAGTTTTTATAAGTACCACTTAGTGGTTTCACTATTCATCAAAAATTGATGTTTTTCAGAAAATTACAAAAAATTCACCCTAAGATATATTTGATATTCCGAATTCAAAAATTATGTCTATTTTAAAAAATTAAAAACATATAAGTTACATTAATTTATTTAATAATTAATTCTTGCTGTCAAAACAAACAGCGTGTTTTTATGAAACAAAATGTATCAAAAGATTGACACTAGTTTAAGTCTGATTTCAAAGTGAAATTAATTCCAACAACCAATATTGGATTAAATGGTAAAAATATATTCTAATTTCACTTTGAAACCAATTCAAAAGATAATCTAATCATATAAATAAATTAGATTAAAAATAGGTTTTGAATTAAAATACAACAGTTTTCACTATTCATTAAAAATTGATCTTTTTCGGAAAAATACCAAAAATTTACACAAAGTAAATTTTGATGTCCCGATTCTAAATAAGAATTTTATTTTTTCAAATATGACACATAAAATTGTCAAAAGGTGGATTTAAAAGATGATCGTCATCAAAAGTTAGTTAATCGACCTTTTAAAGAATATTAGAATGTGTACGCTTAAAATTGGATTCAATCGCATTATTAATCCTCTAACATTTATTGTAAAAAGTTAAAATACTTGACAAACATATATATTTATTTTTTAGTTAGTTCTTTTCATTCCCACCATTACAATTGTAACTTCCCAAGTAATTAATGAATAATAGATATTTTTATCCATGTCTATTAATGATTAAGATAGTGTTTTAGAGGCTTAAAATGAAAATAAATACAATCTTATGCATGGAATAAACTAATATTCTTAAAAGATTGTTTTACTGCCTTATGATGGAAAACCCTTTTTAAATCTATTTTTTGACAATTTTATAAACTATGTTTGTCAAAATAAACTTATTCGTTATGATTGGGACATCAAAATTTACTTTGTGTGAATTTTTGGTATTTTTCTGACAATGTTCATTTTTTAATGAATAGTGAAAAATACTGCATTTTACATCAAAACTGCTTTTTAATCTAATTTATTAATATGATTATATTAACTTTTGAATTGGTTTTTAAGTGAAATTAGAATATATTTTTACCATTTAATCCAATGGTGGTCATTGGAATCAATTTCACTTTGAAATTGGACTTAAACTAGTGTCAATCTTTTGATACTTATTGTTTCATAAAAACACGCTATTTGCTCTGACAGCGGGAATTAATTATTAAATTAATTAATGTGACTTATATGTATTGAATTTTGTAAAATAGACTTCATTTTTGAATTTGGAATATCAAATATAGCTTAGGGTGATTTTTTGGTAATTTTCTGAAAAACTTCAATTTTTGATGAATAGTGAACCCACTAAGTGGTACTTATAAAAATTGATTTTTCCGTTTAAAAGAATTTTTGCCATCATTGTGTTTTGAATTTCAAAAATCCGACATACATGGTTGTCATTAAGAAGTAAAATGTGGTTCAATGGGATTAAAATAATTTTTTGGTGAATAGTAACTTATTAAGTTTTTAATCGCGATTAGTGGTAATTAGGGTAGTTTAAGGTATAAAAAATGCTTTAATAATATGAAATGACCTAGAAACATGTCCCAACCTTATTGGTTATGTCATGGCAGACCAATACAATCCATGGGTCAACTTGGGGACCCCATGGAGACACTTTGTTTGGGAAATGACATAAATAACTTTTTATTAAATGTAAAAGTAAAAATGACACAAACATAATATGTTTTACGAAAACAATTTGTACATGGGGCTATAAAGATCAGATTTTTTATTATAAATAGTCATTGGAAATATAAAAAGATTTCATACATCATAATATTTTTTTTATAATTTTTAGACTTTAAATAAATTAAATTATTTATGAAATCATGATGATGCAGCGATGACCTCATTATTTAACGATTTAAATAAAATGGAAAGATAATGAAAAATATAAAACCTACACATGGCCAAAACCAATTGGATGAGTGGATTTCGAACCCTTATCACCTTATCCACGAATTATATCAATGTGGGACCTTTTAAAACCGAAACACATTTTCAAATAAAGTAATATTTATTTACTTTCCAATAGTGCCCCTCCTCTCCTCTTATAAAAGGCCCCCACCTCTACCTCATTTCACACACTCCTCAAGCCTTTGGCTCGTCCAACCCCTGACCATGTACTCTCTCCACATCCCTCTCCTAATCCTAGAGGATTCACTTTGGACAGAATCCTTTCAAAGGAAGCCTTTAGGCTCAAATCAAATAGACTTACACTTTTAAAGGTAATTCATTCTCTCATGTTCATTTGTTTTATTTTGCTTCTACAACCCCCAAAACTCTTTTTATTTACTTCTTTTGTAACAACACCAGTATCATAAATATACTAGGATGTTGTTATAATATTTATTTGAGCTACACTCTCACACAACTACATCAAATGGTTAAAGAACATACGGTTTCCGTGGATGGTGAAATTCTGCCTCCCGAAACGATGATTGTTCAATACTCATTTAACACCTTCAAAGGTGGCTATTATGATGTCACTATTTTTTATATGATATATAATATGTTTATGTTTTCTTTAATCTTCTGTTTTTTTTCATTTTGGGAATACCTTTATGGTTTCCATTATGGGTAAACACGATATCTTCATTTTAGGAAGTGCGGACTACCGCCCCCTGAAAGAGATTTGATTCGTTAATACCATATGTGGGATGTGTAAAGGATAAAGTTAATGATATTATATATGTTATTATACTGGAATTATAATATACTCTTATATCATTATGATTCCATTCCAGAAAATACGAAATAGAAATGGAAGTAGCGTTCATGCGTATATACGGATTACCGTCTCCATGAACGGTGCATTTCATTTCTTACCTCTAAATGTGATGTAATATTATAAATACATGTATATGATGAATATATATGATATATATGTTATCCAAATCATTAATATCATTCTGGATATAATGAACCTTTGACCAAATTAACAACATGTAAGTGTAAGAAGTCTATTTTTGACTTGAGAACCAAATACCGACAAAATGAACATTATTAACTTAAATGATTACATGATATTCATAACATGGTATAAAAGGAATATTGAACTTGAAAAAGGTTCTCAAGCAAGCAGAGATTAACTCAAGTTTATTATTCAGGAGATTAAAGAACGGTCGGGTCAAGTCGGATACGAGGTATGGGACTTCGTCTCAATCTCCTTTCATTGAGGCATATTTTATCTTATACACAACTTTCTTTTATACGGTGTATAAACACCTTTTACTTTTATGTTTATTCAAAAGGAATATTTTTTATACGAAGCGTTCACTAAACGACAAAAGGGAATGTTTTTGTCGTACGTATGCGGTGACAACGACTTCTCTGCCGTTGTGACCGTTATTTGAGTTTCGGCTTCCTCTACAAGCCATACCTTCTTTTTAAAAGAAAAATAAATACCATGTTTTACTTTTCTTTTATTTTGGTATTGAAAATGGTTTTCACAATGTTTTTTGTGTGGTATTGATATCTTGTGATTGAAATGTGGAAATGTTATGTTTCCTTTATGCATGTTTTATGTGATACGATTATGTTATGGTTCTTGGGCATTATTATGAAGACGGGTGGTTCCGTGATAAACTAAGGGCAGGTGAGCCCGATATAGCTCTCCAATGCATTGGGTAACGCGAAGGAGTGAAACGTTAAGGTTTCTCCGAAGATATTTAGGGAATATACTGTGATGAGTATTCCAAACCTAATCAAGAGGGTTACTCCCTACGTAAGAATGTTATGAATGCCTCAAGTTACCTTTATGTATTATGATTTCTATGATTTATTCATGATTTTATGAGGTATGTTAAAGTGCCTATGTTTTATGGGTAAAGTATGATTTCATTCTTATGTATATATGAACTCATGTTTCATTTCCATATTTTTTTTATAACCCATACTGAGTTTTTATGCTCATCCCAAGTTTTTGAAATGTTTTTCACAGGTCAAGGGAAAGGTACATGATAAGATGATAGAGTCAAGGATGTGTCAAGAAAGAATCCATGTTTTATTTTAAATATGTTTCCATTGATGGGAATGAAGAATACTATCTTTATGTAACCACTTTGTTTATATGTGGAATGTAATGAAAGTTTTATGATCTAATTCTCTAAAACTCTAAACCTGAAAAGATCCTCTATGTGTAATCTTGTAATAACTCAAGATTTAAGTAAGGTTTAAGGCTGGGGCCTTATAGTTGGCATCAAAGGACGGTTTAGATAACTTTAGGAGTTAGAATTCTATTAAATCATTATCCAAAAATATTTTTTTTAGAAATTATATAGCATTTAATGATTACCATGTTGCTTCATCTAAGACATGTTTGTTCAGAATGGTTTTCCGCAGAGGAAACAGGGAAGCAGTGCTAGGAAGGCATACAGAAGGAAATAACCTTCTGAATCAGCATCCTAAGAAGGTCTTAATTGGAACTGAAAAGTTTTTTGCAGTAATGGTGCATTTGACTCAGGCTATAAATGGTGGTGGTATCCATGCACGAGATCAGCCAGATCAACCGCAGAGGAACATGTCAGTGGTGGAACATTTCATGAGGCAACATCCCCCATCATTTGGAGGATCATCTGACCATGTGCTAGCTGAAGGGTTGATTAAAGCACTGGAGAAGATTTTTGATGTCATGGGGTGTTCAGACAATAAAAAGTTTAGTCTTGCTATTTACCGTTTGGAGGCTGAAGCAGATCAGTGGTGGTATATGGTTAAAAATATCAGGGACGCCGATGAGATTGATGCTCTCGACTGGGATGAATTCAAAGGTATGTTTCTTGAGAAGTATTTTCCTAAGTTTGTTCTACTTAGTATGGAAAAGAAATTCTTGGAATTGAGGCAAGAGGAAGACTCATTGGATGCCTATGAAGAATGGTTCACTCGATTGGCAAGGTATGCTCCAAATTTTATCCGAGACCTTGATAGTAAAATCAATCGTTTTTACTCAGGATTAAAGCCAAAATATCAAAGGGAATTAGCTTCTCGTGAGTTTAAAAGTTATGAAAAGCTTGTTCGATGTGCTGAGAATGTGGAAATGGAGTTTTCCGATGACCATGTGTTCTATAACAACCAGCAGAAGAAGAGACCGAGGTGGCAGGAGAAAGGTAAGAATTCTTCAAAAAAGGCTGATGGTAAGAGAACTAAGTTTTCAGTTTGTGATAAATGTGGCAAAAGGCATGCTGGGGAATGTCTTCTAAATTCTGGAAAGTGCTACCGATGTGGGAAGATGGGACATAAGGCTCGTGATTGCACTGAAAAGGATCAATGTGAAGGTAAGAACAAATTTTATTTATAGTTAGTGAAGTGTTATAAGTGCAATGAGATTGGTCACTATGCAAACGAGTGTCCGACAAAGAGCTTGAGTGATGGGAATCAGTTAGACTACAAGAAGAAAGGGGTGGTGAAATCCTTTGCAACTACTTCAGCAGATGTCGGGCCATCAAATGAAGTTGTATCAGGTACTTTGTTTGTTTTTTCAGATTATGCCAGTGTGTTGTTTGATTCGGGGTCTACACATTCTTTCATCTCTGAAACCTTTTCTAGTAAAATGGGAATACCATCTCAAGAAATGACTCCTGAACTTTTGGTAAAAACACCTGGGGTAATTGTTGAGGCAAAACGAATTTATAAGAATCTTCCTATCCTTATCTGTGGAAAGAACCTGCTTGCAAACCTTATTGTTCTACCTCTAGTAGAGTTTGATGTTATCCTGGGTATGGATTGGCTCTCTATCTTCCATGCTTAGATTGACTGTAGATCTAAAGCAGTTTATTTTCATAAATACTTTCAGTTTGTTTACAAGAATGAACCCTTACTTTTGATAACATATCAAGAGGCCTAGAAACTTGTAAAAGATGGAAATGAATGTTACCTTGCACACGTCATTGAAAATAAAGGAACTGTTCAGATTAATGATGTGCCAGTGGTAAATGAGTATCCTGATGTTTTTCCTGATGAGTTGCCTGGAATAATACCAGATCAGGAAGTTGAGTTTACTGTTGACATAGTTCCTGATGCTAAGCCAATTTCAAAACCCCCTTATCGAATGGCACAAATTGAACTTTTAGAGTTGAAGGAGCAATTGCAAGATTTATTAGAGAAAGGTTTCATTAGACCTAGCACATCACCATGGGGTTCTCCTGTTTTGTTTGTTAAGAAAAAATATGGTTCTATGAGACTTTTCATTGATTATAGAGCCTTGAATAATATCACTGTTAAGAACAAATATCCTTTGCCTCATATCGATGATTTGTTTGATCAGCTCCAGGGAGCTCAGTTTTTTTCAATGATTGACCTGAGATCGGGGTACCATCAGCTGAAGGTAAAGGAGGCAGATATTCCGAAGACCGCGTTCCGTATGAGATATGGCCATTATGAATTTGTAGTAATGCCTTTTGGGCTAACCAATGCACCTGCTGTATTCATGGAATTAATGAATAGAATTTTCCATGAGTTCTTGGATAAGTTTGTGGTGGTTTTCATTGATGATATTTTGGTGTTTTCTAAAAGTAAAGAGGAGAATGAAAGAAATTTAAGGGTTATCTTGCAAACCTTAAAAGAAAAGAAACTGTATGGGAAATTCAGCAAGTGTGAGTTTTGGTTGCAACAAATTTCTTTCCTTGGTCACATTGTTTCTAAAGATGGAATAACTGTTGATCCTGCAAAAACAAAAGTTGTGGAAGAATGGCCAAGACCCACAAATGTAACCGAGATTCGTAGCTTCCTTGGTTTAGTGGGCTATTACCGAAGGTTTGTTAGAAATTTTTCACGGTTATCTAGTCCAATGACTAAGCTAACTCGGAAGGGTGTTAAGTTTATCTGGACAAAAGAATGTGATGATTGTTTTCAGGAATTGAAAAGAAGATTGGTGAATGCTCCAGTTTTGGCACTACCTTCCAGGAATGGTGAGTTTGTTATATACAGTGATGCTTCATTGAAAGGACTTGGTTGAGTCCTAATGAAGAATGATCAGTTAATTTCTTATGCTTCACGATAGTTGAAAACTCATGAGGTAAATTACCCTACACATGATTTGGAATTAGTTGTTGTTGTTTTTTCTTTAAAAATTTCGAGGCATCATTTGTATGGAGTAAAGTGTGAAATATATACCGATCACAAAAGTTTAAAGTATATATTCACTCAAAAATAATTGAACATGAGACAAAGGAGATGGCAAGAATTAATCAAGGATTATGATTGTACAATTCATTACCATCCGGGAAAGCAAATAAAGTGGTTGATGCTTTGAGTCGAAAAAGTAATGCTTCATTAACAATGTTGCGTTTGGAACGTGATCCTTTGGTTAAGGATTTGATGAAATTTGGCATAGAAGTTGTTGGTGCAAGAAGTCCTTCTGTTTTGTTTCAGGTATCAGTGAGATCTTCTCTATCAGATAGAATCAAGCAAGCACAGAAGCAAGACAGTGAGTTGCAGAAAAAGGTAGAGCTGGTTCAGAAAGGTAAGTTGCCTGAATTCAACATTGATAATGATTGTGTTTTGAGATCTGGGAAGAGATTGTGTGTGCCTTGTGATTCATAGTTGAAGAGAGAGTTGTTATGTGATGCTCATAGTTCTCCGTTTTCAGTTCATCCGGGAAGTACTAAGATGTATAGAGATCTGCGGGAGTATTACTGGTGGGATGGAATGAAAAGAGATATTGCTGATTTTACTGTGAAGTGTTTGACTTGTCAGCAGGTTAAAGTAGAGCGGCAGTTACCGAAAGGTATGCTTTAGCCTCTACCAGTGCCAGAGTGGAAATGAAAGAATATATCCATGGACTTTGTTGTTGGATTACCGAAGACATCTTGAGGTAATAATGAAATCTGGTTTATTGTTGATCGCTTGACCAAATCTGCTCATTTCCTTGCTATAAGAGATACTTTCTCTCTTGATCATCTTTCCCGTTTGTATCTTAAAGAGATAGTTAGGTTACATGGAGTTCCTCTCTCCATTGTATCGGATCGTGATCCCAGGTTTACTTCTTACTTTTGGAAAGGCCTTTAGAAGTCATTGGGTACTGAATTAAATTTTAGTACATCTTTTCATCCTCAATCAGATGGGCAGTCAGAACGAATAATTCAGAAATTGGAGGATATGCTATGAGATTGTTCTATGGATTATTAGGGAAGTTGGGACCAACATCTTTCTTTGGTTGAATTTTCATATAATAATAGTTTTCATTCCAGTATACAGATGGCACCATTTCAGGCATTATATGGGAAGCGGTGTCGAACTCCAGCTTTCTGGGATGAAGTGGGTGAAAGGAAGTTGATGGGACCAGAATTGGTAGAAGAGATGGCGGAAAAAGTTCAGCTGATTCAGAAACACATGAGAATAGCTCAGAGCAGGCAGAAGAGTTATGCGGATAACCGGAGGAAGGATCTATCTTTTGAGGTAGGTGATCATGTTTTTCTCAAGGTTTCTCCTTGGAAAAGTGTGATGAGATTTGGTAAGAAATGAAAGCTAAGTCCAAGGTTAATTGGACCATACGAAATTCTGGAGAGAGTTGGATCAGTTGCATACCGAGTGGCTTTACCTCCGATTTTATCTCAGGTACACAATGTTTTTCACGTTTCGATGTTGAGAAAGTATACGCCAGATCCATCTCATGTTTTGAGTCCAGAGGTAGTTCAGCTGGAAGAGAACCTATCTTATGAGGAACAACCGGTCAAGATTCTTGACCACAGGGAGCAAGTGTTACGGAATAAGGTGATTCACCAGGTAAAGGTTTTGTGGAAAAACCACATGATTGAAGAGGCAACATGGGAATCTGAAAATGCAATGAGGGATATGTACCCCCATTTATTCGATAAGTAAATAAATTGTGGGGATGAAATTTTCTAAAGGGGGGAAGGATGTAACATCCCAAGTAAGTAATGAATAATAGATATTTTTATCCATGTCTATTAATGATTAAGATAGTGTTTTAGAGTCTTAAAATGAAAATAAATACAATCTTATGCATGGAATAAACTAATATTCTTAAAAGATTGTTTTATTTCCTTATGATGGAAAACCCTTTTTAAATCTATCTTTTGACAATTTTATAAACTATGTTTGTCAAAATAAACTTATTCGTTATGATTGGGACATCAAAATTTACTTTGTGTGAATTTTTGGTATATTTCTGACAATGTTTATTTTTTAATGAATAGTGAAAAATACTGCATTTTACATCAAAACTGCTTTTTAATCTAATTTATTTATATGTTTAGATTATCTTTTGAATTGGTTTTGAAGTGAAATTAGAATATATTTTTACCATTTAATCCAATGGTGGTCATTGGAATCAATTTCACTTTGAAATTGGACTTAAACTGGTGTCAATCTTTTGATACTTATTGTTTCATAAAAACACGCTATTTGCTATGACAGCAGGAATTAATTATTAAATTAATTAATGTGACTTATATGTATTGAATTTTGTAAAATAGACTTCATTTTTGAATTCAGAATATCCAATATATCTTAGGGTGAATTTTTGGTAATTTTCTGAAAAACTTCAATTTTTGATGAATAGTGAAACCACTAAGTGGTACTTATAAAAATTGATTTTTCCGTTTAAATGAAATATTTCCATCATTGTGTTTTGAATTTCAAAAATCTGACATACATGGTTGTCATTAAGAAGTAAAATGTGGTTCAATGGGGTTAAAATAATTTTTTGGTGAATAGTAACTTATTAAGTTTTTAATCGCGATTAGTGGTAATTGGGGTAGTTTAATGTATAAATAATGATTTAATAATATGAAATGACCTAGACACATGTCTCAACCTTATTGGTTGTGTCATGGCCGACCAAGATAAGCCATGGGTCAACTTGGGGACCCCATGGAGACACTTTGGTTGGGAAATGACATAAATAACTTTTTATTAAATGTAAAAGTAAAAATGACACAAACATAATATGTTTTACGAAAACAATTTTTACATGGGGTTATAAAGATCAGATTTTTGATTATAAATAGTCATTGGAAATATAAAAAGATTTCCTACATCATATTTTTTTTATAATTTTTAGACTTTAAATAAATTAAATTATTTATGAAATCATGATGATGCAGCGATGACCTCATTATTTAACGATTTAAATAAAATGGAAAGATAATGAAAAATCTAAATCCTACACATGGCCAAAACCAATTGGATGAGTGGATTACGAACCCTTATCACCTTATCAACTAATTATATCAATGTGGGACCTTTTAAAACCGAAACACATTTTCAAATAAAGTAATATTTATTTACTTTCCAAAAGTGCCCCTCCTCTCCTCTTATAAAAGGCCCCCACCTCTAACTCATTTCACACACTCCTAAAGCCTTTGGATCGGCCAACCCCTGCCCATTTACTCTCTCCACATCCCTCTCCTCATCCTAGAGGATTCTTTTTGGGCAGAATCCTTTCAAAGGAAGCCTTTAGGCTCAAATCAAAAGGAGTTACACTTTTAAAGGTAATTCATTCTCTCATGTTCATTTTTTTTATTTTGCTTCTCCAACCCCCTAAACTCTTTTTATTTACTTATTTTGTAACAACACCAGTATCATAAATATACTAGGATGTTGTTATAATATTTATTTGAGCTAAACTCTCACAAAACTACATCAAATGGTTAAAGAACATACGGTTTCCGTGGATGACGAAATTCTGCCTCCCGAAACGATGATTGTTCAATACTCATTTAACACCTTCAAAGTTGGCAATTATGATGTCACTATTTTTATATATGATATATAATATGTTTATGTTTTCCTTAAGATTCTGTTTTTTTTCATTTTGGGCATACCTTTGTGGTTTCCATTATTGGTAAACACGATATCTTCATTTTAGGAAGTGCGGACTACCGCCCCCTGAAAGTGATTTGATTCGTTAATACCGTATGTGGGATGTGTAAAGGATAAAGTTAATGATATTATATATGTTATTATACTGGAATTATAATATACTCTTATATAATTATGATTCCATTCCAGAAAATACGAAATAGAAATGGAAGTAGCGTTCATGCGTACGTACGGCTTACCGTCTCCATGAACGGTGCATTTCATTTCTTACCACTAAATGTGATGTAATATTATAGATACATGTATATGATGAATATATATGATATATATGTTATCCAAATCATTAATATCATTCTGGATATAACGAACTTTTGACCAAATTAACAACATGTAAGTATAAGAAGTCTATTTTTGACTTTAGAACCAAATACCGACAAAATGAATATTATTAACTTAAATGATTACATGATATTCATAACATGGTATAAAAGGAATAATGAACTTGAAAAAGGTTCTTAAGCAAGTAGAGATTAACTCAAGTTTATTATTCAGGAGATTAAAGAACGGTCGGGTCAAGTCGGATACGAGGTATGGGACTTCGTCTCAATCTCCTTTCATTGAGGCATATTTTATCTTATACACAACTTTCTTTTATACGGTGTATAAACCCCTTTGACTTTTACGTTTATTCAAAAGGAATATTTTTTATACGAAGTGTTTACTAAACGACAAAAGGGAATGTTTTTGTCGTACTTAAGCGGCGACAACGACTTCTCCACCGTCGTGACCGTTATTTGAGTTTCGGCTTCCTCTACAAGCCATACCTTCTTTTTAAAAGAAAAATAAATACCATGTTTTACTTTTCTTTTATTTTGGTATTGAAAATGGTTTTCACAATGTTTTTTGTGTGGTATTGATATCTTCTTATTGAAATGTGGAAATGTTATGTTTCCTTTATGCATGTTTTATGTGATACGATTATGTTATGGTTCTTGGGCATTATTATGAAGACAGGTGGTTTCGTGATAAACTAAGGGCGGGTGAGCCCGATATAGCTCTCCAATGCATTGGGTAACGCGAAGGAGTGAAACGTTAAGGTTTCACTGAAGATATTTAGGGAATATACTGTGATGGGTATTCCAAACGTAACCAAGAGGGTTACTCCCTACGTAAGAATGTTATGAATGCCTCAAGTTACCTTTATGTCTTATGATTTTCTATGATTTATTCATGATTTTATGAGGTATGTTAAAGTGCCTATGTTTTATGGGTAAAGTATGATTTCATTCTTATGTATATATGAACTCATGTTTCCTTTCCATATTTTTTTTATAACCCATACTGATTTTTTATGCTCATCCCAAGTTTTTGAAATGTTTTTCACAGGTCAAGGGAAAGATACATGGTAAGATGATAGAGTCAAGGATGTGTCAAGAAAGAATCCATGTTTTATTTTAAATATGTTTCCATTGATGGGAATGAAGAATACTATCTTTATGTAACCACTTTGTTTATATGTGGAATGTAATGCAAGTTTTATGATCTAATTCTCTCAAACTCTAAACCTGAAAAGATCCTCAATGTGTAATCTTGTAATAACTCAAGATTTAAGTAAGGTTTAAGGCTGGGGCCTTATAACAATGGCTAAGCGTTAACTACGATTTAAGAAAATATTATTTTATTATTAGAGTTCAACGTAAGATTCCCAAGAAACTCGTTGTTGCCTGTTGGGTACACCATCGAGCATAACGTCCCCTTTAAAGTCATATTAATATTTTATTCACAAATATGGATAAATGTGAAAATTTCATACACTTTATTTACCTGGGGTGCTACATCCTTCCCCCCTTTTGGGAATTGCGTCCTCGCAATTTTAAAATTGAGCATGAAAAAATCCTTGAAAGTCCCACATCAGAATAAGAGTCGGTAAAACTATCATTTTAAAATAAAGGAAGATAAGTACAAAGGTCACCCGAGTTAACCCATACTAGGATTCCATGTAGGAAAACATGGACATGGAGGAGAAAACATAGGTTCATGTTCTGATGGAGAGTGATAGAAAACACGTTTAGGAGAAAGTTAACCACAAGAAAATCAGAAACTTGTGATGGGTTAAATGGTATTCGATTCCCCAGTAGGAAAAGTTAATAGAGAAAATTTTTGTTTTAAGTTACTTTTTATTGAGGAATTTATTCATAAGTAAACATAATCACTTATCATGTTGACTTTCAACTTTTATTAGATTCCTTACACAAACTCATATTTCCTCCAAAAGCTGAGTATTTAGGAAGACTTGTTCACATTAAGAGTACTATAATCAACTTCTAGAGAATAAACTAATCCACAAAAGAGAACTATATAATTCCCATGTATTTAGACATTATCCAAAACCAAAACAAAAAAGGATAGTATAAGATCAGATAATCCAGAAAAGGATAACCCTTTATAAAAATAAAATCTATTCTTAATCTCCAAAATTTGTCCAACAAAACCCAAAGTTCAACGAGGACCATTCGATAAACAATTTGTCCTTAAAATTATTCAAAGTAAACCAAACTAAGATTGAATCCCAAATATTTGAAGGATTTAGTCACATAGTCTTCCAAGTTAAATAGTAACATTTATCTCCAAACAACATCAGTTGCTCTTAATGTCTCGTATTGAAAAGTAATTAACCTATTCACATATCCTCCATGATAGGTTAATAAATTTCCATAGATAACCCAAAATAAACTAACTCTTAATTCATAAAATCATCTAACTAAAAAGAATCGGTCAAACTAACCAGGTACTTCACGTAGTACAGTGGTAGGCGATAAATACCAGTCGCACTTTGGTTGAGGGTTCGATTCTCGTAGCTTTGTCCAAAGCGACGGGTTGTCACATGGTCTTCGTGTTGTCCTTTTTCAGAAACTATATAATTCTTAAAACATTCCCCAAAATGAGATAAAATCATCAAAAATAATCATAACCTATTTTAAAATCAAGTTTATCTCATGCCTTTCATTTTCCATCATAACATATAATATCCCAGAATTACCTCAAAAGTAAGGATCATATAAACTCTAATGGTTACCTTTATAATTATTACATGAACTTCCACATCGATTGGTCATCTCGTACATGATGCATTACCGAACATACCAAGGTTCAAGTGGTTGATCATGACTCCTTGATAGTTGGTTTAGAACAACCATGAGTTTCTTCATTGAATCCCCCATTTTATCTAGTATCCCAATCAGAGAACCACCACATTTTCCTTCAAACCTGTTGTCTCTTTGGTGCCTGCTAGATCCATCCATTCAATAGAAATAGATATGTCAGTGTGATTATATCAACAAAAACATCATGTACTAACGAGGAAGGTAAACAAAATGATATACTTACTCATTAACTTTATCTAAAACTAGGACTCTTTCTGAAATCCTATCCATTATGGTACTGCCACTTATTCTTAGAGAATACCCTAACCTCTAAAGTTATCTAAACTGACCTATGATACCAACTATAAGGCCCCAGCCTTAAACCTTACTTAATCTTGAGTTAATACAAGCTAACACATTGAGGATCTTTTCAGGTTTAGAGTTTTAGAGAATTAGATCATAAACTTTCATTACATTCCACATTTAAAGAAAGTGGTTACATAAAAGATAGTATTCATTTTTTTCCATCAACGAAAACATATTTAAAATAAAACATGGATTCTTTCTTGACACTTCCTTGACACTATCATCATATAATGTACCTTTTCCTTGACCTGTGAAAATCATTTCAAAAACTTGGGATGAGCATAAAAAGCTCACTAAGGGATATAAAAATAAATGGAAAGGAAACAAGAGTACATATACACATAAAGAATCAATGAAATCATACTTTACTCATAAAACATAAGAACATTAACATACCTCATAAAATCATGAATAAATCACAAAAATTATAAGACATAAAAGTAACTTGGGGCATTCATAACATTCTTACATAGGGAGTAACCCTCTTGGTTACGTTTGGAATACCCACCACATTATATTCCCTAAATATCTTCAGAGAAACCTGAACGTTTCACTCCTTCGCCTTACCCAATGCATTGGAGCACTATATCGGGATCACCCACCCTTATTTTATCACAGAACCACCCGTCTTCATAACAATGCCCAAGAACCACAACATAATCGTATCACATAAAACATTCGTAAAGGAAACATAAAATTTCCACCTTTCAATCACAAGATATCAATACAACACATTGATATAATAACATTATGAAAACCATTTTCAAAACCAAAATGAAATAAAAGTAAAACATGGTATTTATTTTTCCTTAAAAAAAGGTATGGCTTGTAGAGGAAGCCGAAACTCAAATAATGGTCACGGCAGCGGTGAAGTCGTTGTCACCGTATACGTATGACAAAAACATTCCCTTTTGTCATTTAGTAAACGCTTCATATAAAATAGATTCTTTTTTAATAAACATAAAAGTCAAAAGGGTTTATAAACTGTATAAAAGAAAGTTGTGTATAAAACAAAATATTCCTCAATGAATGGAGATTGAGACGAAGTCCCATACAAAGACGATATCCTTGGAATAAGGATAAATAAATTACATAATTATGTGTGACAAATGAATACAGGAAATATAAGTTGAGATTAAGTGTAAAACAATCGTAGGATATTCACACATATTCAAAGAACGACATATTCAAGGAGTGAAAGTTTATCCCCAAAAATCAAATTTGGGTTAAGAAGTTCCCTTGCAAAAATTTGACTGCCTAACAACGTCACTACGAAATTCAGAAAATGAGTTGATGACAGATAAAAAAGGTATCTCATCACAAGGACATAAAATTTAAATCAATAAGGATATAGAAGAACATATCCCAACATAATAGTATGTGAATTAAAAGACATAACAAAATAAGTCTTTTAAAAAGAGGAGGGTGAAAGGTTCCCTTACCGACATGGGTATCTTTCGAGACATGCACCCCATGAAAGAAGGACAATACAACATTGATGTAAATAATCATAAATGAAAGTATATTAAACAATGAGTAAAATAATGGGCAGTACATACACCACTCAATGGAAATTGTGGCAAATGTATCATAAATCTCATGGGAATAAAAGTGAGATGAAAAATCCCTTACGAAAACTCGGCTGCCTAACGACGCCACTTAAAACTTCCAAAATGGATTGATGAGAGAAAATAGGGTCTCTAATCATATTAACATAAAGTTTAAAAAAATAGGAATATAAAAGAACATCTCCCAACATAACAAAGAGGAGATTAAAAGAAGTGACATAAAGGAGAGTACTTAAAAAGAAAGAGAGAGGTTGGATCTCATACGAAAATTCAGCAGCCTAACGAGGCCACTCAAAACTGCAAAAATGAAATGATGAGAGAGAATAGGGCCTCTCATCATATTAAAATTAAAATTACAGTAAGAGTAATATAAAATAACATCCCAATAACAAGAAAGATGAGCTTTAAAAGTAATGACATAAAAGAGTGTACTTAAAAAGAAAGAGAGGAGTAGGATCCCTTACGAAAATTCAGCAGCGTAACAATGCCACTCAAAACTTCCAAAATGGATTGATGAGATAAAATAGGGTCTCTCATCATATAAAAATAAAAAGTAAAGTAGTAGTAATATAAAAGAACATCCCAATAATAAGAAATATGATCTTAAAAGGAATGACATAAAAGAATGTACTTAAAAAAAGGAGAGAGGTTGGATCCCTTACATCAAGTCCAACTTTTCTTGTTCATTTATTTATATTCTTGAATAATAAACTTTGGTCAATTTATAAGTTATTAAGGACCTCATATAAAGTTTATTATTCAGTTCATATCACATATTTTAATGTTATAATAATTGGTTAATAATATGATTTCATATCAGACATTTTTGTCAATGTTTGGTACATGAGTCAAAAATGAACTTGTTTGAAAAATGATTGTCCATGTAGTTATAAGTAAATAATTTCCAAAATAGTGTTAATGATTAAAATATCATATATATCCAGTACATATTCATTTTATACTATTCCATATCATTTCTAGATAAAAAACGAAAAGCACCGTTCATGGAGACAGTAGGTCGTACGTACGCACGAACGCTACTTTCATTTTTTCTTTGTCATATTAATGGAATTAAAAATAAATGATATATATATATATATATTATAATTACAGTATAATATATATTTTATATAGGTCACATATTTTCAGTAATTTTATTCTTTATACATTCCATGTATTTCATTACTTGTCACATCACTTGAGGGGGCGGTAGTCCACACGTCCTCATATGAAATTATCGCATTTACACAACATGAAAAGAATAAAGGTATGATTTAAATATAAAATAAAAAATCATATATTAAACATAAATACAATATATATCATATATAAAATACAGTTACATCATAATGTCCACCTTTAAATGTGTTAATAGAATATTCAACAATCATCGTTTCGTTAGGAAGAAAATCACCAACCACAGAAACAGTATGTTCTTTATCCATTAGACAATGTTCTATGTAAGTGTAGCTCCAATTATTCTTATAACAACATCCTAGTATATTTAATATACTGTATTTGATACAAAAGAAATGAATAAAAAGAGTTTAGGTTGTTGGAGAAGCAAAATAAAACAAAAGGACACAAGTGAAGACATTACCTTAAAATCGGGTAACTCCCTTTGGTTTGAGCTCAAAGGCTTCCTTGGGAAGCCTTCTGCCCAAAGTTAGGCTTCAAGGAGTTAGAGAGGGATGTGTAGAGACAACATGGGAAGGGGTTGGACTAGCCAAAGGCTTTGGAAGTGTGCGTATGGAGGTAGAGATGGGGGCCTTTTATCAGACGAGAGGAGGGGCACTCATGGAATATAAAGAAATGTTACATTATTTTAGAATGATTTTCGGATTTTAATCGTCCCACATTGATGTGTTTAGAGTATAAGGTGATAAGGGTTCTAAATACACCCATAAAATAGGTTTTGGACATGTTTAGGTCTTAGATATTACATTATCTTTCCATTTTTTTTAAATCGTTAAATAATGAGGTCATCGCTGCATCATCATGATGTCATAAATAATTTAATTTATTTAATGTCTAAAAATTATAAAAGAATAAAATGATGTATGAAATATTTTCATCTTTCCAATTACTATTTATAGTCAAAAATCTTACTTGTATAACCCCTTGTAAAAATTCTTTTAATAAAACATTTCATGTTTGTGTCATTTTTACTTTAACGTTAAATAAAAAGATATTTATGTAATTTTCCAACCAAAGTGGCTCCATGGGAGCCCCAATTTGACCCATGGATTTTCTTGGTCGGCCATGAAAAAAAAATGAGGGTAGGACATGTTTATAGGTCATTTATTTTTATTAAAACATTATTCTTACCTTAAACTACACTAATTACCTCTAATCGCGATTAAAAACATAATAAGTTACTATTCCCCAAAAACTTATTCTAATCCCATTGAACCACATTTTACTTCTTAATGACAACCATGTATGTCCTATTTTTTAAATTCAAAACAAAAAAATGGAAAAATTTCATTTAAATGGAAAATCAGTTTTAATAAGTACCACTTAGTGGTTTCACTATTCACCAAAAATTGAAGTTTTTCATAAAATTACCAAATATTAAACCTAAGATATATTTGATATTACGAATTCAAAAATGATGTCTATTTTAAAAAATTAAAAAAATATAAGTTTAATTAATTAATTTAATAATTAATTCCCACTATCAAAACAAATAGCGTGTGTTTAGGAAACAAAATGTATCAAACGATTGACACTAGTTTAAGTTCGATTTCAAAGTGAAATTAATTTCAACGAACACTATTGGATTAAATTGTAAAAATATATTCTAATTTCAGTTTAAAACCAATTCAAAAGATAATATAATCATATAAATAAATTATATTAAAAAGAGGTTTTGAATTAAAATACAACATTTTTCACTATTCATTAAAAATTGACCTTTTTCGGAAAAATACAAAAAATTAACACAAAGTAAATTTTTATTTCCTGATTCTAAATAAGAATTTTATTTTGTCAAATATAACACATAAAGTTTTCAATAAGTGGATTTAAAAGATGTTCTCCATCAAAAGGTGGTTAATCGATCTTTTAAAGAATATTAGAATGTTCACGCTTAAAATTGGATTCATTCGCATTTTTAATCCTCTAACATTTATTGTAAAAAGTAAAAATATTTTACAAACATATATAATCATTTTTTAGTTAGTTCTGTTCATTCCCGCCATTACAACGGCTAGGCGTTAACTACTATTTAAAATAATACTATTTTATTATTAGAGTGCAACGTAAGATTCCCAAGAAACTCGTTGTTGCGTGTTGGGTATGCCATCGAGCATAGAGTCCCCTTTAAAGTCATATTAATATTTTATTCACAAATATGGATAAATGTTAAAATGTCATAATCTATATTTACTTGGGGTGTTACAGTCGTGGTTTATGAAATAAAATACAGTGCATGAGTCATGGTTTACATTAATAAAAATCATAAAGGATGAGGACTATTACACATGCCGACTAATAAAATTATTCAATGACACAAAAGCATGAGAAATTCTGATAGGAGGGTATATTCTCATAATCTTCCATTTGAATCCATTATTGTACTCTAGTAGGTTATAAGGTTTATAAATTTAGAACCTAATGAAAATATAACATGTATACATTTATGTTTCCCATCAATCATCAAAATAAATATTAAAATACAATTGTGTTGGAGGAGTGGTAAATATCAATATACATTCCATTTCAAGGGTTTATCCAATAAATATCACCACAACATGGTCAGTATTTTTGTATTTCAACAAATATTATTACAAATTATTCGACAATAAAATTAATTTTTCTTTATTATACTTAAATGGAAATAATCCTTTTTGATAACATCTGGAGAAAAGTGATACATGGATGGTATTATAGAACATTAATCAATGTATTCAAATCATTGATGTCGAGAGAGAATATTTCTACATATTTAACATCCCAAAATGTTAGATTTGAAAAAATAAAAATATATTGTTATGTAGAGTTGAATAATGTCAGTGATAAGACAATGTCATTATTATATGCAGAATATTTCGTTCCATTCATATCAAAGTAGGATCCAATTATTTTCCATTATCCTGCAAATGTACATAGGTTGAATGTGGATAATTATAATATCAAACTTCAATTGCCCAAAAAAGGGATACATATGCATAATATTTTTAGTCATGTTACTAAAATATTATAATCATCATTTGGTAAAGAAGAAATTGATGGAGTTTTTAAAAATATGGAATTATAATTTTCATGTAGGGACTGGACTTAAAAATGAATTAAAATTCCTACAATTTATTTGGTATGGCTGAAATTTATTATTTGGAGATTAAAATATTTCTTTTAGTAAATAGGAAGTCAAATATAAAAGAATATAATTAGAGGAAATATAATCGGGTAAATATATGTGAATATAAATTTGATAATTCTATTTTAGAACTCAAATGATGATATGTTAGATGAAGGTGATACATGTTTGTTTTTTTCATTATACCCATCATTTACCTTTGGGATGATTGATTAGAAGAATTAAATCATATATGTATCAACATAATTATTTTACCCCCAACAACAAAGGTGGAAATTTCATTTTAATATTATTAAAAGGTTTTCTTGAACTAGCTAACATTAATTTTGTGGATTTCATATTATAATTTCTTCATGTTTTCTAATTATATTATTGTAAACCTATTAAATAATGGTCCAGAACATTCAATTATTTGAACTCTAATTTTTTATCATTCATAAAATATGTTATTTCTAACTGGACATGGGAACAGTGTTTTGTGTAGAAAATTCATATAGTGTATGATCACAATATTAATATTATTAAAAGGATTGTGGTTCATCATCATAGAACAGTTATAAAATGTCATTAGTTTTTTTAAATTCTATCCATGGGATAAGTGGGTATACATTTAACAAAGAGAAGATTAATTACTCCCTAATAATTTTGGAGGAAGGAACACTTTGTTGAGAGATATGTAGAATTTCATTAAAAAGTGTTTTTTGGATTTTGATATTCCCATTGTTCGTCTCCTAGATGCTGCAATTCCAAAAAAAATCATAAATTATGATGATAATATAATTTGATCGTCTAGTATGTATTTACAAGAATATAGATATCATTATTCGATAAATGAATCTATCACATGTAAAGGTGGTAAATTTGATGATGGTTTAGTTGTACAAAATCCGTACGAAAATACTCAATATAAGAAATTTGATTGTTCCTCACAATGGTGTTAATTTTTTAATGATGGATATGTTCATGTTGAAATTACATTTACTAGTGCTGGATTCTTTGATATTATAACTCTTTGATAAAAAATGTGCTACTTGATATCAGAGTAAGGTTTTAAAGTAGATTACCATGTATTTATGTTTGAGAAACTTTTATGAAAATGGATGCCTCATATTCCGTAACAAGGAGAAATGTCTTTTCAAAACATAAAACATAATGATGGATTAGAACATACCATGGTTAAATGTTCCCTGATTTTTTTGTTAGTTTTCTTAGGGTTGGAGCACTCCCAAAAAGTCGGGAATATAATTTTTTATGTTAATAATTACTATATAATAAAAATGTATTCATATGAAGAAGATAATTAGTTTCATGGCATGGTAGGGGGATTTATTCAAAACTATCTTCAGGATATTGATTTTTGAAAATATTAACCTTCTAATAACCTTTTTACATCAAACATATTTCATAATATAGTTAAATTAATTAAAATTTATTGGTTATCTAAATATATTTTCACAGTAATTTAAAAAAATTAAATTCATGAACATGAAATCAAGATATATATCCCTGGGTGAATGTTTTTTATTTTATCTTTAATAGTGCTACCTTCGAAAGCTATTTGATAGATTTTAATTGGTAGATGAGAGATTATATTTAACTCGATGGTGTAATTTAAAAATTAATTGATGAATGTTGGTGTCATCATATATTTTTTGTTATCTATTACTATAAGGATGCCCTATGATTTATTTAATGGCCTGGAAATTTCAAGGAAATTTTTTTTAATACTTTGGAATTTTACGAGTCTGTGGATTCTGTCGGTGCATGATTCCGAGGCCCGGTGTGCCCAGAATCAATTTTTGAAGTTTAGCTCGGGTACGTTTAGTGAACGAATGAGCGGGTTTCTCTATCTTTTGAACTGGTGCACGAAATTAAAATCTGATGGCACCGATGAAACCGCATCACCGATAATTGTTTATGGGGAACCTTACCGTAGTTGCGTTCACAACGGAGGAGGAGATATTTTTGGGGGTTTATTTATGAAGTAAATAAAAATTATTGGAACAATTTTTATTTCAAAATGTGGTTTTTCCCTCCCATGTGTAGTTAAGAGTGGGTCCCACAACCACTTACTACCCAAGTGGGGATGTTAAATAGGTGGGGGCCCGCACGAGCCCCACCATTTAATTCCCTCTATCATCATAAACATCCCCTCATTAATTTGGAAGGCCTCTATTAAATGTCACCTCAATCCATTTATTTATTTCAACCCATAATTTAATGAGGAACCTTCCTCTTTCTCCGATTTTAATTTCTCTGCCAACGCTTTTAATAATGGGGAACCATCTCTCTTCCTTCATTAATTAAATGTGAACACATATTAATTAGTTTGGTGAATTATTTATGGGAGAGTTTCATTGCTTTTATAATAAAATAATAGGTAAAACCTATTATTTTTTAATGGAAGAGAGCTTCGTTGTGAGAGGAAGAACGCCATCCTCCAACGAAGAATGATAATGAACGCCGGTTCCTCATAGATCAACGATGCGCCACCCCTTTCTCTTCTCCACGGCAAGAGAGGAGAAACCACTTCCTCCTCGACATGCCCTGATAAAACCTACGATTCTTTTCCACATGACGCCGTCTACCATGATGCCTATGATCGTCTTCCAAGTTGAGGTAGGGGAATTAGAATAATTTTCCTTATGTGATTTTATATCCCCGACATGGTGTGAAATTTATTGGTAATGTTTGAACCACTAACGTGGTGGGTGCGGACTAACGAACAAGTCCGAACCCACAGCAAGTTTTTTCTTGATGCACGGAATTCTTGGCGACAACGAAGCAGGACCGAAATGGCGACTGGAGGCCTTCACGGAAATTTACGGGTCCCGAGATGACTGTAGGTGCCGACGAGTGCAAGAACGATCCACCAGAGTGACTCCGATGGCCCATGGAAATCCCTTGTGGCACCTGTTGGAACCCACCGTGACTTAAGATCCAGTGGCGAGGAGTTGGATCATGCTGTCATACGATATCCTATGAGACGCGGCGTCGGTCACCGCATCCGCAAAGTGAAAATGGGGGGACCGTGTCCCCCATGCTCAGCCTACTGGCCGAGCCAGCGCACCCCCCGGCTAAGCAGGGGTGGGTCGCGCGGACCGGTCTAGGCCGCGCCCCACATGGCCAGACCCGGATCCTGGTCGGGTCGACCCGGTCAGGCTGACCCAGGGGTGGTATGGCCGGGTCAGACCGGGCCCGGACCCTCCACTTTGGACCGCTTTCCGTCTTTTGCTCAGAACATGAGCAAACAACCTCCGATCGATGCACTGTCAGTTGCGTGGGAATCCATTAATCGAGTCGGTCGTTTTGGTATATTACACATGTGGTTCTGGCAAAGTATGTGTATGATTCGGTTGGTTCGAACTCGATACCAACCGGGCCCTTGGAGCGGAAACACTTATATCTCAAGGACCGAAAATCTGATTGACGTGCCATCAATTGTGTTGGGATCCTTTTGTTGAGACTATCCATTTGGCTTACTCCACATGAGGTTTGGACACAACTGGTGAATGGTCAGGTTGGTTTTAGTTTAAAAACCAACTAGGCCCCTGGAACGGAAATGCCAATAACTCTCAGGTTGGGCGTTTAATTAAGGCACTGTCTGTCACGTTGGGGTTTTTTTGATGATACAAAACATTGGGATACATCAACTATGGACATCGTGATAGTTGATATATCAAAAAACTCTATCTCTCTTGCTCGAAGAGAAAACCCTCCTAGAATCGAGCATGCTGTGTATGGAAACCCTAGAGCTGGCTGTGATTGCGATAATGATGACTGCACATGGATCCTCTGTGGGTTCAGCAGCGAGGAATAATGTACTTTGATCCTCCATGGGTTTGGCTACAAGGATGACCATATTGGAATCCTCTGTGGGTTCGACGGTGATGACTACAGTTCATGGTGATCCTTGACGCGAGTCTCCTCCACGCAGCAACAGGTAGATGGTGGAACCTGATTCTCCAGGTGCACGATGAGGGATCTCTTCTTTGGACGGACTTTGAGAGCCTCTTCCACTCAGAGTTCGTTCCAGCCACCCTCCGTGCGGTGCGCATCCAGGAGTTACTACAGCTGTGGCAGGGCAGCATGTTAGTAGCCAAGTACTCTACGAGATTTACAAACCACTCACGCTACTCCATGGACATGGTACATGACCCATTATTCCAGTACTAGACCTTTGAGCAGGGGATGAGGCATGAGATCAGAGGTTGGAATATTCCACTCAGCATTCAGACCCAAGCAGGAGTGCTGGAGCGAGACCTACTATTGGAGAGCTTTCTCACCGAGCAACCATAAGTGGCGAGACCCACCGAAGGATGGCACAATGCGGAGTCTTCTGTAGCTGGCAGTCGACAGATGACGCAAGGGTCCAAGTAGACCAGGCCGACAGGTGGGAGACCTCAGGATTTGGGTCCTACTGTTCGGGGAACACGACGCATAGCCGACCTTATGAGGAGCAGTCATTGCTATGCATGCGCTGGGTAGGGCCACATGGCTCGTGATTGCCTGACACATCATGCAGAGGAGCAGCATACCATGGTGGGACCTCCCAGGCAGATGTAGAGGTTTGACCATGGTGGTCCGCAGGGAGCAGGAGGACGAGGCAAGGGAGTTGGACATGCAGCGGGTGGTGGACGATGCTTCGAGGCTCTACCACCACCACCCCCAGGAGCTCCACCCCGACCACAGGGAGCTGGCGGGTAGAGGCAGGCTCTGCTCCATGTTGCGGAAGCTTACCACCACGGTACACCTGAGATGATTCAAGGTACTATCTGTGTATACTCCACCCTTGCTGCAGTTCTTATAGACACAGGTGTGAGTCATTGTTTTATTTTCTCTGCCCTTGTTCGGAGCTCGAAGATTCCAACAGAGTCGTTGGCTCGAACCTTACGGTTAGAGACTCCTACGATAGAAGACTCGATAAGTACACACTTGTGCCGGTAGTGTGAGATTACTCTAGGATGTGAGAGATTTGTATGGGATCTTCTTGTAGCGGTGTAGAGGCCTTACGACGTCATCTTGGGCATGCACTAGTTATCTACAGTCCATGATCAGATCATCTATATTAGGCGCATGGTGCGGTGTGTGTGCACTGATGGGACCAGGTTCACCTTCATTGGCGAGAAGGGAACCTTTGTAGCACAGGATGGACTTACACAGTGGAGAGGGCAGCCGATCAGACATTAGTTTTCTAGTCTCATCCTTGGAGCAGTTGACCTGCGGAGTCCAAGATATCCTATAGTGGTGGACCAGTATGCTGTCATTTTTCCTGATAATGTTCCAGGACTACCTCCTCGCAGGGAGGTAGATTTCAATATAGACCTATACCTTGGGACATCACTGATATCCACTCCAGCAAATCAGATGGCTCTCGCCAAGCTTCATGAGTTGCGGGTACCGCTGGAGGACTTGCATTGGAAAGGTTTCATCCGACCCAGTGTTTTACCCTGGGCTTCTCCGATTCTGTTCACCAAGATGATTTATGGGAGCCCAGAACTATGTGTCGACTATCGTCGCCTAAACCAGGTGACCGTGATGAATAGGTATCGACTTCTGGGGATTGAATACCTCTTCAATCAGCTCAAGGGAGAATGTTGGTTCTCGATGATAAACCTCAGGTCATGCTATCATCAACTCCGAGTTCAGGATGATGATGTGCAGAAGATATCCATCAGGTGTCGGTACTACCACTAAGAGTTCTTGGTCATGCCCTTCGGTGTGACCACCACTCCAGCAGTGTTCATGTGTCTCATTAAAATGATCTTCCATCCCTACGTCGATCGGTTTGTTGTAGTCTTCATTGACGACATACTGATTTACTCAACGACTGTGGAGGAGCACGCCTACCACCTATGGGTTGTACTGGATACACTCCGAGAGCACCAACTATATGGTATTCTCTCAATGTTCCAGTTCTGACATTGAGAGGTTCATTTCTTAGGGCACGTCATCTCCGAGGAAGGAGTTGTAGTGGATCCCGCGAAGGTCAAGACGGTACTTGCTTGGGAGCCACCTAGGAGCATGATGGAGGTGAGGAGTTTCCTAGGTCTGGATGGGTACTATATGAGAATTCTTCCAGACTTCTATAGAGTTGTAGCACCGCTTACATCTTTGATGAAGAAGGGGAAACCCTTCGTGTGGTCAGAAAGATGACAGCTGAGATTCTAAGAGCTGAGGCGGAGATCGACTAGTGCACCCATCTTGAGGCTACTGGAATAGGGCGTAGGGTATGTAGTTTACTACGACGCATCGAGGAACGGACACGGGTGTTTCTTGATGCAAGAGAGAGTAGTGATCGCTTGTAGTTCACGGCAGTTGAGGAAGCACGAGAAGAACTATGCTACCCATGACCTGGAATTAGCAGCAGTGGTATTCGCCCTGAAGATGTGGCGACACTATCTGATGGGTGAGTTCTTCCTTCTTCATTTTTCTCGTTTCGTGATTTCTCATCATTTCCATGTTATCATGGGATGAATGTTTTGTGCTTTTTATCAGATCTTCGTCATTCTAAGGGGAATCTGTCATCACTGTTCACGTATATTGATCTCCTAGGATCGAGGTAGGTGGTTTGTGCCTTTACTTAGAAGTTGATGAATATTATGTGTAAATTCCACCAATACCATTGAACATGGTATTGCGTGTTTCCTGTTTTTCCCTCGTTGCTTGACTGCTTTGCTTGATTGCTTTAGTAGACGTTATTGCTTGTGTGTAGAATAATTTATTTTGTGATCAGGTTGCATTTACATGCTTGTTTTTCCTTTTGGTCATTTTTCCAGTTGCCATGCCTAGTCGTAGGATAGCGGAACTGTTACTTTTTATTGATGTTGAGCCTTAGTTGATAGCCAAGTAGTTCTTGAGGTTTACTTGGAAGATACACACGCGCTGAGCATGTTTATTTATACTCATGACTGAGAGAACCAAGAGTAGTAGACCAAAGGGAGAATTGATGGAAGGGCTTCTCCAGAGTGTCTTTTTATTACGATGTGATACTATAAGGGGAATTGACCTTGAGTGCCTCCCCAGAGAGTCTGTAGATCCACAATGTGGGTTACAAATGGAAATTGACGTTGAGTGCTTCCCCAGAGAGCCTTCAGCATGATACGAGACTCTAGGGGGAATTGAGGGTGAGTGCTTCCGTAGAGAGTCTACATAATTACATAGCTAAACCAGAGGGGTGAGACTGTGTGTGCCTCCCAGAGGGTTGCTAGTACAATAGGTTGAACCATAGGGGTTAGGCTGTGAGAGCTACACAGAGGGTTAGTTGTTTTCTTCTTGTTGTTGTTTTCTTACTTGTGTACTTTACATGTTAGAACTATGGATTGTAGCATCTTTTTCTTTCCTGTTTACTGCTTCTTGTTTATTTACTGCCATGTATTCATTGACTGTTAGGCACAAATCATTGGGTGATTGCCTTCTGGGATTGTATCTCACACCCTGTTTGGGCCATGCTTTTGGGCCCAAGAAGACTATGTTTCTATAGGTATAGATAAGGTAAACCACCCTTCTACTTCAGGATCATGACTGAATCAGGAGCTCGGGAGCATGGAACCGAGCTGTGGCTCACGATGCGGAGGAGATTACTTTGCTATTATTTTGCACTTGGTTTCAGTTGTATTTCATCACGTTGTTGTGTTTGCTGTTTCCTTAGAATATTAATTTCATAATTTAGAACTTCTGATTATAAATATGGAATATATTTTACCAAATTCCAAGCACATAAATTGCTGTAATTAATTTATAAAAAATTCTCGTTGTAAAACCAAAGACAGGTTTTTAAGAAGTAAAATGTATCAATATATAGACTTGTTTTACATCTAATTGAAAATTTGAATTACATCCAATGAACAAAATTATATTAAGTGATAAAAACATAATTCAATTACACTTTAAACCCAATTAAATGGAAAATCTACCTATATAATTAAATTATATGAAAAAGCAGTTTTGAAGTAAAATGCAGTATTTTTGACTATTCAATAAAAATAAACATTTGTCAGAAAAATACAAAATATTTATCCAAAGTAAATTTGATATCCCAAATTCAAAAATTATTTCCATTTTACCAAATTCAAAAAATATAAGTGGCATTAATTAACTATCTAATTAATTCCTGCTATCAAAACAAATAGCGTGTTTTTAAGAAACTCTATCTATCAAAATATTGACACTTGTTTATTTCCAATTTAAAAGTGAAATTAATTCCAATGACCACCATTGGATTAAATGGAAAAAATATATTTTAATTACACTTTAAACCAAATTAAAAATATAATCTTACCATATAAATAAATTATATTAAAAGGAGGATTTGAATTAAAATACAACATTATTCATTATTCATTAAAAATGAATTTTATCAGAAAAATAACAAAAATTTACAGAAAGTACGTTTTGATGTCCTTATATTAATCAAGGATTTTATTCTGTAAAATATAATATATAAAATTGACAAAAATTATTTTTAAAAAGGGTTCACCATCAAAAGGCAGTTAATCGACCCTTTAAAGAATATTAGAATATTTATGCTCAAAATTGGATTCATTCGGATTTTAAGCCCGTATCATTTATTGGGTAATTGTTAAAATAATTAAAAAACATATATAATAATTTTTTAGTTAGTTCTATTCATTCCTTCCATCACAACGGTTAGGTATTAACTACCATTTAAAATAATATTATTATATTATTAGTGTGCAACAGAAGATTTCAAAGAAACTCGTTGTTGCGTATTGGGTACGCCATCAGACATTCCAATCCCATTAATGTAATATTAAAATTTTATTAACAAATATTAATTAATTTGAAAATTTTATATTCATTATTTACCTGGCATGTTACACACATACACACATATTGGAAAACACGTACACATACACATAAGTATAGGAATGGGAATATAAACATACACATACGTGGATTTAAACATACATATACATACAGTTACATACCCATATGGGCACCTTCTCCAAGCTTACACTAAAAATGTTCCTTATAGATCAAAAAAAATTCATCTCTTTCTCTCTCCAAGTAATGATCCTGGAGGTGTTAGAGCATGATATATGAATTCATATTTTCAGGAGACCTTATGAACTCACTATACATTTATGATAGCTTCAAACATTGATCATCGACCACATCATTTAGATATTTCTCATCTACCAAGAAATACTCATCACTCACCTCATTGGAAGGCATATCGTGTAACGTTGACTCAACAAATAAGACTTTTTTTTCTAGAAATGGATAATCCGAAGGAGTCTAATCCAATCCTAGAAGTTGCGGACAGTGATGATTTTGTCTTTACCCTGAATTGATTGTAGGGATAGTGTGGTTGACGAGAATGTAATTTTTATTCTACAAATAAAAGATCATATCACTAGTACATTATATCTAACATTTAATGAGAAATAATAAATATTTATTAAGTCTCCCGCTATTTTATCAAGTCCCATTGTACCTCACGTTTGAACTCTGAATTTCTAGTTTCCATGACATTATTGTGTAATGGATCCATATTACCCATCCCATAACCCCAACTAGGGTTGGTAAAGAAATTATATTGTATTTATGTAGGAAGGCCATATCCAATAATGGGTTTGCAGCCCCTTGGTCTGTTGAGTTGACACCCCAATCCTGAAATCATGTCTTTTGATTTCCTCAACTATTGCCTCCAATATTACTCCAAGTCATCCATGGGATACTCCTCTTAATGTAATGTGGATAATTCATCCGGAATCTTTTTAAAAGGGATTCCTTTATAAAAGTATATTTCCCTACAAGAGTAAGTCAAACACATAGTTTTATTTTGTTTTCCCTTAATCATATAGAAGAAGGCTTGATCAGACAAATTTTTTTATTTGACTAATTTTTATCTCATTTGTGTGAGTTTCTTACTATCATTATAACATTCCTGTTAAGATTATGTGAAACTAACTTTTGTGATTAACCATTTCTTTATTATAATTACTCATAAGTCTGGTTTATTTTTCTTCCATCATGCATCCTTATTTAATTCATTAATTTTGGGATTGTGAAAACACCTCCATTATGATAAACCATGCACTTGAAGGAAATAAAATAAATAGAATGATGATGAGATTTTATAATGGTTATTTTTTCTAGTGGATGATAAACTATACGTGAACATGGGGGAAACAACTTGAATCTTTTGGGTTCATGTTTACATCTTTCCACCTATCCACCTCTGTATCTCTTGGGATTGGTTTCATCTCACATATAGCTTAAACTACTTATAATAGCTTGGGAGTTCCATCCATTACAAATGCCTTTTTTTACTCCCATGTAGTTGAGGGGTAAATGGGGTTTTACCTAAATGAAACCTTGGGAACTCAGGCCCTACATGTTAATAACGTGAAGACTCTAATGCAATCAAATTTAAAATAAGTGAATATATTAAAAGAAACCTTCCACATACAAAGGAATTAGTCTAGCTCATGATCATCCCTACATGAAAAATATGTACACATTAATAAAACTAGAATTAAATTATATAATCATTCTTTTTAAGATAAGTCATGATCAAAACATTTAATTATTATATTTAAAGAATCAATCATTTTATATTAGACAATTTTATGAATTTCCTTGAGATTCTAATCCATCATAATTTTGAAAAAATAAATTCATTTCAAATTATCTTTGTATGTATCTTTTACAATGGAGGCAACCCAATGAATTCCTATTCATAACAACAAAATGAGTACAAATGATCATTACACAAATGTTAAATTAAACACATATATAAAAATCTTATCACATGTTGTGCCTCATCATTACACCTACACTGTGGTACACCAATCAATGGTTTATATTATATAATAATAAATTTTAACTAATCTATGTAATTTGTATGACTACAAAATGTGTTGTTCCAACTACATAGTGTGTACTATTTTTCACCATCCATCTGAAGTACATGCCTGGGGAAACAATGTGTGACTGTACTTTGGAAACAATCGGAGTGTAGGGCATGTCCAGTAGGCCACACATCGTATAGTTCATTGTTTCTCAGTCTCCAGCTGGGCAAGTCATGTACGGGGTACACAGTAAAACCCTATCCCGAAGGGACTACATGTCATATATAGTGGGACAAACTGCATGTAATCAGAAAACTACGTGACACATGTTCCTGGGCAACACACAGAATCAATAATAATTAGACAAAATCCAATTATATGGCCCGGTTTGGTGGACTAGACCCAGTGCATTAATACTTGGATACACGTCGTGTACTATAGATTACACATCGCGTGTTATTGTGTTGTATAAAGAGAAATATTTTATCCTCCATATGATATACTATGTTATATTTTAATCAAAATAAAAAACTATTGTTTCGGTAAGGTTAACAAGAAAAGAAAGAGGAGAAATAGATCTCGAGATTCATATTTGTAGAACGATTATCATGAATTGAAAAAATTATATTATTTAATGTGTAAATCATAATAAAATATATATAAATAATTATAAAATAAGATGTATCCTCTCTGATACAACATGATGGTTTTAGGCGTAGTAGAATCATTGTTGGGTCGACACCCAACATTGATTTTTACTATGATCAATGATTATTCTAGGATCAATAGAGCGATGAATGTCAGTCTACACTGAATATAATAAAAAATTTATATAATGTAGGATGTGGAATGTAACCATTAGAAATGAACTTTCACATCATGTTTATAATTAATTTAATTTATTATAGAATGAAAAAAAAATTCTTGGATCTTCAATATAATCGTTCTCAATGATGTCGTTCATTTAGAATGTCTCTTATGGATTATCACATTGCACATAAGAGAATCCAAACTATATTCCCCTTAGTGGTGATCCACATGTTCTCTGATAGCCTCTGATCGACACCACTCATTCTTCGGGTGCTAAGGTGGTGATGTTATTTCCATGAGTCAGTCATTCTTAATATCTTATTCTTCATTATTGAAGAACATCTCACAGTCGTGATAGGGGTGGCAATAAGATTTGAGATTGAAATTTTTTAGCTCACCAATTCTGAATTAACAATGTGTGTGGTGTGTTTCGTATGGCACAAAAGATATACTGTTCTATTTATATGCATGGAAGATGAGTTAAAATATTAATTTTCCAACCAATAATTAAATGCATTCCTGAACATAGAGAAAACTGATGCTCAAAATAATACCACGTCATTATTTCTGGTACTCCAACTTGCACAAAACAGAAATATGTATAGAATTGCACATCACAAAATAATAGCATCAACATTATTATTTTATCTTCTGAAAACTGGTGAAATAATTATTTATCGTCTAGCAAGTAATTATTTTACTAATAGACTGTCCATTTTCCACTCGAACTCCACTAATATTTTTTGAACAAATGAATAAATAAATAAATAATTTATTCTCTTAAATAAATATTATATTTAAAAAATTGAAAATAAATAATTATTATATTTTTAATAAAATTAAAAAAATATATTATTTAATTTATATGATCATCTAAACATGAATAAAAATATCCCACAGTATTGAGAATAATATTTACCTTATTAATTATATTAAAATATAATTTCTCTGAGACCACCAAACACACATAGTGTAAACCATGTGGATTATTTCTCATTGGAATTGGACGGGGTTGCCTAAATTATATGTGTACTGTCTACCAACAAACTGCATGTATTTAATAATGAATTCACAGTAGATGATATGTCACTTTAATGACCATTGGCAGTGGTCAAATCATCTTTGTACAATGTTCCAAAAAACTAAACTATGTGCATACATTCACGGTTTAGAAGATGTGAATAATAATGTTCGTAACTTGCTAAAAATTATAGATAAATAGAATATCTCTTCAGATAGAGGATTAGAAATAACATTTATGTTGATGTTCTCGTCTATGAGACACACCACCACTAAAGGTGTGTGCTAACACATAATGGAGGTGAGGGATATTTTGGCTCCACATATGAATCTTTTTTTGATATATTTGAGTTGTTTCTAGTGAATTATATTATCATCACTCTTCCAAATCAATATGGGACATTTTAATTTACTTATAACACAAATAATGATAAATGGTCACTAATGAATTAATGACTATGTGTGTTCAATAGGAGGAAAGGATTGTGGTAGAAATGGGATAAACCAATATGCTGACAATGCACCAGAAACATATGGGTCATGAATTTCAAGCCAATAAATTGGGAAGGAGAAATGACATATTTATTCAAATATTATGATGGAAGTCATTTGTTTTTTCAGCAAAGGAAAATGACACATATTGAATAGTGGACCTAAAATTTTGAAATGGCATGAAAAGAATGGTATTTCAATATCATTGGTTTTTGTGGTATCAAATATGGTTGATCCAATTTATAACACATGGTGGACTGATTTTGGTTCTATAATCCTAATTGTGAATATCTTGTAGGGAATGTAAAACCTAAGGAATCTAGTGGATAGTGAGATTGGCATGTATTTTTAAAACATGAAGAATCATATGTAATTGATTTACCATTTATAGTGATAGGTTGAGAGGTATTTTTTTCTTCTCTCATGAAAGATTTATTAATAATTTCTTATAGAGATTTCATATGAATACTTGTGCACCATGTATGGCACCCATTTTTAGTGGTGACAAATTTAGCATTAACCATAGCACTAAAAATGATTTTGAACAAGGTGAAATGAAATCCATCATGTTTTCTTAAATTTTTGGTAATTTAATGTACTCTAAGGTCTGCACAAGGCCATAGATTGCATTTGTAGTGGGAATGTTGGGGTTTTATAAGATATATCCGATTATAGACCACTGGAAGGTAATGAATAAGGTATTGAAATACCTAGAAAGTACTAAAGACTACATTGTTGTTTATAAACACACTCACAACTAGGTATTAATTAGATACTCTGATGTAGAGGTTGATGGTGGTGTTGATCGACACTAATCAACGCCAGGATGACTTTATAATGGCTAGAGGATCTGTGTCATGGAGAATCGTCAAAAATATTCTAATAAAGAATTCTACTATGGAAGATGATTTTTTTCATGTTTTGAGTCAACATCCCATGGTGTATAGATAAAGAGTTTAATTTCAGGCTTTGAATTCATGGAGCATTTCCGTGAAGTCAATCAATTAGTATGTTAAGTCCTTGTGTGTTATCGCCATGTGCCATTGTCATTTCAATAAATCTCAATTTTCTATTATCTTTATTCTATGTGCCAACATGTATCTATACTTCACAACCAATCCTCCAAATAATTCATTAATTGGACATTTTTTGACCTAGTCTATATCTTCTGTGCAAGGAGTATCCAAAATAACCATATAATCACTTTCATTTAATCATACATCCTATTTATCTAAACACCAAATGTAAATAACATCATTTAAATAGGACATAGTTATGGCATCATCCCAATCAGAAACCACTAGGGATGTTTCCATTATCCCATATTTATAAAAAAGCCATGGGACCCTCCAGATCATGACTTTGGCTCCCTCTCTAATCCTCTAAAAGCATCCCTTTAATATAAGAACACCTGATCCCCATAGGAGTATCCAAAAAATCTAGGTTGGTCATAAGGGCTACATCACAAAAGCCTGTAAGGGATTAATATTAAAATTCAATCATATAAGTGTATCTTCAAAATGGGTTTTGAATTAGTTTCCATCTAGTCATTTCTAAAATAGAAATTCTGAACTTGCCCATGTATTGATATCCCATAGCACAAAAATGATTTGGGATGCACAGATTATCCAAAGACAACTAATGCTGTTTTTTAACCATCATTCATACATAACCAAAACATGGAATGGAAAGAGTGCATTTGGTAAATCAAAATTATATTAAGATTAAAAAAATACATATTAATAATTATAAGAAGATGAGATACATCCTATATATGCTCTTTCCTTCCCTACCTTAATGTACTCTTAAAATTTCATCCCTAATAATTTTTGTCTAACATGTCCATGATGCTCGATAGAACCACTCTATTAAACTATTTAATTCATTCACCCATGCTCACTTATTAGAACTTTCAAACATACTAATTGAAAAGTAAATCATTTTAAAAAATGGTTACACAAGACATTACCTTTATAAACCACGTATGAATCCTGGAGTATGAAATTTCATAATACCTAAATGTTTACTAAGGTAATTATTGTTTGTGTTGCATATCCATGAAAGTAAAAGAATATTTATGAGATTAACTCACATAACATATGTATTTAGAGGTTTTATTAATCCATGAAGATCAAGGGGGAGTGATAAAAGTGGTCGAATTTTGTTTGAGAGCATGAATGGGGGAACGAAACAAGTACCCTTTGTGATGAATTTATTTGTCCATGATTTTATTATCATTTCATTCCAACGTATGTAGGAAAATATTAGTTTGATCAGCGTGAAATTAATAACCGCTAAAAAAGATAGGATTTATCAATGAAAAATATATCACTAATAAAACCTATCTTTATTAGCATGAAAAATATAGATGATAAAACCAATATGTTTCATCACTAATATTATATAGCTAATATATAAAGGTTATATTGTAACATTTAATTTATACCAGATAAAAACAATACAAAAAAATAAAATAATATTAAAATAATATATATATATATATATATAATTATTTAATTCATAAAATATTAAAAATAATTAACCTCATTAAATAATATAAAATATTAAATGCATGATTCTCAAAAAAATAGTGTAATTGAGTTATTAAAAATTAATGGACAAAAAATATTAAAAATGGATATGTTTTATATATTAGATTAATTATGTTAAATACATAAAATGAAAAAATATTAAAACTAAGATGAATACACTGTGAAAATATTAAAAAATAGTAAAAAACGTACAAAAAAAAGAATTTGTTGGAATAATTTCATAAATTTTGAACATGTACCAAAAAACTAGATGAAAATATTAAAAAATTAATTAAATTAAATTAAAAAAATATAATTAAAAAAATTAAAAAAATACTACAAGTTAATAAAAAAATGAATTATAATTAATCATATAAATAAAAAACATGATCAAAATAATAAATTATAGTGAACACTTTTCTAATTTTTATGTATTAAATGAATTAATTGTAAACACAGACAAAAATCTATAAAAACCTGCATGTTTAAAAAATTATTGTTGATATGTTTTGAAAAAATAAAATTATAAAACAAACAAAAATGAATTTATAGTTATATAATAAAAACACTATCATGTATTGTCCAAAAGAAAATATTACAATAAAAAATCAAAGTGACGTGATGGACTAATAAAAAGAGAGTAATGACTTAGATAAAAACCAATAAATATACTATTGATTACAACATAAATTAATAATAATGTTAAATCAATCACTATTAAAATTAGTGAGGTTTTATTCCACCAACCATCATGTCAATCTACAAGAAAATTGCTCAATATCAATTCTGAAACACTCTATCCTTTTGCTCAGGTTTTCAAAGAACTGATATATTTTTAATTATTTTGTATAAATTTTTTTCACATTGATCAAATTTATTTTCTATATTTTATCCTGATTATTGAAGCTTGACATATAAAAATATATAAACACTTTTTATTTATACCATCATATTTTACATCAAAAAATATTACCCTCATCTTCGTACGTTCCCCCATTTTTTCTGCCCAATTTCATATAGCCTCAAATACCTAAATTAACCCTATAATAGTTAAGGGTTCATATCCTTTCATCAAATTAATTGTTTTACGATGGGATTCAAAAATGATAATAAATGACATTTAGTGTTTTAAATAATTTTATTATGAGTTAATTACAATAGTTTTAATTAATTATACATATTATTCATTGTTTTTAAGTTAATATTCTAAAGACAAATATGGTTCTGCCATGTTTTAATGATTATTTTAATATTACTATATTTATTTAATTAAATTTGTAAGATAGAATTTTTATTCTAAAAATAATTAATCGTGAACCTTGTTTATAGAAATCTATCATTATTATTAAGATTATTTATTTTTTAAATATATGATATATATTAATTTTTTAAAAAAATTTATAAATTATAAATATATATATTTTTTATATTATGAATAAAACACATCATATTTATGTTTTAAATAATTTTTTTTGAATTAATTATATTAAAAAACGAATTATATATATATATATAAACGCTAAAATTTTATACAAAAAAATATGAATTTATATTATATTCACAAAAAATGTTCTCACCATTATATTTATTTAGAAAATAAAAGATTACAAAAATAAATATTGAAATGTTTTGATAAAAATAAAGGATAAAACAATAAAATATTAATTTTTAATAATATAATGAAAACCAAATTATGTATTGGCCAAAAACGGTATGTTATAAAAATAAATAGGAGAAATAAAAAGGGATGAATGATTTAGATAAAAAAATGAATATTTTAATGGTTACTACATAAATTAGTAATAATGTAAAACATAAGGATATTAAAAATTTTGTGGTTTTATTCAATTCAACATCATGGCAATCTACCAACGAATTTCCTACAGTCAATCATGAATGCCTCCATCCATTATCAAAAGTTGTCAATCAAATAGACTCATTTTAAAAATATTTTATCAATTATTTTTATTAACATTGATCAATTTTTTTCCAAAACAGACTATTATTATTGAAACATGATATATAAAAACATTTAAACTTTCTTAATTTAATCCCTTAGTTTTCACATCAGAACAACCCACACTCATGTCCCCAAGTTCCCCCAATTTTTTTGGTAAATTTATTGTAGCTTCAAATCCCTCGGTTGACCTAAAAACATATAATTTCTCATTTCATTTCAAAAAATTAACTGTTTTACAACGTGTTATATATATATATGATTATATAAGTACATATATACACATATATAACTATCTATATTCAGACTATATGAAAAGGGAATATTATGTTTTAATTTTTTTTCATAGCCTAGACAGGTAAAAGTTCATGGTTTGTCATAAATATATTTTGTATTTTTAATTTTATTTTTATATAAAAAATACATAGGATATATAACCGCTCAACCTAGGTTGTGGCTTTAGGTATTTTTTATATTTTAATTAAATTATAAATACATCTAATTTTTTTTACTTACAATAATAAAAACCCTCAAGAAAATCATGTCAATGTGTGGTACCCAAAACATCCTTTGACCTCTATATTTTTCGTTACAAATTTAATACATTAAAAATTTGATAAAATTAATTATATAAATAATGTATTTTTAATATAAAATATATAAATTATAAATCAATTATTTTTTCTAAATTTAGTAATAATATTTATTTATATTGAAATAATAACTTATTTTACATCAATTATATTTATTAAATCAATATTTCTATTTATTAAAAATATAAATATTTTATTTATTATTTCTTCATTATAATACATAGGTATCTTCTATTATATAATTATACATTTTAAATGATATTAATATCAACAAACACTGTGAAATCATATTTATTTATACAATATCTTAAATTAATTTTAACCGAATTCAGAATATATAATTACTTTATAATATAAAATATTTTAATGTTATACAAATATTCATTCTAAATCATAATCGATATAATTATGTAAAAATATATTGATATTATTGAATTATATTAATTTAAAAATATATTGGATCAAATCAATTAAATATGTGATCCATTTTAATTTGTAAATACTATTGATAAATTTAATTTATAATATATTGATTATAAAATATGACGTATATTTTATTTAAAAAAATATTATATCATGAAATTAATATTATATATATATTATATAAGTTTTTTCCATGAATTTATTTTTTTGTGTTTTAATATATATAATTTTTATTGGTAATGTGGGTATCCTCACAAAGGACCCAACAATAAAAAAATTCAAATTCAATCACAAAACCAAATTTCTAATTGAATTTTCTTTTTTGTGATATTAAACTGATCCTTCATATTGGATTGTTGGGAGGGTGTGATGATTCCTATGATGATGATGGGATTTTAGTGATATGTGATGGAATTATTTATTACCCCAGAAAAGGCATCGAAGTGGTGGATGATACGACATAAGTTATCAGATATGGAAGATGTATCATATATTGGTCATGATATAATATTTTATTGACTTTTGTTTTGATTGATGTTTTTTTGTAGAAATGTCTTGGGATCAGAGCATCTCTTAGTCATTCAATGATATTGTTTCATGATAATGGGTTTTATAAAGATTTTAGATGCATCATAAGATTCTGGTGGGTGAATAACCAAAATGTTTTTTTGGGTTTGATGCATTATTTTAATAATTATACAAGACTTAAATGTCATGATAAACAAATTCAATAATATGTTGACATAGAAAGTCCCATAACCCCTAATAGATATTCTGCATGTTATATTTTTTTAATAATTTAAATCATATCTTATGAAATGGTACATCATCATAAAAACATTCCTCAAAATACTGAATAATAACACATCAATCATGACACGCCCAATGTGTTTATCTTCTTCGTAAACTATATTGGCATGGTTTATGAAATACATTATAGTGCATGAGTCATGGTGGACATTAATAAAAATAATAAAGGCCGATGACTATTACACATGCCGACTAATAAAAATATACAATGACACATAAGCATGATCAATTCTGATAGGAGGGTATATTCTTATAATCTCCCATTTGAATCCATTATTGAACTCTAGTAGGTTATACGGTTGATAAATTTGGAAGCTAATGGAAATATAACATGTATACATTTAAGTTTCCCATCAATCATACATATAATTATTAAAATAGAATTGTGTTGGAGGACTGGTAAATTTCAATATACATTCCATTTCAAGAATTCATCCAATAATGATCATCACAACATGGTCAATATTTTTGTCATTCCTAAAAAATTATTTCAAATTTATCCACAAAAAAATTAATTTTTCATTAGTATAAATAAATTGAATTAATCCTTTTTTATAAAATCTCGAGAAAAGTGATACATGGATGGTATTGTAGAACATTAATCGATTTATTCAAATCATTGATGTTGAGAGAGAATATTTCCACATATTAAACATCCCAAAATGATAGGATTTTAAAAAATCAAAATATATTGTTATGTAGAGTTGAATAATGTTAGTGATAAGACAATGTCATTATTATATGCAGAATATTTAATTCCATTCATTTCAAAGATGGATCCAATTATTTTCCATTATCCTTCAAATGTACATAGGTTGAAGGTGGATAATTATAATATCCAACATCAATTTCCAAAAAAAAGGATACATATGCATAATATTTTTAATCATGTTACTAAAACATTAGAATCATCATTTGAAACAGAAGAACGTGATGGTGTTTTTAAATATATGGAATTATAATTTTCATGTAGGGACTGGACATAAAAATGAATTAAAATTCCAACAATTTATTTGGTATGGATAAAATTGATTATTTGGAGATTAAAATATTTCTTTTAGTAAATTGGAGGTCAAATATATAAGAATATAATTTGAGGAAATATAACCAGGTAAATATATGCGAATATATATTTGATAATTCTATTTTATAACTCAAATGAATATATGTTGGATGAAGGTGATACATGGTTATTTTTTTCACTATACCCATTATTTACCTCATAGATGATTTATTAGATGAATTAAATGTTATATGTGTCAACATAATTTTTTTACCCCCAACAACATAGGTGGAAATTTCATTTTAATCTTTTTAAAAGGTTTTCTTGAACTAGCTTACTTTAATTTTGTGGATTTCATATTATAATGTATTCATTTTTTCTAATGATATTATTGTAAACCAACTAAATAATGGTCCCGAACATTCAATTATCTGAACTCTAACATTGTATCATTCATAAAATAAGTTATTTATAACAGAACATGGGATTTTTTTTGTAGAAAATTCATATATTGTATGTTGACAATAATAATATTATTAAAAGGATTGTGGTTCATCATCATAGAATAGTTATAAAATGTGATTAATTTTTTTTAAATACTATCCATGGGATAAGTGTGTATACATGGAATAAAGAGAAGATTAATAACTCCCAAATAATTTTGGAGGAAGGAACTCTTTGGTGAGAGATGTGTAATATTTCATTAAAAAGTGTATTTTGGATTCCTATATTCCCATTGTTCGTCTCCTAGATGCTTCACTTCCAAAAAAAATTTTATAAACTATGATGATAATAGAATTGGATTGTCTAGTATGTATTTACAAGAATATAGATATCAGGATTCGAGAAATGTTTCTATCATGTGTAAAGGTGGGAAATTAGATGAAGGTTTCATTGTACAAAATCCCAATGACAATACTCAATATAAAAAATTTGATTGATCCTCACAATGGTGTTAATTTATTAATGAGGGATATATTCATGTTGAAATTACATTTATTAAATCTGGATTCTATGATATTATAATGCTTTGATAAAAAAGGTGCTACTTGATATTCGACTAAGGTTTTAATTTAGATTACCATGTATTTATGTTTGAGAAACTTTTATGAAAATGGATGACTCATATTCCGTAACAAAGAGAAATGTCTTTTCAAAACATAAAACATAATGATGGATTAGAACATAGCATGGTTAAATGTTCCCTGATTCTTTTTTGTTAGTTTTCTTAGGGATGGAGCACTCCCAAGGAAGTTGGTGATGTAATTTTTATTGATAATAATTACTATATAATAAAAATTTATTCTTATGAAGAATATAATTAGTTTAATGGCATGGTAGCGGGAGTTATTCAAAACTATCTTCAAGATATTGATTTTTTGAAATATTCACCTTATAATAACCTTTTTACATCAAACATATTTCATTATATAGTTAAATTAATTAAAAATTATTGGTTATCTAACTATATTTTCATAGTGATTTAAAAAATAAAATTCATGAAAATGAAATTAAGATACCTATCCCCAGGTGAATGTTTTGTATTTTATCTTTCATAGTGCTACCTTCGGCAGCTATTTGATAGATTTAAATTGGTAGATGAGAGAATATATTTTAACTCCATGGTGTCATTTAAAAATTAATTGATGAATGTCGATGTGATCATATATTTTGTGTTATCTATTACTATAAGTATGTCCTATGATTTGTGTAAAGGCTAGAAAATTGCAAGGATATTGTTTTTTAATACTTTGTAATATTACGAGTCAGTGGCTTCTGACGGTGCATGATTCTGAGGCCCGGTGTTTACGGAATCAATTTTTTAAGTTTAGCATGGGTACGTTCAGTGAACGAACGAGCGAGTTTTTATATCTTTTGAACTGGTTCTCAGAATTAAAATTTGAGTGCACCGATGAAACTGCAGCGCCGATAATTGTTTAAGGGGACCCTTACCGTAGTTGTTTTTGCAAAGGAGGAGGAGATATTTTTGGGAATTTATTTAAGAAGTAAATAAAAATTGTCAGAACAATTTTTATTTCTTAACATGGATTTTCCCTCCCATGGGTAGTAAAGAGTGGGGCCCACAACCACTTACTACCGATGTGGGGATGTTAGGGAGGTGGGACCCGCACGAGCCCCACAATTTAATTCCCTCTAACGTCTTAAACATCCCCTCATTAATTTGGAAAACCTCTATTAAATGTCACCTCAATCCATTAAATTATGTAAACCCATAATTTAATGAGGAACCTTCATCTTTCCCCCATTTTAATTTATTTTCCAATGCATATAATAATGGGTAACCTTCTCTCTTCATTCTTTAATTAAATGTCAACACATTTTAATTAGTGTGGTGAATTATTTATGGGGGAGTTTCATTGCTTGTATAATAAAATAATAGTGGAAACTATTATTTTATCAAGGATGAGAGCTTCGTTGTGTGAGGAAGAACGCCAGCCTCCGATGAAGAACGATGAAGAACGCTAGTTCCTCGGAGATCGATGACTCACCACCCCCTTCTCTTCTTCGCGACAAGAGAGGAGACGTCACTTCCCCCTCGGTGTGCCGTGGCGACGCCTACGATCCTTTTCCCCACGACACCGTCTACCGCGACGCCAACGATCGTCTTCCTTGTTGAGGTAGGGGAATTTGAATAATTTTCCTTATGTGATTTTATATCCTCGGCATGGTGTGAAATTTGTTGGTAATGTTTGACCCAATAACGGGGTGGGTGTGGTATCCAGTGAGACGCAGTGTCGGTCGCCACGTCCGGGGAGTGAAAAGGGGGGGACTGTGTCCCCCCCTGTTCGGCCCGCTGGCCGAGCCAGCGCACCCCCCGGCCAAGCTGGGGTGGGTCGTGCGGACCGGGCTGGGCTGCACCACATGGGGGAAAACACAGATCCGGGTCAGGTCGACCAGGTCGGCCCGACCCAAGGTGCGTATGTCTGGGTCAGACCGGGCCCAGACCCTCCACTTCAGACCTCTTTTTATCTTTAGACCATAACATGAGCTACGAACCTCCGATCTACACACCTTCAATTGCATGAGAATCCTTGAATCGAGGTGGTCATTTCAGTATACTACACTCGAGGTTTTGGAAAATTATGGGTATGGCTGGGTTGGTTCAAACTCGATACCAACCGGGCCCTTGGAGCGGAAACACTTATATCTCAAGGACCGGACATCCGGTTGACGTGTTGTCAATTGAATTGGGATCCTTCTGTTCAGAATGACCTTTTGGCATACTCCACTTGAGCTTTGGACGTAGGTGGCGTACGGTCAGGTTGGTTTTAGTTTAAAAACCAACCGGGCCCCTGGAACGGAAATGCCAACAACTCTCTGACCGAGCGTCCGATTGAGGCACCGTCTGCCACGTTGGGTTTCTTTTGACGAGGCGGAACATTGGGATACATCAACTCTGGATGTCGTGATAGTTGATATATTGACACACACACTCTCTCTTTTTATTGAAGAGCGAACCTTCCCGGAATCGAGCATGCTGTGTGCGGAATCCGTAGAGCTGGCTGCGATTTTGATAATGACAACTGCACATGGATCCTCCGTGGGTTCGTCAGCGAGGACTAATGTACTTGGATCCTCCAAGGGTTTGGCAATGACGATGACCATACTGGAATCCTATGTGGGTTCGACGGTGATGACTACAATTCTTTTATCCTATGTGGGTCCGGCAGTATTTGACTCTGTACTTGTATCCTATGTGGGTCTGGCAGAGTAGCTGGTCTTATATCCTTTGTGGGTCCGACAGCTTAGCTAGTCTTGTATCCTATATGGGTCCAACAGCATTGATGAATCAGTGGCTAATATGATCATCTCCTTTTCCTTATGAAATGTATTCCTGTGTGATTTGAGCCTTGATTCTCTATCATTATCATTGGTGTGGTTGACTAGCTTTCCTGTGTGGATTGGGTTGTGCCTTCCGGTGTGGACGGGGTTGTGATTTTTGAAGTAGATTGTGTTGTGATTTCCTATGTGGACTGGGTTGAGATTGGGTTCGAGAGATGGATCCTAATTAAAACTCATGACTTAGGTATATTTATGGGCATATACCTATGTAGTGTTGTTGATACTTCGTGATTGTACCTTTCCATTGTGTTTTATACTTCGTGGAATATGAGAGACCTTCGGGGGTATTGAGGTCCTTATTGAGTATCGTACACTCATCTCTACACGGGCTATTCCCACACTTCGTTGTGTTGGATGCAGACGACAGACAGCTCTGCAGGGTGGAGGCTTGTAGAGATGGATGGTACCCGGATGTGGACCACATGGCGGGATGTACACGGAGCGGACGGTCGGGCCCGAGGAGATGAGGAGACTATCTGTATCCACCATTCAGGTGGGATTTCCGGAGGATGACACGGTGTGTTGTTTTACTTACTGATTTTGCACTTTCCTTTCCGTTGTACTGTACTTTTAGTTGGGATTGTATACTAGCCTATTTACTTTTCTGCACTAACATTATACTCATTTTTACTTATTTCTTATTTCACTTGTGTACTCTGTTGTGTATGTTACTTTATAAAGGCATTGCATTCCCTTATTTTGGGATTTACACCATTGGTGCTAGTCGCCAGCCCCTGGCCTATGGAAGGCGGGCATACAGTAGACACGACACAGGACCTCAGGACGTGTCGTGACAAATTGGTATCAGAGGAGTCAGTTCTACCGCAGAACTCATGACTCCGATAATTTCTTCTCTATGGAGCGATAGTGTTAAAAGAATTTAGTGTGGTTTTTAGTCCAGGGAGTCCAGTGTTGGTGCAGCGGCTGACGTATCCACACACCAGGACACTGACATCTGATTTCTGACTCAGTCCATGAAAACACGGATTGCGTGTGTGTTTACATTCAAAAAATTTCTTTGTGATTACTTTTTGTCAGCTCACCAGATATACTGTATTAACCGTGGCGCACCTGTTTCTTTTCATGATGGCCCCACGATGGAATCCAGCTAGGGTTCCAGTCATTGTGTGAGATGACATCCCACCGAGCGATGAGGCCTCAGTGTAGGGCCCCATTACAGCGGAGGCATCGGCGGTACCTCTACGCGCTGAGCCACCGATGCTACCCGCCCCAACGTTGGAGAGTACATGAAACCTGAGCGCATTACACTAGTTTCAGAGGCAGAGACCGCCCAGGTTCCGTGGAGAGACAGATCCTCAGGAAGCCGAGGATTAGCTGGAGGCTGTTTTCAGAGTCTTCAGATTGGTAGGGACACCAACTGACCTCATGGTGATCGTTGTGGCGAGTCTCCTCCACCCAGAATCAGGTAGATGGTGGAGCCTAATGCTCCAGGTGCATTATGAGGCATCTCTACTTTTGACGGACTTCTAGATCCACTTCCGCTCGGAGTTCATTCCATCCACCCTCCCTGCGGTGCACATCTAGGAGTTACTATAGTTGTGGCAGGGCAGCTTTTTAGTAGCCCAGTACTCGGCGAGATTTACCGACCTCTCGCGCTACTACACGGATATGGTACGAGACCCATTCTTCTAGGCCTATACCATTGAGCATGGGATGAGACATGAGATTAGAGGTTGGATGATTCCACTCAGCATTCAGACCCAGGCAGGATTGCTGGAGAAAGCCCTACTAGTGGAGAGCTTTCTCACTGAGCAACCATCAGTGGTGAGACCCACCACAGGATGGCATGAAGAAGAGTCTTCTACAGCTGTCAGTTGAAAGATGACACATGGGTCCAAGTAGACCAGGATGAAAGGTGGGAGACCTTAGGATTTGGGTTCCGATGTGTTGGGCACACGGCACAGAGCCATCCTTACAAGGAGCAGTCAATGCTATGCATGCAGCGGGCAGGGCCACAAGGCTCGTGACTGCCAGACCCGCCATGCAGACGAGAATTAGACAGTGGAGGGACCTCCCAGACAGAGGAAGAGGTTCGACCGTGGAGGTCCGCATGGAGCAGGCAGACGAGGCAGAGGAGCTGGACGAGCAGCGAGTGGTGGACGACGCTTCGAGTCTCTACGACCACCACCCCTAGTAGTTCCACCCCGACCACAGGGAGCTGGAAGGCATAGGTAGGCTCAGCTCCAGGAAGAGGAAGCTTACGACCACGGTGCACCTGAGATGGTTCGAGGTACTATCAGCGTCTACTCCATCCTTGCTGCAGTTCTTAAAGACACATGTGAGAGTTATTCTTTTATTGCCCCTTCCCTTGTTCGGAGCTCAGAGATTCCGACAGAGTCATTGGCTCGATCCACATGGCTAGAGACTCCTACGGGAGAAGACTCGACAATTACGCACTGGTGTTGATAGTGTGATATTACTCTAGGAGGTGAGAGCTTTAGCTGATATCTTCTTGTAGTGGCGTTGAGGTCTTATGACATCATCTTGGGCATGGACTGGTTATCTACAGTCTATTCTCAGGTCGAATATATTAGGCACAAGTTGCGGTGTGTCCGCACGGATGGGACCAGGTTCACCTTCACCGGAGAGAAGGGAACCTTCGCAGCACATGATGGACTTACACAGAAGAGAGGGTAGAAAATCACACATCAGTTTGCTAGTATCATCCTAGGAGTAGTTGACGTGTGGAGTCCATGTTTTCCTATAGCAGTGGACCAGTATACAGACGTTTTTCCTGATGATGTTCTTGGAATACCTCCTCCCAGGGAGGTAGATTTCTACATAGACCTATACCCCAGGACATCATCAATATCCAATCTAGCAAATCGGATGGCTCTCACCGAGCTTCGTGAGCTGCGGGTACAGCTGGAGGACTTGCAGGTAAATGTTTCATCTGACCCAATGTTTTACCATGGGCTTCTCTGATTCTGATCGCCAAGAAGGAGGATGGGAGCCTGCGACTGTGTGTCGACTACCGTCACCTAAACCAAGTGACCTTGAGGAAAAATTATCTGCTTCGGGGATTGACGAACTCTTCAATCAGCTCAAGGGAAGATTTTGGTTCTTGAAGATTGACCATAGTTTAGGCTATCATCAAATCTGAGTTCGGGATGAGGATGTGCAAATGGTAGCCTTCAGGTGTCGGTACGACCACTATGAGTTCTTGGTCATGCCCTTTGGTGTGACCACCGACCCAGCAGTGTTCATGTGTCTCATGAACAGGAACTTTCTTCCCTACCTCGATCGGTTTTTCATAGTCTTCATTGAAGACATAATGATTTACTCGATGACCGTGGAGGAGCACGCCTACCACCTCCATATTTCTAGTCTTTATCTAGGTGATCAGGGGACTCCACAATTGGACTTTCCTCCAGTGGTGGATCGCTTCAGGGATGTATTTCTAGAGGAGTTTTCAGGTTTTCCTACGGAGCGTGAGGTAGACTTCTCTATTGAGCTCATGCAAGAAGCTGCACCGGTGTCTATTCCTCTATATAGGATGGACACACCTGAGTTGCAGGAGCTCAAGAAGCAGTTGGAGGAGCTAGAGGCTAAGGGTTTCATCCGACCCAATACATCTCCTTGGGGTTCACCTGTTCTGTTTTTGATGAAGGAAAATTGTACCCTTTGGCTTTGTGTGGATTATCGGAAGCTGAACTAGTTGACGGTAAAGAACCGATATCCCTTTAGACGGATTGAGGACCTCTTTGATCATCTTCGAGGAGCCCAGGTGTTCTCGAAGATCTACATAAGGTCCGGTTATCATCAGTTTCACGTTAGACCATCAGATATAACTCTGACAGCCTTCATGAGCAGGTATGGTCTATATGAGTATACAGTCATGTCGTTCAAACTCATGAATGCACCTGCAGTTTTCATGGAACTGATAAACCGAGTGTTCCATCCTTACTTGTATTCCTTCATTGTGGTCTTTGTGGATGATATCTTGGTGTACTGTCACACTTGACACGATCATTCCAAACATCTTGATATCATTCTGAGTACACTGATAGAGCATCAGTTTTATGCTAAACTCTTGAAGTGCCACTTATGGATGGATCAGATTAACTTCATGGGTCACGTCATCTCAGAGGTAGGAGTATCTGTGGACCCATCGAAAGTGAGAGTTTTATTTTCCTAGGAGCATCTGAAGAACGTCTTTGAGGTACAGTGTTTCCTAGGGCTGGCTGGATACTACAGACGCTTCATTCAGGACATTTCTCGTCTAGCATCACCTTTTAAATGTTTTACCAAGAAGGGGGAAAAGTTTTTATGGTCAGATTCTTGTGAGTCTGCCTTTAAGGAGATGAAAGGAGGGTTGACGTCATCACTGATACTAGTCTTGCCAGAGCCAGGCAAGAGCTACACTGTTTACTGTGATGATTTGTGTATTGGGCTGGGAGTTGTGCTTATGTAGGGAGATGGAGTTGTTGCGTACAGGTCTCGACAGTTGAGGCCACATGAGAGAAACTACCCTATGGATGATCTGGAGTTGGCAGTTGTTGTTCATGACATGCACTATTGGAGACACTATCTTCTGGGAGAGCACTTTGTGGTCTTCACTAACCACAAGAGTCTCAATTATATCTTCATATAGCGTGATCTTATTCTGAGGCAGTGCAGGTGGGTTGAGTATCTAGTGTTTTTTGACTTCAAGCTTGCTTATACGCTGGGAAAGGGTAACATCGTGGCAGATGCATTGAGCAAGAGAACTCAGATTCAGGCAGTTCATGAGGCCAGTAGTGAGTGGCATCTCATGGACCTATTCTCTAAGATGCGTCTGGAGGTGCACGACAGACGAGGATAGACATTCCTATCTTCTGTAGGTGTTACCTCCACGCTACTTGATCGGGTATAGATGAGGCAACTATTAGACCCAGGAGGGTTAGTTCTACAAGAGAGTGTGTCCGGAGAGGACCCTCTTCCTGGATGGATAGTGGGAGAGGATGAGATCTTGCATTTCCAGGGACGTGTATGGGTGCCAGCAGATATACGCGAGGAGATGATGTGGGATTTCCATTCCTCTGTTTGGGAAGTTCATCCTGGCATCACGAAGATGTATCGGGATCTTCATCGCATGTACTGGTGGCTAGGTATGAAGAAGGATGTTGCAAGTTTTGTCATGAGATGTTCTACTTTTCAGTAGGTGAATGACGAGCATCAACGACCAGTGGGGCTTTTACAACAGCTACCCATTCTGTAGTGGAAGTGGAACGATGTTGCGATGGACATCGTGACCGGGTTGGTGAGATTTCTCCAGGGGAACAATATTGTTTCAGTTGTCGTCGACAGGCTTACGAAGGTTTCTCACTTCTTTCAGATCAAGGAGACTGTCAGTGTTGATGATCTGGGATGACTTTACATCAGAGAGATCGTCCTTCTTCATGGAGTTCCGCGCTCTATTGTTTCAGACAGAGATGCATGCTTTACCTCTCGGTTCTGGTAGGGACATCAAAAGGCCTTGGGTACACATGTAATTTTGAGTACAGCTTACCATCCCCAAATTGATTGTCAGTACGAGCGAACGAACTAGGTGATCGAGGATATTCTCCGGGCTTTCATCCTTGACTTTGGCGGTTCTTGGGAGAAGCATATCCCTCTAGTGGAGTTCGCCTAAAACAACAGTTTTCCGGTGACCATTCAGATGGCACCATACAAGGCTTTGTATGGTAGGCCATGCCGATCACCCTTATGCTGAATGGAGGCATGAGAGGAAGCTTTGTCGGGACCTCGTCTTGTACAGGAGACTTCAGAGAAGATAGAGGTGATTTAGAAGAGGATGGATAAAGCAAAGTCTTGGTAGAAGTCTTTTGCTGATCAGTAGAGATGACCTCAGGAGTTCAAGGTCGGTGATCAGGTTTTCCTACGTGTCGCACCGAGGTTGGGACACAAAAGGATTCAGAGACAGGGTAAGCTTTCACCGTGGTACGTCGGACCGTTTGAGGTCTTGGAGAGAGTGGGTCTGATTTCCTATCGGTTGCATCTACCACAGAGGTATCGAGTCATGCACGACGTCTTCCACGTCTCTCATCTCCGACGTTACCTTTCATACCCGTCTCACATCTTTCAGCCTGAGGAAGTCGAGCTTGATGTGGATGCGTCGTTCGAGGAGAATCCTATCTAGATTGTTTATCATAGTACGAATGTTCTCCGTGGGTGGTATGTTACTCTGGTACGAGTGCTATGGCAGCACGGGCGAGTACAGGATGAGACCTGGGAGAGGGAGGCTGATGTATGATCGTAGTGGTCGGAGCTGTTTGGGGTTTCTTCTTCTCCACCTCATTAGGGATTTCGGGGAAAAATTTCATTATGGGGGAAGTTTGTAAGAACCTAGATCTTCATTCAGGTACATTATTCCTTTTTTCTAGAGTTTTTGAGAAAAGAAAAAATTCTGGAAATTTTTGAAGTACACGCCATGTACATTCTGTGTATAGGCCGTGTACTCCATTTTTTCGCTCGAAGCCATGTGATGGCTGTGTCTGGGCCACACACACGGTGTGTATGGATGAGGTGGAGGCCGGTTAATCCGAAGTATGGATAAATTTAAGTACACACCGTGTACTTTATTTTTTTTTCATTAAACGGACCGGGGTCGCGCCTAACCCCTAGTTTCATCTTCTTCTCCAGCTTTTATCCGTCCGAGAGCGACCGTATAGCTGGATCTTCGACAAACTCCAGCCTCACCATCCATTCTCTGATTTGACCATGGCTAGTTGCGTTGGAATCGCATCAGTGAGTTTTTCCTTCTTCATTTTTCTCGTTTCGTGATTTCTCATCATTTCCATGTTATCATGGGATGAATGTTTTGTGTTTTTTATCAGATCTTCGTCATTCTAAGGGGAATCTGTCATCACTGTTCACGTATATTGATCTCCTAGGATCGAGGTAGGTGGTTTGTGCCTTTACTTAGAAGTTGATGAATATTATGTGCAAATTCCACCAATACCATTGAACATGGTATTGCGTGTTTCCTGTTTTTCCCTCGTTGCTTGACTGCTTTGCTTGATTGCTTTAGTAGACGTTATTGCTTGTGTGTAGAATAATTTATTTTGTGATCAGGTTGCATTTACATGCTTGTTTTTCCTTTTGGTCATTTTTCCAGTTGCCATGCCTAGTCGTAGGATAGCGGAACTGTTACTTTTTATTGATGTTGAGCCTTAGTTGATAGCCAAGTAGTTCTTGAGGTTTACTTGGAAGATACACACGCGCTGAGCATGTTTATTTATACTCATGACTGAGAGAACCAAGAGTAGTAGACCAAAGGGAGAATTGATGGAAGGGCTTCTCCAGAGTGTCTTTTTATTACGATGTGATACTATAAGGGGAATTGACCTTGAGTGCCTCCCCAGAGAGTCTGTAGATCCACAACGTGGGTTACAAATGGAAATTGACGTTGAGTGCTTCCCCAGAGAGCCTTCAGCATGATACGAGACTCTAGGGGGAATTGAGGGTGAGTGCTTCCGTAGAGAGTCTACATAATTACGTAGCTAAACCAGAGGGGTGAGACTGTGTGTGCCTCCCAGAGGGTTGCTAGTACAATAGGTTGAACCATAGGGGTTAGGCTGTGAGAGCTACACAGAGGGTTAGTTGTTTTCTTCTTGTTGTTGTTTTCTTACTTGTGTACTTTACATGTTAGAACTATGGATTGTAGCATCTTTTTCTTTCCTGTTTACTGCTTCTTGTTTATTTATTGTCATGTATTCATTGACTGTTAGGCACAAATCATTGGGTGATTGCCTTCTGGGATTGTATCTCACACCCTGTTTGGGCCATGCTTTTGGGCCCAAGAAGACTATGTTTCTATAGGTATAGATAAGGTAAACCACCCTTCTACTTCAGGATCATGACTGAATCAGGAGCTCGGGAGCATGGAACCGAGCTGTGGCTCACGATGCGGAGGAGATTACTTTGCTATTATTTTGCACTTGGTTTCAGTTGTATTTCATCACGTTGTTGTGTTTGTTGTTTCCTTAGAATATTAATTTCATAATTTAGAACTTCTGATTATAAATATGGAATATATTTTACCAAATTCCAAGCACATAAATTGCTGTAATTAATTTATAAAAAATTCTCGTTGTAAAACCAAAGACAGGTTTTTAAGAAGTAAAATTTATCAATATATAGACTTGTTTTACATCTAATTGAAAATTTGAATTACATCCAATGAACAAAATTATATTAAGTGATAAAAACATAATTCAATTACACTTTAAACCCAATTAAATGGAAAATCTACCTATATAATTAAATTATATGAAAAAGCAGTTTTGAAGTAAAATGCAGTATTTTTGACTATTCAATAAAAATAAACATTTGTCAGAAAAATACAAAATATTTATCCAAAGTAAATTTGATATCCCAAATTCAAAAATTATTTCCATTTTACCAAATTCAAAAAATATAAGTGGCATTAATTAACTATCTAATTAATTCCTGCTATCAAAACAAATAGCGTGTTTTTAAGAAACTCTATCTATCAAAATATTGACACTTGTTTATTTCCAATTTAAAAGTGAAATTAATTCCAATGACCACCATTGGATTAAATGGAAAAAATATATTTTAATTACACTTTAAACCAAATTAAAAATATAATCTTACCATATAAATAAATTATATTAAAAGGAGGCTTTGAATTAAAATACAACATTATTCATTATTCATTAAAAATGAATTTTATCAGAAAAATAACAAAAATTTACAGAAAGTACGTTTTGATGTCCTTATATTAATCAAGGATTTTATTCTGTAAAATATAATATATAAAATTGACAAAAATTATTTTTAAAAAGGGTTCACCATCAAAAGGCAGTTAATCGACCCTTTAAAGAATATTAGAATATTTATGCTCAAAATTGGATTCATTCGGATTTTAAGCCCGTATCATTTATTGGGTAATTGTTAAAATAATTAAAAAACATATATAATAATTTTTTAGTTAGTTCTATTCATTCCTGCCATCACAACGGTTAGGTATTAACTACCATTTAAAATAATATTATTATATTATTAGTGTGCAACAGAAGATTTCAAAGAAACTCGTTGTTGCGTATTGGGTACGCCATCAGACATTCCAATCCCATTAATGTAATATTAAAATTTTATTAACAAATATTAATTAATTTGAAAATTTTATATTCATTATTTACCTGGCATGTTACACACATACACACATATTGGAAAACACGTACACATACACATAAGTATAGGAATGGGAATATAAACATACACATACGTGGATTTAAACATACATATACATACAGTTACATACCCATATGGGCACCTTCTCCAAGCTTACACTAAAAATGTTCCTTATAGATCAAAAAAAATTCATCTCTTTCTCTCTCCAAGTAATGATCCTGGAGGTGTTAGAGCATGATATATGAATTCATATTTTCATGAGACCTTATGAACTCACTATACATTTATGATAGCTTCAAACATTGATCATCGAACACATCATTTAGATATTTCTCATCTACCAAGAAATACTCATCACTCACCTCATTGGAAGGCATATCGTGTAACGTTGACTCAACAAATAAGACTTTTTTTTCTAGAAATGGATAATCCGAAGGAGTCTAATCCAATCCTAGAAGTTGCGGACAGTGATGATTTTGTCTTTACCCTGAATTGATTGTAGGGATAGTGTGGTTGACGAGAATGTAATTTTTATTCTACAAATAAAAGATCATATCACTAGTACATTATATCTAACATTTAATGAGAAATAATAAATATTTATTAAGTCTCCCGCTATTTTATCAAGTCCCATTGTACCTCACGTTTGAACTCTGAATTTCTAGTTTCCATGACATTATTGTGTAATGGATCCATATTACCCATCCCATAACCCCAACTAGGGTTGGTAAAGAAATTATATTGTATTTATGTAGGAAGGCCATATCCAAAAATGGGTTTGCAGCCCCTTGGTCTGTTGAGTTGACACCCCAATCCTGAAATCATGTCTTTTGATTTCCTCAACTATTGCCTCCAATATTACTCCAAGTCATCCATGGGATACTCCTCTTAATGTAATGTGGATAATTCATCCGGAATCTTTTTAAAAGGGATTCCTTTATAAAAGTATATTTCCCTACAAGGGTAAGTCAAACACATAGTTTTATTTTGTTTTCCCTTAATCATATAGAAGAAGGCTTGATCAGACAAATTTTTTTATTTGACTAATTTTTATCTCATTTGTGTGAGTTTCTTACTATCATTATAACATTCCTGTTAAGATTATGTGAAACTAACTTTTGTGATTAACCATTTCTTTATTATAATTACACATAAGTCTGGTTTATTTTTCTTCCATCATGCATCCTTATTTAATTCATTAATTTTGGGATTATGAAAACACCTCCATTATGATAAACCATGCACTTGAAGGAAATAAAATAAATAGAATGATCATGAGATTTTATAATGGTTATTTTTTCTAGTGGATGATAAATTATACGTGAACAAGGGGGAAACAACTTGAATCTTTTGGGTTCATGTTTACATCTTTCCACCTATCCACCTCTATATCTCTTGGGATTGGTTTCATCTCACCTATAGCTTAAACTACTTATAATAGCTTGGGAGTTCCATCCATTACAAATGCCTTTTTTTACTCCCATGTAGTTGAGGGGTAAATGGGGTTTTACCTAAATGAAACCTTGGGAACTCAGGCCCTACATGTTAATAACGTGAAGGCTCTAATGCAATCAAATTTAAAATAAGTGAATATATTAAAAGAAACCTTCCACATACAAAGGAATTAGTCTAGCTCATGATCATCCCTACATGAAAAATATGTACACATTAATAAAACTAGAATTAAATTATATAATCATTCTTTTTAAGATAAGTCATGATCAAATCATTTATTTATTATATTTAAAGAATCAATCATTTTATATTAGACAATTTTATGAATTTCCTTGAGATTCTAATCCATCATAATTTTGAAAAAATAAATTCATTTCAAATTATCTTTGTATGTATCTTTTACAATGGAGGCAACCCAATGAATTCCTATTCATAACAACAAAATGAGTACAAATGATCATTACACAAATGTTAAATTAAACACATATATAAAAATCTTATCACATGTTGTGCCTCATCATTACACCTACACTGTGGTACACCAATCAATGGTTTATATTATATAATAATAAATTTTAACTAATCTATGTAATTTGTATGACTACAAAATGTGTTGTTCCAACTACATAGTGTGTACTATTTTTCACCATCCATCTGAAGTACATGCCTGGGGAAACAATGTGTGAGTGTACTTTGGAAACAATCGGAGTGTAGGGCATGTCCAGTAGGCCACACATCGTATAGTTCATTGTTTCTCAGTCTCCAGCTGGGCAAGTCATGTACGGGGTACACAGTAAAACCCTATCCCGAAGGGACTACTTGTCATATATAGTGGGACAAACTGCATGTAATCAGAAAACTACGTGACACATGTTCCTGGCCAACACACAGAATCAATAATAATTAGACAAAATCCAATTATATGCCCGGTTTGGTGGACTAGACCCAGTGCATTAATACTTGGATACACGTCGTGTACTATAGATTACACATCGCGTGTTATTGTGTTGTATAAAGAGAAATATTTTATCCTCCATATGATATACTATGTTATATTTTAATCAAAATAAAAAACTATTGTTTCGGTAAGGTTAACAAGAAAAGAAAGAGGAGAAATAGATCTCGAGATTCATATTTGTAGAACGATTATCATGAATTGAAAAAATTATATTATTTAATGTGTAAATCATAATAAAATATATATAAATAATTATAAAATAAGATGTATCCTCTCTGATACAACATGATGGTTTTAGGCATAGTAGAATCATTGTTGGGTCGACACCCAACATTGATTTTTACTATGATCAATGATTATTCTAGGATCAATAGAGTGATGAATGTCAGTCTACACTAAATATAATAAAAAATTTATATAATGTAGGATGTGGAATGTAACCATTAGAAATGAACTTTCACATCATGTTTATAATTAATTTAATTTATTATAGAATGAAAAAAAAATTCTTGGATCTTCAATATAATCGTTCTCAATGATGTTGTTCATTTAGAATGTCTCTTATGGATTATCACATTGCACATAAGAGAATCCAAACTATATTCCCCTTAGTGGTGATCCACATGTTCTCTGATAGCCTCTGATCGACACCACTCATTCTTCGGGTGCTAAGGCGGTGATGTTATTTCCATGAGTCAGTCATTCTTAATATCTTGTTCTTCATTATTGAAGAACATCTCACATTCGTGATAGGGGTGGCAATAAGATTTGAGATTGAAATTTTTTAGCTCACCAATTCTGAATTAACAATGTGTGTGGTGTGTTTCGTATGGCACAAAAGATATACTGTTCTATTTATATGCATGGAAGATGAGTTAAAATATTAATTTTCCAACCAATAATTAAATGCATTCCTGAACATAGAGAAAACTGATGGTCATAACAATACCACGTCATTATTTCTGGTACTCCAACTTGCACAAAACAGAAATATGTATAGAATTGCACATCACAAAATAATAGCATCAACATTATTATTTTATCTTCTGAAAACTGGTGAAATAATTATTTATCGTCTAGCAAGTAATTATTTTACTAATAGACTGTCCATTTTCCACTCGAACTCCACTAATATTTTTTGAACAACTGAATAAATAAATAAATAATTTATTCTCTTAAATAAATATTATATTTAAAAAATTGAAAATAAATAATTATTATATTTTTAATAAAATTAAAAAAATATATTATTTAATTTATATGATCATCTAAACATGAATAAAAATATCCCACAGTCTTGAGAATAATATTTACCTTATTAATTATATTAAAATAGAAATTCTCTGAGACCACCAAACACACATAGTGTAAACCATGTGGATTATTTCTCATTGGAATTGGACGGGGTTGCCTAAATTATATGTGTACTGTCTACCAACAAACTGCATGTATTTAATAATGAATTCACAGTAGATGATATGTCACTTTAATGGCCATTGGCAGTGGTCAAATCATCTTTGTACAATGTTCCAAAAAACTAAACTATGTGCTTACATTCACGGTTTAGAAGATGTGAATAATAATGTTCGTAACTTGCTAAAAATTATAGATAAATAGAATATCTCTTCAGATAGAGGATTAGAAATAACATTTATGTTGATGTTCTCGTCTATGAGACACACCACCACTAAAGGTGTGTGCTAACACATAATGGAGGTGAGGGATATTTTGGCTCCACAAATGAATCTTTTTTTGATATATTTGAGTTGTTTCTAGTGAATTATATTATCATCACTCTTTCAAATCAATATGGGACATTTTAATTTACTTATAACACAAATAATGATAAATGGTCACTAATGAATTAATGACTATGTGTGTTCAATAGGAGGAAAGGATTGTGGTAGAAATGGGATAAACCAATATGCTGACAATGCACCAGAAACATATGGGTCATGAATTTCAAGCCAATAAATTGGGAAGGAGAAATGACATATTTATTCAAATATTATGATGGAAGTCATTTGTTTTTTCAGCAAAGGAAAATGACACATATTGAATAGTGGACCTAAAATTTTGAAATGGCATGAAAAGAATGGTATTTCAATATCATTGGTTTTTGTGGTATCAAATATGGTTGATCCAATTTATAACACATGGTGGACTGATTTTGGTTCTATAATCCTAATTGTGAATATCTTGTAGGGAATGTAAAACCTAAGGAATCTAGTGGATAGTGAGATTGGCATGTATTTTTAAAACATGAAGAATCATATGTAATTGATTTACCATTTATAGTGATAGGTTGAGAGGTATTTTTTTCTTCTCTCATGAAAGATTTATTAATAATTTCTTATAGAGATTTCATATGAATACTTGTGCACCATGTATGGCACCCATTTTTAGTGGTGACAAATTTAGCATTAACCATAGCACTAAAAATGATTTTGAACAAGATGAAATGAAATCCATCATGTTTTCTTAAATTTTTGGTAGTTTAATGTACTCTAAGGTCTGCACAAGGCCATAGATTGCATTTGTAGTGGGAATGTTGGGGTTTTATAAGATATATCCGATTATAGACCACTGGAAGGTAATGAATAAGGTATTGAAATACCTAGAAGGTACTAAAGACTACATTGTTGTTTATAAACACACTCACAACTAGGTATTAATTAGATACTCTGATGTAGAGGTTGATGGTGGTGTTGATCGACACTAATCAACGCCAGGATGTCTTTATAATGGCTAGAGGATTTGTGTCATGGAGAATCGTCAAAAATATTCTAATAAAGAATTCTACTATGGAAGATGATTTTTTTCATGTTTTGAGTCAACATCCCATGGTGTATAGATAAAGAGTTTAATTTCAGGCTTTGAATTCATGGAGCATTTCCGTGAAGTCAATCAATTAGTATGTTAAGTCCTTGTGTGTTATCGCCATGTGCCATTGTCATTTCAATAAATCTCAATTTTCTATTATCTTTATTCTATGTGCCAACATGTATCTATACTTCACAACCAATCCTCCAAATAATTCATTAATTGGACATTTTTTGACCTAGTCTATATCTTCTGTGCAAGGAGTATCCAAAATAACCATATAATCACTTTCATTTAATCATACATCCTATTTATCTAAACACCAAATGTAAATAACATCATTTAAATAGGACATAGTTATGGCATCATCCCAATCAGAAACCACTAGGGATGTTTCCATTATCCCATATTTATAAACAAGCCATGGGACCCTCCAGATCATGACTTTGGCTCCCTCTCTAATCCTCTAAAAGCATCCCTTTAATATAAGAACACCTGATCCCCATAGGAGTATCCAAAAAATCTAGGTTGGTCATAAGGGCTACATCACAAAAGCCTGTAAGGGATTAATATTAAAATTCAATCATATAAGTGTATCTTCAAAATGGGTTTTGAATTAGTTTCCATCTAGTCATTTCTAAAATAGAAATTCTGAACTTGCCCATGTATTGATATCCCATAGCACAAAAATGATTTGGGATGCACAGATTATCCAAAGACAACTAATGCTGTTTTTTAACCATCATTCATACATAACCAAAACATGGAATGGAAAGAGTGCATTTGGTAAATCAAAATTATATTAAGATTAAAAAAATACATATTAATAATTATAAGAAGATGAGATACATCCTATATATGATCTTTCCTTCCCTACCTTAATGTACTCTTAAAATTTCATCCCTAATAATTTTTGTCTAACATGTCCATGATGCTCGATAGAACCACTCTATTAAACTATTTAATTCATTCACCCAGGCTCACTTATTAGAACTTTCAAACATACTAATTGAAAAGTAAATCTTTTTAAAAAATGGTTACACAAGACATTACCTTTATAAACCACGTATGAATCCTGGAGTATGAAATTTCATAATACCTAAATTTTTACTAAGGTAATTATTGTTTGTGTTGCATATCCATGAAAGTAAAAGAATATTTATGAGATTAACTCACATAACATATGTATTTAGAGGTTTTATTAATCCATGAAGATCAAGGGGGAGTGATAAAAGTGGTCGAATTTTGTTTGAGAGCATGAATGGGGGAACGAAACAAGTACCCTTTGTGATGAATTTATTTGTCCATGATTTTATTATCATTTCATTCCAACGTATGTAGGAAAATATTAGTTTGATCAGCGTGAAATTAATAACCGCTAAAAAAGATAGGATTTATCAATGAAAAATATATCACTAATAAAACCTATCTTTATTAGCATGAAAAATATAGATGATAAAACCAATATGTTTCATCACTAATATTATATAGCTAATATATAAAGGTTATATTGTAACATTTAATTTATACCAGATAAAAACAATACAAAAAAATAAAATAATATTAAAATAATATATATATATATATATATATATATATATAATTATTTAATTCATAAAATATTAAAAAAATTATCCTCATTAAATAATATAAAATATTAAATGCATGATTCTCAAAAAAATAGTGTAATTGAGTTATTAAATATTAATGGACAAAAAATATTAAAAATGGATATGTTTTATATATTAGATTAATTATGTTAAATACATAAAATGAAAAAATATTAAAACTAAGATGAATACACTGTGAAAATATTAAAAAATAGTAAAAAACGTACAAAAAAAAGAATTTGTTGGAATAATTTCATAAATTTTGAACATGTACCAAAAAACTAGATTAAAATAATAAAAAATTAATTAAATTAAATTAAATATATATAATTAAAAAAATTAAAAAAAAATACTACAAGTTAATAAAAAAATGCATTATAATTAATCATATAAATAAAAAACATGATCAAAATAATAAATTATAGTGAACACTTTTCTAATTTTTATGTATTAAATGAATTAATTGTAAACACAGACAAAAATGTATAGAATCATTACAAATAAATTTATAAACATTAATTATATAATTATAAATCATTTTAAAGGCATTACACCTTAATAAATGAAATTGAGAAAATATTAATCATATAAATAAAATCCATTTTTATAATATAAAATCATATGAAATAATAATGTATAAAAAAATATTAACAAATTAAAAACATCAATTAATATTAAAAAAATTTAATTATTACAAATTAATGGGAAATATTCAACAAAATCATATTAATTATGAATAAATAAAATTTAATATGTTAAAAATAATTAAAGTGTGATTCTGTAAGAATGATTACATCAATTACATTAAAATAAAAATTAGGGTTCGAATCCTGGAAAGCACCTTGTGGGATTTATATTGCATGTTGTGACTTAGGTTGAAAATTGTTTGGGCATGATGCAGGGAGGTGGTGATGCAGGCATGCCACATTCATGGAGATGCATATATGATGATGTAGGCCTGGTGGTACACTGATCCTGTGGGCCATATTCTTAGGCCACTTGTCCTTGGTCATATGGGTTATGTAACAAATATCTTCTACACATATATATAGAGGAATTTTCATTAATGAAAAAAAAAGAAATAACATACACATAAAAATTGAATAAAATTTACAAAAAATTTATACAAATATATATACATACATACATATATATATATATATATAAGGTACTCTATGATACAAATACACAAAAACACACACACAACTCACCCACCATCCAATTGTAATGGCATAACCCCTAAAGGGATAACTTACCAATATTCAATAGGCCTATAGAATTACATTTTTATAATATTGTCTGTAAGAACATTAAAACTTTTTCGTAACAACCATGTCTCATATGACACGAAATTATCATGCACTGCTATTGGATTAATCCCAAATGATTGGGACTCCGCCAGAAAACAATGATCTAAAGGTCCTACCAAGGCCTTGTTCTACCATTATCTCACCGAACTTCACGGCGGATTTTCATATATGATTATCAGATGATCACCCTCGACGTTAATATTGTGTTTTCCCATCCGAATAAATTCTCAACAAAGCATACCACAAAACCCGCTCTCTGAGGTTCACACAAAAATCCACCATGCATCCAAAGCTGTTGCTCGACACATGAAATACAGAAAACACCACAACATGATGCAGTCAATAGGAATGCAACACGTCCATCCTCGGTCTTGTTTCTATAATCCATCTATGGCCACATCATTAGTGATGAAGAGTTTTCCCTCCTCCTACATCAACTGTACTAGCTTCCCAAGAGTTTTCCACCATCACTGAATCCTACTGATTGAGGACCATAGTGATCACTACGCTGACACTTCCACTCAACTATCACCATCTTTCAATGGCACATAATGTCGAGACTACAAATCATGACCTTCAATGACACCATATGTCATTAAATTTTTTTTCGAAGCACATCTGAATCATTTGTGTTTGTTTACATAAACACATAAATGGTTTTAGGGATAGAACACATTGGGGTTCAATTTCAAGGAAATTGGGGGTTTGAGATGGTCTTATAAATATCAATTATATGGATATCAAGGGTAATAAAATATTAAAACATAATATATAAAAATGAATAAAAATTAATCATAAAAATTAAAACATATTTACAATATTAATGCATATTAAATAATATGTGTACTTTTAATATAATAGTTAAATTCCAAAAATATTTAATATTATTAAATATCGAAAATAAAACTATAATAATTAAATATAACTTTTAATTATTAAATTAAATTAAATAAATTTAAAAATTTAATTGATATCCATAATTACATGAATTTAAACCATATAAACATGAATAAAACTAAATAAATAAATACTATTATTACTGCTAATGATTGAAGTAGGCACTCTATTAATAGTATATAGAAATTATAATATATTAGTAACCCTTATAACTTTTTATAATTGTGAAAATTTTATTATTAAATAAAGTACATACATATATAAACATGTATAAATAACTATAAAAATTTAATATATTACAGAAATATTAAATGATTATATAATAAAAATGAATAAATTATAGAAAATACTGATAATTGAGATACAAAAAACCAATAAATAATATTAAATCAATCAACAGACATTCGTCTACACACATACATGCACATCGATAAACATGTACACAAAATTAAACAATATAAGTGTACACATATATACAAGCTCATAAACATAATCATAAAAAAATACATATACACATACAAAACTCATACACATACACATGTACATACACATACAAATGTATATACATACATATACAAACGAATTTTCATATACATTCACATCTATACAATTATATACATCTCTGTGAAAATACATAGAAATATATACATATGACTATACACACAATTATACACATACGCATGCACATACACATGTACATAATGATAAGGAAATACATACTCAGATACATATATGGACATATACATAAACGTACACAAATAGTGTTATATGTAGTCATACGTATACACATACACATACAAACACATTCCCAAGCACATACAAAAACTCATTGACATTCACATATAGATGTACATACATATGTAAAAGTACATATATTGTCAATAAAAATTTATAAATACATACAAATAAACTTATGCATACATACATAAACAAACACATACACATTAACATATGTATAATATACAAATACAATTATATACAATCCCATTTTCATATACATACTCACACAAACTAAAAAACATACATAAACTCACACACACACACAACAAAACACAACAGATGCATACAGAAATAAAAAATATATAAACACACACATACAGAACCACATATACAAAAGTATATAAATATATTTTTGAATTATATCATTTGAATGTAAATATTAAAAATCAAATAGGAATCACATTTATAAATTAATATATGCATTTATATTTCATATAACTTTTTCAATAAAATATTAATAAATCATATATACATTAATTATATTAAATTTTTTCAAATAAAGTATATAAATATACTATTATATATATTTATTTAATAATATAATTTATATTTGTTTTTAAATATAAACTTAACAAAATAAGATTAATTATTTATTAAATTTTATGTAAACCAATTAAATATATTTTCTTTACATATATATACATTTCAAAATATTAATATTATTTACAAATATATGTAATAATGTATATATATATATATATTAACGCATTTAATTAGATATTTAGCAACAATAATAAAAGTGCTCATAATGGATGGAAATGTATCAGTGTTTGAAAAATGCATAATGAAATTGAACCCTTTTATTAGTTCTTTTTTTCTCAATAGGGTTGAATATTGCTTGATATGAATTAGTGTAACTTGATTATAAAAATTGGGAATTTCATATTAGTGAAATCCTATAATTTTTTATAGATAAAAGTAAATGAGAATTAATAATTTGTATTAAATTCAAAAAATAATGAATTATAAAATTATAGTTAAATATAACATATGAAATTACATGAATTATTATAATCCCTTTAGATAAAAATCCATAAATTACTGCAATTGGGTTTTCATGTTATACAACTCAACATCTGATATCATTTGTTTGGAACTGCATGTTTGGAAGGAGGGATCTCTCGCAACTTTCCCACATTTCTATTTTAATTTAGTAGAAGTTTCACTTATAGACTAAACATTTTGTACACCTGACATCACTGTGCTTCCACATCCAAATTGGTAAATGATAGGTATGAGCAAAGAGTGTAGTTTCTAAACAATTATATCCTAATGGGTTTCTTCTGGTGTGGGGAATTACACACAAGGGGGAAGTAATCGTCACATACATATTCCACCATTTGTCTTGGTAGGAATTTTCTATGGGGTGAAATGGTATAATATTTGAGAAAGGGAATTGAAGGTGGTAGGTTTTGAAGATGGGTAACCATGGTTGATCGTATTAGAATGTTCGATGATGATTGGTGGGGATAGTAGATGGATTTGTCGATGGTCTGTTGTGGCATATCATCTGATAAAGGGAAATGATTTTGTTTAGTGATATTGATGGGGAATCATGGAAGTTATTTTATGAAAAATGGAGGTGACGGCCATATACATCTACAAACATTTAATCCTTTTGGGAATTATGGATGGGGAACTATGACAGGTCGTGGAGTTGACTGTCCAGGTAGGCATTATTGATGGGGCACAATATAAGGTCGAAATGGTTTTGAAGGCGACATGCGTTGTCGATTTCATGTCATGGAAGGTCATTTGAGAAATTGTAGATATAGTGATATCTTTCTTCCCCCTGTTTTTCCTAGTAGGCATTTTGGATGGGGCATTATGGTTGGTTTTTTGGGAATGGACGGTGATGTTTATATCCTTTGATTAGTCACTGAAAGTGGCTAATATTAATTGTTAATATCTTTATATTCATTGTTCCAAAGTCCATAAACATTGTTTTTAGTGCATTACATAAATAGAACTTCATTTCTCATCAAAAATGCAATTCTTGTTTAAAATTCAAATTTGGTCCCAATCATTCATTTGTTTGTTGACAATATTATATTCATTTTCTGAATTTGAAATTTTGGGATATGATTGATCATTTTGTTTGGAACATTTTATCTTTTAGGTCCGCTGGATGAATCTCAAAGGAAGATGGAGAATTTTTCCCCTGAAGGCAGAAACTTGCTGGAAAAAGCATAATGGGCCTAAGGCCCATCAAACAAATGTGGGGCCCATAAACCAATCCCAATGAAGCTCAAATTTATTCAGTAGAAAGATAAAATATGAGGATCATTTTATTCAACTGTGGCCGGAGCTAATTCTGATGTTATCATGATGATAAATGGATCTGAATTTGAGATTTAAATGGTGGACATGACATTAATGCTGAAAAATCCGTCCCACCATTTCGACTATAACTTCCAAACGGATAGGCGAAATTTCCTGAAATTTTTACAGCTCATAGAGGACGGCTGGATGAAGATATTTCTCTTCTACTCCCCTCCGGATTCGGCCTTCTTCAATTTCGAATTCACACGTCAATGTGGTGGACGAATCTGGACAGTTTTCCGGGTCAAATTCGAAACATCAATTTCTTTTTGATTATTCACCCGCCATTTGACTCTATTAATTGTTGAGGGGTGAATTAATTGTTGGGGGATGTACCTAAGGCTCCTAATATGCCTATATAAGGAGCTATTGGTGAAGGTAATGGGTGTGGAAATTTTTCTTATCATCTTGGATGCTTTGTTTCATTGTAATGTTTTGCTTCCAAATTTCTTTTGTAATGTTTTCCATTTCCATATAAGTTTTTATTTTTGTTCTTAATCAACTTATTATCTTATATATTTTCCATTTCATTTATTAAAACTTTATAATCACAAAGCACAGTGATATCTCTGTGTTGTTGTGAATTAGTTCACACATAGGTGTGAATTTCATTCACACACACGGAGGAGTGCTCGTTATTTCTGCGGTTTTAATTTCTTCAATCCAATTCTTGTTAGCCATCTTCCGCCCACCATTGAGAGTATACCATCAATGGAGGGCTAAACCCTTAATGGGTTGATCTTAGTAGGATGCAAAGGCTGGATTGAATGTTATTTTATGAACGAATTGTTGTTAAATGGATAATTAATTTAAGACATCCATTCTTCAGTTATTTCTACTCTTCATCTTTACTGTGTCTGAGCAAAATAAATTCAATTACTAAATGACCATATACCTCGGAGAGATCATGAATTTGGTTCGCTAAGTGTATAGGGGATTAGTAATTGTGTTTAGTAAGCACCAAACCAGAAAATGATGAAGGTAGTGTTATTTTTGAAGAATGGATTCATCAAGAATTAATAAAACCAAAATTGTTTAAAGAAGTAAAATTCATTCAATCCACCCCGAGAATAATCCTAGATCAACCCATTTTCATTAAATTTAATTCACGTAGGTGTCTTAGTTTTATTTAAAACATCCAAAATCAAAACCAAAGTTAGCTACTTCATAGCCCATCCTTCACCAAATCATAGCATCTCAAGGTTACTTCTTCGGTCCCTGTGGACTCGACCCCTACATGTACTACATCGATCACTTTTACCCGTAGGGTAAATTTGGGCGCAACCAAATTTTGGCGCCGTTTCCGGGGACCCAAGTAAGTACCTTAGACCCAAATCTCCTTTTCTCACCCCAAATTCTCTATTCTCACCCTAATTTCTCTTCTCTTTTCCCCTTTCTATTTCTGTGTGTCCAAAAAAAACCCCAAAACCAATTTTCAATCAATTCCAATGGATTATCCTCCAAAATACCCATTCATAAATCAATGTTGTAATCAAGTTGGAAATCAATATTGGGAAACACCTCACGGAGAGAATTTCATTGACCAATCTTTATTTGAATACACCACACCAGATAACTTGTACAATCAATGGGATGATGATTGTTTAAAGGATCAATTTCCATACCTCTCAAGGATGATTGAAGAGATAAAACTTAATGAAGTTAATGAGGTCCAAACATCTATCAATCCTAATTATGAAAAAATTATTGTACATTTGTGTGAAAAAATGGATAAAATGATTTCAGAAGTTTCATCACTGAGAGTAGAACTACAAAGCATTGAATCATTTTTGGAACCCACTCCAACTCAGTTTATCCCTTCCACATCACTTATAGAAGAATCTTGTTACCCACATAACTTATTTGAATTTAGTGATAAACCCACTTTAGAATCTTGGAAAACAGAGTTGGATAATGAAGTTAATTGGTCAGGTAATTTTGAAAGTCAAGCTAATGAACCTGAGGGAATTGTTAATGAGTGTTTAAATCAGGATGAAATTGATTTCATGAATTCTCAAGAGGGAAATTTTTCTTCAGAGATTGAATGTTCGGAATATTTCTACAATGATGATTTTTCAGAAACACCAATCACTGAACCGTTAGGAGAAATCACAAACATCAAACCCATACCCATTTATGAAACTAATCTAGAAAATTTTGGGGTTGAATCTTCAATTCAAAGGGAACCAATTGTGTTGTGAAATTTTGAAAATTAAATTGATATTAATTCTAATTCCTTATCTATTTTTTAATGTCCTATCCAACCTGAACATAAAATCAATGTCCTTACTTCCCCACTCAGGCATCCCATCATAGGGTACAAACAAGACCTCTCAGTTATCATTCATCCATCTCATGAAACCAATAATGTTGGAATGAACCTTGAAATCTTAGGAAATACTCCAGATAAAACACGATCAACAATTTTAGATATTCCTTGGATTTTTCCAATCATTGTAGAAAATAGGATTTCACATGAATCAAATTATTAAAAAATCAATCTGAATAAAGTTGAAGTGGACAAAAATGGGGTCCTAAAAACGATGAAAGTTGGAATTGGATAAGTTGGGGGGTACAAGTCGAGCCAACGACGTTAAACAAAAGCGCTTCATGGGAGGCAACCCATGGTTTCCTTGTTTCCAGTCATTTTGAATAATTTTATTTTTCATATAATAAATTACCATAAGCTGTTGACCTGTTCTTATTTTATGAGTAAGGATGGGTATGAAAGGGGAGCGTCATATTCATCCGTGTCACGTGGTGTGATCTCTGAGTAATACCTTACCCAAAAAATATAAAGAAAACAATGTATCATCAGTTTATTTTGTATTGTTTTATTTTTTTTATAGGTTAAAAAAAATAAAAGGACATGTTGAAATCCATAAGGAAAATCCATTCACCACCATCCAAGCCGCTGAGACTCAAATCCAGGATTGAAGGGAGACTATGGCATGCGCTATCATCATCAACCACCAGGTGAATTTGTTCCATGTTTTTTATTCTCAATTTCATCTTTGAACTCCTCTCCTACCCCCTTCTAACTTTTTTTTTCTTTAAACACTGGGGACAGTGTTATTCTATGTTGGGGTGGGGATAAAAAATGATTTTTATTTTGAATAAGAACATGCATGAAAAAAAAAATCCATTAACCATAAACATGATAAACACACATTGCAAAGTCTAAAATTGGATATCAAATAAATTTTGAATGCCTTGATTCTGATTTTAATGCAAGTTTAAGTTCATGAGCATAGTTTTTGGAAAGTGCGGTTGTCCGATGTGATTTTTCAAAGTTTACATTTTCATCCTCTTAATAAAAATGCCACAATGCACGTATTTTGGATTGTGGGTGTAAATTTGAGTTCTTGGGTCCCTTTCATTATAGCATAGGGTTCTGGGGTCACTTTTAGTTTAATTTGAGTATGAAAAAAAAACAAAAAAAAACAAAAACAAAAAAAAATTGAAAAAAATAATAATGACCACATAGAGCAATGTTTTGTCCAAATGTGTGGCGTCCGACACTTGGGGATCGTGACTCCATAGTTGTCTTGCCCAGAGTTAGGCTTTAAATCTCTATTTTAGAGCATGAAATTGACAATATGTGTGGCGTCCGGCACTTGGGGATCTTGACTCCATAGTTGTCTTGCCCAGAGTTAGTTTCTTCATATCTATTGTGGTTAAAAAAAATCAAAAAAAGGGATACTTATCTTAAGGTTTAATGTGATTCCCACCTAGCGCTTCCATTTTTTTCCCCTTGAACAATAAAATGGGCTCCATATCTTTTATGATGCACAACACTTTATCATGCTTAATTGGAATTGGATGAAATGTGACAATGAATTTGAACAAACGAATAGGATTGGGCTTGGGATATGCTTATGGACCTAGCTTGTTTTAAATTATTTTGATGGGTTCCATAATTTTTTTGGTATGAGGTATTTTGGGTGAGAAATGTGTATTTAAAATGTTTTTGGAAAAGGGGATTTCAATTTCATATTTGTAATTTATTTTGCTCGGGACTAGAAAAACTCAAGTTGGGGGGTGTGATTAGTCACTTAAAGTAGCTAATATTAATTGTTAATATCTTTATATTCATTGTTCCAAAGTCCATAAACATTGTTTTTAGTGCATTACATAAATAGAACTTCATTTCTCATCAAAAATGCAATTCTTGTTTAAAATGCAAATTTGGGCCCAATCATTCATTTGTTTGTTGACAATATTATATTGATTTTCTGAATTTGAAATTTTGGGATATGATTGATAATTTTTTTTGGAACATTTTATCTTTTAGGTCCCCTGGATGAATCTCAAAGGAAGATGGAGAATTTTTCCCCTGAAGGCAGAAACTTGCTGGAAAAAGCATAATGGGCCTAAGGCCCATCAAACAAATGTGGGGCCCATAAACCAATCCCAATGAAGCTCAAATTTATACAGTAGAAAGATAAAAATATGAGGATCATTTTATTCAACTGTGGCCGGAGCTAATTCTGATGTTATCATGATGATAAATGGATCTGAAGTTGAGATTTAAATGGTGGACATGACATTAATGCTATAAAATCCGTCCCACCATTTCGACTATAACTTCCAAACAGCTGGGCGAAATTTCCTGAAATGTTTACAGCTCATAGAGGACGGATGGATGAAGATATTTATCTTGTACAGACCCTCCGGATTCGGCCTTCTTCAATTTCGAATTCACACGTCAATGTGGTGGACGAATCTGGACAGTTTTCCGGGTCAAATTCGAAACATCAAATTCTTTTTGATTATTCACCCTCCATTTGACTCTATTAATTGTTGAGGGGTGAATTAATTGTTGGGGATGTACCTAAGGCTCCTAATATGCCTATATATGGAGCTATTGGTGAATGTAATGGGTGTGGAAATTTTTCTTATCATCTTGGATGCTTTGTTTCATTGTAATGTTTTGCTTCCAAATTTCCTTTGTAATGTTTTCCATTTCCATGTAAGTTTTTCTTTTTGTTCTTAATCAACTTCTTCTCTTATATATTTTCCATTTCATTTATTAAAACTTTATAATCACAAAGCACAGTGATATCTCTGTGTTTTTGTGAATTAGTTCACACATAGGTTTGAATTTCATTCACACACACGGAGGAGTGCTCGTTATTTCCGCGGTTTTAATTTCTTCAATCCAATTCTTGTTAGCCATCTTCCGCCCACCATTGAGAGTATACCATCAATGGAGGGCTAAACCCTTAATGGGTTGATCTTAGGAGGATGCAAAGGCTGGATTGAATGTTATTTTATGAACAAATTGTTGTTAAATGGATAATTAATTTAAGACATCCATTCTTCAGTTATTTCTACTCTTCATCTTTACTGTGTTTGAGAAAAATAAATTCAATTACTAAATGACCATATACCTCGGAGAGATCATGAATTTGGTTCTCTAAGTGTATAGGGGATTATTAATTGTGTTTAGTAAGCACCAAACCAGAAAATGATGAAGGTAGTGTTATTTTTGAAGAATGGATTCATCAAGAATTAATAAAACCAAAATTGTTTAAAGAAGTAAAATTCATTCAATCCACCCCGAGCATAATCCTAGATCAACCCATTTTCATTAAATTGAATTCACGTAGGTGTCTTAGTGTTATTTAAAACATCCAAAATCAAAACCAAAGTTGGATACTTCATAGCCCATCCTTCACCAAATCATAGCATCTCAAGGTTACTTCTTCGGTCCCTGTGGACTCGACCCCTACATGTACTACATCGATCGCTTTTACCCGTAGGGTAAATTTGGGCGCAACCATCCTTCTTCCACTCATATGGGCTCGTAGGTGTTTTCAATGGGGTGAAGTTGTTTGTCATATAAGATAATATAGGGTAACTCGTGGTGATAGAGGGAAATAGGATGCTCCGGGGCCTATGTCTATGGAATGGGGATGCAATATGAGGTAGCATAGATTAGGGGTTTGAAAACCTCATATAGAACATTTTTTAGGGACCATTACTACTTCATCAGACTCATCCAGGAATCCTCCATTGGTTTACCAAATCAATGGTTCATTGTAGGCTCAGAAACTCACATAATGGATTTATTCCGATAAGCCATGGCCCGTATGGGTGTATATATACATATCATGAGTCCCCATACCAGTGTTGAATAATTTCAATGGTTTCATTACATTCAAAATTATTTCTCCACCCCATTATTTACTTTATTTTTTTTCATTTTATTATACAATGTTTTTTGAGATAATTTAGGAATATACGTCTTTTTTATTGACATTATAAATATGTCTATTGTTTTACATTGAATAATAAAAACTCATTAGAACATCATGTCTATGTGTGGTACCCAAACCATTTGTTCAATTCTATATTTTTATTTCTAAATATAACACATTATAGGTTAGTTAATATTTACTAAATTAATTATTCTTTTTAAATATAAAAATTATACATTATATATAACTTATGACTCATAAATCTGTGATAAAATTTATTTACAATGAATAGATAACTTATTTGACCTCAATTATATTAAATACATCAACTATAATATTTATTCAAAATATAAATATATTATTTATTATGTTCATAATTACAGTACAAATCAATATCTTATTATATAAATAATCATTTTAAATGATCTAAATATAATCATACAATTTGTAACCAATTATATTTATACATTATATGAATATCATTGGTAATGAATTCAATACATATAATTAATTTAAAATATTATATATTCTAATTTTATAAAAATAATTATTATAATACATAATCAATAAAATTTACGCATAATATAATAATATTATAAATTTATAGTAATGTATCAATATTGTAAATAAACTGAATTAAATATGTGATGCAATATTATTTATAAATGCATTCGATATAGTTACATTATAATATATTGATGTTGAAATATTTTATTTATTTCTATTATATATTATATATTATATCATTAAATTAATATATAATATTCCAATGACATAACTTTTTTCATAAATACATTTTTTAGTGTTTTCATAAACTCTATTTTTACTGGTAAGTGGAAAACATCACAATGACCCAACCTTAAAAAAATTCAAATTCCACTAAAAAACAAAATTTCAAATAGAAAAGTAATTTTGTGATTTTAAACTGATCTAAGATAATGGGTTGGTAGGAGTGTGTGATGTATCCAATGATGTGGATAGGATTTATGATATATGTGAATGCATTGATTATTTTCGAATATAATTACTAGGAGTTATATATGATAGGAAAATGGTACTCATATATGGATGATGTTTCAAGTCATGAGCATGATACAATATTCTACACCTTTTAGATTTGTTTGTGGAATTTTTGTTATGTAGGTTTTTAGATCAAAGAATATCATAGTCATTATATGATATCATTTGGATCTGATGGGTCTTAGGAAGGATTTAGATGTAGCAGAAGTGTATGGTGGGTGAATAACTAAAACAGTTTAGAGGGATTTGATGCCACATTATCAAATTGTAAATGACATAACCGTCATAACTAAAAATATCAATCAAATACCGACATAGAAAATTCTATAACCTAGAGAGGACTCTATTCATGTTAAATTTATTATTTCATTAAATCATATCATTAGAAATTATACCTCTTCTTAAGAAATATCCTCAAAATATTGATTAATAACACATCACTCATGACACATCCAACGTATCCATGTTCACTGTAAAAGAAATCATTGTGTTTTATGAAATACATTACAATACATGAGTCGGTATGGATATTAAGAATATTCTTAATGAATAAAGACCACTACACACACTGATGGATAATAATATGAAATGACACATAATCATGAACAATTCATATAGGATGTTTTATTCTCATAATCTCCCATATTGAATCTTTTAGTATTCACCTCTCAATAGGTGAGATGGATTATAATTTTGTATATGAATATAAATATAACATGTTGATTTATATGATTCAATTCCATCTTCTAAATAAATATCAAAATTTAATTATGATGGAGGAGAGGTCAATAACACTTTATTTTCCCTTTTACATGTTACTCATACGATGTTCAACACCACATGTTCTCTATTTATTTCTTCCCACAAAAATTACTACAAATTTTACAATCATCCTTAAAGTAAATTTTATTCACCCTCAATCTAGGGAAACAAGTCTATTTGAGAACATATTGATCAATGGGATACATGGATGGAATTAGAACAAATTAATCAACGCATTCAAATCATGGATCTAGAGATAAAAAATTCACACAAATTTAACTTCCCAATAATTATATATTTTTAATAATTTAATAAATTTTCTTATATTTAGTCTAATATTTTAATATATTAGACTAAATTCTTATATTATACATAATATAGCATCCATTGAATGTCAAATATGTATCAAATGATTTTCTAAAATCCTATTAATGTATATAGGTTGATGCCTGATTATTGGAATATCCAGTTTGAGTATCCAAATAATGTGATATATATGCATAACATTTTGAAATATTTTACTAAAATATTGGATTCCTAATTTGATATAAATTTGGGGGGGGGGTTTAATTATATATAACATTAATTTTCATGTAGCAAGTGGAATTCTATGTGCATTAAATTATTGAACCATATGTGTGGTTTGTCTAATATTGTTTATTTTTCACTTCTAAACTATCGTTAAATAAGTTAGTGTTAAATAATTTAAGAATAAAATAATGGGAATCATATCCTTTATAATATATGTCAATATTGATTTTATAATATTAATTTTCAGTACAAATTATGATATGTTGGATGAGGCTGTTATTATTTTATTTTTAGATTAATAACCATCATTTATCAAATGGTTGATTGATTAGTAAAGTAATAATTCATTTATCTATTAGAACTCATTTATTTATCCATAGAAACAAAGGAATATATTTCCTGATAATATTAAAATAAGGTGATCTTGAACAAGATGACATACATTGTGAGAGTTATTAATAATAATTTCTTGAAATATAATGACTGTATTTTTTTTATTGGAATGATAATGATCTGAAACATTATCTTATATACAGTTTATATTTGTATAATATATAGAAGAGTGAATTTCTAATTGAGAACGGGATTTGTAGTTTCTGTAGAAATTTCAAATATTGGATGATCCCAAATATTTAATTATTAAAAGGATCCAGTTTTTTCATCATCTAATGTATATGAAATGTGAATAACATATTAATTTTATCAATGGAAGATGTGAAGATATTAGGGACATAGATAAGATTAACAAAACATGGATAATATTTTAGGAAGGAATAATTGGGGGGATAAATGTTATATTTCAATAGATTTTATGTTGGGGATTCAGATATTCCCATTATTCATCTCAAAGATGCTGCAATTCTCACATATTTGACCCAAACTATTAATATAAATGCATTGGTTCCTTTTGAATAGATTTATATGAAAATAAATGTTATGATTCCTGACATGTTTCTATCATGTTTTAACGGGGGTGATTAGTTGAAGGATTATTTGAACAATATACCTACATCAATCATCTATATCAAAATATTTTATGTTCCTCATTATGGGGGGAATTTTTTAGATATGGATCAATTCTTGTCGAAATTACATTTATTATTACGTAATGGAGAAGAATTGGTTGAAGATTTTTTTGAACAAACACCATATAAAAACAAACTGTATCCAAAACTTATATGTACCTCACATTGGGGGAATTTTTGAAACATTGATAAATTCATGTTGAAGTTCCATTTATTGATGCAGGATTCTATTATATTATATCCATTTGATAAATAAGGTTCTACTTGATATTATAGTGAGCTTTGAATTTAGATATGAATTTATTTATGTTTGAGAAACTATTATGAAAATGGACTCCTTTTATTCCATAACAATGATAAATGACTATTAAAAACATAAAAAATTATGTTCAATGAGAACATCCCTAGGTTACATATTCCCTGATGCATTGGAGTTGTCTGATCATGGATGATGCACAGGATTCAAAATCAATGATGTGATTTTAATTTATAATAATTACTATATAATAGAAATGTATTAATATGATGATTAAAACATGTTTCCTTTAATGATATAAGGATTTATAAAAAAAGTCATCTAGTTATTGATTATATGAAATCAACACCTTAGAAAAACAATTTTCAATTTAACACATTTCTATTTATATTTTAATGAATTAATAATATTGTGTTCTATAACTAGATTTTCATTTTTATTCAATAAAATAAATTCATGAAGATGAAGTAAAGATACTTATACCTAGGTGAATGTTTTTTTTATATTGAATAGTGAATCCTTCAGTAGGTGATTGATGGATATTAAATTTTAGATGAGAGAATATATTTGAACTTCACAGTATCATTAAAAATGAAATGATGAAATTTGGAGTGACCATAGATTTTGAGTAATCAATTACTATAGGGATGGCCTATATTTTTTTTATGTCGAACTTCGCGTCCATTTGGCCAAACTATGCATCAAATTGATGAGAAATTGATTCAAAAAACATCATGAATGATTGAAGTATCATTTTCATAACGAATCTAAAAAATATGAGTTTGTGTGATAGGTTTTTAGTGAGATAAAAATGTTTTAACTAAAATTTCATTTATAATATATAATCAACACAAAATATTTAAAACACATATCCACTAATCTACAATGTTTTTCAGAAAATTAATTTGATAAAAAAAATTATATAATGTACTCAATGTTATTTGATAAATTAATTCATTAAAATTATTAAGATCATTACCCACTATTTTGAAAACCCAATGATATATACCTATAAGGTTTCCAAACCATTGATATATGTATTTATAATTTTGGTACCTTTATGAATGGTTTTGGAATAACAATTAGTATAGGATCTTTAAAGGTAAGATATACTAACAGTTTTATCAAAAATGAAGGATTACCCATCACATATACCAACAGTTTTTGAAAACCTGTTGGTATAATGTCAATGTATTGAATACATGCCAATGGATTGTATGAAACCTTTGGTAATGATCTGACCTATACCAAAATATTTTAAAAAAATAATGGAATTGGGTCATATGATTGTTTGGAAACCATTGTTTTTGGTTAATCCCTTCTTTTAGGGTCGTCTTGTGGATCATATATAGATGATTTATCAAAACCGTTAGTATAGTTCCAATTTCTATAAGAGATGAAAATTGATTGAACCTTCATAAAAAATAAGGCAGAGGACTGGAGAGCACACTATGATCCATTAATACCATTGATAATGAAAATATAATCTAATTCCACGATGAAATATTTCCATCCTCTCTCAATGGAGAACATCAATACAGTGAATAATGCATAAGCTTTAGTGACTGGGGGATTCCAAAAAGAATGGATTGATGTCTATCTACTTGAGATAATGCAACCAAGATGAAAATATTAACCAATACTATATAACATATTCCAATGATTGTTTCATCCACATTATTCTTAAACACATTGGATAGTGGGGGGTCCACTTACATCTGTTAGAATACAGAATTGGGATATTATGCTAAATCTAATAACACTTCCAAATATCCTTATATGCTTGTTAGAAGATATTGAACCCTTGATGGCAGAACATTTCATGTATAAGTGTTTTTTCTTCACTAATGAGGAAGGATATCAAATCATCTTCATTAGTATGTCATACCAATAGGATATGCATTAAATTTATTATTACCATGCAATCTTTCAATAATAATGTCTAGACATTGGGCATGGCAACTAAGGTCCATATGCGTTTATAGAAGTCTTCATTGACTATTATTTGTATTTTTTCAGCCAACGTACCCTTAGAAATACCCAAATAGAATCACATGCATTACTTATTCAATTTTTTTTTCAAGTTTAATATATTCTATGCATGGAATACTAAAAATAAAAATCTAATAGCTTTTTTTGAACCATACATATTGTTTACAAAAAAACTACTAGTTCTTAGTATCATTTAAATAAGGGAATATAGTGGCTTCCTCCAATTCTGAAACCAAGAGGGATGTGGACGTCATCCCATATTTATAAACAAGCCATTGGACACTCCAGATCCTGAATTGGTTTATGTATCTGGTTGTCCAAATTAGTCTCTTTTGAAGATCACTCAATTTCTTGAGGCATATCTAAAAAATCTAGGTTGGGCGCTAAAGTTAACCTCTTAAAAGCCAGTATGGGGGAAATATTTGGATTCTACAATATGAGTGCATAGGGAACTGGGTTTATGAATTAGGTTCCTTCCTTTATTTTATAAAATATCAATCTTGATCATGCATATGTAATTATATCCCATACCACCAAATGGATTAGGGATACATAAATTATCTGAATTCAAAAAATTCATATTTTTAGCATATTTCATAACCCACAAGAACTATTCAATGTGATAGTGAATTAGGCCAATACAAAATTCAGGTAGCTAAAATAAATACATATTTTCAAAATGAATCGATTTAGCTGCATCCTTTATAAGTGATTCATTACTTACATAAGATACACTTATAAAATTAACTCCTTGAATTTATTTATCTATCCAGTTCATAATGACTGGGAAACCACTCTACTTGTTTGACCGAAAATCTCAGGGATCAAAATATAATTATTGTGTGTATCAACCAATTTAATGAATGATGATCGGAAAATATATTTCATTAACAAACCGGTCTCACTCGTGATGATAGAAATATTGGATTTGGAATAATTAACAAATTGTATGGATTCCTTCTCATATATTTGGATAAGCTGGAAAATATATATGAATTATTAAATAGTGGACCTTGAGAAAAAGAAATATACCATTGGAAAAAAATGGTAAATATAGATTCCCCCATGAAATATGTTTTCATTAGATTCCAAAGAAATTATGTATAAAACACTCTACTAATTAAGAAACAAATGTATGGGGAAAATGGTCCCCCCCTACATGAACCCCCTAGATTGGATGAAGCATTAATAGAGTGTTCCATTTATATTTATCTTGTAGAAAACTCATTAAATATTCTTGGAGTTATATTAGTCAAATAATAATATTACAATGCTATGTATATTTAAATAAATAAATATAGAATCATAATTTGGAATTTTCCATTTGAAAGAACTATAATGAATAAGAAAATATTAATTATAGTCGAATGTATTTTATTTTGAATTATTTATATAGTTTCATAGATTTTATTTTTATTGATTAATCCATATTATACAACTCAAGGGATTCAACCCTTCTTGATTATGAGAACATTCATCAATACTTGTGGAAGAGTAAATCATTTTACAAAATGGATGAATGAGAAATTATGTTTATAAACCATTTATAAATCATGGAGAATCGAATTTCATTATCCATAACTGCTCAGTAAGATCAGTTTTTTGGTGATGCATAATAAAAAATATGTTCATGAAATTTCAAGAGATTAACTCACATACCATAGGTTTGGAGAGGTTTATTCATCCGAAAAGTTATTTGGGAGTGGAGAAAGAGGATGACATCCATGAGAGTGCATGAATGGAGAAATGATACATGTTACAATAGTGTTGAATTAATATGACCATGAAGGGTTTAACAGTTCATTCCCATAATGTTATTCTATATATGAGTTGTATTAATGTGAAAATAATATCCGCTAAAAAAATATAGGTTTTATCTGTGCTAAATTTTTCACTGATAAAACAACTCTTTATAAGCGCAAAAATTATAGGAGATAAAATATATATTTATCACCACAAATATTATAGTGATGATATAAATATATAGGTTTTATGAGATATTTTTCATTCTAGAGATGATAAAAAATATTAAAACTAAAATAAAGAAATACTGAATGAATTTATATTAAAAATGAATAAATTTTTAAAAAATTAAAAATAAATAACCTTATTAATGAAGATACAATTATAAATACATGATTTATAAAAAATGGGAAAAATTGAATAATTAAAAATTAATTAACAAAAAAATATTAGAAAAGTGTTGTCTTGTATTAATTATATATATTAAATTTAAAAAATGAATATATATTAAAATAATGATGAAAATATAGAAAAAATTTATAACATAGTAAATATCTATAAAGAAGATTTTCTATGAATAATTACTATAATTATGAACACGTACAAAAATTTTGAAATTTTTTTAAAAAAAAATCATTTATATAATTTAATTATATATATTTCAAACATTTCAAAATTGTTAAAACTTAATAAATAAAATTTAATGAATATTAATCATATAAATTAAAAAAATGAAGAATATTAAAGCATAGTAAATAATTATGTAAAATATCAATAATTAATTTAATTAATTTTAAACATATCCAAAAATGTAAGGAATCACAAAAAAATTAATTAAGTAAATTAACTATATAAATTTCCATCATTTTAAAGGCAATACACCATAATTAATGATATTGAATAAATAATAATCATATGAATAAAAAAATATTTTAATAAAATGTAAACATAGTAAATAATTATGTATATATAAATATTAAAAAATGAAAAATTTAAAAAAAATTACAAATCGTTAAATATTATAAATTAATAATTAATATTAAGTGAAATCATTTAAAACATATTTAAATAAAATTTAATAAGTTCATAACTTTAATAACATAATTTGTATGATTAATTAAATAAATTGCAGACATAATAACATGTTTTGGAATCCTCGCATGCCCTTTGGGGGATTTACATCACATACCATTACTCAGATAGGTGGTGATGTGGGCATGATGCGGGAAGTATGTTATGAAAGTAGGACACGGGATTGGTGATATAGACTAGATGATTCAGGCATGATGCTACAACAAGCTGTGATGAAATATCTTAGGCCACCTGGCCATGGATTTGTAGGATATGCAATAGTTCTTCAACTACCCAGATATAAAGAGGCCAACACATTCACAAAAAATAAGAACAACACAGATAATAAGTGAATAAAAATGATGAAATAGATTATATATAAATATATGGAACTCATTGATACAAATACAAAAAAATACACACAAATAACTCACCCACCGACCAAAGTGTAGGCCTTGCCCCCCCCCCCACCCAAGGGATATCCCACCTATATTCAAAATGCCCACTGACCTCCTTTTTTATTGATATTGGACCAAAGACACTTACAAATTATGAGCAGACCACCACGAACAACAGGCCCATACATTATTTTGCACCACTATAGGAATTCTAACAAATAATTGTGCCTCTCTTACAAACCAATGATGGAAAGGCCTCGACCACGCCTTACACATCCTTTATCTCCCTAAACCTTATTAAGGATTGTGATATGAGACTGTTAGACAACCACCCTCACCATCAATCTCATTTTTTCCGACCCAAGTCACAGGTCAACAAATCTGTCCAGCACATCAGCTCTCCGAGCTTCACAGACATGTCGACCTTTCATCTAAACCTATCTCTTGACCACTTCAATGTTGAAACAGTCATTGCGTGATGCTATCATGAGCAATAGTTCTCCAATATAGTCTCACTTGGGTCCACCGTCTAGCTACACCCACAACATTAGCAATAATGATTTGTCCCCCTTCCTACGACCACAGTCATGTCATCCAACACATTCACCACCTCCAATGAAACATACCACACTAGAACCATAGGTATCCATGTGCCAACACCACCATCCGACTATCATCGTCTCTCGATGGTATGCTCTGTCGATTCTGAAAAGCACGACGTTCATTACCAGATATCGTGATGCACATCCCCACCGCATTCATTTGTTTAAATTAATACCTCAATCATTTTAGACATGGTGTACATTGGGGGTTCAATTTTACAGAAATATGGTATTTGTTGGGGATGGTAATATAGGAATCATTTATATGTTTTTAAAACATATTTAAAATATTTAAAAATAACAAATAAAAATATATAAAATTTTATCATATAAATTAAAAACATATTGATAATATTGAATATATTAAATAAATATGAATTAATTTTAAAAAATGATTAAATTAAAAATATATTACAAATTACTAAATATTGAAAATGGAAAAGAAATATTGAAATAATATTAAAAATAAATAAATTAAATGAAATAAATAAATATAATTAGAAAAGTGTATTTATAAAATTAATTACATTAACTTCCAACATTACAATTTGAATTTAATAATATAAAAAAATATAATTATTATGGCGAATTATTGAAGTATGCGGTGTATTAATTCATTATAGAAAATATTATATTTTATTTTCAATTTTAATTTTTATTAATTGTAAAAGGGATACTATTTAATTAAATATATACATATTTAAACATATATAAATAAATATCAAAATTCAATATATCAAAAAAAATTAGATGATTATATAACAAAAATGAATATATTAATGAAAATAGTAAAAATTGAGAGATATTAAAGACCAATAAATGACATTTAATCAATCAACAGACAGACATGAACACACATACAAACACCTAGACATTCATGTTTTCATACATACACAAAAAACATGTATTCATATTGGAAAACACATACACATACACCTACACATAGTCATAGGCATATAAACATACTCATACATGTATGTACACATTCTCATATGTACAACTACATACACAAGCATGCACATTCATAAATTTCTATACAAACTCATATATGCCTTCACATACAACATAATCAAATACATATACATTTACATATACTAATAGTCATAAACATTTAAATACACATACAAATGTAAATGCATACACATAGATATGAATTTGCACATATATATACACCTCAATAAAATTACATACATGTGCATGCACATTCATAGACATCCATATTTGACTATATACACACATACAACATTAACATACATATACACAATCACATGAAAATACTCATGTAAATAAACATAGTCATATAAACACTTATACATACAATCAAACATACATAAAAAGACACATATTTACTTACACATACTCATACAGATGCACTAACACATAAAAACACATTAGTATGCACATACGAAAACACATACACATGCACATACACAAATACAAACCTATGGGCACATACATACATGTATATATATAATACTAATTTTTAAATACAAACACATACACATACACTAACTCATACACACATATATATGCATATTTAGGCATATGTACATACACATTAACGTACATGTACACATATGTATAACATACACATTCAATAATATACGTGCCTATGAACATATACATACACACACATACAAACCATAAACCTATATAAACACACACAAACCACACAACACAACAGATTCATAGACTAACAACACATACATAAAAAAACTCACAATGACGCCCATATATGAATACATATACATATATTATTAAATGTTATATAAAAAATGTATATACACAGTATATTTACATATATATACTTGCTGAAATATAAATATTATTTAAAAATATATAAGAATGTATATATGTATATATATTCACATGTTAAATGTGTCATTTTGTAACTATAAACAAAAAGTGCTCAAAATTGTAGGACTTTAAAATGTGTTAGAAAATTAATAGTCAAAAGGAACCCTTTTATTAGTCATTTTCAGCATAATCATTGAATATTTCCTCATATGCATTATTGTAACATTAATATAAAAAATATTGAATTTCTATTGGGTGAAATTTTAAATTTATTCAAATTATAAAATTAAGTGAAAATGACCAATATTGATTAAAATCATAATACAATGATTTATAACATGATAATTAAAAATAAAATATAAAAATGAATTAATTTTTTTAAATTCAAATGGAAAAAATTTATTAGTTTCTATAAATCTGAAAAATGATGTCTGATGGTGCGCGTTGGGAGGGAGGGAGTTGTGGTAGTGTGCCATGTTTTGTCTGATACTTCAGCAGTCATTTCACATCTGGACTCAAGTGTGTATAATCTAGGCATTCATGTGATTCATCCTCATTAGCGGTGAATGAATGGTAGGGTCCAAAAGAATCTTTTCCAAACACCTCCTTCATAATAGGCTTCTTCTGGTGCGGGGAATTAGACAAATGTCGGTATCAAACATTATATTCATCTTCCCCCACAAGGCAAGGTTGGCGTTGTCGATGGGGAATCATGGAAGAACTTCTAATAATGTGTTGTGGTGACGAGAGGATTTGAGGACGGAGAGTCATGGTAGATCCTCTGAGAGATTTTGGTGACATAGGACTGTGACCTTGATTTGCAGTCTGGGAGGGGATTCTTGAATGGTCGTGGTGGTGAATGTCCCAAAATGGGTTGCTGATGGGAGGTCGATGAAGTTATAATGGGTGGTGGTTGTGGTAGGCTTTTTCGATGGGGTGTTCTGGAAATTCATCGAAGCACGGGCGGTGACGGTCATATCCATCATCCCCTTCTCTGGCATGGTTGGATTTGTTGACGGAGCCTTGTGGAACATTGTCTGATAAATGGTTGCGATGGTCTTGTTTGTCTTCCCCCCATCTGGCCTAGTATGTGTTGTTGATGGGGCGTCGTGGAGGGTCATCTGGGAGAGGTCAGGGAAACTTTCAAAAATAGAGGGAAAATGGCTACACATACTCTTGTGTATGTGGAATGGTCACACAACACATTGTAACACAGAACAGGGGTTTGAAAACCTCATATAGAACCTTCTTCAGGATCCCAAACTTCTTCTTCTCACTAGACAAATGCATCGTTCTTATTCAACTAAAACTCTGGTTCTTTCTAGACACATAAACTCACTGAAATGATAGTTTTTTTAAACCATGGACCATTAGTGTGAATATATATACTCCTAACTATTCTACAAACACGTTTTTACTAATTTTAATTTTGTTATTACTTTCCCTATAATTTCTCCACCCCATTATTTTCATTAATTTCATTTTCATTTTATTGTAGAATATGTTCTGACCTCATTAATGAACATGGGTCATCTTTGTTACAAACCTGAAATTGTATATATATTTTTATTACAAAAATATTTTAATAAATAGATTCATATATAATTAAAATATATTAATTGTATTTTTAAGATTATATTCTATAAATATAATAAATAAAAATATGTCTATTTTTTAATTTTAATATTAATTTATGATGATACTTATAATTAATTGTACCTATTATTTATATCATTCAAATTAAATTTCAAAGGTCCAATATTATTTTTCATTGTTTAAAATATTAATTTAAAATAACTATATTTTTTGTATTATATATTTTTTTATTAAAAAAATAAATAAGTGTAAATTTTTAAAGGAAATTATTATTATTATAAAAATAATATATTTTATAAATATATGATATATGCTATGTTTTTTTATAAAATTTATAAATTACAAATATATATAATTATAATAATAATAATAAAATAACATTTATTTTTAGTTTTAAATAAAAATGAAATTTATGCTATTTATATTAAGAAACGAATTATATATATATTTAAAACCCCTAAATGTTAATATATAGAAATTAATTTATATAAAGAAAAGAAATGTTCAAACTATTTTATGTATAAAAACCTGAATGTTTAAAAAATTAATGTTGATATGTTTTGAAAAAATAAAATTATAAAACAAAAAAACGAATTTCTAGTTATAAAATAAAAACACTATCATGTATTGGCCAAATGAAAATATTTCAACAAAAAGTCAAAGAGGAGTGATTGACTAATAAAAAGGGAGTAATGAATTAGATAAAAAAGATGATATATTTTATTGATTACAACATAAATTAATAATATAGATAAATCTAACACTATTAAAATTAGTGAGGTTTTATTCCACCAACCATCATGACAATCAACAAGAAAAGTGCCCAATATCAATCCTGGAACACTCTATCCAGTTCCTTAGGTTTTCAAATAACTGATATATTTTTATTTATTTTGTATATTTTTTTTCTCATTGATCAAAATTATTTTCCATATATTTTCCTGATTATTGAAGCTTGACATATAAAAATATATAAACAATTTTTATTTATACCATCAAATTTTACATCAAAAAATATTACCCTCATCTTCGTATGTTCCCCCATTTTTTCTGCCCAATTTCATGTAGCCTCAAATACCTCAATTAACCCTAAAATAGTTAAGGGTTCATATCATTTCATCAAATTAATTGTTTTACAATGGGATTCAAAAATAATAATAAATGACATTAAGTGTTTTAATTACTTTTATTATTAGTTAATTACAATAGTTTTAATTAATTATACATATTATTCAGTGTTTTTAAATTAATATTCTTAAGACAAATATGGTTCTGCCATGTTCTAATGATTATTTTAATATTACTATATTTATTTAATTAAATTTGTAAAATAGAATTTTTATTCTAATAATAATTAATGGTAAACCTTGTTTATAGAAAACTATCATTATTATTAAGATTATTTATATTTTAAATATATGATATATATTAATTTTTTCATAAAATTGGTAAATTATAAATATATATAATTATTATATTATGAAAAACACACATCATATTTATGTTTTAAATAAAAATTTATTTTGAATTAACTATATTACAAAAATAATTTTATATATATATATATATAAATGCTAAAATTTTATACAAAAAAAAATATGAATTTATATTATATTCACAAAAAATGTTCACACCATTATATTTATTAAAAAATAAACGATTACAAAAAATAAAATATGAAATGTTTTGATAAAAATAAAGGATAAAACAATAAAATATGAATTTTTAATAATATAGTGAAAACATAATCTTGTATTCGCCAGAAGAAAATGGTATGTTATAAAAATAAATAGGCGTAATAAAAAGTGATGAATGATTGAGATAAAAAGATAAATATTTTAATGGTTACAACATAAATTAGTAATAATGTAGAACATACGGATATTAAAAATTTAGAGGTTTTATTCAATTGGAAATAATGGAAATCTACCAACGAATTTCCTATAGTCAATCTTTAATGCCTCCATCCATTCTCACAAGTTGTCAAACAAATAGACACTTTTTTATAATATTGTATCAATTTTTTTTAACATTGATCAATTTTTTTCCACAACCATCTATGATTATTGAAACATGATATATAAAGACATTTATACTTTTTTAATTTAATCCCACAATTTTCACATCAAAACATCCAACACTCATGTCCCCAAGTTCCCCCAATTTTTTAGGTAAATTTATTATAGCTTCAAATCCTTCAGTTGACCTAAAAACGTATAATTTCTCATTTCATTTCAAAATATTTAACTGTTTTACAATGGGTTATATATATATAGGATTATATATGTACATATATACATATATATATATAACTATCTATTTTCAGAGTATATGAAAAAAGAATATTATGTTTTAATTTTATTTCATAACCTAGATAGGTAAAAGATCCTGGGTTGTAATAAATATATTTTTTATTTTTTATTATATTTTTATATAAAAAATACACAGGATATATAATCGATGAACCTAGGTTGTGGCTTCAGGTATTTTTTTAATTACATTATAAATACATCTAATTTTTAGTACTTACAACAATAAAAAACCATAAGAAAATCATGTCAATGTGTGGTACCCAAAACATCCATTGACCTCTATATTTTTCGTTACAAATTTAATAAATTACATATTTGTTAAAATTAATTATATAAATTATGTATTTTTTAATGTAAAATATATAAATTATAAATAAATTATTTTTTCTAAATTTATTAATAATATTTATTTATATTGAAATAATAACTTATTTTACATCAATTATATTTATTAAATCAATATTTATTTTTATTAAAAATATAAATATTTGATTTATTATTTCTTTATTATAATACTGATGTATCTTTTATTATATAAGTATACATTTTAAATGATATTAATAACAACAAACAATGTGAAATCATATTTATTTATACATTATATTAAATTAATTTTAACCGAATTCAGTATATATAAATACTTTATAATATAATATATTTTAATGTTATACAAATATCGATTCTAAATCATAATCGATATATTTATGTAATAATATATTGATATTAGTTAATTATATTAATTGAAAGATATATTGGATCAAATCAATTAAACATGTGATCCATTTTTTTTATATATACTATGGATAAATTTAATTTATAATATATTGATTATAAAATATGTCGTATATTTTATTTATAAAAAAATATTATATCATGAAATTAATATTTTGTATATATTATATAAGTTTTTTCCATGAATTTATTTTTTTGTGTTTTCATATATAAAATTTTAATTAGTAATGTGGGAATCCTCACAAAGGACCCAACAATAAAAAAAATAACATTCAAACACAAATCCAAATTTCTAATCGAATTGTCTTTTTGTGATATTAAATTGATCCTTGATATTGGATTGTTGGGAGGGAGTGATGATTCCTATGATGTTGATGTGATTTAAGTGATATGTGATGGCATTATTTATTACCCCAAAAAAGTCATCTAAGTGGTGTATGATACGACATTAGTTATCAGATATGGATGATGTATCAAATATTTGTCAAGATATAATATTTTAATAATTTTGGATTTGTTTGATGTGTTTTTGGTAGAAATTTCTTGGGATCAGAGAATCTCATAGTCATTCTATGATATTGTTTCATGATAATGGGTTTTATGAAGATTTTAGATGCATCAGAATCTTATGGTGGGTGAATAACCATAATGTTTTTTTGGGTTTGATGCATCATTTGTATAATTATACAAGACTTAAATGTCATGATAAAAAATTCAATCATATGTTGACATAGAAAGTACCATAACCCATAATGGATATTCTGCATGTTAATTTTTTTTATTAATTTAAATCATATCTTATGAAATGGTACATCATCATAAAAACATTCCTCAAAATACTAATTAATAACACATCACTCATGACACACCCAATGTGTCTATCTTCTTCGTAAACTGTATTGTCATGGTTTATGAAATACATTACATTGCATGAGTCTTGGTAGACATTAATAAAAATCATAAAGGCTGAGGACTATTACACAAGCCAAATAATAAAAATATACAATGACACATAAGAATGATCAATTCTTCTAGAAGGGTATATTCTCATAATCTCCCATTTGAATCAAGTATTGTACTCGAGTAGGTTATAGGGTTGATAAATTTGGAAGCTAATGAAAATATAACATGTATACATTTATGTTTCCCATCAATCATCAAATTAATTATTAAAATATAGTTATTTTGGAGGAGTGGTAAATGTCAATATACATTCCATTTCAAGAGTTCATCCAATAAGGATCATCACAACATGTTTTATATTTTTTTCTTACCAGAAAAATTATTACATGTTTTTCCACAAAAAAATTAATTTTTCATTATTATACATAAATGGAAATAATCATTTTTGATAACATATGGATAAATGTGATACATGGATGGTATTATAGAACATTAATCGATGTATTCAAAACATTGATGTCGAGAGAGAATTTTTCCACATATTTAACATCCCAAAATGTTAAGATTTTAAAAAATCAAAATATATTGTTATGTAGAGTTGAATAATGTCAGTGATAAGACAATGTCATTATTATATGCAGAATATTTCATTCCATTCATGTCAAAGATGGGTCCAATTATTTTCCATTGTACTGCAAATGTGCCTAGGTTGATTGTGGATAATTATAATATCAAACATCAATTTCCCAAAAAAGGGATACATATGCATAATATTTTTAATCATGTTACAAAAATATTAAAATCATCATTTGACACAGAAGAACTTGATGGTGTTTTTCAATATATAGAATTATAAATTTCATGTAGGAACATGACATAAAAATGAATTAAAATTCCAACAATTTATTTGGTATGGCTAAAATTGTTTGTTTGGAGATTAAAATATTTCTGTTAGTAAATAAGAGGTCAAATATATATGAATATAATTAGAGTAAATATAACCGGGTAAATATATGTGAATATAAATTTGATAATTCTATTTTACAAATCAAATGAAGATATGTTGGATGAAGGTGATACATGTTTATTTTTTGCATTATACCCATCATTTACCTCAGGGGTCCTTGATTAGAAGAATTAAATCATATATGTATCATCATTATTTTTTTACCCCCAATAACACAAGTGGAAATTTCATTTTAATCTTATTAAAAGGTTTTCTTGAATTAGCTAACTTTAATTTTGTGGATTTCATATTATAATGTATTCATATTTTCTAATGATATTATTGTAAACCTAATAAATAATGGTCCATAACATTTAATTATTTGAACTCTAATTTTTTATCATTCATAAAATAAGCTATTTCTAACTGAACATGGGAATTGTTTTTTATGTAGAAAATTCATATAGTGTATGCTCACAATATTAATATTATTATAAGGATTGATGTTAATCATCATAAAACAGTTATAAAATGTGACTAGTTTTTTTAAATACTATCCATGGGATAAGTGGGTATACATGGAACAAAAGGAAGATTAATAACTCCCAAATAATTTTGGAGGAAGGAACACTCTGCTGAGAGATATGTAAGATTTTATTAAAAAGTGTATTTTGGATTCTGATATTCCCATTGTTCGTCTCCTTGATGCTGAAATTCCAAAAAAAATCTTAAATTATGATGATAATAGAATTGGATAGTCTAGTATGTATTTACAAGAATATATATATTATTATTTGAGAAATGTTTCTATCATGTGTATAGGTGGGAACTTTGATGATGGTTTCGTTGTACAAAATCCCTACGACAAGACAGAATATAAAAGATTTGATTGTTCCTCACAACGGTGTTAATTTTTTAATGATGGATATGTTCGTATTGAAATTACATTTATTAATGCTAGATTCTATGATATTATAATGCTTTGACAAAAAGGTGCTACTTGATATTCGACTAAGGTTTTAATTTAGATTACCATGTATTTATGATTGAGAAACATTTATGAAAATGGATGCCTCATATTCCATAACAAGGATAAATGTCTTTTCAAAACATAAAACTTAAATATGGATAAGAACATACCATGGTTAAATGTTCCCTGATTCATTTTTTATTGTTTGCATAGGGATGGAGCACACCCAATAAAGTTGGTGATGTGATTTTCGTTGATAATAGTTACTATATAATAAAAATGTATTCATATGAAGAAGATAATTAGTTTCATGGCATGGTATCGGGATTTACTCAAAAATATCTTATGGATATTTATTTTTGGAAATATTCACCTTATAATAACCTTTTTACATCAAACATATTTCATTATATAGTTAAATTAATTAAAAATTATTGCTTATCTAACTATATTTTCATAGTGATTAACAAAATAAAATTCTTGAACATGAAATATAGATACTTATCCCCAGGTGAATGTTTTTTATTTGATCTTTAATAGTGCTACCTTAGGAAGCTATTTGATAGATTTCAATTGGTATATGAGAGATTATATTTTAACTCAATGGTTCCATTTAAAAATTAATTTATGAATGTTGGTGTTATCATAGATTTTGTGTTATATATTACTGTAAGGATGTACTATGATATTTTTAAAGGCCCAAAAATATCAAGGAAATTGTTTTTTAATACTTTGGAATTTTACGAGTCTATGGATTCTGACGATGCTTGATTCCGAGGCTTGGTGTTCCCGGAATCAATTTTCGAAGTTTAGCTCGAGTACGTTCAGGGAATAAATGAGGGGGTTTTACTATCTTTTGAACCGGTGCTCGGAATTAAAATCTGAGGGTACTGATGAAACCATAGCGCCGATAATTGTTTAAGGGGACCCTTGCCGTAGTTTCGTTCGCAACGGAGGAGGAGATATTTTTGTGGGTTTATTTAATAATTAAATAAAAATTTTCCGAACAATTTTTATTTCTTAACGTGGTTTTTCCCTTCCATGGGTAGTTTAGAGTGGGGCCCACAACCACTTACTACCAAAGTGGGGATGTTAGAGAGGTGGGGGCCCACACGAGCCCCACCATATAATTCCCACTAACGTCTTAAGCATCCCGTCATTAATTTGGAAAACCTCCATTAAATGTCACCTCAATCCATTAAATTATGTCAACCCATAATTTAATGAAGAACCTTCCTCTTTCCACCATTTTAATTTATCTGCCAACGTGTTTTATAATGGGGAACCTTATCTCTTCCTTATTTAAATAAATTTCAACACATTTTAATTAGTGTGGTGAATTATTTATGGGAGAGTTTCATTGCTTGTATAATAAAATAATAGGGGTAACCTATTATTTTATCAAGGAAGAGAGCTTCGTTGTGCGAGGAAGAACGTCAGCCTCCGACGAAGAACGATGAAGAACTCTGGTTCCTCGGAGATCGACGACACGCCACCCCCTTCTCTTCTCCACGACACGAGAGGAGACGCCAATTCCTCCTCAGCGCACCCCGACGATGACTATGAGCCTTTTCCCCGCGACGCCGTCTACCGCGACGCCTACGATCATCTCCCTTTTTGAGGTAGGGGAATTTGAATAATTTTCCTAATGTGATTTTATATCCCCGGCATGGCATGCAATTTTTTGGTAACGTTTGAACCACTAATGCAGTGGGTGCGGACTAACGAACAAGTCTGAACCCACCGCAAGTTGGTTCTTGATGCACAGAATTCTTGGCGACGACGAAATACGACCGAAATGGCGATTGGTGGCCTTCACTGTAATCTACGGGTCCCGAGATGACCGCAGGTGTAGAAAGGATCTAGAACGGACCATCGGAGTGGCTCCGGTGGCCCGCGGAAATCTCTTGCGGCGCAAGTTGGAGCCCTCCGCGGCTTAAGCCGCCGCGGTGAAGAGTTGGATCTCGTGGCCGCACGATATCCCGTGAGACTCGGCGTCGGTCGCCGCGTCTGTGGAGTGCAAAGGGGGGGGACCGTGTCCCCCCTACTGAGCCCGCTGGCTGAGCCAGCACACCCCCCGGCTGAGCCGGGTCGGGTCGCGGGGACCGTGCCGCGCCCCACGAGGACAGACCCGGTCGGGCCGACGCAGGGGTGTTATGGTCAGGTTGGACCAGGCCCGGACCCTCCACATCGGACCGCTTTCCATATTTTCCCCATAACATGATCTACAAACCATCGATCGAGGCACCATCAGTTGCGTGGAAATCCTTGTATCGAGTCGGTCGTTTCCGTCTATTACACTCGAGGTTCCGGAAATGTATGGGTATGGTTGGGTTGGATCGAACTAGATACCAACCAGGCCCTTGAGCAGAAACGCTTATATCTAAAGGACCGTACATCTGACTGACGTGATGTCAATTGCATTGGGATCCTTTTTTTGAGATGGTCCTTTTGGATTACTCCACCTTAGGATTGGATGTAGCTGGAGTATGGTCAGTTTGGTTTTAGTTTAAAAACCAATCGAGCCCCTGGAACGGAAATGCTAATAAATCTCAGACCGAGCGTTCAATTGAGGCATCGTCTGTAACGTTGGGTTTCTTTTGACGAGACGGAAATTTGGTATACATAAACTCTAGAATTAGTTATAGTTGATATATCGACAAACACACTCTCTCTTGCTTTATGAGCGAACCCTCTTGGAATCGAGCATGTTGTGTGCAGAAACTCTAGAGGTTGATGCGATTGTGATAATGACGAATGCCCTTGGATCCTCCGTGGGTTCATCAGCGAGGACTACAATACATGGATCCCCCATGGGTTTGGTAGTGACGATGACCATACGGGCATACTCTGTGGGTTCGACGGCGATGACTATTGTTCTTGTATCCTATGTGGGCCCGGTAGAATTTGACTCTGTACTTGTATCCAATATGGGTCCGAAAGAGTAGCTGGTCTTGTATCCTTTGTGGGTCCGACAGCTTAGCTGGTCTTGTATCCTATATGGGTCCATCAGCTTAGATGAATCAGTGGTTAATCTGATCATCTCCATCGCCTTATAAAATGTATACCTGTGTGAGTTGAGTCTTGATTCTCAATCATTATCATTGGTGTGGTTGACTAGAATTCCTGTGTGGATTGGGTTGTTCTTTCCTATGTGGACTGGGTTATGCTTTCCTAAGTGGATAGGGTTGTGATTTCCTATGTGGACTGGGTTGAGCTAGTGCTCAAGAGCTAGAGCCTAATTGTAAATGATGAATTAGGTATATATATGGGAATATACCTATGTAGTGTTATTGATACTTCATGGTTGTTCCTTTCCTTTGTTGTTTATACATCGTGGATACTGAGAGACCTTCAGGGGTCTCGAGTTCCCTACTGAGTATTGTATACTCAGCCCTGCATGGGCTATGCCCGCACTACGTTGTGTTGGATGCAGACGACCGACATCACTGATCAGGGTGGAGGCTTGTGGAGCTGGACAGTACCCGGAGGTGGACCCCTTGGCAGGACGTACACGGAGCGAACGGTTAGACTCGAGGAGATGAGGAGACTATCTGTACCCACTCTTCAGGTGGGATTTCTGGAGGACGACTTGCTGTGATGTTTTACTTACTACTGTTGCACTTTTCTTTTCCGTTGTATTGTACTTTCAGTTGGCATTGTATACTTGCCCATTTACTTTTCTACACTTACATTATACTCAGTTTTACTTAGTGCTTACTTCACTTGTGTGCTCTGTTGTGTATGATACTTCATAAAGGCAATGCCTCCCCTTATTTGGGGATTTACACCTTTGGTGCTGGTCGCTAGCCCCTGGCCTATGGAAGACGGGCATGGGGTAGTCATGGCATGGGTCTACAGGACGGGTCGTGAAAAATTGGTATCAGTGGAGTCGGTTCTACCGCAAAACTCAAGACTCTGATAATTTGTTCTCTGTGGAGAAATAGTTTTAAGAATATTGAGTGTGGTTTTCAGTCCAGGGAGTCCAGTGTTGGTGCGGCGGCTGACGTATCCATAAACCAGGACACTGACTTCTGATTTTTGACTCAGTGCACGAAAACACTGATTGCGCGTGTGTTAACTTTCAAAAGTTTTATTTGTGATTACTTTGTGTCAGCTCACCAGGTATATTGTATTAACAGTGGTGCACCTGTTTATTTTCAGGATGGCCCCACGAAGACAACCAGCTAGGGTTCCGAGCTTTGTGTGAGATGGCATCCCACCGAGCGACGAGGCCTCGGTGCAGGGCCCCATTACAGCGGAGGCACCGGTGGTAACTCTACCAGCTGAGCCACCGATGCTACCAGCCCTAGCGGCGGAGAGTGCATGCCGCCTGAGCACGTTTCACGAGTTTCATAAGCAGAGGTCGTAGAGGTTCCACTAAGAGACGGATCCTCAGGCAGCCAAGGATTGGCTGGAGGCTGTCATCAGAGTCTTCATATTGGTAGGGACACCAGCTTACCACATGGTGATCCTTACCACGAGTCTCCTCCATGCAGAAGTAGGTAGATGGTGGAGCCTAATGCTCCAGGTGCATGATGAGATATCTCTACTTTTTTCGGATTTCGAGAGCCTCTTCCGCTTGGAGATCATTCCAGCCACCCTCTATGCAGTGCACATCCAGGAGTTACTACAGCTGCGGCAGGGTAGCATGTCAGTAGCCCAGTACTCGGTGATATTTACCGACCTCTCATGCTACTCCATGGACATGGTACAGGACCCATTATTCCAGGACTATACTTTTGAGCTGGGGATGAGGCATGAGATCAGAGGTTGGACGATTCCACTCAGCATTCAGACCCAGGCAAGAGTACTGGAGAAAGCCCTACTAGTGTAGAGCATTCTCACCGAGCAACCATCAGTGGCGAGACCCACCGCAGGACTACACGGAGCAGTGTCTTCTGTAGTTGGTAGTCGACATATGACACAGGGTTCCAAGTAGACCAGGATGACAGGTGGGAGACCTCAGGATTTTGGTCAAACTGTGCAGGGAACACGGCGCAGAGCCAGCCTTACGAGGAGCAGTCAATGCTATGCATGCGGCGGGTAGGTCCACATGGCTCATGATTGCTCGACCCGTCATGTAGATGAGTAGTAGATCATGGAGGGACCTCACAGGTAGAGGCAGAGGTTCATCCGTGGCGGTCCGCAGGGAGAAGGGAGATTAGGCAGAGGAGCTGGACAAGCAGCAGTTGGTGGACGACACTTCGAGTCTCTACCACCACCACCCCTAGGAGGTCCACCACGACCACAGAGAACTGCCAGGAAGAGGTAGGCTCAGCTACAGGCAACGGAAGCTAAACAATGGTGCACCTGAGATGATTTGATGTACTATCTGTGTCTACTCCACCCTTTCCGCAATTCATATAGACACAGGTGTGAGTCATTCTTTTTTTCCGCTGCCCTTGTTCAGAGCTCAGAGATTCCGATAGAGCCATTGGCTCGATCCTTATGGCTAGAGACTCCTACATGAGAATACTTGATGATTAAGCAATGGTTCCTGCAGTGTGACATTACTCTAGGAGGTGAAAGCTTTGACTGGGATCTTCTTGTAGCGGCATTGAGGCCTTACGACATCATCATGGGAATAGAAAGATTATCTATAGTCCATGCTCAGGTTGACTATATTAGGCACAAGGTGCGGTGTGTCCGCATGGATGGTACCAAGTTCACATTCACCGGTGATAAGGGAAGCTTCACAGCACAGGATGGACTTATGCAAAGGAGAGGGGTGCCAATCACACATCAGTTTTCTAGTCTCATCCTCGGAGTAGTTGACGTGCGGATTCCGAGTTATCCTGTAGTGGTGGACCAGTATGCGGACGTTTTTCCGGATTATGATCCAGGACTACCTCCTCACAGGTAGGTATATTTATACATAGACCTATACCCCGGGACATCACCGATATCCACTTCATCAAATTAGATGGCTCTTTCCGTGCTTCGTGAGCTTCGGGTACAGCTGGAGGACTTGTAGGGGAATGGTTTCATCAGACACAGGTTTTTACCCTGGGCTTCTCTGATTCTGTATTCCAAGAAGACGGATGGGAGCTTGAAACTGTGTGTTGACTATCGTTTCCTAAACTAGCTGACTGTGAGGAAAACGTATCTGTTTCTGGGGATTTACGACCTCTTCAATCAGCTCAACGGATAATGTTGGTTCTCAAAGATAGACCTCAGGTCTGGATATCATTAGCTCCGAGTTCAGGATGAGGATGTGCAGAATACATACTTTAGGTGTCGGTATGTCCACTATGTGTTCTTGGTCATTCCATTCGGTATGACCACGCTTCATTAGTGTTCATGTGTCTCATAAAAATGATCTTCTAGCCATACCTCGATCAGTTTGTCGTAGTCTTCCTTGACGACATTATGATTTACTCGACGACCGTGGAGGAGCATGCCTACCACCTACAGGTTGTACTGGATACACTCTGAGATCACCAACTATATGGTAAGCTCTCCACGTTCCAGTTCTGTTATTGAGAGGGTCACTTCTTGGGGCACGTCATCTTAGAGGCAGGAGTTTCAGTGGCTCCTGCGAAGGTCGAGGCGGTACTTTCTTGGGAGCCACCCAAGAGTGTGACAGAGGTGCGTAGTTTCCTAGGTCTGGATGGGAACTATCGGAGAATTGTTCCAGACTTCTCCAGAGTTGTAGCACCACTTACATATTTGATGAAGAAGGGGAAAACCTTCATGTGGTTAGACAGTTGTCAGCAGATCATCTAAGAGCTGAGGCAGAGATTGACCAATGCACCCATCTTGAGGGTACCGGAAGAGGGCGTAGGGTACATAGATTTCTGCGTCGAATCAGGGACCGGACTCGGGTGTGTCATCATGCAAGAGCAAGTAGTGATTACTTGGGGTTCATGGCAGTTGAGGAAGAATGAGCCGAACTATGCTACCCATGACCTAGAATTAGCAGTAGTGGTCTTCGCCCAGAATATGTGGCGACACTACTTGATGGGCGAGTGATTTACATTCTACTCTAAACACCAGAGACTCAAGTACATTTTCTCACATAAGGACATATTCCTTAGACAATGGAGATGGTTCGAGTTCCTCCAGGATTATGATATTGATAATTTATATACTCCTTGGAAGGGGAATGTTGTGGCTGATGCTCTCAGCAGGAGATCGGGCCTTCAGCTACTTGGAGAGGCGACAGAGCAGTTAGCTGCTTTGCAGATATCCTTTGTGGATAGAGATGGGGCAAACTATCTACAGTCCCTCATAGTCACACCTCCACTACTTCAGCAGGTCAGAGAGGCGTAGCATGGGGACGTTGATAGTGAGGCGCGACGTACACAGATATCCTTAGGGCTAGCACCCGAGGGATTTTTGGAAGGCGGAGAGAACTTCGTTTTCTTCAGGGGTCGTACCATGGTAGTCGATACTCTACAGGAGGAGGTGTTGAGGTAGTTCCACACATCCCCTCTAGTGGTACATCCTGGGTTAGAAAAGATGTACCAGGACCTCAGACAATAGTACTGGTAGCTGGGGATGAAGAAGGATGTGGAAGAGTTCAATTCTCGATGCCTCACTTGTCAGAAAGTGAAGGCAGACCACCAGGTACCAGTAGGCTTGTTACAACCATTGGAGGTCCCAAAGTGTATGTGGGATGGGATATTCATGGATTTCATGATAGGGCTTCCACGTACTTCCAGAGGACTCGACTCCATCTGGGTGATCATGGACCAACTCACAAAGTCGGCCCACTTCCTACCGATCAGAGAGCAGCACACAGTAGAGAGCTTGGGTTGCCTTTATGTTCAGGAGATCGTATGGCTTCACGGTGTGAAATCATCTATCGTCTCTGATCTAGATTCTCACATTACTTCTCGACTTTTGAAGGGGTTACATTAGGCTTTTGGAACGCAGCTACACCTGAGAACTGCCTTTCATCCTCAGTCGGATGGCCAGACAGAGAAGACCATTCAGACACTCAAGGACATGCTTCATGTATGTGTCCTCGACTATGGTTGTAGCTAGGAGGATCACCTACCCTTGGTGGATTTTGCATACAACAACAGATACCACTCCACCATCAGGATGGCACCGTATGAGGCACTTTACGTTTGACCGTGCAGATCACCTTTGTACTGGACTGATCCAGGGGAGTCAGCACTCGTAGGACCAGAGATTTTTCAAGCAAAGACAGAGAAGGTGCAGATCATCCAGGAGCAGATGAGGACTACACAGAGTAGACAGAAGTCCTATGCTGATAGGAGGAGGGGACCACTGGAGTTCAAAAATGGTGACCACGTTTTCTTACGGCTCCACCTCGATGTTTATTATAGAGATTTCGCCGCGGCGGAAAGTTATCATTGCGCTTCGTCGAACCATTCTAGGTCCTCAGAAGGGTATTTTAGGTGGCTTACCACCTGGCCCTTCCACCTCAGCTGTACCAGGTGCAAGATGTCTTTCACGTTTCTTAGCTGAGAAGATATGTGCACGACCCAATGCATATCATTGACCATAGGGAGATGGACATCAATGACGGGGCAACTTTTATAGAGGTCCCGATGGAGATCATGGATCGATAGGAGGGAGTCCTATGTGGGCGGTCTATTCCTCTTGTGCGCATTCGTTGGTAGGACAGGAACCTCCAGGAGAGCACATAGGAGTGGGAGGCTCAGATTCGTGCTTAGTACCCCCATTTGTTCCCCTAGTTTTTGTTATAGCTTTAAGGGGATGTAAATCCCGATGGTGGGAGTAATGTAAAGACCTGAAAATTTCAAGGAAATGTTTTTTATTACTTTGGAATTTTACAAGTCTGTGGCTTCTGCCAACACTTAATTTCGAGGCCCGGTGTGCCTGAAATCAATTTTCAAAGTATATCTCAGGTACGTTCAGTGAATGAACGAGTGGGTTTTTTCTATCTTTTGAACCAGTGCATGGAATTAAAATCTGATGGCACCATTGAAACCACAGTGCCGTTAAATTCTTAAGGGGACCATTACCATAGTTTTATTCTCAATGGAGGAGGAGATATTTTTGAGTGTTTATTTAAGAAGTAAATAAAAATTGTCAAAACAATTATTATTTCCTAAGGAGGTTTTTTCCCTCCCATGGGTAGTTAAGATTGGGGCCCATAACCACTTACTACCCAAGTGGGGATGTTAGAGAGGTGGGGGCCCGTATGAGCCCCACTGTTTAATTCCCTATAATCTCTTAATCATCCCCTAATTAATCTGGAAAACCTCCATTAAATGTCACCTCAATCCATTAAATTATGTCAACCCACAATTTAATGAGGAACCTTTCTCTTTCCCCATTTTTAATTTAACATCCAATGCTTTTAATAATGGGGAACCTTCTCTCTTCCTTCTTTAATTAAATGTCAACACATTATATTTAGTGTAGTGAATTATTTATGGGATAGTTTCTTTGCATGTATAATAAAATAATAGGATAATCCTATTATTTTATCATGGAGGAGAGCTTCATTGTGTGAGGAAGTACGCCAGCCTCCGACGAAGAATGACGAAGAATGTGGGTTCCTCGGAGATCGACAATGACCCATATCCTTCTCTTCTCAATGACAAGAGAAGAGACGCCACTTCCACCTCTGCGCGCCCCGACGACGCCTATGATCCTTTTCCGCATGACGTCGTCTACAGTGACGCCATGGATCATCTTCCTTATTGTGGTAGTATAATTTGAATAATTGTCCTTATGTGATATTATATCCCGGGCATGGAATACAATATTTTGGTAATTTTTGAATAACTAACATGGTGAGTGAGGACTAACAAACAAGTCTGAACACACCGCTAGTTTGTTCTTCATGCATGAAATTTTTGGCAAAGACAAAACGAGGCTGAAATGGCGATTGGAGGCCTTAACAGTAATCTACGGGTCCCGAGACGACTACAGGAGTAGATGTTAGCTAGAACGGACCACCGGAGTGACTCCAGTGGCCCGCGGAACACTCTGGCGGCACTGGCGGCTGGCCCTGGGAGGCCACCCAGAGCCGGCGACGCCCCGACACGCCATCGGAAGGATCTCGCCCAGGCTGAAGCCGCTGTGGTGAGGGGTCGGATCCGGCAGCTGCGCCAGATCATGGGATACGTGAAGTCGTTCGCTGCATTTTCAGAGCACAAAGGGAGGGATTGCATCCCCCCTGCCGGCCCGCTGGCCGAGCCAGCGCACCCCCCGGCCAGGACAGTGCGGGTCGTGCAGACCGTGCCGAGCCGCTCCCAGCCGGACCTAGCCTAGACCCCCCACTTCGGACCGCTTTGGGTTTTTTTTCCCATAACATTAGCTACGGAACTCCAATCGATGCATCATTAGATGTGTGGGAATCCTTGAATGTAGATGATTGTTTCAGTATATTACACTCGAGGTTCTGGCAATGTATGGGTACAGCCAGGTTGTTTCGAACTTGAAACCAATCAGGCCCTTGGAGTGGAAACGCTTATATATCAAGGACCAAACATCCGATTGATGTGACGTCAATTGCATTGGGATCATTTATTTGAGAGGGTCCTTTGGGCTTACTCTGCTTGAGGTTTGCATGCAACTGGTGTACTGTCGGGTTGGTTTTATTTTAAAAACCAACTGGGCCCCTAGAACGGAAAATCCAATAACTCTCAGCTCGGGCGCCCGATTGACGCACCATCTGTCGCGTAGGGTTTCTTTTGATGAGACTGAACAATGGATTACATCAACTCTATACATTGTGATAGTTTATGTATCAACTCTCTCTCTCTATCATGCTCAAGGAGTAGACCCTCCCAGAATCGAGCATACTGTGTGCGGAAACCCTAGAGCTGGCTGCCACTGCGACAATGACGACTGCACATGGATCCTCTGTGGGCTCAGCAGTGAGGAAGAATGTACATGGATCCTCTGTGGGTTCGGCAGCGACGACGACCATACTGGAATCCTCCGTGGGTTCGAAAACGATGACTACTATTCTTGTATCCAATGTGGGTCCGACAGTATTTGACTATGTACTTGTATCCTATGTGGGTCCAGTAGAGTAGATGGTCTTGTATCGTTTGTGGGTCTGACAGCATAGATGGTCTTATATCCTATGTGGGTATGACAGCTTAGGTGAATTAGTGGCTACATCTGATCATCTCCATCGCCTTATGATTTTTATACCTATGTGATCTGAGTTGGTGTGGTTGACTTTCTTTCCTATGTGGATTGGGTTGTGCATTCCTTTGTGGACTGAGTTGTGCTTTCCAAAGTGGATTGAGTTGTGATTTCCTATGTGGACTGGGTTGAGATTAGGCTCAGGGGATAGAGCCAAATTGTAACTGATGACATAGGTATATGTATGGGCATATACCTAAGTAGTGTTGTTGATACATCATGATTGTACCTTTCCATTGTGGTTTATCCTTTGTGGATTCTGAGAGATCTTCGGGGGTCTCGGGGTCCCTACTGAGTATCGTATACTCACCCCTGCATGGGATATTCCCACACTACGTTGTGTTGGATGCAGATGACATCCATCACTGATCAGGGTGGAGCCTTGTGGAGCTGGTCGGTACCCGGAGGTGGACCACTTGGTGGGACGTACACAGAGTGGACGGTCGGACCCGAGGAACTAAGGAGACTATCTGTACCCACCCTTTATGTGGGATTTCCTGAGGATGACTCGGTGTGCTATTTTACATACTCCTGGTTCACTTTCCTTTTAGTTGTACTGTACATTCAGTTGGGATTGTATACTGGACCATTTACTTTTCTGCACTTACCATATACTCAGTTTTACTTAGTTCTTACTTCACTTGTGTACTATGTCATGTATGTTACTTCATAAAGGAAATTACTTCCATTATTTTTGGATTTATGCCTTTGGTGCCAGTCGCAAGCCCCTGGCCTATGGAAGGCGGGCATGGGGTAGTCATGGCATAGCCCCGAGGACGGGTCGTGACAAATTGTGATTACATGCCTTGGAGTAAAAATGGTCCCAATATGCATCAAATTGAATTGAAATTGATTGAAATAACATAAGGAAAGACTAAAGGATAATTGTGAAAAATAATATCAAATATATGAGAGTATGTGATAGGTTTTTATTGAGTAAAATATGTTTTTAACTAAAATTTCACTTATAATATGAAATCATACACATTATATTTAAAAAACATAACCACTACAAAAACGTTTATTTCAAAAATAAAATATGATAAATATTTATATCTATATTTTTTTCTATTTTTTTATGTACTCATGGTTATTTGCTAAAATAATTCATTAAAAATATGAAAACCATTACCAACTGTTTTGAAAAACATTTGTATGGACCTATACCAATGTTTTTCCAATACATTGATATATGTATTTGTAATTTTTTTACCATTATTAATGGTTTTAGAAAAACTAGTAAAATAGGTTCCTCAAATGTAAGATATACCGACTATTTTATACTAACCATTGTTTTAGATATCACATATAAAAATTGTTTTTGAAAAATAGTTTGTATAATGCCATTTTATTGAGACATTCCAACAGTTTGTATAAAACCCTTTGTATATCATTGACATATACCAAAAAAAAATTAAAAACGAATGTTATAGGGTCTTCTGGTTGTTTTCATACCAATGGTTTTGGTCAAACTATTCGTATATGGACATATTATAGTACCTATACCAATAGTTTCACAAAAACCTTTGGTATAGTACAAATATATTTTAGTGTTGAAAATGGATTTAACCATCATAAAAAATAATATTATTGAATGGAATCAACATGATGATGCATTAATACCATTAATAATGAAAATACATCAAGATTTCATGTTGACATTTTTCCATTCTCACTAAAGGGAGAATATCAATCAAGTGAATAATGAATAGGATTCCGCAACTGGTGGATACCAAAAATAATTGAACGAAATCATTGACGTTGTGATAATGCAATTTAGATGATCATGTACCGCAAGACCCAATCCAATAGAATCTCATCTGATGATTATCCCAACCACGTTGATCTTAAACACATTGGACTGTGGGGGGAGGGAGGCTCTAACAATTGATGTGAGAAGACGATAAGGGGTTATTTAGATGAATCTAATTACGCTTCCAAATCTAAATCGTAGATATAGTATGCTTGATCCAAAAGGAGTCATGTCAGGAAATGATGGTAAAAACAAGGTCATATTGTTTCTCCCATACAAACCACGATACATTATAGACGTATAATACTATATCATTGCAGATGAAAGAAGATGACATTGAGAATAGTGACACAAAAACATTCACCCTCTCAACAATCGTATCTGAATCTGGGTTATATACATGTCAGATGATCTTGGACCCTTGATGATATATCATAGCTTGTATAGGTGTTTCAACATCAATAATGAGGAAGAGTTTCAATTAATCCACCATAATATGTCAATCCATTTAGAGATACATTAAATGGAATATTACAATAAAATATTTCAATATAAAGGTTCAGACATTGGTAGGGACCGCTAGTGGCCAGAGGCATTTATAAAAAAACTTCATTGTATATTATATGAATTTTTTTGGAAAACATAGACCTTTAATTCTTGAGATATAGTCCCAAATATTGATTATTCGAAAAATGTTTTCTGGGACTCTATCTTCAATTCAATGAATACTTAGAATAACCATCTAATCACTTTTTCTAAAACATACATCCAATTCAACAGAACACAATCTATTATTAGAGTCATTAAAAAAAAGAAATTAGAGGAATCCTCCCAATCCGAAAGTACGAGAGATGTGGCAGTCATCCTTGATTTATAAACAAGGAATGGGACCCTCCTAATCATAAATATGGATATTTCTCTCATCCTCCAAATTAGTCCCTTTTGAAGAAGAACAACTGATCCACAGAGGTATCTTCAAAAACATCTAGGTCTATAGATGAATGTTAACTCGAAAAAGCTTGTATGGGGGTAATATTTGGATTCAATGATCTGACTACATATTGAAATAGGATTACGAATCGGGTTCCATCCATTATTTTTTGAAATATCAATCTTTATCATGCACATGTTTTGATATCCCATACCTCCCAAGGTTTTAGGGATTCATATATTATCACAATCCAACAAATGGCATTTCTTCATATTTCATTCCCCTCTAGAGCATGTCAATGTGATAGTGAATTTGTTCAATAATAATTTTAGGTAGCTTAAATAAATACATATTATCAATTGGAATCGATTGAGATACATCCCATATATGTTCTTCCTTCCCATCTTTACAGACCCTCATAAAATTCAATCCCAGATTTTTTAACCTGTCCATGATACTCAATAAAACCAATATTTTTTATTGACCAAAAATCATAGGTATCCAAATATAATTATTATTTTCATCAAACACATGAATAACTATGGATTGGAAATGAAATAATATTCTACAAGAAGTCTCACATGAAGTGATGGAAATATCTTATTTGGAATAATAAACCAATTGTATTGATCCTTTCTCGTATATTTGGATAAGCTGGAAAATAGATATGAATTCATAATGAGTGGTCCATGAGAAAAAGAAATCAAACATCAGAAAAGATATTATGGTTAATATGTGGAATTATTTGTTAATCCTTCCCCCATGAAATATGTTGTCATTATCTTCTAATTAAATTAAATTAGAAAAAAACCAGCCACAGGGACACATAAGAAAGGGGATAGAGGGTCCCCCTATCTGATCCCCATAGTATGGGTAAAGCATTGAGAGAGAGAGAGAGTACCATTGTTATTGATCTTTTAGGATACTGAGGAATGCCTATTAAAGTTTAATTAGAAGTTTAATAATATTATAATGATCAGTTTATTTAAATAATTTTGTATGGAATCATAATTTTGAATTTTCCATTTCTAAATATTAAAATGATTTATAAATTATTAATTTAAATTGAATTTATTTTATTTTGAATTATTGAAATTTTTTTGCAGTATAGGTTATTAATGATTGTCTTTTATTATAATACAGAATTGATTTATCTAGACAATCTTATGAGAACATTTAACAATATTGTAAGATGATTAATTCATTTTACAAAAAATTTTAATAAGAAACTACCTTTATAAACCTTTATGAATCATTAGTAAATGTATTTTATAATCCATTGCTTATCACTGAGAATATTTTTTGGGATGCGTAATAAAAAACATGTACATGTAGTTTCATGTGATTAACACGCAATACATAGGTTTTGACAAGGTTGATTCATCCAAGAAGTTCTAGGGGGAGTGGCAAAAGAAGTTAAAAACAACGAGAGATAATGAGTGGGAAATAGAAACATTTTCCATTAGTGATGAATTTGTATGACTAATAAGGGATTATCAGTGAATTCCAAAAGTGTTTATAAATATGAGTTTTATCTATGTGAAATTAATAATCGTTAAAAAAGATATGTTTTATTGTTGAAAAAAAATTTGAGCTGATAAATCAGATCTTAATCAATTCTAAAATTATAGTAGATAAAATCAATATTTATTAGAAGAAATAATATAGAGAATATATATATATGTGTTTTATGTTAAATTTATCATTTAGAAGAGATAAAAAATATTTAAATTAAAATAAAAAAATATAAATCGATTATATATTTAAAATGAATAAATTAATAACGAAATAAATATAATTAACCTATTTAATGAATATATAATAAAAAATTCATGATTATAAAAAATGGGTGAAAATTGAATAATTAAACATCAATAGAATCCAGAAATATTTAAAAAAATTCATGTTTTATTAATTATTATTATTAATTTTTAAAAATTAAAAACTAATATATATTAAAATGAAGTTCAAATCATGGTGAAAATTTTAAATAATAGTAAATACATTATAAAATAAATTTGTACGTATAATTACATGAATTGTTAACACATAAAAAAATTAATGATAATATTTAAAAAATCATTAAAATAAATTAATTATGTTGATTTCATTCATTTCAAAAATATTAAAAAATAATAAATAAAATTGAAAAAATATTAATCATATAAATTATAAAAAATTCTATGAATATAAAGCATACTAAATAATTATTTAAATTTTATATCATTAATTTAAATAATTGTAAAAAGAGACAGTTTTTTTGATAATCCTAATAAATGCATTTAAAAAAATAATTACAAGGATTTCAATAATATTAAAGGAATTAAACCTCTGTGAATAAAATTGAATAATTATTAATCATATAAAAAATATTTTTTAAATTTTAAAACAAAGTAAATATTTACGAATAAATAAATATTAAAAAATTAAAAAAATCCAAAAAAATTAGGAAATCATAAAAATATAAAATGGCTATTTAATATTAAATGAAATCATATTAAAAATGATTATATAAAGTTTATTATGTTAAAAACATTAAAAAGATAATTTGAATGATTAATTAAATCAATTACGTACACATAATAAACAGAGATTGAATCCGGACAAGCCCCATGAAGGATTTACATCCCATGCAGTGACATAGGAAGGTGATGACATGGGCAGGATGTGGGTAGGCTATGATGAAATCTTGATGCAGGCATGGTGGTGCAGTCTGGATGGTGCAGGCATGTCGTTACACTGAGCCTTTAATGAATTTTTTGGGCTACCTTGCCATGGTCCTGCAGCCTATGAAGCGAATATTCCTCTACCAAGATAGAAAGAGGCCATTTCATTCCTAAAAAAGAATACAAACATAAACATAATAGAAGAATAAAAATGAGTAAATAATATGAATATATTTATATATATATATATAATGTACTCCTGGAGGAAAATACACCAATACAAACACACGCACCTCAACCATGGCTAGGTGGACCTAAGACCCTTAAATCATATGTTCTGACCACCATGGCCCAAAGGCCCTTACATTATTGTTAAAATATTTAGGATTTATAAAGACTAATCAGGCCTCCCTTAAAAATCAATGATGGACATGCCCCGACCACGCCATACACTTCCCTTATCACATTGAACATCATGACGGATTGTTATAGATGATCATTAGACCACCACAACCACATTCAATTGTTTGTTCCCCGATCCAAATCATGGGTCAACAAATACATCCGACACATCATCTCTCTGAGCTTCATAGACACATTGACCTTTCCTCAAACGATATCTATTGATTTCAACAATGACAACATCACTACTACGTTAGGCCATCAACAGTGATGGGGTGTCTCTATAGTCGCTCTCGGGTCTACCATCAATCTATACCCAAAACAATGGAAATAAAGAGTATTCTCCCCTAAAACATCCACAATCATGCCATCCCATGCATTCACTACCTCCCCTAAGACATGCCTCTCACGAATAGTATTGATACTAGCACCGACCCCACCATACACTTCTAATGCCTCTCAATGGAAACAATTTCAGGAATTCACAGCACGACCCTCAAAGACCACATATATCAGTACTAGTAATCTTGTTTCACATTCCCATATTTTCATTTGATTAATTAAACACATAAATCGTGATAGTCATCGAGTACGCTGGGAATCAATTTCAGGGAAAAATGTAGCGAGTTGGAGATGGTCTTATAGGAATCAATTATGTATTTTTCAAAACATATTAAAATTATTAAAAAAACTAAATAAAAATTAATATATATTAATCAAATAAATTAAAATCACATTGAAAATATTTAGTCCTATTAGATAAATATGTATTCATTTTATAAAATGAATAAATTTTAAAAATATTGAAAATTATTAAATAATGAAAATGAAAAAATAAGTAATGAAATAATATTAAAAATTAACTAATTAAATGAAATAAATTATAATCATTTAAAAATTATTATTCATAACATTAGTTACAAATTTCTCAAATAAATTAAGTTGAATATAATTATGTAGATAAATATTATTGTTAATAGTAGTTTTTTAACAATTAAAATTATTAATTGTATATAAAATATATAATTTGTTATTGTTCCTTACAGTTTATAATAATTGATAAATATTAATTATTTAATTAAATATATTCATATTGAAACATCTATAATTAAATATAAAAACTGTATATAATGCAATATTGTTAAATTATTATATAATAAAAACTAATAAATTCTTGAAAATACTATAAATAGTGAGATTTTGAAAACCATCAAATAATATTAAATCATTAAATATGAATTCATATACACACATACATACACATTGACATTTATGTACACATACATAGACAATACAAACTATAAAGACCCGACCTTAAAACATTACATAATCATGAATTAAATTAATAATTCACATAGATGATCTTTTCATGTTTAGAGTTTTAGAGAATTAGGACATAACTATTACTTCTCAATGATTACAAAGTAGACACTTCTACTCAGTTCCTAATTTTTTTTCATAAAATTAAATCTCTTAAAATGAAACATGTCTAGTTCCATGTTATAGATAGCTTGTCTTTCCATGATCCCATACATGACCATATTCATCTTTACGTCATGTGAAGAACATTTCAAAAACATGGTATGAGCAAAAAAAGGTCAATAAAAGCTACACCAAGATGGGAAACTGTTAGTTTTTTAAAACAAAAAGTAAATCCTGAATACTTTATCATAAGTAATACTTTTCATCTTTATGATTTAATAAATACTCTTCACTGAATAAAATATCATTGATTACAATTTTGTAGCCATAATATTAATATAAAACCCATATTAAGAATAGATAACTTATAAAGGTAACATGGGACATAAATATATTTTAATGGAATAACTATACGAGCGACTTCCGAACAAGTCACTAAATGGAGTAGCCACACAACTGACATCCATACCCAATGAATTGGAGGTAATAACGTAACCACCCATCCTAGTTTTCATGGAACCACCCATCATTTGGTTTATCATGTAACCACCCGTAAAATCTCTATGTAACATAATAAAATCATAACACATAAAACCAATAAAAAGAAATGATAACATTTCAAAATTTCAATTACAATATATAATTTAAATATATTGACATAAAACAATCCCTTATCAAAAACATTTTCAATACCAAAATACGTAATGGAGTATATGGTATTTATTTTCTTTTAAAACATTACAGCTAGTTGAGGAATCCAAAGATCAAATAATTTTCGCGGTGGTGGGATGGTCTTTGTCATCACGTACGTTAAAAAAACAAAATTTTTGTTGTTTAGTAAAATGATTCATAGAGAAAAGATTCCATTTGAATAAAAGTAATAGTCAATGGTTTTTATACACGGTATAAAATAATGTTGTGTATAAATGAAAATATGCCTCAACGAAAAATATTGAGATGATGTCCCTTACATTGATGGTATCCTTAGATTAAGGATAAATCAATGTCGTAATTATGTGTGACAAATATAAATACCCCCAATATAAGTGGATATTATGTGTAAAAAAATAAGTGGTCATCCACACATATTCATAGAACGACATAATCCAGAGGTAGAGTTTTAACCCAAAAAATTTAAAATGGATTAAGAAGTTTCCTTGAAAAAATTTGATAGCCTAACGACGTAACATTAAACATCAGAAAATGAGATGATAAGATATAAAAAGGGTATCTCATAACTTAAACACAACATTTACAACAATTTGTATATATAAGATCATATCCCAACATAATAATATTTAATATAAAAGAACTAAAAAATGTAGTCTTTTAAAAAGAGGAGGGTGAAAGGTTTCGTTACTGATTTGGGTAACATTCAAAATGTACACCCCAAGAAAGAAGGGTCATACAATGAAGATGTAATAACCCAAAAATTAAAGTATATTACACAATTAATACAATCATGTGCAGTTCATACACCACAAAAAAGTAAATAGTGGCAAATTTATCATTAATCTCATGGGAATAAAAAGTGAGATATGAACTCCTTACCTCATTGTAATCAATTGAGTCGTATGACCAAAATATAATAAATAAAAAATGAACCACATAATAACATGAATATAAATAGAATCATGACAATATGTTGGAAATGAAAGTATACAATACACCACATGAAATAAATAAGTGGTGAACAAAGGAAATCTCAGGGAATTAAAAGTGATATAAGAAATCCCTTACGAAAATTCGGCAGCCCAATGACGCCACATAAAACTTCCAAAAATGGATTGATGTGATAAAATAGGGTCTCTCATCATATGAACATAAAAATTGAAGTAATTGGAATATAAAATAACATACCCCAACATAAGGAAGATGATCTTAAAAGGAATGAGATAAAAGAGAGTACATAAAAAGAAAGTGAGAGGTATGCTCCCTTACCTCAAGTCTGAATTATCTTGTTTGTTTCATTATATACTTGAATAATAAACTTTGGTCAATTTATAATTTCATAAGGACATCCTGTAATTATTATTGTTCAATTAATATAACATATTATTACGTTATAATAATTAGTTAATTATGTGAGTTCATATCATACGTTTTTGTCGATGTTCGGTACATGAGTCAAAAATTGGACTTCTTAGAATTAGATGATGTACATGTGGTTCAAAGATAATTAAATCCAAAAGGATATTCATAATTTATATGTAATATATATCATATATATCCATTATATATATGTACTTATAATAGTACATAATATTTGGAGATAAGAAATGAAATGCACCGTTCATGGAGACGGTAAGCCGTACATACGCATGAACGCTACTTTCATTTCTATTTCATACTTTAATGGAATGAAAAAATAATGATACAAAGGTATATTATAATTACATTAATATATATATGTTATATATTTTACATAAGTTAAAAAATTATATCCATTATACATTCCACGTATGGCATGAACGAGCAATAACACTTTGAGGGGGCGGTAGTGCGCACTTCCTAAAATGAAATTATCGTGGTTACCTCTCAGTGAAACCATAAATGACTGCCATAAAAGAAAGAAAAGAGGCATAAGGAAAACATAAACATAATATATATCATATATAAATATGGTGACATCTTAATGGCCACCATAAGAGGTGGTAGTAGATAATTGAACAATCATCGTTTCGTGAGGTAGTAGTTCACCGTCCACAGAAACAGTATGTTCTTCAACCATTAGACAGAAGTTTGTGAAATTGTAGCTCTAATACATCTCATAAAAACATACTAGTATATTTAATATACTGGTTTTTTTACAATATAAGAGAATAAAAAGATTTTATGGGGTTGGAGAATCCAAATAAAACAAATGAACATAAGAGAAGACATTTCCTTCAAATTGGTTAACTCTTTTTAATTTGGCAAAAGGATTCCTTGGAAACCCTTCTTCCCAAAGTCAGGATTATAGGAGTAAGAGAGGGATGTGGAGATATAATCTAAGAAGAGGTTGTATGATCCAATGGATTGAGAGTTGTGGTTAAGGGGGTATAGGTGGGGGCCTTTTATAAGAGGGGGGAGGGTCACTTTTGGAAGGTCTTGAAATGTTCTTTTATTATAAAATTATTTTCGGAATAAGGTCCCACAATGATATATTTTGAGGATATGTTGATAAGGGTTCTAAATTCATCCATCCAACAGGTTTCCGACATGTTTATATCTTAGACATTACCTTATCTTTTCATTTCATATAAATCGTTCATTAATGAGGTAATTACTGCATCATCATGGTGTCATAAATAAATTTATTTATATAATGGATAAAAATTATAAACAAAATACCATGATCTAGGAAATATATTTATCTTTCTAGTGAATATTTATATACTAAGATATCATTTATATAATCAAACCTAAAATTTTTCTACTTAGGTGATACATACTTTGGTTATATTTTCCTTTCTTTAAAAATAATATGATCAATGGTCACTATCACACTAAAGAGATCCCATCGTGTCCCAAAGTTGGCCCAAGGAATCCCATGGTCGGCCATTACTCAAAAAATTTCATTAAGACATATGGATGTGTAATTTTAAAGTATTATGATATTATTTTATTACCCTTAGCTACTTGATTAATAATTAATCCTGATATTTAATGATAATTGTCATCGTTAATATTCATAATGTCAAAAAACAAAATAATCTTAATTTCATAATTTGGAACATCTAATTCCAAATATGGAATCTATTTTACCATATTCCAAACACAGAAATTGCAGTAATTAATTTAAAAATAATTCTCGTTGTCAAAAACAAAGACGAGTTTTTAAGAAGAGAAATTTATCAAAATATAGGCTTGTTTTACATCTAATTGGGAAGTGAAATTACATCCAATGAACAAAATTTTATTAAGTGATAAAAACATAATTAAATTACACTTTAAACCCAATTGAATGGACAATCTACCTATATAATTAAATTATATGAAAATGAAGTTTTGAAGTAAAATGTAGTATTTTTGACTAATCATTAAAAATGAACATTTGTCAAAAAAATACAAAATATTTATCCAAAGTAAATTTTATATCCCAAATTCAAAAATTATTTCCATTTTACCAAATTCAAAAAATAGAAGTTGAATTAATTTATTTTTGAATTAATTCTCGCTATCAATACAAATAGTGTGTTCTTAAGAAACTATATGTATCAAAATATTGACACATGATTATTTCCAATATAAAAGTGAAATAAATTCCAATGACCACCATTGGATTAAGCTGAAAAAATATATTTTAAATAAACATTAAATAAAATTAAAAAGATAATCTATCCATATAAATAAATTATATTAAAAGAAGTCTTTGAATTAAAATAAAACATTTTTCACTATGCTCAATATTGGATTCATTCGCATTTTAAGCCTCTATCATTTATTGGGTAATAGATTAAATAATTAACAAACATATATAATTATTTTGTAGTTATTTCTATTCATTTCCACTATCACAATGGTTATGCATAAACTACCATTTAAAATAATATTATTATATTATTAGTTTGCGATGTAAGATTTCAAAGAAACTCATTGTTGCGTATTGGGTACGTCATCGAGCATTGCAATCCCTTTAAAGTAATATTAAAATTTTAGTCACAAATATTAATAAATATGAAAATTTTATATTCTTTATTTACCTATAATGTTACACACAAACACACATATTGGAAAACACGTACACATACACATAGGCATAGGAGTTGGAATATAAACATACACATACGTGGATGTAAACATACACGTATATACAATTACCTACCCATGCATGAACATTCATATATATATATATATATATAAATATGCAAATATATATACACATATAACATTAACAAATAAATATACACAGACACTAATACACAATCACATGTACATACACATACAACTATATATGCATACACATACACGTTAATTTCAATATACATACTCATCCATAAAAATACATACATGTGAATGAACATAGATACATATCTATACATATGAATATATACACAAAATCAAATAAAAACACATTATAATTCACATATGAAAACAAAAACACATCCACATACACACATACATACATATTTCCACATACATATACATACAATACACAATTTTAAATACATACACAATCACATTCACACACACACACACACACATTTATATATATATTCATATATATATACACATTTCCATACATGTACATATAGGTATAACATACACATATAATTACATATTGTCCTATAAACAAATACAAAAACACACATACAATCCATAATTGTAGGTAAACACACACCGAGACACACTACACTATCCAACAGATGCATACACAAACAATACATACATAAGAAAATACATCCAGACACACATATATAAAATCCAATACATATATTTTTAAATGTTATATAAACTATTTATATATATTATATTTTCTTATATATACTTGCTGAAATATAAATATTATTTAAACTATATATGAATGTTTACAAATATATAAATATTACTTATGAAAATACATTAATGTTTTTATTTCTTATAGGAAAAAATACATTAATTTTGGTAGTTAGTTGTTAATTTTAGATACTCTACATCTGAAATCTAATGTCCACATTAGCGTGTTGGGAGAGATGTGAAGGTTTCAGAAGCCACCAAAGCGCATTTGTGTTGGTAACCAACATTTATTTTTAACATGATCAATGATTATTTCGGGATCAGTATGACGTTGAAATCCATTATCCAAGAATAGAATCAATGATTTATATAAAGAAGTAAAGGGACCAAAAATATTAGGGATGATCTTGCACATCATGATTGTAATTAATTTAATTAATTTCATGAATAATTAATACCAGCATTTAGTGGTGATCCACACGTGCTACGACAACCTCTGATAGATAACACGCATTATCTGGGTGCTAGCATGGAGAATAGATTGTCTTGTGTTTGTCGTTATTGATCACATGTTCTTCATCATTGAAGATCACCTCTCGTTCATGAGTGTTGAAGGAAGAGGATACGATCAAATTTTTTTAGCTAAACAGTTATCAATTGAGAAATGGTACAGTTTGTTCTCTATGGCACAATAGATATACATGTCTATTTATATGCATGTATGTTTAGTTACAATATTTAATTTCAAAACAGAAATTAAATACATTCATATACCTTGTGTAAACCCATGATCATGATAATAATAACACATCATTATTTATGGTGTGCCAACTTGAGAAAAACCAAATTAATAATAAAATTCTTCATCATAAAAAAATTTGAATTTCATTATTGTTATAACATGTTCCAACTAGTTAAATAATTAATAACAATCATGAAAATAATTAGTGTACTCCCAATAATTCCTTGGTCGGATCGAACTCCACTTCTATTTATTTACCACCAGAATAAATAAATAAATAATTTATTCTTTTCATTAAATATTTTATTAAACAATTAGCTAATAAATATTTATTAAAGTTTTAATAAAATAAAAAAATATATTTTATTTAATTATTTCGATCATCTTAACTTGTATAAAATTATTCCATGATCTTGGGAATAATATTTATTTTATCAATCAAATTCACATAGAATATAACTGAGACTGATGAAAACCCTTAGTGTTTTATACTCTACGACTCATTCTCGATGGCATTATGTGGGATTTCCTAATGTTCAAGAGTAATGTATAGAAAACAGATCAAGGCACCCATGAGAAAGAACACAATGTATCAACAACAACATCCACTGTTGGAATCTCACTATGTATATAATCCCTTTGACTCAATATTTTATCAAGCAAGATTCATGGTAGTGTCATCAACCATTATGCTTGATACATCGATCACTGAATACTGAAATGAACCCATCATTACACCATGGCCAAGGAATTTCACACGATGGTTCTATTTCAATCAAAGGGCCAATATATAAATTACCAAAAATGGACTAGAGAAATCCTTCCCCAATTTATACATTAATAACATGCCACATGTGACACACCCAACATACCCTACATCCCACCTACTGTCTGCATGATGGTTTTCATCAGTAAATCAATGTGTGAAAGTCATGATATGTATTAAAGATAATCATAATGTCTGAGGATCATCAATCACGCTCTCAGATAGAAATATCTGATGACACCAAAACATGTGGAAATCTTACTGGAGGGTCTATTCTCATAATATTTTGTCTTGGTTATTACCATGTGTGAACATCCTGGGAGGAAGTCTAATTTACTTATGAGTACTCACACCTAACGACCATATTTCTATGTGTCGCTTCATAGTATGTTATCCAACCATATAACATTACTTAAAAATATTGTTATAGAATTTCAAGGTTGACATCATAGTAGCAAACTATCATAACCTTATCAAAGCAACATATAATATTTGACCTTATTACATCATAATGATATCGAACAATGAAAAATATGTTATATGATGTTTAATATTTAAATAAATTAAATTTCCATGTAATCAAGTACTACCATATGATTCTAGTACACCAACTCTTACAAATTCCCACATGGACTAGATCCTAGTGCATATGAATTTCGGTCTGATATACCTCATATTGTGTTTATGTTTTTGGTGAGTTAAGGCTTTCATCAAGAGGTTCACCATGTTATCTTCAATGGAAGTAATGTGAATGGATACATTACCACTCTATTAGAAATCCCTCTAGATATGATTCTTCATAAGTATGTGCCTCGTCCACTAATGTGATCGTGGCTCTTTTGTGAGAGCCACCATTGAAGTATAATCCCAGTACATTGTGGTGGGATATTTACTGCTTTGTATCACAACCATCTCCTGGAAAAATCATTACATCAAATCTACTTCTTTAGTTACCTCTGATGCTACGAAATACATGGACATTGCTGTTGAATCGATAACCACACTCTACTTTGAGCTCCTAAAAAAATTGGTACCTCCATTGAAATTGAATATGTATCCCGGTTGTGACTTCATGTCATCTTTATCAGTCTTGAAACTAGCATCTACATATCCTCTGATGACTAGTTCCTCATATCCTCAATAAAATAGGAAAATATCCTTATGACGCCTCAAATACATTAGCATAGTCTTGACTGCCATCCAATGGCGGTCTCCTGGGTTAGCTGGATATCTTCCTACTACACTCAATGCGTAGGAATCATCCAGCCTACGATATAGCATGATATATAAGACTGACCTAATTATTGATGTGTATGGAGTCATTGCCATTTTCTTTCTTTCCTCATTTGTTTTAGGACCCATTTTCCAGCAAATATGAATTCCATGTGATGCTGGAAACAATTATCTTGTGGATTGTTCCATTCTGAATCTCTTCAATAACATATCAATGTAAAAACATTGACATAGGCCCAAAAATCACATGGATTTATCATGATGGACCTTGATCCCAAGAATATATGCTACATTCCCCAATTCCATCATATAGAAGCATTGATTTCACCATGAATTAATAGATGGTAAGGCTAGTAACTCATTTCAAATAAGTAATATTCCATCAACATATACTATTAGGGAAACGTCTACACTCCCACTAAACCATTTTTAGACACAAGGATCACATTCATTCATGATAAAACCTAATTTCATCATGGATTCATAAAAATAAATGTTCCATGGTCTCTATGCCCTCTATAATTAATAAATGGATTTTTGCAACTTTCATACATTATTTGGGTTCCATTGGAGTCATTAACCCTTGAGGTTGTGTCATGTAGTCATATTAATGAAGGTTCCCATTAAATAAGGCTATTTTGAAATCCATTTTCCAAATATTATAGTCATGATAAGTGTTAATTTTCAGTTTTCTACCCTCTCATGTACTCCTACACACCTCTTAAGTCACTCAAACCGTTCCTTATTCCATGGGGATTCATGGAATATGTTCATGCACCAACTTTTGTGTACCTTGAGCCTCAACTTCCTTGATGTCTATCTCTCCCCCACTCAATCTTTTGGATATCTTCTCCCTCTCAAGGAATATGGAGTTCATTTTCACTATAACCATTCTCTTTGAGGAGTTTTATATTAAATATCCCCTTGGATCCTTATGGTCTCCAATAAAGTTTCACATTGTTCCTTGGAGTGTATGTTTGTTATCTCTAGAGTCCATGAAAAACACATTGCTTCCCCAGACATGTAAATTCGATAATATGTTTTTCCTTCCACTCCAATAATCAATTGGATTACTATTTAGCAATTTAGTTGGTACTTGGTTTAGTATTTGTGTTATTGTTTTAACACAAATCACCAAATGGATAATGGTATACCCACATGACTTGTCATTGATCACAAAAAGTCCAACCCGATGGGGTTCATCCATTCACTCACACCATTCCACTAGGGCGTGTATGGAGGATTGAGTTTGGATTGGATCCCAATCTCCTATAAGTAATCAATGAAGTTTGGATTAAGATATTCTCCACCTCAGTCTGAGTTTAATTTCATAATCATCTAACTGATCTCGTTGTCAACTTCAATCATGTATTCTTTGAAATTATCAAAAAAATATGAATTATACCTCAATAAGTAGATATATCCTTATCTAGTAAAATCATTAGTAAAAGTTATGATGTATGAGAACCCTACCCTTTCTTCAACTAAAAATGGTCCACACACATTGGTATGAACCAATTCAATAATTTTTTATGACCTTTAACCTTTCCATATAAATTGACATTTGTTCATTTTTCCTTGTAATCTTGCATGACATATTCCCAGTTGTTTTAGTTCAGAAGAATCTAAATATTCATCTTGATGTAGCTTTTTCAAATGTTTCTCATTTACATGACCTAGTAGGAGATGCTAATGTTAGGTGCGGTATGATTCATGTGAAGTATATTTGTTGTCGAATTCCATTACTTGGTTTTTGTAATCCAACACAAAATCACTGTTGTATAAATGGTCCCAACAAAAACAATTGTTATCTTTGTAAATGGAGAAACAATAATTTCCAAAAATGAAAGAAAACCCATTTTTTACCAGTCTAGATACATAAATAATGTTTTTAGTAACAGACATTGTATAATAACAACCCTTTAACACCAATATCATCTCTATTGGAAACGTGAGGGGGTAGTCCTCAACAACAGCAACAACATGTCTAGCTCCATTTACTGTTCGTATATCTACCTCCCCTCAGTCAATCTAACTAAATCTACATGGTTCTTGTATTTGGATACATATGTGAGCACTAATATTGGTATATAATAGCCAGTTTTATGAAATAGATAGATTTACTTCGATAACGAAAGAACCAGAAGCATCCCATTGCTTCTTAGGTTGGTTGTGGTTCTTCTTCTAGTGTTTCTTCTTTAAACATGTGAAAAAAATAGCCTCATGTTCCCTTGACTCACCTTTGATCTTACTTTTCTTGGATGGTTGTGAAAAATCTTTTGGAATAAAGCTCTCCACCTTCCCTTTACTCTTATTCATCATTAGGACTGAAGGATTCTCGTGCATTATATCACTGTCCACTTATTGAATTAGTATAAGAAGATTAGATATATTCATCTAAATTATTTTCATATTGAAATTGAAAACAATGATAGAGAAGCTTTTAGGTATTGATGTGAGAATGAGATAGGTACCCAGTTCATCAGAATGTTTAAACCCTAGAACTGCCAGGAACACAAGGTTGCCAATGATCCTGACTACTGGAGGCCCATCTGGGCACCTTATCCAAGCATAAACTAAAAATTTTCCTTAGAGATCACAAAAAATTCCTATCATTCTCTCTCCTAGTAATGATCCTGGAGGTGTTCGAGCATGATATATGAATTCATATTTTCATGAGACCTTATGATCTCACTATACATTTATGATAGCATAAAACTTTGATCCTCGACCAAATCATTTATATATTTCTCATCTACCAAGAAATAGTCATCACTAACCTCATTTGAAGGCATATCATGTAACGTTGACTCAACACATAAGAATTTTGTTCCTAGAAATGGATAATCCGATGGAGTCTAATCCAATCCTAGAAGTTACAGACGGTGAGTATTTTGTCTTTACCATGAATTGATTGTTGGGATATTGTGCTTGACGAGAATGTAATTTTTATTCTAAAAATAAAATATCATATCACTAGTAAATTATATCTAACATTTATTAGAAATATTAAATATTTATTAAGTCTCCCACTATTTTATCAAGTCCCAATGTACCTCACCTTTGAGCTCAGAATTTCTAGTTTCCATGATATTCTTGTGTAATGGATTCATATTACCCTTCCCATAACCCCAACTAGGGTGGGTAAAGCAATTATATTGTATTAATGTAGGCAGTTCGTTTCCAACTATGGGCTTGCAGCTCCTTGGTCTGTTGAGTTGACACCCCAATACTGAAATCATGTAATTTTATTTCCCCAACTATTGCCTCCAATATTACTCCAAGTCATCCATGGGATACTCCTATTGATGTAATGTGGATAATTAAACTAGAATCCTTTTAGAAGGTATTCCTTTATAGAATTATGTGTCCCAAAAAGGGTGCATCAAACACATAGTTTTATTGAGTTTTCCTATAATCATGTAGTAGAAGGCTTGATCATACAAATTTTTTATTTGAGTGAATTTTATCTCATTTGTGTGAGTTTCTTATTATCATTATAAAATTCTTGTTAATATTAAGTGAAACTTACTTATGTGATTAAACATTTCTAGATTATATTAACGCATAAGTCTGGTTTATTTTTCTTCCATCATGCATCCTTATTTAATTCATTAATTCTGGGATTGTGAAAACACATCCATAATGATAAACCATGCATGTGAAAGAAAAAAATAAATAGAATGATCATGATATTTTATAAAGGTTATTTTATCTAGCGGTTGATAAATTATACTTGAACTAGGGGGAAACAACTTGAATCTTTTGGGTTAATGTTTACAACTTTCCTCCTGTCAACCTCTGTATCTCCTGGGATTGGTTTCATCTCACCTCCAGCTTAAACTAAGTCCAATAGCTTGGGAGTTCCATCCATTAAATATGCCTTTTTTAACTTTCGTGTATTTGAGGGGTAAATGGGGTTTTACCTAAATGAAACCATGGGAACTCAGGACCTAAATGTTAAAAACGTGAAGGCTCTCATGCCATCAAATTTAAAATAAGTGACTAAATTAAAAGAAACCTTCTACATACATAAGAATTGATCTATCTCATGATCATCTCTACATGAAAAATATTTACACATTAATAAAACTAAAATTAAATTATATAATCATTCATGTTTAAGATAAGTCATTATCAAATCATTTAATTATCATCTTTAAATAATCAATCCTCTTATCTTATATTGTTTTATTAATTTTCTTCAGATTCACATCCATCATAATTTTGAAAAAATAAATTCATTTCAAATTATTTTTTTATGTATCATGTACCATGGAGGAAACCCAATGAATTCCTATTCATAACAACAAAATGAGTTCAAATAAACATTGCACAGATGTTAAATTAAACACATATATAAAAAACATATCACAAGTTGTGCCTCATCATTACACCTACATGGTGGTACACCAATCAATGGTTTATATTATATAATAATAAATTTTCGCTAATCAACGTAAATTGTATGACTACACAACGTGTTGTTCCAACTACATAGTGTGTAATATTTTTCACCATCCATATGAAGTACACACCTGGGGAAACAACGTGTGAGTGTACCTTGGAAATCATTGGAGTGCAGGGCATGTCCAGTAGGCCACACATCGTGTAGTTCATTGTTACTCGATCTCAAGCTGGGCAAGTCGTGTATGGGGTACACAGTGGAAACCTATCCCAAAGGGAATACATGTCATATACAGTGGGACACACTACATGTAATCAGAAAACCACATGCCACATGTTCCTGTCCAACACACATAATCAATAAGAATTAGAAAAAATACAATTATATGGCCCGGTTTGGCGGACCAGGCCCGGTGCATTAATAATTGGACACAGGTCGTGTACTATAGATTACACATCGCGTGATATTGTGTTGTATTAAGAGGAATATTTTATCCTCCATATGATGTACTATGATATATTTTAATCAAAATAAAAAATATGTTGTTTTGGTAAGGTGAACGAGAAAAGAAAGGGGAGAAATACATCTCGAGATTCAGATTTGTAGAACGATTATCATGAATTGAAGAAAATAAATTATTTAATGCATAAATAATAATAAAATATATTTAAAAAATTATAAAATAATATGTATCCTCTCTGATACAACATGATGGTTTCGGGCGTAGTAGAATCGTTGTTGGGTCGGCACCCAACATTGATTTTTACTATGATCAATGATTATTCTGGGATCCATACAGCGATTAATGTCAATATCCACTGAATATAATAAAATATTTAGATAATGTAGGATGTGGAATGAAACCATTTGAAATGATCTTGCACATATTGTTTATAATTAATTTAATTTATTTTAGAATGAAAAAAAATTCTTGGATCTTCAATATTTTTTTTTAATGATGTTGATCATTTGGAATAACCCTTATAGATTATGACATTGAACATAAGAGTATCCAAAATATATTCCCCTAGAGGTGATCCACATGTGCTCTGATATCCTCTAATTGACACCACTCATTCTCCAGGTTCTAGGGCGGTGATGTGATTGCCATGAGTCAGTCATACTTAATCTCATGTTCTTCATCCTTGAAGAACGTCTCTCATTAGTGATAGTGGGCTAGGGGATTTGAGATTGAAATTTTTTATCTCACCAATTCTCAATTAACCAAGTCTATGGTGTGTTCTGTATGGAACAAAAGATGTATTGGTCTATTTATATGAATGGAAGATTAGTTAAAATATTAATTTTGAAACCAATAATTAAATACATTCCCGAACATAGAGAAAACCAATACTCATAATAATACAACGTCATTATTTTTGGTACTCCAACTTGCACAAAAAATATTTATGTATATAATTCTGTGTCACAGAATAATAGCATCATCGTTATTATTTTATCTTGTTCCAACTGGTTAAATAATTATTTATCGTCTTGCAATTAATTATTTTTTTAATAGACCGCCCATTTTCCACTCGAACTCCACTAATACTATTTGAACAACCGAATAAATAAATAATAAATTTATTCTCTTAAATAAATATTCTATTTAAAAAATTGAAAATAAATAATTATTAAATTTTAAATAAAAAAATATATATTATTTAATTTATAAGATCATCTACACATGAATAAAAATATCCCCTAGTCTTGAGAATAATATTTATGTAATTAATTAAATTAAAATTGAATTTATCTGAGACCACCAAACACACATAGTGTGACCCACATGGATTATTTCTAGTTGGCATTAGGCGGTGTTGACTAAATTGTATGTGTACTGTCTAGAAACAAACTGCATGCAGTTAATAATGAATTCACAGTAGATGATATATCACTTTAATGAATATAGGCAGTGATCAAATCATCTTAGTACAATGTTCAAAGAAACTAAACTATGTGCTTGCATTCAAGGTTTAGTCGATGTGAATAATAATGTTCGAAACAAGATAAAATCTGTAGATAACCAGTATATCTCTTCAGATAAATGATTAGAAATAACATTTAAGTTGATGTTATCATCTATGAGACTCACCACCACTAAAGGTGTGTGTGAGCACATCATGGAGGTGAGGGATATTGTGGCTCCACATAAGAATCTTTTTTTGATAAATTTGATTTGTTTCTAGTGAATTATATTATCATCACTCTGCCACATCAATATGGGACATCTAAAATTACTTATAACACAAATAATGATAAATGGTCATTAATGAATTAATGACTATGTGTGTTCAGTAGGAGGAAAGGATTGTGGTAGAAATAGGAGAAACCAATATGCTGACAATGCACTAGAAATATATGGATCATGAATTTCAATCCAATAGATTGGGAAGGAGAAATTAAATCTTCATTCCAATATTAAGATGGATTTCATTTGTTTTTTCAGAAAAGGAAAAGGACACATACCAAAAAGTGGACCTAAAATTTTGAAATGGCATGAAAAGAATGATATTTCAATATCAATGGTTTTTGAGGAATCAAATATGGTTGATACAATTTATAACACTTGGTGGTCTGATTTTTGTTCCACAATCCTAATGGTGAATATCTTGTAGGGAATGTAAAACCTAAGGAATCCAGTGGATAGTGAGATTGGCATGTATTTTGAAAACATGATGAATCATTTGTAAATTATTTACCATTTATAGTTATAGGGTGAGAGTCATTTTTGTCTTGTCTCATGAAAGCTTTATTAATAATGTCTTCGAGAGATTTCATATGAATAATTGTGAAACATGTATTGAACCCATTTTTAGTGGTGGAAAATTCAGCATTAACCAAATCACTAAAAATGATTTTGAATAAGATGAAATGAAATCCATCATGTTTTCTTCTATTTTTGGTAGTTTAATGTACGCTTAGGTCTGAACAAGGCCATAGATTTCATTTGTAGTGGGAATGTTAGGGTATTATCAGATTTATCCGATTATGCTCCACTGGAAGGTAACGAATAAGGTATTGAAATAACTCGAAGGTACTAAATACTACATTGTTTTTTATAAACACACTCACAATTAGCTATTCTTCAGATACTTGGATGTAGACGTTGACGGTTGTGCTGATTCACACAAATCTACTTCAGGATGTCTTTATAATGGATGGAGGATCTGTGTCATGGAGAAATGTCAAAAATATGCTAATAAAGAATTATACTATGGACAATGAGTTTTTTTCATGTTTTGAGGCAACATCCCATGGTGTATAGATAAAGAGTTTAATTTCAGACCTTGAAGTCATGGAGCATTTCCATAAAATCAATGAATTTGTATGTTAAGTCCTTGTGTGTTATCGCCATGTGCCATTGTCATTTCCATAAATCTCCATTTTCTATTATCTTTATTCTATGTCCCAACATGTACCTATACTTCACCACCAATCCTCCAATGATTTCATTAATTGGACATTGTTTGTCCTAGTCTGTATCTTATGTGAAAGGAATATCCAAAATAACCACATATTCACTTTCATTGAATCATACATCCTATTTATCTATTAACCAAATGTAAATAAAATAATTTAAACATGACATAGTTGTGGCATACTCCCAATTAGAAACCACAAGGGATGTTTCCATCATCCCATATTTATAAACAAGCCATGGGAACCTCCAGATCATGACATTGGCTCCATCTCAAATCCTCTAAAAGCATCACTTTAATATATGAACACATGATCCCCAAAGGCATATCCAAAAAAATATAGGTTGTTTATAAGGGCTACATCACAAAATCCTGTAAGGGATTAATATTAAAATTTAGTCATATAAGTTTATCGTGAAAATGGGTTTTGAATCAGTTTCCATCCATTAATTTCTAAAATGGAAATTCTGAACATGCCCATGTATTGTTATCCCATTGCACCAAAATGATTTTGGATTCACAGATTATCCAATGCCAACTAATGTTTTTTTTATCCATCATTCATCCCTAACCAGAACATGGAATGGAGACCGTGAATTTGGTAAATCAAAATTATGTTAATCTCGAAAAAATACATGTTATTAATTATAAGAAGATGAGATACATCCTATATATGCTCTTTCCATCCCTACATTAAAGTACTTTTAAAATTTCATCCCAATTTTTTTTTGTATAACATGTCCTTGATTCTCGATAGAACAACTCTATTAAACTATACAATTGATTCACCAAGGCTCACTTATTATAACATTCAAAAATACTCATTGAAAAGTAATTCGTTTTAAAAAATGGTTACATAAGACATTACCTTTATAAACCACGTATGAATAATGGAGTATGAAATTTCATAATAGCTAAATGTTTACTAAGGTAATTATTATTTTCGTTTCATATCCAAAAAAGTAAATGAATATTTATGAGATTAACTCACATAACATAGGTTTTTAGAGGTTTTATTAATCCATAAAGATCAAGGGGGAGTGTTAAAAGTGGTCGAATGTTGTTTGAGACCATGAATGGGCGAACAAAACATGTACCCTTTGTGATGAATTTATTTGACCATGATTTTATTATCAATTCATTCCAACATACATAGGTAAATCTGAGTTTGATCAGCATGAAATTAATTAAAGCTAAAAGAGAGAGGATTTATCAATGAAAAAAATATCACTAATAAAACCTATCTTTATTAGCATGAAAATTATAGATGATAAAACCAATATGTATCATCACTAATATTATATAGTTGATATATATAGGTTATATTGTAACATTTCATTTATACCAAATAAAATCCATACAAAATAAAATAAAAAAATATTAATAGAATATATATTTAAAATTATTTAATTCATTAAATATTAAAAATAATTAACCTCATTAAATAATATAAAATATTAAATGCATGATTCTCAAAAAACGAGTGAAATATAACAATTAAAATTGAATAGACAAAAAATATTAAAAATGGATATGTTTTATATATTACATTAATTATGAGAAATACATAAAATGAAAATATTTTAAAACATAGATGAATACATTGTGAAAATATTAAGAAATACTAAAAATGTACAAAAAAAGAATTCGTAGGAATAATTTCATAAATTATGAACATGTACCAAAAAAATAGATGAAAATATTAAAAATGGAATTTAAATAAATTAAATATATTTAATTAAAAAAATTAAAAAATACTAAAAGTTAATAAATAAAAATGAATGAAAAGTAATCATATAAATAAAAAACATGATAAAAATAATAAATCATATTAAAAAATTATCTAATTTTTATGGATTAAATGAATTAATTGTAAACAGATTCAAAAATGTATAAAATCATTACAAATAAATTTATAAAAATTAATTATATAATAATCAATAATTTTAAAGGCATTACACCGTAATAAATGAAATTGAAAAAATATTAATCATATAAATAAAATCCATTTTTATAATATAAAATCATAGGAAATAATAATGTATAAAAAATATTAAAAAATTAAAAACATCAATTAGTATTAAAAATTATAAATTATTAAAAATTAATAGAAAATATTCAACAAAATCATATTAATTATGAATAAATAAAATTGAATATGTTAAAAACAATTAAAGTGTGATTTTGTAAGAATGATTACATCAATTAAATAAAAATAAAAATTAGGGTTCGAATCCTGGAATGCACCTTGTGGGATTTATATCGCATGTTGTGACATAGGTAGACAATTGTTTGGGCACGATGCAGGGAAGCGGTGATGTAGGAATGACACATTCATTGATGTGCATATATGATGATGTATGCCTAATGGTACACTGATCCTATGGGCCACATTCATAGGCCACTTGTCCTTGGTCATATGGGTATGTAACAAATATCCTCTACATAGATATATAGAGGACTTTTCATTAATGAAAAAAAGAAATAACATACACATAAAAATTGAATAAAAATGTACAAAAATGTTATAAAAATATATATACATATATACATATATATATATATATATTGGGTAATCGAGGATACAAGTACAACAAAACCCACACACAACTCACCAACCAACCAATTGGAATTGCATAACCCCCAAAGGGATAAGTTACCAATATTCAACAGGCCCATAGAATTATATTTTTCTAATACTGTCCTTATGAACATTACAACTTTTTCCCTAACAACCATGTCTCATATGACACTACATTATCGTGCACTGCTATTGGATTTATTCCAAATGATTGGGAATCCGCTAGAAAACAATGATCTACAGGCCCTACCAATGCCTTGTGCTACCATTACCTCACCGAACTTCATGGAGGGTTTTCATAGATGATTATCAGAAGATCACCCTCGACATTAATATTATGTTTTCCCATCCCAATAAATGATCAACAAAGCATACCACCAAACCATCTCTCTGAGGTTCACACACAATCCACCATGCATCCAAAGCTATTGCTCGACACATGAAATACAGAAAACACCAAAACAAGATGCATTCAATAGGAATAGAACACCTCCATCCTTGGTATTGATTCTATCATCTAGCTAGGGACACATCCTTAGTGATTAAGAGTTTTATCCCCTCCTACATCAACACTCGTAGCTTCCCAAGAGTTAGCCACCATCCCTGAATCCTGCAGCTTGAGAACCATAGTGATCACTACACTGACACTATCACTCATCTCTCACCATGTCTCAATGGCACCCAATGTTGAGACTACAAATCATGACCTTCAATGACTCCATCTGTCATAAAAAATTTTCTCGAAGCACATCCGAATCATTTGTGTTTGTTTAAATAAACTTTTAAATGGTTTTAGGGATCAGACACATTGTGTTTCAATTTCAATGAAATTGGGGGTCTGATATGGTCTTATAAATATAAATTATATGGGTACCAAGAGTAATAAAATATTAAAAAATAATATATAAAAATTAATCATAGAAATTAAAAGATAATTATAATATAAAATCATATTAAATAATATGTGTACTTTTCATATAATAGTTAAATTCCAAAAATATTTATAATTATTAAATATCGAAAATGAAAATATAATAATTAAATTTAACTTGAAATGATTAAATTAAATAAAATAAATTAAAAAAATTAATTGATAACCTTAATTACATGAGTTTAAAACATATAAAATTGAATAAAACTAAATAAATAAATTCTATTATTACTGCTAATGAATGAAGTATGCACTCTATTGATAGTATATAGAAATTATAATATTTTAATAACCTTTATAATTTTTTTTAATTGTGAAAATTTTACTATTAAATCAAATATATACATATATAAACATGTATAAATAACTATAAAAATTTAATATATTACAGAAATATTAAAAGATTATATAATAAAAATGAATAAATTATAGAAAATACTGATAATTGAGATACAAAAAAAAACAATAAATAATATTAAATCAATCAACAGACATTCATGTACACACATACATGCACATAGATATACATGTACACATACGTACGCAATATAAGTGTACACATTTATAAAAGCTCAAAAACATAGACATAAACAAATTCATATACACATACACATACACATGTACATACTCATACAAATGTATATGAATACACATACAAAAGCATTTTCATATACATACACATCTATACAATTACATACATCTGCATGAAAATACATACAAATATATACATATGACTATACACACACATATACACATATGCATGCACATACACATGAACATAATGATAAGGAAATATATACCCATATACATATATAGACATATACATAAACGCACACATATATTGTTATACTTAGTCATACATATACACATACACAGACAAGCACATTCCCAAGCACATACAAATACTCATTAACATGTACATAAAGATGTACATACATATGTAAAAGTACATATACTGTCAATACAAATTTATAAATACTTACAAATACACATATGCATACATACATAAAAAAACACAAACACGTTCACATATGTATAATATACAAATAAAATTATATACAATCCCATTTTCATATACATACTAACACAAACTAACAAAAAAACTTACATAAAGTCACACACAAACACAACAAAACACAACAGATGGATACACAAATGACAAATATATAAACACACACATACAGAACCACATATACAAATGTATATACATATATTTTTTAATCATATAATTTGAATATAAATTTTAATAATCAAATAAAAATCACATTTATAAATGAAGATATGCATTTATATATCATATAATTTTTTCAATAAAATATTAATTAATTATATTTATACTAATTATATTAAAAAATTCAAATAAAGTGTATAAATACTATTATAAATATTTATTGACTAGTATAATTTATATTAGTTTTTAAATATAAATTCAATAAAATATGATTAATTATTTACTAAATTTTATGTAAACCAGTTAAAAATATTTTATTTACATATATATACATTTTGAAATATTAATATTATTTACAAATATATATAATAATGTATATATATATATATTAATGCATTTATTGAGATATTTAGCAACAATAATAAACGTGCTCATAAAGGATGGAAATATATCTGTGTTTGAAAAATGCATAATGAAATTAAACCCTTTTATTAGTTCTATTTTTCACAATAGTGTTGAATATTGCATGATATTAATTACTGTAACATGATTATAAAAATAAGGAATTTCTAATTAGTGAAATCTTATATTTTTTGATAGATAAATTTAAAATGTGAATTAATAATTAGTATTAAATTCAAAAAATATTGAATTATAACATGATAGTTAAATATAACATATGAAATTAAAATAATTATTATAATCCCATTAGATAAAAATCCAAAAATTACTGCAATTGGTTTTTCATGTTATACAACTCAACATCTGATATCATTTGTTTGGCACCGCATGTTTGGAAGGAGGTATCTCTCACAACTTTCCCACATTTCTCTGATAATTTAGTAAAAGTTTCACTTATATACTGAACATTTTATACACCTGACATCACTGTGCTTCCACATCCAAATGGGTAAACGATAGGTACTAGAAAAGAGTATAGTTTCCAAACACTTATATCCTAATGGGTTTCTTCTGGTGTGGGGAATTACACACCCAGGGGAAGTGACTGTCAGATCCATATTCCCCCATTTGTCATGGTAGGCGTTTTCTATGTGGTGAAATGGTATACTATTTGAGAAAGGGAATTGAGGGTGGTAGGTTTTGAAGATGGGTCACCATGGTAGATCGTATTAGAATGTTCGATGATGATGGGTTGGGATAGTAGATGGCTTTGTCGATGGTTCGTTGTGGAATATCATCTGAGAAAGGGAAATGATTGTGGTAGGTGATTTCGATGGGGAATAATGGAAGTTTTGTTTACGAAAAATGTAGGTGACGACCATATACATCTTCCCACATTTAATCCTTTTGGGAATTATGGATGGGGAACTATGAAAGGTCGTGGAGGTGACTATCCAGGTAGGCATTTTTGATGGGGCACAATATAAAGTTGAAATGGTTGTGAAGGTGACAGGTGTTGTTGATTGCATGTCATGGAAGGTCATTTGAGAAATTGTAGTGATACTGATATCTTTTTCCCCCTGTTTTTATGAGTAGGCATTTTGGATGGGGCATTATTTTTGGTTTTTTGGGAATGGGCAGTGTCGTTTATATCCATCTTCCACTCATATGGCCTCATAGGTGTTTCCAATTGTCACGACCCGTCCTCGGGGCCCGTGCCGTGACTACCCCAAGCCCGCCTTCCAAAGGCCAGGGGCTGGCGACTAGCACCAAGGCATAAAACACAGTAAACAGGGAAGGCATTGCCTTTGTAAAGTAAACAAACACCACAGATCAAGAAAGCAGTATAAGTAACACTAAGTAAAAAACCGAGTACAACAGTAAGTGCGGAAAAGCAAGTGGGCCAGTATACAAACCCAAACTGAAAGTAAAGTACAACTGGAAATGAAAAACAGCAACTGGAAAGTAAAGCTGCAACGTCGAGCTGTCCACTGGAAATCCCACCTGAAGGGTGGGTATAGATAGCCTCCACTGCTCCTCAGTTCCAGCCGACCGCTCCGAGTACGTCCCGCCCAGTGGTCCACCTCCAGGTACCGTCCTGCTCCGCAAGCCTCAACCACGATCAGTGATGTCCTTCGTCTACAACCAACACAACGTAGTGCATGCAGAGCCCGTGCAGGGGTGAGTATATGCTACTCAGTAGGGACCCCAAGACCCCCGAAGGTCTCCCAGAATCTACATAGGAAAGATACACTCTCAAAGTAACATCCGACACAGCTTAGGTATATTCCCATAGATATACCTAAGTCATCAATTCTCGTTCGGCTCCAACATCTGAACCCAAGTACAACCTAGTCCACACAGGAAAGAAAAACGTATACCCACACTGGATAGCACAACAAAATCCACAAAGGAAAGAAAAAGGATTCAGCTCACACAGGTATACTTCTTTTATGATGATGAAGATGACCAGATATTGCCACTGATTCATCTAAGTCGTCGGACCCACAAAAGATCGAAAGGTAATAACCCCTGCAATGACCCACAAAGGATCTGACCCACAAAGGATCGATAGGTAACTAACCCCCACAATGACCCACAAAGGATCTGACCCACAATAGATCGATAGATAACTAACCCCCGCAAAGACCCACATAGGATCAGACCCACACAGGGTCTGTAGGCGCTGGCCCACACAGGACCGCTGAGCGTTGACCCACATAGGATCGGACCCACAGAGGATCGGTAGAACTGACCCAAAAAGGATCGTTGAGTGTTGCAGTCGTCGTCGTCGAATCCACTGAGGATCTTTGTACATTCGTCTTCGAATCCACTGAGGATCTCTGTACTGTCGTCGTCGTCGTAGTAGCCAGCTTTAGGGTTCACGCACACAACAAGCTCATTCGGGAGGGTCTGCTCCACGAGCCAAGAGGCTGATACATCAACCATCACATTGTCCAGAGTTGATGTATCCCACAGTTCCGTATCGTCAATAAGAACTCAACGTCACAGACGGCGCGTCAATCGGACACCAGGCTTGAGAGTTATTGGCTTTTTCATTCCAAGGGTCCTGTTGGTTTTTAAGGAAAAACCAACCCGACTGTACTCCACCTGCATCCAAACCTTGGGCGGAGTAAGCCAAATGATCCATCTCACATAGAGGAATTCAAAAAAGCCGACGGTATGTCAATCGGACGTCCGAATCTCAAGATATGAGCGTTTCCGCTCCGAGGGCCTGGTTGGTTTCGTGTACAAACCAACCCGGCCGAACCCAAAGTATTCCAAAACCATGAGTGTGATATACCAAAATGACTGTCATGATGCAATGATCATGTCCCCGCTGATGGAGCGTCGATCAGAAGCTCGTAGCTCAAGATAAGGGAAAAAGACCGAAAAGGGTCCGAAAACGGGGGGTCTGGGCCCGAACCGACCCGACCCAAGCCCCCTGGGTCGGCCCGATCCGGGCCGACCCGACCCGGGTCCGGGATCGACCCGACCGGCGTGGCTCGGCCCGGTAGAGCATGGCCCGGCCCGGCGGTCCGGCCGGGCAGCTCGGCCGGTGCGCTGGCGCTGGCCAGGCGCCGCACACGGCAGCCCCCCCCCCCCTCGCGCGGGGGCCGCTCCATGACACCCGGATGCGGCTTAAGCCGCGTCCCTCCTCCACGGTCCTGCGTGGCCACGGGATCGGCTAGTACCGCCATGGCTGTAGCCACGACCGGTCTTCCCGGCGGCGCGCCGGGCGCCGCCGCATCCTGGCGGCCGGCCGATGCCGGCTGCCGCCTCCGGCCGTCAGGGGGTTCCGCGGACCACCGGACGCGCTCCAGTGGTCCGATTTGCGTGCGGTCTTCGCCAGTGCTCATCCTGGGACTTTTTCTACACTAAAATTCCTTCAAAATTAACTTGCAGCCCCATTTTTCATCAACCTCCAATCCACGCATCAACGAAAAAATGTGGAGGGTTGTTGGGCCGTGTTTGTTTGGCCCACACCCTCCGTGTTAGGTGATAACAATTGGGAATAATATTCAACACATGAAAAACAAAACAAGGAACAATTTTAATAAATTAAAATTGAAATTTGATCCAGGTTCTTTGTTTTAGAAGAAACAACCATGGGAATAAATATTATTCTCAAATAAAACCCCTACCTCGTAGATATCGTCGGACCAGAGTTCTTCGCCGAATTGACCGTCGCAGAAGAAGAGGATCGTCGCGTCGCGGAAGGGCGTCACGTCATCACGGAAGGGCATCGTGTCGACGATCTCTGAGGGTTAAAGAATACACACTGATTTAATTTTACGAATTAAATCCATGTTAAGGATAAAATCCACAAAGGAAATTTAAAAGATCTGAAATATCCTACCTCAAGCAGTTGATGATCAGAGATTGTTTTGGGGAAGAACGTCATGGAAGAAGCTTCGTGGAAGGATAATCATCGGCGTCGTGGAACACGGTGTTGCGTCGTCGATCTCCAAGGGTTCGGCGTTCTTCGTGTTCTTCGCGTTCTTAGCATTCTTCGCGAAGGTGAATGAAGATACAGATTCTCCAAATCCTCTCAACAATCAACCCGTCAACAAAATAAAAGGTGTTGGTCTTATTTTATTATTATGCCAATAGTTTGAAAACATGTTAAGAAATGAACCATTAATTCGGTGAATTAATGGTAACGACTTCACTTTCCATTTAATAGGAGCGTTTAAGAGTTTTAGAAAATGCCCCAGTTGACTTTCATTAATGAGGAGTTTTCGCGGGTACGTTATTTAGAGAAAAAGAAACGGTTGGGCTCGTGCGGGCCCTACCTCACAAATATCCTACAAAGAGGTTAGGATATTTTGGATTGCACCCTATCCAGTTCAACTTATCTCAAGTGGATTTAAGTGGATTTTAAGTGGCTTTAAGTGAAATAAAAATAATTTTGTCGCACCACATTATTTTATTTCTTAACTTAACCCCAAAAATTTAAAAACCACACCCGAGAAAACGCAACTCCGGAAGAGACATTTCTAAGAAAATACTGGAGATGTGATTCCATTGGTGCCCTCAGAATTTGATTCCATGCACCTGTTCAAAAGTCAGAAAAACCCACTCGTTCGTTCACTGAACGTGCCCGAGCCCAACTTCAGAAAATGATTTCGGGCACACCGGGCCTCGGAATCAGGTGCCGTCAGAAACTGTGTTCATGTAAAATTCCCAAGAAAATTAAGGGAGAAAAAATTTCCTTGAATTTTACAGGTCTTTACATCACTCCCACCTCAGGTCATTACGTCCACGTAAAGATACATCATAAACTAGGGAAACAAAAGTGGGTACTGAGCACGCATCTGATCCTCCCTCTCCCAAGTGCTCTCATGGAGGATCCCATGTTTCCATCTGATGCGCACTAGAGGAATCGACCATCCACATAGGACCCACTCCTGTCGATCCTCGATCTCCATCGGAACCTCCGCAAAAGACGCCCATCATCAACATCTAGCTCCCCATGGTCAATGATTTGTGTCGGGTCATGCACGTATCTCCTCATCTGAGATACTTTGAAGACATCGTGCACCCGGTGCAACTGAGGTGGTAGACCTAGGTGATAAGCCACCTCGCCAATCCTGCTGAGGACCTGGAGTGGTCTGATGAAGCGTGGAGACAACTTTCCACCTCGGCCAAATCTCTGTAATCCACATCGAGGTGAGACATGCAAGAAGACATGGTCGCCATCCTTGAACTATAGTGGCCTCCTCCTCCTGTCAGCATAAGACTTCTACTGGCTCTGAGATGTCCTCATCCGCTCCTGGATGACTTGGACCTTCTCTGTCGTGGCCCGGACCATTTCTGGTCCCACAAGTGCTGACTCCCAAGGGTCTGTCCAGCATAAAAGAGATCTACAAGGTCGGTCGTACAACGCATCGTATGGTGCCATACCAAAGGTGGAGTGGTAACTATTGTTGTACGCAAACTCCACCAAGGGTAGGTGGTCCTCCCAGTTGCGACCAAATTTGAGGACACATGTGCGGAGCATGTCCTCGAGAGTCTGAATGGTCCTCTCCGTCTGACCATCCGTCTGAGGGTGAAAGGCGGTGCTCAAACATAGCAGTGTCCCACACATCTCTTTCAACCCCTTCCAAAGTCAGGAAGTAAAGCGAGCATCTCGATCAGAGACGATAGATGATGGCACACCGTGAAGCCGTACAATCTCCTGAATGTAGAGACGTCCCAAGCTATCCATTGAGCCCTGCTCTCTGATGGGTAAGAAGTGAGCCGACTTGGTGAGTCGGTCGACAATCACCCAGATGGAGTCGTGACCTCTGGATGTGCGTGGAAGTCTAGTCACGATGTCCATAGATATCTCGTCCCACTTCCACTCCAGGACCTCCCAAGGTTGTACAAAGCTTGCTGGTACCTAATGCTCTGCCTTCACCTGCTGGCAGGTGAGGCATCGTGAAACAAACTCTGCCACAGCCTTCTTCATGCCTGGCCACCAGTTTTGTTTTCTGAGATCCTGGTACATCTTCGCCACTCCAGGATGTACCGCCAATGGAGAAGTGTGAAACTCTCTCAGCACCTCCTCCTGTAATGCAACTGATACCAAGGTACGTCCATTGAAAAGGACGTCTTTCTCTGCTCCAAAAGAGAAACAATCAGGTGCATGTCCTGAGGATATCTGTGCACGTTGTGTCTCACAGTTAGCATCCCCATGTTGTGCCTGTCTGACCCGCTGTAGTAGTGGAGGGGTGACTTTGAGAGACTGATGTAAGGCCGATCCATCTCTATCCACAATGGATATCCGCAAAGCGGCTAGCTGCTCTGTCGCCTCCTTGAGTAGCTGAATGCCCGTCCTCCTGCTAAGAGCATCAGCTACTACATTCCCCTTCCAAGGATTATAGACTATCTCAATGTCATAGTCCTGGAGGAATTCGAGCCATCGCCGCTGTCTCAGGTTCAGGTTATTTTGAAAAAAGATGTACCTGAGACTCTGATGGTCAGAAAAGACTGTAAAGCGCTTGCCCATCAGATTGTGTCGCCATGTCTTCAGGGCGAAGACCACTACTGCTAACTCCAGGTCATGGGTAGCGTAGTTCTGCTCATGCGGCCTCAACTAACGTGATCCATAGGCGATCACTGCCCGATCCTGCATCAGGAAACATCCAAGTCTGGTCCCTGATGCATCACAGTATACTACGTACCCTACTCCCTCCTCAGGCAACCTCAAGATAGGTGCGATGGTCAATCTCTGTCTCAGCTCCTGGAAGCTCTGCTGACATCTGTCTGACCACACAACGGGTTTCCCCTTCTTCGTCAAAGTTGATAGTGGTGCAGCAACTCTAGAGAAGTCTGGGACAAAACTCTGATAGTATCCTGCTAGTCCCAAGAAACTCCGCACCTCCGTCACGCTCTTGGGTGGCTCCCAAGCTAGCAATGCCTCGATATTCGCAGGATCCACTGCAACTCCAACCTCAGAGATGACGTGCCCCAAGAATTTGACCTCACGCATTCAGAACTGACACTTCGAGAGATTACCATAAATCGAGTGCTCTCGGAGTGTGTCCAGCACAACCCACAAGTGGCATGCGTGCTCCTCCTTAGTAGTCGAGCATATCAAAATGTCGTCGATGAAGACTATGAAAAATAGATCGTGGTATGGCTGAAAGATCATGTTCATAAGGCCCATGAACACTGCTGGAGAATTGGTTACACCTAATGGCATAACCAAGAACTCATAGTGGCCATACCGACATCTGAAGGTCGTCTTATGCACCTCCTCGTCCCAAACTCTGAGCTGATGATAGCCTGACCTGAGGTCTATCTTTGAGAACCATCGTGCTCCCTTGAGCTGATCGAAGAGGTCATCAATTCTCAGTAGTGGATACTTGTTCCTCACCATCACCTGGTTCAGGAGACGATAGTCGACACAAATTCGAAAGCTCCCGTCCGCCTTCTTGGCAAACAATATCGGGGAAGCCCAGGGTGAAACATTGGGTTGGATGAATCCCTTGCCCTGCAAGTCCTCCAACTGTACCCGTAGCTCTCGAAGCTCAGCGGGGGTCATCCGGTATGCTAGAGTCGATATCGGGGCTGTCCCGAGGTACATGTCAATATAAAATTCTACCTATCTGCGAGGAGGTAGCCTTGGAACGTCGTCGGGAAAGACGTCCGCATACTGATCCACCACTACAGGAAAACTAGGACTCTGCACATCAACTGCTCCTAGGATGAGGCTATCCAACTGATGAGTGATGGGTTTTCCACTCCTATGTGGATGTCCATCCTGTGCTGTGAAGGCTCCGTTCTCGCCGGTGAAGGTGAACCTGCTCCCGCCGGTGCATACACATCGCACCTTGCGCCTAATACAGTCAATCTGTGCATGGACTGTAGATAACCAATCCATGCCCAAGATGATGTCGTAAGGCATCGGCGCCGCTACAAGAAGATCCCAGCCGAAGCTCTCGCCTCCTAGAGTAATCTCACACTATCGGCACCAGTGCGTAATCATCGAGTCTTCTCCCGTAAGAGTCTCTAGCCGTATGGATCGAGCTAATGGCTCTGTCAGAATCTCCGAGCTCCGAACAAGGGTAGCGGCTATGAAAGAGTGACTCGCTCCTGTGTCAATAAGAACTACAGAAAGGGTGGAATAGACACAGATAGTACCTCAAATCATCTCGGGCGTTCCATGATCGTAGGCCTCTGCTGCCCGGAGCTATGCATGTCTCTTCCCACCAGCTCCCTGTGGCCAGGGTGGACCTCCTGGTGGTGGTGGTGGTAGAGCCTCAAAGCGTCGCCCACCACCTGCTGCTCGGCCAGCTCATCTGCCTCGTCGGCCTGCTCCCTGTGGACCGCCACAGTCGACCCTCTGCCTCTTCATAGGTTGCCCCTCAACTATCTGCTGCTCCTCGGCACGGTGGGTCAGGCAGTCACGAGCCATGTGACCCTGCCCGCCGCATGTGTAGCACTGTCTGTCTCTCGAAAGCCTGGCTCTGCGCTGTGTGCCCCGCACTGCTAAGCCAGTGTCCTGAGGCGGTCTGCCTGAGGGTCTAGTCTTCCTGGACCCAAGCATAACCCCTCGACATCTTGCTGCAGAAGACTCAACTACGTGCCGCCCCGCGGTAAGTCTCGGTGTTGATGAAGGCTCAGCAAGAAAGCTCTCGATCAAAAGGGCTCGCTCCAGTACTACTCCCTGAGTCAGAATGCTGAGGGAGATCAGTGATGCCCCGATATCAAGTCTCAATCCCTACTCAATGGCCTGGGACCAAAAGAATGGGTCCTATACAATGTTGTTCGAGTTGCGAGAGAGATCAGTAAATCTCGCCGAGTACTAGGCGACCGTCAAGCTGCCCTACCACAGCTCAAGAAGCTCCTAGATGCGCACTTCATGGAGGGTGGCTGGGATGAACTCTGAGCGGAAGAGGCCCTCAAAGTATGTCTAGAGAAGAGATGTCTCATCGTGTACCTGGAGCATCATGCTCCACCATCAGCCCGCTGCTGCGTGTAGTAGGCTCGCTGCGAGGATCACCATGAATTCTGTCGGTGTCCTCACTAACCGGAAAACTCGCACCACTGCCTCCAGCCAGTCCTCTTCTGCCTGGGGGTCCGTCTCCCCGCAGAACCTGGTTGGTCGCTGGCGCTGGAACTCATGCAGTGCTCTGAGGTGACGTACATCATCAGCGGCTGGTGCTGGAAGCATCGGTGGCTCGACGGGTAAAGGTACCGCCGGTGCCTCAGCTATCAAAGGGCCATGCACCGAGACCTCGTCACTCGGTGGGCTGTCGTCATGCTAAACTCTTGGAACCCTAGCTGGCTGCCATCTTGGGGCCATCTTGAAAAGGAAACAGATGCACCATGGTAAGAACAGTATACCTAGTGAGATGACACAATGTAATCACAATGAAAACTTGAAACACACGCGCAATCAATATTCCGTGCATTAAGTCGGAAATCAGAAGTCAGGGTCCTGGTGTATGGATACGTCGGCCGCCGCACCAACATTGGACTCTCTGGACTGATAACCACACCCAATACGCTAAACACTATTGCTTCACATAGAAAAAAGATCAGAGTCCCAAGTTCTGCGGTAGAACCGAACTCCTCTGATACCAATTTGTCACGACCCGTCCGCGGGCCCCGTGTCGTGACTACCCCAAGCCCGCCTTCCATAGGCCAGGGGCTGGCGACTAACACCAAGGGGTAAATAATAGTAAAGAGGGAAGGAATTACCTTTGTAAAGTAAACAAACACCACTGATCAAGCAAGCAGTAGAAGTAACACTAAGTAAAAAACCGAGTACAAAAGTAAGTGCGGAAAAGTATGTGGTCCAGTATACAAACACAAACTGAAAGTAAAGTACAACTGGAAAGGAAAACAGCAACTGGAAAGTAAAGCTGCAACATCGAGCTATCCACTGTAAATCCCACCTGACGGGTGGGTACAGATAGCCTCCACTGCTCCTCGGTTCCAGCCGACCACTCCATGTACGTCCCGCCCAGTGGTCCACCTCCAGGTACCGTCCTGCTCCGCAAGACTCAACCACGATCAGCGCTGTCCGTCGTCTACAACCAACACAACATACTATGGGCATAGCCCGTGCAGGGGTGAGTATAAGTTTCTCAGTAGGGACCCCGAGACCCCCAAAGGACTCCCAAAATCCACAAAGGAATGATACAATCACGAAGTAACATCCGACACGGCTTAGTTATATGCCCCTACATATACCTAAGTCATCAATTTTCATTCGGCTCCAACATCCTAAACCAAGTACAACCCAGTCCACACAAGAAAGAAAAACGTATACCCACACAGGATAGCACAACACAATCTATAAAGTAATGCAAAAGGATTCAGCTCACATAGGTATACTTCTTTGTATGACCATGAAGATGACCAGATATTGCCACTGATTCATCTAAGTCATCGGACCCACAAAGGATCGATAGGTACTAACCCCCGCACTGACCCACAAAGGATTGATAGGTAACTAACCCCCGCAATGACCCACAAAGGATCTAACCCACAAAGTATTGATAGGTAACTAACCCCCGCAAAGACCCAGACAGGATATGATCCACACAGGATCTGTAGGTGCTGGCCCACACAGGACCGCTGAGCGCTGACCCTCACAGGATCAGACCCACACAGGATCGGTAGCACTGACCCACAAAGGATCACTAAGTGCTACAGTAATTGCCATCGAATCCACTGAGGATCTCTGTATAGTCGTCGTCGAATCCACTGAGGATCTATGTACTGTCGTCGTCGTCATAGTAGCCAGCTCTAGGGTTCCCGCACACAGCAAGCTCGTTCGGGCGGGTCCGCTCCATGAGCCGAGAGGCTGATACATCAACTGACACATAGTCCAGAGTTGATGTATCCAAAAGTTCCGTATCATCAACAGGAACTCAATATCGCAGACGGCACGCCAATCAGACGCCTGGTCTGAGAGTTATTGGCTTTTTCGTTCCAGGGGCCCCGTTGGTTTTTAAGGAAAAACCAACCTGACCATACTCCACCTGCATCCAAACCTCGGGCGTAGTAATCCAAAAGATCCGTCTCACTTATATTAATTCAACAAAGCCGAGAGTACGTCAATCGGACATCTGAAACTCAAGATATGAGCGTTTCTGCTCCGAGGGCCCGGTTGGTTTCATGTACGAACCAACCCGGATGAACCCAATGTATTCCAAAACCTTGAGTGTGATATACTGAAACGACCGTCTGGATCCATGGATCACATCGCCGCTGACGGTGCGTCGATCGGAGGCTCGTAGATCAAGATACTTGCAAAAGACCTAAAAGGGTCCGAAAACGGGGGGTCTGGGCCTAGACCGACCCGGCCCAACCCACCTGGGTCGGCCCGAACCGGGTCGACCCGACCTGGGTCCGGGTCCGACCCGGCTGGCGCCGCGCAAGGCAGCCCCCCCCCCCACGCGGGGGCCGCTCCGTGACACCCTAACGCGGCTTAAGCCGCGTTCCTCCTCCGCTATCCCGCGCGGCCGCGAGACCGGCCAGCGCCGCCGCGGCTTCAACCGTGGCGGGTCTTCCTAGCGGCAAGTCGGGCACCACCGTGCCGGCGTGGCGCACCAGCGGGGGGTTTCGCGGACCACCGAATGCGCTCCGGTGGTCCGATTTGTGCGCGTTCTTCGCCAGTGCTCGTCCCGAGACTCGTTCTTCACTGCAAAGCCTTCAAAATTAACATGTGGCCCCGTTTGTCATCGCCCGCCAATCTGCGCATCAAAGAAAAACTGTGGAGGGTTGTCGGGATGTGTTTGTTTGACCCGCACCCTCCGCGTTAGTTGATAACAATTGGGAATAATATTCAACACATGAAAAACAAAACAAGGCACAATTTTAATAAATTAAAATTGAACTTTGATCCGGGTTCTTTGTTTTAGAAGAAACAACCATGGGAATAAATATTATTCTCAAATAAAACCCCTACCTCGTAGCTGTCGTCGGACGCTAGTTCTTCACAGAATTGACCGTCACGGATGAAGAGGATCATCGCATCGTGGAAGGGTGTTGCATCGTCGTGGAAGGGAGTCGCGTCGACGATCTCCGAGGGTTAAATAAAACACACGGATTTAATTTTACGAATTAAATCAATGTTAAGGATAAAATCCACAAAGGAAATTAAAAAGATCTGAAATCTCCTACGTCAAGCAGTTGATGATCGGATATTGTTGTGGGGAAGAACGTCATGGAAGAAGCGTCGGGGAAGGAGAATCATCGGCGTCGCGGAACACGGCGTCGCGTCGTCGATCTCTGAGAGTTCAGCGTTCTTCGCGTTCATCGCGTTCTTCGCATTCTTTGCGAAGGGGAATGAAGGTACAGATTCTCCAAATCCTCTCAACAATCAACCCGTCAACAAAAGAAAATCCGTTGAGTTTATTTTATTATTATTCCAACAGTTTGAAAACATGTTAAGAAACGAACCATTAATTAGGTGAATTAATGGTAACGACTTAACTATCCATTTAATAGGATTGTTTAAGAGTTTTAGAAAACGCCCCAGTTGACTTTCATTCATGAGGAGTTTTCGCGAGTGCGTTACATAGTGGAAAAGAAAAGGTGGGGCTCATGCGGGCCTCATCTCACAAATATCCTACCAAGAGGGTAGGATACTTTGGATTGTACCCTATCTGCTTCAACTTAGCTCAAGTGGCTTTAAGTGAATTTTAAGTGGCTTTAAGTGAAATAAAAATAATAGTGTCGCACCACTTTATTTTATTTCTTAACTTAACCCCAAAAATTTAAAAACCACACCCGAGCAAACACAACTCCAGAAGAGGCGTTTCTAAGCAAATATCGGTGTTGCGATTCCATCGGTGCCCTTGTAATTTGATTTCGAGCACTGGTTCAAAATTTAGAAAAACCCGCTCGTTCGTTCACTGAACGTACACGATCCAAACATCGGAAAATGATTCCGGGCACACCGGGCCTCAGAATCAGGTGCTGTCAGAAACTGCATTCTTGTAAAATTCCAAAGAAAATTAAGAGGAAAAAAATTTTCCTTCAATTTTATGGGTCTTTACATCATTGTGGTGAAGTTGTTTGTCATCTAAGAGAGGATAGGGTAACCCGTGGGGATAGAGGGAAATAGGATGCTCTGGGGCCTATGTCTGTGGAATGGTGATGCAATATGAGGTAGCATATATGAGGGGTTTGAAAACATCATATAGAACATTTTTTAGGGACCATTACTACTTCATCATACTCGTCCAATAAATCCTCCATTTTTCTACCAAATCAATGGTTCATTGTAGACTCAGAAACTCACATAATGGATTTATTCCGGTATGCTATGGCCTGTATGGGTGTATATATACACATCACGAGTCCACATACAATTGTTAAATAATTTCAAATGTTTTATTACATTCAAAATTATTTATCCACCCCATTTTTTACTTGATTTTTTTCATTTTATAGTACAATGTGTTTTGACCTAATTTAGAATTATAGGTGTTTTTTAAATAAATTATAAATATGTCTATTGTTTTACATTGAATAATAAAAACACATTAGAACAGAATGTCTATGTGTGGTACCCAAAACATCCGTTCAATTCTAGATTTTTATTTATAAATATAATACATTACAGGTTAGTTAATTTTTACTAAATCAATTATACTTTTTAAATACAAAAATTATACATTATATATAACTTATGACTCATAAATCTATGATAATATTTTTTTAAAATGAAAAGATAACTTATTTGACATCAATTATATTAAATACATCAACTATAATATTTATTCAAAATATAAATATATTATTTATTATGTTCTTAATTACAATACTAATCAATATATTGTAATATAAATAATCATTTTAAATGATCTAAATATAATAATACAATTTGTAAACAATTATATTTATAAATTATATGAAAATCAATTGTAATGAAATCAATACATATAATTAGTTTATAAAATTTTATATTCTAATATTATAAAAATATTTATTATAATACATAATCAATAAAATTTATGCATAATATATTATTTTTATAAATTTATAGTAACTTATCAATATTATAAATCAAATTAATTAAATGTGTGATTCAATTTTATTTATAAATGCATTCGATATAGTTGCATTTTTATATATTGATGTTGAAGTATTTTATTTATTTCCATTATATATTAAATATTATATCATTAAATTAATATATAATATTCCAATGACATAACTTTTTTCATAAATACATTTGTTTTTGTTTTCATAAACTCTATTTTTAATTGTAATTATAAACCCTCCCAATGACCCAACCTTAAAAAATTCAAATTCCACCAAAAAACAAAATTTCAAATTGAAAAGTAATTTTGTGATTTTAAATTGATCCAAGATAATGGGTTGGTGGGAGTGTGTGATGTATCCAATGATGTGGATAAGATTTATGATATATGTGATTGCATTGATTATTTTCCAATACAATTATTGGGTGTGATATATGATAGGAAAATGGTACTCATATATGGATGATATTTCAAGTCATGATCATGATACAATATTCTTAACCTTTTAGATTTTTTTGTGGAATTTTTGTTATGTAGGCTTTCAGATCAAAGCATATCATAGTCATTATATGATATTGTTTGGATCTGATGGGTTTTAGGATGCCTTTAGATGTAGTAGAAGTGTCTGGTAGGTGAATAACTAAAACAATTTTGTGGGATTTGATACCACATTAACAAATTGTACATGACATAAACATTGTAACTAAAAATATCAGTCAAATATTGACATAGAAAATTTCATAACCTAGAGAGGATACTATTCATGTTAAATTTATTATTAGATTGGATCATATCATTAGAAATTATACCTCTTCATAAGTACCATACTCAACATATTGATTAATAACACATCACTCATGACACATCAAATGTATCCTTGTTCACTGTAAAATAAATCATAGTGTTTTATGAAATACATTACAATACATGAGTTGGGATGGACATTAAGAATATTCTTATTGAATAAATACCACTACACACACCGATGGATAATAATATACAACGAAACATAATCTTGAACAATTCATATAGGAAGTTCTATTTTCATAATCTACCATATTGAATCTTTTAGTATTCACCTCTCAATAGGTGAGAGGGTTTATAATTTTCTATATGAATAAAAATATAACATGTTGATTTGTGTGATTCAATTCGATATTCTAAATAAATATCAAAATTTAATTCTGTTGGAGGAGAGGTCAATAACACTTTATTTTTCCTTTTACAAGTTACTCCAATGATGTTCAACACCGAATGTTCTCTATTTATTTCTTCCCAAAAAAATTACTACACATTTTACCTTCATCCTTAAAGTAAATTTTATTCTACCTCAATATAGGGAAAAAATAATATTTAAGAACATATTGATCAATGGGATACATGGATGTCATTACAAAAAATTAATCAACGCATTAAAATCATGGATCTGGAGATAAAAAATTCGCACAAATTTAACATCCCAATAATTTTATATTTATAAAAATTCAATAACTTTTCTTTTATTTAGTCCAATATTTTAATATATTAGACTAAATTCGTATATTATTCATAATATCTCATTCAATGTATGTCAAATATGTATCAAATGATTTTATAAAATCCTATTAATTTATATAGTTTGATGCCTGATTATTGGAATATCCAGTTTTAGTATACAAAAAAAGTGTTATATATGCATAAAATTTTGAAAGGTTTTACTAAAATATTGGATTCCTCATTTGATATAAATTTTTTTGGGGTTTTTAATTATATTGAACATTAATTTTCATTTAACAAGTGTAATTCTATGTGTATTAAATTATTGAACCATGTGTGTTGTTTGTCTAATATTTTTTATTTGTTGCTTCTAAACTATCGTGCAATAAGATAGTGTTAAATAATTTAAGAATAAATTAATGGGAATCATATAAATTATAATATATGTGAATATTGATTTTATAATATTATTTTTCAGCACAAATAATTATATGTTGGTTGAGGGTGGTATTATTTTATTTTTAGATTAATACCCATTATTTATCGAATATATGATTGATTAGTAAAGTAATAATTCATTTATCTATTAAAAGTGATTTATTTATCGCCAAAAACACAAGAATAAATTTCCTTATAATCCTAAATTATGGTGATCTTGAACAAGCTGACATACATGGTGAGAGTTAATAATTATAATTTTCTAAAGTATAATAACTGTATTTTTGGTTCTCGACATGATATTAATCTGAAACATTCTCTTGTATACACTTTATATTTGTATAATATATAGAAGAGTGAATTTATGATTGAACACGATATTTGTAGTTTCTGTAGAAATTTCATATAGTGGATGAACCCAAAAATATAATTATTAAATGGATCCAGTTTTTTCATAATCTAATGTATAATATATGTGAATAATATTTTAATTTTATCCATGGAAGATGTGCAGATATGAGCGACATAGATAAGATTAACAAAACATGGATAATATTGTAGGAAGGAATAGTTGGGTGGATAAATGTTATGTTTCATTAAAATTTATGTTGCGGATTTAGATATTCCCATTATTCATCTCATAAATGATGCAATTCTCACATATTTGTCCTTAAATAATTAATATAAATGCATTGGTCCCTTTTGAATGGATTTATATGAAAATAAATGTTATGATTCCTGACATGTTTCTATCATGTGTTAAAGAGGGTGATTAGTTGAAGATTTATTTTAACAATATACCTATATCAATCATCTATATCAATCATTTTTATGTTCCTCATTGTGGGGGGAATTTTTTAAATATGGATCAATTCTTGTCGAAATTACATTTATTATTGGGTAATGGAGTGTAAATGGTTGAAGATTTTTTTGAACAAACCCCATATAAAAAGACTCTATATCCAAAATGGACTCATTTTATTCCATAACAATGATAAATGACTTTTAAAAACATAAAAAATTATGTTCAATGAGAACATCCCTAGGTTACATATTCCCTGATGCATTAAAGTTGTCTGATCATGGATGGTGCAATGGATTCAAAATCAATGAAGTGATTTTAATTTATAATTATTAAAATATAACAGAAATGTATTAATATAATGATTAAAACATGTTTCTTGGAATGATACAGGGATTTATAAAAAAAATCATCTAGTTATTGATTATATCAAATCAACACCTTAGAAAAGCAATTTTAAATTTAACACATTTCTATTTATATTTTAATTTATTAATAATAATGTGTTCACTAATAAGATTTTCATTTTGATTCAATAAAATAAATTCATGATGATGAAGTACAGATACTTATACCAAGGTGAATGTATTTTTATATTGATTAGTGAATACTTCGGTAGGTGATTGATGGATATTAAATTGTAGATGAGAGATTGTATTTGAACATCACAGTATCATTAAAAATGAAATGGTGAAATTGGGTGTGACCATAGATTTTGAGTAATCAATTACTATAGGTATGTCCTATATTTTTTTATGTGGACTTTCAAGTCCATATAGTCAAATAATGCATCAAATTGATGAGAAATTGATTCAAAAAACAGCATGATTGATTGAAGGATCATTGTCATAATGAATCTCAAAAATATGAGTTTGTGTGATAGGTTTTTAGTGAGTTAAATATGTTTTAACTAAAATTTCATTTATAATATATAATCAAAAAAAATATTTCAAACACATATCCACTAAGCTACAAAGTTTTTTAGAAAATTATTTTGATAAAAAAGAATTCTATAATGTACTCAATGTTATTTGAAAAATTAATTCATAAAAATTAATAGGACCATTAACAACTATTTTGAAAACCCAATGATATAGACCTATACCAATGCTTTCCAAACAATTGATATATGTATATATAATATTGGTACCTTTATGAATGGTTTTGGAATAACAATTAGTATAGGTTCTTTAAAGGTATGAAATACTGAAAGTTTTATAAAAAATGAAGGATTATCCCTCACATATACCAATAGTTTTTGAAAACCTGTTGGTATAATGTCCATGTATTGAATACATTCCAATGGACTGTATGAAACCTTTGGTAATGATCTGACCTATACAAAAAGTTTTTAAAAAAACTAATGGAATTGGGTCATATGATTGTTTGGAAACCAACGGTTTTGTTTAATCCCTTGGTTTAGGGTCATCTTGTGGATCATATACAGACGATTTCTCAAAACTGTTGGTATAGTTACAATTTCTAGAAGAGATGAAAAAGGATTGAACCTTCATAAAAACTAAGTCAGGCGATTGGAGAGCACACTATGATCCATTAATACCATTGATAATGAAAATATAGTCTAATTCCATGATGAAATATTTCCATCCTCTCTCAATAGAGAACATCAATCCAGTGAATAATGCATAAGATTCAGTGACTGGTGGATTCCAAAAATAATGGATTGATGTCTATCTACTTGAGATAATGCAACCCAGATGACCACATACAGTATGAACCATTCCTATATAACTTATTCCAATGATTGTTGAATCCAAATTATTCTTAAACTCATTGGATAGTGGGGGGTCCACTTACATATGTTAGAATACAAAATGAGGATATTATGGTAAATCTCATAACACTTCCAAATATCCTTATATGATTGTTAGAAGATATTTGACCCTTGATGGTAGAACATTGCATGTATAAGTGTTTTTGCTTCACTAATGAGGAAGGATATCCAATTATCCTCATTAGTATGTCATAACAATAGGATCTACATTAAATGTAGTTTTCCCATTCAATCTTTCAATAATAATGTATAGACATTGGGCATGACTACAAAGGTCCATATGTGTTTATAGAAGTTTTCATTGACTATTATTTGTATTTTTTCAGCCAACGTACCCTTAGAAATACCCAAATTGAATCCCACGCATTACTTCTTCAATTGTTTTTTCAAGTTCAATGTATTCTATGCAAGGAATACTAATAATAAAATTCTAATAGATTTTGTTGAACCATACATACAGTTTACAAAAAAACCACTAGTTCTTAGTATCATTTAAATAAGGGAAAATAGTGGCATCCTCCAAATCTGAAACCAAGAGGGATGTGGACATCATAAAATATTTATAAACAAGCCATTGGACCCTACAAACCATGAATTAGGTGATGTATCTGGTCCTCCAAATTAGTCTCTTTTGATGATCACTCAATTCCTTGAGGCATCTCCAAAAAAAGCTTGGATGGGCGCTAAAGGTAACCTCTTAAAAGTTAGTATGGGGGAAATATTTACATTCTATGATATGAGTTCATAAGGAACTTGGTTTATGAATTAGGTTCCTTCCATTATTTTATAAAATATCAATCTTGATCATGCATATGTAATGATATCCCATAACCCCAAAGGGATAAGATACATAAATTATCCGAATTCAAAAAAATCATGTTTTTAGCATATTTCATAACCCACAAGAACTATTCAATGTGATGGTGAATTAGTCCAATACAAAATTAAGGTATCTTAAATAAATACATATTTTCAACATGAATCGATTTAGCTACATCCTTTATAAGTGCTTCATTCCCATCATTAGAGACACTTTTAAAATTAAATCCTTGAATTTATTTTTCTATCCAGTCCATAATGATTGGGAAAACCACTAAACAAGTTTGACCAAAAATCTCAGAGATCCAAATATAATTATCATGTGTATCAACCACTTTAATGAATGATGATCGGAAAATATATTCCGTTCACAAACCGGTCTCACTCGTGCTGATAGAAATATTGGATTTCGAATAATTAATCAATAGTATGGATTCTTTCTCATATATTTGGATAATCTTGAAAATATATATGAATTATTAAATAGTGGACATTGAGAAAATTAAATATACCATTGAAAAAAAAAGATATGGTAAATAGGTTTTATTTTTCTATATACTTTCACCCATGAAATATTTTTTCATTAGATTCCATAGAAAATTAAGTAGAAAAAACTCTACCAATAAAGAAACAAAGGTAAGGGGAAAATGGTCACTGCCCCCTACATGAACCCCCTAGTTTGGATGAAGCATTGATAGAGTGTTCCATTTTTATTTATGTTGTAGGAAACTTATTAAATATTCTTGAATTTCCAATAGTCAAAAAATAATATTACAATGCTAAGTTTATTTAAATAAATAAATATAGAATCATAATTTGGAATTTTCCATTTGAAAGAACAATAATGAATTAAGAAAATATTATTTATAGTTGAATTTATTTTATTTTGAATTATTTATATAGTTTCATAGATTCTATTTTTATTGATTAATCCATATTATACAACACAACGTATTCAACCCTTCTTGATAATGAGAACATTCAACAATACTCGTGGAAGGGTAAATCATTTTACAAAATGGTTGAATAAGAAATTACGTTTATAAACCATGTATAAATCATGGAGAATGGAATTTCATAATCCATAACTACTCACTATGATCAGTTTTTTTTGTGATGCTTAATAAAAAACAAGTTCATGCATTTTCAACAGATTAACTCACATACCATAGGCTTTGAGAGGTTTATTTATCCAAGAAGTTCTTTGGGAGTGGAGAAAGAGGTTGACATCCATGAGAGTGCATGAATGGAGAAATGATACATGTTATAGTAGTGTTGAATTAATATGACCACAAAGGGTTTAACAGTTCGTTCCCATAATGTTATTCTACATATGAGTTATATTATTGTGAAATTAATATCCTCTACAAAAATATATATTTTATTAGTGCTAAATTTTTCTCTGATAAAACAACCCTTTATAAGTTCAAAAATTAAAGGAGATAAAATATATATTTATCACCACAAATATTATAGGGATGATATAAATATATAGGTTTTATGAGATATTTTTCATTTTAGAGGTGATAAAAAATATTTAAACTAAAATAAAGAAATATTTAATGAATTTATATTAAAAATGAAAAATTTATTAATAAATTAAAAAGAATTAACCATATTAATGAAGATACAATCATAAATTAATGGTTTATAAAAAATGGGAGAAATTGAATAATTTAAAATTAATTAACTAAAAAAATATTAAAAAAGTTTTATCTTTTTTTAATTATATATATTAAATTAAAAAAATGAATATATATTAAAATGATGATGAAAATATAAAATGAAATTATAACCTAGTAAATATCGATAAAAAATGATTTTATAAGAATAATTACTATAATTATGAACACGTACTATAATTCTGATGAAAAATTTAAAAAATTCATTTATATAATTTAATTCTATATATTTCAAACATTTAAAAAATATAAAAACGTATTAAATAAAATTTAATGAATATTAATCATATAAATTAAAAAAATTCAGAATATAAAATCATTGTAAATAATTTTGTAAAATTTCAATGATTAATGGAATTAATTTAAAACATATCAAAAAATGTAAGTAATCATAAAAAATTAATTATGTAAATTAACTATATAAATTTCCATCAATTTAAAGTCAATACACCATAAAAAATGCTATTGATTAAATATTAATGATATGAATAATAAAATATATTTATAAAATGAAAACATAGTAAATAATTATGTATATATAAATATTGAAAAATGAAAAATTCAAAAAATATATTAAATATTATAAATGAATAATTAATATTAAGTGAAATCATTTAAAACATATTTAAATAAAATTGAATTAGTTCATAACATTAATAACTGAATCTGTATGATTAGTTAAATAAATTGCAGACATAATAACATGTTTTCAAATCCTCTCATGCCCTTTGAGGGATTTACATCACATACCGTTACTCAGATAGGTGGTGATGTGGGCATGATGCGGGAAGTACGTTATGAAAGCAGGACACGGGATTGGTGATATAGACTAGATGATTCGGGCATGATGCTACAACGAGTCGTGATGAAATTTCTTAGGCCACCTAGCCATGGCTTTGTAGGATATGTAATAGTTCTTCAACTACCCAGATATAAGGAGGCCAATGCTTTCACAAAAAAATAAGACAACACAGATAATAAGTGAATAAAAATGAATAAATAGATTATATATAAATATGTGGAACTCATTGATACAAATAGAAAAAAATATGCACAAATAACTCACCCACCGACCAATGGGTAGGCCTTAGACCCCCCCCCCCCCACCCAAGGGATATCCCACCTATATTCAAAATGCCCATTGACCTCCTTTTTTATTGATATTGGACCAAAGACACTTACAAATTATGTGCAGACCATCACAAACAACATGCCCATACATTATTTTGCACCACTATAGGAATTCTAACAAATAATTGTGCCTCTCTTACAAACCAATGATGGAAAGGCCTCGACCATGCCTTACACATCCTTTATCTCCCTAAACGTTATTAAGGATTGTGATATAAGACCATTAGACAACCACCCTCACCATCAATCTCATTTTTTCCGACCCAAGTCATTGGTCAACAAATCTATCCAGCACATCAGCTCTCTGAGCTTCACAGACATGTCGATCGTTCATCTAAACCTATCGCTTGACCTCTTCAATGTTGAAACAGTCGTTGCGTGATGCTTTCATGAGGAATAGTTCTCCAATATAGTCTCTCTTGGGTCCACCGTCAAGCTACACCCACAACATTAGCAATAATGATTTGTCCCCATTCCTACGTCCACAGTCATGTCATCCAACACATTCACCACCTCCAATGAAACATACCACACTAGAAACATAGGGATCCATGTGCCAACACCACCATCCAACTATCATCATCTCTCAATGGAATGCTCTGTCGATTCTGCAAAGCACGACGTTCATTAACAGATATCGTGATGCACATCCCCACCACATTCATTTGTTTAAATTAATACCTCAATAATTTTAGGCATGGTGTACATTGGGGGTTCAATTTTATAGAAATATGGTGTTTGTTGGGGATGGTAATATAGGAATCATTTATATGTTTTTAAAACATATTAAAAATATTTAAAAATAACAAATAAAAATATATAAAATTTAATCATATCCCAACTATTTTCAAAAAGCCCATTGACCTAATTTTTAAATGATATTGGCCCAAATACACATTCAAATTATGCACAGACCACCACAATCAACAGTCCCATACATTATTTTGCAGTACTATAGGAATTCTAACAAAGTATCGTGCCTCTCTTACAAACCAATGATGGATAGGCCTCGACCACACCTTAAACATCATTTATCTCACTAAACGTTATTAAGGATTTCCATAGAAGACCGTTAGACCACCACCCTCACCATTAATAACATTTTTTCCAACCCAAGTCACTGGTCAACAAATCTGTCTAGCGCATCTACTCTCCAAGCTTCACATACATGTCGACCATGCATTTAAAGCTATCGTTTGACCTCTTCAATGTCGACATAGACATTGCGTGATGCTGTCATGAGCAACAGTTCTCCAATATATTCTCTCATGGGTCCACCATCAAGTTACACCCAAAACATTAGAAATAATGATTTCCCCCCTCCTACGCCCACAGTCATGTCATCCCACACATTCAACACCTCCAATGAAACATACCGTTCTAGAACCATAGGGATCCATGTGCCAACACCACCATCCTACTATTATCGTCTCTCGATGGCATGCTCTGTCGATTCTGCAAAGCATGACGTTCATTACCAGACATCTTGATGCACATACCCACCACATTCATTTGTTTAAATTAATACCTCAATCATTTTAGGCTTTGTGTACATTGGGGGTTCAATTATACGGAAATATGGTGTGTGTTGGAGATGGTAATATAGGAATCATTTATATGTTTTTAAAACATATTAAAAATATTTAAAAATAACAAATAAAAATATATAAAATTTAATCATATAAATTAAAAACATATTGATAATATTGAATATACTAAATAAAAATTGATTAATTTTAAAAATGAATAAATTCAAAATATATTAAAAATTACGAAATATTGAAAATGGAAAAAAATATTGAAATAATATTAAAAATAAATAAATTAAATGAAATACATAAATAAAATTAGAAAAGTGTATTCATGACATTAATTACATGAATTTCTAAAATAATAATTTGAATTAAATAATACAAATAAATAAAATTATTGTACCGGATTATTGAAGTATGCGGTGTATTAATTCTTTATAGAAAATATTTTATATTATTATCAATTTTTATTTTTATTAATTGTAAAAGGGATACTATTTTATTAAATATATACATATTTAAACATATATAAATAAATATCATAATTCAATAAATCAAAAAAATTAAATTATTATATAACATAAATGAATAAATTAATGAAAATAGAAAAAATTCGGAGATATTAAAAACCAATAAATGACATTTAATCAATCAACAGACAGACATGAACACGCATACAAATGCACAAACATTCATGTATACATACATACACAACATACATGTAGACATATTCGAAAAAACATACACATACACCTACACATAGTCATAGGTATATAGCCATACTCATACACTTATGTACACATTCACATACGTACAACTACATACACATGCATGCACATTCATAAATAACTATACAAACTCATATATGACTTCACATACAAAATAATCAAATACATATACACTTACAAATACAAATACACATATACATTTATACACACATACAAATTTATATTCATACACATAGACATGAATTTGCACATATATAAACACATCAATAAAATTTCATACATGTGCATGCACATTCATAGACATCCATACATGACTATATACACACATAAACATTAACATACATATACACAAACACATGCGAATACACATGTAAATAAACCTAAAGTCATATATACAATTATACATACAATCAAACATACATAAAAAATGCACATATATACCTACACATACTCATACAAATACACTAACATATAAAAACACATTAGCATGCACATACGAAATAACATACACATGCACATACATAAATACAAACATATGGGAACATACATACATATATATATAATACGAATTTTTAAATATATACACATACACATACACGAACTCATACACACATATATGTATATTTAGGCATATATACATTTACATTCACGTACATGTACACATATGTATAACATACACATTCAATAATATACGTTCCTATGCATATATACATACACACACATACAAACGATAAATGTAGATAAACACACATTAACCACACAAAACAACAGATGCATAGATGAACAAAACATACATAAAAAACTCACAATGATGCCCATATATGAATACATATACATATATTATTAAATGTTATATAAAAAATTTATATACACAACATATTTATATATATATAATTTATGAAATATAAATATTATTTTAAAATTTATAAGAATATATATATGTATATATATTTACACGTTGAATGTGTCATTTTGTAACCATAAACAAAAAGTGCTCATAATTGTAGGACTTTTTAAAGTGTTATAAAATTAATAGTCAAAGGGAACCCTTTTATTAGTCATTTTTTTAGAAGAATCATTGAATATTTCCTCATATGTAGTATTGTAACATGAATATAAAAAATATGGAATTACTATTGGGTGAAATTTTAAATATATTGGAATTATAAAATTAAGTGAAAATTATCAATATTGATTAAATTCATAATATAATGAATTATAACATGATAATTAAATATAAAATATAAAAATAAATTTATTTTTTTTAAATTCCAATGAAAAAAAATCATTAGTTTCTATAAATTTAAAAACTGATCTCCGGTGGTGCCCGTTGGGAGGGAGGGGGCTGTCGTATTGTGCCATGTTTTGTCCGATACATCAGCAGTCGTTTCACATCTGGACACAAGCGTGTATAATCCAGGCTTTCATGTGCTTCATCCTCAATAGTGGTGAATGAAAGGTATGGTCCAAAAGCATCTTTTCTGAAGACCTCCTTCCTAATAGGCTTCTTCTGGTGCGGGGAATTAGAAAAATGTGGGTAGTGAACATCATATCCATCTTCCCCCACAATGCAATGTAGGCGTTGTCGATGGGGATTCGTGGCAGAACTTCTAATAATGTGTTGTGGTGACGGGAGGCTTTGAGGACGGAGAGACATGGTAGATCGTCTAAGAGATGGTGGTGAGATAGGGCTTTGACCATGATTGGCAGTCTAGGAGGGGAGTCGTGAAAGTTCATGGTGGTGAATGTCCAAGAATGGGTTGTTGATGGGAGGTCGATGAAGGAATAATGGGTGGTGACTGTGGTAGGCTTTATCGATTGGGTGTTCTGGAAATTCTTTAGAGAAAGGGTGGTAACTGTCATTTCCATCATCCCCTTCTCTGGCATGGTAGGATTTGTTGACAGAGCCCTGTGGAACATTGTTTGATAAATGGTTGCGATGGTCTTGTCCGTCTTCCCCCCGTCTGGCCTGGTTGGTGCTGTCGATGGTGCATCATGGCCGGTCATCTGGGAGAGGTCGGGGAAACACGCACGAATAGAGGGAAAAAGGCTGCACCTGCTCTTCTGTATGTGGAATGGTGACACAACAAGTTGTAACACAGAATTGGGGTTTGAAAACCTCATATAGAACCTTCTTGAGGATCCCGAACATCTTCACACCAGAAAAATGCATCGTTCTTCTTCAACTAAAACTCTTGTTCTTTATAGACACATAAAATCGCCGAAAGGATAGTTTTTTTAAACCATGGACCGTTAGTTTGCATATATATACTCCTAACTGTTTCAAAAATACGTTTTGAATAATTTAAATTTTGTTATTACTTTCCCTATAATTTATCCACCCCATTTTTTTTATTAATTTCATCTACATTTTATTGTTGAATATGTTTTGACCTCATTAATGAACATGGGCCGTCTGTGTTACATACATGAACTTGTAAATATAATTATATTATAAAAATATTTTAATAAATAGATTTATATATAATAAAAATATATTAATTATATTTTTATGATGATATTCAATAAATAAAATAAATAAAAATATGATTATTTTTTAATTTTAATATTATTTAATGATAATAATTAGAATTAATGTTACCTATTATTTATTACTTTCATATTTATTTTCAAATGTCCAATATGATTTTTCATTGTCTAAAATATTAATTTAAAATAACAATATTTTTGTTTTTGTATTATAGATTTATTTATTTAAACATTAAATAAGTGTAAATTTTTAAAGGAAGTTATTATTTTTATAAAAATAATATATTTTATAAATATATGATATATGTTATGTTTTTTTATAAAATTTATAAATTACAAATATATATAATTATTATAATAATAATAAAGTGACATTAATTTTTGGTTTTAAAAAAAATGAAATTTAAATTATTTACATTACGAAATGAATTATATATATATTTAAAACCCCTAAAAGTTAATATATAAAAAATAATTTATATAAATAGATGAAATGTTCAAACCATTATATCTATAATAACCTGCACATTTAAAAAATTAATGTTGATATGTATTGAAAAAATAAAATTATAAAAAAAATGATTTTATAGTTATATAATAAAAACACTATCATGAATTGGTCAAAAGAAAATATTACAATAAAAAATCAAAGAGACGTGATTAACTAATAAAAACGAAGTAATGTCTTAGATAAAAAAGAAGAAATATTTTATTGATTTCAACATAAATTAATAATAAAGATAAATCTTACAATATTAAAATTAGTGAGGTTTTATTCCACCGACCATCATGACAATCTACAAGAAAAATGCCCAATATAAATCTTGAAACACTCTATCCATTTCCTCAGGCTTATAATGAACTGATATATTTTTAATTATTTTGTATAATTTTGTTTCACATTGATCGAATTTATTTTCCATAAGTTTTTCTGATAATCGAAGCTTGACATATAAAAATATATAAACACATTTTATTTATTCCATTATATTTTACATCAAAAAATATTACCCTCATCTTCGTATGTTCCCCCATTTTTTCTGCCCAATTTCATATAGCCTCAAATACCACAATTAACTCTAAAATAGTTAAAGGTTCATATAATTTCATCAAATTAATTATTTTACGATGGGATTCAAAAATAATAATAAATGACATTTAGTGTTTTAAATAGTTTTTTTATTAGTTATTTACAATAGTATTAATTAATTATACATATTATTCGGTTTTTTTAAATTAATATTCTAAAGACAAATATGGTTCTTCCATCAGAAAATTTAGGGTAGGGGCCAATTTTTTTTTATTTTAATGCGGCAGGGGATAGATTATTTAGTGATATGGGTTTCTTTAGTGCCACTTGAAGTGGCGCTATAGTTTTTTTTGTTTTTTTTAAATTTATTAAATTTATTATGATACATTTAATATAATTAGATAATTTTAAAAAATTGTAAATAATTTAGATAAATAAATTTATTTATAATAAATATTTATACATTATAATTTATTTTTTATCAAATATTTATTATAATAAATATTTATACATTTTAAATAATTATATATAATTTAGATAAATAAATTTATTATTTACAATTATAATTTATTTACAATAAATATATATTATTATAAATATAATTACTTAAATAAATACAATAATTTTAACGAATATAATTAAAAAAATAAAAACAATAAATACATAATTATATTTTTTATAATATATATATATAATTATAATAAATTTATTTATTATAATAAATTTATTTATTTATATTTATTATAAATATAATACATATATTAATTATAATATATTTATTATAATTATATATTTATTAAATTGATAATTATAAAAATAATAATTATAATAAATATATAATTATGAAAAATATAGAATATTAATAAATATATAAATATAATAAATATACAATTATAATAATTATAGAATTATAAATATAATAAATACAAAAAAATAATAATTATATAATTATAATAAATATTAATTATAATAAATATTTAATTATAATAAATGTATAATAAAATAAATATATAAATATAATAAATATAAAATTATAATAAGTATATAATTACAAATATAAAAAATCAATAATTATAATTAATATATAATTATTATTAAATATCTAAATTTATTATATTTATAAATTATAAATATACAATTGTAAATAAATAAATTATTAATAAATTATAAATCTTTTATAAATATATAAATTTATTATATTTATAGATTATTAATATAGAACTGTAAATAAATAAATTATATATTATTAATATATAATTGTTAATAAATTATAATTATTATAAATTATTTTAATATTAAATTATTATAATTGCAAATAAATTATAATTGTAAATAAATTATAAATGTAAATATATTTTACATATAATTGCAAATAAATTATACTTGTAAATATTATTTACATATAATTAATAAATAAATTGTTATTTATAAATATATATTTAAGATTATATTTATAAATACAAAAATATATATTTAAAACAAAAAAACTACATTATATACACACACATATATATATATATCTAAATCTAAGGAATTGTGATTACGTATTTATAAATATAATTTTAAATATATAATTTTAAATAATAATCTATTCATATAAATATATATTTACAATAATTAATTATTAATTATTAATTATACAAGAATTGTAAATATTGATTTTATAAATATAATAAATATTTAATTATATATTATTATAATACATTTATTATAAATATATAATTATAATATTATACATTTATTTTATAAATATTATAATAAATTTATTTTATAATGTAATATTATAATGCATTTATTATACATTTATTATACATTTATTTATATTTATATTTATAATAAATATTTATAATAAATATCTAATAAATATTATAATATTTATTATAATAAATATACATTTATTGTACATTTATTATAAATATTATAATGTTATAATATTATAATATTTATTATAATAAATATCTAATAAATGTATAATAAATACAATTATAATAAATATTATAATAAATGCATAATAAATGTATAATAAAGGTACAATAAATATTATTATAATAAATATACATTTATAATATTTATTATAATAGATATTATTAAAATATTTATTATAATAAATATATAATAAATGTATAATAAACTTACACCAAATGTATAATAAATATTTATAATATATTTATTATAAATTTTTATTTATTATAATAAATATACATTTATTTATTATAATAAACCTACTTTTATTTTATAATAAATTAAAATTAAAATAATTTATAGTAATTATAATTTATTTACAATTATAAATTTATTTTAATTATTTTAGTAATTATATTTATGATAGTAAATAAATTTATTATAGAAAAATTTATTATATACATATATATTACATTTATTATATTTATTAAATATATCATAAAAATATATATTTATTACATCTATTATAATTATATAATAATTATATTTTTTATTTATTATATTAATATATTTATTATTATTATTATATATTTATCATAATTATATATTTATTATATTTATAAATTTATTATAACAATATAATTCTATTCATGATAATTATAATATTATAAGGAATATAAAATTATAAAAAATATATCATTATAATAAATGTATAATTATAAATATAATAAATTTATAATTATAAATATTATTATATATTTATTGTATTTATTTTATTATACATTTATTATAATTAAATATTTATTATAATTAATATTTACTATAATTATATAATTATTATATTATTGTATTTATTATATTTATATTTCTCTAATTATTATAATTGTATATTTATTATATTTATATATTTAGTACTATTATATATTTATCATAATTATATATTTATTATAGTTATTATTTTTATCATTATAAATTTATAAAAATTCCATAATTTTAATTATAATAATTACATAATTATAAATATAATAAATATAGAATTATAATAAATGTATAATTATAAATAGAATAAATATATAATTATAATAAATATATTATAATTTATGTATGTGTTATATTTATAATAAATATAAATAAATAAATTTATTATTACAAATATAATTTATTATAATTTATTCATTCATGTATTTATTATAAATAAATGTAGATAAACACACACAAACCACACAACAAAACAGATGCATAGATGAACAAAAAATACATAAAAAACTCACAATGACGCCCATATATGAATACATATACATATATTATTAAATGTTATATAAAAAATTTATATACACAACATATTTACATATATATAATTTTTGAAATATAAATATTATTTAAAAATTTATAAGAATGTATATATGTATATATATTTACACGTTGAATGTGTCATTTTGTAACCATAAACAAAAAGTGCTCATAATTGTAGGACTTTTAAAAGTGTTATAAAATTAATAGTCAAAGGGAACCCTTTTATTAGTCATTTTTCAGAAGAATCATTGAATATTTCCTAATATGTAGTATTCTAACATGAATATAAAAAATATGGAATTACGATTGGGTGAAATTTTAAATATATTGGAATTATAAAATTAAGTGAAAATGATCAATATTGATTAAATTCATAATATAATGAATTATAACATGATAATTAAATATAAAATATAAAAATAAATTTAATTTTTTAAAATTCCAATGAAAAAAAATCATTAGTTTCTATAAATCTAAAAACTGATCTTCGGTGGTGCCCGTTGGGAGGGAGGGAGCTGTCGTATTGTGCCATGTTTTGTCTGATACATCAGCAGTCGTTTCACATCTGGACACAAGCGTGTATAATCCATGCTTTCATGTGCTTCATCCTCAATAGTGGTGAATGAAACGTAGGATCCAAAATCATCTTTTCCGAAGACCTCCTTCCTAATAGGCTTCTTCTGGTGCGGGGAATTAGAAAAATGTGGGTAGTGAACATCATATCCATCTTCCCCCAAAATGAAATGTAGGCGTTGTCGATGGGGATTCGTGGCAGAACTTCTAATAATGTGTTGTGGTGACGGGAGGCTTTGAGGACGGAGAGACATGGTAGATCGTCTGAGAGATGGTGGTGATATAGGGCTTTGACCATGATTGGCAGTCTGGGAGGGGAGTCGTGAAAGGTCGTGGCGGTGAATGTCCCAGAATGGGTTGTTGATGGGAGGTCGATGAAGGTATAATGGGCGGTGACTGTGGTAGGCTTTATCGATGGGGTGTTCTGGAAATTCTTCAGAGAAAGGGTGGTGACTGTCATTTCCATCATCCCCTTCTCTAGCATGGTAGGATTTGTTGACGGAGCCCTGTGGAACATTGTTTGATAAATGGTTGTGATGGTCTTGTCCGTCTTCCCCCCGTCTGTCCTAGTAGGTGTTGTCAATGGGGCGTCGTGGCCGGTCATCTGGGAGAGGTCGGGGAAACCTGCACGAACAGAGGGAAAAAGGTTTCACCTGCTCTTGTGTATGTGGAATGGTGACACAACAAGTTGTAACACAGAATAGGGGTTTGAAAACCTCATATAGAACCTTCTTCAGGATCCCAAACTTCTTCTTCGCACTAGAAAAATGCATCGTTCTTCTTCAACTAAAACTCTGGTTCTTTATAGACACATAAACTCGGCGAAAGTATAGTTTTTTAAACCATGGACCGTTAGTGTGCATATATATACTCCTAACTGTTTCAAAAACACGTTTTGACTAATTTAAATTTTGTTATTACTTTCCCTATAATTTATCCACCCCATTATTTTCATTAATTTCTTTTACATTTTAGTGTTGAATATGTTTTGACCTTATTAATGAACATGGGTCGTCTGTGTTACATACTTGAACTTGTAAATATAATTTTATTATAAAAATATTTTAATAAATAGATTTATATATAATTAAAATATATTAATTATACTTTTATGTTGATATTCAATAATTAAAATAAATAAAAATATGATTATTTTTTAATTTTAATATTATTTAATGATAATAATTATAATTAATTGTACCTATTATTTATTGCTTTCATATTTATTCTCAAAAGTCTAATATGATTTTTGATTGCCTAAAATATTAATTTAAAATAATAATATTTTGGTTTTGTATTATAGATTTATTTATTTAAACATTAAATAATTGTAAATTTTTAAAGGAAATTATTATTTTTATAAAAATAATATATTTTATTAATATATGATATATGTTATGTTTTTTTTATAAAATTTATAAATTACAAATATATATAATTATTATAATAATAATAAAGTGACATTAATTTTTGGTTTTAAGTAAAAATGAAATTTAAATTATTTACATTACGAAATGAATTATATATATATTTAAAACCCCTAAAAGTTAATATATAAAAAATAATTTATATAAATAAATGAAATGTTCCAACCATTATATCTATAATAACCTGCATGTTTAAAAAATTAATGTTGATATGTTTTGAAAAAATAAAATTAAAAAAAAGAATGAATTTATAGTTATATAATAAAAACACTATCATGTATTGGTCAAAAGAAAATATTACAATAAAAATCAAAGAGACGTGATTAACTAATAAAAACAAAGTAATGTCTTAGATAAAAAAGAAGAAATATTTTATTGATTTCAACATAAATTAATAATAAAGATAAATCTAACACTATTAAAATTATTGAGGTTTTATTCCACCGACCATCATGGCAATCTACAAGAAAAATGCCCAATATAAATCTTGAAACACACTATCCCTTTCCTCAGGCTTATAAAGAACTGATATATTATTATTTATTTTGTATAATTTTGTTTCACATTGATCAAATTTATTTTCCATAAGTTTTTTTGATAATTGAAGCTTGACATATAAAAATATATAAACACATTTTATTTATACCATTATATTTTGCATCAAAAAATATTACCCTCATCTACGTATGTTCCCCCATTTTTTCTGCCCAATTTCATATAGCCTCAAATACCACAATTAACTCTGAAATAGTTAAGGGTTCATATAATTTCATCAAATTAATTGTTTTACGATGGGATTCAAAAATAATAATAAATGACATTTAGTGTTTTAAATAATTTTTTTATTAGTTAATTACAATAGTATTAATTAATTATACATATTATTCGGTGTTTTTAAATTAATATTCTAAATACAAATATGGTTCTTCCAGGGGAAAATTTAGGGTAGGGGCCAATTTTTTTTTATTTTAATCGGGCAGGGGATAGATTATTTAGGGATATGGTTTTCTTTAGTGCCACTTGAAGTGGCGCTTTTCAAAGAATTGAATAGCGCCACTTGAAGTAGCTGTATAGTTTTTTTTTGTTTTATTTGAATTTATTATATTTATTATGTTACATTTAATATAATTAGATAAATTTAAATAATTTAAATAATTTAGATAAATAAATTTATTTATAATAAATATTTATACATTATAATTTATTTTTAACAAATATTTATTATAATAAATATTTATACATTTTAAATAATTATATATAATTTATATAAATAAATTTATTATTTACAATTATAATTTATTTACAATAAATATTTATTATTATAAATATAATTACTTAAATAAATACAATAATTTTAACGAATATAATTAAAAAAATAAAAACAATAAATACATAATTATATTTTTTATAATATATATAATTATAATAAATTATATTTATTATAATATATTTATTTATTTATATTTATTATAAATATAATACATACATTAATTATAATATATTTATTATAATTATATATTTATTATATTTATAATTATAAAAATAATAATTATAATAAATATATAATTATGAAAAATATATAATAATATTAAATATATAAATATAATAAATATAAAATTATAATAATTATAGAATTATAAATATAATAAATACAAAAAAAATAATTGTATAATTATAATAAATATTAATTATAATAAATATTTAATTATAATAAATGTATATTTAAATAAATATATAAATATAATAAATATAAAATTATAATAAGATTATAATTACAAATATAACAAATCCATAATTATAATTAATATATAATTATTATTAAATATCTAAATTTATTATATTTATAAATTATAAATATATAATTGTAAATAAATAAATTATTAATAAATTATAAATCTTTTATAAATATATACATTTATTATATTTATAGATTATTAATATAGAACTGTAAATAAATAAATTATACATTATTAATATATAATTGTTAATAAATTATAATTATTATAAATTATTTTAATATTAAATTATTATGATTGCAAAGAAATTATAATTAAAAATAAATTATAAATGTTAATATATTTTACATATAATTGTAAATAAATTATAATTGTAAATATAATTTACATATAATTAATAAATACATTTTTATTCATAAATATATATTTAAGATTATATTTATAAATACAAAAATATATATTTACAACAAAAAACTACATTATATACATATATATATATATATATTTAAGGAATTGTGATTACGTATTTATAAATATAATTTTAAATATATATTTTTATATAATAATCTATTTATATATATATATATATTTACAATAATTAATTATTAATTATTAATTAAAAAATAATTATAAATATTGATTTTATAAATATAATAAATATTTAATTATATATTATTATAATACATTTATTATAAATATCTAATTATATTATTATACATTTATTTAATAAATATTATAATAAATTTATTTTATAATGTAATATTATAATGCATTTATTATACATTTATTATACATTTATTTATATTTATATTTATAATAAATATTTATAATAAATATCTAATAAATATTATAATATTTATTATAATAAATATACATTTATTGTACATTTATTATAAATCTTATAATGTTATAATATTATAATATTCATTATAATAAATATCTAATAAATATATAATAAATACAATTATAGTAAATATTATAATAAATGCATAATAAATGTATAATAAACGTACAATAAATATTATTATAATAAATATACATTTATAATATTTATTATAATAGATATTATTAAAATATTTATTATAATAAATATATAATAAATGTATAATAGGTATTAATATAATAAATGCATAATAAATGTATAATAAATTTACTTCAAATGTATAATAAATATTTATAATACATTTATTATAAATGTTAATTTATTATAAAAAATGTACATTTATTTATTATAATAAACCTACATTTATTTTATAATAATTTAAAATTAAAATAATTTATAATAATTATAATTTATTTACAATTATGATTTATTTTCAATTATATATTTATTTTACTTATTTTAGTAATTATATTTATGATAGTAAATAAATTTATTATAGATAAATTTATTATATACACATATATAACATTTATTATATTTATTACATTTATCATAAATATATATATTTATTATATCTATTATAATTATATAATTATTATATTTTTTATTTATTATATTAATATATTTATTATTATTATTATATATTTATCATAATTATATATTTATTATATTTATAAATTTGTTATAACAATATAATTCTATTCATGATAATTATAATATTATAAGGAATATAAAATTATAAAAAATATATCATTATAATAAATGTATAATTATAAATATAATAAATTTATAATTATAAATATTAGTATAAATTTATTGTATTTATTTTATTTTACATTTATTATAATTAAATATTTATTATAATTAATATTTACTATAATTATAGAATTATTATATTTTGGTATTTATTATATTTATATTTCTCTAATTATTATAATTGTATATTTATTATATTTATATATTTAGTACTATTATATATTTATCATAATTATATATTTATTATAGTTATTATTTTTATCATTATAAATTTATAATAATTCCATAATTTTAATTATAAAAATTACATAATTATAAATATAATAAATATAGAATTACAATAAATGTATAATTATAAATAGAATAAATATATAATTATAATAAATATATTATAATTAATGTATGTGTTATATTTATAATAAATATAAATAAATAAATTTATTATAAAAAATATAATTTATTATAATTTATTTATTCATGTATTTATTATAAATAAATGTAGATAAACACACACAAACCACACAACACAACAGATGCATAGGTGAACAAAACATACATAAAAAACTCACAATGACGCCCATATATGAATACATATACATATATTATTAAATGTTATATAAAAAATTTATATACACAACATATTTACATATATATAATTTCTGAAATATAAATATTATTTAAAAATTTATAAGAATGTATATATTTATATATATTTACACGTTGAATGTGTCATTTTGTAACCATAAACAAAAAGTGCTCATAATTGTAGGACTTTTAAAAGTGATATAAAATTAATAGTCAAAGGGAACCCTTTTATTAGTCATTTTTCAGAAGAATCATTGAATATTTCCTCATATGTAGTATTGTAAAATGAATATAAAAAATATGGAATTACTATTGGGTGAAATTTTAAATATATTGGAATTATAAAATTAAGTGAAAATGATCAATATTTATTAAATTCATAATATAATGAATTATAACATGATAATTAAATATAAAATATAAAAATAAATTTATTTTTTTTAAATTCCAATGAAAAAAAATCATTAGTTTCTATAAATCTAAAAACTGATCTCTGGTGGTGCCCGTTGGGAGGGAGGGAGCTGTCGTATTGTGCCATGTTTTTCCGGATACATCAGAAGTCGTTTCACATCTGGACACAAGCGTGTATAATCCAGGCTTTCATGTGATTCATCCTCAATAGTGGTGAATGAAAGGTAGGGTCCAAAATCGTCTTTTCTGAAGACCACCTTCCTAATAGGCTTCTTCTGGTGCGGGGAATTAGAAAAATGTGGGTAGTGAACATCATATCCATCTTCCCCCACAATGCAATGTAGGCGTTGTCGATGGGGATTCGTGGCAGAACTTCTAATTATGTGTTGTGGTGACGGGAGGCTTTGAGGACGGAGAGGCATGGTAGATCGTCTGAGAGATGGTGGTGAGATAGGGCTTTGACCATGATTGGCAGTCTGGGAGGGGAGTCGTGAAAGGTCGTAACAGTGAATGTCCCAGAATGGGTTGTTGATGGGAGGTCGATGAAGGTATAATGGGTGGTGACTGTGGTAGGCTTTATCGATGGGGTGTTCTAGAAATTCTTCAAAGAAAGGGTGGTGACTGTCATTTCCATCATCCCCTTCTCTAGCATGGTAGGATTTGTTGACGGAGCCCTGTGGAACATTGTTTGATAAATGGTTGCGATGGTCTTGTCCGTCTTCCCCCCGTATGTCCTGGTAGGTGTTGTCGATGGGGCGTCGTGGCCGGTCATCTGGGAGAGCTCGGGGAAACCCGCATGAACAGAGGGAAAAAGGCTGCACCTGCTCTTGTGTATGTGGAATGGTGACACAACAAGTTGTAACACAGAATAGGGGTTTGAAAACCTCATATAGAACCTTCTTCAGGATCCCGACCTTCTTTGCACCAGAAAAATGCATCGTTCTTCTTCAACTAAAACTCTGGTTCTTTATAGACACATAAACTCTCCTAAAGGATAGTTTTTTTAAACCATGGACCGTTAGTGTGCATATATATACTCCTAACTGTTTCAAAAACATGTTTTGACTAATTTAAATTTTGTTATTACTTTCCCTATAATTTATCCACCCCATTATTTTCATTAATTTCATTTACATTTTATTGTTGAATATGTTTTGACCTCATTAATGAACATGGGCCGTCTTGTTACATACCTGAACTTGTAAATATAATTTTATTATAAAAATATTTTAATAAATAGATTTATATATAATTAAAATATATTAATTATATATTTATAATGATATTCAATAAATAAAATAATTAAAAATATGATTATTTTTTAATTTTAATATTAGTTAATGATAATAATTATAATTAATTGTACCTATTATTTATTGCTTTCATAATTATTCTCAAAAGTCCAATATGATTTTTCATTGTCTAAAATATTAATTTAAAATAACAATATTTTTGTTTTTCTATTATAGATTTATTTATTTAAACATTAAATAAGTGTAAATTTTGAAAGGAAATTATTATTTTTATAAAAATAATATATTTTATAAATATATGATATATGTTATGTTTTTTTATAAAATTTATAAATTAAAAATATTTATAATTATTATAATAATAATAAAGTGACATTAATTTTTGGTTTTAAGTAAAAATTAAATTTAAATTATTTACATTACGAAATGAATTATATATATATTTAAAACCCCTAAAAGTTAATATATAAAAAATAATTTATATAAATAAATGAAATGTCCCAACCATTATATCTATAATAACCTGCATGTTTAAAAAATTAATGTTGATATGTTTTGAAAAAATAAAATTATAAAAAAAATGAATTTATAGTTATATAATAAAAACACTATCATGTATTGGTCAAAAGAAAATATTACAATAAAAAATCAAAGAGATGTGATTAACTAATAAAAACGAAGTAATGTCTTAGATAAAAAAGAAGAAATATTTTATTGATTTCAACATAAATTAATAATAAAGATAAATCTAACACTGTTAAAATTAGTGGGGTTTTTTTCCACCGACCATCATGACACTCTACAAGAAAAATTCCCAATATAAATCTTGAAATACACTATCCCTTTCCTCAGGCTTACAAAGAACTGATATATTTTTAATTATTTTGTATAATTTTTTTTCACATTGATCGAATTTATTTTCCATAAGTTTTTCTGATAATTGAAGCTTGACATATAAAAATATATAAACACATTTTATTTAAACCATCATATTTTACATCAAAAAATATTACCCTCATCTTCGTATGTTCCCCCATTTTTTCTGCCCAATTTCATATAGCCTCAAATACCACAATTAACTCTAAAATAGTTAAGGGTTCATATAATTTCCTTAAATTAATTGTTTTACGATGGGATTCAAAAATAATAATAAATGACATTTAGTGTTTTAAATAATTTTTTTATTAGTTAATTACAATAGTATTAATTAATTATACATATTATTCGGTGTTTTTAAATTAATATTCTAAAGACAAATATGGTTCTTCCATGGGAAAATTTAGGGTAGGGGCCAATTTTTTTTATTTTAATGGGGCAGGGGATAGATTATTTAGGGATATGAGTTTCTTTAGTGCCACTTGTAGTGGCGATATAGTTTTTTTTTTTGAATTTATTATATTTATTATGTTACATTTAATATAATTAGATAAATTTAAATAATTTAAATAATTTAGATAAATAAATTTATTTATAATAAATATTTATACATTATAATTTATTTTTAACAAATATTTATTATAATAAATATTTTTACATTTTAAATAATTATATATAATTTAGATAAATAAATTTATTATTTAAAATTATAATTTATTTACAATAAATATTTATTATTATTAATATAATTACTTAAATAAATACAATAATTTTAACGAATATAATTAAAAAAATAAAAACAATAAAAACATAATTATATTTTTTATAATATATATAATTATAATAAATTATATTTATTATAATAAATTTATTTATTTATATTTATTATAAATATAATACATACATTAATTATAATATATTTATTATAATTATATATTTATTATATTTATAATTATAAAAATAATAATTATAATAAATATATAATTATGAAAAATATATAATAGTATTAAGTATATAAATATAATAAATATACAATTATAATAATTATAGAATTATAAATATAATAAATACGAAAAAATAATAATTATATAATTATAATAAATATTAATTATAATAAATATTTAATTATAATAAACGTATAATAAAATAAATATATAAACATAATAAATATAAAATTATAATAAGTATATAATTACAAATATAACAAATCCATAATTATAATTAATATATAATTATTATTAAATATCTAAATTTATTATATTTATAAATTATAAATATATAATTGTAAATAAATAAATTATTAATTATACATATTATTCGGTGTTTTTAAATTAATATTCTAAAGACAAATATGGTTCTTCCATGGGAAAATTTAGGGTAGGGGCCAATTTTTTTTATTTTAATGGGGCAGGGGATAGATTATTTAGGGATATGAGTTTCTTTAGTGCCACTTGTAGTGGCGATATAGTTTTTTTTTTTGAATTTATTATATTTATTATGTTACATTTAATATAATTAGATAAATTTAAATAATTTAAATAATTTAGATAAATAAATAAATTTATAATAAATATTTATACATTATAATTTATTTTTAACAAATATTTATTATAATAAATATTTATACATTTTAAATAATTATATATAATTTAGATAAATAAATTTATTATTTAAAATTATAATTTATTTACAATAAATATTTATTATTATTAATATAATTACTTAAATAAATACAATAATTTTAACGAATATAATTAAAAAAATAAAAACAATAAAAACATAATTATATTTTTTATAATATATATAATTATATTAAATTATATTTATTATAATAAATTTATTTATTTATATTTATTATAAATATAATACATACATTAATTATAATATATTTATTATAATTATATATTTATTATATTTATAATTATAAAAATAATAATTATAATAAATATATAATTATGAAAAATATATAATAGTATTAAGTATATAAATATAATAAATATACAATTATAATAATTATAGAATTATAAATATAATAAATACGAAAAAATAATAATTATATAATTATAATAAATATTGATTATAATAAATATTTAATTATAATAAACGTATAATAAAATAAATATATAAACATAATAAATATAAAATTATAATAAGTATATAATTACAAATATAACAAATCCATAATTATAATTAATATATAATTATTATTAAATATCTAAATTTATTATATTTATAAATTATAAATATATAATTGTAAATAAATAAATTATTAATAAATTATAAATCTTTTATAAATATATACATTTATTATATTTATAGATTATTAATATAGAACTATAAATAAATAAATTATACATTATTAATATATAATTGTTAATAAATTATAATTATTATAAATTATTTTAATATTAAATTATTATAATTGCAAATAAATTATAATTTTAAATAAGTTATAAATGTAAATATATTTTACATATAATTGTAAATAAATTATAATTGTAAATATAATTTACATATAATTAATAAATAAATTGTTATTCATAAATATATATTTAAGATTATATTTTTAAATACAAAAATATATATTTACAACAACAAAAACTACATTATATACATATATATATATATATAAATAAATCTAAGGAATTGTGATTACGTATTTATAAATATAATTTTAAATATATAATTTTAAATAATAATCTATTCATATAAATATATATTTACAATAATTAATTATTAATTATTAATTATACATTAATTATAAATATTGATTTTATAAATATAATGAATATTTAATTATATATTATTATAATACATTTATTATAAATATCGAATTATAATATTATACATTTATTTTATAAATATTATAATAAATTTATTTTATAATGTAATATTATAATGCATTTATTATAAATTTATTATACATTTATTTATATTTATATTTATAATAAATATTTATAATAAATATCTAATATTTATTATAATATTTATTATAATAAATATACATTTATTGTACTTTTATTATAAATAATATAATGTTAAAATATTATAATATTTATTATAATAAATATCTAATAAATTTATAATAAATACAATTATAATAAATATTATAATAAATGCATAATAAATGTATAATAAACGTACAATAAATATTATTATAATAAATATACATTTATAATATTTATTATAATAGATATTATTAAAATATTTATTATAATAAATATATAATAAATGTATAATAAGTATTAATATAATAAATGCATAATTAATGTATAATAAATTTACACCAAATGTATAATAAATATTTATAATACATTTATTATAAATGTTTATTTATTATAATAAATATACATTTATTTATTATAATAAACCTACATTTATTTTATAATAATTTAAAATTAAAAAAATTTATAATAATTATAATTTATTTACAATTATGATTTATTTACAATTATATATTTATTTTACTTATTTTAGTAATTGTATTTATGATAGTAAATAAATTTATTATAGATAAATTTATTATATACATATACATTACATTTATTATATTTATTACATTTATCATAAATATTTATATTTATTACAGCTATTATAATTATATAATTATTATATTTTTTATTTATTGTATTAATATATTTATTATTATTATATATTTATCATAAATATATATTTACTATATTTATAAATTTATTATAACAATATAATTATATTCATGATAATTATAATATTATAAGGAATATAAAATTATAAAAAATATATCCTTATAATAAATGTATAATTATAAATATAATAAATTTTTAATTATAAATATTATTATATATTTATTGTATTTATTTTATTATACATTTATTATAATTAAATATTTATTATAATTAATATTTACTATAATTATATAATTATTATATTTTTGTATTTATTATATTTATATTTCTCTAATTATTATAATTGTATATTTATTATATTTATATATTTAGTACTATTATATATTTATCATAATTATATATTTATTATAGTTATTATTTTTATCATTATAATTTATAATAATTCCATAATTTTAATTATAATAATTACATAATTATAAATATAATAAATATAGAATTATAATAAATGTATAATTATAAATAGAATAAATATATAATTATAATAAATATATTATAATTAATGTATGTGTTATATTTATAATAAATATAAATAAATAAATTTATTATAAAAAATATAATTTATTATAATTTATTTATTCATGTATTTATTATAAATAAATGTTGATAAACACACACAAACCACACAACACAACAAGTGCATAGATGAACAAAACATACATAAAAACTCACAATGACGCCCATATATGAATACATATACATATATTATTAAATGTTATATAAAAAATTAATATACACAACATATTTACATATATATAATTTCTGAAATATAAATATTATTTAAAAATTTATAAGAATGTATATATGTATATATATTTACACGTTGAATGTGTCATTTTGTAACCATAAACAAAAAGTGCTCATAATTGTAGGACTTTTAAAAGTGTTATAAAATTAATAGTCAAAGGGAACCCTTTTATTAGTCATTTTTCAGAAGAATCATTGAATATTTCCTCATATGTAGTATTGTAACATGAATATAAAAAATATGTAATTACAATTGGGTGAAATTTTAAATATATTGGAATTATAAAATTAAGTGAAAATGATCAATATTGATTAAATTCAAAATATAATGAATTATAACATGATAATTAAATATAAAATTTAAAAATAAATTTATGTTTTTTAAATTCCAATGAAAAAAAATCATTAGTTTCTATAAATCTAAAAACTGATCTCCGGTGGTGCTCGTTGGGAGGGAGGGAGTTGTCGTATTGTGCCATGTTTTGTCCGATACATCCGCAATCGTTTCGCATCTGGACACATGCGTGTATAATCCAGGATTTCAAGTGCTTTATCCTCAATAGTGGTGAATGAAAGGTAGGGTCCAAAATCGTCTTTTCCGAAGACCTCCTTCCTAATAGGCTTCTTCTGGTGCGGGGAATTAGAAAAATGTGGGTAGTGAACATCATATCCATCTTCCCCCACAATGCAATGTATGCGTTGTCGATGGGGATTCGTGGTAGAACTTCTAATGATGTGTTGTGGTGAGGGGAGGCTTTGAGGACAGAGAGACAAGGTAGATCGTCTGAGAGATGGTGGTGAGATAGGGCTTTGACCATGATTGACAGTCTGGGAGGGGAGTCGTGAAAGGTCGTGGTGGTGAATGTCCCGGAATGGGTTGTTGATGGGATGTCGATGAAGGTATAATGGGTGGTGACTGTGGTAGGCTTTATTGATGGGGTGTTCTGGAAATTCTTCAGAGAAAGGGTGGTGACTGTTATTTCCATCATCCCCTTCTCTGGCATGGTAGGATTTTGTTATTACTTTCCCTATAATTTATCCACCCCATTATTTTCATTAATTTCTTTTACATTTTAGTGTTGAATATGTTTTGACCTTATTAATGAACATGGGTCGTCTGTGTTACATACTTGAACTTGTAAATATAATTTTATTATAAAAATATTTTAATAAATAGATTTATATATAATTAAAATATATTAATTATATTTTTATGTTGATATTCAATAATTAAAATAAATAAAAATATGATTATTTTTTAATTTTAATATTATTTAATGATAATAATTATAATTAATTGTACCTATTATTTATTGCTTTCATATTTATTCTCAAAAGTCTAATATGATTTTTCATTGCCTAAAATATTAATTTAAAATAATAATATTTTGGTTTTGTATTATAGATTTATTTATTTAAACATTAAATAATTGTAAATTTTTAAAGGAAATTATTATTTTTATAAAAATAATATATTTTATTAATATATGATATATGTTATGTTTTTTTTATAAAATTTATAAATTACAAATATATATAATTATTATAATAATAATAAAGTGACATTAATTTTTGGTTTTAAGTAAAAATGAAATTTAAATTATTTACATTACGAAATGAATTATATATATATTTAAAACCCCTAAAAGTTAATATATAAAAAATAATTTATATAAATAAATGAAATGTTCCAACCATTATATCTATAATAACCTGCATGTTTAAAAAATTAATGTTGATATGTTTTGAAAAAATAAAATTAAAAAAAAGAATGAATTTATAGTTATATAATAAAAACACTATCATGTATTGGTCAAAAGAAAATATTACAATAAAAATCAAAGAGACGTGATTAACTAATAAAAACAAAGTAATGTCTTAGATAAAAAAGAAGAAATGTTTTATTGATTTCATCATAAATTAATAATAAAGATAAATCTAACACTATTAAAATTATTGAGGTTTTATTCCACCGACCATCATGGCAATCTACAAGAAAAATGCCCAATATAAATATTGAAACACACTATCCCTTTCCTCAGGCTTATAAAGAACTGATATATTATTATTTATTTTGTATAATTTTGTTTCACATTGATCAAATTTATTTTCCATAAGTTTTTTTGATAATTGAAGCTTGACATATAAAAATATATAAACACATTTTATTTATACCATTATATTTTGCATCAAAAAATATTACCCTCATCTTCGTATGTTCCCCCATTTTTTCTGCCCAATTTCATATAGCCTCAAATACCACAATTAACTCTGAAATAGTTAAGGGTTCATATAATTTCATCAAATTAATTGTTTTACGATGGGATTCAAAAATAATAATAAATGACATTTAGTGTTTTAAATAATTTTTTTATTAGTTAATTACAATAGTATTAATTAATTATACATATTATTCGGTGTTTTTAAATTAATATTCTAAATACAAATATGGTTCTTCCAGGGGAAAATTTAGGGTAGGGGCCAATTTTTTTTTATTTTAATCGGGCATGGGATAGATTATTTAGGGATATGGTTTTCTTTAGTGCCACTTGAAGTGGCGCTATTCAAAGAATTGAATAGCGCCACTTGAAGTAGCTGTATAGTTTTTTTTTGTTTTATTTGAATTTATTATATTTATTATGTTACATTTAATATAATTAGATAAATTTAAATAATTTAAATAATTTAGATAAATAAATTTATTTATAATAAATATTTATACATTATAATTTATTTTTAACAAATATTTATTATAATAAATATTTATACATTTTAAATAATTATATATAATTTAGATAAATAAATTTATTATTTACAATTATAATTTATTTACAATAAATATTTATTATTATAAATATAATTACTTAAATAAATACAATAATTTTAACGAATATAATTAAAAAAATAAAAACAATAAATACATAATTATATTTTTTATAATATATATAATTATAATAAATTATATTTATTATAATATATTTATTTATTTATATTTATTATAAATATAATACATACATTAATTATAATATATTTATTATAATTATATATTTATTATATTTATAATTATAAAAATAATAATTATAATAAATATATAATTATGAAAAATATATAATAATATTAAATATATAAATATAATAAATATAAAATTATAATAATTATAGAATTATAAATATAATAAATACAAAAAAAAATAATTATATAATTATAATAAATATTAATTATAATAAATATTTAATTATAATAAATGTATATTTAAATAAATATATAAATATAATAAATATAAAATTATAATAAGATTATAATTACAAATATAACAAATCCATAATTATAATTAATATATAATTATTATTAAATATCTAAATTTATTATATTTATAAATTATAAATATATAATTGTAAATAAATAAATTATTAATAAATTATAAATCTTTTATAAATATATACATTTATTATATTTATAGATTATTAATATTGAACTGTAAATAAATAAATTATACATTATTAATATATAATTGTTAATAAATTATAATTATTATAAATTATTTTAATATTAAATTATTATGATTGCAAAGAAATTATAATTAAAAATAAATTATAAATGTTAATATATTTTACATATAATTGTAAATAAATTATAATTGTAAATATAATTTACATATAATTAATAAATACATTTTTATTCATAAATGTATATTTAAGATTATATTTATAAATACAAAAATATATATTTACAACAAAAAACTACATTATATACATATATATATATATATATTTAAGGAATTGTGATTACGTATTTATAAATATAATTTTAAATATATAATTTTATATAATAATCTATTTATATATATATATATATTTACAATAATTAATTATTAATTATTAATTAAAAAATAATTATAAATATTGATTTTATAAATATAATAAATATTTAATTATATATTATTATAATACATTTATTATAAATATCTAATTATATTATTATACATTTATTTAATAAATATTATAATAAATTTATTTTATAATGTAATATTATAATGCATTTATTATACATTTATTATACATTTATTTATATTTATATTTATAATAAATATTTATAATAAATATCTAATAAATATTATAATATTTATTATAATAAATATACATTTATTGTACATTTATTATAAATCTTATAATGTTATAATATTATAATATTCATTATAATAAATATCTAATAAATGTATAATAAATACAATTATAGTAAATATTATAATAAATGCATAATAAATGTATAATAAACGTACAATAAATATTATTATAATAAATATACATTTATAATATTTATTATAATAGATATTATTAAAATATTTATTATAATAAATATATAATAAATGTATAATAGGTATTAATATAATAAATGCATAATAAATGTATAATAAATTTACTTCAAATGTATAATAAATATTTATAATACATTTATTATAAATGTTCATTTATTATAAAAAATGTACATTTATTTATTATAATAAACCTACATTTATTTTATAATAATTTAAAATTAAAATAATTTATAATAATTTTAATTTATTTACAATTATGATTTATTTTCAATTATATATTTATTTTACTTATTTTAGTCATTATATTTATGATAGTAAATAAATTTATTATAGATAAATTTATTATATACACATATATAACATTTATTATATTTATTACATTTATCATAAATATATATATTTATTACATCTATTATAATTATATAATAATTATATTTTTTATTTATTATATTAATATATTTATTATTATTATTATATATTTATCATAATTATATATTTATTATATTTATAAATTTGTTATAACAATATAATTCTATTCATGATAATTATAATATTATAAGGAATATAAAATTATAAAAAATATATCATTATAATAAATGTATAATTATAAATATAATAAATTTATAATTATAAATATTAGTATAAATTTATTGTATTTATTTTATTTTACATTTATTATAATTAAATATTTATTATAATTAATATTTACTATAATTATAGAATTATTATATTTTGGTATTTATTATATTTATATTTCTCTAATTATTATAATTGTATATTTATTATATTTATATATTTAGTACTATTATATATTTATCATAATTATATATTTATTATAGTTATTATTTTTATCATTATAAATTTATAATAATTCCATAATTTTAATTATAAAAATTACATAATTATAAATATAATAAATATAGAATTACAATAAATGTATAATTATAAATAGAATAAATATATAATTATAATAAATATATTATAATTAATGTATGTGTTATATTTATAATAAATATAAATAAATAAATTTATTATAAAAAATATAATTTATTATAATTTATTTATTCATGTATTTATTATAAATAAATGTAGATAAACACACACAAACCACACAACAAAACAGATGCATAGGTGAACAAAACATACATAAAAAACTCACAATGACGCCCATATAAGAATACATATACATATATTATTAAATGTTATATAAAAAATTTATATACACAACATATTTACATATATATAATTTCTGAAATATAAATATTATTTAAAAATTTATAAGAATGTATATATTTATATATATTTACACGTTGAATGTGTCATTTTGTAACCATAAACAAAAAGTGCTCATAATTGTAGGACTTTTAAAAGTGATATAAAATTAATAGTCAAAGGGAACCCTTTTATTAGTCATTTTTCAGAAGAATCATTGAATATTTCCTCATATGTAGTATTGTAACATGAATATAAAAAATATGGAATTACTATTGGGTGAAATTTTAAATATATTGGAATTATAAAATTAAGTGAAAATGATCAATATTTATTAAATTCATAATATAATGAATTATAACATGATAATTAAATATAAAATATAAAAATAAATTTTTTTTTTTAAATTCCAATGAAAAAAAATCATTAGTTTCTATAAATCTAAAAACTGATCTCTGGTGGTGCCCGTTGGGAGGGAGGGAGCTGTCGTATTGTGCCATGTTTTGCCGGATACATCAGAAGTCGTTTCACATCTGGACACAAGCGTGTATAATCCAGGCTTTCATGTGATTCATCCTCAATAGTGGTGAATGAAAGGTAGGGTCCGAAATCGTCTTTTCTGAAGACCACCTTCCTAATAGGCTTCTTCTGGTGCGGGGAATTAGAAAAATGTGGGTAGTGAACATCATATCCATCTTCCCCCACAATGCAATGTAGGCGTTGTCGATGGGGATTCGTGGCAGAACTTCTAATTATGTGTTGTGGTGACGGGAGGCTTTGAGGACGGAGAGGCATGGTAGATCGTCTGAGAGATGGTGGTGAGATAGGGCTTTGACCATGATTGGCAGTCTGGGAGGGGAGTCGTGAAAGGTTGTAACAGTGAATGTCCCAGAATGGGTTGTTGATGGGAGGTCAATGAAGGTATAATGGGTGGTGACTGTGGTAGGCTTTATCGATGGGGTGTTCTGGAAATTCTTTAGAGAAAGGGTGGTGACTGTCATTTCCATCATCCCCTTCTCTAGCATGGTAGGATTTGTTGACGGAGCCCTGTGGAACATTGTTTGATAAATGGTTGCGATGGTCTTGTCCGTCTTCCCCCCGTCTGTCCTGGTAGGTGTTGTCGATGGGGCGTCGTGGCCGGTCATCTGGGAGAGCTCGGGGAAACCCGCATGAACAGAGGGAAAAAGGCTGCACCTGCTCTTGTGTATGTGGAATGGTGACACAACAAGTTGTAACACAGAATAGGGGTTTGAAAACCTCATATAGAACCTTCTTCAGGATCCCGACCTTCTTTGCACCAGAAAAATGCATCGTTCTTCTTCAACTAAAACTCTGGTTCTTTATAGACACATAAACTCTCCGAAAGGATAGTTTTTTTAAACCATGGACCGTTATTGTGCATATATATACTCCTAACTGTTTCAAAAACATGTTTTGACTAATTTAAATTTTGTTATTACTTTCCCTATAATTTATCCACCCCATTATTTTCATTAATTTCATTTACATTTTATTGTTGAATATGTTTTGACCTCATTAATGAACATGGGCCGTCTTGTTACATACCTGAACTTGTAAATATAATTTTATTATAAAAATATTTTAATAAATAGATTTATATATAATTAAAATATATTAATTATATTTTTATAATGATATTCAATAAATAAAATAATTAAAAATATGATTATTTTTTAATTTTAATATTAGTTAATGATAATAATTATAATTAATTGTACCTATTATTTATTGCTTTCATAATTATTCTCAAAAGTCCAATATGATTTTTCATTGTCTAAAATATTAATTTAAAATAACAATATTTTTGTTTTTCTATTATAGATTTATTTATTTAAACATTAAATAAGTGTAAATTTTTAAAGGAAATTATTATTTTTATAAAAATAATATATTTTATAAATATATGATATATGTTATGTTTTTTTATAAAATTTATAAATTAAAAATATTTATAATTATTATAATAATAATAAAGTGACATTAATTTTTGGTTTTAAGTAAAAATTAAATTTAAATTATTTACATTACGAAATGAATTATATATATATTTAAAACCCCTAAAAGTTAATATATAAAAAATAATTTATATAAATAAATGAAATGTCCCAACCATTATATCTATAATAACCTGCATGTTTAAAAAATTAATGTTGATATGTTTTGAAAAAATAAAATTATAAAAAAAATGAATTTATAATTATATAATAAAAACACTATCATGTATTGGTCAAAAGAAAATATTACAATAAAAAATCAAAGAGATGTGATTAACTAATAAAAACGAAGTAATGTCTTAGATAAAAAAGAAGAAATATTTTATTGATTTCAACATAAATTAATAATAAAGATAAATCTAACACTATTAAAATTAGTGGGGTTTTTTTCCACCGACCATCATGACACTCTACAAGAAAAATTCCCAATATAAATCTTGAAATACACTATCCCTTTCCTCAGGCTTACAAAGAACTGATATATTTTTAATTATTTTGTATAATTTTTTTTCACATTGATCGAATTTATTTTCCATAAGTTTTTCTGATAATTGAAGCTTGACATATAAAAATATATAAACACATTTTATTTAAACCATCATATTTTACATCAAAAAATATTACCCTCATCTTCGTATGTTCCCCCATTTTTTCTGCCCAATTTCATATAGCCTCAAATACCACAATTAACTCTAAAATAGTTAAGGGTTCATATAATTTCCTTAAATTAATTGTTTTACGATGGGATTCAAAAATAATAATAAATGACAATTAGTGTTTTAAATAATTTTTTTATTAGTTAATTACAATAGTATTAATTAATTATACATATTATTCGGTGTTTTTAAATTAATATTCTAAAGACAAATATGGTTCTTCCATGGGAAAATTTAGGGTAGGGGCCAATTTTTTTTATTTTAATGGGGCAGGGGATAGATTATTTAGGGATATGAGTTTCTTTAGTGCCACTTGTAGTGGCGATATAGTTTTTTTTGTTTTTTTTTGAATTTATTATATTTATTATGTTACATTTAATATAATTTGATAAATTTAAATAATTTAAATAATTTAGACAAATAAATTTATTTATAATAAATATTTATACATTATAATTTATTTTTAACAAATATTTATTATAATAAATATTTATACATTTTAAATAATTATATATAATTTAGATAAATAAATTTATTATTTAAAATTATAATTTATTTACAATAAATATTTATTATTATTAATATAATTACTTAAATAAATACAATAATTTTAACGAATATAATTAAAAAAATAAAAACAATAAAAACATAATTATATTTTTTATAATATATATAATTATAATAAATTATATTTATTATAATAAATTTATTTAATTATATTTATTATAAATATAATACATACATTAATTATAATATATTTATTATAATTAAATATTTATTATATTTATAATTATAAAAATAATAATTATAATAAATATATAATTATGAAAAATATATAATAGTATTAAGTATATAAATATAATAAATATACAATTATAATAATAATAGAATTATAAATATAATAAATACGAAAAAATAATAATTATATAATTATAATAAATATTAATTATAATAAATATTTAATTATAATAAACGTATAATAAAATAAATATATAAACATAATAAATATAAAATTATAATAAGTATATAATTACAAATATAACAAATCCATAATTATAATTAATATATAATTATTATTAAATATCTAAATTTATTATATTTATAAATTATAAATATATAATTGTAAATAAATAAATTATTAATAAATTATATATCTTTTATAAATATATACATTTATTATATTTATAGATTATTAATATAGAACTATAAATAAATAAATTATACATTATTAATATATAATTGTTAATAAATTATAATTATTATAAATTATTTTAATATTAAATTATTATAATTGCAAATAAATTATAATTTTAAATAAGTTATAAATGTAAATATATTTTACATATAATTGTAAATAAATTATAATTGTAAATATAATTTACATATAATTAATAAATAAATTGTTATTCATAAATATATATTTAAGATTATATTTTTAAATACAAAAATATATATTTACAACAAAAAAAACTACATTATATACACATATATATATATAAATAAATCTAAGGAATTGTGATTACGTATTTATAAATATAATTTTAAATATATAATTTTAAATAATAATCTATTCATATAAATATATATTTTCAATAATTAATTATTAATTATTAATTATACATTAATTATAAATATTGATTTTATAAATATAATAAATATTTAATTATATATTATTATAATACATTTATTATAAATATCTAATTATAATATTATACATTTATTTTATAAATATTATAATAAATTTATTTTATAATGTAATATTATAATGCATTTATTATAAGATTATTATACATTTATTTATATTTATATTTATAATAAATATTTATAATAAATATCTAATATTTATTATAATATTTATTATAATAAATATACATTTATTGTACTTTTATTATAAATAATATAATGTTAAAATATTATAATATTTATTATAATAAATATCTAATAAATTTATAATAAATACAATTATAATAAATATTATAATAAATGCATAATAAATGTATAATAAACGTACAATAAATATTATTATAATAAATATACATTTATAATATTTATTATAATAGATATTATTAAAATATTTATTATAATAAATATATAATAAATGTATAATAAGTATTAATATAATAAATGCATAATTAATGTATAATAAATTTACACCAAATGTATAATAAATATTTATAATACATTTATTATAAATGTTTATTTATTATAATAAATATACATTTATTTATTATAATAAACCTACATTTATTTTATAATAATTTAAAATTAAAAAAATTTATAATAATTATAATTTATTTACAATTATGATTTATTTACAATTATATATTTATTTTACTTATTTTAGTAATTATATTTATGATAGTAAATAAATTTATTATAGATAAATTTATTATATACATATACATTACATTTATTATATTTATTACATTTATAATAAATATTTATATTTATTACAGCTATTATAATTATATAATTATTATATTTTTTATTTATTGTATTAATATATTTATTATTATTATATATTTATCATAAATATATATTTACTATATTTATAAATTTATTATAACAATATAATTATATTCATGATAATTATAATATTATAAGGAATATAAAATTATAAAAAATATATCCTTATAATAAATGTATAATTATAAATATAATAAATTTTTAATTATAAATATTATTATATATTTATTGTATTTATTTTATTATACATTTATTATAATTAAATATTTATTATAATTAATATTTACTATAATTATATAATTATTATATTTTTGTATTTATTATATTTATATTTCTCTAATTATTATAATTGTATATTTATTATATTTATATATTTAGTACTATTATATATTTATCATAATTATATATTTATTATAGTTATTATTTTTATCATTATAATTTATAATAATTCCATAATTTTAATTATAATAATTACATAATTATAAATATAATAAATATAGAATTATAATAAATGTATAATTATAAATAGAATAAATATATAATTATAATAAATATATTATAATTAATGTATGTGTTATATTTATAATAAATATAAATAAATAAATTTATTATAAAAAATATAATTTATTATAATTTATTTATTCATGTATTTATTATAAATAAATGTTGATAAACACACACAAACCACACAACACAACAGGTGCATAGATGAACAAAACATACATAAAAAACTCACAATGACGCCCATATATGAATACATATACATATATTATTAAATTTTATATAAAAAATTAATATACACAACATATTTACATATATATAATTTCTGAAATATAAATATTATTTAAAAATTTATAAGAATGTATATATGTATATATATTTACATGTTGAATGTGTCATTTTGTAACCATAAACAAAAAGTGCTCATAATTGTAGGACTTTTAAAAGTGTTATAAAATTAATAGTCAAAGGGAACCCTTTTATTAGTCATTTTTCAGAAGAATCATTGAATATTTCCTCATATGCAGTATTGTAACATGAATATAAAAAATATGTAATTACAATTGGGTGAAATTTTAAATATATTGGAATTATAAAATTAAGTGAAAATGATCAATATTGATTAAATTCATAATATAATGAATTATAACATGATAATTAAATATAAAATTTAAAAATAAATTTATGTTTTTTAAATTCCAATGAAAAAAAATCATTAGTTTCTATAAATCTAAAAACTGATCTCCGGTGGTGCTCGTTGGGAGGGAGGGAGTTGTCGTATTGTGCCATGTTTTGTCCGATACATCAGCAATCGTTTCACATATGGACACATGCATGTATAATCCAGGATTTCAAGTGCTTTATCCTCAATAGTGGTGAATGAAAGGTAGGGTCCAAAATCGTCTTTTCCGAAGACCTCCTTCCTAATAGGCTTCTTCTGGTGCGGGGAATTAGAAAAATGTGGGTAGTGAACATCATATCCATCTTCCCCCACAATGCAATGTATGCGTTGTCGATGGGGATTCGTGGTAGAACTTCTAATGATGTGTTGTGGTGAGGGGAGGCTTTGAGGACAGAGAGACATGGTAGATCGTCTGAGAGATGGTGGTGAGATAGGGCTTTGACCATGATTGACAGTCTGGGAGGGGAGTCGTGAAAGGTCGTGGCGGTGAATGTCCCGGAATGGGTTGTTGATGGGATGTCGATGAAGGTATAATGGGTGGTGACTGTGGTAGGCTTTATTGATGGGGTGTTCTGGAAATTCTTCAGAGAAAGGGTGGTAACTGTTATTTCCATCATCCCCTTCTCTGGCATGGTAGGATTTGTTGACGGAGCCCTGTGGAACATTGTTTGATAAATGGTTGTGATGGTCTTGTCCGTCTTCCCCCCGTCTGGCCTGGTAGGTGTTGTCGATGGGGCATCGTGGCTGGTCATCTGGGAGAGCTCGGGGAAACCCGCACGAACAGAGGGAAAAAGGCTGCACCTGCTCTTGTGTATGTGGAATGGTGACACAACAATTTGTAACAGAGAATAGGGGTTTGAAAACCTCATATAGAACCCTTTTCAGGATCCTGACCTTCTTCTTTGCACCAGAAAAATGCACCGTTCTTCTTCAACTAAAACTCTGGTTCTTTATAGACACATAAACTCACCGAAAGGATAGTTTTTTTAAACCATGGACCGTTAGTGTTCATATATATACTCCTAACTGTTTCAAAAACATGTTTTGACTAATTTAAATTTTGTTATTACTTTCCCTATAATTTATCCACCCCATTATTTTCATTAATTTCATTTACATTTTATTGTTGAATATGTTTTGACCTCATTAATGAACATGGGCCGTCTGTGTTACATACCTGAACTTGTAAATATAATTTTGTTATAATAATATTTTAATAAATAGATTTATATATAATTAAAATATATTAATTATATATTTATGATGATATACAATAAATAAAATAAATAAAAATATGATTATTTTTTAATTTTAATATTAGTTAATGATAATAATTAAAATTAATTGTACCTATTATTTATTGCTTTCATATTTATTCTCAAAAGTCCAATATGATTTTTCATTGTCTAAAAAATTAATTCAAAATAACAATATTTTTGTTTTTCTATTATAGATTTATTTATTTAAACATTAAATAAGTGTAAATTTTTAAAGGAAATTATTATTTTTATAAAAATAATATATTTTATAAATATATGATATATGTTATGTTTTTTTTTATAAAATTTATAAATTACAAATATATATAATTATTATAATAATAATAAAGTGACATTAATTTTTGGTTTTAAGTAAAAATTAAATTTAAATTATTTACATTACGAAATGAATTATATATATATTTAAAACCCCTAAAAGTTAATATATAAAAAATAATTTATATAAATAAATGAAATGTTCCAACCATTATATCTATAATAACCTTCATGTTTAAAAAATTAATGATGATATGTTTTGAAAAAATAAAATTATAAAAAAAATGAATTTATAGTTATATAATAAAAACACAATCATGTATTGGTCAAAAGAAAATATTACAATAAAAAATCAAAGAGACATGATTAACTAATAAAAACAAAGTAATGTCTTAGATAAAAAAGAAGAAATGTTTTATTGATTTCAACATAAATTAATAATAAAGATAAATCTAACACTATTAAAATTAGTGAGGTTTTACTCCACCGACCATCATGACAATCTACAAGAAAAATGCCCAATATAAATCTTGAAACACACTATCCCTTTCCTCAGGCTTATAAAGAACTGATTTATTTTTAATTATTTTGTATAATTTTGTTTCACATTGATCAAATTTATTTTCCATAATTTTTTCTGATAATTGAATCTTGACATATAAAAATATATAAATACATTTTATTTATACCATTATATTTTACATCAAAAAATATTACCCTCCTCTTAGTATGTTCCCCCATTTTTTCTGCCCAATTTCATATAGCCTCAAATACCACAATTAACTCTAAAATAGTTAAGGGTTCATATAATTTCATCAAATTAATTGTTTTACGATGGGATTCAAAAATAATAATAAATGACATTTAGTGTTTTAAATAATTTTTTTATTAGTTAATTACAATAGTATTAATTAATTATACATATTATTTGGTGTTTTTAAATTAATATTCTAAAGACAAATATGGTTCTTCCATGGGAAAATTTAGGGTAGGGGCCATTTTTTTTTATTTTAATGGGGCAGGGGATAGATTATTTAGGGATATGAGTTTCTTTAGTGCAACTTGAAGTGGCGCTATTCAAAGAATTGAATAGCGCCACTTGAAGTGGCGGTATAGTTTTTTTTTGTTTTTTTGTATTTATTATATTTATTATGTTACATTTAATATAATTAGATAAATTTAAATAATTTAAATAATTTAGATAAATAAATTTATTTATAATAAATATTTATACATTATAATTTTTTTTAACAAATATTTATTATAATAAATATTTATACATTTTAAATAATTATATATAATTTAGATAAATAAATTTATTATTTAAAATTATAATTAATTTACAATAAATATTTATTATTATAAATATAATTACTTAAATAAATACAATAATTTTAACGAATATAATTAAAAAAATAAAAACAACAAATACATAATTATTTTTTTTATAATATATATAATTATAATAAATTATATTTATTATAATAAATTTATTTATTTATATTTATTATAAATATAATACATACATTAATTATAATATATTTATTATAATTATATATTTATTATATTTATAATTATAAAAATAATAATTATAATAAATATATAATTATGAAAAATATATAATAGTATTAAATATATAAATATAAAAAATATACAATTATAATAATTATAGAATTATAAATATAATAAATACAAAAAAAATAATAATTATATAATTATAATAAATATTAATTATAATAAATATTTAATTATAATAAACGTATAATAAAATAAATATATAAATATAATAAATATTAAATTATAATAAGTATATAATTACAAATATAACAAATCCATAATTATAATTAATATATAATTATTATTAAACATCTAAATTTATTATATTTATAAATTATAAATATATAATTGTAAATAAATAAATTATTAATAAATTATAAATCTTTTATAAATATATACATTTATTATATTTATAGATTATTAATATAGAACTGTAAATAAATAAATTATACATTATTAATATATAATTGTTAATAAATTATAATTATTATAAATTATTTTAATATTAAATTATTATAATTGCAAATAAATTATAATTGTAAATAAGTTATAAATGTAAATATATTTTACATATAATTGTAAATAAATTATAATTGTAAATATAATTTACATATAATTAATAAATAAATTGTTATTCATAAATATATATTTAAGATTATATTTTTAAATACAAAAATATATATTTACAACAAAAAAAAACTACATTATATACATATATATATATATATATATAAATAAATCTAAGAAATTGTGATTACGTATTTATAAATATAAATTTAAATATATAATTTTAAATAATAATCTATTTATGTAAATATATATTTACAATAATTAATTATTAATTATTAATTATACAATAATTATAAATATTGATTTTATAAATATAATAAATATTTAATTATATATTATTATAATACATTTATTATAAATATCTAATTATAATATTATACATTTATTTTATTAATATTATAATAAATTTATTTTATAATGTAATATTATAATGCATTTATTATACATTTATTATACATTTATTTATATTTATATTTATAATAAATATTTATAATAAATATCTAATAAATATTATAATATTTATTATAATAAATATACATTTATTGTACATTTATTATAAATAATATAATGTTATAATATTATAATATTTATTATAATAAATATCTAATAAATGTATAATAAATACAATTATAATAAATATTATAATAAATGCATAATAAATGTATAATAAACGTACAATAAATATTATTATAATGAATATACATTTATAATATTTATTATAATAGATATTAATAAAATATTTATTATAATAAATATATAATAAATGTATAATAAGTATTAATATAATAAATTCATAATTAATGTATAATAAATTTACACCAAATGTATAATAAATATTTATAATAAATTTATTATAAATGTTTATTTATTATAATAAATATACATTTATTTATTATAATAAACCTACATTTTTTTATAATAATTTAAAATTAAAATAATTTATAATAATTATAATTTATTTACAATTATGATTTATTTAAAATTATATATTTATTTTACTTATTTTAGTAATTATATTTATGATATTAAATAAATTTATTATAGATAAATTTATTATATACATATACATTACATTTATTATATTTATTACATTTATCATAAATATTTATATTTATTACAGCTATTATAATTATATAATTATTATATTTATTATTTATTATATTAATATATTTATTAATATTATATATTTATCATAATTATATATTTATTATATTTATAAATTTATTATAACAACATAATTCTATTCATGATAATTATAATATTATATGGAATGTAAAATTATAAAAAATATATCATTATAATAAATGTATAATTATAAATATAATAAATTTATAATTATAAATATTATTATATATTTATTGTATTTATTTTATTATACATTTATTATAATTAAATATTTATTATAATTAATATTTACTATAATTATATAATTATTATATTTTTGCATTTATTATATTTATATTTCTCTAATTATTATAATTGTATATTTATTATATTTATATATTTAGTACTATTATATATTTATCATAATTATATATTTATTATAGTTATTATTTTTATCATCATAAATTTATAATAATTCCATAATTTTAATTATAATAATTACATAATTATAAATATAATAAATATAAAATTATAATAAATGTATAATTATAAATAGAATAAATATATAATTATAATAAATATATTATAATTAATATATGTGATATATTTATAATAAATATAAATAAATAAATTTATTATAAAAAATATAATTTATTATAATTTATTTATTCATGTATTTATTATAAATAAATGTAGATAAACACACACAAACCAACCAACACAACAAGTGCATAAATGAACAAAACATACATAAAAACTCACAATGACGCCCATATATGAATACACATACATATATTATTAAATGTTATATAAAAAATTTATATACACAACATATTTACATATATATAATTTCTGAAATATAAATATTATTTAAAAATTTATAAGAATGTATATATGTATATATATTTACACATTGAATGTGTCATTTTGTAACCATAAACAAAAAGTGCTCATAATTGTAGGACTTTTAAAATTGTTATAAAATTAATAGTCAAAGGAAACCCTTTTATTAGTCATTTTTCAGAAGAATCATTGAATATTTCCTCATATGTAGTATTGTAACATGAATATAAAAAATATGGAATTACTATTGGGTGAAATTTTAAATATATTGGAATTATAAAATTAAGTGAAAATTATCAATATTGATTAAATTCATAATATAATGAATTATAACGTGATAATTAAATATAAAATATAAAAATAAATTTATTTTTTTTTAATTCGAATGAAAAAAAAATCATTAGTTTCTATAAATCTAAAAACTAATCTCCGGTGGTGCCTGTTGGGAGGGAGGGAGCTGTCGTATTGTGCCATGTTTTGTCCGATACATCAGCAGTCGTTTCACATCTGGACACAAGCGTGTATAATCCAGGCTTTCATGTGCTTCATCCTCAATAGTGTTGAATGACAGGTAGGGTCCAAAATCGTCTTTTCCGAAGACCTCCTTCTTAATAGGCTTCTTCTAGTGCGGGGAATTAGATAAATGTGGGTAGTGAACATTATATCCATCTTCCCCCACAATGCAATGTAGGCGTTGTCGATGGGGATTCGTGGCAGAACTTCTAATAATGTGTTGTTGTGACGGGAGGCTTTGAGGACGGAGAGGCATGGTAGATCGTCTGAGAGATGGTGGTGAGATAGGGCTTTGACCATGATTGAAAGTCTGGGAGGGGAGTCGTGAAAGGTCATGGCGGTGAATGTCCCGGAATGGGTTGTTGATGGCAGGTCGATGAAGGTATAATGGGTGGTGACTGTGGTAGGCTTTATCGATGGTGTGTTCTGGAAATTCTTCAGAGACTGGGTGTTGACTGTTATTTGAATCATCCCCTTCTCTGGCATGGTAGGATTTGTTGATGGAGCCCTGTGGAACATTGTGTGATAAATGGTTGTGATGGTCTTGTCCGTCTTCCCCCCGTCTGGCCTGGTAGGTGTTGTCGATGGGGCGTCGTGGCCGGTCATCTAGGAGAGCTCGGGGAAACCCGCACGAACAGTGGGAAAAAGGCTGCACCTGCTCTTGGGTATGTGGATTGGTGACACAACAAGTTGTAACATAGAATAGGGGTTTGAAAACCTCATATAGAACCTTCTTCAGGATCCTGACCTTCTTCTTTGCACCAGAAAAATGCATCGTTCTTCTTCAACTAAAACTCTGGTTCTTTATAGACACATAAACTCGCCGAAAGGATAGTTTTTTTAAACCATGGACCGTTAGTGTGAATATATATACTCCTAACTGTTTCAAAAACACGTTTTGACTAATTTAAATTTTGTTATTACTTTCCCTATAATTTATCCACCCCATTATTTTCATTAATTTCATTTACATTTTATTGTTGAATATGTTTTCACCTCATTAATGAACATGGGCCGTCTGTGTTACATACCTGAACTTATAAATATAATTTTATTATAAAAATATTTTAATAAATAGATTTATATATAATTAAAATATATTAATTATATATTTATGATGATATTCAATAAATAAAATAAAAAAAATATGATTATTTTTTAATTTTAATATTAATTAATGATAATAATTATAATTAATTGTACCTATTATTTATTGCTTTCATATTTATTCTCAAAAGTCCAATATGATTTTTCATTGTCTAAAATATTAATTTAAAATAAAAATATTTTTGTTTTTCTATTATAAATTTATTTATTTAAACATTAAATAAGTGTGAATTTTTAAAGGAAATTATTATTTTTATAAAAATAATATATTTTATAAATATATGATATATGTTATGTTTTTTTTATAAAATTTATAAATTACAAATATATATAATTATTATTATAATAATAAAGTGGCATTAATTTTTGGTTTTAAGTAAAAATTAAATTTAAATTATTTACATTACGAAATTAATTATATATATATTTAAAACCCCTAAAAGTTAATATATAAAAAATAATTTATATAAATAAATGAAATGTTCCAACCATTATATCTATAATAACCTGCATGTGTAAACAATTAATTTTGATATGTTTTGAAAAAATAAAATTAAAAAAAAAATGAATTTATAGTTATATAATAAAAACACTATCATGTATTGGTCAAAAGAAAATATTACAATAAAAAATCAAAGAGACATGATTAACTAATAAAAATGAAGTAATGTCTTAGATAAAAAAGAAGAAATGTTTTATTGATTTCAACATAAATTAATAATAAAGATAAATCTAACACTATTAAAATTAGTGAGGTTTTATTCCACCGACCATCATGACATTCTACAAGAAAAATGCCCAATATATATCTTGAAACACACTATCCCTTTCCTCAGGCTTATAAAGAACTGATATATTTTTAATTATTTTGTATAATTTTGTTTTACATTGATCAAATTTATTTTCCATAAGTTTTTCTGATAATTGAAGCTTGACATATAAAAATATATAAACACATTTTATTTATACCATTATATTTTACATCAAAAAATATTACCCTCATCTTCGTATGTTCCCCCATTTTTTCTGCCCAATTTCATATAGCCTCAAATACCACAATTAACTCTAAAATATATAAGGGATCATATAATTTCATCAAATTAAGTATTTTACGATGGGATTCAAAAATAATAATAAATGACATTTAGTGTTTTAAATAAATTTTTTATTAGTTAATTACAATAGTATTAATTAATTATACATATTATTCGGTGTTTTTAAATTAATATTATAAAGAGAAATATGGTTCTTCCATGGGAAAATTTAGGGTAGGGGCCAATTTTTTTTATTTTAATGGGGCAGGAGATATATTATTTAGGGATATGGGTTTCTTTAGTGCCACTTGAAGTGGCGCTATTCAAAGAATTGAATATCACCACTTGAAGTGGCAGTATAGTTTTTTTTTGTTTTTTTTGAATTTATTATATTTATTATGTTACATTTAATATAATTAGATAAATTTAAATAATTTAAATAATTTAGATAAATAAATTTATTTATAAGAAATATTTATACATTATAATATATTTTTAACAAATATTTATTATAATAAATATTTATACATTTTAAATAATTATATATAATTTAGATATATAAATTTATTATTTACAATTATAATTTATTTACAATAAATATTTATTATTATAAATATAATTACTTAAATAAATACAATAATTTTAACGAATATAATTAAAAAAATAAAAACAATAAATACATAATTATATTTTTTATAATATATATAATTATAATAAATTATATTTATTATAATAAATTTATTTATTTATATTTATTATAAATATAATACCTACATTAATTATAATATATTTATTATAATTATATATTTATTATATTTATAATTATAAAAATAATAATTATAATAAATATATAATTATGAAAAATATATAATAGTATTAAATATATAAATATAATAAATATACAATTATAATAATTATAGAATTATAAATATAATAAATACAAAAATAAAAATAATTATATAATTATAATAAATATTAATTATAATAAATATTTAATTATAGTAAATGTATAATAAAATAAATATATAAATATAATAAATATAAAATTATAATAAGTATATAATTACAAATATAACAAATCCATAATTATAATTAATATATAATTATTATTAAATATCTAAATTTATTATATTTATAAATTATAAATATATAATTTTAAATAAATAAATTATTAATAAATTATAAATCTTTTATAAATATATACATTTGTTATATTTATAGATTATTAATATAGAACTGTAAATAAATAAATTATACATTATTAATATATAATTGTTAATAAATTATAATTATTATAAATTATTTTAATATTAAATTATTATAATTTCAAATAAATTATAATTGTAAATAAGTTATAAATGTAAATATATTTTACATATAATTGTAAATAAATTATAATTGTAAATATAATTTACATATAATTAATAAATAAATTGTTATTCATAAATATATATTTAAGGTTATATTTTTAAATAAAAAAATATATATTTACAACAAAAAAATTACATTATATATACATATATATATATATATAAATCTAAGGAATTGTGATTACGTATTTATAAATATAATTTTAAATATATAATTTTAAATAATAATCTATTTATATAAATATATATTTACAATAATTAATTATTAATTATTAATTATACAATAATTATAAATATTGATTTTATAAATATAATAAATATTTAATTATATATTATTATAATACATTTATTATAAATATTTAATTATAATATTATACATTTATTTTATAAATATTATAATAAATTTATTTTATAATGTAATATTATAATGCATTTATTATACATTTATTATACATTTATTTATATTTATATTTATAATAAATATTTATAATAAATATCTAATAAATATTATAATATTTATTATAATAAATATACATTTATTGTACATTTATTATAAATAATATAATGTTATAATATTATAATATTTATTATAATAAATATCTAATAAATGTATAATAAATACAATTATAATAAATATTATAATAAATGAATAATAAATGTATAAAAAACGTACAATAAATATTATTATAATAAATATACATTTATAATATTTATTATAATAGATATTATTAAAATATTTATTATAATTAATATATAATAAATGTATAATAAGTATTAATATAACAAATGCATAATAAATGTATAACAAATTTACACCAAATGTATAATAAATATTTATAATACATTTATTATAAATGTTTATTTATTATAATAAATATACATTTATTTATTATAATAAACATACATTTATTTTATAATATTTTAAAATTAAAATAATTTATAATAATTATAATTTATTTACAATTATGATTTATTTACAATTATATATTTATTTTACTTATTTTAGTAATTATATTTATGATAGTAAATAAATTTATTATAGATAAATTTATTATATACATATACATTACATTTATTATATTTATTACATTTATCATAAATATATATATTTATTACAGCTATTATAATTATATAATTATTATATTTTTTATTTATTATATTAATATATTTATTATTATTATTATATATTTATCATAATTATATATTTATTATATTTATAAATTTATTATAACAATATAATTCTATTCATGATAATTATAATATTATAAGGAATATAAAATATTAAAAAATATATCATTATAATATATGTATAATTATAAATATAATAATTTTATAATTATAAATATTATTATATATTTATTGTATTTATTTTATTATACATTTATTATAATTAAATATTTATTATAATTAATATTTACTAAAATTATATAATTATTATATTTTTGTATTTATAATATTTATATTTCTCTAATTATTATAATTGTATATTTATTATATTTATATATTTAGTATTATTATATATTTATCATAATTATATATTTATTATAGTTATTATTTTTATCATTAAAAATTTATAATAATTCCATAATTTTAATTATAATAATTACATAATTAAAAATATAATAAATATAGAAATATAATAAATGTATAATTAAAATAGAATAAATATATAATTATAATAAATATATTATAATTAATTTATGTGTTATATTTATAATAAATATAAATAAATAAATTTATTATAAAAAATATAATTTATTATAATTTATTTATTCATGTATTTATTATAAATAAATGTAGATAAACACACACAAACCACACAACACAACAAGAGCATAGATGAACAAAACATACATAAAAAACTCACAATGACGCCCATATATGAATACATATACATATATTATTAAATGTTATATAAAAAATTTATATACACAACATATTTACATATATATAATTTCTGAAATATAAATATTATTTAAAAATTTATAAGAATGTATATATGTATATATATTTACACGTTGAATGTGTTATTTTGTAACCATAAACAAAAAGTGCTCATAATTGTAGGACTTTTAAAAGTGTTATAAAATTAATAGTCAAAGGGAACCCTTTTATAAGTCATTTTTCAAAAGAATCATTGAATATTTGCTCATATGTAGTATTGTAACATGAATATAAAAAATATGGAATTACTATTGGGTGAAATTTTAAATATATTGGAATTATAAAATTAAGTGAAAATGATCAGTATTGATTAAATTCATAATATAATGAATTATAACATGTTAATTAAATATAAAATAAAAAAATAAATTTATTTTTTTAAAATTCCAATGAAAAAAATCATTAGTTTCTATAAATCTAAAAACTGATCTCCGGTGGTTCCCGTTGGGAGGGAGGGAGCTTTCGTATTGTTCCATGTTTTGTCCGATACATCAGCAGTCGTTTCACATCTGGACACAAGCGTGTATAATCCAGGCTTTCATGTGCTTCATCCTTAATAGTGGTGAATGAAAGGTAGGGTCCAAAATCGTCTTTTCCGAAGACCTCCTTCCTAATTGGCTTCTTCTGGTGCGGGGAATTAGAAAAATGTGGGTAGTGAACATCATATCCATCTTCGCTCACAATGCAATGTAGGCGTTGTCGATGGGGATTCGTGGCAGAACTTCTAATAATGTATTGTGGTGACGGGAGGCTTTGAGGACGGAGAGACATGGTAGATCGTCTGAGAGATGGCGGTGAGATAGGGCTTTGACCATGATTGACAGACTGGGAGGGGAGTCGTGAAAGGTCGTGGCAGTGAATGTCCCGGAATGGGTTGTTGATGGCAGGTCGATGAAGGTATAATGGGTGGTGACTATGGTAGGCTTTATCGATGGGGTGTTCTGGAAATTCTTCAGAGAAAGTGTGGTGACTGTCATTTCCATCATCCCCTTCTCTGGCATGGTAGGATTTGTTGACGGAGCCCTGTGGAACATTGTTTGATAAATGGTTGCGATGGTCTTGTCTGTCTTCCCCCCGTCAGGCCTGGTAGGTGTTGTCGATGGGGCATCGTGGCCGGTCATCTGGGACAGCTCGTGGAAACCCGCACGAACAGAGGGAAAAAGGTTGCACCTGCTCTTGTGTATGTGGAATGGTGACACAACAAGTTGTAACATAGAATAGGGGTTTGAAAACCTCATATAAAACCTTCTTCAGGATCCCGACCTTCTTCTTCGCACCAGAAAAATGCATCGTTCTTCTTCAACGAAAACTCTGGTTCTTTATAGACACATAAACTCGCCGAAAGGATAGTTTTTTTAAACCATGGACCGTTAGTGTGCATATATATACTCCTAACTGTTTCAAAAACACGTTTTGACTTATTTAAATTTTGTTATTACTTTCCCTATAATTTATCCACCCCATTATTTTCATTAATTTCATTTACATTTTATTTTTGAATATGTTTTGACCTCATTAATGAACATGGGCCGTCTGTGTTACATACCTGAACTTGTAAATATAATTTTATTATAAAAATATTTTAATAAATAGATTCATATATAATTAATATATATTAATTATATTTTTATGATGATATTCAATAAATAAAATAAATAAAAATATGATTATTTTTTAATTTTAATATTAGTTAATGATAATAATTATAATTAATTGTACCTATTATTTATTGATTTCATATTTATTCTCAAAAGTCCAATATGATTTTTCATTGTCTAAAATATTAATTTAAAATAACAATATTTTTTTTGTATTATAGATTTATTTATTTTAACATTAAATAAGTGTAAATTTTTAAAGGAAAATATTATTTTTATAAAAATAATATATTTTATAAATATATGATATATGTTATGTTTTTTTATAAAATTTATAAATTACAAATATATATAATTATTATATTAACAATAAAGTGACATTAATTTTTGGTTTTAAATAAAAATGAAATTTAAATTATTTACATTACGAAATGAATTATATATATATTTAAAACCCCTAAAAGTTAATATATAAAAAATAATTTATATAAATAAATGCAATGTTCAAACCATTATATCTATAATAACCTGCATGTTTAAAAAATTAATGTTGATATTTTTTGAAAAAATAAAATTATAAAAAAAATGAATTTATAGTTATATAATAAAAACACTATCATGTATTGGTCAAAAGAAAATATTACAATAAAAATCAAAGAGACGCGATTAACTAATAAAAAAGAAGTAATGTCTTAGATAAAAAAGAAGAAATATTTTATTGTTTTCAAGATAAAATAATAATAACGATAAATCTAACACTATTAAAATTAGTGAGGTTTTATTCCACCGACCATCATGAAAATCTACAATAAAAATTCCCAATATAAATCTTGAAACACTATATCCCTTTCCTCAGGCTTACAATGAACAGATATATTTTTAATTTTTTTGTATAATTTTGTTTCACATTGATCGAATTTATTTTCCATATGTTTTTCTGATAGTTGAAGCTTGACATATAAAAATATATAAACACCTTTTATTTATACCATCATATTTTACATCAAAAAATATTACCCTCATCTTCGTATGTTCCCCCATGTTTTCTGCCCAATTTCATATAGCCTCAAATACCACAATTTACTCTAAAATAGTTAAGGGTTCATATAATTTCATCAAATTAATTGTTTTACGATGGGATTCAAAAATAATAATAAATGACATTTAGTGTTTTAAATAATTTTTTTATTAGTTAATTACAATAGTATTAATTAATTATACATATTATAATAAATATATAATTATAAATAGAATAAATATATAATTATAATAAATACATTATAATTAATGTATGTGTTATATTTATAATAAATATAAATAAATAAATTTATTATAAAAAATATAATTTATTATAATTTAATTATTCATGTATTTATTATAAATAAATTTAGATAAACACACACAAACCACACAACACAACAGATGCATAGATGAACAAAACATACATAAAAACTCACAATGATGCCCATATATGAATACATATACATATATTATTAAATGTTATATAAAAAATTTATATACACAACATATTTACATATATATAATTTCTGAAATATATATATTATTTAAAAATTTATTAGAATGTATATATGTTTATATATTTACACGTTGAATGTGTCATTTTGTAACCATAAACAAAAAGTGCTCATAATTGTAGGACTTTTAAAAGTGATATAAAATTAATAGTCAAAGGGAACCCTTTTATTAGTCATTTTTCAGAAGAATCATTGAATATTTCCTCATATGTAGTATTGTAACATGAATATAAAAATTATGGAATTACTATTGTGTGAAATTTTAAATATATTGGAATTATAAAATTAAGTGAAAATGATCAATATTGATTAAATTCATAATATAATGAATTATAACATGATAATTAAATATAAAATATAAAAATAATTTGTTTTTAAATTCCAATGAAAAAAAATCATTAGTTTCTATAAATCTAAAAACTGATCTCCGGTGGTGCCCGTTGGGAGGGAGGGAGCTCTCGTATTGTGCCACGTTTTGTCCGATACATCAGCAGTCGTTTCACATCTGGACACAAGCGTATATAATCCAGGCTTTCATGTGCTTCATCCTCAATAGTGGTGAATGAAAGGCAGGGTCCAAAGGCGTCTTTTCCGAAGACCTCCTTCCTAATAGTCTTCTCCTGGTGCGGGGAATTAGAAAAATGTGGGTAGTGAACATCATGTCCATCTTCCCCCACATGCAATGTAGGCGTTGTCGATGGGGATTCGTGGAATAACTTCTAATAATGTGTTGTGGTGACGGGAGGCTTTGAGGATGGAGAGACATGGTAGATCGTCTGAGAGATGGTGGTGAGATAGGGCTTTGACCATGATTGGTAGTCTGGGAGGGGAGTTGTGAAAGGTCGTGGCGGTGAATGTCCCAGAATGGGTTGTTGATGGGAGGTCGATGAAGGTATAATAGGTGGTGACTGTGGTAGGCTTTATCGATGGGGTGTTCTGGAAATTCTTCAGAGAAAGGGTAGTGACTGTCATGTCCATCATCCCCTTCTCTGGCATGGTAGGATTTGTTGACGGAGCCCTGTGGAACATTGTTTGATAAATGGTTGCGATGGTCTTGTCCGTCTTCCCCCGTCTGGCCTGGTAGGTGTTGTCGATGGGGCGTTGTGGCCGGTCATCTGGGAGAGGTCGGGGAAACCCGCACGAACAGAGGGAAAAAGGATTCACCTGCTCTTGTGTATGTGGAATGGTGACACAACAAGTTGAAACACATAATAGGGGTGTGAAAACCTCATATAGAACCTTCTTCAGGATCCCGAACTTCTTCTTCGGACCAGAAAAATGCATCGTTCTTCTTCAACTAAAACTCTGGTTCTTTATAGACACATAAACTCGCCGAAAGGATAGTTTTTTTAAACCATGGACCGTTAGTGTGCATATATATACTCCTAACTGTTTCAAAAACATGTTTTGACTAATTTAAATTTTGTTATTACTTTCCCTATAATTTATCCACCCCATTATTTTCATTAATTTCATTTACATTTTATTTTTGAATATGTTTTGACCTCATTAATGAACATGGGACGTCTGGGTTACATACCTGAACTTGTAAATATAATTTTATTATATAAATATTTTAATAAATAGATTTATATATAATTAAAATATATTAATTATATTATTATGATGATATTCAATAAATAAAATAAATAAAAATATGATTATTTTTTAATTTTAATATTAGTTAATGATAATAATTATAGTTAATTGTACCTATTATTTATTGCTTTCATATTTATTCTCAAAAGTCCAATATTATTTTTTATTGTCTAAAATATTAATTTAAAATAACAATATTTTTGTTTTTGTATTATATATTTAATTATTTTAAAATTAAATAAGTGTAAATTTTAAAGGAAAATATTATTTTTATAAAAATAATATATTTTATAAATATATGATATATGTTATGTTTTTTTTATAAAATTTATAAATTACAAATATATATTATTATTATAATAATAATAAAGTGGCATTAATTTTTGGTTTTAAATAAAAATGAAATTTAAATTATTTACAGTACGAAATGAATTATATATATATTTAAAACCCCTAATAGTTAATATATAAAAAATAATTTATATAAATAAATGAAATGTTCAAACCATTATATCTATAATAACCTGCATGTATAAAAAATTAATGTTGATATGTTTTGAAAAAATAAAATTATAAAAAAATGAATTTATAGTTATATAATAAAAACACTATCATGTATTGGTCAAAATAAAATATTACAATAAAAAATCAAAGAGTCGTGATTAACTAATAAAAACGAAGTAATGTCTTAGATAAAAAAGAAGAAATATTTTATTGTTTTCAAGATAAATTAATAATAAAGATAAATCTAACACTATTAAAATTAGTGAGGTTTTATTCCACCGACCATCATGACAATCTACAAGAAAAATGCCCAATATAAATCTTGAAACACTCTATCCCTTTCCTCAGGCTTACAATGAGCTGATATATTTTTAATTATTTTGTATAATTTTGTTTCACATTGATCGAATTTATTTTCCATAAGTTTTTCTTATAATTGAATCTTGACATATAAAAATATATAAACACATTTTATTTATACCATCATATTTTACATCAAAAAATATTACCCTCAACTTCGTATGTTCCCCCATTTTTTCTGCCCAATTTCATATAGCCTCAAATACCACAATTAACTCTAAAATAGTTAAGGGTTCATATAATTTCATCAAATTAATTGTTTTACGATGGGATTCAAAAATAATAATAAATGACATTTAGTGTTTAAATAATTTTTTTATTAGTTAATTACAATAGTATTAATTAATTATACATATTATTCGGTGTTTTTAAATTAATATTCTAAAGAAAAATATGGTTCTTCCATGGGAAAATTTAGTGTAGGGGCCACTTTTTTTATTTTAATTGGGCAGGGGATAGATTATTTAGGGATATGAGTTTCTTTAGTGCCACTTGATGTGGCGCTATTCAAAGAATTGAATAGCGCCATTTGAAGTGGCGGTATAGTTTTTTTTTGTTTTTTTTGAATTTATTATATTTATTATGTTACATTTAATATAATTAGATAATTTTAAATAATTGTAAATAATTTAGATAAATAAATATATTTATAATAAATATTTATATATTATAATTTATTTTTAAAAAATATTTATTATAAAAAATATTTATACATTTTAAATAATTATATATAATTTAGATAAATAAATTTATTATTTACAATTATAATTTATTTACAATATATATTTCTTATTATAAATATAATTACTTAAATAAATACAAAAATTTTAACGAATATAATTAAAAAAATAAAAACAATAAATACATAATTATATTTTTTATAATATATATAATTATAATAAATTATATTTATTATAAATATAATACATACATTAATTATAATATATTTATTATAATTATATATTTATTATATTTATAATTATAAAAATAATAATTATAATAAATATATAATTATGAAAAATATATAATAGTATTAAATATATAAATATAATAAATATACAATTATAATAATTATAGAATTATAAATATAATAAATACAAAAAAAATAATAATTATATAATTATAATAAATATTAATTATAATAAATATTTAAATATAACAAATGTATAATAAAATAAATATATAAATATAATAAATATAATATTATAATAAGTATATAATTACAAATATAACAAATCCATAATTATAATTAATATATAATTATTATTAAATATCTAAATTTATTATATTTATAAATTATAAATATATAATTGTAAATAAATAAATTATAAATAAATTATAAATCTTTTATAAATATATAAATTTATTATATTTATAGATTATTAATATAGAACTGTAAATAAATAAATTATACATTATTAATATATAATTGTTAATAAATTATAATTATTATAAATTATTTTAAAATTAAATTATTATAATTGCAAATAAATTATAATTGTAAATAAGTTATAAATGTAAATATATTTTACATATAATTGTAAATAAATTATAATTGTAAATATAATTTACATATAATTAATAAATAAATTTTTATTCATAAATATATATTTAAGATTATATTTTTAAATACAAAAATAAATATTTACAACAAAAAAACTACATTATATACATATATATATATATAAATAAATCTAAGGAATTGTGATTACGTATTTATAAATATAATTTTAAATATATAATTTTAAATAATAATCTATTTATATAAATATATATTTACAATAATTAATTATTAATTATTAATTATACAATAATTATAAATATTGATTTTATAAATATAATAAATATTTAATTATATATTATTATAATACATTTATTATAAATATCTAATTATAATATTATACATTTATTTTATCAATATTATAATAAATTTATTTTATAATGTAATATTATAATGCATTTATTATACATTTATTATACATTTATTTATATTTATATTTATAATAAATATCTAATAAATATTATAATATTTATTATAATAAATAAACATTTATTGTACATTTATTATAAATATTATTTTGTTATAATATTATAATATTTATTATAATAAATATCTAATAAATGTATAATAAATACAATTATAATAAATATTATAATAAATGAATAATAAATGTATAATAAACGTACAATAAATATTATTATAATAAATATACATTTATAATATTTATTATAATAGATATTATTAAAATATTTATTATAATAAATATTAGTAAAATATTTATTATAATAAATATATAATAAATGTATAATAAGTATTAATATAAAAAATGCATAATAAATGTATAACAAATTTACACCAAATGTATGATAAATATTTATAATACATTTATTATAAATATTTATTTATTATAGTAAATATACATTTATTTATTATAATAAACCTACATTTATTTTATAATAATTTAAATTTAAAATAATTTATAATAATTATAATTTATTTACAATTATGATTTTTTTACAATTATATATTTATTTTACTTATTTTAGTAATTATATTTATGATAGTATATAAATTTATTATAGATAAATTTATTATATACATATATATTACATTTATTATATTTATTACATTTATCATAAATATATATATTTATTACATCTATTATAATTATATAATAGTTATATTTTTTATTTATTATATTAATATATTTATTATTATTATTATATATTTATCATAATTATATATTTATTATATTTATAAATTTATTATAACAATATAATTCTATTCATGATAATTATAATATTTTAAGGAATATAAAATTATAAAAAATATATCATTATAATAAATGTATAATTATAAATATAATAAATTTATAATTATAAATATTATTATATATTTATTGTATTTATTTTATTATACATTTATTATAATTAAATATTTATTATAATTAATATTTACTATAATTATATAATTATTATATTTTTGTATTTATTATATTTATATTTCTCTAATTATTATAATTGTATATTTATTATATTTATATATTTAGTACTATTATATATTTATCATAATTATATAATTATTATAGTTATTATTTTTATCATTATAAATTTATAATAATTCCATAATTTTAATTATAATAATTACATAATTATAAATATAATAAATATAGAATTATAATAAATATATAATTATAAATAGAATAAATATATAATTATAATAAATATATTATAATTAATGTATGTGCTATATTTATAATAAATATAAATAAAGAAAATTATTATAAAAAATATAATTTATTATAATTTATTTATTCGTGTATTTATTATAAATAAATGTAGATAAACACACACAAACCACACAACACAACAAATGCATAGATGAACAAAACATACATAAAAAACTCACAATGACGCCCATATATGAATACATATACATATATTATTAAATGTTATATAAAAAATTTATATACACAACATATTTACATATATATAATTTCTGAAATATAAATATTATTTAAAAATTAATAAGAATGTACATATGTATATATATTTACACATTGAATGTGTCATTTTGTAACCATAAACAAAAAGTGCTCATAATTGTAGGTCTTTTAAAAGTGATATAAAATTAATAGTCAAAGGGAACCCTTTTATTAGTCATTTTTCAGAAGAATCATCAAATATTTTCTCATATGTAGTATTGTAACATGAATATAAAAAATATGGAATTACTATTGGGTGAAATTTTAAAAATATTGGAATTTTAAAATTAAGTGAAAATGATCAATATTGATTAAATTCATAATATAATGAATTATAACATGATAATTAAATATAAAATATAAAAATATATTTATTTTTTTTAAATTCCAACGAAAAAAAATCATTAGTTTCTATAAATCTAAAAACTGATCTCCGGTGGTGCCCGTTGGGAGGGAGGGAGCTGTCGTGTTGTGCCATGTTTTGTCCGATACATCAGCAGTCGTTTCACATCTGGACACAAGCCTGTATAATCCAGGCTTTCATGTGCTTCATCCTCAATAGTGGTGAATGAAAGGTAGGGTCCAAAAGCGTCTTTTCTGAAGACCTCCTTCCTAATAGGATTCTTTTGGTGCGGGGAATTAGAAAAATGTTGGTAGTGAACATCATATCCATCTTCCCCCACATGCAATGTAGGCGTTGTCGATGGGGATTCGTGGAATAACTTCCAATAATGTGTTGTGGGGACGGGAGGCTTTGAGGACGAAGAGACATGGTAGATCGTCTGAGAGATGGTGGTGAGATAGGGCTTTGACCATGATTGACAGTCTGGGAGGGGAGTCGTGAAAGGTCGTGGCGGTGAATGTCCCAGAATGGGTTGTTGATGGGAGGTCGATGAAGGTATAATGGGTGGTGACTGTGGTAGGCTTTATCGATGGGGTGTTCTGGAAATTCTTCAGAGAAAGGGTGGTGACTGTCATGTCCATCATCCCCTTCTCTGGCATGGTAGGATTTGTTGACGGAGCCCTGTGGAACATTGTTTGATAAATGGTTGCGATGGTCTTGTCCGTCTTCCCCCTGTCTGGCCTGGTAGGTGATGTCGATGGGGCGTTGTGGCCGGTCATCTGGGAGAGGTCGGGGAAACCCGCACGAACAGAGGGAAAAAGGATGCACCTGCTCTTGTGTATGTGGAATGGTGACACAACAAGTTGTAACACAGAATAGGGGTGTGAAAACCTCATATAAAACTTTCTTCAGGATCCCGAACTTCTTCTTCGGACCAGAAAAATGCATCGTTCTTCTTCAACTAAAACTCTGGTTCTTTATAGACACATAAACTCGCCGAAAGGATAGTTTTTTTTAACCATGGACCGTTAGTGTGCATATATATACTCCTAACTGTTTCAAAAACACGTTTTGAATAATTAAATTTTTTTTATTACTTTCCCTATAATTTATCCACCCCATTATTTTCATTAATTTCATTTACATTTTATTGTTGAATATGTTTTGACCTCATTAATGAACATGGGCCGTCTGTGTTACATACCTGAACTTGTAAATATAATTTTATTTTAAAAATATTTTAATAAATAGATTTATATATAATAAAAATATATTAATTATATTTTTATGATGATATTCAATAAATAAAATAAATAAAAATAGGATTATTTTTTAATTTTAATATTAGTTAATGATAATAATTATAATTAACTTTACCTATTATTTATTGCTTTCATATTTATTCTCAAAAGTCCAATATGATTTTTCATTGTCTAAAATATTAATTTAAAATAACAATATTTTTTTTGTATTATAGATTTATTTATTTTAACATTAAATAAGTGTAAATTTTTAAAGGAAAATATTATTTTTATAAAAATAATATATTTTATAAATATATGATATATGTTATGTTTTTTTTATAAAATTTATAAATTAAAAATATATATAATTATTATAATAATAATAAAGTGACATTAATATTTGGTTTTAAATAAAAATGAAATTTAAGTTATTTACATTACAAAATGAATTATATATATACTTAAAACCCCTAAAAGTTAATATATAAAAAATAATTTATATAAATAAATGAAATGTTCAAACCATTATATCTATAATAACCTGCATGTTTAGAAAATTAATGTTGATATGTTTTCAAAAAATAAAATTATAAAAAAAATGAATTTATAGTTATATAATAAAAACACTATCATGTATTGGTCAAAGGAAAATATTGCAATAAAAAATCAAAGAGACGTGATTAACAAATAAAAACGAAGTAATGTCTTAGATAAAAAAGAAGAAAAATTTTATTGTTTTCAAGATAAATTAATAATAAAGATAAATCTAACACTATTAAAATTAGTGAGGTTTTATTCCACCGACCATCATGAAAATATACAAGAAAAATGCCCAATATAAATCTTGAAACACTCTATCCCTTTCCTCAGGCTTACAAAGAACTGATATATTTTTAATTATTTTGTATAATTTTGTTTCACATTGATCGAATTTATTTTCCATAAGTTTTTCTGATAATTGAAGCTTGACATATAAAAATATATAAACACATTTTATTTATACCATCATATTTTACATCAAAAAATATCACCCTCGTCTTCATATGTTCCCCCATTTTTTCTGCCCAATTTCATATAGCCTCAAATACCACAATTAACTCTAAAATAGTTAAGGGTTCATATAATTTCATCAAATTAATTGTTTTACGATGGGATTCAAAAATAATAATAAATGACATTTAGTGTTTTAAATTATTTTTTTATTAGTTCATTACTATAGTATTAATTTATTATACATATTATTCGGTGTTTTTAAATTAATATTCTAAAGACAAATATGGTTCTTCCATGGGAAAATTTAGTGTAGGGGCCACTTTTTTTATTTTAATGGGGCAGGGGATAGATTATTTAGGGATATGAGTTTCTTTAGTGCCACTTGAAGTGGCGCTATTAAAAGAATTGAATAGCGCCATTTGAAGTGGCGGTATAGTTTTTTTTTTGTTTTTTTGAATTTATTATATTTATTATGTTACATTTAATATAATTAGATAATTTTAAATAATTGTAAATAATTTAGATAAATAAATTTATTTATAATAAATATTTATACATTATAATTTATTTTTAAAAAATATTTATTATAATAAATATTTATACATTTTAAATAATTATATATAATTTAGATAAATAAATTTATTATTTACAATTATAATTTATTTATAATATATATTTCTTATTATAAATATAATGACTTAAATAAATACAATAATTTTAACGAATATAATTAAAAAAATAAAAACAATAAATACATAATTATATTTTTTATAATATATATAATTATAATAAATTATATTTATTATAAATATAATACATACATTAATTATAATATATTTATTATAATTATATATTTATTATATTTATAATTATAAAAATAATAATTATAATAAATATATAATTATGAAAAATATATAATAGTATTAAATATATAAATATAATAAATATACAATTATAATAATTATAGAATTAAAAATATAATAAATACAAAAAAAATAATTATATAATTATAATAAATATTAATTATAATAAATATTTAAATATAATAAATGTATAATAAAATAAATATATAAATATAACAAATATAAAATTATAATAAGTATATAATTACAAATATAACAAATCCATAATTATAATTAATATATAATTATTATTAAATATCTAAATTTATTATATTTATAAATTATAAATATATAATTGTAAATAAATAAATTATAAATAAATTATAAATCTTTTATAAATATATACATTTATTATATTTATAGATTATTAATATAGAACTGTAAATAAATAAATTATACATTATTAATATATAATTGTTAAGAAATTATAATTATTATAAATTATTTTAATATTAAATTATTATAATTGCAAATAAATTATAATTGTAAATAAGTTATAAATGTAAATATATTTTACATATAATTGTAAATAAATTATAATTGTAAATATAATTTACATATAATTAATAAATAAATTGTTATTCATAAATATATATTTAAGATTATATTTTTAAATACAAAAATAAATATTTACAACAGAAAAACTACATTATATACATATATATATATATATAAATAAATCTAAGGAATTGTGATTACGTATTTATCAATATAATTTTAAATATATAATTTTAAATAATAATCTATTTATATAAATATATATTTACAATAATTAATTATTATTTATTAATTATACAATAATTATAAATATTGATTTTATAAATATAATAAATATTTAATTATATATTATTATAATACATTTATTATAAATATCTAATTATATTATTATACATTTATTTTATCAATATTATAATAAATTTATTTTATAATGTAATATTATAATGCATTTATTATACATTTATTTATATTTATATTTATAATAAATATTTATAATAAATATCTAATAAATATTATAATATTTATTATAATAAATATACATTTATTGTACATTTATTATAAATATTATAATGTTATAATATTATAATATTTATTATAATAAATATCTAATAAAAGTATAATAAATACAATTATAATAAATATTATAATAAATGCATAATAAATGTATAATAAACGTACAATAAATATTATTATAATAAATATACATTTATAATATTTATTATAATAGATATTATTAAAATATTTATTATAATAAATATTATTAAAATATTTAGTATAATGAATATATAATAAATTTATAATAAGTATTAATATAAAAAATGCATAATAAATGTATAACAAATTTACACCAAATGTATAATAAATATTTATAATACATTTATTATAAATGTTTATTTATTATAATAAATATACATTTATTTATTATAATAAATCTACATTTATTTTATAATAATTTAAATTTAAAATAATTTATAATAATTATAATTTATTTACAATTATGATTTATTTACAATTATATATTTATTTTACTTATTTTAGTAATTATATTTATGATAGTATATAAATTTATTATAGATAAATTTATTATATACATATATATTACATTTATTATATTTATTACATTTATCATAAATATATATATTTATTACATCTATTATAATTATATAATAATTATATTTTTTATTTATTATATTAATATATTTATTATTATTATTATATATTTATCATAATTATATATTTATTATATTTATAAATTTATTATAACAATATAATTCTATTCATGATAATTATAATATTTTAAGGAATATAAAATTATAAAAAATATATCATTATAATAAATGTATAATCATAAATATAATAAATTTATAATTATAAATATTATTATATATTTATTGTATTTATTTTATTTTACATTTATTATAATTAAATATTTATTATAATTAATATTTACTATAATTATATAATTATTATATTTTTGTATTTATTATATTTATATTTATCTAATTATTATAATTGTATATTTATTATATTTATATATTTAGTACTATTATATATTTATCATAATTATATAATTATTATAGTTATTATTTTTATCATTATAAATTTATAATAATTCCATAATTTTAATTATAATAATTACATAATTATAAATATATTAAATATAGAATTATAATAAATGTATAATTATAAATAGAATAAATATATATTTATAATAAATATATTATAATTAATGTATGTGTTATATTTATAATAAATATAAATAAATAAAATTAATATAAAAAATATAATTTATTATAATTTATTTATTCGTGTATTTATTATAAATAAATGTAGATAAACACACAAAAACCACACAACACAACAAATGCATAGATGAATAAAACATACATAAAAAACTCACAATGACACCCATATATGAATACATATACATATATTATTAATTGTTATATAAATAATTTATATACACAACATATTTAGAAATATATAATTTCTGAAATATAAATATTATTTAAAAATTTATAAGAATGTATATATGTATATATATTTACACGTTGAATGTGTCATTTTGTAACCATAAACAAAAAGTGCTCATAATTGTAGGACTTTTAAAAGTGATATAAAATTAATAGTCAAAGGGAACCCTTTTATTAGTCATTTTTCAGAAGAATTATTGAATATTTTCTCATATGTAGTATTGTAACATGAATATAAAAAACATGGAATTACTATTGGGTGAAATTTTAAAAATATTGGAATTTTAAAATTAAGTGAAAATGATCAATATTGATTAAATTCATAATATAATGAATTATAACATGATAATTAAATATAAAATATAAAAATAAATTTATTTTTTTTAAATTCCAATGAAAAAAAAATCATTAGTTTCTATAAATCTAAAAACTGATCTCCGGTGGTGCCCGTTGGGAGGGAGGGAGCTGTCGTGTTGTGCCATGTTTTGTCCGATACATCAGCAGTCGTTTCACATCTGGACACAAGCGTGTATAATCCAGGCTTTCATGTGCTTCATCCTCAATAGTGGTGAATGAAAGGTAGGGTCCAAAAGCGTCTTTTCCGAAGACCTCCTTCCTAATAGGCTTCTTTTGGTGCGGGGAATTAGAAAAATGTTGGTAGTGAACATCATATCCATCTTCCCCCACATGCAATGTAGGCGTTGTCGATGGGGATTCGTGGAATAACTTCTAATAATGTGTCGTGGTGACGGGAGGCTTTGAGGACGGAGAGACATGGTAGATCGTCTGAGAGATGGTGGTGAGATAGGGCTTTGACAATGATTGGCAGTCTAGGAGGGGAGTCGTGAAAGGTCGTGGCGGTGAATATCCCAGAATGGGTTGTTGATGGGAGGTCGATGAAGATATAATGGGTGGTGACTGTGGTAGGCTTTATCGATGGGGTGTTCTGGAAATTCTTCAGAGAAAGGGTGGTGACTGTCATGTCCATCATCCCCTTCTCTGGCATGGTAGGATTTGTTGCCGGAGCCCTGTGGAACATTGTTTGATAAATGGTTGTGATGGTCTTGTCCGTCTTCCCCCCGTCTGGCCTGGTAGGTGTTGTCGATGGGGCGTTGTGGCCGGTCATCTGGGAGAGGTCGGGGAAACCCGCACGAACAGAGGGAAAAGGATGTACCTGCTCTTGTGTATGTGGAATGGTGACACAACAAGTTGTAACACAGAATAGGGGTGTGAAAACCTCATATAGAACCTTCTTCAGGATCCTGAACATCTTCTTCAGGATCCTGAACATCTTCTTCGGACCAGAAAAATGCATCGTTCTTCTTCAACTAAAACTCTGGTTCTTTATAGACACATAAACTCGGCGAAAGGATAGTTTTTTAAACCATGAACCGTTAGTGTGCATATATATACTCCTAACTGTTTCAAAAACACGTTTTGACTAATTAAATTTTTTTTATTACTTTCCCTATAATTTATCCACCCCATTATTTTCATTAATTTCATTTACATTTTATTGTTGAATATGTTTTGACCTCATTAATGAACATGGGCCGTCTGTGTTACATACCTGAACTTGTAAATATAATTTTATTATAAAAATATTTTAATAAATAGATTTATATATAATTAAAATATATTAATTATATTTTTATGATGATATTCAATAAATAAAATAAATAAAAATATGATTATTTTTTAATTTTAATATTAGTTAATGATAATAATTATAATTAACTTTACCTATTATTTATTGCTTTCATATTTATTCTCAAAAGTCCAATATGATTTTTCATTGTCTAAAATATAAATTTAAAATAACAATATTTTTGTTTTTGTATTATAGATTTATTTATTTTAACATTAAATAAGTGTAAATTTTTAAAGGAAAATATTATTTTTATAAAAATAATATATTTTATAAATATATGATATATGTTATGTTTTTTTATAAAATTTATAAATTACAAATATATATAATTATTATAATAATAATAAAGTGACATTAATTTTTGTTTTTAAATAAAAATGAAATTTAAATTATTTACATTACGAAATGAATTATATATATATTTAAAACCCCTAAAAGTTAATATATAAAAAATAATTTATATAAATAAATGAAATGTTCAAACCATTATATCTATAATAACCTGCATGTTTAAAAAATTAATGTTGATATGTTTTCAAAAAATAAAATTATAAAAAAAATGAATTTATAGTTATATAATAAATACACTATCATGTATTGGTCAAAGGAAAATATTACAATAAAAAATCAAAGAGACGTGATTAACTAATAAAAACGAAGTAATGTCTTAGATAAAAAAGAAGAAAAATTTTATTGTTTTCAAGATAAATTAATAATAAAGATAAATCTAACACTATTAAAATTAATGAGGTTTTATTCCACCGACCATCATGAAAATATACAAGAAAAATGCCCAATATAAATCTTGAAACACTCTATCCCTTTCCTCAGGCTTACAATGAACTGATATATTTTTAATTATTTTGTATAATTTTGTTTCACATTGATCGAATTTATTTTCCATAAGTTTTTCTGATAATTGAAGCTTGACATATAAAAATATATAAACACATTTTATTTATACCATCATATTTTACATCAAAAAATATTACCCTCAACTTCGTATGTCCCTCCATTTTTTCTTCCCAATTTCATATAGCCTCAAATACCACAATTAACTCTAAAATAGTTAAGGGTTCATATAATTTCATCAAATTAATTGTCTTACGATGGGATTCAAAAATAATAATAAATGACATTTAGTGTTTTAAATTATTTTTTTATTAGTTAATTACAATAGTATTAATTAATTATACATATTATTTGGTGTTTTTAAATTAATATTCTAAAGACAAATATGGTTCTTCCATGGGAAAATTTAGTGTAGGGGCCACTTTTTTTATTTTAATGGGGCAGGGGATAGATTATTTAGGGATATGAGTTTCTTTAGCGCCACTTGAAGTGGCGCTATTCAAAGAATTGAATAGCGCCATTTGAAGTGGCGGTATAGTTTTTTTTTGTTTTTTTGAATTTATTATATTTATTATGTTACATTTAATATAATTAGATAATTTTAAATAATTGTAAATAATTTAGAAAAATAAATTTATTTATAATAAATATTTATACATTATAATTTATTTTTAAAAATATTTATTATAATAAATATTTACACATTTTAAATAATTATATGTAATTAAGATAAATAAATTTATTATTTACAATTATAATTTATTTACAATATATATTTCTTATTATAAATATAATTACTTAAATAAATACAATAATTTTAACGAATATAATTTAAAAAATAAAAACAATAAATACATAATTATATTTTTTATAATATATATAATTATAATAAATTATATTTATTATAAATATAATACATACATTAATTATAATATATTTATTATAATTATATATTTATTATATTTATAATTATAAAAATAATAATTATAATAAATATATAATTATGAAAAATATATAATAGTATTAAATATATAAATATAATAAATATACAATTATAATAATTATAGAATTATAAATATAATAAATACAAAAAAAATAATAATTATATAATTATAATAAATATTAATTATAATAAATATTTAAATATAATAAATGTATAACAAAATAAATATATAAATATAATAAATATAATATTATAATATGTATATAATTACAAATATAACAAATCCATAATTATAATTAATATATAATTATTATTAAATATCTAAATTTATTATATTTATAAATTATAAATATATAATTGTAAATAAATAAATTATAAATAAATTATAAATCTTTTATAAATATATACTTTTATTATATTTATAGATTATTAATATAGAACTGTAAATAAATAAATTATACATTATTAATATATAATTGTTAATAAATTATAATTATTATAAATTATTTTAATATTAAATTATTATAATTTCAAATAAATTATAATTGTAAATACGTTATAAATGTAAATATATTTTACATATAATTGTAAATAAATTATAATTGTAAATATAATTTACATATAATTAATAAATAAATTGTTATTCATAAATATATATTTAAGATTATATTTTTAAATACAAAAATAAATATTTACAACAGAAAAACTACATTATATACATATATATATATAAACAAATCTAAGGAATTGTGATTACGTATTTATAAATATAATTTTAAATATATAATTTTAAATAATAATCTATTTATATAAATATATATTTACAATAATTAATTATTAATTATTAATTATACAATAATTATAAATATTGATTTTATAAATATAATAAATATTTAATTATATATTATTATAATACATTTATTATAAATATCTAATTATAATATTATACATTTATATTATCAATATTATAATAAATTTATTTTATAATGTAATATTATAATGCATTTATTATACATTTATTTATATTAATATTTATAATAAATATTTATAATAAATATCTAATAAATATTATAATATTGATTATAATAAATATACATTTATTGTACATTTATTATAAATATTATAATGTTATAATATTATAATATTTATTATAATAAATATCTAATAAATGTATAATAAATACAATTATAATAAATATTATAATAAATGCATAATAAATGTATAATAAACGTACAATAAATATTATTATAATAAATATACATTTATAATATTTATTATACTAGATATTATTAAAATATTTATTATAATAAATATTAATAAAATATTTATTATAGTAAATATATAATAAATGTATAATAAGTATTAATATAAAAAATGCATAATAAATGTATAACAAATTTACACCAAATGTATAATAAATATTTATAATACATTTATTATAAATGTTTATTTATTATAATAAATATACATTTATTTATTATAATAAACCTACATTTATTTTATAATAATTTAAATTTAAAATAATTTATAATAATTATAATTTATTTACAATTATGATTTATTTACAATTATATTTTTATTTTACTTATTTTAGTAATTATATTTATGATAGTATATAAATTTATTATAGATAAATTTATTATATACGTATATATTAAATTTATTATATTTATTACATTTATCATAAATATATATATTTATTACATCTATTATAATTATATAATAATTATATTTTTTATTTATTATATTAATATATTTATTATTATTATTATATATTTATCATAATTATATATTTATTATATTTATAAATTTATTATAACAATATAATTCTATTCATGATAATTATAATATTTTAAGGAATATAAAATTATAAAAAATATATCATTATAATAAATGTATAATTATAAATATAATAAATTTATAATTATAAATATTATTATATATTTATTGTATTTATTTTATTATACATTTATTATAATTAAATATTTATTATAATTAATATTTACTATAATTATATAATTATTATATTTTTGTATTTATTATATTTATATTTCTATAATTATTATAATTGTATATTTATTATATTTATATATTTAGTACTATTATATATTTATCATAATTATATAATTATTATAGTTATTATTTTTATCATTATAAATTTATAATAATTCCATAATTTTAATTATAATAATTACATAATTATAAATATAATAAATATAGAATTATAATAAATGTATAATTATAAATAGAAGAAATATATAATTATAATAAATATATTATAATTAAAGTATGTGTTATATATATAATAAATATAAATAAATAAAATTATTATAAAAAATATAATTTATTATAATTTATTTATTCGTGTATTTATTATAAATAAATTTAGATAAACACACACAAACCACACAACACAACAAATGCATAGATGAACAAAACATACATAAAAAACTCACAATGATGCCCATATATGAATACATATACATATATTATTAAATGTTATATAAAAAATTTATATACACAACATATTTACATATATATAATTTCTGAAATATAAATATTATTAAAAAATTTATAAGAATGTATATATGTATATATATTTACACGTTGAATGTGTCATTTTGTAACCATAAACAAAAAGTGCTCATAATTGTAGGACTTTTAAAAGTGATATAAAATTAATAGTCAAAGGGAACCCTTTTATTAGTCATTTTTCAGAAGAATCATTGAATATTTTCTCATATGTAGTATTGTAACATGAATATAAAAAATATGGAATTACTATTGGGTGAAATTTAAAAAATATTGGAATTTTAAAATTAAGTGAAAATGATCAATATTGATTAAATTCATAATATAATGAATTATAACATGATAATTAAATATAAAATATAAAAATAAATTTATTTTTTTTTAAATTCCAATGAAAAAAAATCATTAGTTTCTATAAATCTAAAAACTGATCTACGGTGGTGCCCGTTGGGAGGGAGGGAGCTGTCATGTTGTGCCATGTTTTGTCCGATACATCAGTAGTCGTTTCACATCTGGACACAAGCGTGTATAATCCAGGCTTTCATGTGCTTCATCCTCAATAGTGGTGAATGAAAGGTAGGGTCCAAAAGCGTCTTTTCCGAAGACCTCCTTCCTAATAGGCTTCTTTTGGTGCGGCGAATAGAAAAATGTTGGTAGTTAACATCATATCCATCTTCCCCCACAATGCAATGTAGGCGTTGTCGATGGGGATTCGTGGAAGAACTTCTAATAATGTGTTGTGGTGACGGGAGGCTTTGAGGATGGAGAGACATGGTATATCGTCTGAGAGATGGTGGTGAGATAGGGCTTTGACCATGATTGGCAGTCTGGGAGGGGAGTTGTGAAAGGTCGTGGCGGTGAATGTCCCAGAATGGGTTGTTGATGGGAGGTCGATGAAGGTATAATGGGTGGTGACTGTGGTAGGCTTTATCGATGGAGTGTTCTGGAAATTCTTCAGATAAAGGGTGGTGACTGTCATTTCCATCATCCCCTTCTCTGGCATGGTAGGATTTGTTGACGGAGCCCTGTGGAACATTTTTTGATAAATGGTTGCGATGGTCTTGTCCATCTTCCCCCCGTCTGGCCTGGTAGGTGTTGTCGATGGGGCGTTGTGGCCGGTCATCTGGGAGAGGTCGGGGAAACCTGCACGAACAGAGGGAAAAAGGTTGCACCTGCTCTTGTGTATGTGGAATGGTGACACACAAAGTTGTAACACAGAATAGGGGTGTGAAAACCTCATATATAACCTTCTTCAGGATCCCGAACTTCTTCTTCGCACCAGAAAAATGCATCGTTCTTCTTCAACTAAAACTCTGGTTCTTTATAGACACATAAACTCGCCGAAAGGATAGTTTTTTTAAACCATGGACCGTTAGTGTGCATATATATACTCCTAACTGTTTCAAAAACACGTTTTGACTAATTAAAATTTTGTTATTACTTTCCCTATAATTTATCCACCCCATTATTTTCATTAATTTCATTTACATTTTATTGTTGTATATGTTTTGACCTCATTAATGAACATGGGCCATCTGTGTTACATACCTGAACTTGTAAATATAATTTTATTATAAAAATATTTTAATAAATATAATTATATATAATTAAAATATATTAATTATATTTTTATGATGATATTCAATAAATAAAATAAATAAAAATATGATTATTTTTTAATTTTAATATTAGTTAATGATAATAATTATAATTAACTTTACCTATTATTTATTGCTTTCATATTTATTCTCAAAAGTCCAATATGATTTTTCATTGTCTAAAATATTAATTTAAAATAACAATATTTTTGTTTTTGTATTATAGATTTATTTATTTTAACATTAAATAAGTGTAAATTTTTAAAGGAAAATATTATTTTTATAAAAATAATATATTTTATAAATATATGGTATATGTTATGTTTTTTTTATAAAATTTATAAATTACAAATATATATAATTATTATAATAATAATAAAGTGACATTAATTTTTGGTTTTAAATAAAAATGAAATTTAAATTATTTACATTACGAAATGAATTATATATATATTTAAAACCCCTAAAAGTTAATATATAAAAAATAATTTATATAAATAAATGAAATGTTCAAACCATTATATCTATAATAACCTGCATGTTTAAAAAATTAATGTTGATATGTTTTCAAAAAATAAAATTATAAAAAAAATGAATTTATAGTTATATAATAAAAACACTATCATGTATTGGTCAAAGGAAAATATTACAATAAAAAATCAAAGAGACGTGATTAACTAATAAAAACGAAGTAATGTCTTAGATAAAAAAGAAGAAAATTTTTATTGTTTTCAAGATAAATTAATAATAAAGATAAATCTAACACTATTAAAATTAGTGAGGTTTTATTCCACCGACCATCATGAAAATATACAAGAAAAATGCCCAATATAAATCTTGAAACACTCTATCCCTTTCCTCAGGCATACAAAGAACTGATATATTTTTAATTATTTTGTATAATTTTGTTTCACATTGATCGAATTTATTTTCCATAAGTTTTTCTGATAATTGAAGCTTGACATATAAAAATATATAAACACATTTTATTTATACCATCATATTTTACATTAAAAAATATTACCCTCATCTTCGTATGTTCCCCCAATTTTTCTGCCCAATTTCATATAGCCTCAAATACCACAATTAACTCTAAAATAGTTAAGGGTTCATATAATTTCATCAAATTAATTGTTTTACGATGGGATTCAAAAATAATAATAAATGACATTTAGTGTTTTAAATTATTTTTTTATTAGTTAATTACAATAGTATTAATTAATTATATATATTATTCGGTGTTTTTAAATTAATATTCTAAAGACAAATATGGTTCTTCCATGGGAAAATTTAGTGTAGGGGCCAATTTTTTTTATTTTAATGGTGCAGGGGATAGATTATTTTGGGATATGGGTTTCTTTAGTGCCACATGAAGTGGCGCTATTCAAAGAATTGAATAGCGCCACTTGAAGTGGCGGTATAGTTTTTTTTGTTTTTTTGAATTTATTATATTTATTATGTTACATTTAATATAATTAGATAATTTTAAATAATTTTAAATAATTTAGATAAATAAATTTATTTATAATAAATATTTATACATTATAATTTATTTTTAACAAATATTTATTATAATAAATATTTATACATTTTAAATAATTATATATAATTAAATAAATAAATTTATTATTTACAATTATAATTTATTTACAATAAATATTTATTATTATAAATATAATTACTTAAATAAATACAATAATTTTAACGAATATAATTAAAAAAATAAAAACAATAAATACATAATTATATTTTTTATAATATATATAATTATAATAAATTATATTTATTATAATAAATTTATTTATTTATATTTATTATAAATATAATACATACATTAATTATAATATATTTATTATAATTATATATTTATTATATTTATAATTATAAAAATAATAATTATAATAAATATATAATTATGAAAAATATATAATAGTAATAAATATATAAATATAATAAATATACAATTATAATAATTATAGAATTATAAATATAATAAATACAAAAAAAATAATAATTATATAATTATAATAAATATTAATTATAATAAATATTTAATTATAATAAATGTATAATAAAATCAATATATAAATATAATAAATATAAAATAATAATAAGTATATAATTACAAATATAACAAATCCATAATTATAATTAATATATAATTATTATTAAATATCTAAATTTATTATATTTATAAACTATAAATATATAATTGTAAATAAATAAATTATTAACAAATTATAAATCTTTTATAAATATATACATTTATTATATTAATAGATTATTAATATAGAACTGTAAATAAATAAATTACACATTATTAATATATAATTGTTAATAAATTATAATTATTATAAATTATTTTAATATTAAATTATTATAATTGCAAATAAATTATAATTGTAAATAAGTTATAAATGTAAATATATTTTACATATAATTTTAAATAAATAATAATTGTAAATATAATTTATATATAATTAATAAATAAATTGTTATTCATAAATATATATTTAAGATTATATTTTTAAATACAAAAATATATATTTACAACAGAAAAACTACATTATATACATATATATATATAAATAAATCTAAGGAATTGTGATTACTTATTTATAAATATAATTTTAAATATATAATTTTAAATAATTATCTATTTATATAAATATATATTTAGAATTATTAATTATTAATTATTAATTATACATAAAAATAAATATTGATTTTATTAATATAATAAATATTTAATTATATATTATTATAATACATTTTTTATAAATATCTAATTATAATATTATACATTTATTTTATAAATATTATAATAAATTTATTTTATTATGTAATATTATAATGCATTTATTATACATTTATTATACATTTATTTATATTTATATTTATAATAAATATTTATAATAAATATCTAATAAATATTATAATATTTATTATAATAAATATACATTTATTGTACATTTATTATAAATATTATAATGTTATAATATTATAATATTTATTATAATAAATATCTAATAAATGTATAATAAATACAATTATAATAAATATTATAATAAATTCATAATAAATGTATAATAAATGTACAATAAATATTATTATAATAAATATACATTTATAATATTTATTATAATAGATATTATTAAAATATTTATTATAATAAATATATAATAAATGTATAATAAGTATTAATATAATAAATGCATAATAAATGTATAACAAATTTACACAAAATGTATAATAAATATTTATAATAAATTTATTATAAATGTTTATTTATTATAATAAACATACATTTATTTATTATAATAAACCTACATTTATTTTATAATAATTTAAAATTAAAATAATTTATAATAATTATAATTTATTTACAATTATGATTTATTTACAATTATATATTTATTTTACTTATTTTAGTAATTATATTTATGATAGTAAATAAATTTATTATAGATAAATTTATTATATACATATATATTACATTTATTATATTTATTACATTTATCATAAATATATATATTTATTACATCTATTATAATTATATAATTATTATATTTATTATTTATTATATTATTATATTTATTATTATTATTATATATTTATCATAATTATATATTTATTATATTAATAAATTTATTATAACAATATAATTCTATTCATGATAATTATAATATTATAAGGAATATAAAATTATAAAAAATATATCATTATAATAAATGTATAATTATAAATATAATAAATTTATAATTATAAATATTATTATATATTTATTGTATTTATTTTATTATACATTTAGTATAATTAAATATTTATTATCATATAATTTACTATAATTATATAATTATTATATTTTTGTATTTATTATATTTATATTTCTCTAATTATTATAATTGTATATTTATTATATTTATATATTTAGTACTGTTATATATTTATCATAATTATATATTTATTATAGTTATTATTTTTATCATTATAAATTTATAGTAATTCTATAATTTTAATTATAATAATTACATAATTATAAATATAATAAATATAGAATTATAATAAATGTATAATTATAAATAGAATAAATATATAATTATAATAAATATATTATAATTAATGTATGTGTTATATTTATAATAAATATAAATAAATAAATTTATTATAAAAAATATAATTTATTATTATTTATTTATTCATGTATTTATTATAAATAAATGTAGATAAACACACACAAACCACACAACACAACAGATGCATAGATGAACAAAACATACATAAAAAACTCACAATGACGCCCATATATGAATACATATACATATATTATTAAATGTTATATAAAAAATTTATATACACAATATATTTACATATATATAATTTCTGAAATATAAATATTATTTAAAAATTTATAAGAATGTATATATGTATATATATTTACACGTTGAATGTGTCATTTTGTAACCATAAACAAAAAGAGCTCACAATTGTAGGACTTTTAAAAGTGATATAAAATTAATATTCAAAGGGAACCCTTTTATTAGTCATTTTTCAGAAGAATCATTGAATATTTCCTCATATGTAGTATTGTAACATGAATATAAAAAATATGGAATTACTATTGGGTGAAATTTTAAATATATTGGATTTATAAAATTAAGTGAAAATGATCAATATTGATTAAATTCATAATATAATGAATTATAACATGATAATTAAATATTAAATATAAAAATAAATTTTTTTTTTTTTAAATTCCAATGAAAAAAAATCATTAGTTTCTATAAATCTAAAAACTGATCTCCGGTGGTGCCCGTTGGGAGGGAGGGAGTTGTCGTGTTGATCCATGTTTTGTCCGATACATTAGCAGTCATTTCACATCTAGACACAAGCGTGTATAATCCAGGCTTTCATGTGCTTCATCCTCAATAGTGGTGAATGAAAGGTAGGGTCCAAAAGCGTCTTTTCTGAAGACCTCCTTCCTAATAGGCTTCTTCTGGTGCGGGGAATTAGAAAAATGTGGGTAGTGAAAATCATATCCATCTTCCCCCACAATGGAATGTAGGCATTGTCGATGGGGATTCGTGACAGAACTTCTAATAATGTGTTGTGGTGACGGGAGGCTTTGAGGACGGAGAGACATGGTAGATCGTCTAAGAGATGGTGGTGAGATAGGGCTGTGACCATGATTGGCAGTCTGGGAGGGGAGTCGTGAAAGGTCGTGGCAGTGAATGTCCCAGAATGGGTTGTTGATGGGAGGTCGATGAAGGTATAATGGGTGGTGACTGTGGTAGGCTTTATCGATGGGGTGTTCTGGAAATTCTTCAGAGAAAGGGTGGTGACTGTCATTTCCATCATCCCCTTCTCTGACATGGTAGGATTTGTTGACGGAGCACTGTGGAACATTGTTTGATAAATTGTTGCGATAGTCTTGTCCGTCTTCCCCCTGTCTGGCCTGGTAGGTGTTGTCGATGGGGCGTTGTGGCCGGTCATCTGGGAGAGGTCGGGGAAACCCGCACGAACAGAGGTAAAAAGGCTGCACCTGCTCTTGTGTATGTGGAATGGTGACACAACAAGTTGTAACACGGAATAGGGCTGTGAAAACCTCATATAGAACCTTCTTCAGGATCCCGAACTTGTTCTTCGCACCAGAAAAATGCATCGTTCTTCTTCAACTAAAACTCTGGTTCTTTATTGACACATAAACTCACCGAAAGGATAGTTTTTTTAAACCATGGACCGTTAGTGTGCATATATATACTCCTAACTGTTTCAAAAACACGTTTTGACTAATTTAAATTTTGTTATTACTTTCCCTATAATTTATTCAACCCATTATTTTCATTAATTTCATTTACATTTTATTGTTGAATATGTTTTGACCTCATCAATGAACATGGGCCGTCTTTGTTACATACCTGAACTTGTAAATATAATTTTTTATAAAAATATTTTAATAAATAGATTTATATATAATTAAATTATATTAATTATATTTTTATGATGATATTCAATAAATATAAAAAATAAAAATATGATTATTTCTTAATTTTAATATTAGTTAATGATAATAATTATAATTAATTGTACCTATTATTTATTGCTTTCATATTTATTCTCAAAAGTCCAATATGATTTTTCATTTTCTAAAATATTAATTTAAAATAACAATATTTTTGTTTTTGTATTATAGATTTATTTATTTTAACATTAAATAAGTGTAAATTTTTAAAGGAAAATATTATTTTTATAAAAATAATATATTTTATAAATATATGATATATGTTATGTTTTTTTATAAAATTTATAAATTACAAATATATATAATTATTATAATAATAATAAAGTGACATTAATTTTTGGTTTTAAATAAAAATGAAATTTAAATTATTTACATTACGAAATGAATTATATATATATTTAAAACCCCTAAATGTTATTATATAAAAAATAATTTATATTAATAAATGAAATGTTCAAACCATTATATCTATAATAACCTGCATGTTTAAAAAATTAATGTTGATATGTTTTGAAAAAATAAAATTATAAAAAAAATGAATTTATAGTTATATAATAAAAACACTATCATGTATTGGTAAAAATAAAATATTACAATAAAAAATCAAAGAGATGTGATTAACTAATAAAAATAAAAGTAATGTCTTAGATAAAAAAGAAGAAATATTTTATTGTTTTCAAGATAAATTAATAATAAAGATAAATCTAACACTATTAAAATTAGTGAGGTTTTATTCCACCGACCATCATGACAATCTACAAGAAAAATTCCCAATATAAATCTTGAAACACTCTATCCCTTTCCTCAGGCTTACAAAGAACTGATATATTTTTAATTTTTTTGTATAATTTTGTTTCACATTTATTGAATTTATTTTCCATAAGATTTTCTGATAATTGAAGCTTGACATATAAAAATATATAAACACATTTTATTTATACCATAATATTTTACATCAAAAAATATTACCCTTATCTTCGTATGTTCCCCCACTTTTTCTGCCCAATTTAATATAGCCTCAAATACCACAATTAACTCTAAAATAGTTAAGGTTCATATAATTTCATCAAATTAATTGTTTTACAATGGGATTCAAAAATAATAATAAATGACATTTAGTGTTTTAAATAATTTTTTTATTAGTTAATTACAATAGTATTAATTAATTATACATATTATTCGGTGTTTTTAAATTAATATTCTAAAGACAAATATGGTTCTTCCATGGGTAAATTTAGGGTAGGGGCCAATTTTTTTTATTTTAATGGGGCAGGGGATAGATTATTTAGGGATATGGGTTTCTTTAGTGCCACTTGAAGTGGCGGTATAGTTTTTTTTTGTTTTTTTAATGTATTATATTTATTATGTTACATTTAATATAATTAGATAATTTTAAATAATTGTAAATAATTTAGATAAATAAATTTATTTATAATAAATATTTATACATTATTATTTATTTTTAACAAATATTTATTATAATAAATATTTATACATTTTAAATAATTATATATAACTTAGATAAATAAATTTATTATTTACAATTATAATTTATTTACAATAAATATTTATTATTATAAATATAATTACTAAAATAAATACAATAATTTTAACGAATATAATTAAAAAAATAAAAACAATAAATACATAATTATATTTTTTATAATATATATAATTATATAAATTATATTTATTATAAAAATTTTTTTATTTATATTTATTATAAATATAATACATACATTAATTATAATATATTTATTATAATTATATATTTATTATATTTATAATTATAAAAATAATAATTATAATAAATATTTTATTATGAAAAATATATAATAGTATTAAATATATAAATATAATAAATATACAATTATAATAATTATAGAATTATAAATAAAATAAAAACAAAATAATAATAATTATTATATAATTATAATAAATATTAATTATAATAAATATTTAATTATAATAAATGTATAATAAAATAAATATATAAATATAATAAATATAAAATTATAATAAGTATATAATTAAAAATATAACAAATCCATAATTATAATTAATATATAATTATTATTAAATATCTAAATTTATTATATTTATAAATTATAAATATATAATTGTAAGTAAATAAATTATTAATAAATTATAAATATTTTATAAATATATACATTTATTATATTTATAGATTATTAATATAGAACTGTAAATAAATAAATTATACCTTATTAATATATAATTGTTAATAAATTATAAATATTATAAATTATTTTAATATTAAATTATTATAATTGCAAATAAATTATAATTGTAAATAAGTTATAAATGAAAATATATTTTACATATAATTGTAAATAAATTATAACTGTAACTATAATTTACATATAATTAATAAATAAATTTTTATTCATAAATATATATTTAAGATTATATTTTTAAATACAAAAATTTATATTTACAACAGAAAAACTACATTATATACATATATATATATATATAAATAAATATAAGGAATTGTGATTACGTATTTATAAATATAATTTTAAATAATAATCTATTTATATAAATATATATTTACAATAATTAATTATTAATTATTAATTATACAAGAATTATAAATATTGATTTTATAAATATAATAAATATTTAATTATATATTATTGTAATACATTTATTATAAATATCTAATTATAATATTATACATTTATTTTATAAATATTATAATAAATTTATTTTATAATGTAATATTATAATGCATTTATTATACATTTATTTATATTCATATTTATAATAAATATATATAATAAATATCTAATAAATATTATAATATTTATTGTAATAAATATACATTTATTGTACATTTATTATAAATATTATAATGTTATAATATTATAATATTTATTATAATAAATATCTAATAAATGTATAATAAATACAATTATAATAAATATTATAATAAATGCATAATAAATGTACAATAAACGTACAATAAATATTATTATAATAAATATACATTTATTATATTTATTATAATAGATATTATTAAAATATTTATTATTATAAATATATAATAAATGTATAATAAGTATTAATATAATAAATGCATAATAAATGTATAACAAATTTACAGCAAATGTATAATAAATATTTATAATACATTTATTATAAATGATTATTTATTATAATAAATATACATTTATTTATTATAATAAACCTACATTTATTTTATAATAATTTAAAATTAAAATAATTTATAATAATTTTAATTTATTTACAATTATGATTTATTTACAATTATATAATTATTTTAATTATTTTAGTAATTATATTTATGATAGTAAATAAATTTATTATAGATAAATTTATTATATACATATATATTACATTTATTATATTTACTACATTTATCATAAATATATATATTTATTACATCTATTATAATTATATAATTTTTATAATTTTTAACTATTATATTAATATGTTTATTATTATTATTATTATATATTAATCATAATTATATATTTATTATATTTATAAATGTATTATAACAGTATAATTCTATTCATGATAATTATAATATTATAAGGAATATAAAATTATAAAAAATATATCATTATAATAAATGTATAATTATAAATATAATAAATTTATAATTATAAATATTATTATATATTTATTGTATTTATTTTATTATACATTTATTATAATTAAATATTTATGATAATTAAAATTTACTATAATTATATAATTATTATATTTTTGTATTTATTATATTTATATTTCTCTAATTATTATAATTGTATATTTATTATATTTATATATTTAGTACTATTATATATTTATTATAGTTATTATTTTTATCATTATAAATTTATAATAATTCCATAATTTTAATTATAATAATTACATAATTATAAATATAATAAATATAGAATTATAATAAATGAATAATTATAAATAGAATTAATATATAATTATAATAAATATATTATAATTAATGTATGTGTTATATTTATAATAAATAAAAATAAATAAATTTATAATAAAAAATATAATTTGTTATAATTTATTTATTCCTGTATTTATTATAAATAAATGTAGATAAACACACACAAACCACACAACACAACAGATGCATAGATGAACAAAACATACATAAAAAACTCACAATGACGCCCATATATGAATACATATACATATATTATTAAATGTTATATAAAAAATTTATTTACACAACATATTTACATATATATAATTTCTGAAATATAAATATTATTTAAAAATTTATAAGAATGTATATATGTATATATATTTACACGTTGAATGTGTCATTTTGTAAACATAAACAAAAAGTGCTCATAATTGTAGGACTTTTAAAAGTGATATAAAATTAATAGTCAAAGGGAACCATTTTATTAGTCATTTTTTAGAAGAATCATTGAATATTTCCTCATATGTAGTATTGTAACATGAATATAAAAAATATGGAATTACTATTGGGTGAAATTTTAAATATATTGGAATTATAAAATTAAGTGAAAATGATCAATATTGATTAAATTCATAATATAATGAATTATAACATGATAATTAAATATAAAATATAAAAAAAAAATTATATTTTTTAAATTCCAATGAAAAAAAATCATTAGTTTCTATAAATCTAAAAACTGATCTCCGGTGGTGCCCGTTGGGAGGGAGGGAGCTGTCATATTGTGCCATGTTTTGCCCGATACATCAGCAGTCGTTTCACATCTGGACACAAGCGTGTATAATCCAGGCTTTCATGTGCTTCATCCTCAATAGTGGTGAATGAAAGGTAGGGTCCAAAAGCGTCTTTTCCGAAGACCTCCTTCCTAATAGGCTTCTTCTGGTGCGGGGAATTAGAAAAATGTGGGTAGTGAACATCATATCCATCTTCCCCCACAATGCAATGTAGGCGTTGTCGATGGGGATTCGTGGAAGAACTTCTAATAATGTGTTGTGGTGACGGGAGGCTTTGAGGACGGAGAGACATGGTAGATCGTCTGAGAGATGGTGGTGAGATAGGACTTTGACCATGATTGGCAGTCTGGGAGGGGAGTCGTGAATGGTCGTGGCGGTGAATGTCCCAGAATGGGTTGTTGATGGGAGGTCGATGAAGGTATAATGGGTGGTGACTGTGGTAGGCTTTATCGATGGGGGGTTCTGGAAATTCTTCAGAGAAACGGTGGTGACTGTCATTTCCATCATCCCCTTCTCTAGCATGGTAGGATTTGTTGACGAAGCCCTGTGGAACATTGTTGGATAAATGGTTGTGATGGTCTTGTCTGTCTTCCCCCCGTCTGGCCTGGTAGGTGTTGTCGATGGGGCGTTGTGGCCGGTCATCTGGGAGAGGTCGAGGAAACCCACACGAACAGAGGGAAAAAGGCTGCACCTGCTCTTGTGTATATCGAATGGTGACACAAAAAGTTGTAACACAGAATAGGGGTGTGAAAACCTCATATAGAACCTTCTTCAGGATCCCGAACTTCTTCTTCGCACCAGAAAAATGCATCGTTCTTCTTCAACTAAAACTCTGGTTCTTTATAGACACATAAACTCGCCGAAAGGATAGTTTTTTTTAAACCATGGAACGTTAGTGTGTAAATATATACTCCTAACTGTTTCAAAAACACGTTTTGACTAATTTAAATTTTGTTATTACTTTCCCTATAATTTATCCACCCCATTATTTTCAATAATTTCATTTACATTTTATTGTTGAATATGTTTTGACCACATTAATGAATATGGTCCAACTGTGTTACATACCTGAACTTGTAAATATAATTTTATTATAAAAATATTTTAATAAATAGATTTATATATAATTAAAATATATTAATTATATTTTTATGATGATATTCAATAAATAAAATAAATAAAAATATGATTATTTTTTAATTTTAATATTAGTTAATGATAATAATTATAATTAATTTTACCTATTATTTATTGCTTTCATATCTATCCTCAAAAGTCCAATATGATTTTTCATTGTCTAAAAAATTAATTTAAAATAACAATATTTTTGTTTTTGTATTATAGATTTATTTATTTTAAAATTAAATAAGTGTAAATTTTTAAAGGAAAATATTATTTTTATAAAAATAATATATTTTATAAATATATGATATATGTTATGTTTTTTTTATAAAATTTATAAATTACAAATATATATAATTATTATAATAATAATAAAGTGACATTAATTTATGGTTTTAAATAAAAATGAAATTTAAATTATTTACATTATGAAATGAATTATATATATATTTAGAACCCCTAAAAGTTAATATATAAAAAAAATTTATATAAATAAATGAAATGTTCAAACCATTATATCTATAATAACCTGCATGTTTAAAAAATTAATGTTGATATGTTTTGAAAATATAAAATTATAAAAAAAATGAATTTTTAGTTATATAATAAAAACACTATCATGTATTGGTCAAAATAAAATATTACAATAATAAATCAAAGAGACGTGATTTACTAATTAAAACGAAGTAATGTATTAGATAAAAAAGAAGAAATATTTTATTGTTTTTAAGATAAATTAAAAATAAAGATAAATCTAACACTATTAAAATTAGTGAGGTTTTATTCCACCGAGCATCATGACAATCAACAAGAAAAATTCCCAATATAAATCTTGAAACACTCTATCCCTTTCCTCAGGCTTACAAAGAACTGATATATTTTTAATTATTTTGTATAGTTTTGTTTCACATTGATCGAATTTATTTTCCAAAAGTTTTTCTGATAATTGAAGCTTGACATATAAAAATATATAAACACATTTTATTTATACCATCATATTTTACATCAAAAAATATTACCCTCATCTTCGTATGTTCCCCCATTTTTTCTGCCCAATTTCAAATAGCCTCAAATACCACAATTAACTATAAAATAGTTAAGGGTTCATATAATTTCATCAAATTAATTATTTTACGATGAGATTCAAATATAATAATAAATGACATTTAGTGTTTTAAATAATTTTTTTATTAGTTAATTACAATAGTATTAATTAATTATACATATTATTCGGTGTTTTTAAATTAATATTCTAATGAAAAATTTGGTTCTTCCATGAGAAAATTTAGGGTAGGGGCCAATTTTTTTTTAATGGGGCAGGCGATAGATTATTTAGGGATATGGGTTTCTTTAGTGCCACTTGAAGTGGCGCTATTCAAAGAATTGAATAGTGCCACTTGAAGTGGCGGTAGAGTTTTTTTTTTGTTTTTTTTGAATTTATTATATTTATTATGTTACATTTAATATAATTAGATAATTTTAAATAATTGTAAATAATTTAGATAAATAAATTTATTTGTAATAAATATTTATACATTATCAGTTATTTTTAACAAATATTTATTATAATAAATATTTATACATTTTAAAAAATTATACATAATTTAGATAAATAAATTTATTATTTACAATTATAATTAATTTACAATAAATATTTATTATTATAAATATAATTACTTAAATAAATACAATAATTTTAACAAATATAATTAAAAAAATAAATACAATAAATACATAATTATATTTTTTATAATATATATAATTATAATAAATTATATTTATTATAATAAATTTATTTATTTATATTTATTATAAATATAATACATACATTAATTATAATATATTTATTATAATTATATATTTATTATATTTATAATTATAAAAATAATAATTATAATAATTATATAATTATGAAAAATATATAATAGTATTAAATATATAAATATAATAAATATACAATTATAATAATTATAGAATTATAAATATAATAAATACAAAAAAAATAATTATATAATTATAATAAATATTAATTATAATAAATTTTTAATTATAATAAATGTATAATAAAATAAATATATAAATATAATAAAAATAAAATTATAATAAGTATATAATTACAAATATAACAGATCCATAATTATAATTAATATATAATTATTATTAAATATCTAAATTTATTATATTTATAAATTATAAATTTATAATTGTAAATAAATAAATTATTAACAAATTATAAATCTTTTATAAATATATACATTTATTATATTTATAGATTATTAATATAGAACTGTAAAAAATTAATTATACATTGTTAATATATAATTGTTAATAAATTATAATTATTATAAATTATTTTAATATTAAATTATTATAATTGCAAATAAATTATAATTGTAAATAAGTTATAAATGTAAATATATTTTACATATAATTGTAAATAAATTATAATTGTAAATATAATTTACATATAATTAATAAATAAATTGTTATTCATAAATATATATTTAAGATTATATTTTTAAATACAAAAATATATATTTACAACAGAAAAACTACGTTATATATATATATATATATATATATATATATATATAAATCTAAGGAATTGTGATTATGTATTTATAAATATAATTTTAAATATATAATTTTAAATAATAATCTATTTATATAAATATATATATTTACAATAATTAATTATTAATTATTAATTATACAATAATTATAAATATTGATTTTATAAATATAATAAATATTTAATTATATATTATTATAATACATTTATTATAAATATATAATTATAACATTATACATTTATTTTATAAATATTATAATAAATTTATTTTATAATGTAATATTATAATTCATTTATTATAAATTTATTATACATTTATTTATATTTATATTTATAATAAATATTTATAATAAATATCTAATAAATATTATAATATTTATTGTAATAAATATACATTTACTGTACATTTATTATAAATATTATAATGTCATAATATTATAATAATTATTATAATAAATATCTAATAAATGTATAATAAATACAATTATAATAAATATTATAATAAATGCATAATAAATGTATAATAACCATACAATAAATATTATTATAATAAATATACATTTATAATATTTTTTATAATAGATATTATTAAAATATTTATTATAATAAATATATAATAAGTGTATAATAAGTATTAATATAATAAATGCATAATAAATGTATAAAAAATATACACCAAATGTATAATAAATATTAATAATAAATTTATTATAAATGTTTATTTATTATAATAAATATACATTTATTTATTATAATAAACCTACATTTCTTTTATAATAATTTAAAATTAAAATAATTTATAATAATTATAATTTATTTACAATTATGATTTATTTACAATTATATATTTATTTTACTTATTTTAGTAATTATATTTATGATAGTAAATAAATTTATTATTGATAAATTTATTATATACATATATATTACATTTATTATATTTATTACATTTATCATAAATATATATATTTATTACATCTATTATAATTATATAATAATTATATTTTTTTATTTATTATATTAATATATTTATTATTATTATTATATATTTATCATAATTATAAATTTATTATATTTATAAATTTATTATAACAATATAATTCTATTCATGATAATTATAATATTATAAGTTATATAAAATTATAAAAATATATCATTATAATAAATGTATAATTATAAATATAATAAATTTATAATTATAAATATTATTATATATTTATTGTAATTATTTTATTATACATTTATTAGAATTAAATATTTATTATAATTAATATTTACTATAATTATATAATTATTATATTTTTGTGTTTATTATATTGATATTTCTCTAATTATTATAATTGTATAATTATTATATTTATATATTTAGTACTATTATATATTTATCATAATAATATATTTTTTATAGTTATTATTTTTATCATTATACATTTATAATAATTCCATAATTTTAATTATAATAATTACATAATTATAAATATAATAAATATAGAATTATAATAAATGTATAATTATAAATATAATAAATATATAGTTATAATAAATATATTATAATTAATGTATGTGTTATATTTATAATAAATATAAATAAATAAATTTATTATAAAAAATATAATTTATTATAATTTATTTATTCATGTATTTATTATTAATAAATGTAGATAAACACACACAAACCACACAACACAACAGATGCATAGATGAACAAAACATACATAAAAACTCACAATGATTCCCATATATGAATACATATACATAAATTATTAAATGTTATATAAAAAATTTATATACACAACATATTTACAAATATATAATTTCTGAAATATAAATATTATTTAAAAATTTATAAGAATGTATATATGTATATATATTTACACGTTGAATGTGTCATTTTGTAACCATAAACAAAAAGTGCTCATAATTGTAGGACTTTTAAAAGTGATATAAAATTAATTTTCAAAGGGAACCCTTTTATTAGTCATTTTTCAGAAGAATAATTGAATATTTCCTCATATGTAGTATTGTAACACGAATATAAAAAATATGGAATTACTATTGGGTGAAATTTTAAATATATTGGAATTATAAAAATAAGTGAAAATTATCAATATTGATTAAATTCATAATATAATGAATTATAACATGATAATTAAATATAAAATATAAAGATAAATTTATTTTTTTTAAAATTCCAATGAAAAAAAATCATTAGTTTCTATAAATCTAAAAACTGATCTCCGGTGGTGCCCGTTGGGAGGGAGGGAGCTGTCGTGTTGTGCCATGTTTTGTATGATACATCAGCAGTCGTTTCACATCTGGACACAAGCATGTATAATCTAGGCTTTCATGTGCTTCATCCTCAATAGTGGTGAATGAAAGGTAGGGTCCAAAAGTGTCTTTTCCGAAGACCTCCTTCCTAATATGCTTCTTCTAGTGCGGGGAATTAGAAAAATGTGGGTAGTGAACATCATATCCATCTTCCCCCACAATTCAATGTAGGCGTTGTCGATGGGGATTCGTGCCAGAACTTCTAATAATGTGTTGTGGTGACGGGAGGCTTTGAGGACAGAGAGACATGGTAGATCGTCTGAGAGATGGTGGTGAGATAGGGCTTTGACCATGATTGGCAGTCTGGGAGGGGAGTCGTGAAAGGTTGTGGCGGTGAATGTCCCAGAATGGGTTGTTGATGGGAGGTCGATGAAGGTATAATGGGTGGTGACTATGGTAGGCTTTATCGATGGGGTGTTCTGGAAATTCTTCAGAGAAAGGGTGGTGACTGTCATTTCCATCACCCCCTTCTCTGGCATGGTAGGATTTGTTGATAGAGCCCTATGGAACATTGTTTGATAAATGGTTGTGATGGTCATGTCTGTCTTCCCCCCGTCTAGCCTGGTAGGTGTTGTCGATGGGGCGTTGGGGCCGGTCATCTGGGAGAGGTCGGGGAAACCCGCAAGAACATAGGGAAAAAGGATGCACCTGCTCTTGTGTATGTGGAATGGTGACACAACAGGTTGTAACACAGAATAGGGGTGTGAAAACCTCATATAGAACCTTCTTCAGGATCCCGAACTTCTTCTTCGCACCAGAAAAATGCATCGTTCTTCTTCAACTAAAACTCTGGTTCTTTATAGACACATAAACTCGCTGAAAGGATAGTTTTTTTAAACCATGGACCGTTAGTGTGCATATATATACTCCTAACTGTTTCAAAAACACGTTTTGACTAATTTAAATTTTGTTATTACTTTCCCTATAATTTATCCACCCCATTATTTTCATTAATTTCATTTACATTTTATTGTTGAATATGTTTTGACCTCATTAATGAACATGGGCCGTCTGTGTTACATACCTGAACTTGTAAATATTATTTTATTATAGAAATATTTTTAAAAACAGATTTATATATAATTAAAATATATTAATTATATTTTTATGATGATATTCAATAAATAAAATAAATAAAAATATGATTATTTTTTAATTTTAATATTAGTTAATGATAATAATTATAATTAATTGTACCTATTATTTTTTGCTTTCATATTTATTCTCAAAAGTCCAATATGATTTTTCATTGTCTAAAATATTAATTAAAAATAACAATATTTTTGTTTTTGTATTATAGATTTATTTATTTTAACATTAAATAAGTGTAAAATTTTAAAGGAAAATATTATTTTTATAATAATAATATATTTTATAAATATATGATATATGTTATGTTTTTTTATAAAATTTATAAATTACAAATATATATAATTATTATAATAATAATAAAGTGACATTAATTTTTGGTTTTAAATAAAAATGGAATTTAAATTATTTACATTATGAAATGAATTATATATATATTTAGAACCCCTAAATGTTAATATATAAAAAATAATTTATATAAATAAATGAAATGATCAAACCATTATATCTATAATAACCTTCATGTTTAAAAAATTAATGTTGATATGTTTTGAAAAAATAAAATTATAAAAAAACATGAATTTATAGTTATATAATAAAAACACTATCATGTGTTGGTCAAAAGAAAATATTACAATAAAAAATCAGAGAGAAGTGATTAACTAATAAAAACGAAGTAATGTCTTAGATAAAAAAGAAGAAATATTTTATTGTTTTCAAGATAAATTAATAATAAAGATAAATCTAACACAATTAAAATAAGTGAGGTTTTATTCCACCGACCATCATGACAATATACAAGAAAAATGCCCAATATAAATCTTGAAACACTCTATCCCTTTCCTCAGGCTTACAAAGAACTGATATATTTTTAATTATTTTGTATAATTTTGTTTCACATTGATCAAATTTATTTTCCATAAGTTTTTCTGATAATTGAAGCTTGACATATAAAAATATATAAACACATTTTATTTATACCATCATATTTTACATCAAAAAATATTACCCTCATCTTCGTATGTTCCCCCATTTTTTCTGCCCAATTTCTTATAGCCTCAAATACCACAATTAACTCTAAAATAGTTAAGGGTTCTTATAATTTCATCAAATTAATTGTTTTACGATGGGATTCAAAAATAATAATAAATGAAATTTAGTGTATTAAATACTTTTTTTATTAGTTAATTACAATAGTATTAATTAATTATACATATTATTCGGTGTTTTTATATTAATATTCTAAAGACAAATATGGTTCTCCCATGGGAAAATTTAGGGTAGGGACCAATTTTTTTTTTATTTTAATGGGGCAGGGGATAGATTATTTAGGGATATGGGTTTCTTTAGTGACACTTGAAGTGGCGCTATTCAAAGAATTGAATAGCGCCACTTGAAGTGGCGCTATAGTTTTTTTTGTTTTTTTTGAATTTATTGTATTTATTATATTGCATTTAATATAATTAGATAATTTTAAATAATTGTAAATAATTTAGATAAATAAATTTATTTATAATAAATATTTATACGTTATAATTTATTTTTAACAAATATTTATTATAATAAATATTTATACATTTTAAATAATTATATATAATTTAGATAAATAAATTTATTATTTACAATTAAAATTTATTTACAATAAATATTTATTATTATAAATGTAATTACTTAAATAAATACAAAAATTTTAACGAATATAAATAAAAAAATAAAAAAAATAAATACATAATTATATTTTGTATAATATATATATAATTATAATAAATTATATTTATTATAATAAATTTATTTATTTATATTTATTATAAATATAATACATACATTAATTATAATATATTTATTATAATTATATATTTATTATATTTATAATTATAAAAATAATAATTATAATAAATATATAATTATGAAAAATATATAATAGTAATAAATATATAAATATACTAAATATAAAATTATAATAATTATAGAATTATAAATATAATAAATACAAAAAAATAATAATTATATAATTATAATAAATATTTAATTATAATAAATTTACAATAAAATAAATATATAAATATAATAAATATAAAATTATAATAAGTATAAAATTACAAATATAAAAAATCCATAATTATAATTAATATATAATTATTATTAAATATCTAAATTTATTATATTTATAAATTATAAATATATAATTGTAAATAAATAAATTATTAATAAATTATAAATCTTTTATAAATATATACATTTATTATATTTATAGATTATTAATATAGAACTGTAAATAAATAAATTATACATTATTAATATATAATTGTTAATAAATTATAATTATTATAAATTATTTTAATATTAAATTATTATAATTGCAAATAAATTATAATTGTAAATAAATTATAAATGTAAATATATTTTACGTATAATTGTAAATAAATTATAATTGTAAATATAATTTACATATAATTAATAAATAAATTGTTATTCACAAATATATATTTAAGATTATATTTATAAATACAAAAATATATATTTACAACAAAAAAACTACATTATAAACATATATATATATATATAAATAAATCTAGGGAATTGTGATTACGTATTTATAAATATAATTTTAAATATATAATTTTAAATAATAATCTATTTATATAAATATATATTTATAATAATTAATAATTAATTATTAATTATACAATAATTATAAATATTGATTTTATAAATGTAATAAATATTTAATTATATATTATTATAATACATTTATTATAAATATCTAATTATAATATTATACATTTATTTTATAAATATTATAATAAATTTATTTTATTATGTAATATTATAATGCATTTTTTATACATTTATTATAAATTTATTTATATTTATATTTATAATAAATATTTATAATAAATATCTAATAAATATTATAATATTTATTATAATAAATATACATTTATTGTAGATTTATTATAAATATTATCATGTTATAATATTATAATATTTATTATAATAAATATATAATAAATGTATAATAAATACAATTATAATAAATATTATAATAAATGCATAATAAATGTATAATAAATGTACAATAAATATTATAATAATAAATATACATTTATAATATTTATTATAATAGATATTATTAAAATATTTATTATAATAAATATATAATAAATCTATAATAAACTTACACCAAATGTATAATAAATATTTATAATACATTTATTATAAATGTTTATTTATTATAATAAATATACATTTATTTATTATAATAAACCTACATTTATTTTATAATAAATTAAAATTAAAATAATTTATAATAATTATAATTTATTTACCATTATGATTTATTTACAATTATAAATTTATTTTAATTATTTTAGTAATTATATTTATGATAGTAAATAAATTTATTATAGACAAATTTATTATATAGATATATATTACATTTATTATATTTATTACATTTATCATAAATATATATATTTATTACATTTATCATAAATATATATATTTATTACATCTATTGTAATTATATAATAATTATATTTTTTATTTATTATATTAATATATTTATTATTATTATTATATATTTATCATAATTATATATTTATTATATTTATAAATTTATTATAACAATATAATTCTATTCATGATAATTATAATATTATAAAGAAATATAAAATTATAAAAAATATATCATTATAATAAATGTATAATTATAAATATAATAAATTTATAATTATTAATATTATTATATATTTATTGTATTTATTTTATTATACATTTATTATAATTAAATATTTATTATAATTAATATTTTCTATAATTATATAATTATTATATTTTTGTATTTAATATATTTATATTTCTCTAATTATTATAATTGTATATTTATTATATTTATATATTTAGTAGTATTATATATTTATCATAATTATATATTTATTATAGTTATTATTTTTATCATTATAAATTTATAAAAATTCCATAATTTTAATTATAATAATTACATAATTATAAATATAATAAATATAGAATTATAATAAATGTATAATTATAAATAGAATAAATATATAATTATAATAAATATATTATAATTTATGTATGTGTTATATTTATAATAAATATAAATAAATAAATTTATTATTACAAATATAATTTATTATAATTTATTTATTCATGTATTTATTATAAATAAATGTAGATAAACACACACAAACCACACAACACAACAAATGCATAGATGAACAAAAAATACATAAAAAACTCACAATAACGCCCATATATGAATACATATACATATATTATTAAATGTTATATAAAAAATTTATATACACAACATATTTACATATATATTATTTTTGAAATATAAATATTATTTAAAAATTTATAAGAATGTATATATGTATATATATTTACACGTTGAATGTGTCATTTTGTAACCATAAACAAAAAGTGCTCATAATTGTAGGACTTTTAAAAGTGTTATAAAATTAATAGTCAAAGGGAACCCTTTTATTAGTCATTTTTCAGAAGAATCATTGAATATTTCCTCATATGTAGTATTGTAACACGAATATAAAAAATATGGAATTACGATTGGGTGAAATTTTAAATATATTGGAATTATAAAATTAAGTGAAAATGATCAATATTGATTAAATTCATAATATAATGAATTATAACATGATAATTAAATATAAAATATAAAAATAAATTTAATTTTTTTAAATTCCAATGAAAAAAAATCATTAGTTTCTATAAATCTAAAAACTGATCTCCGGTGTTGCCCGTTGGGAGGGAGGGAGCTGTCGTATTGTGCCATGTTTTGTCTGATACATCATCAGTTGTTTCACATCTGGACACAAGCGTGTATAATCCATGCTTTCATGTGCTTTATCCTCAATAGTGGTGAATGAAAGGTAGGATCCAAAATCATCTTTTCCGAAGACCTCCTTCCTAATAGGATTCTTCTGGTGCGGGGAATTAGAAAAATGTGGGTAGTGAACATCATATCCATCTTCCCCCAAAATGGAATGTAGGCGTTGTCGATGGGGATTCGTGGAAGAACTTCTAATAATGTGTTGTGGTGACGGGAGGCTTTGAGGACGGAGAGACATGGTAGATCGTCTGAGAGATGGTGGTGATATAGGGCTTTGACCATGATTGGCAGTCTGGGAGGGGTGTCGTGAAAGGTCGTGGCGGTGAATGTCCCAGAATGGGTTGTTGATGGGAGGTCGATGAAGGTATAATGGGTGGTGATTGTGGTTGGATTTATCGATGGGGTGTTCTGGAAATTCTTCAGAGAAAGGGTGGTGACTTTCATTTCCATCATCCCCTTCTCTGGCATGGTAAGATTTGTTGATGGAGCCCTGTGGAACATTGTTTGATAAATGGTTGTGATGGTCTTGTTCATCTTCCCCCCGTCTGGCCTGGTAGGTGTTGCCGATGGGGCGTCGTGGCCGGTCATCTGGGAGAGGTCGGGGAAACCCTCACGAACAGAGGGAAAAAGGCTGCACCTGCTCTTGTGTATGTGGAATGGTGACACAATAAGTTGTAACCCAGAATAGGGGTTTGAAAACCTCATATAGAACCTTCTTCAGGATCCCGAACTTCTTCTTCGCACCAGAAAAATGCATCGTTCTTCTTCAACTAAAACTCTGGTTCCTTATAGACACAAAAACTCACCGAAAGGATAGTTTTTTTAAACCATGGACCGTTAGTGTGCATATATATACTCCTAACTGTTTCAAAAACACGTTTTGTCTAATTTAAAATTTGTTATTACTTTCCCTATAATTTATCCACCCCATTATTTTCATTAATTTCATTTACATTTTATTGTTGAATATGTTTTGACCTCATTAATGAACATGGGCCGTCTGTGTTACATACCTGAACTTGTAAATATAGTTTTATTATAAAAATATTTTAACAAATAGATTTATATATAATTAAAATATATTAATTATATTTTTATGATGATATTCAATAAATAAAATAAATAAAAATATGCTTATTTTTTAATTTTAATATTAGTTAGTGATAATAATTATAATTAATTGTACCTATTATTTATTGCTTTCATATTTATTCTCAAAAGTCCAATATGATTTTTCATTGTCTAAAATATTAATTTAAAATAACAATATTTTTGTTTTTGTATTATAGATTTATTTATTTAAACATTAAATAAGTGTAAATTTTTAACGGAAATTATTATTTTTATAGAAATAATATATTTTATAAATATATGATATATGTTATGTTTTTTTTAAAAATTTATAAATTAAAAATATATATAATTATTATAATAATAATAAAGTGACATTAATTTTTGGTTTTAAGTAAAAATGAAATTTAAATTATTTACATTACGAAATGAATTATATATATATTTAAAACCCCTGAATGTTAATATATAAAAAATAATTTATATAAATAAATGAAATGTTCAAACCATTATATCTATAATAACCTGCATGTTTAAAAAATTAATGTTGATATGTTTTGATAAAATAAAATTATAAAAAAAATGAATTTATAGTTATATAATAAAAACACTAGCATGTATTGGTCAAAAGAAAATATTACAGTAAAAAATCAAAGAGACGTGATTAACTAATAAAAATGAAGTAATGTCTTAGATAAAAATGAAGAAATATTTTATCCATTTCAACATAAATTAATAATAAAGATAAATCTAACACTATTAAAATTAGTGAGGAATTATTCCACCGACCATCATGACAATCTACAAGAAAAATGCCCAATATAAATCTTGAAACACTCTATCACTTTCCTTAGGCTTTCAAAGAACTGATATATTTTTAATTATTTTGTATAATTTTGTTTCACATTGATCAAATTTATTTTCCATAAGTTTTTCTGATAATTGAATCTTGACATATAAAAATATATAAACACATTTTATTTATACCATTATATTTTACATCAAAAAATATTACCCTCATCTTCGTATGTTCCCCCATTTTTTCTGCCCAATTTCATATAGCCTCAAATACCACAATTAACTCTAAAATAGTTAAAGGTTCATATAATTTAATCAAATTAATTGTTTTACGATGGGATTCAAAAATAATAATAAATGACATTTAGTGTTTTAAATAATTTTTTTATTAGTTAATTACAATAGTATTAATTAATTATACATATTATTCGGTGTTTTTAAATTAATATTCTAAAGACAAATATGGTTCTTCCATGGGAAAATTTAGGGTAGGGGCCAATTTTTTTTAATGGGGAAGGGGATAGATTTTTTAGGGATATGGGTTTCTTTAGTGCCACTTGAAGTGGCGGTATAGTTTTTTTTTGTTTTTTTTGAATTTATTATATTTATTATGTTACATTTAATATAATTAGATAATTTTAAATAATTGTAAATAATTTAGATAAATAAATTTATTTATAATAAATATTTATACATTATAATTAATTTTTAACAAATATTTATTATAATAAATATTTATACATTTTAAATAATTATATATAAATTAGATAAATAAATTTATTATTTACAATTATAATTTATTTACAATAAATATTTATTATTATAAATATAATTACTTAAATAAATACAATAATTTTAACGAACATAATTAAAAAAATAAAAATAATAAATACATAATTATATTTTTTATAATATATATAATTATAATAAATTATATTTATTATAATAAATTTAATTATTTATATTTATTATAAATATAATACATACATTAATTATAATATATTTATTATAATTATATAATTATTATATTTATAATTATAAAAATAATAATTTTAATAAATATATAATTATGAAAAATATATAATAGTATTAAATATATAAATATAATAAATATACAATTATAATAATTATAGTATTATAAATATAATAAATACAAAAAAAAATAATTATATAATTATAATAAATATTAATTATAATAAATATTTAATTATAATAAATGTATAATAAAATAAATATATAAATATAATAAATATAAAATTATAATAAGTATATAATTACAAATATAACAAATCCATAATTATAAATAATATATAATTATTATAAAATATCTAAATTTATTATATTTATAAATTATAAATATATAATTGTAAATAAATAAATTATTAATAAATTATAAATCTTTTATAAATATATACATTTATTATATTAATAGATTATTAATATAGAACTGTAAATAAATAAATTATAAATTAATAATATATAATTGTTAATAAATTATAATTATTATAAATTATTTTAATATTAAATTATTTTAATTGCAAAGAAATTATAATTGTAAATAAATTATAAATGTAAATATATTTTACATATAATTGTAAATAAATTATAATTGTAAATATAATTTACATATAATTAATAAATAAATTGTTATTCATAAATATATATTTAAGATTATATATATAAATACGAAAATATATATTTACAACAAAAAAACTACATTATATACATATATATATACATATATATATATATATAATCTTAAGGAATTGTGATTACGTATTTATAAATATAATTTTAAATATATAATTTGAAATAATAATCTATTTATATAAATATATATTTACAATAATTAATAATTAATTATTAATTATACAATAATTATAAATATTGATTTTATAAATATAATAAATATTTAATTATATATTATTATAATACATTTATTATAAATATCTAATTATAATATTATACATTTATTTTATAAATATTATAATAAATTTATTTTATAATGTAATATTATAATGCATTTATTATACATTTATTATACATTTATTTATATTTATATTTATAATAAATATTTATAATAAATATCTAATAAATATTATAATATTTATTATAATAAATATACATTTATTGTACATTTATTATAAATATTATAATGTTATAATATTATAATATTTATTTAATAAATATCTAATAAATGTATAATAAATACATTTATAATAAATATTATAATATATGCATAATAAATGTATAATAAACGTACAATAAATATTATTATAATAAATATACATTTATAATATTTATTATAATAGATATTATTAAAATATTTATTAAAATAAATATATAATAAATGTATAATTAGTATTAATATAATAAATGCATAATAAATGTATAATAAATTTACACAAAATGTATAATAAATTTACACCAAATCTATAATAAATATTTATAATACATTTATTCTAAATGTTTATTTATTATAATAAATATACATTTATTTATTATAATAAACCTACATTTATTTTATAATAATTTAAAATTAAAATAATTTATAATAATTATAATTTATTTACAATTATGATTTATTTACAATTATATATTTATTTTACTTATTTTAGAAATTATATTAATGATAGTAAATAAATTTATTATAGATAAATTTATTATATACATATATATTACAATAATTATATTTATTACATTTATCATTAATATATATATTTATTACATCTATTATAATTATATAATTATTATATTTTTTATTTATTATACTAATATATTTATTATTATTATTATATATTTATCATAATTATATATTTATTATATTTATAAATTTATTATAACAATATAATTCTATTCATGATAATTATAATATTATAAGGAATATAAAATTATAAAAAAATATATCATTATAATAAATGTATAATTATAAATATAATAAATTTATAAATCAAATATTATTATATATTTATTGTATTTATTTTATTATACATTTATTATATTTAAATATTTATTATAATTAATATTTACAATAATTATATAATTATTATATTTTTGTATTTATTATATTTATATTTCTCTAATTATTATAATTGTATATTTATTATGTTTATATATTTAGTACTATTATATATTTATCATAATTATATATTTATTATAGTTATTATTTTTATCATTATAAATTTATAATAATTTCATAATTTTAATTATAATAATTACATAATTATAAATTTAATAAATATAGAATTATAATAAATGTATAATTATAAATAGAATAAATATATAATTATGATAAATAGATTATAATTAATGTATGTGTTATATTTATAATAAATATAAATAAATTTATTTATTATAAAAAATATAATTTATTATAATTTATTTATTCATGTATTTATAATAAATAATAGTAGATAAACACACACAAACCACACGACACAACAGATGCTTAGATGAACAAAACATACATAAAAAACTCACAATGACGCCCATATATGAATACATATACATATATTATTAAATGTTATATAAAAAATTTATATACACAACATATTTACATATATATAATTTCTGAAATATAAATATTATTTAAAAATTTATAAGAATGTATATATGTATATATATTTACACGTTGAATGTGTCATTTTGTAACCATAAACAAAAAGTGCTCATAATTGTAGGACTTTTAAAAGTGTTATAAAATTAATAGTCAAAGGGAACCCTTTTATTAGTCATTTTTCAGAAGAATCATTGCATATTTCCTCATATGTAGTATTGTAACATGAATATAAAAAATATGGAATTACTATTGGGTGAAATTTTAAATATATTGGAATTATAAAATTAAGTGAAAATGATCAATATTGATTAAATTCATAACATAATGAATTATAACATGATAATTAAATATAAAATATAAAAATAAATTTATTTTTTTTAAATTCCAATGAAAAAAATCATTAGTTTCTATAAATCTAAAAACTGATCTCCGGTGGTGCCCGTTGGGAGGGAGGGAGCTGTCGTATTGTGCCATGTTTTGTCCGATACATCAGCAGTCGTTTCACATCTGGACACAAGCGTGTATAATCCAGGCTTTCATGTGCTTCATCCTCAATAGTGGTGAATGAAAGGTAGGGTCCAAAATCATCTTTTCCGAAGACCTCCTTCTTAATAGGCTTCTTCTAGTGCGGGGAATTAGAAAAATGTGGGTAGTGAACATCATATCCATCTTCCCCCACAATGCAATGTAGGCGTTGTCGATGGGGATTCGTGGAAGAACTTCTAATAATGTGTTGTGGTGACGGGAGGCTTTGAGGATGGAGAGACATGGTAGATCGTCTGAGAGATGGTGGTGAGATAGGGCTTTGACCATGATTGGCAGTCTGGGAGGGGAGTCGTGAAAGGACGTGGCGGTGAATGTCCCGGAATGGGTTGTTGATGGGAGGTCGATGAAGGTATAATGTGTGGTGACTGTGGTAGGCTTTATCGATGGGGTGTTCTGGAAATTCTTCAGAGAAAGCGTGGTGACTGTCATATCCATCATCCCCTTCTCTAGCATGGTAGGATTTGTTGACGGAGCCATGTGGAACATTGTTTGATAAATGGTTGCGATGGTCTTGTCCGTCTTCCCCCCGTCTGGCCTGGTAGGTGTTGTCGATGGGGCGTCGTGGCCGGTAATCTTGGAGAGGTCGGGGAAACCTGCACGAACAGAGGGAAAAAGGCTGCACCTGCTCTTGTGTATGTGGAATGGTGACACAACAAGTTGTAACATAGAATAGGGGTTTGAAAACCTCATATAGAACCTTCTTCAGGATCCCGAACTTCTTCTTCGCACCAGAAAAATGCATCGTTCTTCTTCAACTAAAACTCTGGTTCTTTATAGACACATAAACTCGGTGAAAGGATAGTTTTTTTAAACCATGCAACGTTAGTGTGCATATATATACTCCTAACTATTTGAAAAACACGTTTTGACTCATTTAAATTTTGTAATTACTTTCCCTATAATTTATCCACCCCATTATTCTCATTAATTTCTTTTACATTTTATTGTTGAATATGTTTTGACCTCATTAATGAACAGGGGCCGTCTGTGTTACATACTTGAACTTCTAAATATAATTTTATTATAAAAATATTTTAATAAATAGATTTATATATAATTAATATATAATAATTATATTTTTATGATGACATTCAATAAATAAAATAAATAAAAATATGATTATTTTTTAATTTTAATATTAGTTAATGATAATAATTATAATTAATTGTACCTATTATTTATTGCTTTCATATTTATTCTCAAAAGTCCAATATGATTTTTCATTGCCTAAAATATTAATTTAAAATAATAATATTTTTGTTTTTGTATTATAGATTTATTTATTTAAACATTAAATAAGTGTAAATTTTTAAAGGAAATTTTTATTTTTATAAAAATAATATATTTTATAAATATATGATATATGTTATGTTTTTTTTATAAAATATATAAATTACAAATATATATAATTATTATTATAATAATAAAGTGACATTAATTTTTGGTTTTAAGTAAAAATGAAATTTAAATTATTTAAATTACGAAATTAATTATATATATATTTAAAACCCCTAAAATTTAATATATAAAAAATAATTTATATAAATAAATGAAATGTTCCAACCATTATATCTATAATAACCTGCATGTTTAAAAAATTAATGTTGATATGTTTTGAAAAAATAAAATTATAAAACAAAATGAATTTATAGTTATATAATAAAAACACTATCAGGTATTGGTCAAAAGAAAATATTACAATAAAAATCAAAGAGACGTGATTAATTAATAAAAACGAAGTAATGTCTTAGATAAAAAATAAGAAATATTTTATTGATTTCAACATAAATTAATAATAAAGATAAATCTAACACTATTAAAATTATTGAGGTTTTATTCCACCGACCATCATGACAATCTACAAGAAAAATTCCCAATATAAATCTTGAAACACACTATCCATTTCCTCAGGCTTATAAAGAACTGATATGTTTTTAATTATTTTGAACAATTTTGTTTCACATTGATCAAATTTATTTTCCATAAGTTTTTCTGATAATTGAAGCTTGACATATAAAAATATATAAACACATTTTATTTATACCATTATATTTTACATCAAAAAATATTACCCTCATCTTCGTATGTCCCCCCATTTTTTCTGCCCAATTTCATATAGCCTCAAATACCACAATTAACTCTAAAATAGTTAAGGGTTCATATAATTTCATCAAATTAATTGTTTTACGATGGGATTCAAAAATAATAATAAATGACATTTAGTGTTTTAAATAATTTTTTTATTAGTTAATTACAATAGTATTAATTAATTATACATAATATTCGGTGTTTTTAAATTAATATTCTAAATACAAATATGGTTCTTCCATGGGAAAATTTAGGGTAGGGGCCAATTTTTTTTTAATCAGCCAGGGGATAGATTATTAAGGGATATGGGTTTCTTTAGTGCCACTTGAAGTGGCGCTATTCAAAGAATTGAATAGCTCCACTTGAAGTAGCGGTATAGTTTTTTTTTGTTTTATTTGAATTTATTATATTTATTATGTTACATTTAATATAATTAGATAAATTTAAATAATTTAAATAATTTAGATAAAGAAATTTATTTATAATAAATATTTATACATTATAATTTATTTTTAACAAATATTTATTATAATAAATATTTATACATTTTAAATAATTATATATAATTTAGATAAATAAATTTATTATTTACAATTATAATTTATTTACAATAAATATTTATTATTATAAATATAATTACTTAAATAAATACAATAATTTTAACGAATATAATTAAAAAAATAAAAACAATAAATACATAATTATAATTTTTATAATATATATAATTATAATAAATTATATTTATTATAATATATTTATTTATTTATATTTATTATAAATATAATACATACATTAATTATAATATATTTATTATAATTATATATTTATTATATTTATAATTATAAAAATAATAATTATAATAAATATATAATTATGAAAAATATATAATAGTATTAAATATATAAATATAACAAATATACAATTATAATAATTATAGAATTATAAATATAATAAATACAAAAAAAATAATAATTATATAATTATAATAAATTATAATTATAATAAATATTTAATTATAATAAATGTATAATAAAATAAATATATAAATATAATAAATATAAAATTATAATAAGTATATAATTACAAATATAACAAATCCATAATTATAATTAATATATAATTATTATTAAATATCTAAATTTATTATATTTATAAATTATAAATATATAATTGTAAATAAATAAATTATTAATAAATTATAAATCTTTTATTAATATATAAATTTATTATATTTATAGATTATTAATATAGAACTGTAAATAAATAAATTATACATTATTAATATATAATTGTTAATAAATTATAATTATTATAAATTATTTTAATATTAAATTATTATAATTGCAAAGAAATTATAATTGAAAATAAATTATAAATGTAAATATATTTTACATATAATTGTAAATAAATTATAATTGTAAATATAATTTACATATAATTAATAATTAAATTTTTATTCATAGATATATATTTAAGATTATATTTATAAATACAAAAATATATATTTACAACAAAAAAACTACATTATATACATATATATATATATATATATATATTTAAGGTATTGTGATTACGTATTTATAAATATAATTTTAAATATATAATTTTATATAATAATCTATTTATATAAATATATATTTATAATAATTAATTATTAATTATTAATTAAACAATAATTATAAATATTGATTTTATAAATATAATAAATATTTAATTATATATTATTATAATACATTTATTATAAAGATCTAATTATATTATTATACATTTATTTTATAAATATTATAATAAATTTATTTTATAATGTAATATTATAATGCATTTATTATACATTTATTATACATTTATTCATATTTATATTTATAATAAATATTTATAATAAATATCTAATAAATATTATAATATTTATTATAATAAATATACATTTATTGTACATTTATTATAAATATTATAATGTTATAATATTATAATATTTATTATAATAAATACAATTATAGTAAATATTATAACAAATGCATAATAAATGTATAATAAACATACAATAAATATTATTATAATAAATATACATTTATAATATTTATTATAATAGATATTATTAAAATATTTATTATAATAAATATATAATAAATGAATAATAGGTATTAATATAATAAATGCATAATAAATGTATAATAAATTTACACCAAATGTATAATAAATATTTATAATACATTTATTATAAATGTTAATTTATTATAATAAATATACATTTATTTATTATAATAAACCTACATTTATTTTATAATAATTTAAAATTAAAATAATTTAGAATAATTATAATTTATTTACAATTATGATTTATTTACAATTATATATTTATTTTACTTATTTTAGAAACTATATTTATGATAGTAAATAAATTTATTATAGATAAATTTATTATATACATATATATAACATTTATTATATTTATTACATTTATCATAAATATATATATTTATTACATCTATTATAATTATATAATTATTATATTTTTTATTTATTATATTAATATATTTATTATTATTATTATATATTTATCATAATTATATATTTATTATGTTTATAAATTTATTATAATAATATAATTCTATTCATGATAATTATAATATTATAAGGAATATAAAATTATAAAAAATATATCATTATAATAAATGTATAATTATAAATATAATAAATATATAATTATAAATATTAGTATAAATTTATTGTATTTATTTTATTATACATTTATTATAATTAAATATTTATTATAATTAATATTTACTATAATTATATAATTATTATATTTTGGTATTTATTATATTTATATTTCTTTAATTATTATAATTGTATATTTATTATATTTATATATTTAGTACTATTATATATTTATCATAATTATATATTTATTATAGTTATTATTTTTATCATTATAAATTTATAATAATTCCATAATTTTAATTATAATAATTACATAATTATAAATATAATAAATATAGAATTACAATAAATGTATAATTATAAATAGAATAAATATATAATTATAATAAATATATTATAATTAATGTATGTGTTATATTTATAATAAATATAAATAAATAAATTTATTATAAAAAATATAATTTATTATAATTTATTTATTCATGTATTTATTATAAATAAATGTAGATAAACACACACAAACCACACAACACAACAGATGCATAGATGAACAAAACATACATAAAAAACTCACAATGACGCCCATATATGAATACATATACATATATTATTAAATGTTATATAAAAAATTTATATACATAACATATTTACATATGTATAATTTTTGAAATATAAATATTATTTAAAAATTTATAAGAATGTATATATGTATATATGTATATATATTTACACGTTGAATGTGTCATTTTGTAACCATAAACAAAAAGTGCTCATAATTGTAGGACTATTAAAAGTGATATAAAATTAATAGTCAAAGGGAACCCTTTTATTTGTCATTTTTCAGAAGAATCATTGAATATTTCCTCATATGTAGTATTGTAACATGAATATAAAAAATATGGAATTACTATTGGGTGAAATTTTAAATATATTGGAATTATAAAATTAAGTGAAAATGATCAATATTGATTAATTTCATTATATAATGAATTATAACATGATAATTAAATATAAAATATAAAAATAAATATTTTTTTTTAAATTCCAATGAAAAAAAATCATTAGTTTCTATAAATCTAAAAACTGATCTCCGGTGGTGCCCGTTGGGAGGGAGGGAGCTGTCGTATTGTGCCATGTTTTTTCCGATACATTAGCAGTCGTTTCACATCTGGACACAAGCGTGTATAATCCAGGCTTTCATGTGCTTCATCCTCAACAGTGGTGAATGAAAGGTAGGGTCCAAAATCGTCTTTTCCGAAGACCACCTTCCTAATAGGCTTCTTCTGGTGCGGGGAATTAGAAAAATGTGGGTAGTGAACATCATATCCATCTTCCCCCACAATGAAATGTAGGCGTTGTCGATGGGGATTCGTGGCAGAACTTCTAATTATGTGTTGTGGTGACGGGAGGCTTTGAGGACGGAGAGGCATGGTAGATCGCCTGAGAGATGGTGGTGAGATAGGGCTTTGACCATGATTGGCAGTCTGGGAGGGGAGTCGTGAAAGGTCGTAGCGGTGAATGTCCCAGAATGGGTTGTTGATGGGAGGTCGATGAAGGTATAATGGGTGGTGACTGTGGTTGGCTTTATCTATGGGGTGTTCTGGAAATTCATCAGAGAAAGGGTGGTGACTGTCATTTCCATCATCCCCTTCTCTAGCATGGTAGGATTTGTTGACGGAGCCCTGTGGAACATTGTTTGATAAATGGTTGCGATGGTCTTGTTCGTCTTCCCCCCGTCTGGCCTGGTAGGTGTTGTCGATGGGGCATCGTGGCCGGTCATCTGTAGAGGTCGGGGAAACCCGCACGAACAGAGGGAAAAAGGCTGCACCTGCTCTTGTGTATGTGGAATGGTGACACAACAAGTTGTAACACAGAATAGGGGTCTGAAAACCTCATATAGAACCGTCTTCAGGATCCCGAACTTCTTCTTCGCACCAGAAAAATGCATCGTTCTTCTTCAACTAAAACTCTGGTTCTTTATAGACACATAAACTCGCCGAAAGGATAGTTTTTTTAAACCATGGACCGTTAGTGTGCATATATATACTCGTAACTGTTTCAAAAACACGTTTTGACTAATTTAAATTTTGTTATTACTTTCCCTATAATTTATCCACCCCATTATTTTCATTAATTTCATTTACATTTTATTGTTGAATATGTTTTGACCTCATTAATGAACTTGGGCCGTCTGTGTGACATACGTGAACTTGTAAATATAATTTTATTATAAAAATATTTTAATAAATAGATTTATATATATTTAAAATATATTAATTATATTTTTATGATGATATTCAATAAATAAAATAAATAAAAATATGATTATTTTTTAATTTTAATATTAGTTAATGATAATAATTATAATTAATTGTACCTATTATTTATTGCTTTCATATTTATTTTCAAAAGTCCAATATGATTTTTCATTGTCTAAAATATTAATTTAAAATAACAATATTTTTTTTTGTATTATAGATTAATTTATTTAAACATTAAATAAGTGTAAATTTTTAAAGGAAAGTATTATTTTTATAAAAAAAATATATTTTATAAATATATGATATATGTTATGTTTTTTTATAAAATTTATAAATTACAAATATATATAATTATTATAATAATAATAAAGTGACATTAATTTTTGGTTTTAAGTAAAAATGAAATTTAAATTATTTATATTACGAAATGAATTATATATATATTTAAAACCCCTAAAAGTTAATATATAAAAAATAATTTATATAAATAAATGAAATTTTCAAACCATTATATCTATAATAACCTGCATGTTTAAAAAATTAATGTTGATATGTTTTGATAAAATAAAATTATAAAAAAATGAATTTATAGTTATATAATAAAAACACTGTCATGTATTGGTCAAAAGAAAATATTACAATAAAAAATCAAAGAGACGTGATTAACTAATAAAAACGAAGTAATGTCTTAGATAAAAAAGAAGAAATATTTTATTGATTTCAACATAAATTAATAATAAAGATAAATCTAACACTATTAAAATTAGTGAGGTTTTATTCCACTGACCATCATGACAATCTACAAGAAAAATGCCCAATATATATCTTGAAACACTCTATCCCTTTCCTCAGGCTTACAAAGAACTGATATATTTTTAATTATTTTGTATAATTTTGTTTCACATTGATCAAATTTATTTTCCATAAGTTTTTCTGATAATTGAAGCTTGACATATAAAAATATATAAACACATTTTATTTATACCATTATATTTTACATCAAAAAATATTACCCTCATCTTCGTATGTTCCCCCATTTTTTCTGCCCAATTTCATATAGCCTCAAATACCACAATTAACTCTAAAATAGTTAAGGGTTCATATAATTTCATCAAATTAATTGTTTTACGATGGGATTCAAAAATAATAATAAATGACATTTAGTGTTTTAAATAATTTTTTTATTAGTTAATTACAATAGTATTAATTAATTATACATATTATTCGGTGTTTTTAAATTAATATTCTAAAGACAAATATGGTTCTTCAATGGAAAAATTTAGGGTAGGGGCCAATTTTTTTTAATGGGGAGGGGGATAGATTATTTAGGGATATGGGTTTCTTTAGTGCCACTTGAATTGGCGCTATTCAAAGAATTGAATAGCGCCACTTGAAGTGGAGGTATAGTTTTTTTGTTTTTGTTTTTGAATTTATTATATTTATTATGTTACATTTAATATAATTAGATAATTTTAAATAATTGTAAATAATTTAGATCAATAAATTTATTTATAATAAATATTTATACATTATAATTTATTTTTAACAAATATTTATTATAATAAATATTTATACATTTTAAATAATTATATATAATTTAGATAAATAAATTTATTATTTACAATTATAATTTATTTACAATAAATATTTATTATTATAAATATAATTACTTAAATGAATACAATAATTTTAATGAATATAATTAAAAAAATAAAAACAATAAATACATAGTTATATTTTTTATAATATATATAATTATAATAAATTATATTTATTATAATAAATTCAATTATTTATATTTATTATAAATATAATACATACATTAATTATTATATATTTATTATATTTATAATTATAAAAATAATAATTATAATAAATATATAATTATGGAAAATATATAATAGTATTAAATATATAAATATAATAAATATACAATTATAATAATTATAGAATTATAAATATAATAAATACAAAAAAATAATAATTATATAATTATAATAAATATTAATTATAATAAATATTTAATTATAATATATGTATAATAAAATAAATATATAAATATAATAAATATAAAATTATAATAAGTATATAATTACAAATATAACAAATCCATAATTATAATTAATATATAATTATTATTAAATATCTAAATTTATTATATTTATAAATTATAAATATATAATTGTAAATAAATAAATTATTAATAAATTATAAATCTTTTAAAAATATATACATTTATTATATTTATAGATTATTAATATAGAACTGTAAATAAATAAATTATACATTATTAATATATAAATTTTGATAAATTATAATTATTATAAATTATTATAATTGCAAATAAATTATAATTGTAAATAAGTTATAAATGTAAATATATTTTACATATAATTGTAAATAAATTATAATTGTAAATATAATTTACATATAATTAATAAATAAATTGTTATTCATAAATATATATTTAAGATTATATTTTTAAATACAAAAATATATATTTACAACAAAAAAAACTACATTATATATATATATATATATAAATCTAAGAAATTGTGATTACGTATTTATAAATATAATTTTAAATATATAATTTTAGATAATAATCTATTTATATAAATATATATTTACAATAATGAATTATTAATTATTAATTATACAATAATTATAAATATTTATTTTATAAATATAATCAATATTTAATTATATATTATTATAATACATTTATTATAAATATCTAATTATAATATTATACATTTATTTTATAAATATTATAATAAATTTATTTTATAATGTAATATTATAATGCATTTATTATACATTTATTATACATTTATTTATATTTATATTTATAATAAATATTTATAATAAATATCAAATAAATATAATAATATTTATCATAATAAATATACATTTATTGTACATTTATTATAAATAATATAATGTTATAATATTATAATATTTATTATAATAAATATCTAATAAATGTATAATAAATACAATTATAATAAATATTATAATAAATGCATAATAAATGTATAATAAACGTACAATAAATATTATTATAATAAATATACATTTATAATATTTATTATAATAGATATTATTAAAATATTTATTATAATAAATATATAATAAATGTATAATAATTATTAATATAATAAATGCATAATAAATGTATAATAAATTTACACAAAATGTATAATAAATATTTATAATACATTTATTATAAATGTTTATTTATTATAATAAATATACATTTATTTATTATAATAAACCTACATTTATTTTATAATAATTTAAAATTAAAATAATTTATAATAATTATAATTTATTTACAATTATGATTTATTTACAATTAAATATTTATTTTACTTATTTTAGTAATTATATTTATGATAGTAAATAAATTTTTAATAGATAAATTTATTATATACATATACATTACATTTATTATATTTATTACATTTATCATAAATATATATATTTATTACAGCTATTATAATTATATAATTATTATATTTTTTATTTATTATATTAATATATTTATTATTATTATATATTTATCATAATTATATATTTATTATATTTATAAATTTATTATAACAATATAATTCTATTCATGATAATTATAATATTATAAGGAATATAAAATTATAAAAAATATATCATTATAATAAATGTATAATTATTAATCTAATAAATTTATAATTATAAATATTATTATATATTTATTGTATTTATTTTATTATACATTTATTATAATTAAATATTTATTATAATTAATATTTACTATAATTATATAATTATCATATTTTTGTATTTATTATATTTATATTTCTGTAATTATTATAATTGTATATTTATTATATTTATATATTTAGTACTATTATATATTTATCATAATTATATATTTATTATAGTTATTATTTTTATCATTATAAATTTATAATAATTCCATAAATTTAATTATAATAATTACATAATTATAAATATAATAAATATAGAATTATAATAAATGTATAATTATAAATAGAATAAATATATAATTATAATAAATATATTATAATTAATGTATGTTTTATATTTATAATAAATATAAATAAATAAATTTATTATAAAAAATATAATTTATTATAATTTATTTATTCATGTATTTATTGTAAATAAATGTAGATAAACACACACAAACCACCCAACATAACAAGTGCATAAATGAACAAAACATACATAAAAAACTCACAATGACGCCCATATATGAATACAAATACAGATATTATTAAATGTTATATAAAAAATTTATATACACAACATATTTACATATATAATTTCTGAAATATAAATATTATTTAAAAATTTATAAGAATGTATATATGTATATATATTTACACATTGAATGTGTCATTTTGTAACCATAAACAAATAGTGCTCATAATTGTAGGACTTTTAAAATTGTTATAAAATTAATAGTCAAAGGAAACCCTTTTATTAGTCATTTTTCAGAAGAATCATTGAATATTTCCTCATATGTAGTATTGTAACATGAATATAAAAAATATGGAATTACTATTGGGTGAAATTTTAAAAATATTGGAATTATAAAATTAAGTGAAAATGATCAATATTGATTAAATTCATAATATAATGAATTATAACATGATAATTAAATATAAAATATAAAAATAAATTTTTTTTTTTAATTCGAATGAAAAAAAAATCATTAGTTTCTATAAATCTAAAAACTAATCTCCGGTGGTGCCCATTGGGAGGGAGGGAGCTGTCGTATTGTGCCATGTTTTGTCCGATACATCAGCAGTCGTTTCACATCTGGACACAAGCGTGTATAATCTAGGATTTCATGTGCTTCATCCTCAATAGTGGTGAATGACAGGTAGGGTCCAAAATCATCTTTTCCGAAGACCTCCTTCCTAATAGGCTTCTTCTGGTGTGGGGAATTAGATAAATGTGGGTAGTGAACATCATATCCATCTTCCCCCACAATGCAATGTAGGCGTTGTCGATGGGGATTCGTGGCAGAACTTCAAATAATGTGTTGTGGTGACGGGAGGCTTTGAGGACGGAGTGGCATGGTAGATTGTCTGAGAGATGGTGGTGAGATAGGGCTTTGACCATGATTGAAAGTCTGGGAGGGGAGTCGTGAAAGGTCGTGGCGGTGAATCTCCCGGAATGGGTTGTTGATGGAAGGTCGATGAAGGTATAATGGGTGGTGACTGTGGTAGGCTTTATCGATGTGGTGTTCTGGAAATTCTTCAGAGAAAGGGTGGTGACTGTCATTTCCATCATCCCCTTCTCTGGCATGGTAGGATTTGTTGACGGAGCCCTGTGGAATATTTTTTGATAAATGGTTCTGATGGTCTTGTCCGTCTTCCCCCCGTCTGGCCTGGTAGGTGTTGTCGATGGGGCGTTGTAGCCGGTCATCTGGGAGAGGTCGGGGAAACCCACACGAACAGAGGGAAAAAGGCTGCACCTGCTCTTGTGTATGTGGAATGGTGACACAACAAGTTGTAACACAGAATAGGGGTGTGAAAACCTCAAATAGAACCTTCTTCAGGATCCAGAACTTCTTCTTCGCACCAGAAAAATGCATCATTCTTCTTCAACTAAAACTCTGGTTCTTTATAGACACATAAAATCGCCGAAAGGATAGTTTTTTTAAACCATGGACCGTTAGTGTGCATATTTATACTCCTAACTGTTTCAAAAACACGTTTTGACTAATTTAAATTTTGTTATTACTTTCCCTATAATTTATCCACCCCATTATTTTCATTAATTTCATTTACATTTTATTGTTGAATATGTTTTGACCTCATTAATGAACATGGGCCGTCTGTGTAACATACCTGAACTTGTAAATATAATTTTATTATAAAAATATTTTAATAAATAGATTTATATATAATTAAAATATATTAATTATATTTTTATGATGATATTCAATAAATAAAATAAATAAAAATATGATTATTTTTTAATTTTAATATTAGTTAATGATAATAATTATAATTAACTTTACCTATTATTTTTTGCTTTCATATTTATTCTCAAAAGTCCAATATGATATTTCATTGTCTAAAATATTAATTTAAAATAACAATATTTTTGTTTTTGTATTATAGATTTATTTATTTTAACATTAAATAAGTGTAAATTTTTAAAGGAAAATATTATTTTTATAAAAATAATATATTTTATAAATATATGATATATGTTATCTTTTTTTTATAAAATTTATAAATTACAAATATATATAATTATTATAATAATAATAAAGTGACATTAATTTTTGGTTTTAAATAAAAATAAAATTTAAATTATTTACATTACGAAATGAATTATATATATATTTAAAACCCCTAAAAGTTAATATATAAAAAATAATTTATATAAATAAATGAAATGTTCAAACCATTATATCTATAATAACCTGCATGTTTCAAAAATTAATGTTGATATGTTTTCAAAAAATAAAATTATAAAAAAAATGAATTTATAGTTATATAATAAAAACACTATCATGTATTGGTCAAAGGAAAATATTACAATAAAAAATCAAAGAGACGTGATTAACTAATAAAAACGAAGTAATGTCTTAGATAAAAAAGAATAAAAAATTTATTGTTTTCAAGATAAATTAATAATATAGATAAATCTAACACTATTAAAATTAGTGGGGTTTTATTCCACCGACCATCATGAAAATATACAAGAAAAATGCCCCATATAAATCTTGAAACACTCTATCCCTTTCCTCAGGCTTATAAAGAACTGATATATTTGTAATTATTTTGTATAATTTTGTTTCACAATGATCGAATTTATTTTCCATAAGTTTTTATGATAATTGAAGCTTGACATATAAAAATATATAAACACATTTTATTTATACCATCATATTTTACATCAAAAAATATTACCCTCATCTTCGTATGTTCCCCCATTTTTTCTGCCCAATTTCATATAGCCTCAAATTCCACAATTAACTCTAAAATAGTTAAGGGTTTATATAATTTCATCAAATTATTTGTTTTACGATGGGATTCAAAAATAATAATAAATGACATTTAGTGTTTTATATTATTTTTTTATTAGTTAATTAAAATAGTATTAATTAATTATACATATTATTCGGTGTTTTTAAATTAATATTCTAAAGACAAATATGGTTCTTCCATGGGAAAATTTAGTGTAGGGGCCAATTTTTTTTATTTTAATGGTGCAGGGGATAGATTATTTAGGGATATGTGTTTCTTTAGTGCCACTTGAGGTGGCGCTATTCATAGAATTGAATAGCGCCACTTGAAGTGGCGGTATAGTTTTTTTTTTTAATTTATTATATTTATTATATTACATTTAATATAACTAGATAATTTTAAATAATTGTAAATAATTTAGATAAATAAATAAATTTATAATAAATATTTATACATTATAATTTATTTTTAACAAATATTTATTATAATAAATATTTATACATTTTAAATAATTATATATAATTAAATAAATAAATTTATTAATTACAATTATAATTTATTTACAATAAATATTTACTATTATAAATATAATTACTTAAATAAATACAATAATTTTAACGAATATAAATAAAAAAATAAATACAATAAATACATAATTATATTTTTTATAATATATATAATTATAATAAATTATATTTATTATAATAAATTTATTTATTTATATTTATTATAAATATAATACATACATTAATTATAATATATTTATTATAATTATATATTTATTATATTTATAATTATAATTATAAAAATAATAATTATAATAAATATATAATTATGAAAAATATATAATAGTATTAAATATATAAATATAAAAAATATACAATTATAATAATTATAGAATTATAAATATAATAAATATAAAAAAAATAATAATTATATAATTATAATAAATATTAATTATAATAAATATTTAATTATAATAAATGTATAATAAAATAAATATATAAATATTATAAATATAAAATTATAATAAGTATATAATTACAAATATAACAAATCCATAATTATAATTAATATATAATCATTATTAAATATCTAAATTTATTATATTTATAAATTATAAATATATAATTGTAAATAAATAAATTATTAACAAATTATAAATCTTTTATAAATATATACATTTATTATATTAATAGATTATTAATATAGGACTGTAAATAAATAAATTACACATTATTAATATATAATTGTTAATAAATTATAATTATTATAAATTATTTTAATATTATATTATTATAATTGCAAATAAATTATAATTGTAAATAAGTTATAAATGTAAATATATTTTACATATAATTGTAAATAAATTATAATTGTAAATATAATTTATATATAATTAATAAATAAATTTTTATTCATAAATATATATTTAAGATTATATTTTTAAATACAAAAATATATATTTACAACAGAAAAACTACATTATATACATATATATATATATATATAAATAAATCTATGGAACTGTGATTACGTATTTATAAATATAATTTTAAATATATAATTTTAAAAAATTATCTATTTATATAAATATATATTTAGAAAAATTAATTATTAATTATACAATAATTATAAATATTGATTTTATAAATATAATAAATATTTAATTATATATTATTATAATACATTTATTATAAATATCTAATTATAATATTATACATTTATTTTATAAATATTATAATAAATTTATTTTATAATGTAATATTATAATGCATTTATTAAACATTTATTATACATTTATTTTTATTTATATTTATAATAAATATTTATAATAAATATCTAATAAATATGATAATATTTATTATAATAAATATACATTTATTGTACATTTATTATAAATATTATAATGTTATAATATTATAATATTTATTATAATAAATATATAATAAATGTATAATAAATACAATTATAATAAATATTATAATAAATGCATAATAAATGTATAATAAACGTACAATAAATATTATTATAATAAATATATATTTATAAAATTTATTATAATAGATATTATTAAAATATTTATTATAATAAATATATAATAAATGTATAATAAGTATTAATATAATAAATGCATAATAAATGTATAACAAATTTACACAAATGTATAATAAATATTTATAATACATTTATTATAATTGTTTATTTATTGTAATAAATATACATTTATTTATTATAATAAACCTACATTTATTTTATAATAATTTAAAATTAAAATAATTTATAATATTTATAATTAATTTCCAATTATGATTTATTTACAATTATATATTTATTTTACTTATTTTAGTAATTATATTTATGATAGGAAATAAATTTATTATAGATAAATTTATTATATACATATATATTACATTTATTATATTTATTACATTTATCATAAATATATATTTTTATTACATCTATTATAATTATTTAATTATTATATTTTTTATTTATTATATTAATATATTTATTATTATTATTATATATTTATCATAATTATATATTTATTATATTTATAAATTCATTATAACAATATAATTCTATTCATGATAATTATAATATTATAAGGAATATGAAATTATAAAAAATATATCATTATAATAAATGTATAATTATAAATATAATAAATTTATAATTATAAATATTATTATATATTTATTGTATTTATTTTATTATACATTTATTATAATTAAATATTTATTATAATATAATTTACTATAATTATATAATTATTATATTTTTGTATTTAATATATTTATATTTCTCTAATTATTATAATTGTATATTTAATATATTTATATATTTAGTACTGTTATATATTTATCATAATTATATATTTATTATAGTTATTATTTATATCATTATAAATTTATAGTAATTCCATAATTTAAATTATAATAATTATATAATTATAAATATAATTAATATAGAATTAGAATAAATGTATAATTATAAATAGAATAAATATATAATTATATTAAATATATTATAATTAATGTATGTGTTATATTTATAATAAATATAAATAAATAAATTTATTATAAAAAATATAATTTATTATAATTTATTTATTCATGCATTTATTATAAATAAATGTAGATAAACACACACAAACCACACAACACAACAGATGCATAGATGAACAAAACATACATAAAAAACTCACAATGACGCCCATATATGAATTCATATACATATATTATTAAATGTTATATAAAAAATTTATATACACAACATATTTACATATATTTAATTTCTGAAATATAAATATTATTTAAAAATTTATAAGAATGTATATATGTATATATATTTACACGTTGAATGTGTCATTTTGTAACCATAAACAATAAGTGCTCATAATTGTAGGACTATTAAAAGTGATATAAAATTAATAGTCAAAGGGAACCCTTTTATTAGTCATTTTTCAGAAGAATCATTGAATATTTCCTCATATGTAGTATTGTAACATGAATATAAAAAATATGGAATTACTATTGGGTGAAATTTTAAATATATTGGAATTATAAAATTAATTGATAATGATCAATATTGATTAAATTCATAATATAATGAATTATAACATGATAATTAAATATAAAATATAAAAATAAATTTATTTTTTTTAAATTCCAACGAAAAAAAATCATTAGTTTCTATAAATCTAAAAACTGATCTCCGGTGGTGCCCGTTGGGAGGGAGGGAGCTGTCGTGTTGTGCCATGTTCTGTCCGATACATCAGTAGTTGTTTCACATCTGGACACAAGCGTGTATAATCCAGGCTTTCATGTGCTTCATCCTCAATAGTGGTGAATGAAAGGTAGGGTCCAAAAGCGTCTTTTCCGAAGATCTCCTTCCTAATAGGCTTCTTCTGGTGCGGGGAATTAGAAAAATGTGGGTAGTGAACATCATATCCATCTTCCTCCACAATGCAATGTAGGTGTTGTCGATGGGGATTCGTGACAGAACTTCTAATAATGTGTTGTGGTGACGAGAGGCTTTGAGGACGGAGAGACATGGTAGATCATCTAAGAGATGGTGGTGAGATAGGGCTTTGACCATGATTGGCAGTCTGGGAGGGGAGTCGTGAAAGGTCATGGCGGTGAATGTCCCAGAATGGGTTGTTGATGGGAGGTCGATGAAGGTATAATGGGTGGTGACTGTGGTAGGCTTTATCGATGGGGGTGTTCTGGAAATTCTTCAGAGAAAGGGTGGCGACTGTCATTTCCATCATCCCCTTCTCTGGCATGGTAGGATTTGTTGACGGAGCCCTGTGGTTCATTGTTTGATAAATGGTTGCGATGGTCTTGTCCGTCTTCCCCCCGTCTGGCCTGGTAGGTGTTGTCGATGGGGCGTTGTGGCCGGTCATCTGGGAGTGGTTGGCACGAATAGAGGTAAAAAGGTTGCACCTGCTCTTGTGTATGTGGAACGGTGAGACAACAAGTTGTAACACGGAATAGGGGTGTGGAAACCTCATATAGAACCTTCTTCAGGATCCCGAACTTCTTCTTCGCACCAGAAAAATGCACCGTTCTTCTTCAACTAAAACTCTGGTTCTTTATAGACACATAAACTCACCGAAAGGATAGTTTTTTTAAACCATGGACCGTTAGTGTGCATATATATACTTCTAACTGTTTCAAAAACATGTTTTGACTAATTTAAATTTTGTTATTACTTTTCCTATAATTTATCCAACCCATTATTTTCATTAATTTCATTTACATTTTATTGTTGAATATGTTTTGACCTCACTAATGAACATGGGCCGTCTGCGTTACATACCTGAACTTGTAAATATAATTTTTTTATAAAAATATTTTAATAAATAGATTTATATATAATTAAAATATATTAATTATATTTTTATGATGATATTCAATAAATAAATAAATAAAATAAAAATATGATTATTTCTTAATTTTAATATTAGTTAATGATAATAATTATAATTAATTGTACATATTATTTATTGCTTTCATATTTATTCTCAAAAGTCCAATATGATTTTTCATTGTCTAAAATATGAATTTAAAATAACAATATTTTTGTTTTTGTATTATAGATTTATTTATTTTAACATTAAATAAGTGTAAATTTTTAAAGGAGAATATTATTTTTATAAAAATAATATATTTTATAAATATATGATATATGTTATGTTTTTTTATAAAATTTATAAATTACAAATATATATAATTATTATAATAATAATAAAGTCACATTAATTTTTGGTTTTAAATAAAAATGAAATTTTAATTATTTACATTACGAAATGAATTATATATATATTTAAAACCCCAAAAAGTTAATATATAAAAAATAATTTATATAAATAAATGAAATGTTCAAACCACTATATCTATAATAACCTGCATGTTTAAAAAATTAATGTTGATGTGTTTTGAAAAAACAAAATTATAAAAAAAATGAATTTATAGTTATATAATAAAAACACTATCATGTATTGGTAAAAATAAAATATTACAATAAAAAATCAAAGAGACGTGATTAACTAATAAAAACGAAGTAATGTCATAGATAAAAAAGAAGAAATATTTTATTGTTTTCAAGATAAATTAATAATAAAGATAAATCTAACACTATTAAAATTAGTGAGGTTTTATTCCACCGACCATCATGACAATCTACAAGAAAAAATGCCCAATATAAATCTTGAAACACTCTATCCATTTCCTCAGGCTTACAAAGAACTGATATATTTTTAATTATTTTGTATAATTTTGTTTCACATTGATCGAATTTATTTTCCATAAGTTTTTCTGATAATTGAAGCTTGACATATAAAAATATATAAACACATTTTATTTATACCATCATATTTTACATCAAAAATTATTACCCTCATCTTCGTATGTTCCCCTATTTTTTCTGCCCAATTTCATATAGCCTCAAATACCACAATTAACTCTAAAATAGTTAAGGGTTCATATAATTTCATCAAATTAATTGTTTTACGATGGGATTCAAAAATAATAATAAATGAAATTTAGTGTTTTAAATAATTTTTTTATTAGTTAATTACAATAGTATTAATTAATTATACATATTATTCAGTGTTTTTAAATTAATATTCTAAAGACAAATATGGTTCTTCCATGGGAAAATTTAGGGTAGGGGCCAATTTTTTTTATTTTAATGGGGCAGGGGATAGATTATTTAGGGATATGGGTTTCTTTAGTGCCACTTGAAGTGGCGCTATTCAAAGAATTGAATAGCGCCACTTGAAGTGGCGGTATAGTTTTTTTTGTTTTTTTGAATTTATTATATTTATTATGTTACATTTAATATAATTAGATAATTTTAAATAATTGTAAATAATTTATATAAATAAATTTATTTATAATAAATATTTATACATTATAATTTATTTTTAACAAATATTTATTATAATAAATATTTATACATTTTAAATAATTATATATAATTTAGATAAATAAATTTATTATTTACAATTATAATTTATTTACAATAAATATTTATTATTATAAATATAATTACTTAAATAAATACAATAATTTTAACGAATATAATTAAAAAAATAAAAACAATAAATACATAATTATATTTTTTATAATATATATAATTATAAAAAATTATATTTATTATAAAAAATTTATCTATTTATATTTATTATAAATATAATACATAAATTAATTATAATATATTTATTATAATTATATATTTATTATATTTATAATTATAAAAATAATAATTATAATAAATATATAATTATGAAAAATATATAATAGTATTAAATATATAAATATAATAAATATACAATTATAATAATTATAGAATTATAAATATAATAAATACAAAAAAATAATTATTATCATATAATTATTAGAAATATTAATTATAATAAATATTTAATTATAATAAATGTATAATAAAATAAATATATAAATATAATAAATATAAAATTATAATAAGTATATAATTACAAATATAACAAATCCATAATTATAATTAATATATAATTATTATTAAATATCTAAATTTATTATATTTATAAATTATAAATATATAATTGTAAGTAAATAAATTATTAATAAATTATAAATATTTTTTAAATATATACATTTATTATATTTATAGATTATTAATATAGAACTGCAAATAAATAAATTATACCTTATTAATATATATTTGTTAATAAATTATAATTATTATAAATTATTTTAATATTAAATTATTATAATTGCAAATAAATTATAATTGTAAATAAGTTATAAATGAAAATATATTTTACATATAATTGTAAATAAATTATAATTGTAAATATAATTTACATATAATTAATAAATAAATTGTTATTCATAAATATATATTTAAGATTATATTTTTAAATACAAAAATTTATATTTACTACAGAAAAACTACATTATATACATATATATATATATATATAAATAAATCTAAGGAATTGTGATTACGTATTTATAAATATAATTTTAAATAATAATCTATTTATATAAATATATATTTACAATAATTAATTATTAATTATTTATTTTACAAGAATTATAAATATTGATTTTATAAATATAATAAATATTTAATTATATATTATTATAATACATTTATTATAAATATCTAATTATAATATTATACATTTATTTTATAAATATTATAATAAATTTATTTTATAATGTAATATTATAATGCATTTATTATACATTTATTTATATTTAAATTTAAAATAAATATATATAATAAATATCTAATAAATATTATAATATTTATTGTAATAAATATACATTTATTGTACATTTATTATAAATATTATAATGTTATAATATTATAATATTTATTATAATAAATATCTAATAAATGTATAATAAATACAATTATAATAAATATTATAATAAATGCATAATAAATGTATAATAAACGTACAATAAATATTATTATAATAAATATACATTTATTGTATTTATTATAATAGATATTATTAAAATATTTATTATAATAAATATATAATAAATGTATAATAAGTATTAATATAGAAAATGCATAATAAATGTATAACAAATTGACACCAAATGTATAATAAATATTTATAATATATTTATTATAAATGATTATTTATTATAATAAATATACATTTATTTATTATAATAATCCTACATTTATTTTATAATAATTTAAAATTAAAGTAATTTATAATAATTATAATTTATTTACAATTATGATTTATTTACAAATATATATATATTTTACTTATTTTAGTAATTATATTTATGATAGTAAATAAATTTATTATAGATAAATTTATTATATACATATATATTACATTTATTATATTTATTACATTTACCATAAATATATATATTTATTACATCTATTATAATTATATAATTATTATATTTTTTATTTATTATATTAATATATTTATTATTATTATTATATATTTATCATAATTATATATTTGTTATATTTATAAATTTATTATAACAATATAATTCTATTCATGATAATTATAATATTATAAGGAATATAAAATTATAAAAATGTATATCATTATAATAAATGTATAATTATAAATATAATAAATTTATAATTATAAATATTATTATATATTTATTGTATTTATTTTATTATACATTTATTATAATTAAATATTTATTATAATTAATATTTACTATAATTATATAATTATTATATTTTTGTATTTATTATATTTATATTTATTTAATTATTATAATTTTATATTTATTATATTTATATATTTAATACTATTATATATTTATCATAATTATAAATATAATAAATATAGTATTATAATAAATGTATAATTATAAATATAATAAATATAGAATTATAATAAATGTATAATTATAAATAGAATAAATATATAATTATAATAAATGTATAATTATAAATAGAATAAATATATAATTATAATAAATATTTTATAATTAATATATGTGTTACATTTATAATAAATATAAATAAATAAATTTATTATAAAAAATATAATTTATTATAATTTATTTATTCATGTATTTATTATAAATAAATGTAGATAAACACACACAAACCACACAACACTACACATGCATAGATGAACAAAACATACATCAAAAACTCACAATGACGCCCATATATGAATACATATACATATATTATTAAATGTTATATAAAAAGTTTATATACACAACATATTTACATATATATAATTTCTGAAATATAAATATTATTTAAAAATTTATAAGAATGTATATATGTATATATATTTACACGTTGAATGTGTCATTTTGTAACCATAAACAAAAAGTGCTCGTAATTGTAGGACTTTTAAAAGTGTTATAAAATTAATAGTCAAAGGGAACCCTTTTATTAGTCATTTTTCAGAAGAATCATTGAATATTTCCTCATATGTAGTATTGTAACATGAATATAAAAAATATGGAATTACTATTGGGTGAAATTTTAAATATATTGGAATTATAAAATTAAGTGAAAATGATCAATATTGATTAAATTCATAATATAATGAATTATATCATGATAATTAAATATAAAATATAAAAATAAATTTATTTTTTTTAAATTCCAATGAAAAAAAATCATTAGTTTCTATAAATCTAAAAACTGATCTCCGTAGGTGCCCGTTGGGAGGGAGGGAGCTTTCATGTTGTGCCATGTTTTGTCCGATACATCAGCAGTCGTTTCACATCTGGACACAAGCGTGTATAATCCAGGCTTTCATGTGCTTCATCCTCAATAGTGGTGAATGAAAGGTAGGGTCCAAAACCGTCTTTTTCGAAGACCTCCTTCCTAATAGGCTTCTTCTGGTGCGGGGAATTAAAAAAATGTGGGTAGTGAACATCATATCCATCTTCCCCCACAATGCAATGTAAGCGTTGTCGATGGGGATTCGTGGCAGAGCTTCTAATAATGTGTTGTGGTGACGGGATGCTTTGAGGACGGAGAGACATGGTAGATCGTCTAAGAGATTGTGGTAAGATAGGGCTTTAACCATGATTGGCAGTCTGGGAGGGGAGTTGTGATAGGTCGTGGCGGTGAATGTCCCAAAATGGGTTGTTGATGGGAGGTCGATGAAGGTATAATGGGTGGTGACTGTGGTAGGCTTTATCGATGGGGTGTTCTGGAAATTCTTCAGAGAAAGGGTGGTGACTGTCATTTCCATCATCCCCTTCTCTGGCATGGTAGGATTTGTTGACGGAGCCCTGTGAAACATTGTTTGATAAATGGTTGCGATGGTCTTGTCCGTCTTCCCCCCCGTCTGGCCTGGTAGGTGTTGTCGATGGGGCGTTGTGGCCGGTCATCTGGGAGAGGTCAAGGAAACCCGCACGAACAGAGGGAAAAAGGCTGCACCTGCTCTTGTGTATGTGGAATGGTGACACAACAATTTGTAACACAGAATAGGGGTGTGAAAACCTCATATAGAACCTTCTTCAGGATCCCGAACTTCTTCTTCGCACCAGAAAAATGCATCGTTCTTCTTCAACTAAAACTATGGTTCTTTATAGACACATAAACTCGCCGAAAGGATAGTTTTTTTTAAACCATGGACCGTTAGTGTGCATATATATACTCCTAACTGTTTCAAAAACACGTTTTGACTAATTTAAATTTTGTTATTAGTTTCCCTATAATTTATCCACCCCATTATTTTCATTAATTTCATTTACATTTTATTGTTGAATATGTTTTGGCCTCATTAATTAATATGGTCCATCTGTGTTACATACCTGAACTTGTAAATATAATTTTATTATAAAAATATTTTAATAAGTAGATTTATATATAATTAAAATATATTAATTATATTTTTATGATGATATTCAATAAATAAAATAAATAAAAATATGATTATTTTTTAATTTTAATATTAGTTAATGATAATAATTAAAATTAATTGTACCTATTATTTATTGCTTTCATATTTATTCTCAAAAGTTCAATATGATTTTTCATTGTCTAAAATATTAATTTAAAATAACAATATATTTGTTTTTGTATTATAGATTTATTTATTTTAACATTAAATAAGTGTAAATTTTTAAAGGAAAATATTATTTTTATAAAAATAATATATTTTATAAATATATGATATATGTTATGTTTTTTCTTATAAAATTTATAAATTACAAATATATATAATTATTACAATAATAATAAAGTGACATTAATTTTTGGTTTTAAATAAAAATGAAATTTAAATTATTTACATTACGAAATGAATTATATATATATATTTAGAACCCCTAAAAGTTAATATATAAAAAATAATTTATATAAATAAATGAAATGTTCAAACCATTATATCTATAATAACCTGCATGTTTAAAAAATTAATGTTGATATGTTTTGAAAAATTAAAATTATAAAAAAAAATGAATTTATAGGTATATAATAAAAACACTATCATGTATTGGTCAAAAGAAAATATTACAATAATAAATCAAAGAGACGTGATTAACTAATAAAAACGAAGTAATGTATTATATGAAAAAGAAGAAATATTTTATTGTTTTCAAGATAAATTAATAATAAAGATAAATCTAACACTATTAAAATTAGTGAGGTTTTATTCCACCGACCATCATGACAATCTACAAGAAAAATGCCCAATATAAATCTTGAAACACTCTATCCCTTTCCTCAGGCTTACAATGAACTGATATATTTTTAATTATTTTGTATAATTTTGTTTCACATTGATCGAATTTATTTTCCAAAAGTTTTTCTGATAATTGAAGCTTGACATATAAAAATATATAAACACATTTTATTTATACCATCATATTTTACATTAAAAAATATTACCCTCATCTTCGTATGTTCCCCCATTTTTTCTGCCCAATTTCATATAGCCTCAAATACCACAATTAACTCTAAAATAGTTAAGGGTTCATATAATTTCATCAAATTAATTATTTTACGATGGGATTCAAATATAATAATAAATGACATTTAGTGTTTTTAAAAATTTTTTATTAGTTAATTACAATAGTATTAATTAATTATACATATTATTCGGTGTTTTTAAATTAATATTCTGAAGAAAAGTTTGGTTCTTCCATGGGAAAATTTAGGGTAGGGGCCAATTTTTTTTAATGGGGTCGGGGATAGATTATTTAGGGATATGGGTTTCTTTAGAGCCACTTAAAGTGGCGCTATTCAAAGAATTGAATAGTGCCACTTGAAGTGGCGGTATAGTTTTTTTTTTGAATTTATTATATTTATTATGTTACATTTAATATAATTAGATAATTTTAAATAATTGTAAATAATTTAGATAAATATATTTATTTATAATAAATATTTATACATTATCATTTATTTTTAACAAAAATTTATTATAATAAATATTTATACATTTTAAAAAATTATATATAATTTAGATAAATAAATTTATTATTTACAATTATAATTTATTTACAATAAATATTTATTATTATAAATATAATTACTTAGATAAATACAATAATTTTAACTAATATAATTAAAAAAATAAAAACAATAAATACATAATTATATTTTTTATAATATATATAATTATAATAAATTATATTTATTATAATAAATTTATTTATTTATATTTATTATAAATATAATACATACATTAATTATAATATATTTATTATAATTATATATTTATTATATTTATAATTATAAAAATAATAATTATAATAAATATATAATTATGAAAAATATATAATAGTATTAAATATATAAATATAATAAATATACAATTATAATAATTATAGAATTATAAATATAATAAATACAAAAAATAATAATTATATAATTATAATAAATATTAATTATAATAAATATTTAATTATAATAAATGTATAATAAAATAAATATATAAATATAATAAATATAAAATTATAATAAGTATATAATTACAAATATAACAGATCCATAATTATAATTAATATATAATTATTATTAAATATCTAAATTTATTATATTTATAAATTATAAATATATAATTGTAAATAAATAAATTATTAACAAATTATAAATCTTTTATAAATATATACATTTATTATATTTATAGATTATTAATATAGAACTGTAAATAATTAAATTATACATTATTAATATATAATTGTTAATAAATTATAATTATTATAAATTATTTTAATATTAAATTATTATAATTGCAAATAAATTATAATTGTAAATAAGTTATAAATGTAAATATATTTTACATATAATTGTAAATAAATTACAATTGTAAATATAATTTAAATATAATTTATAAATAAATTGTTATTCATAAATATATATTTAAGATTATACTTTTAAATACAAAAATATATATTTACAACAGAAAAACTACATTATATACACACATATATATAATTAAATCTAAGGAATTGTGATTACGTATTTATAAATATAATTTTAAATATATAATTTTAGATAATAATCTATTTATATAAATATATATTTACAATAATTAATTATTAATTATTAATTATACAATAATTATAAATATTGATTTTATAAATATAATAAATATTTAATTATATATTATTATAATACATTTATTATAAATATCTAATTATAATATTATACATTTATTTTATAAATATTATAATAAATTTATTTTATAATATAATATTATAATTCATTTATTATAAATTTATTATACATTTATTTATATTTATATTTATAATAAATATTTATAATAAATATCTAATAAATATTATAATATTTATTGTAATAAATATACATTTATTGTACATTTATTATAAATATTATAATGTCATAATATTATAATAATTATTATAATAAATATCTAATAAATGTATAATAAATACAATTATAATAAATATTATAATAAATGCATAATAAATGTATAATAAACGTACAATAAATATTATTATAATAAATATACATTTATAATATTTTTTATAATAGATATTATTAAAATATTTATTATAATAAATATATAATAAATGTATAATAAGTATTAATATAATAAATCCATAATAAATGTATAACAAATTTACACCAAATGTAAAATAAATATTTATAATACATTTATTATAAATTTTTATTTATTATAATAAATATACATTTATTTATTATAATAAACCTACATTTATTTTATAATCATTTAAAATTAAAATAATTTATAATAATTATAATTTATTTACAATTATGATTTATTTACAATTATATATTTATTTTACTTATTTTAGTAATTATATTTATGATAGTAAATAAATTTATTATAGATAAATTTATTATATACATATCTATTACATTTATTATATTTATTACATTTATCATAAATATATATATTTATTACATCTATTATAATTATATAATTATTATACTTTTTTATTTATTATATTAATATATTTATTATTATTATTATATATTTAACATAATTATATATTTATTATATTTATAAATTTATTATAACAATATAATTCTATTCATGATAATTATAATATTATAAGGAATATAAAATTATAAAAAATATATCATTATAATAAATGTATAATTATAAATATAATAAATTTATAATTATAAATATTATTATATATTTATTGTATTTATTTTATTATACATTTATTATAATTAAATATTTTTTATAATTAATATTTACTATAATTATATAATTATTATATTTTTGTATTTATTATATTTATATTTCTCTAATTATTATAATTGTATATTTATTATATTTATATATTTAGTACTATTATATATTTATCATAATTATATATTTATTATAGTTATTATTTTTATCATTATAAATTTATAATAATTCCATAATTTTAATTATAATAATTACATAATTATAAATATAATAAATATAGAATTATAATAAATGTATAATTATAAATAGAATAAATATATAATTATAATAAATATATTATAATTAATGTTTGTGTTATATTAATAATAAATATAAATAAATAAATTTATTATAAAAAATATAATTTATTATAATTTATTTATTCATGTATTTATTATAAATAAATAAATTTCTTATATTTATAAATATATAATTATATATATATATATATATATATATATAAACGGGGGTTGGGGGTGGAGTGGGGTCAAAGCGCCACTTGAAGTGGCGCTAAACAAACCCATTTTCGTAATATTAGAAAACCCTACCCCATAAAACTAAAAAAAACTACCCCCCTAAAATACCCTTCTTCCATGTTTTAAAGATTATTTTAATATTACTATATTTATTTAATTAAATTTGTAAAATAGAATTTTTATTCTAATAAAAATTAAGGGTAAACCTTGTTTATAGAAAACAATCATTATTATAAAGATTATTTATTTTTTTAAATATATGATATATATTAATTTTTTTATAAAATTTTAATTTATAAATATATATAATTATTATATTATAGAAAAACACAACATATTTATGTTTTAAATAAAAATTTATTTTGAATTAATTATATTAAAATAATAATTATATATATATATATAAATGCTAAAATTTTATACAAAAAAAAATGAATTTATATTATATTCAAAAAAAATGTTCACTCCATAATATTTATTAAAAAATTAAAGGTTGCAAAAATAAATATTGAAATGTTTTGATAAAAATAAAGGATAAAACAATAAAATATGAATTTTTAGTAATATAATGAAAACAAAATCATGTATTGGCCAAAAGAAAACGGTATGTTATAAAAATAAATAGGCGTAATAAAAAGGGATGAATGATTGAGATAAAAAGATGAATATTTTAATGGTTACTACATAAATTCGTAATAATTTAAAACATAAGGGTATAAAAAATTTTGAGGTTTTATTCAATTCTAAATCTTGGAAATCTACCAACGAATTTCCTATAGTCAATCTTGAATGCCTCCATCCATTCTCACAAGTTTTCAAACAAATAGATTCTTTTTTTATAATATTGTATCTATTAATTTTTTTAACATTGATCAATTTTTTTCCACAACCATCTATGATTATTGAAACATGATATATAAAAACATTGAAACTTTTTTAATTTAATCCCTCACTTTTCACATCATAACATCCAACACTCATGTCCCCAAGTTCCCCGATTTTTTTTTTGTAAATTTACTGTAGCTTCAAATCCCTCAATTGACCTAATAACATATAATTTCTCATTTCATTTCATAAAATTAACTATTTTACAATGGGGTATATATATAGGATTATATACGAACATTTATAAACATATATAACTATCTATTTTCCGAGTATATGAAAATGGAATATAATGTTTTTCGTTACAAATTTAATACATTAAAAATTTGATATATAACCTCTATATTTTTCGTTAAAATTTTAATACATTAAAATTTTGATAAAATTAATTATATAAATTATATATTTTTTAATATAAAATATATAAATTATAAATCAATTATTTTTTCTAAATTTAGTAGTAATATTTATTTATATTGAAATAATAACTTATCTTACATCAATTATATTTATTAAATCAACATTTCTATTTATTAAAAATATAAATATTTGGTTTATTATTTCTTCATTATAATACAGATTTATCTTGTATTATATAAGTATACATTTTAAATGATATTAATATCAACAAACAATGTGAAATCATATTTATTTATAAATTATATTAAATTAATTTTAACTGAATTCAGAATATATAATTACTTTATAATATAATATATTATAATGTTATTCAAATATTCATTATAAATCATAATCGATATAATTATGAAATAATATATTGATATTATTGAATTATATTAAATTAAAAATATATTCAATGAAATCAATTAAACATGTGATCTATTTTTATTTATAAATACTATTGATAAATTTAATTTATATTATATTGATTATAAAATATGACGTATATTTTATTTATAAAAAAATATTATATCATGAAATGAATATTATATATATATTATATAAATTTTTCCACGATTTTTTTGTTGTGTTTTCATATATAAAATTTTTATTGGTAATGTGGGAATCCTCACAATGGACCCACAAATAAAAAAATTAAAATTCAATCACAAAACCAAATTTCTAATTGAATTGCCTTTTTGTGATATTAAACCGATCCTTGATATTGGATTGTTGGGAGTGTGTGATGATTCCTATGATGATGATGGGATTTAAGTGATATGTGATGGCATTATTTATTTCCCCGGAAAAGGCATCAAAGTGGTGGATGATACGAGATAAGTTATCGGATATGGATGATCTATCAAATATTGGTCAAGATATAATATTTTAATCATTTTTTTTGTTTGATGTTTTTTTTGTAGAAATTTATTGGGATTAGAGCATCCCTTAGTCATTCAATGATATTGTTTCATTATAATGGGTTTTATGAAGATTTTAGATGCATCAGAAGCTTCCGGTGGGTGAATAAAAATAATGTTTTTTTTGTGTTTGATGCACCATTTGTATAATTATACAAGACTTAAATGTCATGATAAAAAAATTCAATCATATGTTGACATAGAAAGTCCCACAACCCCTAATATATATTCTGTATGTGAATTTTTTTAAATAATTTAAATCATATCTTATGAAATTGTACATCATCATAAAAACATTCCTCAAAATACTAATTAATATCACATCACTCATGACACACCCAATGAATCTATATTCTTCGTAAACTGTATTTTCATGGTTTATGAAATACATTATAGTGCATGAGTCATGGTGGACATTAATAAAAATCATAAAGGATGAGGACTATTACACATGCCGACTAATAAAAATATACAATGAAACATAAGCATGATCAATTCTAATAGGAGGGTATATTTTCATAATCTCCCATTTGAATCCATTATTGTTCTCTAGTAGGTTGTAGGTTTGATAAATTTGGAAGCTAAAGAAAATATAACATGTATACATTTAAGTTTCCCATAAATCATCAAAATAAATATTAAAATAGAATTGTGTTGGAGGAGTGGTAAATATCAATATACATTCCATTTCAGGAGTTCATCCAATAAGGATCATCACAACATGGTCAATATTTGTGTCTTTCCACAAAAATTATTACAAATTTTTCGACAAAAAATTTAATTTTTCTTTAGTATACATAAATGGAAATAATCCTTTTAGATAACATCTGGAGAAAAGTGATACATTGATTGTATTATAGAAAATTAATCGATGTATTCAAATCATTGATGTCGAGAGAGTATATTTCCACATATTTAACATCCCAAAATGTAATTATTTTAAAAAATCAAAATATATTGTCATGTACAGTTGAATAATGTCACTGATAAGACAATGCCATTATTATAGGCAGAATATTTCATTCCATTCATGTCAAAGATGGATCCAATTATTTTCCATTATCCTGAAAATGTACAAAAGATGAATGTGGATAATTATAATATCCAACTTCAATTTCCCAAAAAGGGATACATATGCATAATATTTTTAATCTTGTTACTAAAATATTAGAATCATCATTTGATGCAGAAGAACTTGAAGGTGTTTTTAAAAATATGGAATTATAATTTTCATGTAGGTACTGGACTTAAAAACTAATTAAAGTTCCAACAATTTATTTGGTATGGCTAAAATTATTTATTTGGAGATTAACATATTTCTTTTAGTAAATTGGAGGTCAAATATAGAAGAATATAATTAGTGGAAATATAACCGGGTAAATATATGTGAATATAAATTTCATAATTCTATTTTAAAACTCAAATGAAGATATGTTGGATGATGGTGATACATGTTTATTTTTTGCATTATACCCATCATTTACCTCATGGATGATTGATTAGAAGAATTAAATCATATATGTATCAACATAATTTTTATACCCCCAACAACACAGGTGAAAATTTCATTTTAATATTATTAAAATATTTTCTGGAACTAGCTAACAATAATTTTGTGGATTTCATATTATAATGTCTTAATGTTTTCTAAGAATATTATTGTAAACTTACTAAATAATGATCAAGAACATTCAATTATTTGAACTCTAATTTTGTATCATTCATAAAATAATTTATTTCTAACTAAACATGGGAATGGTTTTTTGTGTAGAAAATTCATATAGTGTTTGTTCACAATAATAATATTATTAAAAAGATTGTGGTTCATCATCATAGAACAGTTATAAAATGTGATTAATTTTTTTAAATACTATCCATGGGATATGTGGGTAAACATGGAACAAAGAGAAGATTAATAACTACCTAATAATTTTGGAGGAAGGAACACTTTGGTGAGAGATACGTAAGATTTCATTAAAAAGTGTTTTTTTGGATTCTGATATTCCCATTGTTCGTCTCCCAGATTCTGCAATTCCAACAAAAAATCATAAATTATGATCATAATATAATTGGATCGTCTAGTATGTATTTACAAGAATATAGATATCCTGATTCGACAAATGATTCTATCATGTGTAAAGGTGGGAAATTAGATGAAGGTTTTGTTGTACAAAATCCATACGACAAGACTCAACATAAAAAATATTATTGTTCCTCAAAATGGTGTTAATTTTTTAATGATGGATATGTTCATGTTGAAATTACATTTATTAATGCAGGATTCTATGATATTATAACGCTTTGATAAAAAATGTGCTACTTGATATTCGACTATGGTTTTAATGTAGATTACCATGTATTTATGTTTGAGAAACTTTTATGAAAATGGATTCCTCATATTCTGTAACAAAGAGAAAGTTATTTTCAAAACATAAAACATAATGATGGATTAGAACTTACCACGGTTAAATGTTTCATGATTCATTTTTGTTAGTTTTCTCAGGGATGGAGCACTCCCAAGAAAGTCGGTAATGTAATTTTCATTGATAATAATTACTATATAATAAAAATGTATTCATATGAAGAAGATAATTAGTTTAATGGCATGGTAGAGGGATTTATTCAAAACTATCTTCAAGATATTTATTTTTGGAAATATTCACTATATAATAACCTTTTTACATCAAACATATTTCATTATATAGTCAAATTAATTAAAAATAATTGGTTATCTAACTATATTTTCATAGTGATTTAAAAATCAAATTCATGAATATGAAATCTAGATTCTTATCCCTAGGTGAATGTTTTTTATTTGATCTTTAATAGTGCTACCTTTGGAAGTTATTTGATAGATTGGTAGATGATATATTATATTTTAACTCCATGGTGGAATTTATAAATTAATTGATGAATATTGGTGTGATCATAGATTTTGTGTTATCTATTACTATAAGGATGTCCTATGATTTGTGTAAAGGCCCAGAAATTTCAAGGAAATTGTTTTTTATACATTGGAATTTTAAGACTCTGTGGCTTCTTGACGGCGCATGATTCCGAGGCCCGGTGTGCCCGAAATCAATTTTTAAAGTTTAGCTCGAGTATGTTCAGTGAACGAATGAGCGTGTTTTTTTATCATTTGATCCAGTTCTCGGAATTAAAATCTGAAGGCACCAATGAAACCACAACACCGATAATTGTTTAAGGGGACCCTTACTGTAGTTGCATTCGCAGAGGAGTAGATATTTTTGGGGTATATTTAGGAAGTAAATAAAAATTGTCGGAAAATTTTATTATTTATTAACGTGGTTTTTCCATCCCATGGGTAGTTAAGAGTGGGGCCCAGATCCATCTACTACCCAAGTGGGGACGTTAGAGAGGTGGGGTCCCACACGAGCCCCACCATTTAATTCCCTCTAACGTCTTAAACATCCCCTCATGAATTTGGAAAACCCCCATTAAATTTCACCTCAATCCATTAAATTATGTCAACCCATAATTTAATTAGGAACCTTCCTCTTTACCCCATTTTAATTTATTTTCCAACATGTTTAATAATGGGTAACCTTCTCTCTTCCTTCTTTTATTTAAATGTCAACACATTTTAATTAGTGTGGTGAATTATTTATAGGAGAGTTTCATTACTTGTATAATAAAAAAATACTGGAAACATATTATTTTATCAAGGAAGAGAGCTTCATTGTGCGAGGAAGAAGGCCAGCCTCCGACGAAGAACGAAGAAGAACACCGGTTCCTCAGAGATCGACGATGCACCACCCCCTTCTCTTCTCTGCGACAAGAGAGGAGACGTCACTTCCTCCTCGGCGTGCCCTGACGATGCCTAGGATCCTTTTCATCGCGATGTCATCTACCGCGACGCCTACGATCGTCTTCCTTGTTGAGGTAGGGGAATTTGAATAATTTTCCTTATGTGATTTTATATCCCCGATATGGTGTGCAATTTGTTGGTAATGATTGAACCACTATGGCGGAGGGAGCAGTATCCTATGAGACGCGGCGTCGGTCGCCGCATCCGTAGAGTGCAAATGGGGGGACCACATCCCACCTGCTCGGCCCGCTGGCCGAGCCAGCGCCCCCCCCCCCCCCCCGGCCGAGCCGGGGTGGGTCACACAGACCTGTCCGGGCCGCACCCCACAAGGCCAGACCCGAATTTGGGTCGGGTCGACCCGGTCGGGCTGACCCATGGAGGGTATGGCCGGGTCAGACTGGGCCCAGACCCTCCACTTTAGACCACTTTCCATATTTTCCACATAGCATCAACTACGAACCTCCAATCGATGCACCGTCAGTTATGTGAGAATCCATGAATTGAGACGGTTGTGTCAGTATATTACACTCGAGGTTCCGGAAAATTATGGGTATGGCTGGGTTGGTTCGAACTCGATACCAACCGGGCCCTTGGAGCAGAAACACTTATATCTCAAGGAACGGACATCCGATTGACGTGCCGTCAATTGAGCTGGGATATTTTTGTTCAGACGGTCCTTTTGGAATAATCCACATGAGTTTTGGATGCATCTGGAGTATTGTTAGATAGGATATAGTTTAAAAACCAACCGGGCCCCTGGAATGGAAAAGCCAATAACTCTCAGACTGGGCGTCCGATTGAGGCACCATCTGTCACATTGGGTTTCTTTTGACGAGACAGAACATTGGGATACATCAACTCTGGACTTCATGACAGTTGATATATCGAAACACTCTCTCTCTTTTCTCGAAGAGATAACTCCCCAAATATCGAGCATGCTGTGTGCGGAAACCCTAGAGCTGGCTGTGATTGCGATAATAACGACTGCACTTGGATCCTTCGTGGGTTCAGCAGTGAGGACTACTATAATTGGATCCTCTGTGGGTTTTCAGCGACGATGACCGTAATGGAATCCTCTGTTGGTTCGACGGCGATGACTACTGTTCTTGTATCCAATGTGGGTCTGACAGTATTTGACTCTGTACTTGTATTATATGAGGGTCCGGCAGAGTAGCTGGTCTTGTATCCATTGTGGGTCCGACAGCTTATCTGGTCTTGAATCCTATATTGGTCTGATAGCTTAGATGAATAAGTGGCTAAATCTGATCATATCCATCGCCTTATGAAATGTATTCATGTGTGAGTTGATTCTTGATTATCAATAATTATCATTGTTGTGGTTGACTTGCTTTCCTGTGTGGATTGGATTGTGCTTTCCTGTGTGGACTGGGTTATGCTATCCTAAGTGGATTGGGTTGTGATTTCCTTTATGGACTGGGTTGAGCTTGGGCTCGGGAGCTGGATCCTAATTGTAACTGATGTCTTAGGTATATGTATGGGAATATACCTAAGTAGTGTTATTGAAACTTTGTGATTGTACCTTTCCTTTGTGGTTTATACTTTGTGGATTCTGAGAGACCTTTGGGGGTCTCGAGGTCCCTACTTAGTATTGTATACTCACCCCTGCTTGGGCTATTCCCGCACTACATTGTGTTGGATGCAGACGACAGACAACACTGATCAGGGTGGAGGCTTTTGGAGCTGGACGGTACCCGGAGGTGGACCACTTGGCAGGACATACATGGAGCGGACGGTCGGACCCGAGGAGATAAGGAGACTATCTGTACCCACCCTTCAGGTGGGATTTCCGGAGGATGACTCAGTGAGATGTATTATTTAATACTATTGCACTTTCCTTTCCATTGTGCTGCACTATCAGGTGGGATTGTATACTGGCCTATTTACATTTCTGCGCTTACATTATACTCAGTTTTACATAGCGCTTACTTCACATGCGTACTCTGTTGTGTATGTTACTTAATAAAGGTAATGACCTCCCTTCTTTTGGGATATACGCCTTTGGTTCTAGTCGCCAGCCCCTGGCCTAAGGAAGGTGGGCATGGGGTAGTCACGACACGGGCCCTGAGGATGGGTCATCAAAAATTGGTATCAGAGGAGTCGATTCTACCTCGGAACTCAGGAATATGATAATTTCTTCTCTGTTGAGAAATAGTGTTAAGAGAATAGAGTGTGGTTTTCAGTCCATGGAGTCCAGTGTTTGTGCGATGGCTGACGTATCCATACACCAGGACACTAACTTCTGATTTCTGACTCAGTCCACGAAAACACTAATTGCGTGTGTGTTTACATTAAAAAGTTTTCTTTTTGATTACTTTATGTTAGCTCACCAGGCATACTGTATTAACCATGCCACACCTATTTCTTTTCAGGATGGCCCCACAACAGCAGCCAGCTAGGGTTCCATGCTTTGTACGAGATGACATCCCACCGAGTGACGAGGCCTCAATGCAGGGCCCCATTACAGCGGAGGCACCAGCGGTACCACTACCCGCTGAGCCACCGATGCTACAAGCACCAGTGGCGGAGTGTGCACGCTGCCTGAGCGCGTTGCACAAGTTTTCGAGGCAGATGCTGCCCAGGTTCCGCGGAGAGACGGATCCTCAGGCAGCCAAGGATTGGCTGGAGCCTGATTCTCCAGGTGCACGATGAGGCATCTCTACATTGGAAGGACATCGAGAGCCTATTCCACTCGGAGTTCGTTCCAACCACCCTCTGTGTGGTGCGCATCCAGGAGTTACTATAGCTGCAGCAGGGCAGCATGTTGGTATCCCAGTACTCGGCGAGATTTTCCAACCTCTTGCGCTACCCAATGGACATGATACGGGACCCATTCTTCCAGGCCTAGTCCTTTGAGCAGTGGATGAGGCATGAGATCAATGGTTGGACTATTCCACTCAGTATTCAGACCCAGGAAGGAGTGCTGGAGTGATCCCTACTAGTGGAGAGCTTTCTCGCCGAGCAACCATCAGCGGCGAGACCCACCGTAGGACGACACGAAGCGGAGTCTACTAAAGCTAGCAGTCGACAAATGACGCAGTGGTCCAAGTAGACCAGGTCGACAGGTGGGAGACCTCAGGATTCGGGTTCAGCTGTGTGGGGCACACAGCGCAGAGCCAACCTTATGAGGAGTAGTCGGTGCTATGCATGCGGCAGGCAGGACCACATTGCTCGTGACTGCCCGACCAGTCATGTAGACGAGTATCAGACCGTGAAGGGACCTCCCAGACAAAGGCAGAGGTTCGACCGTGGCGGTCTGCAGGGAGCAGGAAGACGAGGCAGAGGAGATGGACGAGCAACGGGTCGTGGACGACGCTATGAGGCCCTACCACCACCACCCCCAAGAGGTCCACCCCGACCACAGGGAGCTGGAAGGTAGAGGCAGGCTCAGCTCTAGGCAGCAGAATCTTACGACAATAGTGCATTTGAGATGATTCGAGGTACTATCTGTGTCTAATCCACCTTTTCTACAGTTCTGATTGACACAGGTGTGAGTCATTATTTTATTACCGCTTACCTTGTTCGGAGATCGGAGATTTCGACAGAGTCGTTGGCTCGATACTTATGGCTAGAGACTCTTATGGGAGAGGACTCGACGATTACGCACTGGTGCTGGCCGTGTGAGATTACTCTAAGAGGTGAGAGGTTTGGCTGGGATCTTCTTGTAGCAGCGTTGAGGCCTTAAGACGTCATCTTGGGCATGGACAGGTTATCTACAGTCCATTCTCAGGTCGACTATATTAGGCACATGGTACGGTGTGTCCGTAAGGATGGGACCAAGTTCACCTTCACCGGCGAGAGGGGAAGCTTCGCTGCACAGGATGGACTTACACAGAGGAGAGGGCAGCCGATCACACATCAGTTGGCTAGTCTCATTCTCGAAGTAGTTGACTTGTGGAGTCCGAGTTTTCATGTAGTGGTAGACCAGTATGCGAACGTTTTTCCTAATGATGTTCCAGGACTACCTCCTCATAGGTATATAGATTTCTATATAGACATATACCCCGGGACATCACCAATATCCACTCCATAAAATCGGATGGCTCTCACCGATTTTCGTGAGCTGCGGGTACAGCTGGAGGACTTGCAGGGGAAAGGTTTCATCCGACCCAGTGTTTTACCCTAGGGTTCACTGATTCTGTTCGCCAAGAAGGCGGATGGGAGCTTGCGACTATGTGTCTACTACCGTCGCCTAAACCAGGTGACTGTGAGGAACAAGTATCTACTTCCGGGGATTGACGAACTCTTCCATCATCTCAACGGAGAATGTTGGTTCTGGAATATAGACCTCAGGTCAGGCTATCATCAGCTCTGAGTTCGGGATGAGTATGTGCAGAAGATAGCCTTCAGGTGTCGGTATGACCACTACGAGTTCTTGGTCATGCCCTTCGGTGTGACCACCGCTAGAGCAGTGTTCATGTGTCTCATGATTAGGAACTTCTAGCCCTACCTCGATCGGTTTGTCATTGTCTTCATTGACGACATATTGATTTACTCGATGACCCTGGAGGAGCACGCCTACCTCCTACGGGTTGTACTGGATACACTCTGAGAGCACCAACCTTATGGTAATCACTTGAATATACAGTTCTACCGTTGAGAGGTTCACATCTTGCGGCACGTCATCTCAGATGCGGGAGTTGCAGTGGATCCCGCAATGGTTGAGGCGATACTTTCTTGGGAGCCACCCAGGAGCGTGTCGAAGGTGTGGAGTTTCTTAGGTCTATATGGGTACTATTGAAGAATTGTGCCAAACTTCTCCAGAGTTTTAGCACCGATTACCGCTTTGATGAAGAAAGGGAAACCCTTCATGTGGTCAGACAGATGTCAGCAGATCTTCCATGAGCTGAGATGGAGATTGACTAGTGCGCCCATCTTGAGGCTACGAGAGGAGGGTCTAGGGTACGTAGTTTACTGCGACGCATCAGGGACCATACTTGGGTGTTTCCTGATGCAAGAGCGAGTAGTGATCACTTGCGGTTCATGACAGTTGAGGCATCACGTGTAGAATTATTGTACACATGACCTGGAATTATCAGAAGTGGTCTTTGCCCTGATTATGTGGCGACACTATCTGATTGGCGAGCGCTTTATAGTCTACTCTGACCACTAGAGTCTCAGGTACATTTTCTCACAGAAGGACCTAATCCAAAGACAACAGCGATGGCTCGAGTTCCTCCTGGATTATGACTTTGAGAATGATTATACTCCTTGGAAGGGGAATTTTGTGGCTGATGCTCTCAGTAGGAGATCAGGCCTTCAAATACATTGAGAGGCGGCATAGAAGTTATCCGCTTATCAGATATCTTTCGTGGATAGAGATGGGGCAACCAATCTAGAGTCCCTCACAGTCACACCTACACTACATCAGCAGGTCAGAGAGGCACAGCGTGGGGACGTTTAAAGTAAGGCGCGACGTACACATATATCCTCGGGGCTAACACCCGATGGATTTTCAAAAGGCGGAGATCACGTCATCCTCTTAGGGGGTCGTACCAGGGTACCCGTTACACTACATGAGGAGTTGATGAGGTAGATCCAAACTTCCCCTCTAGCGGTACATCCTGGTTTGGCAATGATCTACCAGGACCTTAGACGATAGTACTTGTGGCCGGGTATGAAGAAGGCTGTGGAAGAGTTCATTTCTCGATGTATCACTTGTCCACAAGTGAAGGCAGAGCACCATGTACAATCAGGCTTGGTACAACCATTAGAGATCCTGAAGTGGAAGTGGGATGGGTTATCCATGGATTTTGCGATGGGACTTCCATGCAATTTTCAAGGACACGACTCTATCTAGGTGATCGTGGACCGACTCACCATGTCGGCCTACATTCTATCGATCAATGAGTAGGGAACCATAGAGAGATTGGGACTCCTCAAAGTTCAAGAGATCATATGACTTCACATTGTGAAATCTTCTATCATCTCCGATCGAGATGCTCGCATTACTTCCCGGATTTGGAAGAGTTTACAGGAGGTATTTGGGATGTAGCTACGCCTGAGCACTGAATTTCATCCTCAGACAGATGGTCAGTCATAGAGGACCATTCAGACACTCATGGACATGCTCCGTGCATGTGTCCTCGACTATGGTTTCAGTTAGGAGGATCACCTACCCTTGGTGGATTTTTCATACAACAACAGATACCACTCCACCATCAGGATGGCACCATATGAGGCATTGTACGATCGACCGTGCAGATCACCTCTGTGCTGGACTGACCCAGGGGAGTCAGCACTCGTAGGACCAGATATGGTTCAGGCTACGACAGAGAAGGTGAGATCATCCAGGAGCAGATGAGCACTGCACAGAGCAGATAGAAGTCCATTGCTGATAGGAGGCGGAGACCACTGGAGTTTGAAAATAACGACCACGTTTTCTTACAGCTCTCACCTCAACATGGATTACGAAGATTAGGCCATGAAGAAAAGTTATCTCGGTGATTCATCGCACCTTTCCAGGTCCTCAGTAGGCTAAGCGAGGTGGGTTACTACCTGGCCCTTCCACCTCAGCTGCATCGGGTGCACAGCGTCTTTCATGTATCTTAGCTGTGGAGATATGTGCATGACCCGACACATATCATCGACCACGGGGAGCTGGACATTGATGATGGGTGACTTTTGTGGAGGTCCTCGTGGAGATAGAGGATCTATAAGAGTGAGTCCTACATGGGCGGTCGATTTCTCTTGTGTGCATTCGTTGGAACCACGGGAACCTCCAGGGGAGTACATGGTAGCAGGAGGCTCAAATGTGTGCTTAGTACCCTCATTTGTTTCCCTAGTTATTGTTATATCTTTACGGGGACGTAAATCCCTGAGGTGGGAGTAATGTAAAGAACCGAAAATTTAAAGGAAATGTTTTTTATTACATTTTAATTTTACGAGTCTGTGGCTTCTTCTGGCGCTTAATTTCGAGGCCCAGTGTGCTCAGAATCAATTTTCGAAATTTATCTTGGGTTTGTTTAGTGAATGAATGAGCATGTTTATCTATCTTTTGAACTGGTGCTTGGAATTAAAATCTGACGGCACCACTGAAACTGCAGCGCCAATATTTGCTTAAGGGGACCCTTACCGTAGTTGCGTTCACAAAGGAGGAGGAGATATTTTTGGGGGTTTATTTTAGAAGTAAATAAAAATTGTTGGAACAATTTTTATTTCATAAGGTGGTTTTTCCCTCCCATGGGTAGTTAAGAGTGGGGAACACAACCACTTACTACCCATGTGGGGATTTAGAGAGGTGGGGGCCTGCACGAGCCCCACAATTTAATTCCCAATAATCTATTAAACATCCCCTCAATAACTTGGAAAACGTCCATTAAATGTCACCTCAATCCATTAAATTATGTCAACCCATAATTTAATGAAGAACCTTATTCTTTCCCCTTTTTAGTTTAACTACCAACACTTTTAATAATGGGGAACCTTCTCTCATCCTTCATTAATTAAATGTCAACACATTTTAATTAGTGTAGAGAATTATTTATTGGAGAGTTTTTTTGAGTGTATAATAAAATAATAGGGGAATCCTATTATTTTATCATGGAGGAGACCTTCGTTGTGTGAGGAAGAACACCAGACTCTGACGAAGAACGACGAAAAATGCCAGTTCCTAGGAGATCGATGATGCGCCACCCCCGTCTCTTCTTCGCGACAAGAGAGGAGACACCACTTTCTCCTCGGTGTGCCCCGATGATGCCTACGATCATTTTCCCCATGACACCGTCTACCGTGAAGCTGAAGAGCATCTTCCTTGTTGAGGTAGTAGAATTTTAATAATTTTCCTTCTGTGATTGTATATCCCTGGCATGGTGTGCAATTTGTTGGTAATGTTTGAACAACTAACGCGGTGGGTGCAGATTAACAAACATGTCCGAACCCACCGCTAGTTTGTTCTTGATGCACGAAATTCTTGGCGAAGACAAAATAAGGATGAAATGGCTATTGGAGGTCTTAACAGTAATCTACGGGTCCGGAGATGACCAAAGGCGTAGATGGGAGCTAGAACAGACCACCAGAGTGACTCCGGTGGCTCGTGGAAATCTCCGGCGACGCCAGCGGCCGGCCCCGGGCGGCCGCCCGGAGGCGGCAGTGCCCCGGCGCGCTGCCAGAAGGATCCCACCTTGGATGAAACCACGGCGGCGAGGAGTTGGATCTTGCGGCTGCGACAGATCCTGGGAGACGTGACGTCGGTCGCCGCGTCGGCGGAGCGTAATGGGGGGGACCGCGTCCCCCCTTCTCGGCCCGCTGGCCGAGCCAGCGCACCCCTCGGTCGGGATATGGTGGGTCACGCGGACCGTGTCATGCCGCGCCCAGCCGGGCTAGGCCGTACACACCTGGTTTAGTCCCGGACCCGGGTCGGGTCGACCCTGTTCGGGCCGACCCAGGGGGTTTGGCCGGGTCGTACTGGGCCCAGATCCCCCACTTCATACCACTTTCGGTCTTTTGCCCATAACGTTAGCTACCGAACTCTGATCGAAGCACCGTTAGCTATGTGGGAATGATTGAATCCATACGATTGTTTTGTTATATTACACTCGAAGTTCCGACAAAGTATGGGTATGGCCAGGTTGGTTCGATCTCGAAACCACCTAGGCCCTTAGAGTGGAAACACTTATATCTCAAGGACCGAACATCCGATTGACGTGCCTTCAATTGCATTGGGATCCTTTTGTTGAGAGGGTCCTTTTGGCTTACTCCTCTTGAGGTTTGGATGCAATTGGAGTACGGCCGGGTTGGTTTTAATTTAAAAACCAATCGGGCCCCTAGAACGGAAAAGCCAATAACACTCAGATCGGGCATCTGATTGATGCACCGTTTGTCGCTTTGGGTTTCTTTTGAAGAGACTAAACATAGGGATAAATCAACTATGGACTTCATGATAGTTGATTTATCAACTCTCTCTCAGGATCGAGGAGCGTACCCTCCTAGAATCGAGCATACTATGTGCGGAAAACCTAGAGTTGGCTGCCACTACGACAATGACGACTGCACTTGGATCCTCTGTGGGTTCGGCAGTGAGGAAAAATGTACATGGATCCTCCGTTGGTTTGGCAGCGATGAAGACCATACTGGAATCATCCTTGGGTTCGATGGTGATGACTGCTATTCTTGTATCCAATGTGGGTCTGACAATATTTGACTCTGTACTTGTATCCTATGTGGGTTCGGCAGAGTAGCTGGTCTTGTATCGTTTGTGGGCCCGACAGCTTAGCTGGTCTTATATCCTATGTGGGTCGACATATTAGATGAATCTGTGGCTAAATCTTATCATCTACATCCCCTTAAAAAGTGTATACCTGTGTGAGCTGAGTCTTGATTCTCAATCATTATCATTGGTGTGGTTGACTTTCTTTCCATTGTGTATTGGGTTGTGCTTTCCTATGTGGACTGGGTTGTTCTTTCCTAATTGGACTAAGTTACGATTTCTTATGTGGACTGGGTTGAGCTTGGGCTCGGGAGCTGGAGCCGAATTTCAACTGATGACATAGGTATATGTATGGGCATATACCTAAGTAGTGTTGTTGATACTTCGTGATTGTACCATTCCATTGTGTATTATCCTTCATGGATTCTGAGAGACCTTCAGGGGTCTCGGGGTCCCTATTGAGTATCGTATACTAACCCCATCTTGGGCTATGCCCGCACTACATTGTGTTGGATTGCGATGACATACATCGCTGATCAGGGTGGAGGATTGTGGAGTTGGACGGTACCCAGAGGTGGACCACATGGTGGGACGTACACAGAGCGGACGGTCGGACCTGAGGAGATGAGGAGACTATCTGTACCAACCCTTTAGGTGGGATTTCCGGAGGATGATTCGGTGTGCTATTTTACATACTCATGTTTCACTTTCCTTTTAGTTGTACTGTACTTTCAGTTGGGTTTGTATACTTGCACATTTAATTTTTAGCACTTACCTTGTACTCAGTTTTATATATTGCTTACTTCACATTCATACTCTATCTTGTATGATACTTCATAAAGGCAATTCCTTCCCTTCTTTTGAGATTTACACCTTTGGTCCTAGTTGTAAGCCCCTGGACTATGGAAGGTGGGCTTGGTGTAGTCATGGCATGGGCCCCGAGGATGGGTCGTAACAATTTGTGATTACAGGCCTTGGAGTAAAACCGGTCATACTATGAATCAAATTGAATTGAAATTGATTGAAACAACATAATGAAAGACTAATAGATAATTGTGAAAAATAATATCAAATATATGAGGGTAATTGATAGGTTTTTATTGAGTGAAATATGTTTTTAACTAAAATTTCACTTATAATCTAAAATCATACACATTATATTTAAAAAACATAACCAGCACGAACACGTTTAATTAAAAAAGATAATATGATAAATATTTATATGTATATGTATACTTATTATTTTATGTACTCATGGTTTTTTGATAAAATAATTCATTAAATATATGAAAACCATTACCAACTATTTTGAAAACCATTTGTATGGACCTATACCAATGTTTTTCCAATCCATTGATATATGTATTTGTAATTTTTGTACCATTATTAATGGTTTTGGAAAAACTAGTAGAATAGGTTCCTCAAATTTAAGATATACTGATTGTTTTATACAAACAATTGGTTTAGACATCACATATACAACATGTTTTGGAAAAACAGTTTGTATAATGTCATTTTATTGAGACATTCCAACCGTTTGTATAAAAAACATGGTATATCTTTGACGTATAGCAACAAATTTTAAAAAACAAATGTCATAGGGTCTTATGGTTGGTTTCATACCAACGGTTTTGGTCAAATATTTTGTATATGGTCATATTATAGTACCTATACCAACAGTTTCACAAAAACCATTTGTATAGGTCAAATATATGTTAGTGTTGAAAATGGATTTAACCATCATAAAAAATAATATGATAGAATGGAATCAACATGATGATGCATCAATACCATTAATAATGAAAATACATCATTATTTCATGATGACATATTTCCATCCTCACTAAAGGGAGAATATCATTCCAGTGAATAATGAATAGGAATCCGCAACTGGTGGATACCAAAAATAATTCAACAAAATCATTGATGTTGTGATAATGCAATTTAGATGATCATGTACCGCAAGACCCAATCCAATAGAATCTCATCTGATGATTATTCAAGCCATGTTGATCTTAAACACATTGGATGGTGGGGGGAGGGAGGCTACAACAATAGAAGTGAGATGACGATAAGGGGTTATTAAGATGAATATAATTACTCTTCCAAATCTAAATCATAGATATATCATGCTTGATCCAAAAAGAGTCATGTCAGGAAATGATGGTAAAAACAAGGTCATATTGTTTCTCCCATACAAACCATTTTACATTATAGAAGGATAATACTATATCATTGGAGATGAAAGAAGATGACTTTGAGAATAGTGACACCAAAACATTCACCCTCTCAACAATCATAACTGAATCTGGGTTATAGACATGTCAGATGATCTTGGACCCTTGATGGTAGATCATAGCTTGTATAGGTGTTTCAAAATCACTTTTGAGGAAGGGTTTCAATTAATCCACCATAATATGTAAAACCATTAGGAGATACATTAAATGGAATATTCGAATTAAATATTTCAATATGAAGGTTCAGACATTGGGCGGGACCACTAGGGGCCAGAGGCATTTATAAAAAACATCATCTGTTATTATATATATTTTCTGGGCAAACGTAGACATTTAATTCCGGAAATATAGTCCCAAATATTGATTATTCAAAGAATGTTTTCTAGGACTCTATCTTCTATTAGATGAATACTAAGAATAACCCTCTAATCACATTTTCTAAAACATACATCCAATTCAAAAAAACACCATCTATTATTATCATCATTAAAACAAAAGAAATTAGAGGAATCCTCCCAATCCGAAACTACGAGAGATGTGTGAATCATCCATGACTTATAAACAAGGAATGGGACGCTCCTAATCATGAATTTGGATATGTCTCTCGTCCTCCAAATTAGTCCCATTTGAAGAAGAACACCTGATTCACAGAGGCATATTCAAAAAATCTTGGTCTACGGCTGAATGTTACCTCACAAAAGCCTGTACAGGGTTAATATTTGGATTCTATGATCTGACTACATAGTGAACTAGGATTACAAATCGAGTTCCATCCATTACATTCTGAAATATCAATCTTAATCATGCACATGTATTGATATCCCATACCGCCCATGGTTTTAGGGGTGCATACATTATCCCAATCCAACAAATGGCATTTTTTCATATTTCATTCCCCACCAAAACATGTCAATGTGATTTTGAATTAGTTCAATAAAAATTTTAGGTAGCTTAAATAAATACATATAGTCAATTGGAATCGATTGACATACATCCCATATATGTTCTTCCTTCCCTACTATACAGACACTCATAAAATTCCATCCCTGATTTTTTTAACATGTCCTGTAAAGACCAGGAAATTTCAAGGATTTTTTTTATTAATTTCATTGGGATTTTACAAGAACACAGTTTCTAACGGTGCCTGATTCCGAGGCTCGGTGTGCCCAGAATCAATTCCCGAAGATTATCTCGGGTACGTTTAGTGAACGAACGAGCAAGTTTTTCAAACAATTGAACCGGTGCTCAGAATTGAAATCTGAGGGCACTGATGGAATCACAGAGTCGATTTTCTCTTAAGAGAACATTCACCTTGAGGGCAGATGATCGGGTTTGAGTGTTGGTTTTTGGGTTTCACGTGGGTTAATAAAATAAAATAAGTGACAACTTATTTTATCTTTGTTGAACCCACGCCATGTAGATAGTGTTGGATAGAAGCTCGACATGGGAGTTGGTGGTGGGAACTCCACACCCAAACCTCCCATGGAAGGATAATTAGGGTGGGGACCACCCGAGCAGCATAACCTCCCACCATAGGTTATGACATGGGGTCCAAATGGGGCTTAACCCCCCATTTAATGGGAGGGGAGGAAATCTCTCACTACTTTCCCATTAATGAGGGAGAGCTTCATGGACTCTAACTCCCCTCTTAATGAAGGAGACTAAAACCTCCTCAAATCCCCCCCCTATTTAATTGGATGAAATTCCTTGACCCTCTCCTCGTTAATTATGTGGGGACCACCCGGGCCCCTAAACCCCCTCAAAACTCCCCAAATTAATTATGTCATCCACACGGGCAATTAATTTGGCAGAGCCTCTCCAATTTTAAAATATTGAATTGTGCTAACCATCGTGAACTTTATTAATTGGGGCCCACATAATTAATTCCTGCCACCATTATTAATAGATTATTTTCTATTATTTTGTGCAAGTTCTTGTGCTTTTGGTGGAGAGCTTGAGAGAACTTTTTTCTCCCACGAAGAACGCGAAGAACGCCAGCGACGCTTCTTCCTCGACCTTCTTCGGCCTTCTTCCTTGGATCCCCCCTTTCTGACATGGTGCTTCCATGACGACCATCCTTCCTCCCTCCTCATTGTCAACGCACCGACGCACGAACTCGGAAGTGGAAGCGTGCAGTGAGCAACGTCATCATCTTCCCCCGCAGCGCCACATTTCGCGATGCTCTTCGAACGTAATCTCATTATCAAGAAAGGGAAGTGGTATTTGATTTTCTCTTGATCTTTTGAGAAAAGGACGATGAGTGCAGATCAATCTCTGCCAGTTGATTCGCGTATCACTCGTTCATGCGGGTTGGTGGCGGGGTAAATATTTGGGATTGGTTGAGTTTGATATTGATTTAAAATCCTATAACGTGGAGGGTATGGTCTATTGAACAGAGCCCAATCCTTCCACAGATTTTCTATTTGACGGCGGAACGACGGGCGATGACGGAATGGGCCGCAGCGGCGGTTTGATGATTCCTCAGTAATGTACGAGACTCGAGATGAACACCGGCATAGACGGATTTGAAAACGGACCACCAGAGCAACTCCAGTGGCCTGCGGACTACACAGGCGGTGCGGGGCGCTGGCGCGGTAGCGCCAGAGGCTGGCACTGGCCAGCCGCCCGGAGGTGGCGGCGTCCCGGAGCGCCGCTAGGAGGGACCGCCACAGCTGTAGTTGCGATGGAAGGCTCGCGTTCCCGCGGCCGCGCGAGAACGAGGGGGGGACATGGCACTAGGCCGCGTATGCTGGCAAAGAGCGACCCCCCAAGTGGGGGTCGTGGCTTCAATCAAGGGGGTAGCGCCCCCTTGCACGTCCGCTCGGCCGACGTCGAGCCGACCCCACTTAGCCAGCGCCGAGCCACCCCGGGCCGGACCGACCGCACCGGGCTGGGCCGCCCAGGCCGGGTCGGGCCGCGCCGGCGGGGCTGGGCTGCACCAATCAGGCCGGGCCGCTCCCTAATGGGCCAGACCCGGACCCGGTTCGGGTCGACCCGGTTTGGGTCGACCCGGTTCGGGTCGACCCAGGGGGTATCGGGCCATGTCAGACCGGGCCCGAACACCCTATTTTCGGACAGATCCGTTCAAATGCTCATAACGTAGGGTACAAACCTCTGATCGACACACCGTTAGTTGTGATGTGATCCTTGGACCGAGACAGTCATTTTGGTATATTACATTCAAGGTTTCAGAGAACTTTGGGTACAGCCGGGTTGGTTCGAACACGAAACCAACCAGGCCCTTGGAGCGGAAACGCTTATAACTTGAGCTCCAAACGTCCGATTGACGTGCCGTCGATTTTGTTGGATTTCTATTGATGAGACGGAAACTTTTGGCATACTTTGCCTAAGGTTTGGATGCAGTTGTATAGTGGTCGGGTTAAATTGAACCCGAAATCCAACCGGGCCCCTAGAACGTAAAAGCTGATAACTTTCAGACCGAACGTCCGTTTCACAAACCGTCAGTTCCGATGGTGATCACGTTGAGAAATGGTCCCTATGAGTATACCCTATGAGTGTTCAAGGCACAATTGAGATTTGGTCGGGTTGGTTCATACACGAAACCAACCGGGCCCCTGGGACGAAGATGCTAATAACTCACAGACCAGGCGCCCGATTGACGCACCGTCTGTTGCGTTGAGTCCCCTATGACGAGGTGGTCCTTTGAGATACTTATTATGGGGTCCTAGTGATACTTGGAGTTTTGACCTATAGCTTGTGGAGTAGACCCTCTCGAAGGCGAGCATATAGATTACAGAGACCGTGTAGTTGGCTGAGACCTGTTGACTGCTTGTCCGATTCGATTCAGAGTGACTTTCATAGCCCAGTCGGGAGCACTAAATTGTGAGGTGGAAGACCCATGGAGGAGCAGCACTACTTTGTGAGGTGGCAGAACTACAGTACACGACAGGAGGAGTTCCTCTGTTGGCTATGAGGGGGAGCACTACTGTGTGAGGTGGCATACCCATGGCGGAGGAACACTACATTGTGAGGTGGCAGACCCGTGGTACTTGACAGGAGGAGTATCTCAGCAGTCTTAGGTTATTGAGTAGTACCTCAGATTTGTGACAGAATCACTCTACTCATCAGGGATGGAGCTCTTCAGCAGATACAGTTTCAATAATGAAAATCCTGGATTGAGCTGAGTCAATGACCTTTGTGTTTACCTCATGATTCAGATGGGTTACGTGATAAATTCGGTATATGTATGGGAATATACCTAAGTAGAGGTTATCTATTGAGATATTTCTCTGTGGTTATCCTTTTTGTATTTAGTGAGACCTTGAGGGTCTCGGGGATCCTACTGAGTATTGTTATACTCACCCCTGCACGGGCTATGCCCGCACCTCGTTGTGTTGGTTGCCGACGACAAGTAGCATTGATAGAGACCGAGTTTTCAAGGGCTGGATGGTACCCGGAGGTGGACCTCACAACGATTCAGTATCCAATGTTGGACTTCACGACGAGAGGATAGTCTGAGGAGGTTTACGGGCGAGAGCATTGTGGAGGCTATCTGTACCTACCCTTTAGGAAGGATCTGTGGTGGACGATCTAGGAGCTGTACAATCTGTACATACCATTCAGGTAGGATCTAAGGTGGAATACCTAGGATCTGCTACCATTCTTCCAGTTTCTTGTCTTTTCTATTGTACTTTCGTTCAGTTGTAGTTGTAATTTCGGTTGGGTTTGTATTCTGGCCCATTTTCTTTTTCAGCACTTCTTTTGTACTCAGTGTATTACTTCCGCTTGTATTCTGTGGTGTTTTTTTACTTTTATAAAGGCAACTACTTCCCAGTTATCAGGATTTATGCCTTTGGTGCTAGTTTCCAGCCCCTAGCCAATGGAAGGCGGGATTGGGGTAGACACAGCACGGGCCCCGAGGACGGGTCGTGACATGTCCATGATGCTCAAGAAAACCAATCTATTTTATTGAACAAAAATCATAGGTATCCAAATATAATTATTAATTTCATCACCTACATGAATAATTAAGGATTGGAAATGAAATTCTATTCTACAGGAAGTCTCACACGAGCAGATGGAAATATCTTATTTAGAATAATAAACCAATTGTATTGAGGCTTTCTCATATATTTGGATAAGCTAGAAAATAGATATGAATTACTAAAGAGTGGTCCATGTGAAAAAGAAATCCACAATCAGAAAAGATGTTATGGTTAATATGTGGAATTCTTTTTTAATCCTTCCCCTATGAAATATGTTGTCATTATCTTATAATGAAATTAAATTAGAAAAAAACTGGCCACAAAGACACTCAAGAAAGTTGATAGAGGGTCCCCCTATCTGATCCCAATAGTATTGGTAAAGCATTGAGAGAGAGAGAGAGTACCATTGATATTGATCTTTTAGGATACTGATGAATGTTTATTAATGTTTCATTAGAAGTATAATAATTTTATTATGATCAGTTTATTTAAATAATTTTGTATGGAATCATAATTTTTAATTTTCAATTTCTAAAAATTAAAATGAATTATAAATTATTAGATTCAATTGAATTTATTTTATTTTGAATTATTGATATTTTTTCACAGAATAGTTCATTAATGACTGGCCCTTATTATAATACAAAATTGATTTAGCCAGACAAGCTTATGAGAACATTTAACAATACCGTCAGATGATTAAATCATTTTACAAAATTGTTTAATATGAAACTACCTTTATAAACATTTATGAATCATTAGTAAAGTTATTTCATAATCCTTTACTTATCACTAAGACCATTTTTTGGGATGCATAATAAATAACATGTACATGCAGTTGCATGTGATTAACTCACAAAACATAGGTTTTGATAGCGTTGATTTGTCCAAGATGTTCTCGGGGGTGTGGCAAAAGCGGTTAAAAATAACGAGAGTTAATGAGTGGGAAATAGAAACATTTTCCATTAGGGTTGAATTTGTATGACCAATAAGGGTTTATCAGTGTATTCAAAAAGTGTTGATAAATATGAGTTTTATCTATGTGAAATTAATAATCGTTAAAAAAGATAGGTTTTATTGATGCTAAATTATGAGCTGATAAATCATATCTTAATAAATTTAAAAATTATAGTAGATACAATCTATATTTATCAGGAGTAATATTATAGAACATATATATATATATATGTTTTATGTTAAATTTATCATTTAGAGGTGATAAAAAAATATTTAAATTAAAATAATAAAATATAAATCAAATAAATATTAAAAATGAATAAATTAATAAAAAATTAAAAATAATTATCCTATTTAATTAATATATAATAAAAAAATTCATGATTATAAAAAATGAGTGAAATTGAATAATTAAACATCAATAGAATCCAAAAATAATAAAAAAATTCAGGTTTTATTAATTATTAATATTAATTTTTAAAAATTTCAAACTAATATATATTAAAATGAAGATGAAATCATGGTGAAAATTTTCAATCATAGTAAAGACATACATAAAATTAATTTGTACGAATAATTACATGAATTACCAACACATAGTAAAATTAATGATAATATTTAAAAAATCATTAAAATAAATTAATTATGTAGATTTCAATATTTTCAAATATATTAAAAAATAATAAATAAAATTGAACAAATATTAAACATCTAAATTATAAAAAATTATATGAATAGAAAACATACTAAATAATTATTTAAATTTTAAATCATTAATTGAAATAATTGTAAAAAGATACAATTTTTTTGAGAATTCTAATAAATGCATTTAAAAAATAAATTACAATTATTTCAAGAATTTTAAAGGAATTACACTTCTATAAATAAAATTGAATAAATATTCATAATATAAAAAACATTTTTTAAATTTTAAAACATAGTAAATATTTTGGTATAAATAAATATTAAAAAATTTAAAAAATCCAAAAAATATTAAGAAATCCTAATTATAATAAATGGCTAATTAATATTAAATGAAATCATATTAAAAATGATTATATAAAATTTATTAAATTTAAAACATTAAAAATATAATTTTAATGATTAATTACATCAATTACTTACACATAATAAACAAGGATTGAATCTTGAAATGCCCCATGAAGAATTTACATCCCATGCAGTGACATATGAAGGTGATGACATGTGCAGGATGTGGGTAGGCGGTGATGCAATCTTGACGCAGGCCTGGTGATGCAGTCTGGATGGTGTTGGCATGTCGCTACACTAAGCCTTTTTGAAATTTTGTGGGCTACCTTGCCATGGTCCTACAGCATATGAAGTGGATCTTCCACTACCCAGATAGAAAAAGGTCATTTCATTCATAAAAAAGAAGACAAACATACACATAATAGAAAAATAAAAATGAGTAAATAATATGAATATATTTATATTCATATATATATATATATATTGTACTCCTGGGGGAAAATACACCAATAAAAACACACACACATCAACCACGGCTAGGTGGACCTAACACCCTTAGAACATATGTTCTGACCACCATGGCCCAAAGTCCCCTACAATAATGTTCAACTATTTATTATTTATAAAGACCAATCAGGCCTCCCCTATATATCAATGATGGACATCCCCTGACCACGCCCGACACTTCCCTTATCACATAGAACATAATGACAGATTGTTATAGATGATCATTAGACCACCACAACCACATTTAATTGTTTGTTCCCTGATCCAAATCACGGGTCAACAAATACTTCCAACACATCATCTCTCTGAGCTTCACATACACATCAACCTTGCTTCAAACGATTTATATTTATTCCAACAATGCCAACATCACTACTACGTTAGGCCACCATCAACGATGGAGCGTCTCCATAGTCTCTCAAGGATCTACCATTAATCTATACCCAAAACAATAACAATAAATAGTTTTCTCCCATAAAACATCTATAATCCTGCAATCCCATGCATTCACCACATCCCCTGAAACATGCCTCTCACGACTAGTAGTGATCCTAGCACCGACCCTGCCTTCCACCTCTAATGCCTCTCAATGGACACACTTTCGGGAATTCACCGCACGACCCTCAAAGACCACATCTATCAGTACTAGTAATCCTGTAGCACATCCACATATTTTTCATTTGATTGATTAAACACATAAATCATGATAGGCATCGAGTACGCTGGGAATCAATTTCAGGGAAAAATGTTTCATGTTGGGGATGGTCTTATAGGAATCAATTATATGATTTTCAAACACATTAAATTTATTAAAAAACTAAATAAAAATTAATATATATTAATCAAATAAAATAAAATCATATTGAAAATATTTAATCCTATTAGATAAATATGTATTCATTTTATAAAATGATTAAATTATAAAATTATTGAAAATTATTAAATAATGAAAATTAAAAAATAAGAAATGAAAAAATATTAAAAATTAACTAATTAAATGATATAAATTATAAAAATTTAAAAATTATTATTCATAACATTAATTAAAAATTTTTCAAATAAATAAAATTGAATTTAATTATGTAGATAAATATTATTGTTAATAGTAGTTTTTTAACAATTAAAATTATTAATTGTATATAGAATATATAATTTGTTATTGATACTTACAGTTTTTAATAATTGTTAAATTTTAATTATTTAATTAAATATATTCATATTTAAAAGTTTTTAAATAAATATAAAAATTGAATATAATACAATAATGTTTAATGATTATATAATTAAAACTAATAAATTTTTAAAATACTAAAAGTAGTGAGATTTTGAAAACCATCAAATAATTTTAAATCATTAAATATGCATTCATATACACACATACATACACCTAGACATTTATGAACACATACATAGACAATACAAACTATAATGACCCGACCTTAAAACATTACATAATCATGAATTTAATGAATAATTCACATAGAGCTTCTTTTCAGGATTAGATTTTTATAGAATTAGTACATAACTATAACATTTAAATGATTACAAACTAGACACTTCTACCCAGCTTCAATTTTTTTTCATAAAATTAAAACTCGTAAAAAGAAACATGTCTAGTTCCATGTTTTAGATAGATTGTATTTCCATGATCCCATCCTTGACCATATTCATCGTTAAGTCCTGTGGAAAACATTTCAAAAACATGGTATGAGCATAAAAAGCTCAATAAGAGATAAACAAATAAGGGAAACTGTTTGTTTTTCAAAACCACATGTAAATCATGAATAATTTATCCTCAGTAATACTTTTCATCTTTATGAAGTAGTAAATACTCTTCACTGAATAAAAGATCATTGATTACCATTTTGTAACCATAAGATCTACATAAAACACATATAAAGAACAGGTAACTTATAAAGGTTACATGGGACATAAACATACATAAATGGAATAACCATACGAGCGACTTCCGAACAAGTCACTAAATGGAATAGCCATAAAGCCGACTTCCATACCCAATGAATTGGAGGTTATAAAGTAACCACCCATCCTAGTTTTCCTGGAACCACCTTTCATTTGGCTTATCATGTAACCACCCATCAAATTTCCATGTAACATAATAATATCATAACACATAAAAACAATAAAAAGGAATGATAACATTTCAACATTTCAATCACAAAATATCATTTAAATATATTGACATAAAACAATCCTTTATCAAAAACATTTTCAATACCAAAATACGTAAAAGAGTATATGGTATTTATTTTCTTTTAAAACATTACAGCTAGTTATGAAAGCCAATGATCAAATAATACTCGCAGTGGTGGGATGGTCTTTGTCACCACGTACGTTAAAAAAACATAATTTTTGTCATTTAGTAAAATGCTTCGTAGAGATAAGATTCATTTTGAATAAAAGTAATAGTCAAAGGGTTTTATACACGGTATAAAAGAATGATGTGTATAAATGAAAATATTCCCCAATGAAAAATATTGAGATGAAGTCCCTTACAAAGACGATATCCTTAGATTAAGGATAAATCAATGTCGTTATTATGTGTGACAAATATAAATACACCCTATATAAGTGGATATTAAGGGTAAAAAATCATATGTCATCCACACATATTCATAGCACGACATAATCAAGAAGTAGAGATTTAAATCAAAAAATTGAAAATGGATTAAGAATTTCCCTTGAAAAAATTCGATAGCCTAACGACGTAACATTAAACATCAGAAAATGAGATGATAAGATATAAAAAGGGTATCTCATCACTTGGACACCACATTTACAGCAACAGGGATATATTAGATCATATCCAAACATAATAATATGTAAACTAAAAGACCTATAAAAATGAAGTCTTTTAAAATGAGGAGGGTGAAAGGTTTCGTTACCGATTTAGGTAACATTCAAAATGTACACCACATGAAAGAAGGGTCATAAAATGAATATTTAAAAACCCATAAATTATATTATATTACACAAAGAATAAAATCATGGGCAGTTCATTCACCACAATAAAGTAAATAGTGGCAAATGTAGCATTAATCTCATTGGAATAAAAAGTGAGATATAAACCCCTTACCTCATTGTAATCAATTGAGTCATATGAACAAAAGATAATAAACACCAAATGAATCACATAATACCATGAATATAAATAGAATCACGATAATATATATGAAATTAAAGTACACAATACACCAAATTAAATAAATAAGTGGTGAACAATGGAAATCTCACGGAATTAAAAGTGATATAAGAAATCCCTTATGAAAATTCGGCAGCCTAACAACGCCACATAAAACATCCAAAAATGGAATGATGTGATCAAACAGGGTCTCTCATCATATGAACATAAAAATTACAGGAAGTGGAAGATAAAAGAACACACCCAAACATAAGAAATAGGAGCGTAAAAGTAATGACATAGAAGAGAGTACATAAAAAGAAAGAGAGAGGTAGGATCACTTACCTCAAGTCTGACTTATCTTGTTCGTTTCATTATATACCTGAATAATAAACATTGGTCAATTTATAATTTCATAAGGACCTCATATAATGATTATTATTCAATTCATATCAAATATTATAACTTTATAATAATTAGTTAATTATGTGAGTTCCTATCATACGTATTTGTCGATGTTCGGTACATGAGTCAAAAAATGGACTTCTTATAATTACATGATGTACATGTGGTAAAAAGATCATTAAATCTAGAAGGATATTCATAATTTATATGTAATATATATCATATATTTCCATTATATATATGTACTTATAATACTACATAATATTTGGAGATAAGAAATGAAATGCACCGTTCATGGAGACGGTAAGCCGTACGTACGGATGGACGCTACCTTCATTTCTATTTCATACTTTAATGGAATGAAAACATAATGATAAAAAGGTATATTATAATTACATTAAAATATATATGTTATATATTCTACATAAATTAAAAAATTCTATACTTTATACATTCCATGTATGGCATTAACGAGTCATATCACTTTGAGGGGGCGGTAGTCCACACTTCCTAAAATGAAATTATCGCGGTTACCTCTCATTCAAAACATAATGGTATGACATTAAAGAAAACACATAGTAATAAAGAGAACATTAACATAATATATTTCATATAAAAATACAGTTACATCGTAATGGCCACTATAATAGGTGGTAGGAGATAATTGAACAATCATCATTTCGTGAGGCAGTAGTTCGCCGTCCACAGAAATAGTATGTTCTTCACCCATTAGATGGAGGTGTGTGTAATTGTAGCTCTAATAATTCTCATAAAAAATACTAGTATATTTAATATACTGCTGTTTTTACAAAATAAGGTAATAAAAAGAGTTTATTCGTTTGGATAAGAAAAATAAAACAAAAGAAAATAAGAGAAGACAATTCATTTAAATCAGTTAAATCTTTTGAATTTGGCCAAAGGCATCCTTGGAAAGTCTTCTTCCCAAATTCAGGCTTCTAGTATTAAGAGAGGGATATGGAGATATAATCTATGAAGAGTTTGGATGAGCCAATGGATTGAGAGTTGTGTTTAAGGGGTAGAGGTGGGGGACTTTTATAAGAGGGGGGAGGGTCACATTTGGAAGGTCTTGAAATGTGACTTTATTATAAAATTATTTTCGGAATAAAGTCCCACAATGATATATTTCGAGGATTAGTTGATAAGGTTTTCAAAATTCACCCAAAAAATTGGTTTTATACATGTTTACATCTTAGAGTTTACCTAATATTTTCATTTTATATACATCATTCATTAATGAGGTAATTACTGCATCATCATGGTGTCATAAATAAATTTATTTATATAATGTCTAAAATTTAGAAAACAAATACCATGATCTAGGAAATATATTTATCTTTCCAGTGACTATTTATAGACTAAGTTATCATTTATATAATCAAGCCTAAAATTGTTCTACTTAGGTGATACATACTTTGGTTATATTTTCCTTTCTTTAAAAATCATATGATAAAAGGCCACTATCACACTAAAGTGATTCCATGGGGTCCCAAAGTTGGGACAAGGAATCCCATGGTCGGCCATGACTCAAGAAATTGCATTAAGACACAAGGATGTGCAATTTTATATTATTATGATATTATTTTATTACCCTTAACTACCCGATTAATAATTAATTAAAATAATTAATGATAATTGTCCTCATTACTATTCATAATGTCAAAAAAACAAAAGCATCTTAATTTCATAATTTCGAAATTCTCATTCCAAATATGGAATCTATTTTACCAAATTCCAAACACATTAATTGCAATAATTAATTTAAAAAAATATTCTTATTGTCAAAACCAAAGACGGGTTTTTAAGAAGTAAAAGTTATCAAAATATAGACTTTTTTACATCTAATTGAAAAGTGAAATTACATCCAATGAACAAAATTTTATTACGTGATAAATACATAATTCAATTACACTTTAAACACAATTAAATGGACAATCTAACTATATAATTAAATTAGATGAAAAAGTAGTTTTGATGTAAAATGTAGTATTTTTGACTATTCGTTAAAAATGAACATTGGTCAGAAAAATACAAAATATTTATCCAAAGTAAATTTGATATCCCAAATTCAAAAATGATTTCTATTTTACCAAATTAAAAAAAAGAAGTTTCATTAATTAATTTTCTAATTAATTTCCACTGTCAAAACAAATAGTGTGTTTTTATGAAACTATATCTATCAAATGATTGACAATTATTTATTTCCAATTTAAAAGTGAAATTAATTCCAATGACCACCATTGGATTTAATGGTAAAAAATTATTTTAATTACACTGTATACCAAATTAAAAATATAATCAAACCCTATAAATAAATTAGATTAAAAGGAAGCTTTGAATTAAAATACAACATTTTTCACTATTCATTAAAAAATGAACTTTGTCAAGAAAATAAAAAAATACAAAAAAGTTCATTTTGATGTCCTGATATTAAAAACGGTTTCTATTTTGTGAAATATAACATAAAAAATTGACAAAAAGTATTTTCAAAAAGGGTTCACTATCAAAAGGAGGTTAATCGACCCTTTAAAGAATATTAGAATATTTATGCTCAATATTGTATTCATTCACATTTTAAGCCTCTATAATTTATTGGGTAATTGTTAAATTATTTAACAAACATATTTAATCATTTTGTAGTTAGTTCTATTCAATCCCTCCATTTCAACGGTTAGGCATTAACTACGATTTAAAATAATTTTATTATATTATTATTGTGAAATGTAACATTTCAAAGAAACTTGTTGTTGCGTATTGGGTACGCCATTGAAAATTGCAATCCCTTTAAAGTAATATTAAAATTTTATGGACAAATAATAATAAATATAAAAATTTTATATTCTATATTTACGTATCATGTTACACACAGACACACATATTGGAAAACATGTTCACATACACATAGGAATAGGAATGTGACTATAAACATACACATACGTGGATGTAAACATACACGTACATACAATTACACACCCATCTCGGCACCTTCTTCAAGCATACACTAAAAATGTTCCTTAGAGATCACAAAAAATTCCTCTCTTTCTCTCTCCTAGTAATGATCCCGGAGGTGTTCGAGCATGCCATATGAATTCATATTTTCATGAGACCTTATGATCTCACAATACATTTATGATAGCATCAAACATTGATCATCGACCACATTATTTATATATTTCTCATTATCCAAGAAACACTCATCACTCACCTCATTGGAAGTCATATCGTGTAACGTTTACTCAACACATAAGTCTTTTGTTCCCGGAAATGGATAATCTGAAGGTGTCTAATCCAATCCTAGAAGTTACGAACAATGAGGATTTTGTCTTTACCCTGAATTAATTGTAGGGATAGTTTGGTTGAAGAGAATGTAATTTTTTATTCTACAAATAAAAGATCATATCACTAGTACATTATATATTACATTTTATGAGAAATAATAAATATTTATTAAGGCTCCCACTATTTTATCAAGTCCCAATGTACCTCACCTTTGAACTCTGAATTTCTATTTTCCATTCCATTCACGTGTAATGGATCCATATTACCCTTCCCATATCCCCAACTAGGGTGGGTAAAGCAATTATATTGTATTTATGTAGGCAAGTCTTTTCCAACTATGGGCTTGCAGCTCCTTGGTCTGTTGAGTTGACACCCTAATCCTGAAATCATGACTTTTGATTTCCTCAACTATTGACTCAAATATTACTCCAAGTCATCCATGGGATACTCCTATTGATGTAATGTGGATAATTCAACCAAAATCCTTTCAATAGGTATTCCTTTATAATAGAATGTGTCCCAACAAGGCTGCGTCAAACACATCATTTTATTGAGTTTTCCCTTAATCATGTCGCAGAAGGCTTGATCTGACAAATATTTTTATTTGACTGATTTTTATCTCATTTGTGTGATTTTCTTGTTATCATTATAACATTTTTTTTTATATTAAGTGAAACTTACTTATGTGATTAACAATTTCTGGATTATATTTACGCATAAGCATGGTTTATTTTTCATCCATCATGCATCTGTATTTATTTCCTTAATTTTGGGATTGTGGAAGCACATCCTTAATGATTAACCATGCATGTGAAAGAAATAAAATAAATAGAATGATCATGAGATTTTATAATCGTTATTTTATCTAGAGGATGATAAATTATACCTAAAATAGGGGGAAACAACTAGAATCTTTTGCGTTCATGTTTAAAACTTTCCACTTGTCCACCTCTATATCTCCTGGGATTGGTTCCATCTCACCTCCAGAATAAACTACTTCCAATATCTTTGGAGTTGCATCCATTACATATGCCTTTTTTTAACTCCCATGTAGTTGAGGGGTAAATGGGGTTTAACCTAAATGAAACCATGGGAACTCAGGCCCTACAAGTTAATAACGTGAAGGCTCTCATGCCATCAAATTTAAAATAAGTGAAAAATTAAATGAAACATTCCACATACAATGGAATTGGTCTAGCTCATGATCATCCCTACATGAAAAATTTTAACAAATTAATAAAACTAGAATTAAATTATATAATAATTATTGTTTAAGATAAGTCATGATCAAATCATTTAATTATCATCTTTAATGAATCAATCCTTTTATCTTATACAGTTTTATGAATATCCTTGAGATTCTCATGCATCATAATTCTGAAAAAATAAGTTCATTTCAAATTATCTTTGTATGTATCTTGTACCATGGAGGCAACCCAATGAATTCCGATTCATAACATCAAAATGAGTACAAATGAACATTGCACATATGTTAAATTAAACACATAAATAAAAAACTTATCACATGTTGTGCCTCATCATTACACCTACACGGTGGTACACCAATCAATGGTTTATATTATATAATAATAAATTTTAACTAATCTACGTAATTTGTATGACTACAGAACATGTTTTTCCAACTACATAGTGTGTACTATTTTTAACCATCCATGTGAAGTACAAGCCTTGGGAAACAGCATGTGAGTGTACTTTAGAAATCATTGGATTGCAGGGCGTGTCCAGTAGGCCACACATCGTGTAGTTCATTGTTACTCGCTCTCCAGCTAGGCATGTTGTGTATGGGGTACACAATGAAACCCTATCCTGAAGGGTGTTAACATCATATACAGTGGGCCACACTACGTGTAATCAGAAAACCACATGCCACATGTTCCTGGACAACACACAGAATCAATAAGAATTAGACAAAATCGAATTATATGGCCCAGTTTGGCATACTAGACTCGGTGCATTAATACATAGATACACGTCGTTTACTATAGATTAAGCATCACATGTTATTGTGTAGTATGAAGAGGAATATTTTATTCTCTATATGATATACTATGTTATATTTTAATCAAAATAAAAAAATATTGTTTTAGTAATGTGAATGAGAAAAGAAAGAGGAGAAATAGATCTCGAGATTCAGATTTGTAGAAAAATTATCATGAATTGAAAAAAATACATTATTTAATGCATAAATCATAATAAAATACATTTAAATAATTATAAAATAAGGTGTATCCTCTCTGATACAACATGATGGTTTTAGGCGTAGTAGAATCATTGTTGTGTCGGCACCCAACATTGATTTTTACTATGATCAATGATTATTCTGGGATCAATACATCGATGAATGTCAGTATCCAATAAATATAATAATAAATTCAGATAAAGCAGGATGTGGCATGAAACCATTAGAAATGATCATGCACATCATGTTTATAATTAATTTAATTTATTTTAGAATGGAAAAAAATTCCTAGATCTTCAATATAATCTTTGTTAATGATGTTGATCATTTGGAACGACCCTTATGGATTATCTCATTGCTCACAAAATAATCCAATGTATATTACCCCTAGCGGTGATCCACATGTTCTCTGATAGCCTATGATCGACACCACTCATTCTCCGAGTGCTAGGGAGGTAATGTGAATGCCATGAGTCAGTCATTCTTAATATCTTGTTCTTCATCCATGAAGAACGTCTCTCATTTGTGATGGGGGGGGGGGGAAATAGGATTTGAGATTGAAATATTTTAGCTCAACTATTTTCAATTAACCAAGTGTGTGGTGTGTTCTTTATGGCACAAATGATGTACTGTTCTATTTATATGTATGGAAGATCAGTTAAAATATTAATTTTCCAACCAATAATTAAATACATTACTGAACATAGAGAAAACCAATGGTCATAATAATACCACCTCATTATTTTTTGTACTCCTACTTTCACAAAAAATATTTATGTATAGAATTACACGTCCCCAAAATAATAGCATCGTCGTTATTATTTTAACTTGTGCCAACTGGTTAAATAATTATTTACCATCTTGCAAGTAATTATTTTACTGATAGATGGGCCATTTTCCACTCGAAATCCAGTAATATTTTTTGAACAACTAAATAAATAAATAAATAATTTATTCTCATAAATAAAAATTCTAATAAAAAAATTGAAAATAAATAATTATGAAATTTTCAATAAAATTTTAAAAAAATATATTATTTAATTTATACGATCATCTAAACATGAATAAAAATATCCCACATTCTTGAGAATAATATTAATGTTATTAATTAAATTAAAATAGAATTTATCTGAGACCACAAAACATACATAGTGTGACCCCTGTGGATTATTTCTCATTGGAATTAGGTGGTGTTATCTAAATTGTATGTTTACTGTCTAACAACAAACTGTATGCATTTAATAATGAATTCACAGTAGATGATATATCACTTTAATGAACATTCAAGCGGTCAAATCATCTTAGTACAATGTGCAAAAAAACTAAACTATGTGCATGCATTCAAGGTTTAGTTGATGGGAATAATAATGTTCGCAACTTGCTAAAATCTATAGACAACTAGTATATCTCTCCAGATAATGGATTAGACATAACATTTCTATTGATGTTCTCATCTATGAGACTCACCACCACTAATGGAGTGCGCAAACACATCATGGAGGTGAGGGATATTGTGGATCCACTTAATAATTTATTTTTGATATATTTGAGTTGTTTCCAATGAATTGTATTATCATCACTCTGCCACATCAATATGGGACATTTAAAATTACTTATGACACAAATAATGATAAATGGTCATTAATGAATTAATGACTATGTGTGTTCAATAGGAGGAAAGGATTGTGGTGGAAATGGGAGAAACCAATATGATGACAATGCAGCAGAATCATATGGGTCATGAATTTCAAGCCAATAAATTGGGAAGGAAAAACTACATCTTCATTCTAATATTAATATGGAAGTCATTTGTTTTTTCAGCAAAGGAAATGGACACATATCGAATAGTAGATCTAAAATTTTGAAATGGCATGAAAAGAATTGTATTTCAATATCATTGGTTTTTGAGGAATAAAATATGGTTGATACAATTTATAACACTTGGTGGACTGATTTTGGTTCTACAATCCTAATTGTGAATATCTTTTAGGGAATGTAAAACCTAAGGAATCCAGTGGATAGTGAGATTAGCATGTATTTTGAAAACATGATGAATCATATATAATTGATTTACCATTTATAGTGATAGTTTGAGAGGAATTTTTTTCTTGTCTCATGAAAGCATTATTAATAGTTCCTTATAGAGATTTCAGATGAATAACTATGCACCATGTATATCACCCATTTTTAGTGGTGACAAATTCGGCATTAACCAAACCACAAAAAATGATTTTGAACATGATGAAATTAAATCCATCATGTTTTCTTCTATTTTTTGGTAGTTTAATGTAAGCTTTGGTCTGAACAAGGCTATAGATTTCATTTGTAGTGGGAATGTTGGGGTATAATCAGATTTATCCGATTATAGACCACTGGAAGGTAATGAATAAGGTATTAAAATACCTCGAAGGTACTAAAGACTACATTGTTGTTTATAAACACACGGACAATTAAGTATTCATTAGATACTCAGATGTAGATGTCGACGGTTGTGTGGATTCACACAAATCAACGTCAGGATGACTTTATAATGGCTGGAGGATCTGTGTCACGGAGAATTGTCAAAAATATTCTAATAAAGAAATCTGCATTGGACGATGAGTTTGTTTCATGTTTTAAGTTAAAAACCCCCGGTGTATAGATGAAGAGATTAATTTCGGACATTGAAGTCATGGAGAATTTCCATGAAATCAATCTATTATAATGTCAAGTCCTTTTGAGTTATCGCCATGTTCCATTGTCATTTCCATAAATCTCCATTTTCTATTATCTTTATTCTATGTGCCAACATGTACCTATAATTCACCACCAATCCTCCAAAGAATTAATTAATTGGACATTGTTTTCCTAGTCTATATCTTATGTGCAAGGAATATCCAAAATAACCATATATTAACTTTCATTGAATCATACATCCTATTTATCTAAACACCAAATGTAAATAACATCATTTAAACATGACATAGTTGTGGAATCCTCCCAATTAGAAACCAATAGGGATCTTTCCATCATCCCATTTTTATAAACAAGCCATGGGACCATCCAGATCATGACTATAAATCCATCTCTAATCCTCTAAAAGCATCACATTAATATAAGAACACCTGATCCCCATAGGAATATCCAAAAAAAATCTAGGTTGGTTATAAGGGAAACATCACAAAATCCAGTAAGGGATTAATATTAAAATTCAATCATATAAGTGTATCGTCAAAATGGGGTTTGAATCAGTTTCCATCCTGTCATTTCTAAAATTGAAATTCTGAACATGTCCATGTATTGATATCCCTTAGCACTAAAATGATCTGGGATGCATAGATTATACGAAGGCAACTAATGTTGTTTTTTATCCATCATTCATACCTAACCAGAACATGGAATGGAGAGAGTGAATGTGGTAAATCATAATTATATTAATCTTAAAAAAATAAATATTATTAATTATATTAATATGAGATACATCCTATATATGATCTTTCCTTCCCTAACTCAAAGTACTCTTAAAATTGCATCCCTAATTTTTTTTGTCTAACATGTCCATGATTCTTGATAGAACCACTCTATTAAACTATAAAATTGACTCACCCAGGCTCAGTTATTAGAATATTAAAACAAACTCATTGTAATGTATATCATTTCTAAAAATGGTTATATAAGACATTACCTTTATAATCTACGTATGAATCATGGAGTATGAAATTTTATAATACCTAAATGTTTACTAAGGTAATTATTGTTTGCGTTGCATATCCAAAAAAGTAAGAGAATATTTATGATATTAACTCAAATAACATAGGTATTTAGAGGTTTTATTAATCCATAAAGATCAAGGGGGAGTGATAAAAGTGGTCGAATATTGTTTGAGAGCATGAATGGGGAAAAGAAACAAGTACCCTTTGTGATGAATTTATATGACCATGATTTTATTATCAATTCATTCCAACGTATGAAGGAAAATATGTATTTGATTAGTGTGAAATTAATAATCGCTAAAAAAGATAGGATTTATCAATGAAAAATATATCACTAATAAAACCTATCATTATTGGCGTGAAAATTATAGATGATAAAACCAATATGTATCATCACTAATATTATATAGTTGATATATATAGGTTATATTGTAACATTTCATTTGTATTAGATAAAAACAATACAAAATAAAATAAAAAAATATTAAAAGAATATATATTTAATATTATTTAATTCATAAAATATTAAAAATAATTAACCTCAATAAAAAATATTAAATATTAAATGCATGATTCTTAAAAATAAATAGTGAAATTGAATTATTAAAAATGAATAGACCAAAAATATTAAATATTGATATGTTTTATATATTAGATCAATTATGTTAAAAACATAAAATGAAAATATTTTAAAACTAAGATGAATATATTGTGAAAATATTAATAAATACTAAAAACGTACAGAAAAAGAATTTGTAGGAATAATTTCATAAATTTTGAACATGTACAAAAAAATAGATGAAAATATTAAAAAATAAATTTAAATAAATTAATTATATATAATTCAAAAAATTAATAAAATACTACAAGTTAATAAATAAAAAAGAATTAAAATTAATCATATAAATAAAAAACATGATCAAAATAATAAATCATAGTAAACAATTATCTAATTTTTATATATTAAATGAATTAATTGTAAACACAGACAAAAATGTATAGAATCATTACAAATAAATTTATAAAAATTAATTATATAATTATCAATCATTTTAAAGGCATTACAACTTAATAAATGAAATTGAAAAAATATAAATCATATAAATAAAATACATTTTTATAATATAAAATCATAGGAAATAATAATGTATAAAAAAATCTTAACAAATTAAAACCATCAATTAATATTAAAAAAATTTAATTATTGCAAATTAATAGAAAATATTCAACAAAATAATATTAATTATGAATAAATAAAATTGAATATGTTAAAAACAATTAAAGTTTGATTCTATAAGAATGATTACATCAATTACATTAAAATAAAAATTAGGGTTCGAATCCTCGAATGCACCTTGTGGGATTTATATCACATGTTGTGACTTAGGTAGACAATTGATTGGGCATGATTTAGGGAAGAGGTGATGCACGCATTCCACATTCATGGAGATGCATATATGATGATGTAGGCCTAATGGTACACTAATCATGTGGGCCACATTCTTAGGCCACTTGTCCTTGGACATATGGCCTATGTAACAAATATCTTCTTCACAGATATATAGAGGACTTTTCATTAATGAAAAAAAAGAAATAACATACACATAAAATTTGAATAAAATTTACAAAAATTTTATAAAAAAAATATATATATATATATATACAAATATATTAGGTAATCGAGGAAAAAATACACCAAAACACACACACAACTCACACACCATCCAATTGTAATGGCATATCCCTTAAATGGATAACATACCAATATTCAACAGGCCCATAGAATTACATTTTTCTAACATTGTCCGTAAGAACATTACAATTTTTTCCCTAACAACAATGTCTCATATGACACGATATTATCGTGTACTGCTATTGGATTTATCCCAAATGATTGGGACTCCACCAGAAAACAATGATCTACAGGCCCTACCAATTCCTTGTTCTACCATTATCTCACCGAACATCATGGCGGGTTTTCATAGTTGATTATCAGATGATCGCCCTCGACGTTAATATTGTGTTTTCCCATCCCAATAAATTCTCAGCAAAGCATACCACCAAACCAGATCTCTGAGGTTCACACAAACTTCCACCATGCATCTAAAGTTATTGCTCGACACTTGCAATACAAAAAACACCACAACAAGATGCAGTCAATAGGAATGGAACACCTCCATCATCGGTCTTGGTTCTATCATCCATCTATGGCCACATATTTAGTGATGAAGAGTTTTCTCCCCTCCTACATCAACAATCCTAGCTTCCCAAGAGTTAACCACCATCCCTGAATCCTGCAGCTTGAGAACAATAGTGATCACTACGCTGACACTGCCACTCAACTCTCACCATCTCTCAATGGCACACAATGTCAAGACTACAAATCATGACCTTCAATGACACCATTTGTCATTAAAAATTTTATCGAAGCACATCTGAATCATTTGTGTTTGTTTACATAAACACAAAAATGGTTTTAGGGATCCGACACATTGTGGTTAAATTTCATGGAAACTGGGGGTTTGAGATGGCATTATAAATATCAATTATATGGACATCAAGCATAATAAAATATTAAAACATAATATATAAAAATAAATAAATATTAATCATAAAAATTAAAACATATTTACAATATTAAAGCATATTAATGGATTTATATTAATGTGGCATGGCCTTTATGGGTGTATATATACACATCATGAGTCCACATACCTGTGTTGAATAATTTCAAAGGATTCATTACATTCAAAATTATTTCTCCACCCCATTTTTTACTTGTTTTTTATTAATTTTATAGTACAATGTGTCTTGAACTAATTTAGGAATATAATACTTTTTTAATTTCATTATAAATATGTCTATTGTTTTACATAGAATAATAAGAAATCATTAGAACTGCATGTCTATGTGTGGTACCCAAAACATCTGTTCAATTCTAGATTTTTATTTATAACTATAATACATTACAGGTTAGTTAATATTTACTAAATCAATTATTCTTTTTAAATATATAAATTATACATTATATATAACTTATGACTCATAAATCTATGATAATATTTATTTACAATGAAAAGATATCTTACTTGACATCAATTATATTAAATACATCAACTATAATATTTATTCAAAATATAAATATATTATTTATTTTTTCATAATTACAATACTAATCAATATCTTATTATATAAATAATCATTTAAAATGATCTAAATATAATCATACAATTTTTAACCAAATATATTTACACATTATATGAAAATCTTTTGTAATGATTTCACTACATATAACTAGTTTATAAAATTATATATTCTAATGTTATAAAAATAATTATTATAATACATAATCCATAAAATTTACGCATAATATATTAATATTATAAATTTATAGTAATTTATTAATATTTTATATCAAATTAATTAAATATGTGATGCAATTTTATTTATAAATTCATTCGATATAGATACATTATAATATGTTGATGTTGGTGTATTGTATTTATTTCTATTATATATTAAATATTATATCATTAAATTAATATATAATATTCCAATGACATAACTTTTTTCATAAATACATTTTTTAGTGTTTTTATAAACTCTATTTTTAATGGTAAGTGGAAACCCTCACAATGAACCATCCTTAAAAAAATTCAAATTCCACAAAAAAACAAAATTTCAAATTGAAAACTAATATTTTTATTTTAAACTAATCCAAGATAATGGGTTGGGGGGAGTGTGTGATGTATCCAATGATGTGGATAGGATTTAAGATATATGTGATTGCATTGATTATTTTCCAATATAATTACTGGGAGTTATATACGATTGGAAAATGGAACTCATATTTGGATGGTGTTTCAAGTCATGATCATGATACAATATTCTACACCTTTTAGATTTGTTTGTGGAATTTTTGTTATGTAGGTTTTCAGATCAAAGCATATCATAGTCATTATACGATATTGTTTGGATCTTATGGGTTTTAGGAAGGCTTTAGATGGAGAAGAAGTGTCTGGTGGGTGAATAAGTAAAATAGTTTTGCGGGATTTGATTCCACATTAACAAATTGTAAATGACATAAATGTCGTAACAAAAAATATCAATCAAATAATGAAATATAAAATTGCATAACCTAGAGAGGACTCTATTCATGTTAAATTTATTATTAGATTAAATCACATCATTTGAAATTATACCTCTTCTTAAGAACTATCCTCAACATATTGATTAATAACACATCACTCATGACACAACAAATGTATCCTTGTTCACTTTAAATGAAATCATAGTGTTTTATGAAATACATTACAATACATGAGTCGAGATGGACATTAAGAATATTCTTAATGAATAAGGACCACTAAACACACCGATGGATAATAATATCCGATGACACATAATCATGAACAATTCATATAGGAAGGTCTATTCTCACAATCTCTCATATTGAATCTTTTAGTATTCACCTCTCAATAGGTGAGAGGGTTTATAATTTTTTATATGAATAAAAATATAACATGTTTATTTATAAGTTTCAATTGGCTCTTCTAAATAAATATCAAAATTGAATTATGATGGAGGAGTGGTCAATAACACTTTATTTTCCCTTTTACAAGTTACTCCAATGATGTTCAACACCACATGTTCTATATTTATTTCTTCCCACAAAAATTACTACAAATTTTAACATTATCCTTAAAGTAAATTTAATACTCCCTCAATCTAGGGAAAATAGTGTATTTGAGAACATATTGATCAATGGGATACATGGATGGAATTACAAAAAATTAATCAACGCATTCAAATCATGGATCTGGAGATTAAAAATTCACCCAAATTTAACATCCCAATAATTTTATATTTTCAAAATTTCAATAAATTTTCCTATATTTAGTATAATAATTTAATATATTAGACTAAATTATTATTTTATTCATAATATCTCATTCAATGAATGTCAAATATGTATCAAAGGATTTACTAAAATCCTATTAATGTATATAGGATGATGCTTGATCATTGGAATATCCAGTTTGAGTATCCCAAAAAAGTGATATATATGCATAACATTTTGAAATATTTTACTAAAATATTGGATTCCTCATTTGATATAAAATTTTTTTGGGGTTTTTAATTATATAGAACATTAATTTTAATGTAGCAAGTGGAATTCTATGTGCATTATATTATTGAACCATATGTCTGGTTTGTCTATTATTGTTTATTTGGTGCTTCTAAACTATCGTGCAATAAGTTAGTGTTAAATAATTTAAGAATAAAATAATGGGAATCAAATCCTTTATAATATATGTGAAAATTGATTTTATAATATTATTTTTCAGCACAAATTATGATATGTTGGATGAGGGTGGTATTATTTGTTTTAGATTAATCCCCATCATTTATCAAATGGACGATTGAATAGTAAAGTAATAATTCATTTATCTATTAAAACTGATTTATTTATCCTCAGAAAAATAGGAATAAATTTCTTGATAATCCTAAATTACGGTGATCTTAAATAAGATGACACACATGGTGAGAGTTACTAATAATAACTTCTTGAATTATAATGACTTTATTTTTGGTTATAGACATGAAAATGATTTGAAACATTCTCTTATATACACTTTATATTTTTTTTAATATTTAGAAGAGTGAATTTCTGATTGAACACAAGATTTTTAGTTTCTGTAGAAATTTCATATAATGGATGATCCCAAAAATTTAATTGTTAAAAGGATACAATTTTTTCATCATCTAATGTATAAAAAATGTGAATAATATTTTAATTTTATCCATGGAAGATGTGCAGATATGAAGGACATAGAAAAGATTAAAAAAACATGGATAATATTGTAGGAAGGAATTTGGGGGGGGGGGGGGGGGTAAATGTTATATTTCATTAAAATTTATGTTGGGGATTCACATATTCCCATTATTCATCTGATAGATGCTGCAATTCTCACATATTTGTCCCAAATTATTAATATAAAGGCATTGGTTCCTTTTTGAATGGATTTATATGAAACGAAATGTTATGATTCCTAACATGTTTCTATCATGTGTAAAAGAGGGTGATTAGTTGAAGGATTATATGAACAATATACCTAATCAATCATCTATATCAAACATTTTTATGTTCCTCATTGTGGGGGGAATTTTTTAAATATTGATCAATTCTTGTCAAAATTACATTTATTATTGGGTAAGGGAGAGGAATTGGATGATGATTTTTTAACAAACCCCATATAAAAATACTGCATATCCATAACTTATATGTACCTCACATTGGAGGGAATTTTTGAAACATTGATATATTCATGTTGAAATTCCATTTTTTAATGCAGGATTCTATTATATTATGTCCATTTGATAAGTAAGGTGCTACTTGATATTATAATGAGCTTTGAATTTAGATATGAGTATATTTATGTTTGAGGAACATTAATGAAAATGGACTCCTTTTATTCCATAAAAATGATAAATGACTTTTAAAAACATAAAAAATAATGCTCAATGAGAACATCCCTAGGCTACATATTCCCTGATGCATTGGAGTTGTCTGATCATGGATGATGCACTAGATTCAAAATCAATGATGTGATTTTAATTTATAATAATAAATATATAATAGAAATGTATTAATATGATGATTAAAACATGTTTCTTGGAATGATATAGGGATTTATAAAAAAAATCTATCTAGTTATTGATTATATGAAATCAAAACCATAGAAAAACAATTTTCAATATAACACATTTCTATTTGTATTTTAATTAATTAAGAATAATGTGTTCTCTAACAAGATTATCATTTTGATTCAATAAAATAAATTTATGAAAATGAAGTGCAGATACTTACACCTGGATGAATGTTTTTTTTATATTGAATAGTGAATCCTTTGGTAGGTGATTGATGGATATTAAATTGTAGATGAGAGATTATATTTGAACTTCAAAGTATCATTAAAAATGAAATGTTGAAATTGGCTGTGACCATAGATTTTGAGTAATCAATTACTATAGGGATGTCCTATATTTTTTGTACGTGGACCTTGGAGTCTATCTGGTCAAAATATGCATCAAATTGATGAGTAATTGATTCAAAAAACATCATGAATTATTGAAGGATCATTGTCATAATGAATCTCAAAAATATGAGTTTGTGTGATAGGTTATTAGTGAGTTTAAAATGTTTTAACTAAAATTTTATTTATAATATATTATCAACACAAAATATTTCAAACACATAACAACTAAACTACATTGCTTTTCCGAAAATTATATTGACGAAAAAAATTTCTATAATGTACTCAATGTTATTTGATAAATTAATTCATTAAAACTATGAATACCATTATGAACTATTTTGAAAACCGAATGATATAGACCTATACCAATGGTTTCCAAACCATTGATATATGTATTTATAATTTTGGTACCTTTATGAATGGTTTTGGAATAAAAATTAGTATAGGTTCATTAAAGGTATGATAGACTGATAGTTTTATAAAAATGAAGGATTATCCAACACATATACTAACAGTTTTTGAAAAACTATTTGTATAATGTCAATGTATTGAATAAATTCCAATGGATTGTATGAAACATTTGGTAATGATCTAACCTATACCATTTTTTTAAAAACAATTAATGGAATTGGGTCATATGATTGTTTGGAAACCATTGGTTTTATTTAATCCCTTGGTTTAGGTTCATATTGTGGATCATATACCAACGATTTCTCAAAACCGTTGGTATAGTTTCAATTTCTAGAAGAGGTGAAAATGGATTGAACCTTCCTAAAAAATATGTCAGGGGACTGTAGAGCACACTATGATCCATTAATACCATTGATAATGAAAATATAGTCTAATTCCATGATGAAATATTTACATCCTCTCTCCATGGAGACCATAATTCCAGCAAATAATGCATAAGCTTCAGTGACTGGTGGATTCCAAAAAGATTGGATGGATGTCTATCAACTTGAGATAATACAACCCAGATGATAACATACAATATGAACCAATCCTATATAACCTATTCAAATGATTGTTGCGTCCACATTATTCTTAAACACATTAGATTGTGGGGGGGGGGGGGGTCCACTTACATCTTTTAGAATAGAAAATGAGGATATTATGCTAAATCTCATAACGCTTCCAAATATCCTTATATGCTTGTTAGAAGATATTGGACCCTTGATGGTAGAACATTGCATGTATAAGTGTTTTTGCTTCAATAATGAGAAAGGATATCAAATTATCCAAATTAGTATGTCATACCAATAGGATCTACATTAAATTTAGTATTCCCATGCAATATATCAATAATAATGTTTAGACATTGGGCATGACTAATAAGGTCCATATGCGTTTATAGAAGTATTCATTGACTATTATTTGTATTTTTTCAGCCAACGTACCCTTAGAAATACCCAAATAGAATCCCATTCAATACTTATTCAATTGTTTTTTCAATTTCAATATATTCTATGCATGGAATACTAATAATAAAAATCTAATAGCTTTTGTTGAATCATACATCTAGTTTACAAAAAAAACACTAGTTCTTAGTATCATTTAAGTAAATGAAAATAGTGGCATCCTCCAAATCTAAAACCAAGAGGGATGTGGACATCATCCCATATTTATAAACAAGCCATTGGACCCTACAGATCATGAATTGGGTTATGTATCTAGTCCTCCAAGTTTGTCTCTTTTGAAGATCACTCAATTCCTTGGGGCATCTCTAAAAAAATCTAGGTTGGGCGCTAAAGGTAACCTCTTAAAAGCCAGTATGGGGGAAATATTTGGATTCTACGATATGAGTTGATCAGAAACTGGGTTTATGAATTAGGTTCCTTACTTTATTTTATAAAAGATCAATCTTGATCATGAATATGTAATGATATCACATACCACCAAAGGGATTAGGGATACAGAAATTATCCGAATTCAAAAAATTCAAATTTTTAGCGTATTTGATAACCCACAAGAACTATTCAATGTGATGGTGAATTAGGCAAATCCAAAATTCAGGTAGCAAAAATAAATACATATTTTCAACATGAATCGATTTAGCTTCATCCTTTATAATTGCTTCATTCCTTACATTAGAGACACTTTTAAAATTAATTACTTGAATTAATTTATCTATCCAGTCCATAATGATTGGGAAAACCACTATACTAGTTTGACCAAAAATCTCAAGGATCCAAATATAATTATTGTTTGTATCAACCACTTTAATGAATGATGATCGGAAAATAGATTCCGTTCACAAACCGGTCTCACTCATGCTGATAGAAATATTGGATTTGGAATAATTAAGCAATTGTATTGATTCTTTATCATATATTTGTATAATATGGAAAATATATATGAGTTATTAAATATTGGACCTTGAGAAAAAGAAATATACTCTTGGAAAAAAAAGATATGGTAAATAGGATTTATTCTTCTATATACATTCCCCCATGAAATATGTTCTCAATAGAATCCAAAGAAAATTAACTAGAAAAAATTCTACCAATCAAGAAACAAAGGTAAGGGGAAAATGTCCCCCCTACATGAACCCCCTAGTTTGGATGAAGCATTGATAGAGTGTGTCGTTTATATTTATCTTGTAGGAAACTCATTAAATATTATTGTAGTTCCATTAGTCAAATAATAATATTACAATGCTATGTTTATTTAAATAAATAAATATATAATCATAATTTGGAATTCTCCATTTGAAAGAACAATAATGAATTAGAAAATATTGATTATAGTTTAATGTATTTTATTATGAATTATTTATATAGTTTCATATATTCTATTTTTATTGATTAATCCATATTATACAACACAAGGGATTCAACCCTTCTTGATTATGAGAACATTCAACAATACTCTTGGAAGAGTAAATCATTTTACAAAATGGTTGAATAAGAAAGTACGTTTATAAACCATGTATAAATCATGGAGAATGGAATTTCATAATCCATAAATTCTCACTAAGATCAATTTTTTGTGATGAATAATAAAAAACAAATTCATGCATTTTCAAGAGATAAACTCACATACCACAGGTTGTGAGAGGTTTATTTATCCAAGATGTTCTATGGGAGTGGTGAAACAAGTTGACATCCATGAGAGTACGTGAATGGGGAAATGATACATGTTACAATAGTGTTGAATTAATATGACCATGAAGGGTTTAACAGTTCGTTCCCATAATGTTATTATATATATGAGTTGTATTACTATGAAATTAATATCCGCTACAAAAAGATATGTTTTATCAGTGATAAATTTTTCACTAATAAAACGACTATTTATATGTTCAAAAATTATAGGAGATAAAATATATATTTATCAACACAAATATTATAGTGATGATATAAATATATAGGTTTTATGTGATATATTTCATTTTATAGATGATAAAAAATATTTAAACTAAAATAAATAAATATTGAATGAATTTATATTAAAAATGAATAAATTCTTAAAAAATTGAAAATATTTAACCTTTTTAATGAAGATACAATCATAATTGCATGGTTTATAAAAAATGGGAGAAATTGAATAATTAAAAATTAATTAACTAAAAAAATGTTTAAAAAGTGTTATCTTGTATTAATTATATATATTAAATTAAAATAATGAATATATATTAAAATGATGATGAAAATAAAAAAAATCATAACCTAGTAAATATCTATAAAAAAGATTTTCTATGAATAATTACTATAATTATGAACATGTACAAAAATTTTGATGAAAAAAGAAACTCATTTATATAATTTAATTCAATATATTTTAAACATTTCAAAATTATTAAAACATAATAAATAAAATTTAATGAATATTAATCATATAAATTATAAAAATTTTAAGAATATTAAATCAAAGTAAATAATTATGTAAAATATAATTCGTTAATTTAATTAAATTTAAACATATAGAATAATGTAAGGAATCATAAAAAAATTAATTAAGTAAATTAACTATATAAATTTCCATCATTTTAAAGGAAATAAACCATAATAAATGATATTGAATAAATAATAATCATATGAATAAAAAATTATCTTAATAATATGTAAACATAGTAAATAATTATGTATATATAAATATTAAAAAAATGAAAAATTAAAAAAAAATATTAAAAATCGTTAAATATTATAAATGAATAATTAATATTAAGAGAACTCATTTAAAACATATTTAAATAAAATTGAATAAGTTCATAACATTCATAACTGATGTTGTATGATTAATTAAATAAATTGCAGACATAATAAAATGTTTTGGAATCCTCGCAAGCCATTTGGGGGATTTACATCACATACCGTTACACAGATAGGTGGTGATGTGGGCATGATGCGGGAATTAAGTTATGCAAGCAGGACACGAGATTAGTGATATAGACTAGATGATTCAGGCATTATGCTACACCGAGCCGTGATGAAAATTTTAACGCCACCTTGCCATGGCTTTGTAGGATATGTAATATATCTTCAACTACCCAAATATAATGAGGCCAATGCTTTCAAAAAAATTAAGAACAACACAGATAATATGTGAATAAAAATTAATAAATAGATTATATATATATTTATGGTACTCATTGATACAAATGCACAAAAATGAACACAACTAGCTCACCCACAGACCAATGGTAGGCCTTAGCCCCCCCCAGCCAAGGGATATCCCACCTATATACAAAATGACCATTGACCTCCTTTTTTATTGATATTGGACCAAAGACACTTACAAATTATGCGCAGACCACCACGAACAACAGGCCCATACATTATTTTGCACCACTATAGGAATTCTAACAAATAATTGTGCCTCTATTACAAAACAATGATGGACATGCCTCGACCACACCATGCACATCCTTTATCACACTGAACGTTATAAAGGATTTCCATATAAGTCCATTAGACCACCACCCTCACCGTCAATCGCATTTTTGCAGACCCAAGTCACTGGTCACCAAATCTGTCCAGCACATCAGCTCTCTGAGCTTCACAGACTTGTCGACCTTGCATCTAAACCTATCGCTTCACCTCTTCAATGTACAGACAGACGCTGCGTGATGCTTTCATGAGCAATAGTTCTCCAATATTATCTCTCTTGGTCCACCGTCACGCTACACCCACAACATTAGAAATAATTATTTTCCCCACTCCTACGTCCACAATCATGTCATCCCACACATTCACCACCTCCAATGAAACATACCACTCTAGAACCATAGGGATCCATGTGCCAACACCACCATCCAACTATCATCGTCTCTCAATGCCATGCTCTGTCGACTCTGCAAACCACGACGTTCATTACCAACATCGTGATGCACATCCCCTCCACATTCATTTGTTTAAATTAATACCTCAATCATTTTAGGAATGGTGTACATTGGGGGTTCAATTTTACAGAAATATGGCGTGTGTTGGAGATGGTAATATAGGAATCATTTATATGTTTTTAAAATTTATTCAAAATATTTAAAAATAACAAATAAAAATATATAAAATTTAATCATATAAATTTAAAACAAATTTATAATATTGAATCTATTAGATAAATATGAATTAACTTTTAAAAAATGATTAAATTCAAAATATATTAAAATTAACTAAATATTGAAAATAGGAATTTTTTTTGAATAAATATTAAAAATAAATTAATGAAATGAAATAAATAAATAAAATTAGAAAAGTGTATTCATAACATTAATTAAGAGAATTTCTAGCATAAAAATTTGAATTAAATAATATAAATAAATATAATTATTATGGTGAATTATTGAAGTATGCAGTGTATTAATTCTTTATAGAAAATATTATATGTTATTATCAATTTTAATTTTTATTAATTGTAAAAGGGATACTATTTAATTAAATATATACATATTTAAACATATATAAATAAATATAAAAAAAATATTTCAAAAAAATTAGATGATTATATAACAAAAATGAATATATTAATGAAAATATTAGAAAATGACAGATATTAATAACCAATAAATGACATTTAATCAATCAATAGATAGACATGAACACACATACAAACGCATAGACATTCATGTATACTTACATACACAACATACATGTAGACATATTGGAAAACATATACACATACACTTACACATAGTCATAGGCATATAAACATACTCATACATGTATGTACACATTCACATACGTACAACTACATACACATGCATGCACATTCATAAATATCTATAAAAACTCATATATTCTTTCACATACAACATAATCAAATACATATACACTTACAAATACTACCTCACATACACATTTACATACACATACAAATGTAAATGCATACACATAGATAAGAATTTGCACATATATATACACATCAATAAAATTACATACATGTGCATGCACATTCATTGACATCCATACATGATAATATACACACATAAAACATTGACATACATATACAGAAACACATGAAAATACACATGTAAATAAACCTAAAGTCGTATATACACTTATACATACAATCACACATACATAAAAATACACATATATACATACACATACTCATAAAAATACACTAACACGTAAAAAAACATTAGTATGCACATACAAAAACACATACACATGCACATTCACAAATACAAACTTATGGGAACAAACATACATTTATATATAATACAAATTTTTAAATACATACACATACACATACACGAACTCATACACATATATATGTATATTTAGGAATATATACATACACATTCACATACATGTACACATATGTATAACATACACATTCAATAACATACGTTCCTATGAACATATACATACACACATATAAAAACCATAAACGTAGATAAACACACACAAACCACACAACACAACAGATGCATAGACGAACAACACATACATAAAGAAACTCACAATGACACCCATATATCAATACATATACATATATTATTAAATGTTATATAAAAAATTTATATACACAGTAAATTTACATATATATACTTTCTGAAATATAAATATTTTTTAAAATTATATTAGAATCTATATATGTATATATATTTACATGTTAAATGTGTCATTTTGTAACCATAAAAAAAGTGATCAAAATTTTAGGACATTTAAAAGTGTTAGAATATTAATAGTAAATGGGAACCCTTTTATTAGTCATTTTTCAGTAGAATCATTGAATATTTCATCATATGCAGTATTGTAACATGTATATAAAAAATATGGAATTACTATTGGGTGAAATTTTAAATTCATTGGAGTTATAAAATTATGTGAAAATGATAAATGTTGATTAATTTCATAATACAATGAATTATAAAAATATAATTAAATAAAAAATATAAAAATAAATTAATTTTTTTAAATTCCAATGGAAAAAAATTCATTAGATTCTATATATCTGAAAACTGATGTCCGGTGGTCCGCGTTGGGAGAGAGGGAGCCATCGTAGTGTGCCATGTTTTGTCCGATACTTCAGTAGTTTTTTCACATCTGTACTCAAGCATGTATAATTCAGGCTTTCATGTGCTTCATCCTCAATAGTGGTGAATGAAAGGTAGGGTCCAAAAGCATCTTTTCCAAACACCTCCTTCCTAATAGGCTTCTTTTGGTGAGGGGAATAAGACAAATGTGGGTAGCGAACATCATATCCATCATCCCCCACAAGGCAAGGTAGGAGTTGTCGATGAGGAATCGTGGCAGAACATCTAGTAATGTGTTGTGGTGACGGGAGGCTTTGAGGATGGATACAAATGGTAGATTGTTTGATAGATGGTGGTGACATAGGGCTGTGACCATGATTGGCAGTCTGAGAGGGGAGTCGTGAAAGGTCGTGGTGTTGAATGTCCTGGTATGGGTTGTTGTTGGGAGTTCGATGAAGGTATAATGGGTGGTGACTTTGGTAGGATTTATTGATGGGGTGTTCAGGAAATTCATTAGAGCACGGGCGGTGACGGTCATATTCATCATCGCCTTCTATGGAATGGTAGGAATTTTTGACGGAGCCCTGTGGAACATTGTCTGATAAATGGTTACAATGATCTTGTCTGTCTTCCCCCCATCTGGCATGGTAGGTGTTGTCGATGGGGCGTCGTGGCCGGTCATATGGGAGAAGTCAGGGAAACCCGCACGAACAGAGGGAAAAAGGCCGCTCCTGCTCTTGTGTATGTGGAATGGTGGCACAACACGTTGTAACACAGAACATGGGTTTGAAAACCTCATATAGAACCTTCTTCAGGATCCCAAACTTCTTCTTCGCACCAGACAAATGCATCGTTCTTCTTCAACTAAAACTCTGATTCTTTCTAGACACATATACTCGCCGAAAGGATAGTTTTTTTTAAACAATGGACAGTTAGTGTGCATATATACACTCCTAACTATTCCACAAACACGTTTTGACTAATTTTAATTTTGTTATTACTTTCCCTATAATTTCTCCACCCCACTAATTTCATTAATTTCATTTTCATTTTATTGTTGAATATGTTTTGACCTTATTAATGAACATAGGTCGTCTGTGTTACAAACTAGAAATTGTAAATATATTTTTATTATAGAATTATTTTAATAAATAGATTTATATATAATTAAAATATATTAATTATTTTTTTAAGATAATATTATACAAATATAATAAATAAAAATATGTTTATTTTTTAATTTTAATATTAGTTAATGATACTACTTATAATTAATTGTACCTATTATTTATAGCTTTCAAATTAATTTTCAAAAGTCCAATATGATTTTCATTGTTTAAAATATTAATTTAAAATAACAATTTTATTTGTATTATTGATTTTTTTATTAAAACATAAAATAAGTGTATATTTTTAAAAGAAAATTATTATTATTATAAAAATAATATATTTGTTAAATATATGATATATGTTATGTTTTTTTATAAAATTTATAAATTAAAAATATATATTATTATTATAATATTAATAAAATAAAATTAATTTTTTGTTTTAAATAAAAAAGAAATTTAAATTATTTATATTAAGAAATGAATTATATATATATTTAAAACCCCAAAAAGACAATATATAAAAAAGAATTTATATAATGAAAAGAAATGTTCAAACCATTATATGTATAAAAACCTGCATGTTTAAAAAATTAATGTTGATATGTTTTGAAAAAATAAAATTATAAAACAAAAAATATTAATTTATAGTTATATCATAAAAACACTATCATGTATTGGCCAAATGAAAATATTACAAAAACAAATGAAGGATACGTGACTGACTAATAAAAAGGGAGTAATGACATAGATAAAAAATAAGAAATATTTTATTGATTACAACTTAAATTAATAATATAGATAAATTTAACACAATCAAAATTAGTGAGGTTTTATTCCACCAACCATCAGGACAATCTAAAAGAAAAATGCCCAATATCAATCCGGAAACAATCTATCATGTTCCTCATGTTTTCAAAGAACTGATATATTATTAATTATTTTGGATAATTTTTTTCACATTGATCAAATTTATTTTCCATATGTTTTTACGATTATTAAAGCTTGACATATTAAAATATATAAACAATTTTTATTTATACCATAAGAATTTACATAAAAAAATATTACCCTCATATTCGTATGTTCCCCCATTTTTTCTGCCCAATTTCATATAGCCTCAAATACATCAATTAACCCTAAAATAGTTAAGTGTTCATATCATTTCATCAAATTAATTGTTTTACGATGGGATTCAAAAATAATAATAAATGACATTAAGTGTTTTAAATATTTTTATTATTAGTTAATTACAATTGTTTTAATTAATTATACATATTATTTAGTGTTTTTAAATTAATATTATAAAGACAAATATGGTTCTTCCATGTTTTAATGATTATTTTAATATTACTATATTTATTTAATTACATTTGTAAAATAGAATTTTTTTCTAATAATAATTAAGGTTAAACATTGTTTATAGAAAACTATCATTATTATTAAGATTATTTATTTTATAAATATTTGATATACGTTAATATTTTTATAAAATTTATAAATTTTAAATAATTATAATTATTATATTATGAAAAAAACACATCATATTTATGTTTTAAATAAAAATTTATTTTGAATTAATTATATTAAAAAATAAATAAATATATATATAACGCTAATATTTTTTACAAAAAATATGAATTTATATTATATTCACAAAAAATTCTCACACCATTATATTTATTAAAAAATGAAAGATTACAAAAATTAATATTGAAATGTTTTGATAAAATTAAAGGATAAAAAATATAATATGAATTGTTAATAATATAATGAAAACAATATCATGTATTGGCCAAAAGAAAACGGTATGTTATAAAAATAAATAGGCGTAATAAAAAGGGATGAATGATTGAGATAAAAAGATGAATATTTTAATGGTTACTACATAAATTAGTAATAATGTAAAACATTAGGATATTAAATATTTTGAGGTTTTATTCAATTTGAAATCATGGAAATCTACCAACGAATTTCCTACAGTCAATCTTGAATGCCTCTATCCATTCTCACAAGTTGTCAAACAAATAGACACTTTTTTATAATATTGTATCAATTATTTTTTTTAACATTGATCAATTTTTTTCCACAACCGTCTATGTTTTTTGAAACATGATATATAAAAACATTTCAACTTTTTTAATTTAATCCCTCACTTTTCACATCAGAACATACAACAGTCATGTCCCCAAGTTCCCCCAATTTTTTTGGTAAATTTATTGTAGCTTCAAATCCCTCAGTTGACCTAAAAACATATAATTTCTCATTTCATTTCAAAAAATTAACTGTTTTACAATTGGTTATATATATAGGATTATATACATACGTATATTCATATATATATAATTATTTATTTTCAGAGAATATGAAAATGGAATATTATGTTTCAATTTTTTTTCATAACCTAGACAGGTAAAAGATCCTGGTTTTTAATAAATATATTTTTGATTTTTAATTATATTTTTATATAAAAAATACAAATGATATATAACCGCTAAACCTAGGTTGTTGCTTCAGGTATTTTTTGTTTTTTAATTACATTATAAATACATCTAATTTTTTGTACTTACAACAATAAAAACCCGTAATAAAATCATGTCAATGTGTGGTACCCAAAACATCCTTTGACCTCTATATTTTTCATTACAAATTTAATACATTACAAATTTGATAATATTAATTATATAAATTATGTATTTTTAATTTAAAATATATAAATTATAAATAAATTATTTTTTCTAAATTTAGTAATAAAATTTATTTATATTGAAATAATAACTTATTTTACATCAATTATATTTATTAAATCAACATTTATATTTATTAAAAATATAAATATTTTATTTATTATTTCATCATTATAATACATATATATCTTTTATTATATAAGTATACATTTTAAATGATATTAATATCAACAAACAATGTGAAATCATATTTATTTATACATTATATTAAATTAATTTTAACCTAATTCAGTATATATAAATACTTTATAATATAATATATTTTAATGTTATACAAATATTCATTCTAAATAATAATCATTATAATTATGTAATAATAATTGATATTAGTGAATTATATTAATTTAAAAATATATTGGATCAAATCAATTAAAGATGTGATCCATTTTTATTTATAAATACTATTGATAAATATAATTTATAATATATTGATTTTAAAATATGACGTATATTTTATTTATAAAAAAATATTATATCATGAAATTAATGTTATATATATATTATATATGTTTTTTCCATGATTTTAGTTTTTTTTGTTTTCATATATACAATTTTAATTGGTGATGTGGGAATCCTCACAAAGGACCCAACAATAAAAAAATTCAAATTCAAACACAAATTCAAATTTCTAATTGAATTGTCTTTTTGGGATATTAAACTGATCCTGGATATTGGATTTTTGGGAGGGTGTGATGATTCCTATGATTTTGATGGTGTTTAAGTGATATGTGATGGCATTATTTATTACCCCACAAAAGGCATCGAAGTGGTGGATGATACAACATCAGTTATCGGATATGGATGATGTATCAAATATTGGTCAAGATATAATATTTTAATCATTTTTGTTTTGTTTGATGTGTTTTTTGTAGAAATTTCTTGGGATCAGAGCATCTCTTAGTCATTCAATGATATTTTTTCATGATAATGGGTTTTATGAAGATTTTAGATGCATCAAAAGCTTCTGGTGGGTGAATAACCATAATGTTTTTTTGTTTGATGCATCATTTGTATAATTATACAAGACAAAAATGTCATGATAAAAAAAATCAATCACATGCTGACATAGAAAGTCCCATAACCCATAATGGATATTCTACATGTTAATTTTTTTTAATAATTTCAATCATATCTTATAAAATGGTACATCATCATAAAATCATTCCTCAAAATACTAATTAATAACACATCACTCATGACACACCCATTGCGTATATCTTCTTCGTAAACTGTATTGTAGTTATAATGCCCAAGCCTTAAACCTTACTTAATTTTGAGTTAATACAAGATTACAAATTGAGGATCTTTTTAGGTTTAGAGTTTTAGAGAATTAGATCATAAACTTTCATTACATTCCACATTTAAACAAAGTGGCTACATAAAAGATAGTATTCATTTTTTCCATCAACGGAAACATATTTAAAATAAAACATGTATTTTTTCTTGACACTTCCTTAACACTATCATCATATCAAGTACCTTTCCCTTGACCTGTGAAAAACATTTCAAAAACTTGGGATGAGCATAAAAAGCTCAGTAAGGGATATAAAAATAAATGGAAAGGAAACATGAGTACATGTACACATAAGAATCAATGAAATCATACTTTACTCATAAAACTTAATCACATTAACATACCTCATCAAATAATGAATAAATCATAGAAATCATAAGACATAAATATAACTTGAGGCATTCAAACATTGTTACGTATGTAGTAACCCTCTTGGTTATGTTTGGAATACCCACCACAGTATATTCCCTAAATCTCTTCGGAGAACCCTTATCTTTTCACTCCTTCACATTACCCAATGCATTGGAGATCTATATCGGGCTCACCCGCCCTTAGTTTATCAAGGAACCACCCATCTTCATAACAATGCCCATGAATCACAACATAATCGTATCACATAAAACATGCATAAAGGAAACATAACATTTCCACCTTTCAATCAAAAGATAACAATACAACACATTCATATAAAAATATAATGAAATCCAATTTAAGTACCAAAATAAAATAAAAGTAAAACATGGTATTTATTTTTCTTTTAAAAAGAATGTATGGCTTTTAGAGGAAGACGAAACTCAAATAATGGTCACGGCGGCGGAGAAGTCATTGTCACTGCATACGTATGACGAAAAAAATCCCTTTTTTCATTTAATAAATGCTTCGTATAAAAAATATTCCATTTTAATAAATGTAAAAGTAAAAGGGGTTTATACACCGTATAAAATAAAGTTGTTTATAAAACAAAATATGCCTCAATGAATGGAGATTGTAACGAAGTCCCATACAAAGACAGTATCCGTGGGTTAAGGATAAATCAATTACATAATAATGTGTGGCAACTGAATACACGAAATATAAGTGGATATTAAGTGTAAAACAATCAGATTTTATCACACATATTCATATAACGACATATTCAAGGAGTACAAGTTTATCCCAAATAATCAAATTTGGGTTAAGAAGTTCCCTTGAAAAAATTTGACAGCCTAACGACGTCACTACAAAATTCAGAAAATTAGATGATGAGAGATAAAAAGGGTATCTCATCACATGGACATAAAATTTAAATAAATAAGGATATATATGAACATATCCCAACATAATAGTATTTTAATTAAAAGACCTAAAAAAAGAAGTATTTTAAAAAGCGGAGGGTGAAAGGTTCCCTTACCGACATGGGTATCTTTCGAGACATGCACCCTGTGAAAGAAGGACAATAAAACATTGATTTAAATACTAATAAATGAAAGTATATTACAAAATGAGTAAAATAATGGTCAGTACATACACCACTCAAAGGAAATTGTGGGAAATGTTGCATAAATTTCACAGGAATAAAAGTGAGATGAAAAATCTCTTACGAAAACTCGGCAGCCTAACGACGCCACTTAAAACTTCCATAATGGATTGACGAAAGAAAATAGGGTCTCTCATCATATTAACATAATGTTTAAAGAAAGAGAAATATAAAGTAACATCCCCCAACATAACAAAGAGGAGCTTAAAAGAAGTGACACAAATGAGAGTACTTAAAATGAAAGAGAGAGGTTAGATCTCTTACGAAAATTTGGCAGCCTAATGGTGCCACTCAAAACTTCCAAAAAGGATTGATGAGAGAGAATAGGGTCTCTCATCATATTTAAATTAAACATACAGTAAGAGTAATAGAAAATAACATCCTAATAAAAAGAAATATGAGATTTAAAAGAAATGAAATAATAGAGTGTACTTAAAAAGAAAGAGAGGAGTAGGATCCCTTATGAAAATTCGGCAGCCTAACGGCGCCACTCAAAACATCTAAAATGGATTGATGAGAGAAAATAGATTCTATAATCATATGAACATAAAAATTACAGTAGGAGTAATATAAACATACATCCATGTCATATGAAATATGAGCTTAAAAGTAATGACATAAAAGAGTGTACTTAAAAAAAGGAGAGAGGTTGGATCCCTTGCCTCAAGTCCAACTTGTCTTGTTCGTTTATTTATATTATTGAATAATAATCTTTGGTCAATTTATAATTTATTAAGGACATCTTATAAGAATTATTATTCATTTCTTATCACATATTTTAATGTTATAATAATTGGTTAATAATATGAGTTCATATCATACGTTTTTGTCGATGTTTGGTACATGAGTCAAAAATGAACTTGTTTGAAAAATGATTGTCAATGTAGTTATAAGTAAATAATTTACAGAATATTATTAATGATTAAAATATCATATATATCCAGTACATATTCATTTTATACTATTCAATATCATTTGGAGATAAAAAACGAAAAGCACCATTAAAGGAGACGGTAGGCCGTACGTACGCATGAACGCAACTTTCATTTTTTCTTTGACATATTAATGGAATTAAAAATAAATGATATTTATATATATATTATAATTCCAGTATAATATATATGTTATATAGGTCACATATGTTCATTAATTTCATTCTTTATACATTCCATGTATTGCATGTACTAGTCACATCACTTGAGGTGGCGGTAGTCCACACTTCCTCATATGAAACTATCACATTTACACAACATGAAAAGAATAATGGTATGGTTTAAATATAAAATAAAGAAGAATATAGTAAACATAAATACCATATATATCATATATAAAATACAATAAGATCATAATGGACACCTTTAAATGTGTTAAAAGAATATTGAACAATCATCGTTTCGTGAGGCAGAAAATCACCAACCACAGAAACTGTATGTTCTTAAACCATTAGACGAAGGTGTGTGTAAGTGTAGCTCGAATCATTCTTATAACAACATCATAGTATATTTATGATACATGAGTTGTTACAAAAGAAGTGAATAAAAAGAGTATAGGGGTTGGAGAATCAAATAAAATAAAAGGACACAAGTGAAGACATTACCTTAAAATCGGGTAACTCCCTTTGGTTTGAGCTCAAAGGCTTCCTTGGGAAGACTTATTCCCAAAGTGAGGCTTCATGGAGTTATAGAGGGATGTGGAGAGACAAAATGAGAAGTGTTTGGCCGAGTCAAATGCTTTGGAAGTGTTGGTAAGGAGGTAGAGGTGGGGGCCCTTTATAAGAGGAGAGGAGGGGCACTCTTTGAAAGTAATGAAATGTTACTTTATTTTAGAATGAGTTTCAGATTTTAATGGAACGACATTGATGTGTTTTGAGTATAAGGTGATAAGGGTTCAAAATACACCCATAAAAAAGGTTCTGGACATGTGTAGGTATTAGATTTTACATTATCTTTCCATTTTATTTAAATAGTTAAATAATGTGGTCATCGCTGCATCATAATGATGTCATAAATAATTTAATTTATTTAATATCTAAAAATTAAAAAAAAATACTATGGTGTAGGAAATATTTTTATCTTACCAATTACTATTTATATCCAAAAATCTGACTTGTATAACCCCTTGTAAAAATTTATTTAGTAAAACATCTCATGTTTGTTTCATTTTTACTTTAACATTAAATAAAAATGTATTTATGTCATTTTCCAACCAATGTGGCTCCATGGGGTCCCCAAGTTTACCCATGGATTTTCATGGTCGGCCATGACACATACAATGAGGTTAGGACAAGTGTCTAGGTCATTTCATTTTATTAAAACATTATTCATACCTTAAACTACACTAATTACCACTAATCGCGATTAAAAACTTAATAAGTTACTATTCACCAAAAAATTATTCTAATCCCATTGAACCACATTTTACTTCTTAATGAGAACCATGTATGTCGGATTTTTAAAATTCAAAACACAAAGATGGAAAAATTTCATTTAAATGGAAAATCAGTTTTTCTAAGTACCACTTAGTGGTTTCACTATTCATCAAAAATTGATGTTTTTCAGAAAAGTACCAAAAATTCACCCTAAGCTATATTTGATATTCCAAATTCAAATATGATGTCTATTTTAAAAAATTAAAAACATATAAGTTGCATTAATTAATTTAATAATTAATTCCCGCTGTCAAAACAAAGAGCGTGTTTTTTTGAAACAAAATGTATCAAAAGATTGACACTAGTTTAAGTCCGATTTCAAAGTGAAATTAATTAAAAAAACCAATATTGGATTTAATGGTAAAAATATATTCTAATTTCACTTTGAAACCAATTCAAAAGATAATCTAATCATATAAATAAATTAGATTAAAAATAGGTTTTGAATTAAAATACAACAGTTTTCACTATTCATTAAAAATTGATCTTTTTCGGAAAAATACCAAAAATTTACACAAAGTAAATTTTGATGTCCCGATTCTAAATAAGAATTTTATTTTTTCAAATATAATACATAAAATTGTCAAAATGTGGATTTAAAATATGATCGTCATCAAAAGGTAGTTAATCGACCTTTTAAAGAAGATTAGAATGTTTACGCTTAAAATTGGATTCATTCACATTTTTAATCCTCTAACATTTATTGTAAAAAGTAAAAATATTTGACAAACATGTATAATAATTTTTTAGTTAGTTCTTTTCATTCCCACCATTAAAATGGCTAGGCGTTAACTACGATTTAAGATAATATTATTTTATTATTAGAGTTCAACGTAAGATTCCCAAGAAACTCGTTGTTGCGTGTTGGGTACACCATCGAGCATAACGTCCCCTTTAAAGTCATATTAATATTTTATTCACAAATATGGATAAATGTGAAAATGTAATACACTTTATTTACCTGGAGTGTTACATCCTTCCCCCCTTTTGGGAATTGCGTCATCGCAATTTTAAAATTGAGCATGGGAAAATCCTTGAAAGTCCCACATCAGAACAAGAGTCAGTAAAACTATCATTTTAAAATAAAGGAATATAAGTACATAGGTCACCCGAGTTAACCCATAATAGGATTCAATGTAGGAAAACATGGACATGGAGGAGAAAACATAGGGTCATGTTCTGATGGAGAGTGATAGAAAACACGTTTAGGAGAAAGTTAACCACAAGAAAATCAGAAACTTGTGATGGGTTAAATGGTATTCGATTCCCCAGTAGGAAAAGTTAATAGAGAAATTTTTTGTTTTAAGTTACTCTTTATTGAGGAATTTATTCATAACTAAACATAATCACTTATCATGTTGACTTTCAACTTTTATTAGATTCCTTACACAAACTCATATTTCCTCCAAAAGCTGAGTATTTAGGAAGACTTGTTCACATTAAGAGCACTATAATCAACTTCTAGAGAATAAACTAATCCACAAAAGAGAACTATATACTTCCCATGTCTTTATACTTTATCCAAAACCAAAACAAAAAAGGTCAGTACAAGATCAGATAATCCAGAAAAGGATAACCCTTTATAAAAAGAAAATCTATTCTTAATCTCCAAAATTTGTCCAACAAAACCCAAAGTTCAACGAGGACCATTCGATAAACAATTTGTCCTTAAAATTATTCAAAGTAAACCAAACTAAGATTGAATCCCAAATATTTGAAGGATTTATTCAAATATTCTTCCAAGTTAAATCGTAACATTTATCTCTAAACAACATTAGTTGCTCTTAATGTCTCGTATTGAAAAGTAATTAACCTAATCACATATCCTCCATGATAGGTTAATAAATTTCCATAGATAACCCAAAATGAACTAACTATTAATTCATAAAATCATATAACTAAAAAGGATCAGTCAAACTAACCAGGGACTTCACGTAGTCCAGTGGTAGGCGTTAAATACCAGTCGCACTTTGGTTGAGGGTTCGATTCTCATAGCTTTGTCCAAAGCGATGAGTTTTCACATGGTCTTCGTGTGGTCCATTTTCAAAAACTATATAATTCTTAAAACATTCCCCAAAATGAGATAAAATCATCAAAAATAATAATAACATATTTTAAAATCAAGTTTATCTCATGCCTTTCATTTTCCATCATAACATATAATAACCCAGAATTACCTCAAAAGTAAGGATCATATAAACTCTAATGGTTACCTTTATAATTATTACATGAACATCCACATAGATTGGTCATCTTGTACATGATGCATTACCGAACATACTGAGGTTCAAGTGGTTGATCATGACTCCTTGATAGTTGGTTTAGAACAACCATGAGTTTCCTCATTGAATCCCCCATTTTATCTAGTATCCCAATCAGAGAACCACCACAGTTTCCTTCAAACCTGTTGTCTCTTTGGTTCCTACTAGATCCATCCATTCACTAGAAATACATATGTCAGTGTGATTATATCAACAAAACCATCATGTACTAATGAGGAAGGTAAACACAATGATATACTTACTCATTCACTTTATCTAAAACTAGGACTCTTTTTGAAATCCTATCCATTATGGTACTGCCAATTATTCTTAGAGAATACCCTAACCTCTAAAGTTATCTAAACCGACCTATGACACCAACTATAAGGCCCCAGCCTTAAACCTTACTTAATCTTGAGTTAATACAAGCTAACACATTGAGGATCTTTTCAGGTTTAGAGTTTTAGAGAATTAGATCATAAACTTTCATTACATTCCACATTTAAACAAAGTGGTTACATAAAAGACAGTATTCATTTTTTTCCATCAACGGAAACATATTTAAAATAAAGCATGGATTCTTTCTTGACACATCCTTGACACTATCATCATATAATGTACCTTTTCCTTGACCTGTGAAAATCATTTCAAAAACTTGGGATGAGCATAAAAAGCTCACTAAGGGATATAAAAATAAATGGAAAGGAAACATGAGTACATATACACATAAGATTCAATGAAATCATACTTTACTCATAAAACATAAGAACTTTAACATACCTCATCAAATCAAGAATAAATCATAAAAATTATAAGACATAAAAGTAACTTGGGGAAGTCATAACATTCTTACATAGGGAGTAACCCTCTTGGTTACGTTTGGAATACCCACAATAGTATATTCCCTAAATCTCTTTAGAGAAACCTGAAAGTTTCACTCCTTCGCCTTACCCAATGCATTGGAGCGCTATATCGGGCTCACCCGCCCTTAGTTTATCATGGAACCACCTGTCTTCATAACAATTCCCAAGAACCACAACATAATCGTATCACATAAAACATGCATAAAGGAAACATAGCATTTCCACCTTTCAATCACAAGATATCAATACAACACATTGATATAAAAACATTATGAAAACCATTTTAAATACCAAAATAAAATAAAAGTAAAACATGATATTTTTTTTTCTTTAAAAAAAGGTATGGCTTGTAGAGGAAGCCGAAACTCAAATAATGGTCACGGCAGCGGAGAAGTCGTTGTCACCGCATGCGTATGACAAAAACATTCCCTTTTGTCGTTTAGTAAACGCTTCATATAAAAAAGATTCCTTTTTAATAAATGTAAAAGTCAAAATGGTTTATACACTGTATAAAAGAAAGTTGTGTATAAAACAAAATATTCCTCAATGAATGGAGATTGAGACGAAGTCCCATACAAAGACGATATCCTTGGAATAAGGATAAATAAATTACATAATTATGTGTGACAAATGAATACAGGAAATAGAAGTGGATATTAAGTTTATAAAAAATCATAGGATATTCACACATATTCAAAGAACGACATATTCAAGGAGTACAAGTTTATCCCCAAGAATCAAATTTGGGTTAAGAAGTTCCCTTGAAAAAATTTGACTGCCTAACAACGTCACTACAAAATTCAGAAAATGAGTTGATGAGAGATAGAAAGGGTATCTCATCACAATGACATAATATTTAAATCAATAAGGATATAGAATAACATATCCCAACATAATAGTATGTGAATTAAAAGACATAACAAAATAAGTCTTTTAAAAAGTGGAGGGTGAAAGGTTCCCTTACCGACATGGGTATCTTTCGAGACATGCACCCCATGAAAGAAGGGCAATACAACATTGATATAAATAATCATAAATGAAAGTATATTAATCAATGAGTAAAATAATGGGCAGTACATACAACACTCAAAGGAAATTGTGGCAAATGTATCATAAATCTCACGGGAATAAAAGTGAGATGAAAAATCCCTTACGAAAACTCGGCAGCCTAACGACGCCACTTAAAACTTCCAAAATGGAATGATGAGAGAAAATAGGGTATCTCATCATATTAACATAAAGATTAAAAAAATATGAATATTAAAGAACATCCCCCAACATAAAAAATAGGAGATTAAATGAAGTGACATAAAGGAGAGTACTTAAAAAGAAAGAGAGAGGTTGGATCTCATACGAAAATTCAGCAGCCTAACGGGGCCACTCAAAACTGCAAAAATGAAATGATGAGAGATAATAGGGTCTCTCATCATATTAAAATTAAAATTACAGTAATAGTAATAAAAAATAACATCCCAACAACAAGAAATATGGGATTTAAAAGTAATGACATAAAAGAGTGTACTTAAAAAGAAAGAGAGGAGTAGGATCCCTTACAAAAATTCGGCAGTGTAACGGTGCCACTCCAAACGTCCAAAATGGATTGATGAGATAAAATAGGATCTATCATAATATAAACATAAAAATTACAGTAGGGGTAATATAAAAGAACATCCCAATCATAAGAAATATGAGTTTAAAAGGAATGACATAAAAGAGTGTACTTAAAAAAAGGAGAGAGGTTGGATCCCTTACATCGAGTCCAAGTTGTCTTGTTCGTTTCTTTATATTACTAAATAATAAACTTTGGTCAATTTATAAGTTATTAAGGACCTCCTATAATGTTTATTATTCAGTTCATATCACATATTTTAATGTTATAATAATTGGTTAATAATATGAGTTCATATCAGACATTTTTGTCAATGTTTGGTACATGAGTCAAAAATGAACTTGTTTGAAAAATGATTGTCCATGTAGTTATAAGTAAATAATTTCAAAAATAGTGTTAATGATTAAAATATCATATATATCCAGTACATATTCATTTTATACTATTCCGTATCATTTCTAGATAAAAAACGAAAAGCACCGTTCATGGAGACAGTAGGTCGTACGTACGCACGAACACTACTTTCATTTTTTCTTTGTCATATTAATGGAATTAAAAATAAATGATATATATATATATATTATAATTCCAGTATAATATATATTTTATATAGGTCACATATTTTCATTAATTTTATTCTTTATACATTCCATGTATTTCATTAGTTGTCACATCACTTGAGGGGGCGGTAGTCCACAAGTCCTCATATAAAATTATCGCATTTACACAACATGAAAAGAATAAAGGTATGGTTTAAATAAAAAATAAAAAATCATATAGTAAACATAAATACCATATATATCATATATAAAATACAGTGAAATCATAATGTCCACCTTTAAATGTGTTAAAAGAATATTGAACAATCATCGTTTCGTTAGGAAGAAAATCACCAACCACAGAAACAATATGTTCTTTATCCATTAGACAATGTTCTATGTAAGTGTAGCTCCAATAATTCTTATAAAAACATCCTCGTATATTTAATATACTAGAGTTGTTACAAAAGAAATGAATAAAAAGAGTTTAGGGGGTTGGAGAAGAAAAATAAAACAAAAGGACACAAGTGAAGACATTACCTTAAAATCGGGTAACTCCCTTTGGTTTGAGCTCAAAGGCTTCCTTGGGAAGCCTTCTTCCCAAAGTTAGGCTTCAAGTAGTTAGAGAGGGATGTTTAGAGGCAACATGGGTAGGGTTTGGACGAGCCAAAGGCTTTTGAAGTGTGCGTAAGGAGGTAGAGGTGGGGGCCTTTTATCAGAGGAGAGGAGGGGCACTCATGGAATGTAAAGAAATGTTACATTATTTTAGAATGAGTTTCAGATTTTAATGATCCCACGTTGTTGTGTTTAGAGGATAATGTGATAAGGGTTCGAAATACACCCATAAAATAGGTTTTGGACATGTGTAGGTCTTAAATGTTACATAATCTTTCCATTTTATTTAAATCGTTAAATAACGAGGTCATCGCTACATCATCATGATGTCATAAATAATTTAATTTATTTAATGTCTAAAAATTATAAAAAAAATACTATGATGTAGGAAATATTTTTATCTTTCCAATTAATATTTATAGTCAAAAATCTTACTTGTATAACCCCTTATAAAAATTCTTCTAGTAAAACATTTCATGTTTGTGTCATTTTTACTTTAACGTTAAATAAAAAGGAATTTATGTCATTTTCCAACCAAAGTGGCTCCATGGGATCCCCAAGTTGACCCATGTATTTTCTTGGTCGGCCATGAAAAATAAAATGAGGTTAGGACAGGTTTATAGGTCATTTCATTTTATTAAAACATTATTCTTACCTTAAACTACACTAATTACCTCTAATCGCGATTAAAAACATAATAAGTTACTATTCACCAAAAAATTATTCTAATCCCATTGAACCACATTTTATTTCTAAATGACAACCATGTATGTCCGATTTTTGAAATTCAAAACAAAAACATGGAAAAATTTCATTTAAATGGAAAATCAGTTTTAATAAGTACCACTTAGTGGTTTCACTATTCATCAAAAATTGAAGTTTTTCAGAAAATTACCAAAAATTCAACCTAAGCTATATTTGATATTCCTAATTAAAAAATGATGTCTATTTTAAAAAATTAAAAACATATAAGTTTCATTAATTAATTTAATAATTAATTCCCGCTTTCAAAACAAATAGCGTGTGTTTATGAAACAAAATCTATCAAAAGATTAACACTAGTTTAAGTCCGATTTCAAAGTGAAATTAATTCCAACGAACACTATTGGATTAAATTGTAAAAATATATTCTAATTTCAGTTTAAAACCAATTAAAAAGATAATATAATCATATAAATAAATTATATTAAAAAGAGGTTTTGAATTAAAATACAACATTTGTTAGTATTCATTAAAAATTGATCTTTTTGGGAAAAATACAAAAAATTTACACAAAGTAAAATTTTATTTCCTGATTCTAAAGAAGAATTTTATTTTCTCAAATATAACACATAAAGTTGCCAAAAAGTGGATTTAAAAGTGGTTCTCCATCAAAAGGCGGTTAATCGATCTTTTAAAGAATATTAGAATGTTCACGCTTAAAATTGGATTCATTCGCATTTTTAATCCTCTTACATTTATTGTAAAAAGTAAAAATATTTCACAAACATATATAATAATTTTGTAGTTAGTTCTGTTCATTCCCTCCATTACAATGGCTAGGCGATAACTACTATTTAAAATAATACTATTTTATTATTAGAGTGCAATGTAAGATTCCCAAGAAACTCGTTGTTGCGTGTTGGGTATGCCATCGAGCATAGCGTCCCCTTTAAATTCATATTAATATTTTATTCACAATTATGGATAAATGTGAAAATGTCATACTCTTTATTTACCTGGGGTGTTACAGTCGTGGTTTATGAAATACAATATAGTGCATGAGTCATGGTTTACATTAATAAAAATCATAAAGGTTGAGGACTATTACACATGCCGACTAATAAAATTATTCAATGAGACAAAAGCATGAGAAATTCTGATAGGAGGGTATATTCTCATAATCTCCCATTTGAATCCATTATTGTACTCCAGTAGGTTATAAGGTTGATAAATTTAGAACCTAATGAAAATATATCTTGTATACATTTATGTTTCCCATCAATCATCAAAATAAATATTAAAATAGAATTGTGTTTGGGGAGTGGTAAATATCAATATACATTCCATTTCAAGGGTTTATCCAATAAATATCACCACAACATGGTCAATATTTTTGTATTTCAACAAATATTATTACAAATTATTCGACAATAAAATTAATTTTTCTTCATTATACTTAAATGGAAATAATCCTTTTTGATAACATCTGAAGAAAAGTGATACATGTATGGTATTATAGAACATTAATCAATGTATTCAAATCATTGATGTCGATAGAGAATATTTCCACATATTTAACATCCCAAAATGTTAGAATTTAAAAAATCAAAATATATTGTTATGTAGATTAGAATAATGTCAGTGATAAGACAATGTCATTATTATATGCAGAATATTTCATTCCATTCATATCAAAGTAGGATCCAATTATTTTCCATTATCCTGTAAATGTACATAGGTTGAATGTGGATAATTATAATATAAAACATCAATTGCCCAAAAAAGGGATACATATGCATAATATTTTTAATCATGTTACTAAAATATTATAATCATCATTTGGCAAAGAAGAAATTGATGGAGTTTTTAAAGATATGGAATTATAATTTTCATGTAGGTACTGGACATAAAAATGAATTAAAATTCCTACAATTTATTTGGTATGGCTAAAATTTATTATTTGGAGATTAAAATATTTCTTTTAGTAAATAGGAGGTCAAATATAAAAGAATATAATTAGAGGAAATATAATCGGGTAAATATATGTGAATATAAATTTGATAATTCTATTTTAGAAGTCAAATGAAGATATGTTAGATGAAGGTGATACATGTTTGTTTTTTTCATTATACCCGTCATTTACCTTTGGGATGATTGATTAGAAGAATTAAATCATATATGTATCAATATAATTATTTTACCCCCAACAACACAGCTGGAAATTTCATTTTAATCTTATTAAAAGGTTTTCTTGAACTAGCTAACATTAATTTTGTGGATTTCATATTATAATGTCCTCATGTTTTTAATGATATTATTGTAAACCTATTAAATAATGGTCCAGAACATTCAATTATTTGAACTCTAATTTTTTATCATTCATAAAATATGTTATTTTTAACTGGACATGGGAATAGTGTTTTGTGTAGAAAATTCATATAGTGTATGATCAGAATATTAATATTATTAAAAGGATTGTGGTTCATCATCATAGAACAGTTATAAAATGTGATTAGTTTTTTTAAATTCTATCCATGGGATAAGTGGGTATACATTTAACAAATAGAAGATTAATAACTCCCTAATAATTCTGGAGTAAGGAACACTTTGGTGAGAGATATGTAGGATTTCATTAAAAAGTGTTTTTTGGATTCTGATATTCCCATTGTTCGTCTCCTAGATGCTGCAATTCCAAAAAAAATCATAAATTATGATGATAATATAATTTGATCGTCTAGTATGTATTTACAAGAATATAGATATCATTATTCGATAAATGATTCTATCACGTGTAAAGGTGGTAAATTTGATGAAGGTTTAGTTGTACAAAATCCCTACGAAAAGACTCAATATAAAAAATTTGATTGTTCCTCAAAATGGTGTTAATTTTTTAATGATGGATATGTTCATGTTGAAATTACATTTACTAGTGCTGGATTCTATGATATTATAACTCTTTGATAAAAAATGTGCTACTTGATATCATACTAATGTTTTAATGTAGATTACCATGTATTTATGTTTGAGAAACATTTATGGAAAGGGATGCCTCATATTCCGTAACAAGGAGAAAGGTCTTTTCAAAACATAAAACATAATGATGTATTAGAACATACCATGGTTAAATGTTCCCTTATTTTCTTGTTAGTTTTCTTAGGGTTGGAGCACTCCCAAAAAGTCGGGAATATAATTTGTGATGTTAATAATTACTATATAATAAAAATGTATTCATATGAAGAAGATAATTAGTTTCATGGTATGGTAGTGGGATTTATTCAAAACTATCTTCAGGATATTGATTTTTGGAAATATTCACCTTTTAATAACCTTTTTACATCAAACATATTTCATAATATAGTTAAATTAATTAAAATTTATTGGTTATCTAAATATATTTTTACAGTGATTTAAAAAAATTAAATTCATAAACATGAAATCAAGATATATATCCCTGGGTGAATGTTTTTTATTTGATCTTTAATAGTGCTACCTTCGAAATCTATTTGATAGATTTTAATTGGTAGATGAGAGATTATATTTAACTCGATGGTGTCATTTAAAAATTAATTGATGAATGTTGGTGTCATCATATATTTTTTGTTATATATTACTATAAGGATGCCCTATGATTTATTTAATGGCCCAGAAATTTCAAGGAAATTGTTTTTTAATACTTTGGAATTTTACGAGTCTGTGGATTCTGTCGGCGCATGATTCCGAGGCCCGGTGTGCCCAAAATCAATTTTCGAAGTTTAGCTCGGGTACGTTTAGTGAACGAATGAGCGGGTTTCTCTATCTTTTGAACCGGTGCACGAAATTAAAATCTGATGGCACCGATGAAACCGCAGCGCTGATAATTGTTTAAGGGGAACCTTACCGTTCTTGCGTTCGCAACGGAGGAGGAGATATTTTTGGAGGTTTATTTATGAAGTAAATAAAAATTATTGGAACAATTTTTATTTCAAAACATGGTTTTTCCCTCCCATGTGTAGTTAAGAGTGGGGCCCGCAACCACTTACTACCCAAGTGGGGATGTTAAATAGGTGGGGGCCCGCACGAGCCCCACCATTTAATTCCCTCTATCATCATAAACATCCCCTCATTAATTTGGAAAACCTCTATTAAATTTAACCTCAATCCATTTATTTATGTCAACCCATAATTTAATGAGGATCCTTCCTCTTTCTCCAATTTTAATTTCTCTACCAACGCTTTTAATAATGGGGAACCATCTCTCTTCCTTCATTAATTAAATGTGAACACATTTTAATTAGTTTGGTGAATTATTTATGGGAGAGTTTCATTTCTTGTATAATAAAATAATAGGTAAAACCTATTATTTTTTAAAGGAAGAGAGCTTCGTTGTGCAAGGAAGAACGCCATCCTCCAATGAAGAACGACAATGAATGCCAGTTCCTCATAGATCAACGACACGCCACCCCTTTCTCTTCTCCACGACAAGAGAGGAGACACCACTTCTTCCTTGGCATGCCCTGATGACACCTACGATGCTTTTCCCCATGACGCCGTCTACCATGATGCCTATGATCGTCTTCCATGTTGAGGTAGGGGAATTTGAATAATTTTCCTTTTGTGATTTTATATCCCCGAAATGGCGTGAAATTTATTGGTAATGTTTGAACCACTAACGCGGTGGGTGCGGACTAACGAACAAGTCCGAACCCACCACTAGTTTTTTCTTAATGCACGGAATTCTTGGCGACAACGAAGCAGGACCGAAATGGCGACTGGAGGCCTTCATGGAAATTTACGGGTCCCGAGGTGGCTGCAGGTGCCGACGAGGGCTAGAACGAACCACCAGAGTGACTCCGATGGCCCATGGAAATCCCTTTTGGCACTAGTTGGAACCCACCGTGACTTAAGATCCAGTGGCGAGGAGTTGGATCCTGCGGTCATACGGTATCATATGAGACGTGGCATCCGTCGCCGCGTCCGCAGAGTGCAAATGGGGGGACCGTGTCCCCCATGCTCAGCCTGCTGGCCGAGCCAGCGCACCCCCTAGCTAAGTCGGGGTGGGTCGCGCGGACCAGTCTGGGCCGCGCCCCGCAGGGCCAGACCCGGATCCTGGTCAGGTCGACCCGGTCGGGCTGACCCAGGGGTGGTATGACCGGGTCAGACCGGGCCCAGACCCTCCACATTGGACCGCTTTCCGTCTTTTGCCCAGAACATGAGCAAAAAACCTCCGATCGATGCACTGTCAGTTGCATGGGAATCCATTAATCGAGTCGGTCGTTTCGGTATATTACACATGTGGTTCTGGAAAAGTATGTGTATGATTCGGTTGGTTCGAACACGATACCAACCGGGCCCTTGGAGCGGAAACACTTATATCTCAAGGACCGAACATCTGATTGACGTGACATCAATTGTGTTGGGATCCTTTTGTTGAGACTATCCTTTTGGCTTACTCCACATGAGGTTTGGACACAACTGGTGTATGGTCAGGTTGGTTTTAGTTTAAAAACCAACTGGGCCCCTGGAACGGAAATGCCAATAACTCTCAGGTCGGGCGTTTAATTGAGGCATTGTCTATCAAGTTGGGTTTCTTTTGATGAGACAAAACATTGGGATACATCAACTATGGACTTCATGATAGTTGATATATCGAAAAACTCTCTCTCTCTTGCTCGAAGAGAAAATCCTCCTAGAATCGAGCATGCTGTGTATGGAAACCCTAGAGCTGGCTGTGATTGCGATAACGACGACTGCACATGGATCCTCTGTGGGTTCAGCAGCGAGGCATAATGTACATTGATCCTCCATGGGTTTGGCTGCAAGGATGACCATATTGGAATCCTCTGTGGGTTCGACGACGACGACTACAGTTCTTATATCCTATGTGGGTCCGACAGTATTTGACTCTGTATTTGTATCCTATCTAGGTCCGGCAGAGTAGCAGGACTTGTATCCTTTGTGGGTCTGACAGCTTAGCTGGTCTTGTATCCTATATGGGTCCGACAGCATAGATGAATCAGTGGATAATCTGATCATCTCCATCGCCTTATGAAATTTATACCTGTGTGAGTTGAGTCTTGATTCTCAATCATAATCATTGGTGTGGTTGACTAGCTTTCCTATGTGGATTGGGTTGTGCTTTCCTGTGTGGACTGGGTTTTGCTTTCCTATGTGGATTGGTTTGTGATTTCTTATGTGTACTAGGTTGAGCATGGGCTCGGGATCTGGATCTTAATTGTATCTGATGATTTAGGTATATGTATGGGCATATACCTAAGTAATGTTGTTGATTCTTCGTGATTGTACCTTTTCTTTTTGGTTTATAATTCATTGATTCTGAGATACCTTCAGGGGTGTCGAGGTCCCTACTCAGTATCGTATACTCACCCCTGCATGGGAAATGCCCGCACTACGTTGTGTTGGATACAAAAGACAGACAACACTATTTAGGCTGGAGGCATGTGGAGCTAGAGAGTACCCAGAGGTGGACCACATGGCAGGACGTACACGGAGCGGACGGTCGGACCTGAGGAGATGAGGAGACTGTCTGTAACCTCTCTTCATGTGGGATTTCTGGAAGACAACTTGGTGTGTTGTTTTACTTACTTCTATTGCAATTTTCTTTTCTGTTGTACTGTACTTTCAGTAGGGATTGTATACTAGCCCATTTACTTTTCTGAACTTACATTATACTCAGTTTTAATTAGTTATTACTTCACATGCGTACTCTTTTGTGTATGTTACTTCATAAAGGGAATGCCTTCCCTTATTTGGGTATTTACACCTTTGGTGATAGTTGCCAATCCATGGCCTATGGAAGGCGGGCGTGGGGTAGTCACGGCATGGGCCACGAGGATGTCTCGTGACAAATTGGTATCAGAGGAGCCAGTTCTACCACAGATCTCAGGACTTTGATAATTTCATCTCTGTGGAGCAATAGTGTTAAGAGTATTGAGTGTGTTTTTCAGTCCAGGGAGTCCAGTGTTGGTGCGGCGGCTGACGTATCCATACACCAGGACACTGACTTCTGATTTCTAACTCAGTGCATGAAAACATTGATTGGGTGTGTGTTTACTTTCAAAAGTTTTCTTTGTGATTACTTTGTGTCAGCTCACCAGGTATATTGTATTAACCGTGATGTAACTGTTTCTTTTTAGGATGACCCCACGACAGAAGCCAGCTAGGGTTCCGAGCTTTGTGCGAGATGGCATCACATAGAGCGACGAGGCCTTGGTGAAGGGCCCCATTACTGCGGAGGAACCGGCGGTACCTCTACCCGCTGAGCCACCGATGCTACCAACCCTAGCAGCGGAGAGTGCACGCCTCCTGAGCGCGTTTCACAAGTTTCAGAGGCAAAGGCCACAAAGGTTCCACGGAGAGACAGATCCTCAGGCAGCTGAGGATTGGCTGGAGGCTGTCATCAGAGTCTTCAGATTGGTCAGGACACCAGGTGACCTCATGGTGATCCTTGACGCGAGTCTCCTCCACGCAGCAACAGGTAGATGGTGGAACCTGATTCTCCAGGTGAACGATGAGGCATCTCTTCTTTGGACGAACTTCGAGAGCCTCTTCCGCTCAGAGTTTGTTCCAGCCACCCTCCGTGCGGTGCGCATCCAGGAGTTACTACAGCTGTGGCAGGGCAGCATGTTAGTAGCCAAGTACTCTACGAGATTTACAAACCTCTCATGCTACTCCATGGACATGGTAAAATACCCATTATTCCAGAACTAGACCTTTGAGAAGGGGATGACGCATGAGATCAGAGGTTGGACTATTCCACTCAGCATTCAGACCCAAGCAGGAGTGTTGGAGCGAGACCTACTATTGGAGAGCTTTCTCGCCGAGCAACCCTAAGTGGTGAGACCCACCGCAGGATAGAACAATGCGAAGTCTTCTGTAGCTAGAAGTCGACAGATGACGCAGGGGTCCAAGTAGACCAGGCCGACAGGTGGGAGACCTCAGGATTCGGGTCCTACTTTTCGGGGAACACGATGCATATCCGACCTTATGTGGAGCAGTCATTGCTATGCATGCGCCGGGTAGGGCCACATGGCTCGTGATTTCCTGAAACATCATGCAGAGGAGCAGCATACCATGGTGGGACCTCCCAGGCAGATGTAGAGGTTTGACCATGGTGGTCCGCAGGGAGCAGGAGGATGAGGCAAGGGAGTTGGACATGCAGCGGGTGGTGGACGATGCTTCGAGGCTCTACCACCACCACCCCAGGAGCTCCACCCCGACCACAGGGAGCTGGCGGGTAGAGGCAGGCTCTGCTCCATGTTGCGGAAGCTTACCACCATGGTACACCTGAGATGATTTGAGGTACTATCTGTGTATACTCCACCCTTGCTGCAGTTCATATAGACACAGGTGTGAGTCATTGTTTTATTTTCTCTGCCCCTGTTTGGAGCTCAGAGATTCCAACAGAGTCGTTGGCTCGATCCTTACGGATAGAGACTCCTACAATAGAAAACTCGATGAGTATACACTGGTGCCGGTAGTGTGAGATTACTCTAGGATGTGAGATATTTGGATGGGATCTTCTTGTAGCGGTGTAGAGGCCTTACGACGTCATCTTGGGCATGCACTAGTTATCTACATCCCATGATCAGATCATCTATATTAGGCGCATGGTGCGGTGTGTGCGCACTGATAGGACTAGGTTCACCTTCATTGGCGAGAAGGGATCCTTTGTATCATAGGATGGACTTACACAGTGGAGAGGGCAACCGATTAGACATCAGTTGGCTAGTCTCATCCTTGGAGCAGTTGACCTGCAGAGTCCAAGATATCCTATAGTGGTGGACCAGTATGCTGCCGTTTTTCCTGATAATGTTCCAGGACTACCTCCTCGCAGGGAGGTAGATTTCTATATAGACCTATACCTTGGGACATCACCGATATCCACTCTAGAAAATCATATGGCTCTCGCCAAGCTTCATGAGGTGCGGGTACCGCTGGAGGAATTGCATGGGAAAGGTTTCATCCGACCCAGTGTTTTACCCTGGGCTTCTCCGATTCTGTTCACCAAGAAGATGTATGGGAGCCCGGAACTATGTGTCGACTATTGTCGCCTAATCCAGGTGACCGTGATGAATAGGTATCCACTTATGGGGATTGAAGACCTCTTCAATCAGCTCAAGGGAGAATGTTGGTTCTCAATGATAAACCTCCGGTCAGGCAATCATCAGCTCCGAGTTTGGGATGATGATGTGCAGAAGAAATCCATCAGGTGTCGGTACTACCACTACGAGTTCTTATTCATGACCTTCGGTGTGACCTCCACTCCAGCAGTGTTCACGTGTCTCATTAAAATGATCTTCCATCCCTACGTCGATCGGTTTGTCGTAGTCTTCATTGACGACATACTGATTTACTCAACGACTGTGGAGGAGCATGCCTACCACCTATGGGTTGTACTGGATACACTCCGAGAGCACCAACTATATGGTATTCTCTCAATGTTCCAGTTCTGACATTGAGAGGTTCATTTCTAGGGGCACGTCATCTCCGAGGAAGGAGTTGCAGTGGATCCCGCGAAGGTCAAGACGGTACTTGCTTGGGAGACACCTAGGAGCATGACAGAGGTGCGGAGTTTCCTAGGTCTGGATGGGTACTATCTGAGAATTGTTCCAGACTTCTACAGAGTTGTAGAACCCCTTACAGCTTTGATGAAGAAGGGGAAACCCTTCGTGTGGTCATAAAGATGACAGCTGAGCTTCTAAGATCTGAGGCGGAGATCGACTCGTGCACCCATCTTGAGGCTACCGGAATAGGGCGTAGGGTATGTAGTTTACTACGATGCATCGAGGAACGGAAACAGGTGTTTCTTGATTCAAGAGAGAGTAGTGATCGCTTGCAGTTCACGGTAGTTGAGGAAGCACGAGAAGAACAATGCTACCCATGACCTGGAATTAGCAGCAGTGGTATTCGCCCTGAAGATGTGGCGACACTATCTGATGGGTGAGCGCTTTACAGTCTACTCTGACCACCAGAGTCTCAGGTACATTTTCTCATAAAAGGGCCTGATCCTGAGACAACGGCGATTGTTCAAGTACCTCTAGGATTATGAATTTGAGAATTTATATACTCCTTGGAAGGGGAATGTTGTGGCTGATGCTATCAGCAGGATATCGGGCCTTCAGCTACTTGGAGAGGCGACAAAGCAGTTAGCCGCTTTACAGATATCCTTTTTCGATAGAGATGGGGAAACCTATCTACAGTCCCTCACCATCACACCTCCACTACTTCAGTAGGTCCGAGAGGCACTGCATGGGGACCTTGACAGTGAGGCACGACTTACACAGATATCCTCAGGGATAGCACCCGATGGATTTTCGGAAGGCGAAGAGCACGTCTTCTTCTTCAGGGTTCGTACCATGGTACCGGATACAGTACCGGAGGAGGTGATGAGGGAGTTCCACACATCCCCTATAGAGGTACATCCTGGGGTAGAAAAGTTGTACCAGGACCCCAGATGACAGTACTGGTGGCCGGGTATGAAGTAGGCTGTGGAAGAGTTCATTTCTTGATGCCTCACTTGTCAGCATGTGAACGCAGAGCCCCAGGTGCCAGAAGGATTCATACAACCATTAGAGGTCCCTGACTAGAAGTGGAAAGGATATCCTTGGATTTCTTGGTGGGGATTCCACGTACTTCTAGAGGACATGACTCCATGTGGGTGATCGTGCACCGACTCACCATGTCGGCCCACTTCCTATCGATCAGAGAGCAGGAAAAAATAGAGAGATTGGGATGCCCCTATGTCCAGGAGATAGTATAGATTCACGATGTGCAATCTTCTATCGTCTCTGATCGAGATGCTTGCATTACTTTCCGGATTTGGAATAGGTTACAAGAGGATTTTGGGACGCATCTACGCCTGAGCACTGCCTTTCATCCTCAGATGGATGGCTAGATAGAGAGGACCATTCATACACTCAAGGACATGCTTCGTGCATGTGTCCTCGACTATGGTCGCAGCTAGGAGGATCACATACCCTTGGTGGATTATGTGTACAACAACATCTACCACTCCACCATTGGTATGGCACCATACGAGGAACTGTACGGTCGAACGTGCAGTTCACATCTGTGTTGGACTGACCCAGGGGAGTCAGCACTCGTAGGACAAGAGATGGTTCATGCTACGATGGAGAAGGTGCAGATCATCCACAAGCAGATGAGGACTGCATAGAGAAGATAGAAGTCATATGCTGATAGGATGCAAATACCACTAGAGTTTGAAAATAGAGACCACGTTTTCTTACGGCTCTCACCTCTACATGGATTATAGAGAATTGGTCGTGGCGGCAAGTTATCTCAGCGCTTCATCAGACCTTTCAAGGTCCTCAATAGGGTACGTGATGGGGATTACCACCTAACCCTTCAACCTCAGCTGCACTGAATGCACATCGTCATTCTCATATCTTAGCTGAGGAGATATGTGCATGACCCGATGCATATCATCGACCACGGGGAGCGAGACATCGATGACGGGGTGACTTTTGCGGAGGTCCTGGTGGATATCGAGGATGGATAGGAGCGAGTCCAACGTGGGCGGTCGATTCCTCTTGTGCGCATTCATTTGAAGCATGGGAACCTCCAAGAGAGCACATGGGAGTGAGAGTCTCAGATGCGTGCTTAGTACCCTGATTTGTTCCCCTAGATTTTGTTATAGTTTTACAGGGACATAAATCCCTGAGGTGGGCATAATTTAATGATCTGAAAATTTCAAGGATTTTTTTTAATACTTTGGAATTTAACAAGTCTATGGCTTCTGTCTGCTCTTAATTTTGAGGCCTGGTGTGCCCGAAATCAATTTTTGAAGTTTATATCGGGTACTTTCAGTGAACGAATGAGCGGGTTTTTCTATATTTTGAAACAGTGCTTGGAATTAAAATCTGAGGGCAACATTGAAACCGCAGTGCCAGTAATTTCATAAGGGGAACCTTACTGTAGTTTCATTCGCAAAGGAGGTGGAGATATTTTTGGGGGTTTATTTAAAAAGTAAATAAAAATTGTCAGAACAATTTTTTTTTGTTAAGGTGGTTTTTCCCACCCATGGGTAGTTAAGAGTGGGTCCCACAACCACTTACTACTAAGTGGGGATGTTAGAGAGGTGGGGGCCAGCATGAGCCCCACCATTTAATTCCCTATAATCTCTTAAACATCCCCTCATTATTTTTTAAAACCAACATTAAATGTCACATCGGTCCATTAAATTATGTCAACCAATAATTTAATGAGGAACCTTCCTCTTTCCCCCTTTATAATTTAACAGTGTAGTGAATTATTTATGGGAGTGTTTCTTTGCATGTACAATAAAATAATAAGGGAATCCTATTATTTAATCATGGAGGAGAGCTTCGTTGTGTGAGGATGAATGCCAGCCTCCGACGAAGAACGAAGAAGAACGCCGGTTCCTCAGAGATCGACGACGCGCTACCCCCTTCACTTCTCTACGACAAGAGAGGAGACACCACTTCCTCCTCAGTGCGCCCCGATGATGCCTACAATCCTTTTCCCCATGACGCTGTCTACCGTGACGCCGATGATCATCTTCTATGTTGAGGTAGTATAATTTGAACAATTTTCTTTATGTGATGTTATATCCCCGACATGGCGTGAAATTTTTTGGTAACGTTTAAACAACTAACACGGTGGGTGCGGACTAACGAAAAATTCTGAACACACCTCTAGTTTGTTTATCATGCATGAAATTCTTGGAGAATAAAAAATTGGACAGAAATGGAGATTGGATGCCTTAAAATTAATCTACAGGTCCCTAGACGACCGCTGACGCAGATGGTAGCTAGAACGGACCACCTGAGTGACACAGGTGGCCTGCAGAAATCTCTAGAGGCGTTAGTGGCCTCTACCGGGTGGCCGCCCGGAGGCGGCGGCACCCCAGCGAGCCACTGGAAGGATCCCACCTTGGATGAAGCTGTGATGGTGAGGAGTTGGATCATGCAGCTGTTCCGGATCTTGGGAGACACGGCGTCGGTCGCCGCATCCGCGGAGCGCAAAAGGGGGGATCGCGTCCCCCCTGCTCGGCCCGCTGGCCGAGCTAGCACACCCCCCGACTGTTACAGGGTGGGTCGCACAGACCGTGCGATTCCTCGCCCATCCGGGTTGGGCTGTACCCTCCTGGTCCTGTCCCGGACCCGGGTCGGGTAGACCCGGTTCGGGCCGACCCAGGGGGGTTCGGCCGGGTCAGACCGGGCCCAAACCCCCCACTTCGGACTGCTTTCGGTATTTTTCCCATAACATGAGCTACGAAACACTAATCAATGCATCGTTAGCTATGTGGGAATCCTCTAATAGAGAACATAGTTTTGGTATATTACACTCGAGGTTCCGGGAAAGTATGGGTACAACCGAGTTGGTTCGAACTCGAAACCAATCCGGCCCTTGGAGTGGAAACACTTATATCTCAAAGACCAGACATCCGATTGACATGCCATAAATTGTGTTGGGATCCTTTTGTTGGGAGGGTCCTTTTGGCTTACTCTGCATGAGGTTTGGATGAAACTGGAGTACGTTTAGGTTGGTTTTAGTTTAAAAACCAATCGGGCCTCTAGAAAGGAAAAGCCAATAACTCTCAGACCGGGCGTCCGATTAACGCACCGTCTGTCACATTGGGTTTCTTTTAACGAGACTAAACTTTGGGATATATCATCACTAGAATTAATGAATGTTGATGTATCAACTCTCTATATATCATGCTCAATGACGGACCCTCCTGGAATCGAGCATACTGTGTGCGGAAACCCATGAGCTGGTTGCCACTACGACAATGACGACGACACATGGATCCTCAGTGGGATCGGTAGCGTGGAAAAATGTACTTGGATCCTCCGTGGGTTCGGAAGCGACGACAACCATACTGGAATCCTACATGGGTTCGACGACGATGACTATTGTTCTTGAATCCAATGTGGGTCCGACAGTATTTGACTTTGTAGTTGTATCCTATGTGGGCCCAGCAGAGTGGCTAGTATTGTATTGTTTCTGGGTCTGACAACATAGTTGGACTTGTATCCTATGTGGGTCTGACAGCTTAGATGAATCAGTGGTTACATTTGATCATCTCCATCGCTATACAAAGTGTATACCTATGTGAGCTGAGTTGGTGTGGTTGGCTTGCTTTCCTGTGTGGATTGGGTTGTGCATTTCTATGTGGACTGGGTTATGCTTTCCAAAGTGGATTGAGTTGTGATTTCTTATGTGGACTGGGTGGAGCTTGGGGTCAGGAGCTGGAGCCAAATTTTAACTGATGACATAGGTATATGTCTGGGCATATACCTAAGTAGTGTTTTTGATACTTTGTGATTGTACCTTTCCTTTGTGGTTTATCCTTCATGGATTCTGAGAGACCTTCAGAGGTCTCAGGGTCTCTACTGAGTATCATGTACTAACCACTGCATGGGCTATGCCCGAACTACATTGTTTCGGTTGTAGATGACATATATCACTGATCAGGGTGGAGGCATGTGGAGCTAGACGACACCCGGAGGTGGACCACTTGGTGGGACGTACATGGAGCGGACGGTCGGACCCGAGGAGCTAAGGAGACTATATGTACCCACCCTTCAGGTGGGATTTCCGGAGGATGACTCAGTGTTCTGTTTTACATACTCTTGGTTCACTTTCCTTTAAGTTGTACTGTACTTTCAGTTGGGTTTGTATACTATCCCATTTACTTTTCAGTACTTACTTGTACTCAGTTTTACTTAGTGGTTACTTCACTTGTGTACTCTGTCTTGTATGTTACATTATAAAATCAATGCCTTCCATTCTATTGGGATTTTTTCCTTTGGTTCTAGTCGAAATCCCCTGGCCTATGGAAGGTGGGCTTGGGGTAGTCATGGCATGGGCCCCGAGGACGGGTCGTGACCATTTGTGATTACAGGCCTTGGAGTAAAACTGGCCCCACTATGCATCAAATTGAATTGAAATTTTTTCAAATAATATAATGAAAGACTAAACGATAATTTTGAAAAATAATTTCAAATATATGAGAGTAAGTGATAGGTTTTTATTGAGTGAAATAATTTTTTAACTAAAATTTCACTTATAATATGAAATCATACACATTATATTTAAAAAACATAACCACTACGAAAACGTTTATTTGAAAAAGACAATATAATAAATATGTATATGTTTATTTATATTTATTAATATATGTACTCATAGTTATTTGATAAAACAATTCATTAAAAATATGAAAACCATTACCAACTGTTATGAAAACCATTTGTATGGACCTATAACAATCTTTTTCCAATCTGTTAATATATGTATTTGTAATTTTTGTACCATTATTAATGGGTTTGGAAGAACTAGTAGAATAGGTTCCTCAAATGTAAGATATACTGACTGTTTTATACAAACCATTGGTTTAGACATCACATATAAAAATAGTATTGGAAAAATAGTTTGTATAATGTCATTTTCTTGAGAAATTCCAACAGTTTGTATAAAAACCATTGTATATCTTTGACGTATACCAACAAATTTTAAAAAAATAATGTTATAGGGTCTTATGGTTGTTTTCATACCAATAGTTTTGGTCATACCGTTGGTATATGGACATATTATAGTACCTATACCTAGAGTTTCACAAAATCCATTGGTATAGGTCAAATTTATGTTAGTGTTGAAAATGGATTTATCCATCATAAAATATAATACGATAGAATGGAATCAACATGATGATTCATTAATACCATTAATAATGAAAATACATCATGATTTTATGATGACATTTTTCCATCCTTACTTAAGGGATAATATCAATCTAGTGGATAATGAATAGGATTCTGCAACTGGTGGATACCAAAAATAATTGAACGAAATCATTGATGTTGTGATAATGAAAATTAGATGATCATGTACCGCATGACCCAATCCAATAGAATCTCATCTGATGAATATTCCAACCACGTTGATCTTAAACACATTGGACTGTGGGGGGAGGGAGGCTCCAACAATAGAAGTGAGAAGATGATAAAGAGTTATTAAGATGAATCTAATTATGCTTCCAAATCTAAATCATAGATATAGAATGCTTGATCCAAAATGAGTCATGTCAGGAAATGATGGTAAAAACAAGGTCATATTGTTTCTCCCATACAAACCATGATACATTATAGAAGGATAATACTATATCATTGGAGATGAAAGAAGATGACTTTGAGAATAGTGACACAAAAACATTCACCCTCTCAACAATCGTATCTGAATATGGGTTATATACATGTCATATGATCTTGGACCCTTGATGGTAGATAATAGATTGTATATCTGTTTCAACATCACTAATGATGAATGGTTTCAATTAATGCACCATAATATGTCAAACCATTAGGAGATATATTAAATGGAATATTCCAATAAAATTTTTCAATATGAATGTTCAGACATTGGGCAGGACCGCTAGTGGCTAGAAGCATTTATAAAAACTACATTGTATATTATATAAAATTTGTGGGAAAACATAGAAATTTAATTCCGCAAATATAGTCCCAAATATTGATTATTCGAAAAAAAATTTCTGGAACACTATCTTCTATTCAATGAATACTAAGAATAACCCTCTAATCACTTTTTCTAAAACATAAATCCAATTAAATAAAACACCATCTATTATTAGCGTCATTGAAACAAAATAAATTAGAGTAATTCTCTCAATCCAAAACTACGAGAGATGTGGCCATCATCCATGATTTATAAACAAGGAATGGGACCCTTCTAATCATGAATTTGGATATGTCTCTTGTCCTCCAAATTAGTCCCTTTGAAGAAGAACACCTGATCCACAGAGGCATATTCAAAAAAATCTAGGTCATCGACTGAATGTTACCTTTCAAAAGCATGTATGGGGGAAATATTTGGATTCTATGATCTGACTACATAGTGAACTAGGATTACGAATCGGGTTCCATCAATTATTTTCTGAAATATCAATCTTGATCATGCACATTTATTGATATCCAATACTGCCCAAGGTTTTAGGGATGCATATATTATCCCAATCCAACAAATGGAATTTTTTAATATTTCATTCCCCACCAAAACATGTCAATGTGATAGTGAATTAGTTCAATAAAATTTTATGTAGCTTAAATAAATACATATTATCAATTGGAATCGATTGAGATACAATCCATATATGTTCTCCCTTCCCTACTTTACATACCCTCATAAAATTCAATCCGTGATTTTTTTAACATGTCCATGATGCTCGAGAAAACCAATCTATTTTATTGACCAAAAATCATAGGTATCAAAATGTAATTATTATTTTCATCAAACACTTGAATAACTAAGGATTGGAAATGACATTATATTCTACAAGAATTATCATCTGAGCTGATGGAAATATCTTATTTGGAATAATAAACCAATTGTATTGATGCTTTCTCGTATATTTAAATAAGCTTGAAAATAGATATGAATTCATAAAGGGTGGTCCATGAGAAAAAGAAATCCACCATCAGAAAAGATGTTATGGTTAATATGTGGAATTATTTTATAATCCTTCCCCCGTGAAATATGTTGTCATTATCTTCTAATGGAATAAATTTAGAAAAAAATCATTCACAAAGACACACAAGAAAGGGGATAGAGGGTCCGCCAATATAATCCCCATAGTATGGGTAAAGAATTGAGAGATAGACTACCATTGATATTGATCTTTTAGGATACTGAGGAATGATTATTACTGTTTCATTAGAAGTATAATAATATTAGAATGATCAGTTTATTTAAGTAATTTTGTATAGACTCATAATTTTGAATTTTCCATTTATAAAAATTAAAATGAATCATAAATTATTAATTTCAATTGAATTTATTTTATATTTAATTACTGATATTTTTTCACAGAATAGGTTATTAATGATTGGCCCTTATTATAATACATAATTGATTTATCCAGACAAGCTTATGAGAACATTTAACAATACCTTCAGATGATTAATTCATTTTACAAATTTGTTTAATAGAAAACTACCTTTATAAACCTTTTTGAATAATTAGTAAAGGTATTTCATAAGCAATAACTTAACACTAAGACCATTTTTTGGGATGAATAATAATAAACATGTACATGTAGTTGCATGTGACTTACTCACAAATCATAAGTTTTGACAGGGTTGATTCGTCCTTGATGTTATAGTGGGAGTGGAAAAAGCGGTTGAAAACAACGAGAGATAATGAGTGGAAAATAGAAACATTTTCCAATAGTGTTGAATTTGTATTACCAATAAGGGTTTATCAGTGCATTCAAAAAGTGTTGATAAATTTGAGTTTTATCTATGTGAAATTACTATTCGTTAAAAAAGATAGGTTTTATTGATGCTAAATTTTGAGCTGATAAATCATATCTTAGTCAATTCTAAAATTATAGTAGATACAATCTATATTTATCAGCAGTAATATTATAGAGAATATATATATATGTTTTATGTTAAATTTATCATTTAGAGGTGTTAAAAAATATTTAAATTAAAATAAAAAAATATAAATCGATTATGTATTAAAAATGAATAAATTAATAAAAAATTAAAAATAATTAACCTATTTAATGAATATATAATAAAAAAATTCATGATTATAAAAAATGAGTGTAATTGAATAATTAAACATCAATTGAATCCAAAAAACTTTGAAAAAAAAATTCAGGTTTTATTAATTATTAATATTATTTTTAAAAAATGAAAAACTAATATACATTAAAAAGAAGATGAAATCTTGGTGAAAACTTTCAATCATAGTAAATACATACATAAAATTAATTTTTACGAATAATTACCTGAATTGTTAACACATAAAAAAATTAATGATAACATTTAAAAAGTTATTAAAATAAATTAATTATGTAGATTTCAATCATTTCAAAAATATTAAGAAATAATAAATAAAATTGAAAAAATATTTAACATATAAATAATAAAAAATTCTATGAATATAAAACATAATAATTAATTATTTAAATTTTAAATCATTAATTGAAATAATTGTAAAAAGGGAATTTTTTTGAGAATCCTAATAAATGAATTTAAAAATTTAATTACAAGGATTTCAAGAATTTTAACGGAATTACACCTCTCTAAATAAAATTGAATAATTATTAACCATATAAAAAACATTTTTAAAATTTTAAAACATAGTAAATATTTAGGTATAAATAAAAATTAAAAAATTAAAACAAAATCCAAAATATATTAAGAAATCATAAATATAAAAAATGGATAATTTATATTAAATGAAATCATATTAAAAATGATTATATAAAATTTATTAATTTAAAAACATTAAAAAGATAATTTGAATGATTAATTACAACAATTACGTACACATAATAAACATGGATTGAATACTGGCATGCCCCATGAAGTATTTACATCCCATGAAGTGACATAAGATGGTGATGACATGGGCAGGATGTGGGCAAGCAGTGATGCAATCTTGACGCAGGCCTGGTGGTGCTGTCTGGATGGTGCATGCATGTCACTACACTATGCCTTTAAGAAATTTTTTTGGGCTACCTTGCCATAGTCCTGCAGCCTATAAAGTGGATCTTCCTCTACCCAGATAGAAAGAGGACATGTCATTCGTACAAAAGAAGACAAACATACACATAATAGATGAATAAAAATGAGTAAATAATTTGAATATTTTATATTTATATATATATATATATAATGTACTCCTAGAGGCAAATACACCAATACAAACACACACACCCCAACCATGGCTAGGTGGAACTAAGACCCTTACAACATATGTTCTGACCACCATGGCCCAAAGGCCCCTAAATTATTGTTCAACTATTTAGTATTTATAAAGACCTATCAGGCCTCCCCTACAAATAAATGATGGACATTGCCCAACCATGCCATACACTTCCCTTATCACATAGAACATCATGACAGATTATTATAGATGATCATTAGACAACAACAACCACATTCAATTGTTTGTTCCCTGCTCCAAATCATAGGTCAACAAATACTTCCAAAACATCATCTCTCTGAGCTTCACAGACACATCGACCTTGCTTCATACGATGTCTAATGATTCCAACAATCCCAAAATAACTGCTATGTTAGGCCATCATTAGCGATAGAGCGTCTCCATAATCGCTCATGGTTCTACCGTCAATCTATACACAAAACAATAACAATAAAGATTTTTCTCCCCTAAAACATCCACAATCCTACCATCCCAGGCATTCACCAACTCCCCTGAAACATGCCTCTCATGACTAGTTGTGATCCTACCACCGACCCCACCATACACCACTAATGCATCTCAATGGACACACTTTCAGGAATTCACATCACAACCCTCAAAGACCACATCTATCAGTACTAGTAATCTTGTATCACATTCCCATATTTTCCATTTGATTAATTAAACACATAAATCGTGATAGGCATCGAGTATGCTGGGAATCAATTTCAGGGAATAATGTTGTGTGTTGGTGATGGTCTTATAGGAATAAATTTTATATTTTTCAAACACATTAAAATTATTAAAAAAACTAAATAAAAATTAGTATATATTAATCAAATAAATTAAAATAATATTGAAAATATTTTTTCCTATTAGATAAATATGTATTAATTTTATAAAATGATTAAATTTTAAAAATATTGAAAATTATTAAATAATGAAAATGAAAAAATAAGTAATGAAAAAATATTAAAAATTAACTAATTAAATGAAAAAAATTATAATCATTTAAAAATTATTATTCATAACATTAATTATAAATTTTTCAAATAAATGAAATTGAATATAATTATGTAGATAAATATTATTGTTAATCGTATTTTTTTAACAATTAACATTATTAATTGTATATAGAATATATAATTTTTTATTGATCCTTACAGTTTTTAATAATTGTTAAATTTTTATTATTTAATTAAATATATACATATTTAAAAATTTATAAATAAATATAAAAATTGAATACAATACAATAATGTTAAATGATTATATAATAAAAACGAATTAATTTTTTAAAATACTAAAAATATTGAGATTTTGAAAACCATCAAATAATTTTAAATCATTAAATATGCATTCATATACACACATACATACACATAGACATTTATGCACACATGCATAGGCAAAACAAACTATAACGACCCGACATTAAAACATTACATAATCATTAATTAAATGAATAATTCACATAGAGGATCTTTTCAGGTTTATAGTTTTAGAGAATTAGGACATAACTATTACAACTCAATGATTACAAAGTAGACACTTCTACCCAGTTTCTATTTTTTTCATAAAATTAAAACTCTTAAAAAGAAACATGTCTTGTTCCAAGTTTTAGATAGCTTGTCTTTCCATGATCCCATCCTTGACCATATTCATCTTTAAGTCATGTGGAAAACATTTCAAAATCATTGTATGGGAACAAAAATCTCAATAAAAGATATAAAAATAAGGGAAACTATTAGTTTTTAAAAATAATAAGTAAATCATGAGTACTTTATCATATGTTATATATTTCACCTTTATGAAGTAGTAAATAATCTTCACTGAATAAAAGATCATTGATTACCATTGTTTATCCATAAGATCAACATAAAACCCATATAAAGAATAGATAACTTATAAAGGTAACATGGGATATAAACATACTTAAATAGAATAACCATACGAATGACTTCCAAACGAGTCCCTAATGGAATAGCCACACAAACGACCTTTATACCCAATTAATTGGAGGTTATAACGTAACCACCCATCCATGTTTTCACAGAACTACCCGTCATTTGGTTTATCATGTAACCACCCATCAAATGTCCATGTAACATAATAAAATCATAACACATAAAACCAATAAAAAGGCATGATAACATTTCAACATTTCAATCACAATATATCATTTAAATATTTTGACATAAAACAATCCTTTATCAAAAACATTTTCCATACCAAAATACGTAAAAGAATATATGGTAATTATTTTCTTTTAAAACATTACAACTAGTTTAGGAAGCCAAAGATCAAATAATACTCGCGATGGTGGGACAGTCTTTGTCACCACATACATTAAAAAAACATAACTGTTGTCATTCAGTAAAATTCTTCATAGAGAAAAGATTCCTTTCGAATAAAAGTAATAGCCAAGGGTTTTTTACATGGTATAAAAAAATGTTGTGTATAAATGAAAATATGCCTCAACAAAAAATATTGACACGAAGTCCCTTACAAAGACGGTATCCTTAGATTAAGGATAAATCAATGTCGTAATTATGTGTGGAAAGTATAAATTCACCCAATATAAGTGGATATTATGTGTAAAAAAATCAGAGGCTGTCCACACATATTCATAACACTACAAACTCAAGAAGTAGAGATTTATCAAAAAAAATTGAAAATGGATTAAGAAGTTCCAATGAAAAAATTTGATAACCTAACGACGTAACATTAAACATCAGATGATGAGATGATAAGAGATAAAAGGGTATCTCATCACTTGGGCACAACATTTACAGCAATATGGATATATAAGATCATATTTAAACCTAAGAAGATGTAAACTAAAAGACCTAAAAAATGAAGTCTTTTAAAAAGAGGAGGGTGAAAGGTTTCGTTACCGATTTGGGTAACTTTCAAAATGTACACCCCATGAACGTAGGGTCATAAAATAAAGATGTAAACACCCATAAATTAAATTATATTAAAAAAAGAATACAATTATGGGTAGTTCATACACCACAAAAAAGTAAATAGTGGAAAATGTAGCCTTAATCTCATGGGAATAAAAAGTGAGATATAAACCCCTTACCTCGTTGTAATCAATTGAGTCATATGACCAAAAGATAATAAACACCAAATGAATCACATAATACAACTAATATAAATAAAATTGTGATAATATATATGAAAAGAAAGTACACAATACACCACATGAAATAAATAAGTGGTGAACAATGGAAATCTCACGGAATTAAAACTGATATATGAAATCCCTTACGAAAATTCAGCAGCCTAACAACACCACATAAAACATCCAAAAATGGATTGATGTGATCAAATAAGGTCTCTCATCATATGAACATTGAAATTACAGTAATAGGAATATAAAATAACATACCCCAACATAAAAAATAGGATCTTAAAAGGAATGACATAAAAGAGAGAAAATAAAAAGAAAGAGTGAGGTAGGATCCCTTACCTCAAATCTGACATATCTTGTTCATTTCATTATATACCTAAATAATGAACATTGGTAAATTTATAATTGCATAAGGACCTCCTATAAGGATTATTATTCAATTCATATGACATATTATAACGTTATAATAATAAGTTAATTATGTGAGTTCATATCATACGTTTTTGTCGATGTTCGGTACATGAGTCAAAAAATGGACTACTTAGAATTACATGATGTACATGTGGTTCAAAGATCATTAAATCCAGAAAGATATTCATAATTTATAGGTAATAAATATCATATATATCCATTACATATATGTACTTATAAAAGTACATTATATTTGGAGATAATAAATGAAATGCACCGTTCATGGAGACGGTATACCTTAAGTACGCATGAATGCTACTTTGATTTCTATTTCATACTTTAATGGAATGTAAACATAAAGATACAAAGGTAAATTATAATTACATTAAAATATATATGTTATATATGTTACATATGTTAAAAAATTCTATCCTTTATACTTTCCACGTATGGCATGAACGAGTCATATCACTTTGAGGGGGCGGTAGTCCGCATTTCCTAAAATGAAATTATCGTGGTTACCTATCATTGAATCCATAAATGTATGAAATAAAATATAAAAAAGAGGCATAAGGAAAACATATACATAATATATATCATATATAAATACAGTGACATCTTAATGGACACCATAAGAGGTGGTAGTAGATAATTGTGCAATCATCGTTTCGTGAGGCAGTAGTTCACCGTCCATAGAATCAGTATGTTGTTCACCCATTAGATGAAGGTGTGTGTAATTGTAGATCTAATAATTCTCATAAAAACATACTAGTATATTTAAAACATTTTTTTTTTGACAAAATAAGGAAATAAAAAGTGTTTATGGGGTTGGAGAAGCAAAATAAAACAAAATAAGATAAGAGAAGAAATTTCATTTAAATCGGTTAACTTTTTTTAATTTGGCAAAAGGCATCCTTGGAAAGACTTATTCCCAAAGTCAGGATTCTAGTAGTAAGAGAGGTATGTGGAGATATAATCTATGAAGAGGTTGGACGATCCAATGGATTGATATTTGTGGCAAAGTTGGTAAAGGTGAGGGCCTTTTATAAGAGGGAGCATGGTCACTTTTTGAAGGTTTTGAAATGTTACTTTATTATAAAATTATTTTCGATATAAGGTCCCAAAATGATATATTTAAAGGATATGTTGATCAGTTTTCTAAATTAATCCATCCAATAGGTTCTTGACATGTTTACATATTAGATTTTACCTTATCTTTTCATTTTATAAAAATCGTTCATTAATGATGTAATTACTGCATCATCATGGTGTCCTAAATAAATTTATTTATATAATGTCTAAAAATTATAAACAAAATAACATGATCTATGAAATATATTTATCTTTCCAGTGAATATTTATAGAATAAGATATCATTTTTATAATCAAACCTAAAATTGTTCTACTTAGGTGATACATACTTTGGCTCTATTTTCTTTTCATTAGAAATAAAATTATAAAAGGTCACTATCACACTAAAGAGATTCCATGGGGTCCCAAAGTTTTCACAAGGAATCCCATGGTCGTCCATGAATCAACATATTGTATTAAGACACATGGATGTGTAATTTTATATTATTATGATATTATTTTATTACCCTTAACTACCCGATTAATAATTAATGATGATAATTAAAGATAATTGTCATCCTTACAATACATAATGTCAAAAAACAAAATAATCTTAATTTAATAAATTGGAAATTATGATTCCAAATATGGAACCTATTTTACCAAATTCCAAACATAGAAATTTCAATAATTAATTTAAAAATAATTCTCATTGTCAAAACCAAAGACGGGTTTTTAAGAGGTAAAATTTATCAAAATATAGAATTGTTTTACATCTAATGGAAAAGTGAAGTTACATCCAATGAACAAAATTTTATTAAGTGATAAAAACATAATTCAATTACACTTTAATCATAATTAAACGGACAATCAACCTACATAATTAAATTAGATGAAAAAGCAGTTTTGAAGTAAAATGCTATATTTTTTACTATTCATTAAAAATGAAAAATTGTCAAAAAATACAAAATATTTACCCAAAGTAAATTTGATATACCAAATTAAAAAATGATTTCAATTTTACAAAATTTATAAAATAGAATTTTCATTAATTAATTTTGTAATTAATTACTACTGTCAAAATAAATAATGTGTTTTTAAGAAACTATATCTATCAAAAGATTAACACTTGTTTATTTCCAATATAAAAG